>CM077348.1:44605686-47005686 GCA_039655645.1 Ammopiptanthus mongolicus | reverse complement strand
TTCCCTATTAGTCTTTAGATTATCATTGAATTTTACATGAATGGATTCCTCAACAACAGAGGTTCTAGAGTTAAAAACTCTATATGCCTTAGACACTTCAGAATATCCAATGAAGATACCTTTGTCTACCTTGGAATCAAACTTTCCAAGTTGATCCTTGGTATTTAAGATGAAGCATTCACATCCAAATGCATGGAAATAAGATATGTTGGGTTTTCTACCTTTCCACAATTCATAAGGAGTCTTCTTTAGGATAGACCTTATAAGTATTCTATTTTGCACATAACATGCAGTGTTTACTGCTTCAGCCCAGAAGTACTTAAGGAGATTATTTTCATTGAGAATTGATCTAGCCATCGCTTCTAGAGATCTGTTCTTTCACTCAACCACTCCATTTTGATGTGGAGTTCTAGGTGCAGAGAAGTTGTGAGAGATTCCATTCTATTCACAGAACAGTTTGAATTGCTCATTTTCAAATTCTCCCCCATGATCACTTCTAAGGGTAGAAATACAGAAACCTTGCTCATTTTGTACTTTCTTACAGTATACAGAGAAGGCCTTAAAAGACTCATCTTTGTGGATTAAGAAAAGTACCTAAGTAAATCTAGAATAGTCATCAACAATGACAAATCCATATTTCCTTCCAGCTAAACTGGCAACACTAATTGGTCCAAACAGATCCATGTGTAACAACCGAAGAGGTCTAGAGGTTGATACAAGGTTTTTTGATTTGAAACTTGATTTTACTTGTTTACCTCTTTAGATTTTTGATTTCATCCTCTTTAGACATCAGACAGGTAACACTTTGATCTGAGAGTTCAGTTAGCTCAATCTTATAAAGATTTTGTTGTCTATTAGCTGAAAAGAGGGTCTTGCCACTCTTGTCTTTGACTATGCATTCATTCTTAGTGAAGGAGACATCAAATCCACTATCACATAATTGACTTATGTTAAGTAAATTGTGTCTTAGTCCTTCAACCATAAGTACATTTGAGATAGAGGGAAGAGGGGGTTTACCACCAATTGAACCAACACCAATTACTCTTCCTTTTTTATTGCCTCCAAAGGCAACAAATCCACCATTTTTAGACTGGAGGTCTTGGAACATAGACCTTTCTCCTGTCATATGTCGCGAGCAGCCACTGTCCAGGTACCAGCAGAGGCGTCTGCTTTGTCCTATTAAGGATGTCTGCAACAGAAATTATTTTATCTTTAGGTAATATTTTTCTGGGTCCTTTTCTATTAGTTCTAGGAGTCTGTGAAGACTTCCTCTTCTTCTTGTGAAAACACTTAGACATAGCATGTCCAGCTTTTCCACAGAAGTTACAGACGGGTCTAATTCTAACGGGAATGGGTTTAACATAGACAGTTGAAGATTTTGTTGATACTTTATGATCAGTTTGATGATCATATCCAGTGCCTTCTTTGTTAAGAGAGTGTCTCTGACATCGTAGCAGTTTTGTCAGATTATCTCTGCCATTAACAAATCTAGCAAGATCAGAAGTGAGCTCTTTCACTTTCTGTTGAAGTGTGACCACTTGTTCAGAATGTGATGTTTCACTTAAGATCGAAGCTTCATCAGACTTTTCAGTCCTCAGCTGGCGATTCTCTTTGGCCAACATCTCACACTCTTGAGATTTTTGTTTATGCTCACTAAGGAGTTTAACATAATCTCTCTTGAGGGATTTGAAGGCCTTAGATAAGCCTTTGGATTCCTATACCAGCTCATCATAAGCATCATGCAATTCCTCAAGTTCAGAATGAACCTCAGTTTCAGGTTCTGAATCTGTATTGGCCATCAGACAAAGATTGGCTTCCTCTTCTGTCTCTTCTCCTTCAGAAGATGAGCATTCAAGATCTTCCCATGTGACCATCATTCCTTTTTCTTCTTTCTGAAGAACTTCTTTTTGGAAGCTTTCTTCAAAAGAGGGCATTCGGATTTGATGTGACCAGGCTTCTTGCACTCATAGCAGACAACTGGACTCTTGTCTGTTGATGTGGATTCTTTGTGGGATTTTTTGAAAGGCTTCTCCTTTCTGAACTTCTTCTTTCTCCAGAGCTTTTTATCTTTCTGGTCTTGAGAGAAGTCTCTTCATCATCATCAGAATCCTCATCATCAGACTCGTCTATGTCACAGTCAGACTCGTCTACCTTTGAAGCTTTTAAGGCTTTAGCTGCCTTTAGATCAACTTTTAGAGCAATGGCTTTGCTCTTTTTGATTGACACATATTCATTGAGCTCTTGCTCATGGACAGTGAGTGTGCCAAGAAGTTCATCAATAGTAAAGGAGGTGAGATCCTTAGCTTGAGAAATAGCGGTGACAAGAGGTCTCCACTGCCTTGGAAGACTTCTGAGAATCATAGCAACTTTCTCAGCATTAGTATATGTTTTACCAAGAGATTTTAAACCATTTGTAATAGTTTGGAATCTACCAATCATTTGAGCAACAGATTCACCTTCATCCATGGTGAACAATTCATATTTTCTAACAAGAATAGAAATTTTAGATTCTTTTACCTTTGCAGTTCCTTCATGTGTGACAGATAAGGAGTCCCATATTTCTTTAGCAGAATCACAAGCACATACCTTTTCAAACTCTTCTGGATTGAGAGCACAGATTATAGCATATCTGGCTTTATGGTTTAGTTCCTATCTTGTCTTTTCTGCAGGTGTCCACTGAGCCTTAGGCTTGTCTAATCTATCATTATTTTGAGGAGTGTAAGGACCATCAGTAATGACATCCCATACATCAGAATTTGTTGACAAGATGAACTAGTGAAATCTTTCTTTTCAGTAGTTATAATTTGAACCATTGAAAAAGGGAGGTCTGGTCATAGAGCCTCCTTCAGGTTGGGGGTTCCCACTTGAGCTTGATCCAGAATTCATTGTCTATTCTTCAGGATCTTTTCTCTACACTGTTTGGTGCTCAACCCAGAGGCTAAGCTCTGATACCAATTGAAATAGACAGATGCAAACACTAGAAGGGGGTTGAATGGTATTTGACAAATTTATGCGGAATTTAGAAACTTTTTCGCAAGCACAGACAGGTTATGATAGACGAGTAAACACAGACAGGTCAATCAGACTAATAACTTGGCTGAAGGTTTTCACAGAATACACACAATCATGCAAGATAAAAAAGGTTTGATAAACACAATTATAAACCCCTTTAGTTTGATGATAGTTAAGACAAATAATCGAACTAAAGAGTTAAGGGAAAGGGAGATCACTCAGCAGGTTTTATCCTGGTTCACCCCTTAACAATGAGGCTACATCTAGTCCTTGGCAGCACCAAGTTTTCTAACTGTAACTGATTAAGGTTACAGGACAGACAAGTATTATTTTCACACCTAGCCTCTTCAGGCTCCAGACGAGTATTGTTTCACACTTAGCCTCTCCAGGCTCCAGACAAGTATTGTTTGCACACTTAGCCTCTTCAGGCTCCAGACGAGTATTGTTTTCACACCTAGCCTCTCCAGGCTCCAGACAAGTATTGTTTGCACACTTAACCTCTTCAGGCTCCAGACGAGTATTGTTTTGACACCTAGCCTCTCTAGGCTCCAGACAAGTATTGTTTGCACACATAGCCTCTTCAGGCTCAGACGGGTTTGTCTGAGAGAAGTTGTAAAAAGATTACACTTTCCAAGTCTTTTGCAAGCACTCAGACGAGTGTATTAAATGTGAAGTTCTAAAAGACTGCGTAATAACTTCAAATGATTGAAGAATAAATAATAAAAGAATGAAGATATAAATGTACAGAGTAATTGCTCTTGATTGCTTTAATCGTTCTCTTGTCTGCTTAAATCTTCGAAGTCTTCTTCATTAAATAGGCTTCAAGATTCTAAAGCATGTTAGACACAAAGTCTGAAGGCTTGGCTTCTTGCAGATCTTCAATAAATGCAATAGAGTCGTTCTGATCAGCCATTAAAGCATAGGGAACTTCGCTTGTTATCTTTCATCAGAGTGATACAGACTTCTGATATACCTTTGGTTTCAGCAGGTCTGTATACGTGCTTTTTGTTTGCAGAGGGAAGACTTTCCCTTTTGGTGTAAGATGCAGTTATGTTTAGGCAAAGCACTTTGTTGAAGTTCCTTATCAGAGTCGAGATAGCTTTCATCCAATGTATTCTTTAACATTAGTCACTAGACAGATGAGTAGCTTCATTAGACGGGTTGACTCTTTAACAAAGAGATGACGTCAGTTGTAAAGTCTTTTAGACGGGTGAGTCTTCCTTTGATCAGACGGTTGAAGACTTCATTAGACAAGTGAACTTCTCTTAGTTCTGACGAGTGAACCTTAGCTAATTCAGACGAGTGAACTTATCTCAGTTCAGACGAGTGAACTTTAGTTAGTTCAGACGTGTGAACTTAAGTTAGTTCAGATGGGTGAACCTATCTAAGTTCAGACGAGTGAACAGTTCATATAGACGCTTAATGTTTTAATCTGCACACTAAGTAGACGAGTTAAATACCACAGACGGGTTCAATTAAATCAATGAATAACTATTTTAATATCATCAAAACTAAGGTAAATACATATCATACATTTGGAGACTCAACAATCTCCCCCTTTTTGATGATGACAAAACATGTTAAATGATTTAATGAACTTAAGAAAATTCACTTGAAGCAGTCATATATATGATCAGACAGATTAAAAACATTGTTCCATAATTATATCATACTCAGACAGATAAGCATTTAACTTTTTATCTTAGTCTTATCTTAGTATTTTTTTCTCCCTTTTTACATTATCAAAAACAATAGAATATAGACAGAGAGAAAAGAAAAGATACATTATATTTAGATAAACATTTGTTCATATCAGACAGTTATAACATTAAAACATTTTTCATTTAACTTTCTCCCCCTTTTGTTATAATCAAAAAAGAAACAGAGGAGGTAATTTGTATTTAACCATCATTGGTTGTGTACAAAGTAATTTTAAAAAGAAAATTACAAATAAGGTACTAAGAGAACAAAAAGAGTTAAAAGCAAGTTTGTTCTTTGGTTTTGCCTAAAGGCTTCTTCAATTGCTCCCCCTGAGCAGATGCATCCTCTTTGATGATTTTAAAAACGAAGAGAAAGAGATTTGAAAACTTAAGAACGAAATACCTTTTAAAATAAAAGAAAGTTTTCCCTTTTAAAGACCAAAGACAGTTGTAATTTTAAATGAAAACAACAAAAAGATGGAGGTTTAAAAAAAATTATTTAAAATAAAAACAGCCATGTACACATTTTGCCTCAGAGAAAGAAATGGCATTCAAGATAATAACCATTTAAAAGAAAATATTTCAAATAAAGAGTATGATTCAAAGAGTTAGACGGTTAAATATAGATGGGTATCATAAACACTCATCAGACAGGTTATTCAGCAAAGCAATGTATATTCAAGTTGTCTCTTATAAACATAAACCTATCCTTAGCTAAAGGTTTTGTAAAGATATCAGTCCATTGATTTTCAGTTTTAACAAACTTAACATCAAATACACCTCTTTGAATATAATCTTTTATGAAGTGATGTTTGATTTCTATGTGCTTAGCCTTAGAATGTTGTATGGGATTCTTGGTTAAGCAAATAACACTAGAATTATCACACGAGACAGGTATATTATGCTCAAATATAGAGTAATCTTCTAGTTAATGTTTTACCCATAATAGCTGTGAGCAGCAACTTGCAGCAGAGACATATTCTGCTTCTGCAGTTGAGAGTGAGATAATCGTCTGTCTTTTGCTTGACCAGGAGACTAAGTTTGCTCCAATGAAGTGACATCCTCCACTGGTGCTTTTCCTTTCAATTCTATCTCCAGCAAAGTCAGCATCACAAAAACCAACTAATTTGTAATCTTGTGTTCTCAAATACATTAAACCAAGATTAGTGGTTCCAAGCAAATATCTAAAGA
This sequence comes from Ammopiptanthus mongolicus, assembly GCA_039655645.1. Classification (NCBI taxonomy): domain Eukaryota; kingdom Viridiplantae; phylum Streptophyta; class Magnoliopsida; order Fabales; family Fabaceae; genus Ammopiptanthus; species Ammopiptanthus mongolicus. The sequence goes on along the minus strand of CM077348.1, from coordinate 46,999,783 downwards.
TTCTTTTAACAGCCTTAAGATGAGATTCTTTGGGATCAGATTGGAATCTAGCACACATACAGACACTAAATTGAATATCAGGTCTGCCAGATGTTAAGTAAAGAAGAGATCCAATCATACCTCTGTAGACAGTTTGGTCTACCTTTTTACCTTCATCATCTTTGCTTAGATTGGCATTAGTTTGCATTGGAGTTTTCATGATCTTTGAGCTATCCATTTTGCACTTCTTTAGAATATCCTTGATGTACTTTTGTTGATGGATGTAGATTCCATCACACATCTGCTTGATTTGCAGTCCAAGGAAGAACTTCAATTCTTCCATCATGCTCATTTCAAATCTGCTTGCATCAACTTAGAGAATTCTTTGCAAAATTTTTCATTAGTAGCTCCAAAAATAATATCATCAACATATATTTGAACTACTATGAAGTTATCTTTTGAGCATTTCTTAAACAAAGTTGTATCAACTTTTCCTCTTATAAAATGATTATTCATAAGAAAAGAACTAAATCTATCATATCATGCTCTAGGCACTTGTTTTAAACCATATATAAAGCATTTTTAAGTTTGAAAACATAATCTGGTTTTTCATTATCTTCAAAACCAGGAGGTTGTTTAACATAAAATTCTTCTTCAATTATTCCATTTAAAAAGCACTTTTTACATCCATTTGAAATAAAGTAATTTGATGTTGTGCAGCATATGACATGAGTATGCGAATAGCTTCTATTCTAGCTACAGGTGCAAAAGTTTTAGTATAGTCAATACCTTCTTGTTGGTTGTAGCCTTGAGATACTAACCTTGCTTTGTTTCTGACAACTCTGCCATCTTCATCTAGCTTGTTTCTGAAAACCCATCTTGTTCCATTAACAGACTTGTCTGTTGGTTTGGAGACAAGTTTCCAGACATCATTCCTCTTGAACTGATTAAGTTCCTCTTGCATAGCAAGAATCCAGCTTTCATCTTTAAGAGCTTCCTCAATATGCTTTGGTTCAATTTCAGATAAAAGAGCCATATTGCTTGATTCTCTTAAGACAGATCTGGTTCTAACACCTTCAGAGGGACTTCCAATGATACGATCTTCAGGATGATGAGCTTTGAACTTCTAGTCTCTTCTGAGATCATCATTTTGATGTTGATTTGACTGATGACTCGTCTGCTCCACTTGTCTGACCGATTCCTCAGCAGATTCAATTTTTGATATGTCTGGCTGTTGACTCGTCTGCTGGGTAAGATCAAGTCTTGCAAGATCATCTTCTAGATCTGATAGTTCCCTATTAGTCTTTAGATTATCATTGAATTTTACATGAATGGATTCCTCAACAACAGAGGTTCTAGAGTTAAAAACTCTATATGCCTTAGACACTTCAGAATATCCAATGAAGATACCTTTGTCTACCTTGGAATCGAACTTTCCAAGTTGATCCTTGGTATTTAAGATGAAGCATTCACATCCAAATGCATGGAAATAAGATATGTTGGGTTTTCTACCTTTCCACAATTCATAAGGAGTCTTCTTTAGGATAGACCTTATAAGTATTCTATTTTGCACATAACATGCAGTGTTTACTGCTTCAGCCCAGAAGTACTTAGAGAGATTATTTTCATTGAGCATTGATCTAGCCATCTCTTGCAGAGATCTATTCTTTCTCTCAACCACTCCATTTTGCTGTGGAGTTCTAGGTGCAGAGAAGTTGTGAGAGATTCCATTCTATTCACAGAACAGTTTGAATTGCTCATTTTCAAATTCTCCCCCATGATCACTTCTAAGGGTAGAAATACAGAAACCTTGCTCATTTTGTACTTTCTTACAGTATACAGAGAAGGCCTTAAAAGACTCATCTTTGTGGATTAAGAAAAGTACCTAAGTAAATCTAGAATAGTCATCAACAATGACAAATCCATATTTCCTTCCAGCTAAACTGGCAACACTAATTGGTCCAAACAGATCCATGTGTAACAACCGAAGAGGTCTAGAGGTTGATACAAGGTTTTTTGATTTGAAACTTGATTTTACTTGTTTAACTCTCAGACATGCATCACAGAAAACATCTTTCTTAAAACTAATGTCAGGCAATCCTCTCACAAGGTTATCCTTTTTCAATTTCGAAAAAAGTTTCATACTAGCATGTCCTAGTTTCTTATGCCATAACCATCTTTCATCCTCTTTAGACATCAGACAGGTTACACTTTGATCTGAGAGTTCAGTTAGCTCAATCTTATAAAGATTTTGCTGTCTATTAGCTGAAAAGAGGGTTTTGCCACTCTTGTCTTTGACTATGCATTCATTCTTAGTGAAGGAGACATCAAATCCACTATCACATAATTGACTTATGCTAGGTAAATTGTGTCTTAGTCCTTTAACCATAAGTACATATGAGATAGAGAGAAGAAGGGGTTTACCACCAATTGTACCAACGCCAATTACTCTTCCTTTTTTTATTGCCTCCAAAGGCAACAAATCCACCATTCTTAGACTGGAGGTCTTGGAACATAGACCTTTCTCCTGTCATATGTCGCGAGCAGCCACTGTCCAGGTACCAGCAGAGGCGTCTGCTTTGTCCTATTAAGGATCTGCAACAGAAATTATTTTATCTTTAGGTACCCATATTTTTCTGGGTCCTTTTCAGTTAGTTCTAGGAGTCTGTGAAGACTTCCTCTTCTTCTTGTGAAAACACTTAGACATAACATGTCCAGCTTTTCCATAGAAGTTACAAATAGGTCTAATTCTAATTGGAATGGGTTTAACATAGACAGTTGAAGATTTTGTTGATACTTGATCAGCTTGATGAACATATCCAATGCCTTCTTTGTTAAGAGAGTGTCTCTGACATCCTAGCAGTTTTGTCAAATTATCTCTGCCATTAACAAATCTAGAAAGATCATAAGTGAGCTCTTTCACTTTCTGTTGAAGTGTGACCACTTCTTCAGAATGTGATGTTTCACTTGAGATCGAAGCTTCATCAGACTTTTCAGTCCTCAGCTGGCTATTCTCTTTGGCCAGCATCTCACACTCTTGAGATTTTTGTTTATGCTCACTGAGGAGTTTAACATAATCTCTCTTGAGGGATTTGAAGGCCTTAGATAAGCCTTTGGATTCCTCTACCAGCTCATCATAAGCATCATGCAATTCCTCAAGTTCAGAATGTACCTCAGTTTCAGGTTCTGAATCTATATTGGACATCAGACAGAGATTGGCTTCCTCTCCTGTCTCTTCTCCTTCAGAAGATGAGCATTCAAGATCTTCCCATGTGGCCATCATTCCTTTCTTCTTCTTTCTGAAGAACTTCTCTTTGGAAGCTTTCTTCAAAAGAAGGCATTCAAGTTTGATGTGACGAGGCTTCTTGCACTCATAGCAGACAACTGGACTCTTGTCTGTTGATGTGGATTCTTTGTGGGATTTTCTGAAAGGCTTCTCCTTTCTGAACTTCTTCTTTCTCCCGAGCTTTTTCATCTTTCTGGTCATGAGAGAAGTCTCTTCATCATAATCAGAATCCTCATCATCAGACTCGTCAACGTCACAGTTAGACTCGTCTGCCTTTGAAGCTTTTAAGGCTTTAGCTGCCTTTAGATCAACTTTTAGAGCAATGGCTTTGCTCTTTTTGATTGACACATCTTCATTGAGCTCTTGCTCATGGACAGTGAGTATGCCAAGAAGTTCATCCATAGTAAAGGAGGTGAGATCCTCAGCTTGAGAAATAGTAGTGACAAGAGGTCTCCACTGCCTTGGAAGACTTCTAAGAATCTTAGCAACTTTCTCAGCATTAATATATGTTTTACCAAGAGATTTTAAACCATTAGTAATAGTTTGAAATCTACCAATCATTTGAGCAACAGATTTACCTTCATCCATGGTGAACAATTCATATTTTCCAACAAGAATAGAAATTTTAGATTCTTTTACCTTTGCAGTTCCTTCATGTGTGACAGATAAGGAGTCCCATATTTCTTTAGCAGAATCACAAGCACATACCTTTTCAAACTCTTCTGGACTGAGAGCACAGATTATATCATATCTGGCTTTATGGTTTAGTTCCCATCTTGTCTTTTCTGCAGGGGTCCACTAAGCCTTAGGCTTGTCTGAGCCATCATTATTTTGAGGAGTGTAAGGACCATCAGTAATGACATCCCATACATCAGAATTTTTTGACAAGATGAACCAGTGAAACCTTTCTTTCCAGTAGTTATAATTTGAACCATTGAAAAAGGGAGGTCTGGTCATAGAGCCTCCTTCAGGTTGGGGGTTCCCACTTGAGCCTGCTCCAGAATTCATTGTCTATTCTTCAGGATCTTTTCTCTACACTGTTAGGTGCTCAACCCAGAGGCTAAGCTCTGATACCAATTGAAATAGACAGATGCAAACACTAGAAGGGGGGTTGAATGGTGTTTGACAAATTTATGCGGAATTTAGAAACTTTTTCGCAAGCACAGACGGGTTATGATAGACGAGTAAACACAGATAGGTCAATCAGACTGATAACTAGTCTGATTGTTTTCACAGAATACACACAATCATGCAAGATAAAAAAGGTTTGATAAACACAATTATAAACCCCTTTAGTTATATGATAGTTAAGACAAATAATCAAACTAAAGAGTTAAGGGAAAGAGAGATCATTCAGCAGGTTTTATCCTGGTTCACCCCTTAACAATGAGGCTACGTCCAGTCCTTGGTAGCACCAAGTTTTCTCACTATAACTGATTTAGGTTACAGGACAGACAAGTATTATTTTCACACCTAGCCTTTTCAGGCTTCAGACGAGTATTATTTTCACACCTAGCCTCTCCAGGCTCAAGACAAGTATTGTTTGCACACTTAGCCTCTTTAGGCTCCAGACGAGTATTGTTTTCACACCTAGCTTCTCCAGGCTCCAGACAAGTATTATTTGCACACTTAGCCTCTTAAGGCTCCAGACGAGTATTGTTTTCACACCTAGCCTCTCCAGGCTCTAGACAAGTATTGTTTGCACACTTAGCCTCTTCAGCTCAGACGGGTTTGTTTGAGAGAAGTTGTAAAAAGATTATACTTTGCAAGTCTTTCACAAGCACTCAGACGAGTGTATTAAATGTGAAGTTCTAAAAGACTGCGTAATAACTTCAAATGATTGAAGAATAAATAATGAAAGAATGAAGATATAAATGTACAGAGTAATTGCTCTTGATTGCTTTGATCGTTCTCTTGTCTGCTTGAATCTTCGAAGTCTTCTTCATTAAATAGGCTTCAAGATTTTAAAGCATGTCAGACACAAAGTCTGAAGGCTTGGCTTCTTGCAGATCTTCAATAAATGCAATAGAGTCGTTCTGATCAGCCATTAAAGCATAGGGAACTTCGCTTGTTCTCTTTCATCAGAGTGATACAGACTTCTGATATACCTTTGGTTTCAGCAGGTCTGTATACGTGCTTTTTGTTTGCAGAGGGAAGACTTTCCCTTTTGATGTAAGATGCAGTTGTGTTCAGGCAAAGCACTTTGTCGAAGTTCCTTATCAGAGTCGAGACAGCTTTCATCCAATGTATTCTTTAACGTTAGTCACTAGACGGATGAGTAGCTTCATTAGACGGGTTGACTCTTTAACAAAGAGATGACGTCAGTTGCAAAGTCTTTTAGACGGGTGAGTCTTCCTTTGATCAGACGGTTGAAGATTTCATCAGACGAGTGAACTTCTCTTAGTTCAGACAAGTGAACCTTAGCTAGTTCAGACGAGTGAACTTATCTCAGTTCAGACGAGTGAACTTTAGTTAGTTCAAACGTGTGAACTTAAGTTAGTTCAGACGGGTGAACTTATCTAAGTTCAGACGAGTGAACAGTTCATATAGACGCTTAATGGTTTAATCTGCACACTAAGTAGACGAGTTAAATACCACAGTCGGGTTCAATTAAATCATTGAATAACTGTTTTCTCTCTCATATCTTCCCTATTTAATTGTACCGATTGATGTAGTTCATGCAATCTCCTGTTGGCCCAGGCAACCATTAACCAAGAGGGGGGTGAATTGGGTGATCGTGTAACTGAAAAACTTTTTGTGCAATCAAAACGCCTTTTTAAAACTGAAACAAAGATAGCAGTGGAATAAAATAAATTACAACGGCGTTAAATAAAATGACTGAATTAAGATCATTATAAGTAAATTGCTTTAAGATAAAGAGCAATAATAAACTGCGATAATAAAAAGGATAGGGAAAGAAAGAACAAGCAGATTTATCCTGGTTCGGCTACCAACTACCCCAGTAGCCTACGTCCAGTCCCCAAGGTCAATCACCAAGGGTTTTCACTCAATAACTAGCTTTTAAATCAGGTTCAACTAGAAACCTTCACAAAATAGTGCACTCCTCACAAACCAGGGATATCATATCCCCCAGGGAAAGAGCCTCAACCAAGCTTAACAGGTGTTGGTAACCTTTCCAGCACTCCTCACAGACCAGGGATATAACCTCCCCCAGTGACAGAGTCTCAACCAAGCTTAACAGGTGCTGGTAACCTTCAGAGCACTCCTCACAGACCAGGGATATAACCTCCCCCAGTGAAAGAGCCTTAACCAACCCAAGAGATATCACCTCTCTTGTCAATTTTGTAACCAAAAGATGGTTTGAGTCGTTAGACTCTTACCACAATATAACACCCTTAATAGTACAGATAAAGAACAAATTGAAGCGCAATACAATCTCAAACTATATGGAGTATAAGCTCTCTCTCAATATAAATATATTCAAAGTGTATAGACTAGTGAGAGTGATAAAAGAATCAAAACAAAGTTTTAGCGCAACTAGGATTAGTGAGTGGTGTTGTTTTTTTTAAACACTCCCTCAAGGCTTCCTATTTATAGAAAAAGAAATTAAGCCCATAGGAAATAGGTTAAGCCCAATAGAAAAATTAATTTTCCTCGCATCATAATCGATTATACAAAAGGTCATAATCGATTATCTCACTTAAATACAAAAGGCGCTGGGAGGCAGTAGCCTTATAATCGATTACTCCAATATATTATGACCTTTCTGTTTAAGGATCCTCATTATAATCGATTATGTAATCGATTATATCTTTTCTGATTTTAGCTCAATTAACACACATATGTTCATAATCGATTATGCCAATCGATTATTGCTCTTCTGTTTCTGAAATCAGTTTTTCATATAGATGGCAATCGATTATTAGAAATCTCATAATCGATTATACTTATTAAACCAACTGATTTTAAACTTAATGGCTATTAATTGATTTTATCCAATTAGATCACTTGAAGTTTATTAAGTTTATTTTATGTGTATGTGTGTGATTGATTTTAGATTGAGAGAGCTTTACTACCTTGTACAAAGAGATCCTAAAAACACAAATTAAAAGAAAGAAAATTTCCCATAACCCAGTCTTGAATAACTTGATCTCCTTGAGATTTGTTTTGGATGTTTTTCAGATATTTGCTTTTCAATTCTGGACATTCCATTTATGTCTTTAATAAATTTGGCTCTTCAATCTCTTGACATATCTTTTATCAATCTTCATGGTCCTGATTGATCTTGAACTTGATTCTCTTGGCTTTTGCTTTTACCTGAACTTTTCTAAAGATATTTCTCATGAAACTCATTAGTTCAAGATGTAGTATATTTCTCATTTAAATTCATGCATAAAGCCATATATCATATAAAGACATATTGTAAGATAATATTCCAATTAATTATTCTTATGTCTTTTTTAAATGTGATCAAATAATATCAATAATATATTTCTCATTTATGCTTAATTGATAATCGCATTATTCCTTAGGCATTTAATAATAATGTCAAATTTAATTTCTATGCCATTTAATCAAATACGTATATCAAGTATTTGTCACGTGTATTTTCTAATAAATCATATCAATCATATAACACATGTATATAGTCCATTCAATCTTAGTACAATGATATATTATTTGACAACATCTAAATGTGTTCTTCCCTTGATATACTATTTGTCAACATCCAAATGTATTCTCTCATTTATACTCTATTTGTCAACATCAAAACCTATATGGCAATATGGTTCACATTCTTCCCCTTTTTGATGGTGACAAATACTTAGCAAATATATAATGATATTTCATTTTTAATCTTTCTCACCCTATGTAACACATAGATGGTAATTTGTTATTTCTCCCCAATTATGATTAATTCCTTTGCTGTTTACAATATTTGCTCTTTCTCCCCCTATTTGACAACAGCAAAAAGAATTTTAAACTCTCCCTAAAATTGTACATATATGATAAAGGATTCTCCCCCTAAAGATTTGCCTTAAAGACTTAGGGAACCTTTCTACATTTTAGACTTAGTGCACATAGGAGTTAAAAATAGAAACATATATATAAGATCATGTAGGATATTGCATTCAAAGCAAATAGTAGATCTTTTGTAATTTTTCGCTCCAAAATCAATTATTGATATCTTCATAATCGATTATTTATGTTCTGTTTGAGGTATATTTGACATTTTTCTTGTTTAATCAATACTACATGTTATTGAAATTATTCGTATCACCCATTTGAACAGTGCAGTTACCACTTGAATTGATATGCCACTTGAATAATTACTTGTGGTTGGTATTTATACCGCTTGTTGTGATATACTATTGGAAAGATTGATATACCACTTGTTGGTTCATATGCTTGCTTTCTCTCTCATATGTATCTCATGATTTCAGAGGGAATACGATTAATCAAGACTTATGAAATTATCTTCCCTCTCTTTATAGAAGCATCAAGAATTTTCTCATTTAAAATTTCAAATATTTATCTCATATTTCTAAAGGTTCTACCTTTCTTATGGAAACATTTAAAACTTTATCACAAGATTGAGATGTTTCACATAATTAAACATGGAGGATCTTTCTAATTAATCTGTATTTAGTTCCGATCATTCACATTTTAAGAAGTTCCAAGATTCAAATTTTAAGAGCATTTGAATCTTGCATTTTTAAATTTTGGATTAATTTGGCAAAGAGATTATTCAAATATATAATGTACCAAACGCATTTAAGATCTTCCCTTATTAACCACAATCTCAATAAATTTTCATTTAAACATTTATGGTATATTTAAAGATTTCCATAAATTATACAAATTTGAATTTCAAAGGATTTGGTCTAATTTCATCATTAATTCTATTGATCATCTAACTTTTTAAATTCAATCCTTAATTTATGAGACAAATTTTCCATAGATTTATTTTTCAAATATAGAGCATATTAGGAAATAGTTTCTTAATAAAAAATTTCAAATCAATTAAGGATTTTATTACCACAATCATAATGATTTTTCAAATATAAAAAAGATGTGGTTTATTTATTCATGATTAGAAAATAATTTTCCAATATAGTATGATCATGAAATTATTTAAGTCTTATATTAATTCTTCAAAAAGGATATTTCACTTTTATAAAATAGTGAAGAATTAATTATAACTTTCATAACAAGAGAATTTTAATTTTTTTGAACCAATAAAAAAAATTATTCTCTTTTGTTATTTCTTTATTCCTTCTAAGATTAATCCCATTTATAGTGTAGGTTAATCAATCACAATCTTTTAGGATATTCAAATAGAATTAATGTGATGTAGTAACCTTTAAGATATGTAAAAAAAATTTGGGACCATTTAACTTTATGTATATTGAAGAAATTATTCAAAATATATTCTCTTTTGATTTATTAAGATTTGGATTTGATTTGTTGTGTATTTGAAATTGAAAAATTTTGAATTTTGAATTATTTCTTTTAGGAGAAATAGAATAAGGCCAGATTTTGTCTCCTAATAAGATATTAATTAGGGAATTAATTAAGATTTGATTTAACAATATGTTAGGCATATTTTGCCCATTATTATTGAACAATAATCGATTATGCACCCTGCAACAATTGATTATACTGCCTCTAGTATCTTACCATGGCACAACTTAATTTTTATAATCAATTTCACTAATTGATTATGAGCTTTCTGTTTTGTGGGAATTTTCTAGCATTTTCTCTAATCGATTATCATAATCGATTATGAAGCTTCTGTTTCTCTCCCTAGTTTTCTCGAGGGACTATAATCGATTATATAATCGATTATTCTATCAGTTTTTCAAATTTTTGCAGCAAGGGAGATTTGATAATTTTTCTATAAGGCCCTATAGCTTCTTTTGAGAATTCCTATCTTTCCTAGAGATATTTCACCTACTAAGATAGATATAATATGCTTGACATAATATTTAACCATATAAGCATAATAAGCATTTAAATGACATACAACTAATTCTAAGCATAAATTCAAGTAATCATATTCAAGTTGGGATTATTGCATGGAATATATCTATGTTTCATCTTGATTGATTTCATATAGACATCTTTATCAGCATACCTCCATTTAGCAAGTTTCACATTCGAGCATGTATAGGAAGTAAAGGATAAAGTTCCCTCGTTGCGTGAATTCACAGGACGATTCTTTCTTACCCACTTTTGCTTAATCTTGAATCTAGCTCTTACATCATCTATCTTGTTCTATTTTAAGTTGTTCATCAAGAGACCCGTAACATCCCAAAAAACCTATGTCTGTCTTTTAACTGTTTATGTGAATAACTTGACTGAAAACACAATTCGATTAATCATAATCATAATAATAGTTGATGATTGGAAATTCATATTTGAATTTCAATTATGAGCTTAATAATCATAAGGTGTTGTTTTGAACCCAGTGTGCTGTTTTGAACCGGAATTGATAAAAATATATTATTTTAATCAGGACCGCTTTACCTTGGAATGCCTGCCAGGGTCGGGAAGTAATCTGGCCCGGGGTGAGGAAGTTGTTCTGGTCCAGTGTCAGGAGTAGTTCATGACTGTATCTCACGCTTCACGAAACGTTGTCAATCATCCATCACCTTTTCATTCCTTTAACCAATGGATTAAATTCTTATTACTCTTGGTTAATAACCTAGCATTTTTTCCTTTTATGGAGAAAGCTAGCTTAACCATTTATGGTTAATCTTGCTTGCTTTTGCTAAGAGCTCAACAACACACCTCCACTTCAAATCACAACCCACCATTTTCTTAGACCTATTTCCCTAGCATATTGATTTAATTTTTCTTCCTCTTTGGATGGAGAATTCGGCCAAGTTTTGATTTTAACACTAGAAACACCTTTCATTTATCATTTCTAAGATCATGCTCTCTTTGTTCATGAGCATTTCAAAAATCCTCTCTTCTCTTTTCTAGTTCTTCACGGTTTTGGTCTCTTAGACCATGAACCAAAACTTGTTTCTTGATTTTAAGACCATAGCTTTGTTAGTCTTGACCTCTAGATCATCTTTGGCGAAGAAAGTTTCTCGATTGGAGGAAGTTTGTTCTTGACCTTCAAGAACACTATCTTGATCTTCAAAGTGTTCTTCCTTGGGTAAGCTTAATCTTCACTTTTCTCTTCATATCTTTTCTTAGAATCATGAAACAACTTCTTCTAGCTTATGATTTTTGTGAAACAAGTCCAAGATCTTACATTTTCCTTTATGAATCGGTTCGGCCATCATTGGCTTTTGGATGCTTGGAGTTTTGATCATCCTAAAGATCTACAAGAGGTAATGGGGGAGTGAACCTCATCACACCACATTGGTGGTGATGAAGATGGTTTATGGGTTTGGTTTGGGGAAAACCCTAAACCAAGGGTTTCCTACTTTATCTATTTGGTTCTCTATGAGAACAATGTTGTAATAATTATTTGTTGCTTGATTTGTGTTCATTGATATGTTTGAATGGTTGAAAATAATTTTTATGTGAGGGAAACCCCTAACCTAGAGTTCCTTCATCTTTTGTTGAGAAGAGTTTATGAAAATGATTTTTGGATTTGAATTTGTGTGAGTCATGTCGGTTTTACTGTCAATCTAGATCTTGGATTTAAAAACTGGTTTTTGATCCTAAAACTAGACATCTTGGGCTTCATTTTGAGTACAAATTTCATGTGTTTTCATAAATATTTGACCCTTGGAAACCTACTTCAATTTCAGCACAAATTTCTGTCTCGGATTCTGACTACAGTGGCTTGTTTCGTAAAACTGTACTAACTCGGTTACTGTTTGTGAAAAATAGTTTTATATCCAAAAACTAGACATCCTAATCTTTCATGAGTCCTCATTTGCTCAAATCCAAGTTCGTTTGGTCAATCAAATGTTTGTCACAAGTTGATACTTGATATGCTGAAATTTCTGTATACGGGTTTTGGTGTTGATATTTGGAATTGTATGTTATGATGTTGGTGTGACTATTTGGGTTTGAGTGTTAGTGTTGAAAATCATTTTGGCATGGTGAAAAACTATTCTTAGGATCAAGACCTAAGGATAGTGTGACACCCTTAACCCCAACATACGTTTATTATATAAATATTAATTTGCAAAAATATTCTTTGCGGGAAAACACACGAAATAATATACGAGTTCTACCATTAATAAATATTTTCACAATAGTTAAGAGTATCACCATTCATAAACTCAAACCTCAAATCCAATTAAATTAAATACAATGCCATAAAACGTTTACAAGTTTCGCATAAATAATAAATAGTTTAAACAAGATAATCCCCTAGCCCGATGTCACATGGATCAGAGCTAAACAAAGACCCATAAAGAAATAAATAACATGATCCAAAGCCTAAAGAACAACATCAAAAGAATTCAACTACTAATACTCTAAGCATCAACAACTCCACGTAAGCTCCAACGTGTTACTCTTCAGTCACTTGAGAGTCATCTGAACAAATCATACATTGCACAAGAAAAGACACAAATACAAAGGGATGAGAAGACATACTCATATACATATGTTGTGGAAGTAAAATGGAAATTAAGGCTAGTGCATACACATAGATGTACATACATACATATATATATATATATATATATATATATATATATACACGTATAAGTACTACACACCCACAAACATAATATAATCATTCTTGTAAATCAAGTCAAATCATCTCACAACAGTTTAACATATCATCTCATTATATTTTGTATACATGTCGCATTACAATCACAAGCAACAATGTCCCCTCAGACTCATACAACACACATAATTGAGTACCCATAAACAGGCTCTCTACGGGCTGGGTCCCATAAACAGGCTCTTAGAGGCTGGATCCCATAAACAGGCCATTCCATGGCTGGGTCCATAAACAGGCCCTTCCGAGCTGAGTCCCATAAACAGGCCTTGCAGAGCTGGGTCTCACACAAACATTCACAAATGAGTACCCATAAATAGGCTCCTTAGAACTGGGTCTCACACTCAAACAATACCTCACATTCCAATATAGTCACAATCATAGTCTACATGTATTCATCCTTAAATATAAATCAATATTCACGTCTTATAATCTTAAACCAATAGTCATATAATTCATGATTACAACTATCAAAACATTATTATAATAACAATTACAAACACTATAGCACTTATAGTAACACATACATATTTATAACATTATAGCAATACATACACGCTTTGTGATATTATAATCATACAATAAGTTCAATACATTAATCATAACATACAATCATTTAAGCCATTGCTCCAACAATGGTAACAACAAATCACTCAAAGCACAAGGGGATCATGGGAATCCCCAATCACCTCAATCTCATTCCGACATTCCCATATGATATAATCATCTTTCTCCCCCTATAACTGGTATGACGATCACAATGAAGAAAGGAAGAGAAAAGTTCCGGAAAAGGTTGCATCTCACTAACACTCGATCTCACGACACTTGATTTCACGATCACCACCCCAAAAGGTTCAAGAGCAGCAACGAGGAAGAAGGCTTGTGATGGCAGCGATGCTCTTCAAGTGAAGGTGATGAAGAACGACGAACAACGGTGTAATCTCCTTCAAGAATCCATGGAAAGGGTTTAGGAATCCTAGTTTGGAGAGAAAGAGGCAGTTTCTAAGAGTATTTCGAGTTAGAAATTAGGTTTAGGTCGAGTCTTATGGTATAAATATGATTTAGGGTCATTATGGGCTGATTAGAAGCCCGAAAACACGATTCTGCTGCGCGCAGATTTGCTAAGCGAATCCATTTTCGCTGGACGAACCAGAGAGCTGCAAGAATCTGTCTGCCAGATTAGCTAGGCGAAGTTCCTTCGCTACGCGAAACTATAGAAGCCGAATTTTGCCCTAAAACCTGATATAAGACTTGTAGATAATCCTCTAAGCTTTCCAACGCATCCAAGATCGTCTCAATTGGGCATCTAGAACTCAAGATATGGACAAAACCGTAAAACATGTTTCTTGGACTCGAATGTATTGACCATTCCTTAAGGCTGAACTACCCCAACTATGAACTTAGGCACCAAGAGCAAGCATTGCAAGCATATATAAACATATATAATCAAGTATTAACACATTATAATCTAAGTGTGAAAATTGGGGTGTTACAGATAGGATTTTTGAACGATGAACTTATTCATGCATTTACTACTTGATGGAATGATTATATGTTGAGATGTTTTTCATGATACTAGCATGTTGTTGGATGGCTTGTATTTTGTTGGAAAACACCATGTGAGGTGCGGCCTTGTTAGGATAGAAAGGGGAAGCCAAAGCTTCTATGTCCAAGTAATAGTGTAATGGACTTAAATGATTCCAAGAAGGCAAAAGAAATTAAAAAAACCTACCTTACTTACATGGAGGCATTCGGCCATACCATAGTAATTAGGGCTAGGAACCTAAAATGTTGATGCTAAGAGGCTTAATGTGTTTATACTAAAGTAAACCTACTTTCAAGATAAATGAGAATCCTTGTAAGTATTTTCTTTAAAACAATGAGTCTTTACACTACTATGATTAATTTTGGAATACTATCAAATAAAAGAGTTATGGTTTTCAGTTGAAAATGAAAAGGTGATTTAAAGAAAAATATGTTTTCCCTTTTTACAATAAGTATTATTCAAAAGGAAGTTTTATGTTAGTTTGGCAAAAGATGAGGTACTATGTATCTTGGGGCTTTGAACACCTTACGAGTATGTGTATAAAGTTTCAAAACTATGTTTGATAAAAGGGGATTTCATGAACCAGTTTACCACTAAGGAAAGTATTTTGAAGATCTTACTATAGTAGCATAATTATGTATTATCTTCAAAAAGGAAATTCAATGAGTTCCATAATGTGCTCACAAAGATTTAGTAAAAGACATGCACTAACATCTAGTGGTCATGACAAAATCATGTTCCACACCTTTGATGATTTAGGTCATCTAAGGAATCCATAACGTTTAAATCACTAAGAGTTACTTATAGCAATTAAGTAATATTTCCTTTGGTAGACAAGTGAGAAGATTGATGAAGGGGATCCTAGGCGACCCTGTCCTCCATAATACATCTAGGTTATGAACTAACGTATCATAAGACCTGAGCATCGTGTTACGAACGATGAGGTGGTATGAGATTACAAGGAACAGAACCAAGGATGGGCGACTGATGGCAAGTCGTGTGAAAGTGGGTCCCGTAGGGGTGCCCTGCGGTTTATCAAGAGATAGACGTGATGCTACAGTGATAGTGTAGTACGTATTTGTGTTGTAACATTTCTTGACATGCATACGCATCTGTGCATGAGTTGGGCATTGTGCCTGGGAGTTGACCTTACACCTTTGTGCGTGTGCGATTGTCTGAGGTGTCGATCATAACGATCTTGGGGACGTCGGGGGTTGGGGAAGACACATGTGGCCAGAGAGTAGCTCCTCTGTGTCGTGGATATCCATCGAAAAACATTGACGTCCTGACTGAAACACCGGGCAAGTCACGATTTGGGTAAAGAACGTCTGGCGTGAGCCATAAAAGCGAATTCGCAATCTTGTTGAGATAGCACATGTTGGGCTGAGATAACGCAGACAATGTTCTCCCAATCACTCACTCCAGTTATGTTTAGCTCCATAGAGTAGGGGTCTGAGTCTTACCCTTGTGGCATATGACATTGAGTCATATACATCACACTGCATTGCATGACTGTTGATGGATACATTTACATGTTATACATTGTTATCCTATGTTGATGATGTCTTATGCTGTTGATTGGATAATATGAGATATTGAGATGTATGATATGCATGACTAGTATTTTAATGTCTTGTGTGTCGTACCATTTTTACTTCTTCCATGTGTTGTGCTGATGAATGGGAATCTCACCTCATTACTTTGTATTGTATCGTTGTGTGCTTCGCTGGTTGTCTCCTGAGAAGGTCGTGCTACCGAGACTTCAACCGACGTTTTGGATGCACCTCTCTGTTGAGCCTCCCAGTGGTTTTGGCGTTTGGATATCTATTCATGATGAGTTTCTAGCAAAGTACATGGGAAGAGCCACACTCACTATCTGCAAGGGTCGCAGAGGAAGAGTTCTTGACTGCTAAACAACTTGTCTTCATGTCGTCTGCTGTCAAGGTTGTACTCGTAAGTGGAATGCCAGATGGACTTCTCCACCGATGCGTTCAGTGCCTTCTCCCTCTGTTAGGAAAGAAAATGAAACTCATCATATATGACAATAATTCAAGTTCTGCCATTAGGCATACATACTTAGAATCTCTCAATACACAACACTCATAGACACAGTCGGAAGACTGAACTTACACATTTATAAATCTTAAGAGCTGGTCTGACAAAAGAATTCTATGGACAATAAAGCTTACTGCATTCGTACCAATGAGACCGGGTCTCATCGTCAACAAACTACACCTCTTCGTCGTCAACCTCAAGCACTCAAGCTACAGGGTCCCGGAGTGATTTAGAGGACTGTTGATAAACATCTATACATGTATCCAAAAACACAACAGGGTGTCCAACATGTACAGGCAAGGGTGAGAAACCAATATTTGAATCCAAAAACGACAACCATATACTCAAACACATACAGCAGATTCATATAAGCATATCTCACAAGTATCATCATGCATAATCTAGTACAACATATATATCCATGTACTAACAGTAAAACACAAGGGTTTCGTACCCCACAATCAATGTTATCCTCTAAACGTATGCACGAACACTCCCATATATCTCAACCAATATTCAATTCTAGATTTCCGGAAACCCCATCACCATAAATACGAGTTGATCAGACTCAATGTCATTGCCCCGCAGGATACAATAACAAACGCCAGAATCAAAATTCGGCCAAACGTGAGCACGTAACCTTCCAGGAAATAATACATGGACGCGCATGTCAGTGGTACTCACGATGTATAAGTCATACTATATTGTCCTCTTCACTGGGCACAATACGCTCTCCGTGGCACGTATGACATCATTGTCCATCAAGGCACAATGTTACATAATGACATTAAGTCATCTCAGGTTCTCCTTGCCTATCAAGGTCCCCCGTTTCACGGCACGTCTGCCCAACACACAAAATACATAAGAAAACTATCTAGTTTCCGATAATTTATCTTTGTCGCATCAATATTTCCTCGTTGTAGCATCAACGCTATCAACCACCATAATGTCTTAGACTCTTTAAGCCTCAAAAACATTTTCTCAAAACAGGACATTTAGCCCAAAAACCACTCAAATCCCAAACATCCCTAACCGATGCACCAGTCTAGAACGTTGGATTCAAGATCATAAAAACATCCTCAAGCTTACATGACCACAAAGATCGTCCCTAAGCCGACAGGACCACAAACTAACACGGATCCTTGATCCACGTGTTCTGCAGAACCCTAGAACCCCGACGTCTCGATTTCTAGTTTCTAAGCTTTAAAACCACTTTTCTTGAAAACTCGAAACTCAAAAACCCAAATCTCCGATATTTACACAAAGTCATCGGTATCGGTTTTCTATAAAACAAAACTTAGTCTAAAGACTATTTCTTTTCCTTTTGTTGTTTTTCGGTAAAATACAAACCTTAAAACAAAGCTTGTAAAATCCTTTCCTTGGATAAACCCAATAAATTTTGTAAATCACGTTTATTAAAACGCTTTTGCTCAAACGGTTAACTTTATTAATTTAAAAACTAATAAAGGTTTCTAACATCCTATTTAATTTAAAAACATCGTTTTTCGTTATTAAAAACAACATTTTCACAACTTTGCTCTTTTAAGTTGATTTTCCTTAAAAGCAGCTGTTCGTTATATTTTATTTCAAAATATTTTATTTCAAAAGAGATAATTCATTTATTTTCTCTTAAATTAAACTGAGAACCAATAAAACATATTTATTTCCCCAATTTAACCTTCAGACTTTTAAAGTTTTTAAGTTACACGATGTCGGATCCTAATCAAAATTAGGTCCTCTAACGCCTTAAATCCCACAGCAGGGCACACGATACATCCATATAATTATTCAACAATTATAGCATGTATTCAAATATGTCAGCTGTTATATCATGCATATTCAAATCAATAGCAGTAAACCAAACAATCAACCAACAATCAGATACAAAATATATAATTACAGTACAAACACCGATGCAGCACATAGCTGTCGGAAATGGAGTTCCTCAGGTTTATCCCCTTACCTTAAATGAAGTCTCTTTGATGAGCAAATCCAAGCATCAAATCCAAGAGGTGGCTGAAGGTGGCATTGACGTCCCAACTCCACAACAACTCCAAGAATGCTATCCAGCTCCCCCAAGTAAGCACAGCCACAACCAAAAACCAAGAGATAACATCCAAGCACATTTAGCATCCAAACAACATATCAATTAACTAATCATCATTTAAAAACATAATCTAATGGATTTAAATATTTTACTTAGTCCAACAGAATTACTTTTCCAATAAAATCAATTTGTGAAAAATCAATTTGGTCACGGAAATATGAAATTAGCTTAGGGAATCATTAATTAACTACCCTAATTGCACTGAATTATTTTCATGATTAGTGTAAGATAAAGATTTAGGGATTTAGTGAAATTGGGGAAATCCGAATTCAAAGGGGGATTTGAACAATTGACATAGGGAACTTGAAATTGATATACCCAATTGCATAAAAACATAATCAATTTCTCATTTAAAGCATGAAATTAAAACGCTAGGGTTTTCAATTGGGGATTTAGGGTTAGGGTTCCTCATGAAATCAAAAGCCACGAGAAAGGAATGAAGGCTTTTTACCAAGGAGGAAGAAAGAGCGGCTCCGGCGGTCCCGGCGGTGGCGCACAGTGGCGGCGCACGGCGGCTCCGGCGGTGGCAGTGGTGCTGCTTGGTCCAAAACGTGGAGGAAGATGCCGCCTTCCACGTGGTTGGTTCATTTCTGGAAAGGGAGGCCAAATGGTGGCCGGAAAACCCCAAAAACAGTAGCGGTTCTATGGTGGCTCCGCCGTCAACGTTGTTCGTTTGCAAAAATGTTGAGCTAGAAATGTAGAGGAAGGTGAGGAGAGTAAAGTTACAAGATTGGTTTGGTGAAAAGTGGCCGGACGATGACCGGAAAACGCCCAAACAGTGGCGGTGGCCCCGTCGTCAACTTTCTCCGTTTGGAATGTTTGGTTAGAATTGTAGAGGAGAAGATAGGGAACATTTCTATGATGCTGGTTTTGGGAGAAGTGGTTGGAGTTGGCCGGAAATGAAGAGAGAAGGAGAGAAAGTTTTAGAGAGAGAGAGAGAGACGTCGTTCCAAGAAGAAGAAAGAAAAGAAAGAGAGGAAAGAAAGAGAAAGAGAGAGAGAGAGAGAGAGAGAGAGAGAGAGAGAGAGACGGTGGGGGTGGGGTGCTGGGTCTTTTCTTTCTTTCTTTTTTTGTAGTTATAAGTGAAAATTGAGTAGTTGAGATTAAGTCAAAAAAAGAAATAAATCTTGACCCTTTAATCTAAAAGCAAAGAGAAAGATACCTAAATTTTTAAATTTTGAAATAAGATAGAGATTGATGATTAAATTTATCAACTTAGGGAATCAATGATCCAAAATAAATTTTTGATTAAATCCAAACCATTTTATTTTCAAATCTAAAATCAACTAGATTAAATTTAGAAAATAATTTCTTTCAATCATATTATTTAAATAATATTTTCTAAACACCTAATAATAATAACAATAGCAGAATATTTGTCTTATAAAAGTGTATAAACTATGATAACGCACCCAATAAATAAACTAATTTAAGCAAATAAAATTGATTATTCACAGGTACAGGATTTTCGGGGTGTTACAATACTACCCCACTAAAAAAAAAATTTTGTCCCCGAAATTTCGTAACTCAACTAGTCAAGATCTCTTCGTCCTCAGGTTTCCCCAATGTACTTCCCGTACGTACTTCTTCCTTAGATAACACTTGTAACTTAATAACAAACTTCATACTATCCGTTCGATTTATCGTTAAAAATCAAATCACTTCTCCTCAATCCATACTCCTTCTCCTCAATATCTTACCTTAATCTCTCACACGTGAGAGGCATAATTAAACTCAACAACTTCTCTTTCACTTTTAATTCATTTAGGAAGTCTTTCTTCCACATTCTGAACTATTGTTATTTACATCTCGATTTTAAATTATGGTACACCTTCCTATCACAACACATCCTTCAATTCCTATCCAAGATATCCAATCCTAGTCTTAGTTTTCTTTTAGACGTAGTCCACCTCTTCAATCTACATCACGATCATGCATCTCAACCTTACAAAACATGATTGCACCTATTAATGCAACTACAACCAAAAGAATTCACATAAGGTACATAAATTTTAAACTTCTCTAACAACTTAGTTTCACTCAAGAATTCCTCTTTTTTATAAATCTTCAGCTCAGGTAAAACTACCAAGGACACTTTCCTACAATTCTCCAAGCTTATACAATCAATCTTAACCACAGACATCAATAATTACCCTTGATCTCCTAACTAGTATTCTGTCCCTATCAATACTTGACTTATGATAATTGTCTCACTTACTGAGATTGATCTTAAAGGTTCACATCTTATCAGTCCTAACTATACTCCAACCAAACTCTCATCACTTCTTATTTATCCTATTAAAGGAATTATCGCAGTAGAGACTACACTTACTCCTAACCAACCTTCCAAAGATTAAATCGTTTTCCTTGCTTGTCCACTCTACTCGATCCTTGAGGATTAAGGAAGGAAATTTCCAACAAGGAAATTTTCTTAGTCTCACTCTCATAAGAAAGTATATAGAAGAACTTAACCACTTTGAAAAGAATGTAGGAATATCCAGTATGTAAAAAGATTCTTCAATAGGTTCATGAGTGTAAAAATGCATAGCTAATACATATTTACAACCATGACTCTAATAAAGTTCCTTCTTTCACAAGAATCTCCCAACGGATTAGGGAATCAATAAATGAATAGTCTGGCCAAGAATCAGACTAGATCACATTTACCAAAAGTAAAGGTGATTAGACATCAAGAAACTTCCAATATCAAGAAGTCGTTTGTGTTACAACCCAAAGAATAGTCATAACAAAGCTTTCAATGAAATGATATGAAAGTATCCAAACCCATGGATACTATTAAATCAACTCACTCAAATGTCTATTACACTGAGGAGTATGTAGGAGTGTGAGTACAAATACTCGTTTGGGATCACATGCCCTAAGAATTTTCACTACCATCGAGTCAAAACTCGCGCTTAAGCAACTTCACGACAGCTTTTCTCACGTAGGGTCCGCAATACGTGCCACAGGGTTTCATCATGTTCATCGTGGCTCCTAGAGTAAACGAGAACTTCTCCGACGATGACAATTTTATTAAGAAATGGACGAATACTCCATTTCATGTAGTCTAACCCGGTTAGCTTTGTAGGCGATATTCTACACAAAGCGATGGAGGGCTGACTGAATCTAGAAACTAGATCAATCGAAAACTCCACATCCTTCGCAACACAAACTTGGAACATTTTTAGAAAATTCTCCCGAAAGTTTTACACTATAGGCACCTCATTCAGATGTCTGACACAATATCAAAAGGATAAACAAGGTGTTACATACAATTACCATTTACTGATCATGAGTTCTTACAAGGCCTCAACCCGATTAGAACCCAAAAAAACACGCATACACATGTGTCACATATTGTTTCGACAAGGAAACAATTCAACAGGATCATACTCTCTAGGAGAAATAAAACTGACTTTAGAAACTTATCATCAACTTTTTCACATGTTAGTCAATTACTCTCTACTACTAATCCATCACTAAAGACTTGCTTCCATTCTTTCTTCCACTCAGTCTCTGATCAATCGTAACCTCCGAAAAAAAATATACTTAGGTATTATACATACCCCTTACCATCATCAGCATGGATCACAAGTCTACCCACAACGCATAACCCTCAATCTGTCCTAATGGAGACAAAAAGTCTTATCCATCAAATCCACAAATAGCGGAGGCTCCAATCATTTCTTAAAATACTAGCAGAAGAAACTTCACGCGATACCACACTTCGAGGGACATCATCGCTGAAATATTATCGGGCTCCTAAGTTCCTCTCTTTCAACATTATAGGGTCGTCTATCCTTTAACACAAGGACTCTCGTCAGGGGTATCGGCTAACTTAAAACAATATGATTAATTCTACATCGAATCATCATAACACAGTTATACAAATTTTCATTTTGTTCAAATCATCAAGCCTTAGTCCTTACTACACTTCCATTGCTCCACCTGGATTCCATTCCAGTCTCTCAACTCCATTAGTAAACATGTCGTTATCTTGCCGTCCCTTTGGTCGCTTACTAACCACCTATGCATCTACTTCAGAAACTTTTGGTATTCCTTTACTTGTCTAAGGTAAACTCGTTTTCCTTGGCAACTTTCCCAACGATCGAACTTCCTTCACATATAAGAGAGTCTTCCCTTACTTGCTAGCTAAGAGTCTACCATCCTTGACTCATAACGTAACGGTCATATTCAAGCCTATTTGCTAGAACTGACTACGGAACTGTCTCAAAGCGAACCTTACTTAGTAACTCAGATAACTTATACACATACATTATTTCCAAGAAGGAAATAAAAAGAAGAACAAGAAACCAGTTACTCGCCAGGCGACCGTACCCTCGCGACGCGAGACGGAGGGTCAGCCCGAGTAGTAACATTCCAACTCTCGGCATCGCGACGCGAGACGGATTCTCGCCACGCGACCCAGAGAGACTGCCTGAGGAGCAAAGAATAGCTCCTCGGGCTCGCGACGCGAAAATCATATCGCCTCGCGATCCAGGAAGTCTGCCTGAGAAACAGAATACAACTCCTTGGCCTCGCGACGTTGAAAGCCTAGTTCGCCCCGCGATACATAGAACCTGCCTGAACACATCTGGATCATCGGATCCAATCAATCCAATTGGTCAGATTTCAAAAGGAACAAGTCATCATAGACTGTTCTTACACCTACTGACCTCTATCCAATCACCTCTATCCAAATCCAAACACAGAGTCCAATCAAAACATAAAGTAAACACAGCAAAAACACAATGAATCCATAACCTAGATCCCAAAAGACATCGACCAACTCTGATACCACTTGTAACACCCCTCTCCTTCGGGTGTCACTTTTGTAACCCAAAATATCCATTTACCCTTATTAACAAAAGACTTTTTCGAAAATAACTCTATAGTGTTTGCGGAAATCTGATACCAAAAGAAAAGCTTTAACAATCAGAGGAAAGAAAATGAAACTCATCATATATGACAATAATTCAAGTTCTGCCATTAGGCATACATACTTCGAATCTCTCAATACACAACACTCATAGACACAGTCGGAAGACTGAACTTACACATTTATAAATCTTAAGAGCTGGTCTGACAAAAGAATTCTATGGACAATAAAGCTTACTGCCTAATATAATTCGTACCAATGAGACCGAGTCTCGTCGTCAACAAATTACACCTCTTCGTCGTCAACCTCAAGCACTCAAGCTATAGGGTCCCCGAGTGATTTAGAGGACTGTTGATAAACATCAGTACATGTTTCCAAAAACACAACAGGGTGTCCAACATGTACAGGCAAGGGTGTGAAATCAATATTTGAATCCAAAAACGACAACCATATACTCAAACACATACAGCAGATTCATATAAGCATATCTCACAAGTATCATCATGCATAGTCTAGTACAACATATATATCCATGTACTAACATTAAAACATAAGGGTTTCGTACCCCATAATCAACGTTATCCTCTAAATGTATGCATAAACACTCTCATATATCTCAACTAACATTCAATTCTAGATTTCCGGAAACCCTATCACCATAAATACGAGTTGATCAGACTCAACGTCATTGCCTCGCAGGATACAATAACAAACGCCAGAATCAAAATTCGGCCAAACGTGAGCATGTAACCTTCCAGGAAATAATACATGGACGCGCATGTCAGTGGTACTCACGATGTATAAGTCATACTATATTGTCCTCTTCACTGGGCACAATACGCTCTCCCTGGCACGTATGACATCATTGTCCATCAAGGCACAATGTTACATAATGACATTAAGTCATCTCAGGTTCTCCTTGCCTATCAAGGTCCCCCGTTTCACGGCACGTCTGCCCAACACACAAAATGCATGAGAAAACTATCTAGTTTCCGATAATTGATCTTTGTCGCATCAATATTTCCTCGTTGTAGCGTCAACGCTAACAACCACCATAATGTCTTAGACTCTTTAAGCCTCAAAAACATTTTCTCAAAACAGGACATTTAGTCCAAAAACAACTCAAATCCCAAACATCCCTAACCGATGCACCAGTCTAGAACGTTGGATTCAAGATCATAAAAACATCCTCAAGCTTACATGACCACAAAGATCGTCCCTAAGCCAACAGGACCACAAACTAACACGGATCCTTGATCCACGTGTTCTGCAGAACCCTAGAACCCCGACGTCTCGGTTTCTAGTTTCTAAGCTTTAAAACCACTTTTCTTGAAAACTCGAAAATCAAAAACCCAAATCTCCGATACTTACACAAAGTCATCGGGATCGATTTTCTATAACACAAAACTTAGTCTAAAGACTATTTCTTTTCCTTTTGTTGTTTTTCGGTAAAATACAAACCTTAAAACAAAGCTTGTAAAATCCTTTCCTTGGATAAAACCAATAAATTTTGTAAATCACGTTTATTAAAACGCTTCTGCTCAAACGGTTAACTTTAATAATTTTAAAACTAATAAAGGTTTCTAACATCCTATTTAATTTAAAAAGATCGTTTTTCGTTATTAAAAACCACATTTTCACAACTTTGCTCTTTTAAGTTGATTTTCCTTAAAAGCAGCTGTTCGTTATATTTTATTTCAAAAGAGATAATTCATTTATTTTCTCTTAAATTAAACTGAGAAGCAATAAAACATATTTATTTCCTCAATTTAACATTTTAGACTTTTAAAGTTTTTAAGTTACACGATGTCGGATCCTAATCAAAATTAGGTCCTCTAACGCTTTAAATGCCACAGCAGGGCACACGATACATCCATATAATTATTCAACAATTATAGCATGTATTCAAATATGTCAGCAGTTATATCATGCATATTCAAATCAACAGCAGTAAACCAAACAATCAACCAACAATCAGATACAAAATATCTAACTACAGTACAAACACCGATGCAGCACATAGCTGTCGGAAATGGAGTTCCTCAGGTTTATCCCCTTACCTTAAATGAAGTCTCTTTGATGAGAAAATCCAAGCATCAAATCCAAGAGGTGGTTGAAGGTGGCATTGACGTCCCAACTCCACAACAACTCCAAGAATGCTATCCAGCTCCCCCAAGTAAGCACAGCCACAACCAAAAACCAAGAGATAACATCCAAGCACATTTAGCATCCAAACAACATATCAATTAACTAATCATCATTTAAAAACATAATCTAATGGATTTAAATATTTTACTTAGTCCAACAGAATTACTTTTCCAATAAAATCAATTTGTGAAAAATCAATTTGGTCACGGAAATATGAAATTAGCTTAGGGAATCATTAATTAACTACCCTAATTGCACTAAAACAGAATTATTTTCATGATTAGTGTAAGATAAAGATTTAGGGATTTAGTGAAATTGGGGAAATCCGAATTCAAAGGGGGATTTGAACAATTGACATAGGGAACTTGAAATTGATATACCCAATTGCATAAAAACATAATCAATTTCTCATTTAAAGCATGAAATTAAAACGCTAGGGTTTTGAATTGGGGATTTAGGGTTAGGGTTCCTCATGAAATCAAAAGCCAAGAGATAGGAATGAAGGATTTTTACCAAGGAGGAAGAAAGAGCGGCTCCGACGGTCCCGGTGGTGGCGCACAGTGGCGGCGCACGGCGGTGGCAGTGGCGGTGCTTGGTCCAAAACGTGGAGGAAGATGCCGCCTTCCACGTGGTTGGTTCATTTATGGAAAGGGAGGCCAAATGGTGGCCGGAAAACCCCAAAAACAGTGGCAGTTCTATGGTGGCTCCGCCGTCAACGTTGTTCGTTTGCAAAAATGTTGAGCAAGAAATATAGAGGAAGGTGAGAAGAGTAAAGTTACAAGGTTGGTTTGGTGAAAAGTGGCCGGACGATGGCCGAAAAATGCCCAAACAGTGGCAGTGGCTCCGTCGTTAACTTTCTCCGTTTGGAAAAATGTTTGGTTAGAATTGTAGAGGAGAAGATAGGGAACATTTCTATGATTTTGGTTTTGGGAGAGGTGGCTGGAGTTGGCCGGAAATGAAGAGAAAAGGAGAGAAAGTTTTAGAGAGAGAGAGAGAGACGTCGTTCCAGGAAGAAGAAAGAAAAGAAAGGGAAGAAAGAAAAGAGAAAAAGAGAGAGAGAGAGACGGTGGGGGTGGGGTGCTGGGTCTTTTCTTTCTTTCTTTTTTGTAGTTATAGGTGAAAATTGAGTAGTTGAGATTAAGTCAAAAAAAAGAAATAAATCTTGACCCTTTAATCTAAAAGCAAAGAGAAACAAATCTAAATTTTCAAATTTTGAAATAAGATAGAGATTGATGATTAAATTTATCAACTTAGGGAATCAATGATCCAAAATAAATTTTTGATTAAATCCAAACCATTTTATTTTCAAATCTAAAATCAATTAGATTAAATTTAGAAAATAATTTCTTTCAATCATATTATTTAAATAATATTTTTCTAAACACCTAATAATAATAACAATAGCAGAATATTTGTCCTATAAAAGTGTATAAACTATGATAAGGCACCCAATAAAATAAATAAACTAATTTAAGCAAATAAAATTAAATAAATAAAATTGATTATTCACAGATACTGGATTTTCGGGGTGTTACAATATGATTCCTCATTTTCTCAAATCTGAGTTCATTTGGTCAATCAAATGTTTGTCAAAAGTTGATGCTTAAAATGCTAAAAATTCTGTATACGGGTTTTGCGTTTATTTTTGGAATTGGATGTTATGTTGTTATTCATTTTGATGCATTGATGATTACTCTTGCTCATGATAGATGTTGGTGAAGTAAAATCTTCACATTAAACCTAGTATAGGATTCGGCCAAAGCATAAATAAAAATGATTTCCAACTTCAATCTTTGAAACTCAAATGATTTTACAACTCGAAAATGGAATCAATGAACGATGAACCAAAGCAAAACAAAGAAACATTATTTGAATGAAACACAACCTTATATTTATTCAAGAGATTCTTAAAATAAGGGAAAAATTATTTTGATCTTAAGTTATGGCTTAAGTGAATCAAATGACATTTTGAAAATTAATGAATCAAATATTCTCAATAACAAACAACTTTGAGAAAATCTTATGTAATATTCGGTTACTATAAGAGGTTTTGAACGTAAAACCGATCTTTGATTTCAATACAATATTTAGTTTCCAGTTTAAATATAAATAATTTCAAGTTAAAAGGGATTTGGACTTAAGAAGATCTCTCTTCTTTAGTTAATGCAAAAGAGTTTTAAACCTCAACTTTCAACTTTAAGTTGATTAAAGTTACAAAGCTTTTGAAATGATGTTTTCAAAGTATAAGATTTTGAATCAAAGTTACTAAGGCACTATGCCAAGGTATAAAACAAATAAGTGTTTTGTACACACCTTTTTACAAAAAGGTTTGAACTCAAAAACTAAGGATTTTTCTAAGTTAAAACCCTAAGTCCAATAATTGACTTAGAGCGAAAGAAAGAGATAGGAAAGTCTAATGTGTGGTGGAACAAGACCATATACTACACCATTTATGATTCACTCATCAATCGATTCATAAGACTTAATGAATCAAGATGCATTTCATTACTTGAAAGACAAGTACACTCTAACTTAGAAAGGATCTAAGACTTGACTAAAGGATTCTCAATCCTTCTTCATAAGACATTTAGGACTTGAGAGATATATCATAAGATACGAACACAAACATGAAACATTTTGGTTTGGAGCAGTAGTTCGATGACGGGCCGGAGAGTCGGACCCGAGAACATCGTCTAACTGTATAGTCGTGTGATAACTCGATCACGGTGGGATCACATGATTTATCCTATGGATAAGAGATTAACCTTGGTGAATCTTGAAGTTTATCCAGTGGATAGAGATTGTTTTATTACATCTGCTTTGTGTAAGCATTGGCATTATGTTGCATGAGTCTGTAAGGCCTTGAGCCAAGGAGTTGAGCTTATACCTTGATGCGGGTTGGAGATTCCATAAGTAACCAGTTGGTGATTCTTGAGGATGTCAGGGTTGGGGATTCCATAAGTGACCAGTTGGTGATTCTTCTGTGTCGTGGTATTCCTTACACTGCTGTGACATCTTTGACTAGATGCCTTACTTTTCATGTTTGGTGTAGAGTGTTTCCGTAAAAGCCAGATACGTGCACGTTACGAATGTTGTAGCATCTTGGCCAAGGCTGGTGTAGACGGAACATGTCCTCCCATTCACTCTCTCCGACATTTGTTAGCTCCATGGAGTAGATGTATGATATGCATGACTAGTATTTTGTTGTCTTGTGTGTCGTACCATTTTTATTTCTGCCATGTGTTGTGCTGATGAATGGGAATCTCACCTCATTAGTTTGTATTGCATCGTTGTGTGCTTCTCTGGTTGTCTCCCGAGAAGGTCGCATTACCGAGACTTCACCCAACGCTTCAGATGCATCTCTTTGTTGAGCCTCCCAGTGGTTACAACGTTTGGACATCTAGTCATGATAGGCTTCTAGTAATGTACATGTGAAGAGCTGCATTCACCATCCGCAAGGATCGTAGAGGAAGGGTTCTTAACCACTTCACCTCTTGTTATCCTGTCGTCTACTATCAAGGTTGTAGTCTTAAGTGGAATGCTAGATGGACTTTTCGACTGATTCGTTCAGTGCCTTCTCCCTCTGTTAGGGATAGGCTGCTTCTTAGCAAAGTTGCATCTAAGTTAACTCCTGTTATGCCTTCCATAGGAATGCCAACAGTAGTCCCTGCTAGGGTTCCTGTTAGGTCTTGTTTGATGGGTCCTGGTTGGAAGGCGATGAGTGAAGAGACTAGGAGTGAGGTGATCTATCCACACCTTCCTATTTCTTTCGCTTGTCTCTCCGTAAAGAAGAAGTCAGAGGAATTATTCAGCGGTTGATCCGAGGGATGTCTTCCTGTGGAGTATGTTGTCAGCCAGTGTAGGGTGTCAGAGCGTCTATAACTTTCTTTTATCTTTCATGGAGCTGTGTCTACAAGCAGTGGCGGATCTTGACTTAAAGTTTCGGGAGAGCCATTAAATACTAGTTAAATGATTTACTTAAAATTTATAATTAATTATATATAATTTTATTAAAGTTTGAAAATAATGTATATAATTAATGCTTTTGAAGTGAATACATTGTAGTTATATTTTTTTCATCTTTATCAAAAAAATTCTTCTTAAAAAATGTGTCAAATTTTTATGTTTAACCATTACTCCCTCTGTAACAAAATATAAGCAAAAATTGGCTCATCTAAGTTGTAACAAAATATAAACAAAAGTTGACTTTTTGCATCCTATTTAATGATAGTATACAAAAAATGTCTTTCATTTTATTGCATTTCATTGAAACAAGTTTTAATACAACACAATTAATGTGAATAAACAAAGAGGGGTAATTTAGGCAGTGAAGTTGAACTTTTAAATGAGATTAACATTAAATATGAATAACTCATTATTTTAATAAGTGTAAAGGTGGTTAAATTTGTTTATATTTTATTACGGAGGGTGTATATCTTTTTAAAATAAATGTACACTCCTAAAACAACTTAAGTTAATTACCTAATGATATTTTTGAGGGTGCTCTCTTAATATTTTCATGCGGCTCTTAAATCCTAAGAAGGAAGAGATTCGTTTTATCCTTTATTTTTACTGAGCGGTGAATTTTTTTTTTCACCAAGTCTTCCGCTGCCTTTTCTATTGAGAGTCAAATAATCAATCCAGGCTCGCAATTTACCACTGAAAGATAGTACAACCGAATAGGAAATTGATGCATAAAGATTAAAGAGGAAATTGGCAAATTCAATATTGGTGCTTTTAACCAAGCCACACACGGGTAACACTGATTATTTTCTTTCAATAGTAACTCAATGAGCGGTGAGCATTTGTTGCCTAGGAATGAGTGGCAATTATTTTCTCTCTTTCCTTTCGTTAGGGATGATAAAGTGAATCAATCCGTCCCATCCCGTCCCGTCATTAATCCACCCAAAACGGGACAGGACGGACCAATCCGTTTTAGATATATGGGTTGAACCCCCAACTCACCCCGCCTAATGGTGGGTTGGCGGGTTGGTCCGCCAAACACATAAAAACATAATTTGGGTTGGTGGGTTGACGGGTTGGCCCGCTATAAAAATAAAAAATTAACAAAAAATCATATAATATTTCTTTTTTTGGGTAATCTTTATATCCTTTCTTAAATTATTATTAAAAAATTGGAATAATTTTATCTTATAACATATAATTTGTATTACAAAAGTAAAGACATTATTTTTGTAGTATGAAATAGTTCCAAGTAACAATTAAATTAAATTAAATAATATTAAATAATTAATAAATTAATTAAAAAAAATTTATTTTTTAATATGGCAGGTTGGCGGGTTGACCCGCGGGTCACAACCCACTTTGCCATCCCTACCTTCCAGAGATATGCAACATCCAACTCCCACGGGTAACACAAATAACTCTCTTCTTTGCTTTGTTCGGCTTAAATATTTCCCATTCACTGGACCAATGAGAGAGAACGAAGGGACATAAATGTACATTGAAAAAAATTGGTAAAAATGTTGGGGGGAGCCGTTGCTCCCTCCCGCTACTGAAAAGATCCGCCTCTGTCTACAAGTACCTTATGTTTAGGACCTGCTTCTCCAATTCTTTATGTTGAGTCTGTATTGTTGGATCGAGCGCTTACCACTACGCCAAAAGTTATAGCTGCTAGTCAGGGCACAACCCTTTCTACTTAACCGTAACAGCCCAAGCGCCACGTGTCGACTGTGACTCGACCCTACTTGGGCCTCCGCCACGGGACAATTGATGCCACAACCTGGCAACAATCTCCCCCTCAGCAATTGCTCCCACTGGGAATCGAACACGTGACCTTAGCTCTGATACCAATTGTTGGATCAAGCGCTTACCACCAGGCCAAAAGCTTGTTAGAACCAAAACAATAATAACTAATGATCCCGAAAAGTTTTAATGATTAACAAAGTTTTTATATGTTTATTGAAAATACTCGAAGTCAAGTTTATGCTAATCCATAAGGTCAAAAGACCTTTGTATGTTTCTGACTTCAGATGGTTCTCCAAAACCAAAGTCTCACCTAGCTCTTAAAGGACAAAAAGCTCACTGCAATATCTTCGTCCAAAAAAACTCAGTGGTAAAGATATCATATAGTATTATGCGTCCAAATGTTTACACTGCTTTATCATCCAAAAGTTGATTGTTTATAACTATTGTAAGTCCAATTGTCTTCAATGCTTATGCGTCCAATCATCTACAACACTTATGCGTCCAATTGAATATTTGTCTGTACGTCCAAT
The DNA here is from genome assembly GCA_039655645.1 of Ammopiptanthus mongolicus. Classification (NCBI taxonomy): domain Eukaryota; kingdom Viridiplantae; phylum Streptophyta; class Magnoliopsida; order Fabales; family Fabaceae; genus Ammopiptanthus; species Ammopiptanthus mongolicus. The sequence continues at coordinate 46,967,880 of CM077348.1, read as the reverse complement.
TGAATATTTATCTGTGCGTCCAATTGTATATGTGCCTGTGCGTCCAATTGTATATTTGCCTGTGCGTCTACTAACTTATTTTTGTAGATGATGTGGCACTGTCTTATTCAAAAGTCTTAAATGGTTAAAAGGAAAATATCTTCTTCACATAAAGACAAAAGAAGGTACGAACGTCGTACAAAGTAAACCACATAGAGCAAAGAATCACGTAGAGCAAAACGCTTGTCGGCCATAAAAGCAAAATCAGTCTGCTACCATTCAAGCTGCTACTACCTCCGTATTCTGAAAGGACAATTGCACAACGGAAAACAACTGGCAAATGATCTGTGCCTAATGGATATTTGATTGAGTCTAAACGGAAAAGTTCTCCCTATATTTTGAAATCAGAAGGTCAAGATAAAACTATAAGAAGACCACCCTCTGAAGAACAACAAAAAGAGAATACACGAGCAAGAAAATATTCAAGAGATTTCATTGCGCAAACAAAAAGCCTCAAAGCTTTCACTCTCAGTTTTTGATCTGTAAACCTTCTCATTCTTTCATTGTAAAGTTGTAAACAGATTGTCAAGAGCTATATCGTGTAATACTCTCACTGTTGTGAGTTTGTAAAAAGCTCAGAAAAACCCCTCTCAAATCTTAGGATTTGTTGAGCCAGAAGAGGCTTGTCTGTAAAAGAATACTTGTTGCCTGGAGAAGTGCAGAATACTTGGAGTTGTAGTCTTGGAGAGACTTAGAAACAACTTGTATTAAGTGCTAAGAGTTTTAGTGGAAAAACCTTCTGGAGGAAGGGATTGGACGTAGCTCTTTTTTTTGAAAGAGTGAACCAGGATATATCTTTGTGTGAATCTCTCTATCCTTTTCTCATTAAGTTTTTATTTATTACTAACTTGGGGATTGAAAACAAAGTATCTTAATCACTTATAATCGTTTTGGTGTGTTCTTTCATCTTCCTGCCTTAAACGTTTGTTTTAAAAAAGGGTTTTCGAAAATCGGTTAAGAAACACAATTCAACCCCCTTCTTGTGTTTCCTTGTTTCACTTTTAGTTGGTATCAAAGCTCAGCCTTTGAGTTGAGCATTTAGCCGTGCTTGAGGAAAAGATCCAAAGCTTGATGGCAGGACAAGGGATGCCCAGTGGGTGTCAAGCTGTTCTTGAAGGCACCTCCTTGACCAGACCGCCTTTTTTCAATGGCACTCACTACCTCTACTGGAAGGAAAGATTCAAAGGATTCATCTTGAGTACCGGCTCTGCGCTCTGGCCTTTGATCATGAACGGCGCTCACTTCATCAACAATCCTGATGGCCCTGAGAAAGATGAGTCTCAGTGGACTGATGATGAGAGAAGAAGAATGGAGCAGAACTACAAAGCTAGATACACACTGATGTGTGCTCTTAGTCCAGACGAGTTCCAAAAGATTCATGCATGTGAATCAGCAAATCAAATCTGGGATACTCTATCCAATGTTCATGAAGGAACATCCAAAGTAAAGGACTCAAAGATTATTATTCTTATGAGTCAATATGAAATGTTCACTATGGAATATGGAGAAACCATCGTTGATATGATTGGTCGTTTCCAAACTATCATCAACAATCTCAAGTCTCTTAGAAAGGTCTTCACTACAAAAGAGAATGTTACGAAGATCCTCAGAAGCTTACACAAGGAATGGAGACCACTCATCATTGCAATCATGCAAGCTAAGGATTTGTCAACCTTGACCTTAGATGATCTTGTGGAAACCCTTCAAGTTCATGAGCAGGAGCTCAACCAGGACAATCCTACAAAGAAAGGCAAGACTATTGCCTTGAAAAGTCAAAAATCTAGCAAAGCTGATGATTCCAGCGATGCCAATGATTAAAATGAAGAAGAAGAATCTGATGATGAATTGTCTCTCATATCAAAGAAACTTGAACGTATTCTGAAAAAGAAAAATATGAGAAGAAGACCATTTAAAAAGAAAATTGTCAAAGACCATGGTGAAACCAAGGATAAAATCCAATGGTTTGCTATGAGTGCAAGAAACCAGGCCATTTCAAAGCTGAGTGCCATCAGCTGAGAGATAAGAAAAGGTTTTTCAAAAAGAAAAGCAAGAATCTCATGGCAACATGGGAAGATCTTGACTCCTCTGAAGAAGAGGAAAGCAAAGAAGAATCCAACCTATGTCTTTGGTCAGAAAATCATCTCCCTGAAGATTCTTCTGAAGAAGAGGAACAATCTACCTCTTCAAATCCTAAGTCATTGAGAGAATTCAGTAACTTCTCTATAAATGGACCACCTATGTTCTATACAACTGGTGACTATGCCATGTGGAGAGAACTATTCATGAGATTCAGCTTGGAACAAAATGTTGATGACCTATGGAGAGCTTACACCGATGATAACTTTTGCCCTACCACTGTTATCAATGGTGAACGCATAGTCAAACCAAGAGCTGAATGTTCTGAAAAAGAACAAAGAAGAGTGAGAATCAATGCTAGAGCTGTCTACATTCTTACATGTGCCTTGGACGCAAGAACTGTAAACATGGTGATGTATTGTGATATTGCTAAAAGAGTGCTTGACATGCTAGACGCCCTTTTTATGAGAAGGAGACCTGCTCATTCTGAAGGACCATCTATTTGTCAATCTTCAGAATCAGAATATGAAGGTTGGAAAGAGAACTTCAGATCCTTTGTTGTAACCCAAGGATCAGAAGAACACTGGAAAACTCTCACTGACGAAACCTTCTGTCCCATCATCATCATCAATAGAGAATACATGATGAAACCTCTAGATCGCTGCACCTTTGAGGAAAGAAGAGGAGTTGATCTTGACTGTGAGGCAAGGGCCTTTCTGTTTCGGAGTATACATGGAGCATGGAGAGATGTCCTGGCTGAAGAGACAACTGCTTGGGGAATGATGAATCTAATGGATATTCTTGAAAGATCTCCACCTGCATCCCCAACAGCAGATATGTGTCTCATGGCAAGTATTTCCTCTAAGACAGAAATAGAAGAAGATGAGGTAAATATATCTGACTACTCTAAAGATGCATATGAAGAGCTATTAAATGAATCATGCACTATTTATTCTGAATATAAAGCCCTTAAAATAAAATTTGCCAAACTCAATAAAGACTTTAACAAAGTCAAAGTTGAGAACGGAGAACTAAGAGATGAGATAATCAGCCTAACTGAAATCTCAAGCTCTAAGTCCAGTACATCTTGTGAAGTTGAGAAACTTGAGCATCAAATTACTTAGTTAACTGATATCCTATCAAAATTCACTGATGGATCTAAAAATCTTAATTTAATTCTTAGATATAGATCTCCTTATGATAAATCTGGCATTGAGTATGAAAAGGAAAACCCAAAAATTTCTGAGACAAAAAAAGTAATGTATTGCTCTATCTGTGGTAAAAATGGACACTCTGCGTCCAGATGCTTACACAAAAGAAAAACTTATAAGTTACCTGCAACTAACTAAAAAGGACCCAAGTCTATCTGGGTACCTAAAAGTAAAATAATCTCTGTTGCAGACTTACTTGACAACAAAAAGAAAACATCAATCATGGTACCTGGACAGTGGATGCTCACGACACATGACGGGAGAAAGTCTATGTTCCTAGACCTAAAGCCAAAGTCGGAAGGATCAGTTGTTTTCGGTGGCAATCAAAAGGGAAAGATTATAGGTATTGGTAAGAATAATTCTCCCTCTATAAATAATGTGTTGCTAGTTGAAGGGGTAAAACACAATCTTCTTAGCATAAGCCAATTATGTGACAGTGGGTTTGTAGTGTCTTTCAACAAAGATAAGTGTATAGTCAAATATGCTGATAAGTCCACTCTATTTACTGGTAAGAGGCAAAACAATGTTTATAAAATTGACTTGGAGGACCTCCCTAATCAAAATGTATCATGTCTAATGTCTGTGAATGATGGGCAATGGATTTGGCATAAGAAACTTGGTCATTCAAGCCTGAGATTAATCTCAAAGCTATAAAAACATAACCTCGTAAGAAGATTACCAAAGCTGGCCTATAAATCGGATGCTCTCTGTGATGCCTGTCAAAAGGGGAAACAAGTCAAAAATTCTTTTAATTCAAAGAATATTGTTTCAACATCCAGACCTTTAGAATTGCTACATTTAGATTTGTTTGGTCCAACAAGGACTGCCTCCCTAAGTGGAAAGAAATATGGACTTGTCATTATTGATGATTACTCTAGATGGACATGGGTAATGTTTCTAGCTCACAAAGACGAGTCTTTTGAGGTATTCTCAATATTCTGTAAAAGGATTCAAAATAAGAAAGGTATATGTATCAATTTAATCCGAAGTGATCATGGAGGAGAGTTTGAGAATGTAAACTTCCAACTATTCTGTGAAGAAAATAGCATTCTTCATAATTTCTTTGCCCCTAGAACACCTCAACAAAATGGGGTTGTTGAGAGAAAGAATAGGTCTCTTCAAGAGATGGCAAGAATATTACTCAATGATAACTCTGTCTCTAAGAACTTTTGGGCTGAGGCTGTTAACACAGCATGCTATATTCAAAATAGAGTATACATAAGACCAATACTGAAAAAGACTCCATATGAACTGTGGAAAGGACGAAAACCCAACATATCATATTTTCATACTTTTGGATGTGCCTGTTTTATATTAAACACTAAAGATAATCTAGGAAAATTTGATGCCAAAGTTGATAATGGTATTTTCTTAGGATATTCTGAAACATCTAAAGCCTTAGAATTTATAATTGTAGATCATTAATTGTCGAAGAATCCATTCATGTTAAATTTGATGACAAGAAGCCTGATAAGACACTATCAAAGCTGGAAGAATCTCTTGCAGATCTGGATATGAATGATCATTGTCCAACCAACAATGAAAAAGAAATCTTCGATGATGTCAAAAATGATGATCTACACTTGTCTAGTGATAGCCAGAAATCTTGGCAATTTAAAGTTTACCATCCTGAAGATCAGATTCTTGGTCAACCCAGTGACAAAGTAAGAACAAGGTCAACCTTTAGAAATCAAGCTGATTTAGCTTTCATCTCTGATTTAGAACCAAAAACTGTGGATGAAGCTCTCTCGGACGATGGATGGATCTTGGCCATGCAAGAAAAACTCAATCAATTCGAGAGAAACAAAGTTTGGACCTTAGTTCAAGAACCCAAAGATAAATCCATTATTGGAACTAAGTGGGTATTTAGAAATAAGATGGATGAAAATGGAAAGGTCGTGAGAAACAAAGCAAGGTTAGCAGCACAAGGTTATTCTCAAGAAGAAGTTATTGATTACACTAAAACCTTCACTCCTGTTGCTAGAATAGAAGCTATACATATCTTACTATCCTTTGCTGCTCATCCTAACATAACCTTATATCAAGTGGATGTTAAAAGTGCTTTTCTGAATGGACTAATTAACGAAGAAGTCTATGTAATGCAATCCCATGGGTTTGAAGATCATTCCCATCTTGAGTATGTATATAAGCTTCAGAAAGCTTTATATGGACTCAAACAAGCTCCTAGAGCTTGGTATTAGAAATTCAGCTCCTTCCTCATGGAAAATGGTTTTTGTATGGGAAAAGTAGATACGACTTTGTTTAAGAAAACCAATAAAGATAATTTTATAATAATTCATATCTATGTTGATGACATTATTTTTGGATCTACTAATGATTCTCTTTGTAAGGAGTTTTCTGATCTTATGACAAAAGAATTCGAAATGAGCATGATGGGAGAGCTCAAATTCTTTCTGGGTCTGCAAGTAAGACAAACCTCAAAGGGTGTGTACATTCACCAGACCAAGTACACTAAAGATCTCTTGAAGAAATTTCAAATGGACGATAGCAAGCCAATGAGTACACCTATGCATCCAACGTCCATTCTGACCAAAGACAACAAAGATAAAAAGGTAGATCAAAAGGTTTACAGAGGTATGATCAGATCCCTTTTATATCTCACTGCATCCAGACCAGATATTATGTTTAGTGTATGTCTTTGTGCACGTTTTCAAGCTGATCCATGTGAAAATCATTTAATTGCTATTAAGAGAATTTTTAGATATCTAAAAGGTACTTCTAATCTGGGTTTATTTTATGAGAAAACCATTGAGTACAGATTAATGGGATATTGTGATGCTGACTATGCTAGAGGTAGAATTGAACGAAAAAGTACAAGTGGTGGCTGTCATTATCTTGGAACAAATCTTATCTCATGGTCCAGTAAAAGACAAAGCACCATAGCTTTATCAACTGCTGAAGCTGAATATATCTCTGCGGCTAGTTGTTGCTCACAGCTTTTATGGATTAAACATCAACTGGAAGATTACAATATTCATGAAAGTAAGATTCCAATTTATTGTGATAATACTGCTGCAATTAATTTATCGAAAAATCCTATATTGCACTCGAGGGCTAAGCATATAGAAATTAAACATCACTTTATTAGTGATTACATTCAAAAAGGTGTGTTTGATGTAAAATTTGTGGATATCGACCATCAGTGGGCAGATATCTTCACAAAACCTCTTGCAGAGGATAAATTTTCTTTAATAAGAAAATAGCTCAACATGCTTTTTGTTGAATGACCTTGCGTCCAATAAACGCTTGTGTTAGAAAAGCATGCACATAAAATGGTTGCGTCCATTTACTGCTAATGTCATCATTCCTTGATATTTATTATTTGTCATAATTGATTTTCTGTTAAAATCTCTTCATCTGTCCTCCACATAAATCCTATGCTAAGTCAGCACTCTCGGGTCAGGTCAAACGGCGTGCGTCTGCTACTTCACTCTTAAGTAGCCTCCCTTGGTAACAGCTAGTCATCATTTTTTTTAACCACGGTTACTTTCTTTGACGCTTCGATTACTTTTCCTTTCTCTATATAAACCTCAACCCATGAGCTCAAACCTCACCAAACGTCCTCTCTTTGAAATCTCTCTTTCTCTCTCTCTCTCTCTCTCAACTGCTCATCTTCTCTATCTTCTCTCTCTTCACTCTTCTGAAAAATGGGACGAAATTTGCGATCAGCTGGAGAAGGAAGCAGCATTCCACAGGAGACCACTTCACCGCTCGGTCATCCCACTCGTGAGATTCCTGATAACTGTCAGATCAATATTGAGCACCAGATCGATTTGAATATGCTAGCGAGATTGGGAGCAGACGTCAAGGTCTACATCATCGGTGCTGGATGGGATCATATCTTTATCAACTATCCAGAAGTCTATCCAAGACTTCTCACTGAGTTTTGGAAGACAGCTCACCTTGAAAAAGAAGGTCTTATTTCTGGGTTTGTTCTAGGGACACACAAAGTTGAAGTCTCCAAAGTCTCTATAGCTTCTGCTATTGGGTGTCTATCCCTCGGTGCCACCTTCTTCAAAACTTGGCACAACAAGTTTGGAGGTAAAGACAACATCTTTAACTTCTTGAGGAACCTGATGCTCAACCTAATGCACTGTTCCGTGCTGCTATCATGAAGGATGAAGCCAGAGTTCTCAACCAGATCTTGAACAAAGCCGTTCTGCACAAAGCTGGATCCAAAGACTCCACCTCTTAGGTGCATTCCTTCCTGCTCACCCATCTGCTATATGGTATAAAGGTCAATCTTCCCTCTCTTCTCTTTGACCGTTTCAAAGAAAACTGCATTGATGTCGTCTCTGTGAAGACCATTACATATGCAATCCTTCTCTCCCGCATCTTTGAAAATCAAGGGGTTTATCGGATGCTACAAAAAGTTCATCCTAGCATCAGAACTTTCTATCAAACAGTGAGTTGCCCTGTGTTTGGAAAGGCGAACCTCTCCAAAATGCAACTCAAAACTGTGCTGGCGTCTGATCAAGCTCAAACCTCTTCAACTCAAGCTCCTCGCCTGGACGATCTTCAAAATCATCAGAAAAGGAAGCATCAGACTCAAAACATTGCAAACCCTCCTCTTTTCTCCTCTCATCCATCCACTCAGGCTTCGTCTCAAAACTTGTTCGAAGAATTCGAGGAAAAGCCGAGCCTGGAGTTCGCCTCAATGATGGAAGGAATTGCTTACACCATCCATGGAGAAAAGTTCATCAAGCTCAATGGTGTGGTACTTCCATTTATTGAAGAGATTCATGGACCTTTGCTTAAGGCTGATTTAGGCTCAAAGCAGCAGGCTCATGTTTCCTCTCAAGCAAATCTAGAAGCTGGTTCCTCTAAACCTCGATACAGAAAGAGAAAGCTTCTGGTCGATGAAGACGATGAAGAAGATGATGAGGACAATGTTCCTATTGCTCTTCTTCTTACAAAGAAAAGTAAGGTCTCTCCTTCACCCTCACCCTTACCCAACCCTTCTGTCTCCTCTGTACCCTCCGCTCCTTATGAAGAACCATCTTCTATCCCTCACCCCAATCCTAAACTCTCTGCGTCCATCCCTCTTCCACCAAAACCTATGTGCATCAAAACCATAGCCCAACGGCCACCTCGACCCAAAATCCTCATAGCAGACTCCTCAACCTCCACTCCCTCCCCACAAAAATCCATTTCCCCACCCCCATCTCCACCTCTCTCACCTCAAGATGCCCCACCCTCCGTACCTTCATCACAGGTCCCGGAATCATCTTCTCCTCCTCCTATTCAACTACTTCCATGGTGCTCTCATGAAGAAGCCACATCTTCAGAGGTTCCAGTGGATGATTCTCCGCTTCAATTGCTGTTCCTTTTTCCCAAACGGAAGCCAGCTCGGCTCCGCACACAGAACATCTTGATGCTACTTCCACCCTGTCTGGAAACACGGTGGAACTACATCTTGATGAGGAAGATGTCAACTCTTCTACAGCTGAAGAAGCTCGCCTTGCTCTAGCTTCGACTCCTTTTTACCTCCTGGTCTGACTCCTGAAGTTGCTGACTACTTAGTAGATCGGATCTCAGCTAGGGTCACTGAAGAGTTGGATCGAAAGATGGCTCAGTTGTTCTCTTATCTTCATCGCGTCTTCCTTGACTTTCCACCTCCATCTCCTTAGAATCTTTTCATTTCTTTTTGCTGACAATGATGTTGTATCCTCCCTTTATTCCTTTTTGTCTGATGACAAACAGGGGGAGAAAATATATGAAATGAAATGTGTAAAGTTGTTAAAAACATGAAATGAATTGAACATTTGGTTATATATCCTATCTTTATACTTTCATAATCTAAGTTATGTCTTCAATATATAAATGCATAATCTCAAGGGGAGCTTTTATACTTACGATACACTGTTTATATTGTTTCAAAAACATGCTTCATAATAATGTTTGTCATCATAGAAAAGGAGGAGATTGTTAGAACCAAAACAGTAATGACTAATGACCCCTAAAAGTTTTAATGATTAACAAAGTTATTATATGTTTATTGAAAATAAGCGAAGTCAAATTTATGCTAATCCGTAAGATCAAAAGACCTTTGTATGTTTCTGACTTCAGATGGTTCTCCAAAACCAAAGTTTCACCTAGCTCTTAAAGGATAAAAAGCTCACTGCAATATCTTCGTCCAAAGAAACTCAGTGGTAAAGCGATCATTAAGTATTATGTGTCTCAATGTTTACACTACTTTATCGTCCAAAATTTGATTGTTTATAACTATTGTACGTTCAATTGTCTTCAATGCTTATGCGTCCAATCATCAACAACACTTGTGCGTCCAATTGAATATTTGTCTGTGTGTCCAATTGAATATTTGTCTGTGCGTCCAATTGAATATTTATCTGTGTGTCCAATTGTATATTTGCATGTGCGTCTACTAACTTCTTTTTGTAGATGACATGGCACTCTCTTATTCAAAAGTCTTAAATGGTTAAAAGGAAAATATCTTCTTCACATAAAGACAAAAGAAGGTACGAACGTCGTACAAAGCAAATCACGTAGAGCAAAACGCTTGTCGGCCATAAAAGCAAAATCAGTCTGCTATCATTCAAGTTGCTACTACTTCCTCATTCTGAAATGACAATTACACAACGGAAAACAACTGACAAATGATCTGTGCCTAGCAGATATTTGATTGAGTCTAAACAGAAAAGTTCTCCCTATATTTTGAAATCAGAAGGTCAAGATAAAACTATAAGAAGACCACCCTCTAAAGAACAACAAAAAGAGAATACACGAGCAAGAAAATATTCAAGAGATTTCATTGTGCAAACAAAAAGCCTCAAAGCTTTCACTCTCAGTTTTTGATCTGTAAACCTTCTCATTCTTTCATTGTAAAGTTGTAAATAGATTGTCAAGAGCTATATCATGTAATACTCTCACTGTTGTGAGTTTGTAAAAAGCTCAGAAAAACCCCTCTCAAATCTTAGGATTTGTTGAGCTTGAAGAGGCATGTCTGTAAAAGAATATTTGTTGCCTGGAGAGGTGCAGAATACTTGGAGTTGTAGTCTTGGAGAGACTTGGAAATAGCTTGTATTAAGTGCTAAGAGTTTTAGTGGAAAAACCTTCTGGAGGAAGGGACTGGACGTAGCTCTTTGTTTTGAAAGAGTGAACCAGGATATATCTTTGTGTGAATCTCTCTATCCCTATCTCGTTAAGTTTCTATTTATTACTAACTTGGGGATTGAAAACAAAGTATCTTAATCACTTATAATCGTTTTGGTGTGTTCTTTCATCTTCCTGCCTTAAACGTTTGTTTTAAAAAAGGGTTTTCGAAAATCGGTTAAGAAACACAATTCAACCCCCTTCTTGTGTTTCTCTGTTTCACTTTCATGTATCTTTCTGTTTTATTTCTGTAATCGGGTTGGGTTTTATGTAAACCTTTATGAACTTATGAACTTATGTTATGAAATTTTTCTATTTACCTTACATGTATAAACGGTTACCAGATTTTACAGTTATGTCTTGTGAAAAGCAAAAATTTACCCCATCTTTCTTAAATGATTTCAATAAACCCGTTTTTTAGCCTTATAGTTTTTATAAAATGTTCGTTATGTTATGCCCCCGAAAAGGGTGTTACAAGAAATGATTTGCTTCACATCTTTCATTTATTTGTGATATGAATATTCATAAATAGAGATTTTTGGTCTTCATTAATCAATTGAAATAATATTTCGGTACATATGCGTGTATATATATATATATATATAGACACACACGTCTATCCTTGATCCCTTCCCTAATTATAATTAATGCGAAAGGAAATGTCATCAACTCCATTTGTTAGAATAGCTTCCATTGAGTCTCTACACCTATCCTTTTTATTCTCGCTTCATGCTCGCTTTATGAACTTTTCTTTGGTTTTGCGAAAAATAGGATTTGGCTCAAGATTGCCCATTGTTAATTCCAGGGTTTCTCTGAATTTGAAAGTTATCACTTGGTAAGTTTCCATACCAAGGCTCAATCCAATTAAGTCCTTAGCGTCTACCAATTTCACCATGCCTCCCCTTTTTTTAGATTGGGATATCATTAGGATACTTTTTTTTCATTTAAATCATGAAAATTATGCCAGAACTGTTGAATTGATTCAATATTGATTCCTATATTGAAAGATGTTTTCTTCTATTTGATTTATTCTCTTTCATCCACTATATCAGATACTCATACTTGATCGAATAAAAAATGATTCTATTATTATTGTATTCACAATTCAATATACATAGATATATACCGAATATCTATCTATTTTATATGCCCCCTATCATTTCTTCATGTAATTTATAATAGTCGAATGGTAGACTCTTTTTTTTTTAATAAAATATCCACTTATTAATTTAGAATAGCCAATAGCTATAACTAATCTAATGGTTATAAATAAATCATTAGATTAAATTTTAATTATACATTCATTTAGAAATTTGAATATTTTTTTATTCTATCTAATGAAATAGTAATTCGATATTTTTATCAAATTACAAATTACAAATTACTTAAAAAATTTACTTTCAAAATCCTATTTTTTAGATGGATAAATCTATGCATTATACATATTTAATCTTAAGAATATTATAATAGAAATTAGTGCTTATTGTAATCTAATTCTTCATTATTTTATTATAAATTCTAATACAATTATATTATATAAATAGAAGGTACTTTAACTTTATAATATAGAAATATTCATAATATCGAAATATTATAGAAAAAATCATTATAGAAAATTATAGAATATATAATAATATAAAATATATCTATATAGATATACTGTGTGACTATATATTATACATTAACAATATATATGTATACAAAAAAATAGATAAAATAGATTAATTATTATATTATTCATTTCTGTTTTAATAAAAAACAAAGTAAATGATATTTTATTTGAATTAAAAACTGAAAAAGGAAAATCTTACTATACACTATACTAAACTAATAAACTAATTAAGATGAAGAAATTGTTTTATTGATAAACATATATTTATGTTATGTCCTAGAATATCAAAGATATATTAAATATTTAACATTTTATATCTTTTTATATGTTCGTTGTGACACCCCCTTCTGGGACATCACATGGTAACTCATTTCGAGAACAAAAAAAAATATATTATTTTTTTTTTGTTGTATAAAACACTCACTCGAGTAGTCATAGAAAAATTGATACCGAAGATAAACAGAGCAATCATATAAAACAAACTGATATTCCTCATTTGTAATAATAACTCAACTTCGCCATAAGGCGTACATCATTTTCCCAATCTTCTCGTACACTATTCGTACCTCAAAAATCCTAAGAGCTGGTCTAAAGAGACATCTAAACACAATAGAGTATACTACCTAGTATACTTCAAACCTATGAGACTAAGCCTCGTTGTCGCCAGTCCACACATCTTGGCCGTCGATGTAAAGAGACTCCAACTTCGGGGTCCCGAAGTGACCCGGAGATCCACTGAAAAGTATCTGTACATGTATCCAAAAACACAACAGGGTGTCCAACATGTACAGGCAAGGGTGAGATACCAATATATGGATTCAAACACGATAACTACATGCATTACAAATCCACAGCACATGGGCATATACAATCATTACGTATAAGATTCTACTGGATAAACAAGTAGTATATCATAGGGTCTCATACCCGACAGTCATCGTCATTTTCAAAAGAAATGCATGACACTTCAATATTCATCATCAAATTCTTTACTTAATCTCCGGACACCATTGTGTAAAAACTGAGCTGATCAGGCTCAAGGTACATTGGCCCTAGGCACAATGACCAGCACCTAAGTGCTTATTCGGCAGTACATGAACACCATGACATTACGCGATTACATGGAAATTACATTCAGCGGTACTGAATAAAATGTAAATGGTCATACGATATTGTCCAACTCAAGGCACAATAATGACCAGCACCTAAGTGCTTATTCGGCAGTACATGAACACCATGAGATTACGCGATTACATGGAAATTACATTCAGCGGTACTGAATAAACTGTAAATGGTCATACGATATTGTCCAACTCAAGGCACAATATTCGTCAGTTGTATGACACCATTGTCCATCAAGGCACAATGTTACACAATGACTTAAAGTCATCACAGGGTTCCCTGCCATCAAGGTCCCCCAATCCAGATGGCACGTCTGCCTAAAAACAAATGCATGAGAAAAAATGTTTCAAGTCTTGTCACTTTTCTTTGTGTTTGTTCTTTCGTTGTTGTAGCTCAAGGCTCTCGACTATTCATCGTTTACATCGTTTTAAAACCTTTCATCGTTAGCACAAAACAAAACGTCCGAGTGCTCAATCGCAGAACTCTAGACCGATGCACCAGCCCAAGTTCCGTGGTAATAGAAAACATCATTCACCTTTAATCACGTTTCCTCATAATAAGAGGAGGACACATAGTCCATAGGACACGCAGTCCATAACACCGTTGCACGGCTTCTCGTGCTATTTTTACAGAACACTAGCATCCTGACGTCTCGTATGCTAGGTTCACGTTTTCATCGTTTATACATCGTTTTTCGTTCTGTGAAACACAAATCCAAAACGAAAACTCCGCAACTCATCCAAGTTGTCGGATTTTACACCGTTGGGAAAACTCGTTTTACAGAAAAACTTTTCTGTTTGAAAATGGTTTAAAAACCAACGAACTCTGATAAAAACTTAATTTTGGTTGAAAGTCCTTTCCCAAAAACCAACTTTTGAAAGGAAACAGCTGAGACCAAAATATCGTCCCAGAACAGCATTTCTGTTTTCGAAAACGTTTTCCGTAAATCTTTTCGGATTTAAAACATCGTTTTTAGCGTCAAAACGTCCTAAGTTCCAAAAACTTGAATTTTTCCTGTTAATTTTACTTTTTCCACATAAAGATTAATTTATTCTTAAAAACTAATTTTTCCTACTAACTTCATAAATCACTTTTGGATCCACCTTTTCTTTCGAAAAACAGCGTTGTTGAAAATACCCACGTTTTCCACAAATAAATCTGTATCATTAATACAAAGCTTTTTAAAGCTTTTATCCCCATTATTTAATTGAGCACTGACCACTGTCAGGCTTCCCAATCAACAATCAACATCATAATATGTTTATAGCAGATAATACAGTTAAAACACATATTCAATTACTATAACGCATATTAACAAACAATTGTCAACAATTCAAATAATTGCCGAAAGTAAATAAATCAATCACCACACAACTTAATTACATATATACAGATCAAATATGATGACATGTAGTCATCGGGAGAATCCCTCAGGCATTTCCCCCTTACCTCTTGAAGTTCCCGGTAAGCGTAAAGTTGTCCAATCAGTCCGGAAGTCGCCCGGTTTCTCGTCCGATTACTCGTCGGCCACTACACATAATCAATCAATCAATACAACAACTTTAAACCATAAAAATTCTCTCCTAATCCCCCTTCATAGCTTCGGCCATGGGTAAGAAAATATGGCTAGGGAGTTCCAAAAATTGTCATCTCTTGGATTCCATCCTTATTAGGTGTGGTAAGACTAGATCAAAGTCTATTACACCAAAACTTGAACCAAAACTCCCTCCACTCATCAATGGAGGTTTCGGCCCCTATTTTCCAATTGAGCTAGAGAGCTCTTTTGGTTTCCAACTCTTGGATCATGGTAGACCATCATGAACTAGGATCAAAGAAATTGATTTGGTGTAAACAAGATTTTTCTACCATTTCTTATGGATTTTTGAAGTTCTCAGTTCAAAACTAAACCTTCATGAATCATGGAGATTAAAGAGAGATTAAGAGATGAAAGTTGAGGATAATACCTCCTAGATGATATTCCTTGAAGAAAATCAACTAGAATCACTCAAAAACTCAAAGCTTCAAGCTTTTTCAATGGAGTTTTATGAAGAACAAAGAGAGAAAGAAGAGAAAAGTGAGAGGATGGGGGAGAAAGAGTATGGCCGAATGGCCTCAGAGGGAGAGAGTGAGATTAGATATTTTTTTTATGAATGGCAAACTTGTAATTAGCTAGAAGGGTATTTTGGTAATTTCACGTCCAGATATTTTCCGGTATATTATATTTTATTCGAGACCACAGGAAATTGACACGTGTCCTCCATAGGGATTTGACACGTGGCATGGTGATGATGTCATGATGATGTCATCTTATCCGTTAGCAGGTCCAAGAAAATCATGTATTCAGCTCCGTTGTCCACCCGATTTAGGGTTTACGTCCAAATAACATATAACGACTTCTTTGTTTTGAAAATTTTCAAAAGAACCAATATTGTTGGAAATAAAATATAATACCTAACGGTTTCGTTCACGAGTCAAAATTAGGTCGTTTGAGCAGTAAAATCATACTGTCAGTGTAAAACGCAGACCGGACTCCGTCTGAGTTTTCGACCAAAATTTAACCATAGCTTCCTACGATAGCGTAGAACATGACTATGGTTTCGGATTATTTTATTTCACTCTCTAATCCTTCCAATAAAATGCAAACGAATAAATACTGTTTAATTGAAACAGAAAGCTCGAAAGCTTGAAAAATCGAGGTGTTACATTACTGCCCCACTAAAAAAAAAATTTCGTCCTCGAAATTACGTAACTCAAAACTAGACAGAATTCTCTTACATCCTTAGATTTCACATCTTACTCCCCATATGAATTTTCCCCTAGTGACACTTGTAATCTGACAGCAATTTCATACTTATTCTTCATTGAATTCACCTTACTCTCTCACACGTGAGAGGCATTATTAAACTTAATCATTTTTCCTTTTACACTAAAACATCTAGTAAGACTTCTTTCTACATTTTTAACTCTCGCTGTTGATACCAACATTTAAACCATGACACACATTCCTTTTATAATTCCTCTACGGTTCCTATTCAAAGATATCCAATCTTAAACTTAGCTTCCTTCGTAGCATGGTCTACTTCTCCAATTCACATTATTATCATGCCTCTTATCTTTAAAGAACTTGATTGCACCTCCTAATGCAACTACAACCAAAAGTATTCGAATCAGCTAGAAGTCCTCAATACAATAAATCTTTAACTTTTCTAACCACTTAGCTCCCATTGAAGACCTCTTCACTCAGTTTAAACAAAACTACTAAGGACACTTTCCTATAACTCTTCAAACTTTTACTACCAATCTGAACTACAGATGTTGATCAGCATCTTAGATTCTCCGACGACTATTCTGCCTCTAACAATACTTGACTAACAATAATTGCCTCACTCACTGAGATTAAAGTTACAGATTCACATCGTATCAGTCGTAATCTATACCTCAATAAAATTCCCACCACTTCTAGTTTATCCTGGTAAAATAATTCTCGTAGTTAGGTATCACACTTAATCCTAACCGACCTTCTGAAGATCCATCATCTTTCTTGGTCGTCCACTTGAGTTGCGGGTGATCCGTTGAACTCAATCACTACTCGGTCCTTGAAGGCTAAGGAAAGAAATTTTTCACGAAAAAAATTTCCAACAGAAGAAATATTCTTAGTCTCAATGATGCAGGAAAGTATATAGAAGAGTTTAATTGTTCCTTCACAGCATGTAGGAACATCCAATATGTAAAAAGATTCTTTAGTAGGTTCCTGAGTGTAAAAATGCATAGCTAATACATGTTTACAACCATGACTCTAATAAAGCCCTCTTTTCCATAAGAACCTTCCAACAGATCAAGAAATCAAAAGATAATAGTCTGGCCAAAAATCAGACTGGATCACATTTACCAAAGGTAAAAGTAATTAGACTAGTTTTCATCAAGAAACTTTCAATCAAGAAATGTGAAGATGTCCAGACAATTGGATGTTGTCCAAATAATCTACTCAGATGTCGAATACACTGAGGATTATGTAGGAATGTGAGCACAAATGCTCGTTGGGATCGCATGCCCTAAGAATTCCACTTCCCTCAAGTCCAAACTCACGCTTAAAGAACTTCACAACCGCCTTTCTCCCGTGGGGTCCACAACAGTTGCCACAAAGTCTCTTCACGTTCCTCGTGACTCTCCGAGTAAATGAGAACATTGCCGATGACGACAAATGGATGAAGAAACGGACGAAAATTCCATTTCACATAGCCTAACCTGGTTAGCTTTGTAGGTGAGATTCTACCCAAAGCGATGAAGATTTGACTGAATCTAGGGACTAGATCAATCAAAAACTCAACATCCTTAGTAAACGCAACTTGGAAAATTCTCGGGAAAACTCTCCAGAGAAATCCTCCATGACAGGCATCTCATTCCAATATCTGACACAATCCCCAAAGGGCAAATGATGCATCAACATGAACATGGGCATCCTTTACTAAACATGAGTTCTCATAAGGTCTCAACCTGATTAGAACTCAACCAAATACACATCCTTGTGTGTCAACACACATTGTTTCGTTAAGGAAACCATTTCAACAGGGTCCTACACTTACGGAGAAACAAAACTAACTCTTGAAACTTATCATCTGTCTTTTGCTTATCCATCAATGATCGGGAAAGTCATTCCTTACTACCAACCTTCGCAAAGACTTACCTTAAGGATCGATTACTTAAATCCACTTCCATTATCATGTCAAACGCTTAAACCAATTCCCACCTCATTACTACTTGTCTTAATCTCATCAACAAGCTCTCATGCACTGAAAATCTTACTAGGCTCACTTAAGAATCCTATTATCTAAGCGAATATCCAAAATTAACATCAAACTTAGTCCAAGTCCTCAAAATTAAAAAGCATCAAAACAGGAGACAACAATATCCTTAGATAATGGTCGCAAACGAGTCTAACCTAATCCATCTTACGTTATATCAATGAGATAATATTCCTATCCATATAGGATTCATTGTAATTCTTTCCCCTAATAATACCAGTCCTAAGGTACTCATTCTATGGCCAAATCCGTTCTTCCATTCTTATTCACTCAGTCTCTGATCATACGTAACCCTCAGAAATTATCCTTGGGTATTATACGAATTCTTCCCCATCATCAGCATGGACCACAAACATACCCATGAGGTGTAACCTTTTATCTGTCCTAATGGAGACAAAAATCATGTCCATCAAATCCATAAACAGCGGAGGCTCCAATCACTTCTTAAAATAACACCAGAAGAAACTTCACACTATTACCACCCTTCGAGGGACATCATTGCTGAAATATTATCAGCCTCCTAACTTTCCTCTTTTTCAATATTATAGGGTTGTCCATCCTTTCAAACAAGGACTCTCATCAAAGGCATAAGCGAACTTAAAATATTATGATTAAACCTACATCGAATCATCATAATACAATTATACAAATTTCCATCTTATTCAAATCATCAAGCCTTAGTCCTTACTACACTTCCATTACTCCACCTGGATTCCTTCCCAGTCTCTCAACGCTCTTAGCAAACTTACCATTATCTTGCCATTCCATTGGTCGCTTACTAGCCACCTATGCATCTACTCCAAAACTTTTTGGTATCTTGCTACTTTCCCAACAATCGAACTTCCTTCAAATGGTGTGGTTGCCTTTTTAAGATCTTATGGTTGAATTCTAATCTTGTTAATTTCGTGCTCTTATTATGGAACAAATTGTAACAACATAAAAAGTGAAGAAAATAAGAAAGATGGAAAGAAAGAAATGATGAGGCACCACAAACCAAGAAGGTTTGATAAGCCAAGTGATGTTCACCACAAGAACCTTGGATTCTTGATAAGAACTAAGCTTGGTTCAACCAAGAACCTATGAGAATAATACTCTCACAAATGGAATTAATCCAAATTAACATCAAAGTAGTATTTCTCATCATAGTAGGCGCATACATATAGGAATTGGGGTGACAAGAGTTGGCTTACACAAGTCATCATAATATTCCATAACCCCCTAATAACTACCATGAATATGCCACTAATTGGTGAAATGATGACAACAATAAGTGGCCTATTTTAATCAGCCCTCACGCCCCCCTCAAGGTATCCTAGGACAAGTTACAACTCCTACATTATTAGCTTGATTCATGACGCTGAAGCCTAAGTTAAATAGCCACCAACAATTTAAATTAGCCCAAAACCCCCTAATTATCACGCCTAACATCTCATAATTATGGGTGGTTACACTTGCTTTTCAAATTAAAAGTGTAACACCCATAACTTACAATTTATTCACTCTACTAAATGAGGAGTTTCTTATAGCATGCAAGCTAAAGATTCCCTCCTCCAAGACCCTCTAAAACTCGTGTAGCTTCATGGGAAAGATGGGCTTGACCTTCATGCAACTCTTAGTGTAGTCCACTAACAAAGTAGCCAAAATTGGATCCACTCACATAACTCATTACACTTATTGAATTGAAAATAAAACAAACAACTAAGTGATGTTATGCATGCCCCTTGTCATCATCATGGCACTACAAGAAAACAGCTGATTACCGACGGCCTGAAGCCCTCGGTAATCACCAAATCCATTGGTACCAGCACATTTCCGACGGATTACCGACGGTCCTTTATCCGTCGGAAATGGGCTTGTCGATAAACATTACCGACGACTAGACCGTCGGCACTTTACCGGCGGCGAGACCGACGGTAAAGTATTCATGGTCATTACCGATGGCCAGGCTGTCGGCGTATGTAAATTTTTTTTAATTTAAATTTTAATTGATTTATACTTTATATTTATTAAATATTTTTCTTTGTTATTAATTATTTATAAATATTAATTAAATAAATAGTGCAAAATAAAATTAAAAATAACATTAAAACATTTAAAATTATATCCAAATAATAAATAACATATGTTCTTACAATACATAAAAAATATAAATAAAAAACTAAATGAAAATCTAATAATTTCTATCATAATGATGAGGAGACTGGATAAGATCATCGAAAGAGTCCTCCTTATCATCGTCGGCCCTGGTGCGACTGGTCGGCTGATCTGGATGGGGGGCTGCTGCTGAGGGGGCTGTTGGTGCATTTGTTGTATGCTCAGTAGCATCTGCTCCCTCCGACGCTCACGTTCCTCGGCAAGCCGCTCACGCTCCTCGGCACGACGCTCGGAGTCAACCAGTCTCCGCCTCAGCTCAACAATCTCCCGATCAGCATGGCGACTGGCTCCGGTGGATGCTGTGGCGCTGATATCCAAGCTCGAAGATCCTTTCCAATAGTTACCGGAAAGATCTCCTGCACCATAAAGACGACTTTTCTTCTTGCATCCAACAACCTCAGCCCAAACACGCAGTGCAAGCGGTTGCTGCTCCTCGGGCTCAAGTGGGGTGGAGGAAGAAGTTGTTGCCTGAGACATCCTCTCCTCGAACTCCTCCTTTTATGCATAATCAAACAAATTAATGAAGACTATATAAAATAAAACTATACATTTCAAAACTATTAATAAATGAGGCATTACCTGAGTGCGCCTAAAGCACTCATCTACATACACGCCAGTACCCTTCCTAGTATAGGTGTGGCGGTGGAGCTCTTTAATCGGCACTGGTCCTCTTCTGTCCCTAACCTGTACGTACACAAACATAAATTATAAGTAAACAATAATTAAGAAACAATACGAATAACATATGTATTAAATATGAATAAATGTACCAGACACTCAAAGTACTCCGCCTGGCTAATGGAACCTCTTGTGTGCAGGCTCCCACCTTTCTCTAATGCCCTATTTTTCTTTGCTTGGGCTGATTTTTTCTGGAAATCAGCAGTAGCCCAGTGGCGGCATAAGTAATCCCAGACTGCATCTCCCATCCATGAAGGTCGCTCGCCCCTCAAGCGAGCTTCCCTGAGCATATCGGATAGGCGATGGGAGGCCTTCATGTGAAAGTTCCTCTCGACCAATGCCTCATGCTCGGCTCTCCAAGCAACTTTTGTCTGCATTGGAAAGACATATATAGTAATTTATTATATTAATAATTTATATGAAATAATAAACCAAAAAATATTAAGTAAATTGAAAATTATAACTTACTCTATAAGTGTCAAAGAAACTCAGCCTCTCATTGTCCTTGAGTTGTCCCCATGTGAACCAAGGATAATGGAACATCGACTCAATAATAGCTGTGATGTTCTTCGAAGCTAAATTTGAAGGAAGTAACCTTAACAGTAAAAGCATGTGAATCAATATCAAGTAAAAACATGTAATTAAAATTGAATAAATTTATTTTATTAATTCTTACCCTTTACCAGATGGCCTGATGATAGGTCGACCATTGGCCATGACGTCAATCTCCTCTGCATCCGCCTCTGAAGGTGAGGGTGTATACCCTGGACTATACTCCTGCTCCTGCTCTGTAGCCTGATGACCAGGTGACGATGCACCCACACCAGCTGAACCAGAAGCGCCCCGATGTGTCTGTGTCACAAACCCCGGGGTGGGAATCATATCGATCCCGGATGCTGTGAATGGCGTAGGTAAAACCGGTGGAGTGGGTGCAGCCGGTGGAGGCGGTGTTGCCCGCGGTGTATGTGGTCGCTGTGTAGGTGCAGGTGGGCGTGATGGGAGTGCAGACACCGCAGGAACAGATGTCGAAGGGATAGACACGAAGCCGTCTGCAATGTCATGAGTAACAATGCGAGGTGCCCTGGTCCGACGACGAGTTGAACCAGGAGCAGTGTCGACACCCTTACCCTTACCACCTGTGGGTGGTATGGGTGGCGGTGGATCACGTCCTCCAGATGCCATGTGTCTATAGAGCAATTTAATGTAAAGATGAAATAATAAAATAATTATGAATAATCATCTAAGATAGAACAATAATTATCTAAGTTCCATTATCTAAGTTCCAATAATTATAAAGGTTACATGATTTTAAGTTTTATTCAGAATTTGACAAAAAGTCTCCATCATCTTCAGATCTAATTTCAATATTTTCTTCTCCAGAATCAATGACTTTGACTTCTTCATCCAAATGCTCCTGAATGGATGACATGTTATCAGTATCCACTTCTTCACCAGCAACTTCCAAGTCCCGTAAACCAACAATACGCTCAACATCAATGCCTTCATTTACAAGAGACATTTCATCCACTTGATAAGGCACATCTTCTTGCTGATTATCAGCTTCAATGCGACCCGTTTGTTTCATCTTGATGACGACACAACAACCTCGTTTGTACTTTCAGGTTGTTGGGTACATGACATAATACACTTGTCTCACATTCTGTGCTAGGATAAACAGATAAAAGTTCTGATATCTACTACCCATGCGGATGTCCACCGTATTATATTTGGGATTTAATTTTGTGCCTCTAATGGATGGATCAAACCAATTACAATAAAATAGAACTATTCTTTTAGTATAGTCTAAAATAGCATATGCCAATTCATATATATGTTGAATTACTCCCTAGAAGTCATCTTCACCCCCTTCCGTGATGCCCTTCACGTAAACCCCACTGTTAATTGTTTTTTTACCCTCCGTCCATGAATGGGTATGAAATTTGTACCCGTTCACGAAGAATGTGTGCCATTCTTTGACACATGAATACGAACCATCGGATAAGTTCCTTAAGTGTCTGTTGAGAGGAGTTGGTGCCTCACGGGAAACCTACGTATGGATAAATTCCTTATGTTAGATGCAAAAAAGTTATGTAATCCTACGTACAGAATTTGAATATACTTACTTGTTGCCTAAACCACACGGAAAATGTGCATGTATACGAGCAGACTGTTCTTGCTCACTTATGTTTTCAGATAACAAGAATGCTCTGTACAAATTGGACAATTCATATTTTTAGCAGAGTAGTATTTATTATTTTATGTAATTGAAAAAGAAAAGGATATGCAATACATACTCAAGGTATGGCTTAATTTCGGTGCAATTAATCAACACATGGACATGAGCTGACTTCCTCTCTGCATCCGTTAACTAATGGGTCAACTCCATCCCGGAATGACGACCTGGCTGACAAAAGACTGACAAGGCTAACGGATGTCTTTCATTTTCATTTTTCATTTCATTCCTACTATTTGTCGGTGACAACATGAAGTTGTTGAAATAATGAGAACAAAAATGAGTTGTCTCGCGATGTAAGTAAGATGCATAAATTGATCCTTCAACCCTAGCCTTATTTTTCATCGTTCGTTTTGAATCACCCATGAATCTATAAAATAACAAATTGATAGTTATATATATTACATTTAATTTCAAATGGAAAAAAATCTATTTAAAATTGTATGATTATTGTATATACCTTTCAAATGGATACATCCACCTATATTGAACAGGTCCACCAAGCCTTGCTTCATATGCGAGATGAATTGGGAGATGTTCCATGGAATCAAAGAAGCCGGGGGGAAATATTATCTCCAACTTGCATAGAATGATTGGAATGTTCTGCTCCATCCTTATCAGTTGATCGTCCCTTAACGTTGCAGAACACAAATCCTTAAAGAATTGACTCAATTCAGTAAGCGGATTCAAGAAATGGACTGGCAACGAACTAAAAGCAATAGGAAGTAAAGTTTCCATGAATACATGACAATCATGGTTTTTCATCCCATGCATCCTTCCCTTGCTGACATCGGCATATCTTGCCAAATTCGAAGAATAACCTTCTAGCATCCTTAGTTCTGTTATCCACTCACAAACTAACTTTGCTTCCTCAGCAAATAAACTATAATTGGCTTTAGGCTTTAACATTTTCCCATTAGCATGCTGCTTCAGCTCCAAGTCTGGTCGCCTACAGTACAAAACTAAGTCCATTCTGGCCTTCTCATTATCTTTGGTCTTGCCACTCACATTCATGACTGTGTTGAATATGTTGTCAAAAAAATTCTTCTCTATGTGCATGACATCGAGATTGTGTCTCAACAAATTATCTTTCCAGTACGGGAGATCCCAAAAAATACTTCTTTTTGTTCAATTATGCACCTCCCCGTATCCTGGTAATCTAGACACATGACCATTGTCAGTGACTTTGGGCAGTTCCATTACTCTCGTCCAAATCTGTTCTGGTGTAAACCTAGGCGGCGGCTCATCTCTTTCAACTTCTCCCTTTTTGAAGGCGTTCTTGTTTCGTCTAAAAGGATGATCTCTTGGTAAGAACCTACGATGCGAATCAAACCAGGAACTTTTCCCTCCTTGTTTTAAAGTAAAAGCCTTTCTATACTCCATTCAATGCGGACATGCAAATTTGCCAGAATATACCAACCAGACCACATACCATAAGTAGGGAAGTCATTAATGGTCTACATCAAAGCTGCCTTCATTGTAAAATTTTGCTTCCTTGCAATATCATACATTTCCACGCCGGTCCACAACTTCTTCAGATCATCGATCAATGGCTGTAAATAAAGATCAATACTAGCTTTCGGATTCGATGGACCCGGTATGAGACAAGTCAAAAACATATAAGGTTTCGACATGCACATTTCAAGAGGAAGATTATATGGGGTAACAATTACTGGCCAACAAGAATACAGCGTAGCCGACGCTTGAATATAAGGGGTAAAACCATCAGAGCATAAACCAAGTCTTATATTACGGGGATCCGCAGCAAAATTTGGATGTACCCGACCGAAGTGCTTCCATGCTTCGCCATCAGAAGGATGGCGTAACATGCCTGAACTTCTTCTGTTCTCATAGTGCCACGTCATTTTTCCTGCAGTTTGCATTGATGCAAACATTTTCTGTAGCCTTGGAATTATCGACAGATAGAACATTGCCTTAACAGGAACTGGTTTATTCTTACTTGTCTCGGTCTTGATAGGACAATACCTCAACGCTTGACAAAATCTACATTCAAGCAGCGCACCGTCATTTTTGCCGAATTCATTATCGTAAAAAAGCATGCACCCGTTCACACAACAGTTAATCCTCTTAGCCTGGAGTCCCAACTTGGATACTAACCTCTTCGCCTCATAATAATTTTTGGGTAAACTGTCTTTTACAGGCGTCACATCCAAAAGCATTTTGGAAAAGTAATCCAAACACTCGTCGGCAACATTCCAATTGGACCTGCAAGCTAACAGTCTAACGCACATCGATAATTTAGAGTCTGAGGCGCCTTGATACAACGGTTTATTTGTCTCAATCAAAAGATTAAAAAATCTTTGTGCTTCCTCATTCAGCAGTTCTTCAATGTTATCATAATCATGCGCCTTATTCACTCCGAAAGCATCACCCACCATGTCCTGCATTGACTCAAATTGTTCCCTATATCCCATATCTGCGCAACTGCTTGAGCCACCCATGCAATTCTCATCAACCCCTAAATCAACATTAGGCACTTCTTCACCATGATTAGTCCAAATGCAGTAATTGTCCTTAAACCCAACTTTATAAAAGTCTATTTTCACCTCATCATCGCTCTTAATCCGTCGACATTGACATTTAAGGCACGGACATCTAATTCCCCCATCATTGATGAAACGTTGTTGTCGCTTTGCCTGAGTAACAAAATTTTCAACCCCATCTACAAAGGATCATTTCAGACCTCTTCTTCCCGGATATACCTTATCATATATCAAACTACGATTCGAAGGATAAAAATCCATCTTCTGCATGTTAAAAGAATGCAAAACCATTAAATTTGGACAACATGCCAACTTAGATATATCCACATTCACTTTCTTTATTTGGTATGACCTTATTCCATTCGAGAAGAAACTTTTTCAACACCTGATCCTAGTATTAATAATTATTACCTAATTCACATGCCTTATATTTGGCGAAATTTCGGCAGCATTTCTCATTGGTCTCTAAGTACAATAGTTGACCGCAATACTGTGGTCAAGTTTGCACCCAGAGAACAAAAGGAAATGTATTGGACCAATATTTCGTCAAATATAAAGCATTAGAAATAAGCAATATTACTATTATACAAGTGAAGAAAAAGTTTTTTCCAAACGGTCTTCCTTGGACAATTCAAGGTTCAATACAATGAGCAACATCTCTATGCGATTACACGCCTGCTCAATAATATTGAACCTCAAACGGGAAGCCAAGGTTTTGCTCCAGTATTAATAACTCGTCTAGAAAATAAAACTTTAACCTCTATGAGGTAATTTTACCTTTTGTACTTGAAAGTCAAGTTCATAGGGTAAAGTGCATAGGGACGGATCAAAGTTGCAAACAGACCAACAAGTAACTATTCTAAGTCTTATGAGCCTTAACACCTATTTTAAGTGCTAAGAAAAATTGGTATTGTATTCCTTGTTGCGAACTTATTTATTTTATTAACCTATTTTGTTATTTAATTATTGTTGTAATTTAATTCCAAATATTTAACCTCTTTATTCAATTATTCAAATATTATTTATTATTTCTACCTTATTTGATTATTTAAATTTTCAATTTTATTCATTAATTAGTCTCGCCACATCGCACTATCCGCTACCGAACCAGCTGCAATTTGCCATGACTCAGCCACCACCATCCATGCATTTTTTTCATGTCCAGGTTTCTAACTTAAGCTAATTGTTTTTATAATTTATTATTTAATTATAACTCTTATGAGGCTTAACACAAATACAAGTGTTAAGAGATTTTGATATTCTAAGATAGTATTTTATTTTATTATTTATGCATTAGTTTTATGTGGCTTAACACTTGTTATAAGTGTTAAGATCAATCGGTTTATCTTAATTTATTTTATTTATATTATTGTATTATTTATTATATTTATTTATTTATTTGATTTTACTTGGCTAGGCCCTTAGGTTGATGTTTCTAACTTAAGCTAAAAAAAAAAGTATTATAGGGTGACAGCTTTTATTTTTTAAGTCTTATGAGACCTATAATTAAACATGTAATTTATACTAAAAAATTCACGAGTGAAAAAAAGATTATTACACTATCACTACAAATATGCAAATTAAAACATCATGAATATAATTTAAAATAAAATTAGGGAATTAGAACAAATAAAAAAATAACCTAAACCTCAATTCAACCTAAGCCCTATACAGAAGAACATACAATTTCACTAGCAATACATAGTTTGACACAATACAGTAATGCAAAGAAAAACAATAATACATGTTCAGCAACTACAATTTCAACAACATAATACATGTTCAGCAATTACAATTTTAGCAACATAATACATGTTCAACAACAATACAATAATGCAAAGAAAAACAATACAATCCAATGGGGGATTCTGAAATGACTGACCAGACGCGGAGGGGAGAAGTCTGACAGGGAGGGCTCTCAGTGGTTGAATGGACAAGGCGGACTCGCGGTGGTTGGTGGTGGCGGCAGTCTTGCGGTGGCGGCGGTGAAGAGATTGAGAGTTCAAGCGGACCCCAGGTGCGGTTGGTGGTGGTGGGCCGCGAAGAGGTGGTGCGGCGAGGTGGTGGGCCACGAAGAGAAGGTGCTGGCGGTGCGAATGGTGGCGGTCTCGGTGGTGGCTGATACAGAGGAGAGGAGAAGGAGACGGTGGCGGTGGCTGGGAGACTAGACGGGGAGGGGGAGGGGGAGGGAGAGGGTAGGTTTGGTCGCTGGAGAAGGAGAGAAATGAGAGGGAGAAGGCGCGGGTCATTAAGTGGACATTTTCGACGGTTACCGACGGCCTTGGCCGTCGATAATGTTAAAATACCCTTACAGACAGCCTAGGCCGTCAGAAACTTGAAATGTGACCGTTTACTTACCGACGGCTTAGACCGTCGGTAAAGGTTAAAATAACCTTACTGACGGCCTAAAGTTAAAATACCCTTACCGAGGGCTTAGGCCATCGAAAAATTGAAATGTGACCGTTAATTTACCGACGGGTTAGACCGTTGGTAACTTATCGACTGTCTTAGCCATCGGAAACTATCAAATGTGCGGGAAAGTGAAAAGACACTTACCGATGGTGTAGGCCGTCGGTAAGTTTGAAGGACCCTTACCGACGGTTTTAGCCGTCGGTAAAATTGAAGTACTATTATTGACGGCTTAAACCGTCGAAAATCGAGCAGGAAAATTTGGCCCCTAATTGCGCCAAAATTACCGACGGTCTTGTCCTCGGTGAAGTGACCGACGGCTTTAACCGACGGTAAACTATTTTCGCATTTTCCGACGGCTTAGGCCGTAGGAAATTTTGTGAATTACCGACGCCGTTACGGCCGTCGGTAAAAAGCCGTCAGTATTATCGGGTTTTCTTATAGTGTGGCCTTCTAGTTGACTAAGATAACTCACCAACTTGGGCTCCATTCCTTCTAGGCTTGAGTTTGGGCTTGCTTCCATCAAAGTAGTCACCATTTGTTCTAGAACATCTTGGGCTTTCTTAGCTCTTGATCTTGTCATAGGCCCACCAAGTCCTTGAAGTGCTTCTTGGTCCATGTTCCTTACTAGACTCATATCATCCCCTCCTTCTTTAGGTGAATTTGACCTCGAACTGAATTCTTCATCACCTACATCAAAAAAAGATAGATCAGCCACATTAAAAGTTGCACTAATTCCACCATGCTCACCAGGGAGATCCAACCTATATGCATTATCATTGATCTTGGCAACTACTTGAAATGATCCATCTCCTCTTGGTTGAAGTTTAGATTTCCTTTGGGAAGGAAACCTTTCCTTCCTAATATGGACCCAAACCCAATCTCCGGGTTCAAATACCACATTTTTCCTCCCTTTGTTGGCTTGTCTTGCATAGCTTTCGGTCCTCTTTTCAATTTGGACCTTCACATGCTCATGTAACTTCCTCACATATTCAGCCTTGGCTCTACCATCCTTATGCTTTAAAATTGAAGAATTAGGCAATGGCAATAAATCAAGAGGAGTTAAGGGGATTAAAACCATAAACAACCTCAAAAGGAGAATATTGAGTAGTGCTATGAACAACCCTATTATAAGCAAATTCCACATGAGGCAAACACTCCTCCCAAGACTTAATGTTCTTTTTAATCACAGCCCTTAAAAGGGAAGACAGTGTCCTATTCACAACTTCAATTTGCCCATCCGTTTAAGGATGGCAAGTAGTGGAGAAAAGAAGCTTTGTACCTAGCTTTCCCCACAAAGTCCTCCAAAAATGACTTAGGAGCTTAGTGTCTCTATCACTAACAATACTCCTTGGGAGACCATGAAGTCTCATCACTTCCTTAAAAAATAAGTCCGCAACATGACAAGCATCATCAATTTTCTTACATGGAATAAAATGTGCCATCTTGGAGAACCTATCCACCACAACAAAAATGGAATCTTTATCATTCCTTGACCTAGGCAATCCCACAACAAAGTCCATAGATAAGTCAACCCAAGGAAAGTCAGGAATAGGTAAAGGAGTATAAAGTCCATAGGGCATCACTTTAGATTTTGACTTTTTACACACAATGCATTTTTCACAATATTTTCGCACATCATGCTTCATGTGAGGCCAATGAAAATGTTCATGCAACATGTCTAAAGTCTTTTGGACCCCAAAGTGCCCCATTAATCCCCCTTCATGTGCCTTTTTCAAGAACAATTCCCTTATAGAGCATTTAGGCACACATAATCTCTTTTTTTTGAACAAAAATCCTGGGCGCCTAAAATACCCATTTTGGGATGAAAGCACACAACTAGCATAGATATGAGAAAAATCCTCATCATGCTCATACAATTCTTTAATGCATTCAAGACCAAACAATTTTGTTTCAAGTGTAGAAAGTAAATAATATCTTCTTGAAAGTGCATCCTCCACAACATTGGCCTTACCTTTTTTGTGTTTCACCACATATGGAAATTGTTCAAGAAATTCAACCCACTTTGCATGCCTTTTATTTAACTTTCCTTGCCCTTTCAAATATTTCAAAGACTCATGGTCACTATGAATTACAAATTCTTTGGGCAATAGATAGTGTTGCCAAGTTTGCAAAGCTCTTACTAAGACATACAACTCCTTGTCATAGGTGGGATAATTAAGGGAAGCTCCACTTAATTTCTCACTAAAATAAGCAATTGGATGCCCCTCTTGCATCAAAATAGCCCCAACACCAACATTAGATGCATCACACTCAATCTCAAAAGATTTAGCAAAATTAGGCAAAACAAGTATTGGTGCATGGGTGAGTTTTTCCTTAAGTTCTTTAAAAGCATGTTCTTGTTTCTCCCCCCATTTGAACCCAACATTCTTTTTGACAATTTCATTAAGAGGTGTAGCCAAAACCAAGCCATGAAAACTCCTCACATCACTCACATTTTTGGGGGTTGGCCAATCTTGAATGGCCTTAATTTTCTCTTTACCAACATGGACCCCTTTAGCATTTATCACAAATCCAAGAAAAATCACATGGTCCACACAAAAAGTACACTTTTCCAAATTAGCATACAATTTTTCTTTTCTTAATACAAGCAAAACAGCCCTTAAATGTTCATGATGTTCATCTAAGTTTTTGCTATATATCAAGATGTCATCAAAATACACCACAACAAACTTGCCCAAAAATTTCCTCAAAACATGGTTCATAAGCCTCATAAAGTGCTAGGTGCATTTGTTAAACCAAAAGGCATTACCATCCATTCATACAAACCATATTTAGTTTTAAAGGCAGTTTTCCATTCATCCCTTTCCCTTATTCTAATTTGATGGTACCCACTTTTCAAATCAATTTTAGAAAATAAACAAGCACCATGCAATTCATCAAGCAAATCATCAAGTCTAGGGATATGATGTCTATACTTAATTGTGATGTTGTTCACGGCCCTACAATCGGTGCACATCCTCCAAGTCCCATTTTTTTTTGGCACTAAAATTACCGGGACAGCACATGGACTCAATCTCTCTTGCACCCATCCTTTTTGCATCAACTCCTCCACTTGTGTTTGAATCTCTTTTGTCTCTTGTGGATTGCTCCTATAGGCTGGCCTATTGGGCAATGATGCACCCGGAATGAGGTCAATGTGGTGCTCAATTCCTCTAAGTTGGGGAAGGCCATGTGGCTCCTCCTTAGGAAAAACATCACCAAATTCATGTAAAAGATTTTTGACACCACTAGACAAAGAATAATCATTAGGAATGTTAGCATTTAAACAAAATTCCCTATAATAAAGTATGTATAGGGGCTGCCTTGAGACCAATGCACTCTTTACCTCACTCTTTGTTGCAAGAAAGCTCTCTTTACTCTCTTTTTCCACTCGGTTTTGCACACCCTTTTTCTCATGATTTTTTATTTTTATTTTTCTTCACTCTTTTTCTCAATTTCTTTTTCACTCTCTTTTTCTTTTCTCTCTTGCTATCTCTTTTCTCTCATTTTTATTTGATCCTCACTAACTTACTTTGCAGATAAAGGAGAAAGTATGATCTTTTGGTCTTGATACATGAGAGCATACTTATTTGAGAACTCATCATGGATGGCCTTCTTGTCATATTGCCAAGGCCTTCCCAACAACAAATGGCTTGCCTCCATAGGCACTACATCACAAAGTACACAATCTTCATACTTCCCAATTGAGAATGGGACCTCCATTTGTTTGTTCACCACCATTTCTCCTACCTCACTTAACCATTGAAGCCTATCTGGTCTTGGATGTGCCTTAGTTACAAGATTTAGTTTTGACACTAATCTAGTACTCACAACATTGGCACAACTTCCTCCATCAATGATTAGAGAACATACCTTTCCTTGAATTAGGCATCTAGAATGAAAGATATTCTCCCTTTGGCTTGCTTCATGATCTTTCACTTGACTTCCCAAAAGTCTCCTTACCATAAGTAAATCACCATCCGGCATGAACACATCTTCTTCACTTTCCTCCCCACTTGAAGCCTCGGATTGTGATACCACTTCACCATTCATGGTCACCATGGTTCTCTTTGTTGGACATTGGGATGCTATGTGTCCATGGCCTAGGCATTTGAAACACTTCACTTCACGGCTCCTAGAGGTTGTCTCCATTGGTTTCTTGGTTGGTGCACCCTCCTTCTTTTGCTTGTCCTTCCAATTTGATGATGGAAATTTTGAAGAAGAAGAAGAATAGTTGAACTTCCTCCTCTTAATTTGTTGCTCCACCTTGATTGCTTGTTGCACCAAATCCTCAAGCTCCACATAATTTTTTAATTCCACTATGTCTTGAATATCTTGATTCAAGCCATGTAAGAATCATGCCATGGTAGCCTCCCTATCTTCTTGAAAATTTGACCTAAGTAAGACCAATTCCATTTCCTTGAAATATTCATCTACACTCTTGGTCCCTTGGGTAAGTCTTTGCAATTTGTTGTGAATGTCCCTTTGATAATGATTTGGGACAAATCTTTCTCATGACATACTTCAATTCCTCCCAAGTGTCTATGGGCTCTCCTCCATGTCTCCTCCTATCTTTTTGTAATTGGTCCCACCACACTAGGGCATATTACTTGAACTCAAGGGCGGCTACTTTCACCTTCTTGCTTTTATTGTAAGAATTACAATCAAAGACTTGTTCTATTTTTAACTCCCACTCCAAGTAATTCTCCGGATCATTCTTTCAAAGAAAGGGAGAAACTTTGATTTTGACCTCTTCAAGCCTTTCATCATGCCTCCTTCCCCTATGTCCTCCTCCTCTACGTCTACCTCCTCTAGGCTTTCCTCTTTCACTTTCATATCCACTAGCATCATCTTGATTTTGAAGGTTAGCAAGTTGTTGATCATAGGTGGCTTGCATTGTCTCCATTTGCCTTTGAAGGGCTTGCATTTGAGTAGTCATTCGTGCAAGAATAACCGTGGACCTTCGTGAAGGTAGTGGACTATCTCCAATGTGTGCCATGATTTGAGTAGAAGAATTTATGTGTTTCCTCACTACACTCCCTCACTTGTCACACAAATGAATTTCACTCTTTGGCTTTTTTCACGTAAGATGTAATTTTGCACTCTTGCCTTTTTCCTCTCAAATGTTCTCCTTTAGTCCCTAGAGGAATCAAACACAAAACACAAAAATACCAAAATTCAAGTAACAAAATCACAAAACTTAACAAAACAAGGAAAACAAAGAAAAGGCTAGAAAAGAAAAGGTTTAGAAATAAGAAACAAAAGAAGAAGGGAAAATATTTTCAACACATAAATTGCTCAATTGAATTCTTCTCTTCTCTTTTTTTTTTATCACACTACTTTGCACGATTTTTTTTTTTAATAATCATTTTTTGAAGAGAATCACTCTTGAAAACTTTGTTTTTAGAGCAATACACAACAACCACGAAATTTCCCTTCAAGAATAGAATCAAAGTAAATTTTGTTTTGGTTTTTGGAAAGAAAAAAAGAAAGAGTAGAAGATGAAGAACAAAGATAGATTCAAGAACACAAACACAAAGTCAACCAAAGCCTAAGCTTTGATACCACTTGATGACAACCAAATGGTGTGGTTGCCTTTTTAAGATCTTATGGTTGAATTCTAATCTTGTTAATTTCGTGCTCTTATTATGGAACAAATTGTAACAACATAAAAAGTGAAGAAAATAAGAAAGATGGAAAGAAAGAAATGATGAGGTGTCACAAACCAAGAAGGTTTGATAAGCCAAGTGATGTTCGCCACAAGAACCTTGGATTCTTGATAAGAACTAAGCTTGGTTCAACCTAGAACCTATGAGGACAATACTCTCACAAATGGAATTAATCCAAATTAACATCAAAGTTGTATTTCTCATCATAGTAGGCGCATACATATAGGAATTAGGGCTCCCAAGAGTTGGCTTACACAAGTCATCATAATATTCCATAACCCCCCTAATAACTATCATGAATATGCCACTAATTGGTGAAATGATGACAACAATAAGTGGCCTATTTTAATCAACCCTCACGCTCCCGCTCAAGGTATCCTAGGACAAGTTACAACTCCTACATCATTAGCTTGATTCATGACACTAAAGCCTAAACTAAATAGCCACCAACAGCCCAAAACCCCCTAAATATCACGCCTAACATCTCATAATTATGGGTGGTTACACTTGCTTTTCAAATTAAAAGTGTAACACTTATAACTTACAATTTATTCACTCTACTAAATGAGGAGTTTCTAATAGCATGCAAGCTAAAGATTCCCTCCTCCAAGACCCTCTATAACTCGTGTAGCTTCATGGGAAAGATGGGCTTGACCTTCATGCAACTCTTAGTGTAGTCCACTAACAAAGTAGCCAAAATTGGATCCACTCACATAACCCATTACACTTATTGAATTGAAAATAAAACAAACAACTAAGTGATGTTATGCACGCCCCTTGTCATCATCATGGGCCTTCTAGTTGACTAAGATAAGTCACCAACTTGGGCTCCATTCCTTCTAGGCTTGAGTTTGGGCTTGCTTCCATCAAAGTAGTCACCATTTGTTCTAGAACTTCTTGAACTTTCTTAGCTCTTGATCTTGTCATAGGCCCACCAAGTCCTTGAAATGGTTCTTGGTCCATGTTCCTTATTGGGCTCATATCACATTACAAATGGTATCAGAGTGGACCTCTCCCAGTATGATGTGGTTCGGGGACGAACCAGACGAAAGCTGGTAGGCATGTAACGCCTGAGGCTGACGAGGGCGGGGAGTGGTCGCCAGTGCATGAGACATGGACAAGAAGCGGCTCCTGGCAGACTTCTAGGCAAAGGGATACATGAATGAACTCGAAATGAGAGGGATCCTGAGGTTGTGCAGGTATGGGACTGTACAGTTGAAGGAAGGCTTATAAGAATTGATTGGTACTAGCTATACCAACAAGATGCATCCTTTTTTCGAAAGCCTAGAACATAAGAACTCCATAGTTAAGTGTGCTTGACTTGGAGCATTTATGGGATGGGTGACCTTCTGGGAAGTTTCCCAGAAAGCGTGTGAGTGAGGACAAAGCACGCTAAAAAGACTCGTGTTGGTTTGTGGGGACGGTCGGCAATCTTGAAAGCAATTCGGGTCGTTACAGTATCTCTGCGTTGCCGTCAGGAGGAAGGGCTGCATCCTCGGATCCATAGTCGTCCTCGGCTAGCTCGTCGTCTGCTCGCAGAACGAACAAGATAACATACGAAGACAAGCAGGGAGATAAGAAATACAACACATCATATACTGGGATAATGCAAAGCAAAATATGTAACAAACACAAAAATTTCCCAAGAATATTCTGATACTAAGGTCATCTCCTAGCTAGATGTACACATACTCTTTCTATGCATGTCGGACGATAATAAATGTCCTCCTAAGGACAACATCATTAGATACGTCCGCTCATCGGACAAGTCAGTTTGCTCCGGCAATCTGTTCGTCTCACCGTGACCCATAAGAGTGCATCATCACTCCACTGTCCTCAACAGGGAGGGCTATCTGGGCCTCCTCGGAATATCCACCGGCAGTTGGAAAGAATTGGGGCTCTATTCGGGATAACCATACTTAGTCAGGACTACCATGACATGATATGAGCTACCATACCGGTCTCTTGTGGGCATACCCGCGTCTAGTATATCCCTAAGTACTCACCGATCTTACCTTTCGTTTTCCGTACCCGCACTCAGTGCACTGACCTCGTGTGCCTCACTCCACACAGCTCGCCACTTGGCCAAATATGCAGATGATATGCATGTTATCCATCCTCTTGAGCTGATATCGCACCATATGTAAACTCGATCCATGTGCCTAGCGCAACTCAAACATCACGTGCTCGCAGCATCTCAGGCTCACAGCCCCAACCTCAAATACACGACTACTAGCTCAATTCTCAACATAACAGGTTCTTAGCCCTATTCGTGCGTCAACCAAGGCAATACAACAGTTAACATCAATATTATGCTTATAAAGTGGTAAACATAGCAACATACCAACATGCTATCATAGTCAACACATATGCATATATCTCACATACCAAAGTTAGCAAATACTCACATAGCAGCATATAGCACGTATTACCAGACATCACAAATCTGCTAAGCTAGGGTATCAAACATAGCGGTGATATCCCAAAGTAGACTAAACCTAGGGTTTAGGTACTTTGTCAGGGATCAACCTCACGTAGGGTTTAGGGTTCCCCTACACATCATAAACATACCACAAAGTTATATAAACTAGTCTTGCCTCCCCGACATGTGTAACTCTTTGTCCCCACCTGAACAGTTCTACGCGCTTTTCTGTGCAACTTTCAGCTACAGTCCCGCAAACGGTAACCTCACACGCTTTTCAACGAGCACACCACGCAGCTCCCAACACTGAACAAGATACTCCCGACATGCACGTTGGGCCAATAATCGCCATGAGTACACGCACGGGGTCCAGAAACAACCAAAAACTCAGAAACGATAACAGAATCAACAACAAACGATCGAAGAACAATGAATCAAGGACTCTAAGATTTCAGCCACGAAATTTAGAGAGGGAAACTCACCAAGACAGTGGCAGCTTCGCAGCCCGAGCACCAAAACGATCCCTCGTGCGACTCCTCGAATGATCAATCGGGCAAAAACACCCGTAAAAGCCTAAAACGCACCGAAACGATGTCGGGATTAAGAACAATAGTAGAACGAGCTTAAAGAGCTTAAAAGGAACAAAGGTCGACATTATGGCATCCCGACTGACCTCGAGGAAACTCACATGCAATGACAGCAGTACGAAGGTGCCGCAGTTACGAACCCGAATACGCGATCAGTTAAAAATTCCGATGACCGAAACCACCTTAACTCAAGCTTTCTAAGGTCTTCAAAAATGGCTTTTTATGGAAGTGAAATAACTTCAATTATTTTCCCTGGATGTGCGCACCAAGTGAAGAAGACAAGGAGTGATTTTTTATTGTTTTAGTGTTTTAGGTTATTAGATAATATTAGGTGATTTTTAGTGGAAACCAAGTGTTATTAGTTTAGGTGTTCTAGGTTACGTGTCATTCTTAAGTGGTCTTAGGATTAGATAGTGGAATACAAGGGTTACGTTGGTGTCGCAAGCCACTTTTGCCCCGTTGGCACGCCCGAGTGTGTTTTTCAGCATTTTTCGTGTAGCCCACTGCCAGAGTATCTTTCTGTAACTATTTTTAGGCTAACCTGCAAACAAAAACGGATACTGCTGGCGCATTTGTGCTTCTCACTTCCATGTTGAGTCTCCGATCGTTGGGACCCACTCGACCCTCTCCAGGGGAATCTGCTTGTTGCGAAACTCCTTGATCCTTCTATCCACTATCCGAATCGGTAAAGCTTCGTATTCAAGGCTTTCTCTTAGATGGATTGATTCGGACTGTAACACATGCGATGTATCAGGATAGTACTTTTTAAGCTGGGATACATGAAAGACGTCATGGAGATTTGACAAATTAGGCGGTAAGGCTATTTGGTAGGCTACTGGACCAATTCGACGAAGAATCTAAAATGGCTCGATGAATCTGGGTGTAAGTTTTCTGGATTGAATTGTCCTGCCAACACCGGTCCTTGAAGTAACTTTCACAAACACGTGGTCGCCCTCTTGGAACAATAAACGTCTACTCCGTCTATTTGCATAGATTTTCTTCCTATCCCTTGCGACTTTTATCTTTTCTCGGATCAACTTAACCTATTCCGTTGTCTGCTGCACCAACTCAGGACCTAACAAATGATTCTCTCCAGTCTCAAACCAGCATAACGGAGTCCTGCACTTCCTCCCGTACAAAGCTTCATACGGCATCATCCTGATACTTGAATGAAAACTGTTATTATAGGTAAACTCAATCAAAGGAAGAAACTCATCTCAACTCCCTGTGTGTTCCAACACACATGCTCTTATCAGATCTTCCAACGATTGAATTGCCCGTTCCGACTGAGCATCCGCTTGTGGATGATAAGCAGAACTCAAATTTAACTTAGATCCTGACACATCGTTTATACTTTTCCAAAACCTGGAAGTAAACCTCGAGTCTCAGTCCGAGATAATATTTGAAGGCCCACCATTCAGCTTCACCACCTCCCTGATGTAAATCTGAGTCAATCTTCCCAGAGAATAGTTATGATTGATTGGTAAGAAATGAGCACATTTAGCCAACCTATCTATAATGACCCAAACATTAGCACATTTAGTTTCTCATAAAACCCCTAAATCATCTCATCTGTCAACTATTTAATAATAATTATTTTATCAATTACGTCTTCAGAATGCTAAAAAAATTACTTTCTTATTTTTTAAGATGATATCAGGATTGGTTTTGAAAAAATAAGAAATCTATAAATTTGAAGCGAAAAAAAAGAATAAGAGTTGTTTTTTGATTATTTCAGTGGAACCATTTTAAATCTCTATATAATAATGGGGCTGAGACGGGGATGAGAAAGGCAAAAAATACCACCGTCCCGTTACCATGCCTAGCAGGTAGGAGTGATACATAATAAATAATTGATTTAAATAAATTATTTAATAAAAAACATTTCTGAAAAATAAGAAAAAATTTATTTCATTATATGATTATTTAATAAATTTATGACATGATTATTTAATTTAAAGTCCAAACTATATAATAATTGCATTATATGATTATTTGTTAATCGCATAGAACAATAATGAGTTGTATATCCTTTTAATTAAATTTCATAAAAAATATATTGAAGAAGAATATTATAAGAATTAAATATGTTTTTAGTTCTTGTAAATAACGAAAATTCATTTTTAATCCCTTCTTTTCAAAATGTATTTTTTTAATCCCTCAATTTTCAAAATAGCTCACCTTTGATTCCTATTTTGAAAATTAAGCTAACATTAAAAATCAAAAATGAACTATTTTAAAAATTGAAGAACCAAAAATAAACTTTTGAAAAATAAGGGAATAAAACGAATTTTCACAACATATTTAACCAAAAGAAATATTATCACAAAATTTGTTCAAATAATTTCTTTTGTATAAGCAAAAGAATACTCTAACCCATTATAATTTATTCTTAATGATCAAGAGCTTGAAAACACCCAAAAGGATCCATACACCCGTCAGAAAAATTCCAATCTAAATTACGACCTTCCCTTGAGATAATCGAGTGTCACGATACTTGCTTAATTTGTGGCATCATGGCTGCAAACTCAGCCACCCCATCCCTAAATATAATTCTGTTTCAGCAAAATTATAACATTATTCATGTACCAAAATACAAATATAGCAAAGTTATTCTTATTCTAATTTGCAGAAAGGACTTGTTTCAGCCTCTGACAATCAAGCAAGTAAGCAAAACCATAAGCCATGTTCTTCAAAGTCGCCTCATGAAGATCCTTATCAGAAGTAGCAGTGGCATCCGTAGAAAAGAACACTCTAAACCCTCTAATAAAAGCCTCACGCGCCGTCGTCTCGCAGCACAAGTTGGTCATCACCCCTGTCACTATCACCTCCTTCACCTCCATCGCTACCAGCTTCTCTTCTAACCCCGTGTTCCTAAACGCGCTGTACGTGTTCTTCTCCACCACCATGTCCTCACCCTTGCGGTCCAGCGCCGCCATGAGCTCAGCCTCCACCGTGCCGTCCATGATGAGGTCGCCGAACCACCACTCGTCGAGCATGCCGTAGTCGGAGGGTGATTTGTGACGGTGGCGCGTGAAGATGACGGGGATGGAGGCGTGTCTGCAGAGGGTGATGGCAGTGTTGAGGTTGGGGAGTATTGGGGTGGCCATGGAAGAGAAGTAGTTTTGCATGTCGATGACCAAAAGTGCACATGCGTTTGGATTTGGGTTTCTCTTTCTGATATCGTATTTAGAATAGGGTGAACAGGTTTTGAGAGAAGACGACATCGGGATTTTGGGTATATGCAGTGGAGAATGGTCTGAAAGGAGAGGGGAAAGGGAAAATCTTCTCTCAACTTTGAAACATCGCTATGTGCAAAGGAGGGTTAAGGTGCGATTAGGAAGAGTGGAAGACAACTGACATGGATGTAGGTCGAATATTCTAGGATATGAAATCTCGTGACTTCTAGATATTTGTTTTGGAGTGGTATACGACAACACCGGTCCACATACAAGATAAGGATGTTAATTAAAAGACATAGTAAAATAGGTTTTCCTTTTTATTTTTATTTAACTTAAGTGATTTTTGGAATTAGAGCTGTTATAAAACATTAAATATCTACTTTTATTTTTTAATAGCAACAAGGTTTTTGAAGCTTTTTTGGCGCATATTTAATGATGTTAAACTTATATATTATTATTATTAATATTAATTATTATTATATATTTTATATCTACTTATATCAATTATAATCATATAGTTATTGGCATATTTAAGGCTTCTACTCCCTCGTCTATTTAAATGTGGGATTGTTGGTTTATTTAAAGGTTTTATTATAAAATAAGTTTTTAATAGGTTTTCGGCTCAGATAAAACTTTTAAAAAAGTCAAGCTTTAAGTGTGTGTTTAGATGAGGTATTTCAAAATTTCAAGGCATTTGAAATATAAGGCAATTGAATTGCTTCAATTGAATTACTTCCATTTTGAAAGTACTTTGTTTGGATAGAATAATTCAAATACCTTGTATTTCAAATTTCTTATTTGGATAGAGCAATTTAATTACCTTCAATTATAAAATTTTGCTTTGGAATGATTATTTTAAAAATTGAGATTTCAATATAAAATGTGGCAAATAAATAAATATTAGCCACTTTTTAAATAATAAAAATTTAAAATATGTAAAAAAAAAATTAAAGATTAGACGCTTTTGCAAAAAAAGAAATGATTAATTTCTTGGAATTCTAGTTTGTGATTACAAAAATATCGCTTATAAAAAAAATATATGATTAGTGATACTAGGTTCCTCATTATTAGATTTGCAATGTCATAAAAATCAATTCAAAGCTAAAAATATTTAAAATATAAGATTTTAAAACATATTAAGCATGACATCTCATGGTAATCATCAACGTTCAGAACCATTCCAATTCAAGATATACTGGACACTTTGTCATGGTAAGCATTTCACAAGTTGTATTGAAAGTAACTAGCTCATATACCAGACACTTTGTCAGAAAATATAAGATATTCCAATTCTGAAGAAGACCAGAAAATAAGAAAAAATTAAACCCGCCACTATAGTCCATATAATATCCAAGCTATCTCCTGTAAGTAATGACAGAAGATCCCATGCAACCTTCTTTCCAGGAGGCCACTGCTACGTCTGCAGGAAAGACATATGCTATATAAAATCACATACCCAGAGGAAAAAGAAAATGCACAAACTATGTTAGGTATGTGCACAATCTAAATCATTCAGAAACAATTTCAAGGGCTGGAAGTTTTTTAACTAATGACTTGGAAATATGGAAATGTAAGTATGTACATATGTTATAACATCCCTGTTTTCGGTAACCCTAATTAAGATAGATGATCTTTAATCGGGTCTTCGCTTAGGTGTGTGTTGGGTTGTGTGTTGGTTATAAGTCTAGTTGGATGTTTAGAACTAGGCTTGAATCGAGTTGGAAGTGCCTAAGGTGTAACACGAGAAGTTGGGAAGTCAGGAAGCTGGGAGTTCTTCTCTCGCTGAGCTTGACGCTCAAGCGTGGGAGAGCGCCACGCTCAAGCGTTGCGACGCTTAGGCGTGGGAAGAGACGGACGCCTCAGTGTGCTGAGTGCGCTGTACAGTTGTTCTAAGTTTCGACGCGTGTGAGACATGTGTCAGGCCAGGGAGCAGGTGGAGTGGACGAGGTTCCACGCTCGAGCGTGGAGAGATCACACGCTAGAGCGTGGCAACGATCAAGCGTGCAATGTGAGCCACGCTTCATCGTGGACAGCAGAAACCATAAGTGGAGTTTCCACTTTCACTCTTGTA
The DNA here is from genome assembly GCA_039655645.1 of Ammopiptanthus mongolicus. Classification (NCBI taxonomy): domain Eukaryota; kingdom Viridiplantae; phylum Streptophyta; class Magnoliopsida; order Fabales; family Fabaceae; genus Ammopiptanthus; species Ammopiptanthus mongolicus. Next base: position 46,925,972 of record CM077348.1, on the reverse strand, counting down.
ACGTCCTGATTTTCACGTTTTATTATTCTTCAATATTTTAACGTTTGTATTTTATTCGAGGTTTAGGAATGGAAATAAAATATTTCGATACCATAGTCATGCTCAACGATATCGTAGGAAGCTACGATTAAGTTTTGAGTCAAAAACTCAAATGGAGTCCGGTCTGCATTTTTACACTGACAATATGATTTTACTGCTCAGGAAACCTCAGATGGACCCGTGAATGAGACAGTAAGTCTTAGAATTCGATTCTCTACGTTTTGGTGAAATTTCACAAAAATTTCAAAAAAATCATTTCGTGACCTTCGTTCGAGCGGAATCCTCAATCAGGTGACGAAAGGAGCCACATATGGATTTACCGGGACTCGCCAACGGATAATCTTGATATCACATCATGCCAAATCACTTGGGAGAGCATGCCAGAGTCATCATGACGTTCGAAAATATCTGGACGCTAAGTGACCAAAATGCCCCTAACCATAGCCTTTTACACTTTTACCATTCTACCCTTGAAGCAAATGACTTTTTTGCCCTTAAGTGAGGTTTTAAAAGGCTGAACTCAGCCCCTCACAGCCCCTTCATTCATGCAAAAGGCTGGCCAAAGAACACCGATCATCAACCTTGAGAAAAGACCATTGTTGTTCTTGAGAAATCCTTGAATACTTGTTAGAAATCTTTGATCCTTTGATCAATCTTCATCTATTTTTAGGTAAGATCACTTATATGATCTCCTAGCTTCGTGAATCTCTCTCAATCTCAAGATCAAAAATCCATTTACATGAAAATCCATTCTTAGATCCAAAACTTTGAAAATCCATACGAATGTGTAGAAAAATCCTTTTAATGTGAAACCAATTTCTTTGAACTCACTTCACCATTCTCTGCCTAAACGCAAGAGCTCATGATCCAATTCTCATCATATCTCGTATTCCCCTAGATGGCCGAACCCTAAATAGTGATGATGAATAGTGTTTTGTTCAAATTTTTGATTTCTACTTGATTCCATCCTTAGCTTACCTATTGTCTTTGAATCCAAGTGATGGAAAACCAAATCAATTTCTAGCCTTATTTCCTTAGAGTGACCGAAACCTCCTTGTGTAGAAATATTTGCGATTTGTTTTGTTTGTTGTTTAATGCTTGATTGTTGTGTTGTTTGTAGTTGGTGACGATTATTAGGAGGTTCACAAACCGATCAACCGACTTTGATCCGGATATCTGCTCATAAACATGTATGGGGGGTGAACCTCATCACACCAAAATGGTGGTGGTGAAGATGGTTGTTTAAGTTTATGTGTGGGTGAAACCCTTTGGTTTGGGTTCACTTTTAATTGTTAAGTTTTTGTTAAGTTCTCTTTGAGAACAAGGTTGTCATGATGAGTTTATGCTTTAGTGTGCTCTAGCATATGTTGATGAGGATGTGATTGAATGAAAATCATTTTCATGTATGTTGAAAAACCTACTTTGATCACTAGATCAAGTATGGACTTTTATGCTTGATTATGATGCCATTATGTGTGATGGACTTTTATGCTTGATTATGACGTAATAATGTGTAATTGTTGTTTGTCATAATGGTGTGAGCATTTTGAGCTATATTTGCTTAGTTGGTGAAGCAAAGTCTCCACTTTTCATTGGAGTAGGCTTGTGGCCTTAGTAAGAGGAAACGTAACATGTGTTGTTCTTGATCTATCAAGGTTTTGAAGTAAGAAAAACATGATTTCATAACCTATGTTCTCAAAGAAAAACAAAAAAAAAAGTGATTTTGATCCAAAGATCAAATGGAGTTTTAACCTTTAAAGTGTGTCACCAAAGTGAAAAATGTCTTTTACTTTAGCCATAGGTCGTTTAATCAAACTAAGTGTTTCAAAAAAAGAATTAATGAAGGAGTTAAGGAAAAGTGAAAACAGGGTAATCACCTGGCTAACCCTGTCTCGCCACACGAGACAGAGGGAAAACAAGGCATTCTCCTGGCTAACATTGTCTCGCCACGTGAGTCAGAGGGGTAGCCCGAGCAGCAAAGATATAACTTCTCAGCTTCATGTCACGATACAACTCTAGGCTCGCAAACCAGAAGGGCTGTCTAAGCAGTAAAGATATAGCTTCTCTGCCTCGCGACGCAGTGCAATCCTCGCCTCGCGAAGCAGAAAGACTGTCTAAGAAGTAAAAATAACCTCTCAGCCTCGCGTCGCGAAACCTATCTTCGCCCCGCGAGAAATGATTTTGTTTATAAAGAGTGTTTTTCAACTCAAACTGTGAAGTTTAACGCATAAAAACCTAAGTTAAGTAATTAACTTAGAGTTGAAGACAAGGGATAATTAAGTATGGTACGTAGTGGAACAAGACCATATACTATACCATTGAGGACTTAGTTCATCAATGTCTCCATAAGACTTAAGTGAATCAATACTTATTTCCTTAATTGAAAATCAAGGAGTAATATCTTAGAAAGGATTAAAGACTTGTCTAAGAGGATTCTCAATCCTCATTCATAACGCTTAGGACTTGAGACATAATTCATAAGACATAAACACAAACACGAAACGTTTTGGGTTTTGAAACAGTAGTTCGATGACAGACCGGTGATTCGGATCCCGATCAGTCGTTCAATTGTTTCAGTCTTGTGATGACTCGATCTCGGAGGGATCATGAGATTTATTCGGTCGATAAAGATTTTGTTTTTCAAAGACGCGTATAATTCCTAAGGGAGAGAACCTTAGTGGACCTTGAGGTTTATCCGGTGGATAAACATTGCTTTTTCGTATCTGCTTTGTGTAAGCATTGGCATTTCATTTGCATAGTCGTAAGGCCTTGAGCCTAGGAGTTGAGCTTACACCTTGATGCGGGTGCGAATCTTACGGCGATGATCTTCAATGGTCTTTTTGGAGGTATCAGGGTTGGAAGGGCTGACATGTGACCAGTTGGTAGCTCTTCTGTGTCGTGGCTAATTCGAGCAATACACTGATATCCTCTACTAGATGCCGTACTTTTCATGTTTGGTCGAGAATGTTTTCATAAAAGCCAGATACGTGCACGTTCCGAATGTTGTAGCATCTTGCCCAAGGCTGGCGTGCACGGAACATGTCCTCCCATTCACTCTCTCCGATGTTTTGTTAGCTCCATGGAGTAGGGGTCAGAATAGTACCCAATGGCATTGGCATTGAGTCATGTACATTGCACTGCATTGCATGGCTGTTGATGTTTACATTTACTGTTATACATCGTTGTTCTGTTTTTAAGAATGCCTTATATTATGCTGTTGCCTGTTTATCATGATATTACGCTGTTAATTATTTAACATGATTTGTATTGAGAATTCTAGTAAGCATGTTGGATACACTGTTACCTGGTGAGTCATCCCATTTTTGCTGTTTATATTGACGGTTCAGTTTAGCAGTTCCTTTAAGTCCGGAGGTGGACTCCTTTTGCTGTTTTATTTTGTCTGGGCCAGACTGTGTCGGTATGTGTAGTACCTTTTGGGAGCTAGGACTCCTAGTACTTATTTTATTCCTATGTCTGTATACAGTATTATTTCTGTTTCTGTTTTCTGGTTCTGTATTTATAATACAATATGTTTAGAAATGCATGGTGAACGTAAGTTCATTTATTAGTATTATTTACCTTTTCTAATCCCATTACACCGTTGTGAAAAAAAACCGTATTTTCTGCATTAATAATATTTTCGGCCTTATAAACGTTCGGGAATGTGACACTCGGGAAGGGGTGTTGCAACTCTCACACTTGCACGAATTTTGGGTGAATTTCTGTAACTAGAGAGAGAAGCTCTGAGTTTCTAGAGAGGGAAAGCTTGAGGTTGGAGGTGATCTAGCCGTCGGAACGCGATTCCGACTATACGATTGCAATCACGACGAAGTTTTCTACGACTTTGGCGGATTAGTTTCTCGATTCGCCACAGGTAAACTCAAATCCCTAACACGTGTTCTTCGTGTTCTTGGCGTTCTTCGAGTCTTTACCTTTCTTCGATCTTTTGGGCTTGCCCTAGGGTTAATACTGTTGCTTGCATGTTGTTCCCGTGGTTAGGGCAAAGTTCGAGGACGCGGTGGTGCTCGTGGCAGAAAGAGGAACCGCGGCTGTGAGAGGAGGTGGTGGCAGCTGCGAGCTCGTGGTGGTGGTGTTGTACTCGTGGTGGTTGTAGGCGTGTTCGGGGTGTTCGTGAGATCGAGGATCAGGGTTGTTCGTTGGTACAGGAGCATTTTGGAACGAATCACCAGGTGAGGAGGAAGAAACCACATATATCTAGGAATCGTAGGCATAGTATATAATTGTTAACATGTGTAGGGCTCCTCAAACCCTACTAGTGGCTGAGCCCTGACAGAGTACCTAAACCCTAGGTTTAGCTTACTTTGGGCTATCGCCGTAGGATCGATCTGTGATATCTGTTGATTGAGGATGCATGTCTATCTGTGGTATTTGATAACGTGAGTAAATGATGTCGTACATGCTAACATGTTAGATGAGATACTAGTTGTGATAACATGCTTAATTGCTAGTCGGTATGCCTGCAATGATGTTATGCTGCTATACTATGATATGTTGATGTGATTGTGATTTATGTGATCTTGATTGACTGTGGAGATGGTTGGTATGTTGTTAGAAGGATAGAGTGGTTGGTGTTATTGGATTCATAGTCGATGTTATAAGCCAGTTGATCTAAGTTGAAGGTGGCTCTCATAGTTGGAGAGCGACATCCTCATAGTTGGAGGATGTGGACCTTGAGACGTTGGATAAGTTGTTGTTTAGACGTTGTTGATATGATTGGTGCATAAGCATAGCATTTGCATTGTTGCGGTGGAAAGCCGTGGGATTTACTGCAACAGCCATTTGAGCAGTTATCACGCGAGGTCGGAACTTGTGAACAACTGCAACAGCAGTTTGAGTGGTTGTCACAAGGGGCTGTATGATTAGCTGCAACAGCCGTTTGAGTGGCTATCATATAAGCTGGTACCTGTATACAGCTGCAACAGCAGTTTGAGTGGTTGTGTATGGGGAGCCGTGTGTACGGTTGCAACAGCAGTTTGAGTAATTGTCACACGAGGTTGAGGAGCCATTCTTACCTGGTGAACATCCACCCTCGCAGTTGGAGATTGGATTGTCATTCCTCACAGTTGGATGTTGACTGTTGTATTCCCATGGTAAGAGTGTGCATTGTAGAATTGGCCAATCATGTAGATTCAGTTGTGCATGTAGAGTAGGCGGTGATCCCTAGCTGTGATAACTTGGAGGTTGACTGTTGTGATGAACTTGAGAGATGAATGTGCTTGCTGTTGTGCATGCTGATGTGTTATATGCTACGTGATATCCCTCTGCATGATATTGTAGCATTTCTTACCTCCTATGCATGCTTCCCTATGTGTTACATGTATGTCGTTGTTCGGGTCGCGATCCGAAGGCGGAGGTTTTGATTGGTTGATGAGAGAGCTGTAGCGGGTGAAGCTGAGTAGAGACGAGACTCCCATCGTGAACAAGTTTGACGTCAACGCTCATTGAGTAGAGAGAGACCCTTGAGGTATCGTTGAGTCTCTTGTGAGTTGTACCACGACTAGTGGGGCATTTGTTTTGTTGTTGATGTTTTTGCGCCATGGCTTCCAGGCGAAACTCTGATGTGTATTTCGACTGTACTAACTGTTTATTTGCTTAAGTTTCTTTTGAGCGTTTTTTGTATGTTTAAGGTATTAGAGAGAGTGAGGTTAAGTTTTGGGGGTGTCACATATGTCATTACTCAAAACTCAGAATTGGATTATGCAAGCACCGAAAAAGTAAGCATTTTCTATTATAGCCTTAGCTAATGGAATCATCCATCCTAGTAAGAACCGTAGGCGAGAGTCACCAAGATATTCCATATTGATTTGTGCAATTAAAGACATTCTAATCCAGAAAAGCTCATAAAAAAGAAAAAGCTAAAGAATCAATGCAATTCATTATTCATCTTAAAAAAGAATATGTACAAAATGATCATTTAGCAAATCAAAATTTGCCCCTACAATACCACAAGCCATCTCATCAATCTGACAAACAATGTAAATGGTAATAACCAAATTCTGGCAAGGTCAGTACTTACCATCCTCTAAATAATTTGAAAGGGGGAAGATGAGTGATAGCAAAAGTAATGGTATAGGGTAGTTGACAACAGAGGTAGGCGTCCGATGGTAATACTACTATCTAATCAGTCTTAGCACAAAATTTGACATCAATAAATAGCATTATAAGCAACAAAGTAGGATAAATTCTTGACATTTTTATATAGACAAGAGAAATGGCAGAATCAGTTTGCACATTGAGAAAAACAGGTTAAGGAGGAAGAGCCATAACTAAAATAGACATATGATAAAAGTTTTCTTAGCGCCATTGAATAAAATTAAAGTCTAGTGTAACTTAATTTTTTGCTTATATTAATGGAGACAACAATGAAGTCCTTGTGAGTTCAAGTACTGGGTAAGCAGTATTACTCCAACAATTAATAAATAAGTTCACTTCCAAATTCATCCTGTATTGTTCGGCTAAGAAAAAATCAAGCATACTTCTGCATTGTAAATAGGCAGAACATTCAAGTTTAGAAAAGAATATATGGGGTTCATAGAAAAGAAAAAAATGAATGCTAAGTTGTAAAACATGACTAACTTGTTTGTGAATTATAGAGGAATCATGTTTTCTTAATTATGAATTATTGTAATGCTTAGCTGATAAAAGTCTCTGCATCTGTTTGATTGCTGCCAAATTTTCAAGTAGATAGATGATATTTATAGGCAAGACTCAAGACAAAAAGAAAGGTATACAGACTAAAGTTTGGAAATATTGGCAATGCAATTGACTTATTCACTTTCTGCACAAATTTGGTATGCCATTCACAGATAACAAAATGACCAAGGTGATAACATCTTGAAACCAAACCAATGAGAAATGTTTGTTAAAATTGATTAACATACCAATAACACTCTCAATATCAGAACAACTTGAATTGGCCTAGGCATTTTATCATACAGTATATATTCATAGGCAAAAGGATGAAGATTTATTTACACAACCATGAATGCAAATATCCATATGATATAGAAAAATTCTAAAACCAGAAAGATGAGTAGAAAATCACAACCAAAAAGATGAGGAGACCAAAAAGATTCTAAAACCACAGACAAAAGAAACTCCTACCTTCAATTCAAGATAACCAAAGTAGACAGTAGAAAATGAAGATCAGAACAAGAACTGCAAAATAGAGATTCTCAGTGAAAAATGTAAGTGGAAACCTCTAATAACTCATGAAATTGAAAATCAGTAGAAAATTTATCGATTAGCAAAACTTACAGATACATGAGTTGGAATTCAGGATCGATTGTGCAAGTAATGAATTTTTCATTCCTGAAAAATTGAAAAGAAAATGTGGAAAAACACAAATCGATCAAAACAAGCTAACCTAGTTGGTGAATGACGACGAAGTGCAAAGAATAGTAGCAATGGAAACAACGTTGGACAGAAGTACCTCGGCGAGAACAGTAATGGCATCGTGGTGAAGCTTCAAGATGCAAAGGTGAAGAAGGAGGTGAGCGAAGAAGAACGTTGGGAGAGTAGGGTACCGGGCTCAGGAATTTCAAAATTCCTTTTAATTAGGTGGTATTTCAAATTCCCTCATTTTCGGTAAAACAAATGCCCTATTAAAATATCAAGAATTTTAAATTCCTAATAATAAAGTATCCAAACAAGGCATTTTAAAGTAAAGCATTTTAAATACCCTAGAAAAGTACATTACCCTTTCTAATTACCTCATCCAACCATACCGTAAGGGTATGACAAGTAAATAGGTCGAACTTAAGCCTTACACTTATGATACAGGTTTGGCATGTTTCCACCCTACTTAAAAGGGTGGTTTCAAGCAAGATTTTTCATGTAGGTGCCAAGTTGATATTTGACGTATCGTGTGAAATACTTCGTTGAGTATAATTGCCCACACTAATGTTACCTGGATAGTGGATGCTCACGAGTCTATCTAGGTACCTAAGAATAAGATAATCTCTGTTGCAGACTTGCTTGACAACAGGAAGAAAACACCAATCATGGTACCTGGACAGTGGATGCTCACGACACATGATGGGAGAAAGGTCTATGTTCCTATACCTAAAGCCAAAGTCTGAAGGATCAGCTGTATTCGATGGCAATCAAAAGGGAAAGATTGTAGGTATTGGTAAGATTGGTAAGAATAATTCTCCCTCTATAAATAATGTGTTGTTAGTTGAAGGGTTAAAACACAATCTGCTTAGCATAAGCCAATTGTGTGACAGCGGGTTTGTGGTTTCTTTCAACAAGGATAAATGTATAGTCAAATATGTTGATGGGTCCACTCTATTTACTGGTAAGAGGCAAAACAATGTATATAAAATTGACTTGGAGGACCTCTATAATCAAAATGTATCATGTCTAATGTCTGTGAATGATGAGCAATGGATTTGGCACAAGAAAATTGGTCATGCAAGCCTGGGATTAATCTCAAAGCTACAAAAGCATAACCTCGTAAGAGGATTACCAAAGCTGACCTATAAATCGGATGTTCTCTGTGATGCCTGTCAAAAAGTGAAACAAGTTAAAAATTCTTTTAATTCAAAGAATATTGTTTCAACATCCAGACCTTTAGAATTGCTACATTTAGATTTGTTTGGTCCAACAAGGATTGCCTCCCTAAGTGGAAAGAAATATGGACTTGTCATTATTGATGATTATTCTAGATGGACATGGGTGATGTTCTTAGCTCACAAAGACGAGTCTTTTGAAGTATTCTCAATATTCTGCAAAAGGATTCAGAATGAGAAAGGTATATGTATCAACTCAATCCGAAGTGATCATGGAGGAGAGTTTGAGAATGTAAACTTCTAACTATTCTGTGAAGAAAATGGTATTCTTCACAATTTCTCTGCCCCTAGAACACCTCAACAAAATGAGGTCGTTGAGAGAAAGAATAAGTCTCTTCAAGAGATGGCAAGAACATTACTCAATGATAACTCTGTGTCTAAAAACTTTTGGGCTGAGGCTATTAACACAACATGCTATATTCAAAACAGAGTATACATAAGACCAATACTGAAAAAGACTCCCTATGAATTGTGGAAAGGACGAAAAGCCAACATATCATATTTTCATCCTTTTGGATGTGCCTGCTTTATATTAAATACTAAAGACAATCTAGGCAAATTTTATGCCAAAGTTGATAATGGTATTTTCTTAGGATACTCTGAAACATCTAAAGCTTTCAGAATTTATAATAGTAGATCATTAATTGTCGAAGAATCTGTTCATGTTAAATTTGATGACAAGAAGCCTGATAAAATACTATCAGAGCTGGACGAATCACTTGCAGATCTTGATCCGAATGATCATCGTCCAACCAACAATGGGAAGGAAATCTTCGAAGAAGTCAAAACTGATGATCACAATCCTCAATCGTCAAATGATAGTCAGAAATCTTGGCAATTCAAAGTTTACCATTCTGAAGAACAAATTCTAGGTCAACCTAGTGATAAAGCAAGAACAAGGTCAACCTTCAGAAATCAAGCTGATTCAGCTTTCATCTCTGAGTTAGAACCAAAAAATGAGGACGAAGCTCTCTTGGACGATAGATGGATCTTAGCCATGCAAGAAGAACTCAATCAGTTCGAGAGAAACAAGGTTTGGACTTTAGTTCAAGAACCGAATGATAAATCCATAATTGGAACAAAATGGGTATTTAGAAAGAAGATGGATGAAGATGGAAAAGTTGTGAGAAACAAAGCAAGGTTACTAGCACAAGGTTATTCTCAAGAAGAAGGTATTGATTATACTGAAACCTTTGCCCCTGTTGCTAGAATAGAAGCAATATGTATCTTGTTATCTTTTGCTGCTCATCATAACATAACTTTATATAAAATGGATGTTAAAAGTGCTTTTCTAAATGTGTTAATTAACGAAGAAGTCTATGTAATGCAACCCCCTGGGTTTGAAGATCATTCCCATCCTGAGTATGTATTTAAGCTTCAGAAAGCTTTATATGGACTCAAACAAGCTCCTAGAGCTTGGTGTGAGAAACTCGGTTCCTTCCTCATGGAAAATGGTTTTTGTATGGGAAAGGTAGACACCACTTTGTTTAAGAAAACAAATAAAGATAATTCATAATAATCTAAATATATGTTGATGCTATTATTTTTGGATCTACTAATGATTCTCTTTGTAAGGAATTTTCTGATCTTATGATAAAAGAGTTCGAAATGAGCATGATGGGAGAGCTCAAATTCTTTCTGGGTCTTCAAGTGAGACAAACCTCAAAAGGTGTGTACATTCATCAGCCCAAGTACACTAAAGATCTCCTGAAGAAATTTCAAATGGATGAGAGCAAGCCAATAAGTATACCTATGCACCCAATGTCCATTCTGACCAAAGACAACAAAGATAAAAAGGTAGATCAAAAGGTTTATAGAGGTATGATAGGATCTATCTTATATTTTACTGCGTCCAGACCAGATATAATGTTTAGTGTATGTCTTTGTGCACGTTTTCAAGCTGATCCATGTGAAAATCATTTAACTGTTGTCAAAAGAATTTTTAGATATCTAAAAGGTACTTCTAATCTGGGTTTATTTATGAGAAAACAAATGAGCATATATTAATGGGTTATTGTGATGCTGACTATGCTAGAGATAGAATTGAACGAAAAAGTACAAGTGGTGGCTGTCATTATCTTGGAACTAATCTCATCTCATGGTCCAGTAAAAGGCAAAGTACCATAACTTTATCAACTGCTGAAGCTGAATATATCTCTGCCGCTAGTTGTTGTCGCAGCTCTTATGGATTAAACATCAACTGGAAGACTACAACATCCATGAAAGTAAGATTCTAATTTATTGTGATAATACTGCTGCAATTAATTTATCAAAAAAATCCTATATTGCATTCTAGGGCTAAACATATAGAAATCAAACATCATTTTATCAGAGATTATATTCAAAAAGGTGTGTTTGATGTAAATTTTGTTGATACTGACCATCAGTGGGCAGATATCTTCACAAAACCTCATGCAGAGGATAGGTTTTCTTTCATAAGAAAACATCTCAACATGCTCTATGTTGAATGACCTTGCTTCCAATAAATGCTTGTGTCAAAGAAAAGCCTGCGTGCAATTTGGTTGCGTCCATCACAAGCTTACATCATTCTTTATGTTATTTTATCATTTACAATAAATGTAGAATTATTTGTTTTAATTTTTTTTATCCACACAATTTCTATGCTGAGTCAGCACTCTCAGGTCACATCAAACATCATGCGTCTGGTACTTCCCCTCTTAAATATCCACCCTCGGTAACTGCTAGTCATCATGGTTCTTTAACCACGGTTACTTTCTTTGATGTTTTGGTTACTTTACTCCTCTCTTTTTAACCCCAACCCGTGAGCTTCAACCTCACCAAACGTCCTCATCTTTGTAACTCCTCTCCTTCTCTCACCCTCAACTGTTCATCTTCTTTATTCTCTTCTGAAATATGGGAAGAAACCTTCGTTCAGCTGGAGAAGGAAGCTGTGTTCCTCAAGAGAACATATCTCCTCTAGGTCATCCAACTCGTGATATTCCAGTTAACTGCCAAATCAACGTTGAACATCAGATTGACTTGAATCTGCTGGCCAGAGTGGGAGCAAATGTGAGAATCTATGTCATTGGAGCTGGATGGGATCACTTCTTAATAAACTATCCAGAAGTTTATCCAAGACTTATTACTGAATTCTGGAGGACCACTCTCATGGAAAAGGAAGGCCACATTTCTGGCTATGTTTTGGGAACACAAAAGGTTGAGGTCTCCAAAGTAAGCATAGCGTTTGCTATTGGATGTATGTCTCTCGGAGCTACCTATTTCAAAACCTGGCACAACAAGTTTGCAGGAAAAAACAATGTCATTAACTTTCTCTGAAATCCAGAAGCACAGCCTAATGCTCTCTTTCGTGCTGCCATTATGAAAGACGAAGCAAGGATTCTTGATAAAATCTTGAACAAGGCTGTTCTTCATAAAGCTGGGTCTAAAGACTCTATGTCTGAGGTGCATTCTTTTCTTCTTACTCATCTTCTTTATGGTATGAAGATCAATCTTCCCTCCCTTCTCTTTGATCGGTTCAAAGAAAATTGCATAGATGTTGCCTCTGTTAAGACCATCACTTATGCAATTCTTCTCTCCCGAATATTTGAGAATCAAGGGATTTATCGAATGCTAAACAAAGTTCATCCAAGCATAAGGATCTCCTACCAAACCATCGGTTGTACACTGTTTGGAAAAGCAAACCTTTCCAAAATGCAACTCAAATCTGTCTTGGACTTTGAACAAGCTCAGTCCAGCATTGCTCAAACTCAACGCTTGGAAGCTCTTCAAAGCAGACAAAGAAGGAAGGATCAGACTCAAAATATTGCTAATCAACCTTAAGTCTCCTCTGATTCGTCTACTCTGGAAAGATTGTTTGAACAATCTCAGGCTCAGACTCATAATGTTTTTGAAGAATTCGAGGAAAAGCCAAATCTGGAGTTTGCTTCGATGATTGAAGGTATTGCTTACACCATTCATGGAGAAACCAACTAAATGGTGTAGTTGTTCTCTTTATAGAAGAAATTCATGGACCTTTTCTTAAAGCCAATTTGGGCTCAACAGCAAAGCAGCAAGCTCATGCATCCTCTCTAGCTGGTCAGGAAGCTGGACCTTCTAAGCCCAGATACAGAAAGAGGAAACTTCTAGTGGAAGAAGACGATGAGGATGATGTTCCTATTGCCCTCCTTCTTGCCAAGAAAACCAAGGTATCACCATCACCCTCCAACTTGCCCAACTCTTCTATACCCTCCACTCCAACTAAAGCACCACCTTCTACTCCACCCACAAATCCTAACCTGTCTGCGTCCATTCCTCCTCCATCTAAACGGATGAGACTTAAAACCGCAGCCCAACGGCCACCAAGACCTAAAATTATCTTCCAAGACTCCTCCACCTCCACTCCCTCTCAGCAACAACCAAATTACCAACCCCTATCTTCACCTCTTTCACCCACAAATGAACACAGAAGAACTTAAGATGACCTACCCTCTATCCATCGGTCACTGGTCCCGGAATCATCCTCTCCTCCTCACGTTCTTCTTCTACCTTGGTACTCTCATAAAGAAGCTATATCTTCAGAGACTCCTTTGGATAATCTTCCTGATGCTTTTCTTGAACCTGATACCAAAGCAAACGTCTGTGTTGCTGAGTCTACTGGTCCTCACGAAGATGCAAGATGTGAAGAATTTGCTGTTCCTGATTCACAAGCAGAAGCAAGCTCTGTTCAGCACACTGAGCGTCTTGATGCTAATTCCACCTTGTCCGGTATCACTGTGGAACTACATCTTGATGATGAAGATAATGATGTCAACACCTCTACTGCTGAAGAAGCCTACCCTACTCAATCTTCGGCTTCCTCTCTACCTCATGGTCTTTCTCGTGAAATAGCTGACTACTTGGTAGAAAGGATTTCTACAAGGGTAACTCAGGAGTTGAATATCAAAATGGATCATCTGTTAACCTATCTTAATCGCATCTTTCCTAACATTCCTCCTCTATCTCCTTGAAATCTTTTCCTTTCCTTTGTTGACAATGATGTGCATCCTCCCTTTGTTCTTTTTGTCTAATGACAAACAGGGGGAGAATTATATGGAAATGAATGTGTAAAAGTTTTTTTTTGGAAATATGTTCATATCTGTCATGCCTTAATGCTTCTATAATTTTGTGTTCTGAATTATGTCTTTAATATGTAAATGCATAATCTCAGAGGGAGCTTTTATTCATAAGGACACAAGAAATATTGTTTCAAGAAATACTTTGTAATAATGTTTGTCATCATAAAAATGGGGGAGATTGTTAGAACCAAAACAATAATAGCTAATGAGCCCTAAAAGTTTTAATGATTAACAAATTATTATATGTTTAATGAATATACTTGAAGTCCAGATTATGCTAATCCATAAGGTCAAAAGACCTTTTTATGTTTCTGACTTCAGACGGACTCTCAAAAAGATCATTATTTCTCAAAGTCCAAAGTTTCATCTCGCTCATAAAGAACAAAAAGCTCAAAGCAATATCTGCATCCAAAGAAACATTGTGGTTCGTCCAAAAGATTTCTGGACTAAGGTGGTAAAAGCCTACATACAAACATCATCATATAGTATTTTTGTGCGTCCAACTGTCTACACAATTGTGCGTCCAATTGTCTTACAAATTGTGCGTCCAACTGTCTATACAAATTGTGCGTCCAACTTTTTATATATACCTGTGCGTCCACTAACTTTATTTTGTAGATGACGTGGCTCTTTGTTTTTTTCAAAAGTCTTGATTGTTTGGAAAAGAAAATATCTTTTCCCATAAGACAAAAGAAGGTACAAACGTCGTACACAGCAAACCACGTAGAGCAAAGAGTCACTTAGAGCAAAATGTTTGTCGGCCAAAAAGGCAAATCAATCTGCTACAATTCAAGGTGCTATTCTACCAAGAGCAACATTGCCTCCTCATTTTCAAAAGGACAAATATCTAACGGAGAACAGCTGGCAAATAGACTTGTGTTTAACGGATTTTTTCACTGAGTCTAAACGGAAAAGTTTCCTACCATTTGAATTTAGAAGGACAGACAAAGCTATAAGACCCTCTTCTGAAGAAAAAGAAGACAGACAAGAGCAAGAAATTATTCAAGAGAAAATTCATTATGCAACAAAAGCTTCAAAGCAATATTGATCTGTAAACCTTCTTATTCTTTCATTGTAAAGTTACAAACAGATTGTTAAGAGCTGTATCGTGTAATACTCTCACTCTTAGTGAGTCTGTAAAAAGCTCGAAAAAAACCCCACTTAAGTCTTAGAATTTGTTAAGCCTGAAGAGGCTTGTCTGTAAAAGAATACTTGTAGCCTGGAGAGGTGTAGAATACTTGGAGTTATAGTCGTGGAGTGACTAGGAAACAACTTGTGAAAAGTGCTAAGTGATTTAGTGGAAAAACCTTCTTAGGGAAGGGACTGGATGTAGCTCTTTGATTTGAAAGAGTGAACCAGGATATATCTCTGTGTGAATCTCTCTATCCCTATCTTGTTAAGTTTATTTATTTACTAACTTGGGGATTGAAAACAAAGTCTCTTAAATGTTGGTTATCGTTTTATTTGATTCTTTCATCTTGCTTGTCTAAAATGCTTTTCAGAAAAGGATTTCAAAAATAGGTTAAGAAACACAATTCAACCCCCTTCTTGTGTTTCCCTGTATCACTTTCAAGATGTAGGCTAGGTAGTATACTTTATTGTTCTTAGAGTTTTATTAGACCAGCTCTTAGGATTTTGATATTTAAAGTCAGGTCCTTTGACTGTGACTCAGTATGATGTGTAATTAAGAGATTGAAGTGATGTATGCCTTAAGGCGAAATCGATTGAGTTTTACAGATGACGAGTTTGTATTTGTTTTTTAGCTGTGATTAAAATTTTAATTTGGTATCAGATTTCCGTAACTAGTCTAATAATTATTTTCGAAAAGGTTTTAATTAATCGAAAAAGAGAATTTGGGTTACATACTGTGACACCGAGAGGGGGTGTTACAGTACAAAACATATTAGAGAACGAGATGCTTGCAATCATGAACACCTCAGAAACTATTTAATCTCTTGAAACTATTGGAACCAAAGTGGTTATGGTCCATAAACTCCTTATGATTTTGATGTTAACAAAAGATTAAATTAAGTGAACAAAGATTTGTTGTGGACTAATAATTTTATCTTAAGTGTGCAGATAAATCTAAGTCTAAAGACTTTCTAAGTCCAAAGATTTATCTCTCGATCGTCCAATCTCTCTATCTTACATTTCACTGAGAATGGTTCTTGGACTAAGTCCACGGTGGACTAAGGAAGCTTACCTAATATGTTTATCTGAGTCCAAAGACTCATGCTTATAAAGTTTCTTTATTTCATTCATACTCCAATGTAACAGTCCAACAGAAATAAAATATCTGGGCTCTGAAATAGTGCAAACGTGTATAAGTGATAAGTTTAAATTATTATCCTTTGTGTAAAAGGGTAATATCCCTTAGACGTACATTCTCTATAAACTTCGTACCATCGAACACATAGAAGCTAGTATGTTCCTGACACAAGAAATTGACTATCTCCAAAAGGGAAATACAAAAGGTAATTTTCGGGTAGAAGGAAAAGTTGTCAGCACCACTTTCAACTATAAATCTGAGAGTCTATTCTACTTTTCAGAAGCTCTTCTATTAAGCAATCATACTCAACGGGATAATGCATTTAATGCTCATCAAAACAATGAGACAACCCCTCCTCGAAGGTCTCATTTAGTAACCCGAACTCATTTTCTTAACGTTACAGTGTAGCGCAATTATATAGAAATGTGGAAATATTAAAACAACCAACACTGATATCACGACCGTATATAACATACGTATAAAAATATTGGCTCCATCAGTATAGCCTACAACAACTGATACCAACTACAAACCCTCAACGTACGCAACACAGATAAACTGAAAGCATGGCAACAAAAAAAAAATACATAAGACTTCCCCTCCTGCCCCCAAAAATAAATTTCGCTCAAACCCATGTACTGGCTATAACAACACTAAGACTGTCTACCCAACCACGACTATAATGAGGGTAACGAGAGCTCCCAGCCGAAGCTCTAACGTATACGGTAGGTCTACAGCACCTCGTACAACAACTCAAAATCTCCCATCACTGGGATCCGGAGCTCTCCCGCCAGCATCAGGCTCAACAGGTGTGCCATCCATCTCCTCCGGCAGCTCCTCAACAGGGTCTTCTCGTGCGATCGAGAATAAAATACGACATAGAAGGTAATAGAGAAATAGATATAAAAGAAGCTATATAGATAGCAACACTCAATAGCACAAAGTGTCAAGCAATCATCTCCCAAGTTCTTCTCTTTTAGCTACTGTCTCTCACACTCATGCAGCTGACAACTATATGGATGCGATCACGACGCAACATCCCCAACCGATCAAGATGTCCCATTCATCATTATGCTACCCCTCGTAATGCAAGGATCGGCCAACAACCCTCTAGGCTCAACTAATGGGTACGACATATTCCCCCGCCTGCAGGCCAGGTCAGAATATTCGCCCGTCAATAACACAACTTATAGCAACGACATATCCCCCCCGCCCGCAGACCAAATCAAGACATTCGCCCTTTCACAACTAATGGGTACGATCATCTCCCCGCAGGAAAAATCGATCGCCCTACGCCAACACAGTGATGAAAAATAACGATGCAACATGAACCTCGCCGACTCATCTCATAATCAACAACATAGTGTCGCAACCACAACTTGTACACAACTACGACTAACTTTCTCCAGTATAACCAGGTGTCAACTTTGTATCTCAACATAAATTTATCAACAGGATCTCTAAGTTGAGCACTACAACATATATATATCCTCGAAATCCTCACCACATATTCATCTCCTGATTTATCAGGAATTACTGCCTATCTCCACTCATACAACAATGATCATAGGTATCACATCATAAATAACTATAATCATGTTCAATAATCATGTACATCATATCTACTCGTAGACATATAACCAAGTAATCTTAAGCATGTTACTAGGCAAACCTACATATCAACGTGTATCATATTAAGCATACCAACACACAAGCATACAACTTCGACATATCATAAAATCAACCTATCGGCGATAAACCTACAATGCCTAAAACTGCATTGGAACCACCAACATGTAGTCGCTAATGTGAGTTAGGTGTTGTCGGTTACTCGACTGCTAGTAGGGTTTAGGTCGCCCTACACATATCAATATATATTATTTTATTCTTACATCCCCGATGATATTGTGGTTCTTTCCCCATCTGAAACTGCTACACGCGTGCCTTCCCGTACAAGCTTCCGAACACAGCTTCACAACCGGCACTTTAGCATGCTTAGAATGATCGAACACAGTCTGATCCTTCACAACAAATCACAACCAGAAATTAATAAAATCCAACGGAACTCATCTAGTTCATGTGGACTAGGGTTCGGCCTTCACTAAGTAATTAGCACTAGTGCAAAATATGGATTCTACAACAGGTTTCTAGTTCGGTTAACTAAAAACCGATTTAAAAAAAGAGGCGGTGGCAATTTTGGAAATAAGTGGAAAACTTTTTACATTGGTTTAAATTTAACCCGATGTAAAAGAAATTTAATATCGGTTTTAAAGGACAACCGATGTAGAAAATTTAAATAAAAAACTAATTATTTATTCCCGCCAAGTATTTACATCGGTTCTTACAAAACCGATCTCATTAGTATACTTTCAAAATCGGTTATTTCACAACCGATCTCATTATTGTACTTTCAAAATCGGTTCTATTATCCAACCGATTTCAAATCTTCATTAAACCCATTTCATGTTCTAGCGTTCTTTCATATCTTTCCCTCCTCACTGTTTGCCCTCTCTCTCGTTGTTGCTCTTCTCCTTCATCCTTCACTACCGTAATCTAGCACCACCGCCACAAATCGTTGCTGCTCCTTCATCGCTGATACACTGCCCAGTCGCACTCGGCTTCACCCTCTCCTCTGAACCTCTGTACCAAACTTTGCCCACGGCTTCACCCTCTCCTCTCGCAGGTTCTCTTTCTCTCTCTCTCTACATTGTTGTTGTTGTTTGCTACCTGTTACTTTGGTTTTGCAATGTACTTGATTAGTTTTACAGTATGGCATGTAACTTGATTCCAAGACTCACAGAAAGGAAATCCATACGTGACAGTCTAATGAAGAAAAACACTTCTCCTTCTGATTAGATTTTCTTATGAAATTAAAGGGAGAAAGGAAGAGAAAAAGTATTAATGTATTAGAATTTACTATTTAGTTTGAAAATGTGGTTGATTCAACTTGAGTAAATATGCAAGGGAACATAAAACTCTTCTTCTCTCATTCTTCAATCATTGAACTGGAAGGCTCAGATTAGTATATATCTTTAGTTGATTTACTCCCCACCGAACTAAGGGCATATTTGGATGAAGAATTTAGAGGTAATATACTTGGTGAGAGGAATTTAAATATTTTAGTGTGAAATAACTTGTTAGGATATTAAACTGAAGAGTTTTAAAAATGATAGGTACATGACTTTGTTTGAGCTAAGTCTGAAATCAGAATCTTGATACCTCTTAGCTCGTTGCTGCTTCTTCTCCTTCATCGCTTTCATATTTTCTGTTTCTGTTCTATCAATGTAGATAGGCATTGCCTCATATAACTACTTCATTCCTAGTTCTATTCTTTTGGCCAAATGTTTTGTATTACTTGGTTTATAAACACTTGATGCATATTAATTTGGCATATTAGTTAAGGATATTAGTTTAACATGAATGGTTTTTAAATGTTAGGTTAAAAAACCTCTCACAGTTCTCTCAAACCCTCTCTTTGCTTTGTGTTTCTGATTTAGGGTGAAGGCAAGCCTCAACCCATTTCGAGCTCCCTCTCACTCATCACTCTCTATCTCCTCACTCTGAGCACAAGTAAGATATTTTATTCTAATGTTTTGTTTGCTGCTTTAACTTAGGGATTGGACTGTTGGATTATCTTTTGGTGTTAATAAATTAGCAAAACCTTAGTTTCCCGTTTGAAATTCAATATTAATGAGCATATGTGTACTTTATTAAGGTACTACTCATTGTATTGAATCTTGAATTGTCCAAGTTGGACAGTTTGGGGAAAAACTTATTCTTCATTTGGTTAATACTTATTCCTTAATTCTCATATGTTATACTTGAAGAAATTTCGGTCTGATGCATTTCCTTTTGTTCTCCAGGTGCACACTTTGTCGCGGTGGATGTCACCGCGTTCAAGTCGTGTACGTCGGAGACCGATGGGAAATGCTGTCAAAATTTCGTTAAGTATGGGCTTGAAAGTTAAGGACTAACTGTTAACTGAGTGTTGAAGAAGTTTCTTCTCGAATGGGATAGGGCCATACCCTGTGATAAGAAGGAGTTGAAGATCTTGGACTAAGTGAAGTTGTTGTTGTAGTTATGGATCGTAATTGGATCGATGCTAGACGCACAAGTCATGAGTATGAGAATGGAGTGGAAGAGTTTTTAGAATTTGCTAAAAGAAATGTTCCCGATAGTAATGGAAGGTTCTATTGTCCTTGTGTTAATTGTTTGAATGAGAGACGACTGGAAGCTGAGAAAATACGAGAGCATCTTATTTGTGAAGGGATATGCAAGAGTTATACAAGATGGATATGGCATGGTGAATTGTTAGACAAACCAAGTGTGTCCCAAAGAGAGGAGGTTGATGACGTAGATATGGACGATCGACTAGAGGACATGATCCGCGATATTGGACAAGAGTCATTTCAACGAGCAAATGTGTATGATACTTTGTGCAGTGATGCAGATAAGCCTTTGTATCTTGGGTGCTCTAATTTCACACGGTTGTCAGCGGTGTTAAGATTGGTAGTTGTGAAGGCGAGAAATGGGTGGAGTGATAAAAGCTTCACCGAATTGCTTGAGCTGTTGAAAGACATGCTTCCAGAAGGTAACACATTGCCAAACCGTAACTATGAGGCGAAGAAGATATTGTGTCCAATGGGTATGGAGTATAAGAAAATACATGCATGTCCTAATGATTGCATATTGTATAGGAATGACTTTGAAAAGATGCACGAGTGTCCAAGGTGTAGGGTATCACGCTACAAAGTGAACGATGGTGATTCAAATTGTGATGTGATCACAAAGGGTCCTCCTGCGAAGGTGTTATGGTATCTTCCAATAATTCCAAGGTTCAAGCGATTGTTCGCTAATGTAAATGACGCAAAAAACATTAGGTGGCATGCAGATGAGAGAAAATGTGATGGATAGCTTCGCCATCCGGTTGATTCTTTGTGATGGAAGAGAATTGATAGTTTATTTTCAGATTTCGCCGATGAGAAAAGAAACCTTAGGCTTGGACTTGCTACCGATGTAATGAATCCATATGGCACCTTAAGTAGTATTCATAGTTCATGGCCTGTTCTCCTGGTAAATTACAGCCTACCTCCTTGGTTGTGCATGAAATGCAAATACATTATGTTATCTATGATGATTTCGGGCCCAAAACAGCCAGGAAATGACTTAGATGTTTATCTAAGTCCCTTGATTGAAGACTTGAGAAAGTTATGGGTGGAAGGCTTTGATGTGTTTGACGGGTATTGCAATGAGACTTTCAAGATGCGTGCCATGTTATTTTGCACCATCATTGGCTTTCCAGCATACGGGAACTTGTCCGGATATAGTGTTAAGGGGCATAAAGCATGCCCTGTATGTGAAGAAGGCACATGCTACCATCAACTACAACATGGAAGGAAGACAGTTTACCTTGGGCATCAAAAATTTCTCACACCTGATCACCCGTATCGTAGATTGAGAAAAGCTTTTAATGGATGCTAGGAGAATGAAATTGCTCCGACGGCCTTAACCGGAGATCAAGTTTATCAACGGGTTATGGACATGGATATTATCTTTGGAAAGACCCATAAGAAGGCTATGAGAAAAACATATGGGAGAAGAGGTCGATCTTCTTTGATCTTCCATACTGGTGCAAACTTGATGTAAGACATTGTATTGATGTGACATGTGGAGAAAAATGTGTGTGATAGTGTAGTCGGGATGCTTCTTAACATTCAAGGCAAGACAAAGGATGGTGTGAATGCTCGTTTAGATCAAGTTGCGATGGGCATACGAGAGCAGTTAGCTCCACAATCAGTAGGCCTTAAGCGGACTTATTTGACCCCCAGCATGTCATACTTTATCGAAAAAAGAGAAAAAAAGTTTTTGTGAGTGTTTGCGGGGTGTCAAAGTGCCACAGGGTTACTCTTCAAATGTTAAGAGGCTTATCTCAATGAAAGATCTCAAATTAGTTGGTTTAAAGTCTCATGATTGCCATGTCTTGATGCAACAACTACTACCAGTGGCTATTTGTGACATCTTGCCTAAAAAAGTGAGACATGCCATAACAAGGTTGTGCTTATTCTTCAATGCTATATGTAGCAAAGTCATTAACCTTCAAAAGTTGGATGAGTTGGAAACTGAGGCTGCTATTTTCTTGTGTCAATTGGAGATGTATTTTCCGCTTTCATTTTTTGACATCATGGTTCATTTAATTGTTCATCTAGTGAGGGAGATTAGATTGTGTGGCCCCGTTCATTTAAGGTGGATGTACCCAGTTAAGCGATACATGAAGATCCTAAAAGGGTATGTGAAGAATCCACACCGTCCTGAAGCATCTATTGTTGAAAAGTATGTTGCAGAAGAAGCTATTGAGTTTTGTACAGACTACATGTTAGAAGCGGAACCTGTAGGGCTTCCTAAGTCTCGTCATGAGGGTAGATGTGATGGTAAGGGTACACGAGGTATTACTGTTAAGAGCATGGGTCGAGAGGAAGTGCTTCAAGCACATTTGTATATATTGAATAACACTGATGAGGTTAATCCTTACTTATGTGATCACAAAACCATTGTCAATCAAAATTACCCTCGAATGAACGAAAAATGGTTGTTGAACAAGCATAATAAGACTTTCTTAAACTGGTTTAAAGATCAAATTGCGGAGGATAATACTGCTTCTGATACATTAAAATGGTTAGCACACGAGCCTAACTTTGATGTCATATGCTGGAGTGGATACGATATCAATAAGTTTTCCTTCTATACAAAGTCCCGGGATGACAAGAGTACCGTGCAAAATAGTGGGGTTATGGTTGTAGCCGAGTCCATGCACTTCTCTAGTTCAAAAGATACAAACCCCGTTATGGCATCCATATCTTACTTTGGAGTCATTAAAGAGATTTGGGAGGTCGATTACACTAAATTTAGAGTATCTGTTTTTAAATGTAAGTGGGTTGATAGTAACGGTGGTGTACAAACCGATGAGTTAGGATTTACATTGGTAGACCTTGGCAAGGTAGGTCATACAAAAGAGCCTTTCATCATGGCTTTCCAAGCAAGACAAGTTTTTTATATCCATGATCCTTTAACAAAAGGTGGTCAATGGTTCTCCAAGGAAAAAACATGCATAATGGTAGTGAGGAAAATCAAGATTCAACTCTTTCCGATACTCCTTCTTTCTCAACACGGATGCCTACTTTCAATGAGGAAAATGAAGCGAACGATGTATATGCCATCCGTGATGATCATCATGAAGGAATATGGGAGAACATTACTACTTGACCATGGTGTAAGTTATGTTTAAAGTTATATTTATTAGTTAAGTTATGTTTATCTTGATAATTATAAGTTAAGTTTTTTTTGTTATTTAATTTGATATTTATATGTCAAGTTATAGTGTAAGTTATGTTTAAAGTGATATTTGTTATTTATCCATCTTTACTGACATAGTTTATTATTTTTTGTATAAACAGGCATACATGGCAGATTCCTCGGACATCTCTCCTACACGCTCGGGTCGGATACCCCATTGACAAGTAAAAAAGGTAGACGTGCCACACGATTAAAAAAATTGGCCGTTAACAGTAGTGGTAATCAAAGGATGAGGGTTGAGTTTGATGGACATTGCTTACCTATAGGGCCAATGGAAGATCAGTTTAAGAGTTTTGTGGCCGTCCTTGCCAAAAGCAAGGCTAGTATACTTATTGAGGATTGGGACCATGTACCGACGAACGTGAAGGATCAGATATGGGATAGTATCATGGTATTTTACTTTTACCCTCTTTGGTTGTATCTACTTTATTTCACCATATTATTTTCATATACACTAATTCCTCCATTTTGTTGTGTAATATAGCTCACCTTTGAAGTGTCGAATACCTAGCGTATGAAGAAAAAATGGATTTCATATGCGGGTGAGCGTTGGAGAGCATTTAAAACACAACTAAGCGGGAAATACATACATGGGCGTGCAGACAAATCTCCACTTGAGATGTACCCGTTCCTTGACCAAGAGACGTGGGATAGATTTGTTCAGATCCGACTGGACCCCGCCTTTCAGGTTAACTTGAGTTATATTGTTTAACTTGACCAACCAAATTGATTTTATTAATATACTGAATTCAGTTGATGTTATTTATAATAGGAGAAAAGGAAAAAGGCGCAGGAGATCCAGAGTAAGAATCTCTACCCCCATCGTTTGTCTTGTGGGGGATATAAAAATCTGAGGAGGAAGATGATTGAAGAGAAGAAGAAACAACTGTTGGAAGAAGCATCCCAAGCTGATCCTACGACTTATCCACCTTCAGAAGTTGTTGATCCACCTCCACCCCCACGCCACTATACATGGAAGAGAGCCCAACAAGGACCATCGGGACAATATACATCCGAGGAGGCACGTTTTGTTGCTGAAAAGATTGTAAGTATATATTCAATTCTAATTGTAATTGTAACATGCTTATCCATCATCTTACACAAATTAATGTGACAATTGTATGTTGTAGGATTCCTTGGACGAATAAAGCACACAAGGAACCTTTGTGTCTACTGGACGCAAAGATGTCTTGGCTGTTACGATTGGGAAAGAGGACCACCCATGCTATGTCCTTGGCGTTGGATGGGGTGTTGGCATTACCCAATACCACGGACCATCTTCACATCATCGGAAGAGGGATGATATTGAGTCCATCAAGGCGCAGCTTCGAGAAGAAATAAAACGAGATCTTCTCTCAGAGTTGGCATCTATGGGTTTTTCCCAGCAAAACACAAGTGCCCAACCGTCTATACCTGTGAGCACTAAGGGTTCATGTGATCATTCACATTAGCCTGATAAGGAGGACGATCAATGTGAGTTGTATGTTGATGATCATCATGATCACCGGTTAGTGGCATTTGGGAGGGTACACAACTTGGGAAATACCGTACACCACCAGACATTAGAGGATGATCATGTGAGGGTGGTGGTTGAAGATGTTCGAGATGTTGATGCTCTAGTCCCTGTGCCCACCGAGGAGGTTATTACAGTTGGCCAGGACCCCGGTAATTTCATCCTTTTGGTCGAGAAGACTTGTGAGGTTTTTTGTTTTAGCCAAGGTATTCATGTAATTGTTCAATTACTTATGTTTTTCTATATTTACAATTGAAATAACTTAATTGTGTTTACTTGTGTTTACTAATGCTTTACCTCTGTTGTTTAGGATGATGGAAAAGATCATCGACCCAAAAGGCCTAGGTCGGATCCGAGAAAACTTGTGGGGTCTGGTTCATCGAAGGTATTCATATAATCATTCAATAAGTTAAGTTTTTTATTTACAATTGAAATAACCTAACCGTGTTTATTAATGTTCTATATTTGTTGTTTAGGGTATTGACAAGGATGTTGAACTTGATGCTCTAGAACGTCTCGCATTAACGGCTGTAAAACTTGGGAGGGAGTCCGCTTTTATAAATTTGGAACACGATGGCAAGCCCGACACTTTCTATATCCCCCAGAGGGACATTATGGAGATATGCATTGATAGTGAAATGCTTTGCATGACAGTTGTCTCATTATGGTGCACGTAAGTATATTTTATTTCAACTAATTAATTTGTAAGTTAACTAATTAAGTTTTTAACTATTATAATTAATATTTATTTCAATATCTTAGGTATTTGCATCGCCTGTGTATTGATAGGGGTAACCTTCATCTTTACGGATTCCTTGACCCTCAACTAATTCAGGGTGAGACACTTAGGTCAGATGAGATTACCGCGTACATGCGACGTGTGCTTGATGAAGGCAAAAAACAGTTCTACCTAGCACCTTACCTCCATCTGTAAGTACAAGTTTTACTAGTGATTTATAATTATCTATGACTTGTCTCTAACTGTTTCCAAATGCAGTAAACATTGGCAATTATTGATCATCTGTCGTGGTATGAGTGTTGTGGTCTTCTTTTGTTCGTTGGGAAGAAGGCCGACGAAAGAAATCAAGTTTATTGTTGAAACGTAGGCTTTTAATTAATTTAATTTGTACTACATTTGCTTTATTAATTACTCTAAAATCTATAACATACTTTAAATTCGTATTTTCTTAATTATGATAGATCTATGAACGCAAGTCGTCTTTTGGATGGTGGTAGGCCCAAGCCTATTAGGTGGATTTACCCTAATGTAAGTAGTGTATTAGCACCTGAGATTCAATTGCAGTGTAAAATAGTTACTATTTATGTTTTTACTCATTATATATTCAAATTGTGTATTCATTTGTAGTGTCATAGGCAACGTGGCGGCTGGGAGTGCGGATATTATGTCATGAAGTGGATGTTCAACATTGTCTCCGCGAGTATTATAGATCGATGGAAGGAGGTAATTAACTAATAACATTTGTAAATAGTTATAGATTAATTATATTTAGTTATAGTTGATTAGTTATAATGTACAGATTTTCGACAATCCGGAAGCATTCTCTGAAGAGGACATTAAGGACATCAAGGAGCGTTGGGCAAACTTCTTTCTTGAGATGACTACTGAACATTAATTTATGGATGACATTTTATTTCTTTAATTAGTTTAATTTGTTATATATCTTTGTTGTTTCTTTGTTATGTATTTAATTAATTAATTTGAATTTATTACATTATATAATTAGTTGAGTATGTTGAATCAAAAGAAACTGACTTTTGCATACTCAATAAAGTAGTTTGGCTTACTTAGTATAGTTATTTAGATTATGTTATTGTTGGGATTCTATTTTGGCTGGGATTGTTCTGGTTGTACATATATGAAACAGGGTTAAGGATTGCCATTGGTTTAAAACAGAGTATTTAAAAAAAAATTGGACTATCAACATCGGTTACAATAGAGAATCGATATTGAACTATCAATTTCAATCGGTTCTGAGTTATAACCGATGTGAAAAGTAAAACTTTCAAAATCGGTTACAAGACAAAACCGATGTTGAATTATAAATTTCAACATCGGTTCTATATTATAACCAATATTAAAAGTTCTTTTTCAATAATTATTAATCTGTTGAATGAGCACTTTCAAAATCGGTTTGGTTTATAACCGATGTGGAAATTTAAATTTCAACATCGGTTAAAAACCGATATTAAAAGATCTTACATTCTACATCATCTGTTTCTACATCGGTTCCATAATTGATTTACAATGATATTTTTAACCGATTTAAAACATGTTAATTGCACTAGCGTAGGCTATGGATGTTAAAATTTTACTAACTCTTGGATTAATGATCCTTAAGTATGATAAAGACATAATCCATAATCATTTGTCAAAAATTTGAACCAAAATCCATCCAACCAAATAGGTTACGGTTCGGCCATCCATGGGAAAAATAGGGAGAAAATTTCTTTTGGGTTCATGCTTCTAAATGATCAATAACACATCATGGTGAGTTCATAGAAATTGGTTTCATGATTATAGGATTTTTCTATGATTTTCTAGAGACTTTTGAACATAAAGCCTTAGAATTGAAACATGATGTTCATGGCTTTGAATCAAGAAAATGAATGAAGAAGAGGTCATGATTGATCATAGAGAGAAGAGATTACTTCTTGAATGATGGAAAATGGCAAGAAATCAAGTAGGTTCTTCACAAATTTGGCCTAGGGTTCACTTGAGAAAATGAGAAATTGTGAGAGTTTGATGAAGATGTGAGAAAAAGAGGGAATGGCCTTGTGGGGGGGGGGATATTTATGCGTGGGATAGGAGGGACAAAGAGGTTCGAATGTTGTTCATTTTAGGGACAAAAGAATAAATTTACTTAAGGACGAAATTGGAATTTAAACAAAAGACTAAGGATATACATGTCCTACAATCTTTAGAGTCACAAAATATCTTAGATATTATGTTGAAGTAATGATGGTGGATGGTGAGTCATGTGGTGCAAAATGTAATTTCATGAAATTTCTAGAGGCAAAATGGTTTTTTCTAGCCCTAAATATCTTAGATATTTTTAGAAAACCATGATGACTTGTGGTGAGTCACGGTGGTGACTCAGCCTTTGACTCACCATACTTAGGTGACTCGTGTCCCTCATCCGGTGTCAAGTTTTGTCTCTACCCGTCCGTTCTCGACTCCGTCGACTTCCCACTTTAGGTTTTACACCCAAACAAGGTATAATAACTTATTTATTTTGAAAATTTTAAAAATAACCAATATCGTTGGAAACGAGATATAAAACCTAACCGTTTCGTTCTCTAGTCAAAATTAGGTTTTTTGATCAGTAAAATCTTACTGTCAATGAAAACGCAGATCAGGTTCCGTCTAAATTTTCAACCCAAAATTTAACCGTAACTCGCTATGATAATGTAGAGTATGAATATGATCTTGGTTTATTGAAAATCATTTTCTAAATCTCAGATAAAATATAAAATAATTTATATAAATTATAGATCTTAGAAAGCAGTGAAAAATCGGGGTGTTACATTACTACCCCCTGAAAAAGAATTTCGTCCTCGATATTCGATATACCTTTTAGAACAGACTCAGCTACTGTCATTGCATGTCCTCTTCTCTTTCCCAGGTAGCATCTCCTGTCACTTCATCCCATATGACTTTAACCAACGGAATGTTTTTACCTCGGAGTTCCTTAATCCTTTTATCCGCGATCCTTACAGGTAAAGCCTCATACTCAAGGTTCTCTCTCAATTGTATTGACTCTGGTTCTAAGACATGTGATGGATCAGGGTAGTATTTTCTCAACTGGGAAACATGAAAGACATCATGAAGATTGGATAGGTTTGGTGGTAAAGCAACATGATAGGCTACAAGACCAATTCGTCGAAGAATTTGAAATGGTCTAATGAATCTTGGAGTAAGCTTTCTAGATTTGATTGCTCTGCCAATTTCAGTTCTTGGAGTCACTCTTAGAAAAACATGATCTTCTTCTTGGCATTCCAAAGGACTTCTCCTTTTATCGCTGTAACTCTTTTGTCTATCCTGTGCGGCTTTCATCTTTTCCTTTATCCCCTTGATTTGTTCTGTCATCTGTTATACTACCTCCGGTTCTAGCACTTGACTATCTCCTGTCTCATACCAACACAACGGTGTTCTACACTTTCTCCCATACAACGCTTCGTAAGGTGCCATACCTATACTTGAATGAAAATTGTTGTTATAGGTGAATTCAATCAACGGTAAGAACTCATCCCAACTTCCTGTGTGTTCTAAAACACAAGCTCTTAAAAGATCTTCCAATGATTGAATTGTTCGTTCCGATTGACCATCCGTCTGAGGATGATAAGAAGAATAGTCCCCAAAGCCTTATGTAACTGGTTCCAGAATCTAGATGTAAATCTAATGTCTCTGTCGGAAACAATACTAGAAGGCACTCCATGTGACCTTACTACTTCCCTGATGTATATCTGAGTTAACTTTTCCAACGTATAACTTTCACCAATAGGCAAGAAGTGAGCACACTTCGTCAACCTATCGACGATTACCCAAATTGCATTATGCCTCTTGCTAGTCCTTGGCAAACCAACCACGAAGTCCATAGATATACCATCCCACTTCTACTCTGGGATATCCAGGGATTGTAACAATCCTGCTGGCTTCTGATGTTCTATCTTCGCTTTCTGACAAACCAAACAAGCCAACACATACTCAGCTACTTCCTTCTTCATTCCAAGCCACCAAAACATCTTCTTTAAGTCTTGATACATCTTGGTTGCTCCTGGATGAAAACTCAGCCTACTCTTGTGCGCTTCTTCCAAGATCATCTTTCTTAGTTCTACATCCATTGGCACACAAATCCTGTCCCCATACCTCAAGACTCCATCATGATCCACCCTAAACTCAGATGTTCTGCCTTCCGCTACTTTGTTTTTTCACCTTCTGAAGATATGGATCATCTCCTTACTTCTCCTTAATCATCTTCAAAAAGTCGCTCATCACCGCGTCCTTCCCTAGGTGCATCTTATCCTTAGATACTTCTGCACCTAGATTCAGATCTCTAAACTGTTCAATTAGTTCTAGCTCTTTCACCATCATAGCAGATACGTGCAAGGATTTCCAACTTAACGCATCCGCTACTACATTTGCTTTTCCTGGATGGTAAAGTAGATTAAATTCATAATCTTTTATGAATTCCATCCACCTTCTTTGTCTTATGTTCAACTCTTTCTGATTGAATAAGTACCTTAAGCTCTTATGGACACTATACACCATAAACTTAGCTCCATATAAATAGTGTCGCCATATCTTTAAAGCAAACACTATAGCCGCTAGCTCCAGATCATGAGTTGGATAATTCCTTTCATGAACTCTTAGCTGTCATGAAGCATACGCTACCACTCTCCCTTCTTGCATTAGGACACAGCCCAATCCTTGGTATGACGCATCACAGTATACGTCAAACTGTCCTAAAGAATCTGGTAACATCAGCACTGGTGATGTTGTTAACCTTCTCTTCAGCTCTTGAAAACTTTTCTCACACTTATCCGTCCATACAAAGGATGTTACCTTCCTTGTTAGCTGCGTCATCGGCAACGCGATCTTCAAGAATCCTTCGATGAACCTTCGATAATATCTAGCTAAGCCTAGAAAATTCCTTACCTCACTTACCGACTTAGGACTTTCCCATTGTACCACAGCTTCACCCTTCGCTGGATTTGCTGCTATCCCATCTCGATTAATCACATGACCTTAGAATTGCACTTCTTCCAACCAAAACTCATACTTGGACAACTTTGCATAAAGTTTTCGGTCCTTTAACACTTGAAGCACAATCCTAAGATGTTCCTAATGTTCTTCCCGATTAAGGGAATAAATAAGAATGTCGTCGATAAACACAACTACAAACTTATCCAAGAACAGTCGGAAAATCTGGTTCATGGAATCCATAAACAATACTGGAGCATTAATCACACCAAAGGGCATAACCAGATACTCGTAGTGTCCGTACCTACTCCTGAATGCCGTCTTCGGTACATCCTCCTTCTTGACTCGAATCTGATGATAACCAGATCTTAAGTCAATCTTCAAAAACACTATCGCTCCTTTCAACTGGTCCATCAAGTCGTCAATCCTAGGTAACAGATACTTGTTCTTAATCATCACCTCTTTCAACTACTGATAATCCACGCATAGCCTTGAAATTCCGTCCTTTTTCTTGACGAACAGCACCGGCGCTCCCCAAGGTGAAGCACTTGGTCTTATAAACTCTTTACCAACATGTCATCCAACTGCTTCTTCAACTCTGCTAACTCTACTGGAGACATTCAATAAGGTACTATCGAAATGGGTCCAGTTACTGGTATGCGATCTATGGCGAATTCTATCTCTCTCTCAGGTGGCAAACCTGGAACATCATCAAGGAAAACTTCCGGAAACTTCACACTATAGGCAACGAATCCAACTTAGGAGATTCATCAGCTTCCATAGAGAATAACAACACGTGTTTCTGAGATTCACTAGTCAACATAAGATTTCTATCATTGGCAGGCATCAATCTAGATTGCTCAGGGAATAACAAGGTCTTTTTAGAACAGTCTAACACTACATGGTTAGCCGAAAGCCAACCATGCCTAAAATCATATCAAGTTGTTGCATTGGCAAACAAACAAGGTCAACAAGAAAAGTTCTATTTTCCACAACGATAGGACATTTCAAATACACAGTCATGGTAGTCACCGAATTACAAGTAGGAGTAGAAACAATTAAGTCATGAGGAAGTAAAGAAACAGGTAATTTCAAATGATCCACACACTCTTGGGATATGAACAAATGCGTAGCCCCCGAGTCAAACAGTATCGATAAGAGTTTACCTGAAACTAATCAAATACCTTGTATAAGATCATGGATTGAGAGGATTCAGCTCCTCTTATGGTAAACACTCTTCCGGTGGCTTGCAGTCTCACCGCCTGCTATCCTACTCCTTTGGCTCTGGTCACTGGGCCATGCCCGCATGTGTTGTACCTTACTCCTTGTGAACATTCTGGAGCAATGTGACCCACCTGGCCACATCGAAAACATTGGTGAGTCTCCCTCACCGGACAATCTCGAATTAGATGTGATCCTCCACACCTAAAGCATCCACTTGGTTGTAGTTGTCCTTCAGCTGGTCTTGTTGTTTGACGGTCATAAGGTTTCTGCCCTATTTGGAACCTTCCTTTTCCTCCTCGACCTTTCTGATTGAATCTCCGGGTAGGTCCTCCAGTTCTACCTTGTTGCAATTCTCTTTCCTTATCGATGTTCTCAATGACCGAACATCTTTCCAACATTTCAAGTAATCGAGTGATGTTCAGTGGTGCAATCACCCTCTGCAGATCATACTTGAGGCCATCTTCAAAATGCCTACTCATCCACTCTTCATCGGGAAACCTCCGATAAAACTCAGAAAATTTGAGTAGCGCTTCGAACCTCGCAGCGTACTCACCGACAGACATGGTTTCTTGTTTCAGACCGATGAACTCTTTCTCTCTTCTCACTATTCTGGGGAAATACCTCTCCAGAAAGCATTCCCAAAACAGTACCCAGTTAATCACTCGGCCTTCAACTTCCAACATTCTCCGTTTTCCTTTCCACCACAACTCTGCACCTCCCATCAGCATGAAGGAAGCATAAGTCACCTTCCTGTCCTCACGACAGTGCATTGCCGTAAAGATT
Source organism: Ammopiptanthus mongolicus (assembly GCA_039655645.1). Classification (NCBI taxonomy): domain Eukaryota; kingdom Viridiplantae; phylum Streptophyta; class Magnoliopsida; order Fabales; family Fabaceae; genus Ammopiptanthus; species Ammopiptanthus mongolicus. The sequence goes on along the minus strand of CM077348.1, from coordinate 46,893,403 downwards.
TTCTCAAGCTCCTGTATCCAGAGTTCTGCTCCCTCCGGATTGAAGTCACCATTAAACTGCGGCGGCTTCCCTTTCAGAAAAGTACTTAGTCTAGCGTTTTCCGCCTCTACTTCACCTCTCTGATACTGTCTCTGCTGCTGCTGTATAGTTATGTGCTACAGTTGAGTGTTTTACAATGACTGTTGCAGTATCGCCGTCTCCAATTCCCTAACTGTCTTTAGGGCTCCAGTTGACTCCGTACCATCACCAACATGGGAATTTTCTTCGTTACCGTTTCCTGATTCAGCGGCACCCTTTGTGGCCCTTTCGCCACGTCCTCTACCTCGTCCGCGAGCCATTTAATTTCCTGTAGAAGAAATTATCAGCGCACGTTTGTAAGACATACAACACTATATTATCATATACATGCATTATATGCCTTACAAACACTCGAAACAGTTACCTCTTACGATAACTTGCGTATCAGACACTCTACCCAACTTCTAAGCATAGTCAATACCCAATGCAGGTTCAACTAGACACGGCCAGAAATCACGACTTAACCCAAGCAGTCCTTGATTAAGAATCAAACTGCTTTGATACCATACAATGAGACAGCCCCTTCTCGGAGGTCCCATTTAGTAACCCGAACTCATTTTCTTAACGTTACAGCGTAGCGCGATTATATAGAAATGCGAAAATATTAAAATAACCAACACTGATATCACGATCGTATATAACATACATATAAAAGTACTTGCTCCATCAGTAGAGTCTACAACAACTGATACCAACTCCAAATCCTCAACATACGCAACACATATAAACTGGAAGCATGGCAACAAAATAAAATACATCAGACTTCATCTCCTGGCCCCAAAAATACATTTCGCTCAAACCCATGTACTGGCCATAACAACACTAAGACTGTCGACCTAACCATGACTCTAATGAGGGTAACGAGAGCTCCTAGCCGAAGCTCTCACGTATATGGTAAGTCTATAGCACCTCATACAACAACTCAAAATCTCCCATCACTGGTATCCGCGGCTCTCCCGCCAGCATCAGGCTCAACAGGTGTGCCATCGATCTCCTCCGGCAGCTCCTCAATAGGGTCTTCTCGTGTGATCTAGAATAAAATACAACATAGTGCAACACACTTTCCCGAGTGTCACATTCCCGAACAATTTATAAGGCCGAAAATAATATTAATGCGGAAAATACGATTTTCTTTTCTTTCTTTTTTCGCAATGATATAATGGGATTAGTAGAGTACGTAATAATAAATGAACTTAGGTTCACCATGCCTTTCTAGAAGTCATACAGAATTAAAGTACGGAAATAGATACAATACTGAATACAGACATAGGTCCAAGCCTAACTGATAATAAGTATATAATTAATTACTAGGAATCACAGCTCCCCAAAAGGTACAACTGACACTTGGACACAACCTGGCCAAAACAAAACAGCAAAGGGAGTCCCCCTCCGGACTCAAAGTATATGCTGAACTGAATCGTCGTCGCGCCCATCTTCTTAAGTAGAAACAACGATCCCAGCAGAGAAGATATACAGATATGGGTGAGAATCCCAATCATCAACACAGCAAAATAACAGAAGTAAAAACAGGACGACGCACTAAGTAATAACATTCTTATCATGCATACCATAAATCTCAATATATCATGTTAATCAATTAGCAACATAATATAAGGCATCCTCAAAAACAGAATAGTGATGTACAACAAGTAAATGTAATCATCAACAGCCATGCAATGCAATGCAATCTACATGACTCAATGCCATATGCCACAAGCTAAATCCTGACCCCTACTCCATGGAGCTAACAAAGTGTCGGAGACAGCGAATGGGAGGACATGTTTCGAGTATGCCAGCCTTGGGCAAGATGCTATAACATTCGTAACGTGCACGTATCTGGCTTTACGGAAACAATCTACCCCAAACATGAAAAGTACGACATCTAGTCGAGGATATCAATGTATTGCTCGGAGTCGCCACGACACAAAAGAGCTACCAACTGGTCACATGTCAGCCTTTCCAACCTGATACCTCTAAGACTATTTAAAACGTCACCGTAAGATTCGCACCCGCATCAAGGTGTAAGCTCAACTCCTAGGCTGAAGTCCTTACAACTCATGCAATGAAATGCCAATGCTTACACAAAGCAGATGCGATAAAGGAATGTCTATCCACCGGATATATCTCAAGGTTCACTAAGGTTCTTCCATAGGAGCTATACACGCCTTTGTATTACAAAACTTTTATCCACCGGATAAATCTCGTGATCCCCCCGGGATCGAGTCATCACAAGACTGAAACAATTGGACGATTGACCTGGGTCCGAATCACCGGTCCGTCATTGAACTACTGTTCCAAAACCCAAAACGGTTTATGCTTGTGTTTGTGTCTTATGAATTACATCTCAAGTCCTAAGTATTATGAACAAGGATTGAGAATCCCCTTGGATAAGTCTTTGTCCTTTTCTAAGATATTAATTCCTCGGATTTCAAATAATGAAATAAGTATTGATTCACTTAAGTCTTATGATGTCATTGATGAACTAAATCATCAATGTTATAGTGCATGGTCTTGTTCCACCATGTACTATACTTAATTATCTCTTTTCTTTTGCTCTAAGTTAATTACTTAACTTAGGTTTTCATGCGTAAAACCTTACGATTTAGAGTTGAAAACTCTCAATTTAAGACTTTGTAAACCAAAATCTTTCTAATTAAAAACTAATGTGATTGGAAATAACTTTGTTACTTGCTCAAAGTAAAGTACCTTAACTAATTTGAAAAGGGTTTTTCCTTACTAACTTAGTGTGAAACCATGATCTAAGCTAGTGTAAAATAAAATAGAATTTCATTTAGTTTTCAAACTATGATTCAATTAGTTCAAACTTGAGGACAAAGTCCTCTTTATACTTTTTGGATTGAACGTTAACTTAGTTTGAAAATGAAGGTGATATCCCATTAAAACCTAAGGTAACTTCATATTACTTTTTCTTCCATGAAATCAGTTTCATCATTTTACTTTTAAAACACTTAGTTAATTGGATAAACTATGACTAAAGTAAAAATACATTTTCACCTTAGTAAAAACACTTGAAGGTCGAAACTCTATTTGATCTTTGGATCAAAATCACTTCTTGTTTTGTTTTGAAATATAAGTTACTAAAACACTTTCTAACTTTCAAAAACATGGACTGTTCAAGAACAACTCATGTTCTTCCTTTTTCTTGTGGTCATGGCCGAAAACTCCCTCACATGGGACGTGAAGATTTTGCTTCACTAACTTGTCAAGTCATAGCTCAAAATACTCACAATATTATGACGAACAATAATCATGCATCATTCAATCATAATCAAGCATAAAAATCCTTACTTGATCTAGAGATCAAAGTATGATTTTCAATATACATGAAAATATTTTCCCATCCAAACATACATCATCATAAGCATACACTAAACATGGAACCATTATTACAACCATGTTCTCAAAGAGAACTTCACAAATAAAGTAGTGAACCCAAGCAAAAGGGTTTCACCCAAACCAAGCATAAACAACCATTTTCATCTTCCACCAATTTTGGTGTGATGAGGTTCATTCCCCATACCTTTTGTGAAGTAATCCTCCGAATGAAAATCGTCTGACCGGTTCTCGAATCTCCCGATTATTCGCCTGAATACTCAACACCAACTACATTCACACAATCAATTCAAACATAAACATTTAACAACACAAAATTTCCCAATTTCCTTAGACTTAGGGTTCGGCCATATATAGAAAAGAATCTAGGGATTTCATTTGGTTTTAATCTCTTGGATGGATGATCCTTAGGTATGCCTAACACTAAAACAAGTCTCATTACTCAAAACTTGAATAAAAAACTCAAGCTTTTTCACACTATAGGTTTCGGCCTCATCATACCCATATGGGCTAGGGAACTCTTTTGCTTACATGCTCTTGGATAGTGAGAGAGGATGATGAAACTAACTCATAGAAATTGGTTTTACATTAAAAGGATTTTTCTACAATTTTCTATGGATTTATGAAGTTAGAAGTTCAAACTTGAACATAGATGAAAAACAAGTTTTCCAAGGAAGAATATGAAGATTGAGAGATCAAAGAAAGAGTTCATACCTCTTAGAAGATGAAGATGATCAAGTTTATCAACTTTTTTTCATAAAATCACTTGAAGTTTCTTAAGGAAAATGAGAGAAAAGGTGAGAAAGTGTGAGGAAAATGTGAGTTATGAAGAAAAATGGGTGGAAGGCCTTCATGAAGGTGAAGGAGGCGTGTGAGATGAAGGGAAGGGCAAGGGTGTCCAAAAAATTTCACTTAAGGGGTAAAATGATCTTTTCACACAAGGTTAAATGGTAATTATGAAAACTGTAACACCCCGATTTTCGAGTTTTCCTATTTAATCAGTATTTATGAACTTATATTTTATTCGAGGTCTTAGGAATGGAAATAAAGTATTCCGAAACCATAGTCATGCTCAACGATATCGTAGGAAGCTACGATTAAGTTTTGAGTCGAAAACTCAAACGGAGTCCGGTCCGTGTTTTTACACTGACAGTATGATTTTACTACTCAGGAGACCTCAGATGGACCCGTGAACGAGACAATAAGTCTTAGAATTCGATTCTCTACGTTTTGGTTAAATTTCACAAAAATTTCAAAAAAATCACTTCCTAACCTCCGTTCGAGCGAAATCTTCAATCGGGTGGAGAACGGAGTCGCATATGGACCCACCAAGACCCGACAACGGAGAATCTTTATATCACATCATGTCAACTCACTTGGGAGAGTATGCCAGAGTCGTCATGACGATCGGGAATTTCGGGACGCGAAATTACCAAAATACCCCTAACTTAAGCCTTTTCACCTTTTACCATTTTACCCTTTGAACCAAATGACCTTTTTACCCTTAATGAACCTTTTAGAAGGCTGACCAGCCCTTGCTCAGCCCCATTTTCACGCACAAACAGCCCCAAGGAGAGCCAAGAACACTTCTTCTTCCTTAGAGAAAAAACCTCCATTGATTCCTTGAGAAATCCTTGAAACCTTGAAGAAAAGCCTTGATTCTTTGACCAATCTTCCTCCATTCTAAGGTGAGATCACTTCTATGATCTCCTAGCTTCTTGAATCTCTCTCAATCTCAAGATCAAAACTCCATTTTCATGAAACTCATTCTTAGATCCAAAAGTTTGAAAATCCATAGGAAATTGTAGAAAAATCCTTTTGATGTGAAACCAATTTCTTTGAACTCACCTCATCATCCTCTACCTAAACCCAAGAGCTCATGATCCAAGTCTCATCCTATCTCCTAAAACCCAAAGTGGCCGAACCCTAGTAGTGATGATGAATAGTGTTTTTCATCAAATTTTTGATTTCTAACTCTTGATTCCATCCTTAGCTTTCCTAGTGTTCTTGAATCCAAGTGATGGAAAACCAAATCAATTCCTAGCCTAGTTTTCCCAAAGAGGCCGAGAGCTTCATGAGAAAAATCCATTAGTTTTGTTTCACATTTTTGAGTCATAGGACTTGAATTAGTGTTAACAAAGCTTATGAGCCAACCATCCAAAAGTTTGGAACCAAATGAGATCCCTAGCCTTTTTACCCTTTCATGGCCGAACCCTATGCCTTTTAGGGGAAGAAAATTTGTGTTTTTATGTTGTATATTGATGTTGATTTGTGGTTTGAATTGTATCGTGTTTGATTGTTTTAGGCGACGCAAACGAAACCGGAGCCGGAGCCGAGAACCGATCGAGTTTGGATTGAACTTCCTTGTGAGGTAAAGGGAGGTAGTCATTTAAGTTTGGTAGCTTCATAATGCATATTTGATATATGTATTATGATGACTTGATTATTGAATTGGAGATGAGTTTGAATGATGTATGGATTTGTTTTACTTAATGAAACATATTTGCACACTTGTTGATACTTTGTAACATGGATGCCTTGATTGATATTATTGTGATATTGAACTGTTGATATACATACATACATACATATATATATATATATATATATATATATATATATATATATATATATATATATATATATATATTTATATCCTGCATGAGCATAGGACTGGCTATGTCTCGAAAATTATTAAAAGACTCGAAAAACCGAATCAAAGTTTTGAAAACCGTGTTTGAAATCAAAAAGTGGTTTTTAGAAAATGTGTTGCTTTTTCAAGAAAAGTTATCTTTCTTTTTGAAAAAGTTAAGTTCTTTTGAAAAGGAAAAGTGGCTTTGTGGAAAGTCGTGCAAAACGTGTTTTGTTTCAGTAGAGCGTTTTAAAAAGGCATGAAACCTTAGAAAATGGTTTTTGTTTTCAAGAAAGTGTTTTTCCCCGGAAAACGTTCTCTTTGATCAAGAAATGTCTATTTCAAGAATAATAAACGTGTTTTGTTTTTCAAAGTTGTTTTGAGGAATTAAAACCAAATGGTGTTTTGTTTTCCAAAGTTGTTTTGAGGAAATAAAGCCAAAAAGAAAAAAGGATGAACCTTTGAGATGAACCCAAACCTAGTGGCCGAGACGTCGGGGCTAGTGTTTTGTTTAGCACTCGGACTTCGTGTCCTGTGTTTTTTATTTGAGTGGGCTTAATGCCTTTTTGAAACGAGTCGTAGACTTTATGTCTCGACATTTGAAAGAATGAACACAAAGAAAACAGAAAACTTTCTGTGTGAATGCATGAACCGGCAGACGTGCCATTTGAAACCGAGCTACAACTCTAGTAGTTGAGAATTTAATCAGTCATGACCACTAGGTCTATAGGGGCATTCTATGTTCGAGATCCCACAAGTGGCCGGTGGCGTAGCAATCCCGTGCCGTGATAAATCGGATGCCAAACACGAATGAACTCGATCAGAGACTGGAGTATTCAGGATATGGTTATGATGTGGTACCCTGGAATAATTGGAGTTTGGACCTAAATAGAGAGGCCGACTCATGAGAACAATTGTGTTACGGGTGTTACTACGGCCTATCGCTCGATATTGGGAAGTTAAAATCTCCGGAATACATGAATTAGAAAGATGATATTGAAGTCTCATGCATTATTATAACTCTTGATAGTGTTTGAGATGTTATATTGTGTTATATAGATAACTACTCATATAACTGTTTTTATCTGTGGATGTTTATACTGCTGTTTGTCGCCTGTGCGGCTATCGTGATAAACTTTATTTGGGTATCTCACCTTTGCCTGTACATGTTGGACACCTTGTTGTGTTTTTGAAACACATGTACAGATGTTGATCATAGGTCCCCGTGGAGACGTGAGGGCTCGGATGACGGAGCGTTCTGATGAAGTTGACGTTGGGTTGTACCCCAATGACTACTTTTAGCCGACCAGCTTAGGAGTCTTTTATTTTGAACAGTTTTATATTATATTACTGCGAATATGTTGAACTTATTTCTAAGTCTGTAATATGTTATATATTAGACCAGGTTTTACGTTATGTTTATGTTTTTATGAACAATGAATATCAACGTGTGATATGAAATTTATTTCTTCGTCTTGAGTTGTTTGTCTATGCAAGCAGAAAATTTTTAGAACCGCGTTTTCGAACGTATCTACTTAATTAAAGTATTTTCCGAAAGTAACCAGCGTTTTATGTTTCTTGATTTATTTCGCATTTGAGTTCGAGTACGTAGCACCCGAGGAGGGTGTTACAAAAAAGGTTAGGGGTATTTTGGTCTTGTCGCGTCCAGATATTTTCTAACGTCATTATGACATTGACACGCTTTCTTGGGTGATGTGACCTGATGTGACTTCACGTTTATCCGTTAGCGGGTCCCGTTAAATCCAAATTCAGCTCTGTTCGTCATCCGATTTGATATTTCGCCCGAATAACTTATATTATTTCGGTTTTTAGTGCGAAAAATCAATTTTATCAAATTGTAGGAAATTCGATTCTAAGACTAACTGTTTCGTTCACGAGTCAAAATTAGGTTTTCTGATCAGTAAAATCTTACCGTCAGTGAAATCGCAGACCGAGCTCTGTCTGAGTTTTCGACCCAAAATTTAATCATAGTTCTCTACGATAGCGTAGTGCATGACTATGGTCTTAGTTTATTTTATTTCTTTTTCTAAACCTCATATACAAATATAAACTCATTTATATAGTTTATTGATCTTAAAAAGCGTGAAAAATCAGGGTGTTACACATAGAAGGATACGGGAGACAAGAAACAATAATACATCATAAATAGGGAAACAACTATAAAATATGCTACATAAATAGCAACACTCAACAGCACAAAGTGTCAAGCAATCATCTCCCAAGTTCTTCTCTCTTAGCTACTGTGTCACACTCAAGGTGTAACATCCTAAAATTCCAATATAATTAATTTAATCAAAAGATTAAGCTATTACGAGGGATAGTATAAAAATTATTAGCATAAAAAGTTTATTAGAATTATTTAGTATATACAAAAGAAACACAAAGTTTAAAACAAAATAAATAAATTAAAATCAACAATAACGTGAATTGAATTCACGGACAAGAAGCCAAGAATTCCTTTTGGCAATGAAGACGCTATTCACGTACAGGAGGCTAAATAATAAGACTTATTTAGGCAATTGAAATTTTTTAATTCACTGTAACATTGAGATAATTGGCTCATATGGAAGAATGCAGTAGGGGTTACACGTGAAAGCTTCTTGCTTTGGGCTTTAACAAATAACAAAAAAACAGAAGCGAGGCCCACACAAAATAATTTAGATAGAATGCCAATGGAAAGATAGTTGCTATCTGAATGAATTAAACTTGGACAAAGGAAAGCTTTAGCGCCGCACAATATAGGAGGCAGAGCAGCGTTCGCGTCAGTTGCAGTGCGAAGGAGGGAGCGCTACTGATTCAAGAATGTTCTTTGATGAAATTTAAAATATTGTGAAGATTTTGAAGGTCTTTAAGGGGTGAGTAAAAATATCTTTTTTTCATTCTTTTCATGATACAAAGATTTGGGGTTTGGGTTTCTTAAAACCAATAATGTATTTTGGGAGATTGATTTGGGAAAATTGGATTTTTCTATGTTAAGTTTCAAAAACGCTAAACTGATTTGAGGATTTTCGATTAAAATTAAAGTTTATTAAATTGAGCATTTATTCTTGTGATCGATGGTTTTTTAGGTTTGATTGGTATTAGTGGCGGATCTTGAGAAATTTTTTTGGGGAGTCACTAAACACTAGTCAAAATAATTCTCTTAAATTTATAATTAGTCATATTTAATTTTATCACTTAAATATGTAAAATGAGTAAACATTCAATATGTGAAATCTTATCTACTGTTTACTCATCTTGCACAAGAGAGATTAAGAAGTTTGAAGCAGATGAGCTGGGGAGAAAAAACTATTTGTAGTGAGCTCGGAGATGAGTTGAGTTGGAAATAATATTCACTTTAATGGATTTATTCAATTATTTGAATATTTTTTAAATAAGTAGGGTCTAATAATAGTGTTCCAAAAAATAAAATATATGGTAGTTTGTGAACTTCGCATGTATAATATATGTTGCACAAATTATTTTGAGGGTGTCATATAATTTTTTATATAAAAAAAATTAGGAGAAAAAGTTCGGGAGAGCCGTGGCTATCCCCGGCTCCTAAGAAGATCCGCCTCTGATTGGTATGTATATTGGTTAATTGACATGCTTTGCTTGAGATATGTTTGATATATGTATGATTTGACATGATTAATTGACCATTATGCATAATGTCTGATGTGTGAGTAATACCGCCTATGACAAGGGTATCGAAAGTAACATCGCCATTAATTTGGGATGTTGAAATTATGTAATACCGCCAATTGATGGGGAATCGAAAGTAACATCACCATTGAATTGGGATGTCGAAATTATGAAATACCGCCTATGACAGGGGTATCGAAAGTAACATCGCCATTAATTTGGGATGTCGAAATTATGTAATACTGTCAGTTGATGAGTTACGAAAGTAGTATCGTCATTGAATTTGGATGTCGAAAAATGAGCAATACCGCCGGTGCACATGATTGGTATCGAAAATTGAGTAATATCACCGGTGAGAAGATGACATCGAAATACCTCTCTTGAGTAAAGGTATGCAATGAGACGCCATTATTGAGTGATGTTTAACAGTCATATGACATGTGATTAATTGGAATTATTGGATATATGAGATTTTGACACACTTGATTTATGATGTGTTGATGATGACTAATTATTGTCAATAATTATTATTATTATTATTATTATTATTATTATTATTATTTTTGGAAAATAGCGGGTACCATGAATTTTTTTTCCAGTTGCCGCACCGGCTGAGAACACTGCTTTTGCGAAAATCTTTTTAACTGTATTTTTATTCACTGGGATTATAAATCTCATTAGTAGAATTATTTTCAGAACCTGAGGACGACACCGTTAAGCATACGGAGACGTAAAGACTATTATAATAGCTTTATAGTTTGGTTAATGTGTTATGGCTTATGCCAAAAGGACTTATGTTATCGTTACGCTTTCTTTTATTATACAAGTTGTAATAGACGTCCAGTTTTGACGCTTTGAACTTTTGACGCTTTGAACTTATTATGTTATTTCGGATTTATTGGTTTATGATGTAAACATTATTTTGATATTACTATTTATATTATTACAGTAAATATTTATTGAATACTATTTCAAGAAAAAAAATTTATTTCTTCATATTTTATCTAAATAATTATCTCGGGTTACTAATGTAATGAATGGCGTTACACATGCAGCTAACAACTATATGGAAGCGATCATGACATGACATCCCCAACTGATCAAGATGTCCCATTCATCACTATGCCACCCCCCGCAATGCAGGGTTCGGCCAACAGCCCTCTAGGCTCAACTTATAGGTACGACATATTCCCTCGCCAGTAGGTCAAGTCAGAATATTCGCCCGTCAACAACTCAACTTACGGCAACGACATATCCCCTCGCCCACAGGCCAGATCAGGACATTTGCCAGTTCACAACTAATGGGTACGGTCATCTCCTCGCAGGCAAGATCGATCGCCCATACGCCAACACAGTGATGAACAACAATGATGCAACATGAACCTCACTGACTCATCTCGGGATCAACAACTTAGTGCACCAACCATAACTTGTATACAACTACGACTAACTTTCTCCTATATAACCGGGTGTCAACTTTGTATCTCAACATAAATATATCAACTGAATCTCCAGGTTGAGCACTACAACATATATATATCCTCAAAATCCTCTCCACATATTCATCTCCCGATTTATTAGGAATTACTGCCTATCTCTACTCATTCAACAATGATCACAGGTATCACATCATAAGCAACTATAATCATATTCAATGATCATGTACATCATATCTACTCATAGGCATAAACTCAAGTAATCTTAAGCATGTTACTAGGCACACCTACATATCAACGTGTATCATATTAAGCATACTAACATACAAGCATACAACCTCGACGTATCATAAAATCAACCTATCGACGCTAAACCTATAATGCCTAAAACTACATTGGTACCACCAACATGTAGTCGCCAATGTGAGTTAGGTGTTGTCGGTTACTCGACCACTAGTAGGGTTTAGGTCGCCCTACGCATATTAATATATATTATTTTATTCTTGCCTCCTCGACGATATTGTGGTTCTTTTCCCCACCTGAAATTGTTACGAGCTGCTAAACGCGCGCCTTCCCGTACAAGCTTCCGAACACAGCTCCGCAACCGGCACTTTAGCACGCTTAGAATGATCGAACACAGTCTGATCCTTCACAACAAATCACAACCAGAAATTAATAAGATCCAACAGAACTCATCTAGTTCATGTGGACTATGGTTCGGCCTTCACTAAGTAATTAGGCTAAGAATGTTAAAATTTTACTAACTCATGGATTAATGATCCTTAAGTATGATAAAGACATAATCCATAATCATTTGTCAAAAATTTGAACCAAAACCCGTCCATCCAAATAGGTTAGGGTTCGGCCATCCATGGGAAAAATAGGAAGAAAATTTCTTTGGGGTTCATGCTTCTAAATGATCAATATACATCATGGTGAGTTCATAGAAATTGGTTTCATGATCATAGGATTTTTCTATGATTTTCTAGAGACTTTTGAACATAAAGCCTTAGAATTGAAACATGATGTTCATGGCTTTGAATCAAGAAAATGATTGAAGAAGAGATCATGATTGATTATAGAGAGAAGAGATTACCTCTTGAATAATGGAAAATGGCAAGAAATCAAGTAGGTTCTTTACAAATTTGGCCTAGGGTTCACTTGAGAAAATGAGAAATTGTGAGAGTATGATGAAGATGTGAGAAAAAGAGTGCTTGGCCTTGTAGGGGGGTATTTATGTGTGGGATAGGAGGTTCAAAGAGGTCCGAATGTTGTACATTTTAGGGACAAAAGAATAAATTTACTTAGGGACGAAATTGGAATTTAAACAAAAGATTAAGGACATACATGTCCTACAATCTTTAGAGTCACAAAATATCTTAGATATTTTGTTGAAGTAATGATGGTGGATGGTGAGTCATGTGGCGCAAAATGTAATTTCATAAATTTCTTGGGACAAAATGGTCTTTTCTAGCCCTAAATATCTAAGATATTTTTAGAAAAACATGATGACTTGTGGTGAGTCACGGTGGTGACTCACCCTTTGACTCACCATACTCAGGTGATTCATGTCCCTCATCCGGTGTCAGGTTTTGTCTCTGCACGTCCGTTCTCGACTCCATCGACTTCCCGATTTAGGTTTTACGCCCAAACAAGGTATAATAGCTTATTTATTTTGAAAATTTTCAAAATAACCTATATCGTTGGAAACGAGATATAAAACCTACCATTTCGTTCTCAAGTCAAAATTAGGTTTTTTGATTAGTAAAATCTTACTATCAGTGAAAACGCGAATCGGGTTCCGTCTGAATTTTCAACCCAAAATTTAATTGTAACCCGCTATGATAATGTGCAGTATGAATATGATCTTGGTTTATTCAAAATCATTTTCTAAATCTCAGATAAAATATAAACTAGTTTATATAAATTACCGATCTTAGAAAGCAGTGAAAGATCAGGGTGTTACATTATTACCCCCTGAAAAAGAATTTTGTCCTCGAAATTCGATGTACCTTTTAGAACAGTCTCGGATAATGTCGTTGCATGTCTTCTTCTCTTTCCCAGGTAGCATCTCCTGTCATTTCATCCCATATGACTTTAACCAACGGAATGTTTTTACCTCGGAGTTCCTTAATCCTTTTATCCGCGATCCTTACAGGTAAAGCCTCATACTCAAGGTTCTCTCTCAGTTGTATTGACTCTGGTTCTAAGACGTGTGATGGATCAGGGCAGTATTTTCTCAACTGAGAAACATGAAAGACATCATGAAGATTGGATAGGTTTGGTGGTAAAGCAACATGATAGGCTACATGACCAATTCGTCGAAGAATTTGAAATGGTCCAATGAATCTAGGAGTAAGCTTTCTAGATTTGATTGCTCTGCCAATTCCAGTTCTTGGAGTCACTCTCAGGAAAACATGGTCTCCTTCCTGGAATTCTAATGGTCTTCTCCTTTTATCGCTGTAACTCTTTTGTCTATCTTGTGCGGCTTTCATCTTTTCCCTTATCCCCTTGATTTGTTCTATCATCTGTTGTACTACCTCCGGTCCTAGCACTTGATTTTCTCCTGTCTCATACCAACACAACGATGTTCTACACTTTCTCCCAAACAACGCTTCGTAAGGTGCCATACCTAAATTTGAATGAAAATTGTTGTTATAGGTGAATTCAATCAACGGTAAGAACTCATCCCAACTTCTTGTGTGTTCTAAAACACAAGCTCTTAAGAGATCTTCCAATGATTGAATTATTCGTTCCGATTGACCATCCGTCTGAGGATGATAAGCAGAACTCAACCTCAACTTAGTCCCCAAAGCCTTATGTAACTGCTTCCAGAAGCTAGATGTAAATCTAGGGTCTCTGTCGGAAACAATACTAGAAGGCACTCCATGCAACCTTACTACTTCCCTGATGTAGATCTAAGTTAACTTTTCCAACGTATAACTTTCACCAATAGGCAAGAAGTGAGCACACTTCGTCAACCTATCGACGATTACCCAAATTGCATCATGCCTCTTGCTAGTCCTTGGAAAACCAACCACGAAGTCCATAGATATATCATCCCACTTCCACTCTGGGATATCCAGGGATTGTAACAATCCTGCTGGCTTTTGATGTTCTATCTTCGCTTTCTGACAAACCAAACAAGCCAACACATACTCAGCTACTTCCTTCTTTATTCCAGGCCACCAAAAAATCTTCTTTAAGTCTTGATACATCTTGGTTGCTCCTGGATGAAAACTCAGCCTATTCTTGTGCGCTTCCTCCAAGATCATCTTTCTTAGTTCTACATCCATTGGCAGACAAATCCTGTCCCCATACCTCAAGACTCCATCATGATCCACCCTAAATTCAGATGTTCTGCCTTCCGCTACTTGTTCTTTCACCTTCTGAAGATATTGCTTCTCCTTAATCGTCTTCAAAAAGTCGCTTATAACACCCTTTTCGAGGGCATCACATTTAAGAGCATTTTAAAAAGCGATAACGCCGAAAAACGGGTTAATTAAAAACATATAAGAAAGATGGGGGTAAATTTTTCTTTTTACAAGACATAATTGTAAAAGCTTGTAACCGTTTATACATGCAAGGAAAATAAAACATTTCATAATATAACTTCATAAGTTCATAAAGGCTTTACATAAGAACCCAACCCGTCTACAGAAACAAAGTAGAAAGATACAGACTCAACACAAAGCATTGGAGACGCAGCTCTTGAACACAAGATACTTGGAGACGCAGGGCCACAAAAAAATAAAAGATAAGATAGGTACAGACACTCTGACACCCTACACTGGCCGACAACAAACTACACAGGGAAACACCCTCGGATCAGCCGTTGAATGCTTCCTATGACTCCTCCATTATGGAGAGACAAGCGAAAGGAATAGGAGGCATGGATAGATCACCTCCCTCCTAATCTCCTCACTTATCGCCTTCCAACCAGGACCCGTCAAACGAGACCTAACAGGAATCCTAGCAGGGACTACCACTGGAATTCCTATGGAAGACATCGCAGAAATTGCCCTAGAAGCAACCTTGCCAACAAGCGGTCTATCCCTAAAAGAGGGAGAGGGCACTGAACGCATCGGTGGAAAAGTCCATCTAGCATTCCACTTACGAGTACAACCTTGACAGCAGATGACATGAAGACGAGCTGTTGAGCAGTCATGAACTCTTCCCCAGCGACTTTTGCGGATAGTGAGTGTGGCACTTCCCATGTACTTTGCTAGAAGCTCATCATGACTAGATGTTCAAACGCCAAAACCACTGGGAGACTCAACAGAGAGGTGCATCCAAAACGTCGGTTGAAGTCTCGGTAACACGACCTTCTCGGGTGACAACCAGAGAGGCACATAACGATGCAATACAAAGTAATGAGGTGAGATTCCCATTCATCATCACAACACATGGCAGAAGTAAAAACGGTACGACACACAAGACAATAAAATACTAGTCATGCACATCATACATCTCAATATCTCATATTATCCAATCAACAACATAAGACATCATCAACATAGGATAATAATGTATAACATGTAAATGTATCCATCAACAGTCATGCAATGCAATGCGATGTACATGACTCAATGCCATATGCCACAAGGGTAAGACTTTGACCCCTACTCCATGGGGCTAAACATAACTGGAGTGAGTGATTGGGAGAATATTGTCTGCGTTATCTCAGCCCAACATGTGCTATCTCAACAAGAATGCGAATTTGCTTTTACGGCTCACGCCAGACGTTCTTTACCCAAATCGTGACTTGCCCGGTGTTTCAGTTAGGACATCAGTGTTTTTCGATGGATATCCACGTTACAGAGGATCTACTCTCGGGCCACATGTGTCTTCCTCAACCCCCGACATCCCCAAGATCCTCATGATCGACACCTCAGACAATCGCACCTGCACAAATGTGTAAGCTCAACTCCCAGGCACAATGCCCAACTCATGCACAGATGCGTATGCATGTCAAGAAATGCCACAACATAAATACGTACTACACTACCACTGTAGCACCACGTCTATCTCTTGATAAACCACAGGGCACCCCTATGGGACCCATTTTCACACGACTTGATATCAGTCGCCCATCCTTGGTTCCGTTCCTTGCAATCGCGTACCACCTCGTCGTTCGTAACACGATGTTCATGTCTTATGATACGTTAGTTCATAACCTAGATGTATTATAGAGGACAGGGTTCACAAGGATCCCCTTCATCAATCTTCTCACATGTCTACCAAAGGAAATATTACTTAATCGCTATAAGTAACTCTTAGTGATTAAACATTATAGAGTCCCTGGATGATCTAAATCATCAAGGATGTGGAACATGATTTTGTCATGACCACTAGATATTAGTGCATGTCTTTTACTAAATCTTTGTGAGCACATTATGCAACTCATTGAATTTTCTTTTTGAAGATAATACATAATTACGCTACTATAGTAAGATCTTCAAAATACTTTCCTTAGTGGTAAACTGTTCATGAAATTCCCTTTTATCAAACATAGTTTTGAAACTCTATACACATACTCGTAAGGTATTCAAAGCCCCAAGATACATAGTACCTCATCTTTTGCCGAACTAACGTAAAACTTCCTTTAGAATAATGCTTAGTGTAAAAAGGGAAAACATATTTTTCTTTAAATTACCTTTTCATTTTCAAATGAAAACTATAACTCTTTTATTTGATAATATTCCAAAATTAATCATGGTAGTGTAAGGACTCATTGTTTTAAAGAAAATACTTACAAGGATTCTCATTTCTCTTGAAAGTAGGTTTACTAACCAAAACCTTTGGAAACCATATGAATCGTTAGAAAACTCTTTGTTCTTGAAAATATTTTCCTTGAAACAACATGATAAAATAGGTGGTTGATCAACATCAAACCCTCATATTCTTAAATACTTTTCACACGGGATCAAAATACTTAATTTACAACACTTGGTTCTTTGGAACCAAAACTTGAATTCTTTGGAAAACCATTTTAATTTCTATTCCCTTTATACTTTAGTATAAACATATTAAGCCTCTTAGCATCAACATTTTAGATTCCTATACTTAATTACTATGGTATGGCCGAATGCCTCCATGTAAGTAAGGCAGGTCTTTTTTAATTTCTTTTGCCTTCTTGAAATCATTTAAGTCCATTACACTTTTACTTGAACATAGAAGCTTTGGCTTTCCCTTTCAATCTTAATAAGAACGAACCTCACATGGTATTTTCCAACAAAATACATGCCATCCAACAACATGCAAGCATCATGAAAAACAACTCAACATATAGTCATTCCATCAAGTAGTAAATGCATGAACAAGTTCATCATTCAAAAATCCTATCCTTAGGCCTTGAACCTAAGAATAGTTTTTAACCATGCCAAAATGATTTTCAATACTAAAATTCAAACACAAGTAGTAACACCAACACAATAACATATAACTCCAAATAACAACACCAAAACTCCAATACAGAAAATTTCAGCATACCAAGCATCAACTTGTGACAAACATTTGATTGACCAAACGAACTTGGATTGAGCAAATGAGGACTCATATGAAAGATTAGGATGTCTAATTTTGGGTTACAAAACTCATTTTCATAAACAGTAACCGAGTTAGCACAGTTTTACGAAACAAGCCACTATAGTCAGAATCCAAGGCAGAATTTTATGATCAGATTGAAATAGGTTTTCAAGGGTCAATTCTCCATGAAAACACATGACATTTGTACTCAAAATGAAGCCCAAGATGTCTAGTTTCAGGATCAAAAACAAGGTTTGAAATCCAAAATCTAGGTTGAGAGAAAAACCGAAATGACTCCCACAAGGTCAGATCCGAAAATCACATTTTCACGAACTCTTTTCAACAAAAGATGAAGGAACTCTAGGTTAGGGTTTTACTTCACATAAAAATTATTTTCAACCATTCAAACACATCAATGAACACAAATCAAGCAACAAATTATTATTACAACATTGTTCTCATAGATAACCAAATATATAAAGTAGGAAACCCTAGGTTTAGGGTTTTCCCCAAACCAAACCCATAAACCATCTTCACCACCACCAATGTGGTGTGATGAGGTTCACTCCCCCATTACCTCTTGTAGATCCTTAGGATGAGCAAAACTCCAAGCTCCAAGAACAAGGAGGTGGCCGAACCTATGTTAGCCAAAAACACCATGATTTTAAACTTCGTTTAGCAAAATCATGAGCTTGGAAAGGTTGCTTCATGATTCTATGAAATGAAATGAAGAAGAAATAAGGTTAGAAGCTTACTTTATGAAGAACACTTTGAAGATAAAGGTTGATGTTCTTGGGGGTCAAGAACCAAGTTGCTCTAAATGAAAAACTTTCTTCATCAAAGATGTAAAGGAGGTTAAGACAAGATGATCTATGGTTTTAGAATGAAGAAACAAGTTTTGGTTCATGGTCTAAGAGATCAAAACCGTGAAGAAGGATAAGAGAGAGAAGAGAGGATTTGAGCGTTCTTGAGAAATAAGAGAGCTTGATCCTCTTAAGAATGAAAATGCAATAAGGATTATGTTTTTCACACCATTTGGCAGTATGGCCTTTAATATTTAGGAAGCCAAATTGATTCAAATAATAGTTTACTAATGATGTGATGAAGTGTAAGTAAATGGATGGCCATGATCAAGTAAGGTATAAGAGGTGTTGAGCTCTTGTTAAAAAAGTAGAGATTAACCATAAGTAGGTTAATTTGCTTTCTCCATAAAAGGAAAAGATGCTAGGTTATTAACCAAGAGTCATAAGAATCTAATCCATTGGTTAAAGGAATGAAAATGTGATGGATGGTTGACAACGTCTCGTGAAGCGTGAGATGCAGTCATGAATTACCCCCGGCTCCGGGCCAGAACAACACCCCCGGCCTTGGCACGCATCCCAAGGCAAAGCGGTCCCAATTAAAATAATAATATTTCTATCGATTCCGACTCAAAACAGCACACTAGGTTCAAAACAACATCTTATGATTATTAAGCTCATAATTGAAAATCAAATATGAATTTCCAATTATCAACTATTATTATGGTTCTGATTAATCAAATTGTGTTATCAGTCAAGTTATTCACATAAACAGTTAAAAAACAGACATAGGGTTTTTGGGATGTTACAACACTATCCTCCAAAAAGAAATTACGTCCCTGAAATTTACCTTAGAAGAGATACGAAAAATATTCCCTCACCCTATCCTCCAACTCGCAGGTGGGAACACCTGAAGTCTCGTTCCAGATAACCTGGACCAAAGATATCTCTTTCGCTCGTGGCTGCTTTACTCCTCTGTCTTCGATCTTAGCACGAAGTACCCTATAGGTTAAGTTCTCCTTTTTCAAATATACTGTATCAACTTGACGACACAGAAATGATCACCAAGGCTAATCCTTGTAAATTTTCAAAAATCGAAATCCCTTACGAAGATTCGAAACCGAAAGAGAATAAGGGTCACGGGTATTGGACAAATTCCGATACCAAGTCGATAGAAAACTGTAACTCCCGTTCCGATAGCGGTCCTGACACACCCTTCGGAGTAACAACTTGGGACAAGAAAATTTTTCCGAGAGTGTAGAATTCAAACAAAAACCACTCTGGGTCATTTTAAAAGGTAACAATAAAATTGTGAGCATCTTTACTCAAAGCAGCTCTTATTTGACTGGCTAGGAAACAAGTAGTTATGAATTTTCAGTGCCAAGAAAGTTTGAAATTCTTGCCTGCGAAGGCCAATAGGATATGATTAGAAGGTAATCAATCCACTTTCAGAATTATATTCATTTGTGGAAGGAACAAACGAATCAAGCTATTGAAAATCTTAGTTTTCAACAATAACCGAGAATCTAGACGACCTTGATCAAAATGATCAGTTCATCAAAAGAATGAAGATAGTCAAAATGGAAGATAATGAAGAAACTAGAAATTTTAATTGGTCCACGTAGAACGTAGGCAATAGAAGTAGAAATGATGAAATCAAATCAATTTAAATCATTTCAGATCAATTCAAATCAATTGAAGTCACGAGGACAAAAAAGAGATACGCATTCCAAAAAAATTGATATAGTTAAAGGTTTACATGCTATGGTACTATCTCCCTAGACAAGATCATCATATCGCGAGGTTTCAGCTCCACTTGTCGTTGTTGACTCTACTCCTTGCTCGTTGCATGGCAGTTTGCACCTTGTTGGCTACAGATTCCACCTTGTGTTGATCACAGGTTCTCGAAACATGCCCTGGTTTTCCACACTTGAAGCAGATAACGCCTTCGATGGTGCAGCACTATGTTTCGTGGCCGTTTCCGCGTTTCTTGCATCGCGATGTAGAAGTCACTGGTTGACTAGACTTACTGCTCTTTCTGGAAGGTTGTTGCTCGCAAACACGTACGATGTGACCAAGTTTCCCACACCAGGAACAAACGACTTCCTATGAGTTGCAGTCTCTGGTTGTATGGCCTCTACCACGCTTCTTGCACCATTGCGAAGGTACTACGATCTGGCGAGTTCCCTTGCTAATCCTTCCGTAAGATGGTTGTTGTTGCAGCTGGTCATTTGGTAACTTTGCATACGGATCCTGCTGGGACCTGGTGTTGATGCTTCTTGTGAACCTAGATGGTCCAAAGTGACATTGCCCTTCTTCGTACATCAGATCTTTGATTAGGAAGCACTCGTCCAACAAAACTGAGAACTCTTCGATCTTGAGAGGTAGCACCGCTCCTCGAATCTCGTTCCATAAACCTTCTTCGAACTTTGTGCACTTCCACTCCTTATCGGGATGAAGATGGAAATTCCTTGAAGACTTCAACAGGGACTCAAAGCGATCAGCATATTCTTCGACAGACGTTCCTCCTTGACGCAACTGTAGAAACTCCATTTCTTTCAACTTGTCTCGTACTCGTTGGAAGACACTCGTTCAGAAACTCGTTCCAAAGGACTCTGCAAGCGACAACTATGTCCTTGGCTTCCAGCAACTAGCAGCTACTCTCCACCAAACTCAGAATAGGTACACATAAAAGAAAGCAAGAGCATCACTATTCCATCCAATATCATTTCTTTTTGGAAATAATAATGGAAAGAATAACAAACAATTGTTGTTTTCCTTCTAGAAACAACAATACAGAGAACAAACAACATAAAAGGATAGACCAAAGTCATCATCCTTTCCAACATTGTCTCCTTTCGGAAACAACAACACAGAATAAACAAAGAACAAACAGAGAAAACACAACACAAACGATGACAGACCAAACCCCAAGCCCGAAAAGACTCGGCCAGCTCTGATACCACTTATGTAACACCCTTTCCGGGGGCATCACATTTACGAACATTTTAAAAACCTATAAGGCCGAAAAACGGGTTAATTAAAAACATATAAGAAAGATGGGGGGTAAATTTTTCTTTTCACAAGAAGTAATTGTAAAAGCTTGTAACCGTTTATACGTGTAAGGTAAATAAATCATTTCATAATATAACTTTATAAGTTCATTAAGGCTTTACATAAGAACCTAACCCGTCTACAGAAACAAAGTAGAAAGATACAGACTTAACACAAAGGATTGGAGACGCAGCTCCTAAACACAAGTTACTTGGAGATGCAGCTCCAGAAAAAAATAAAAGAGAAGAAAGGTACAGACACTCTAACACCCTACACTGGCCGACAACAGACTACACAGGAAAACACCCCTCGGATCAACCGTTGAATGCTTCCTCTGACTCCTCCATTATGGAGAGACAAGCGAAAGGAATAGGAGGCATGAATAGATCACCTCCCTCTTAATCTCCTCACTTATCGCCTTCCAACCAGGACCCGTCAAACGAGACCTAACAAGAATCCTAGCAGGGACTACCACAAGAATTCCTATGGAAGACATCGCAGAAATTGCCCTAGAAGCAACCTTGCCAACAAGCGGTCTATCCCTAACAGAGGGAGAGGGCACTAAATGCATCGGTGGAAAAGTCCATCTAGCATTCTACTTACGCGTACAACCTTGACAGTAGACTACATGAAGACGAGCTGTTGAGCAGTCAAGAACTCTTCCTCTGCGACTCTTGCGGATAGTGAGTGTGGCTCTTCCCATGTACTTTGCTCGAAGCTCATCATGACTAGATGTTCAAATGCCAAAACCACTGGGAGACTCAACAGAGAGGTGCATCCAAAACGTCGGTTGAAGTCTCGGTAACACGACCTTCTCGGGAGACAACTAGAGAAGCACACAATGATGCAATACAAAGTAATGAGGTGAGATTCCCATTCATCAGCACAACACATGGCAGAAGTAAAAACAGTATGACATACAAGACAATAAAATACTAGTCATGCACATCATACATCTCAATATCTCATATTATCAAATCAACAACATAAGACATCATCAACATAGGATAATAATGTATAACATGTAAATGTATCCATCAACAGTCATGCAATGTAATGCGATATACATGACTCAATGCCATATGCCACAAGGGTAAGACTCTGACCCCTACTCCATGGGGCTAAACATAACTGGAGTGAGTGATTGGGAGAACATTGTCTGTGTTATCTCAGCCCAACATGTGCTATCTCAACAAGATTGCGAATTCGCTTTTACGGCTCACGCCAGACGTTCTTTACCCAAATCGTGACTTGCCCGGTGTTTCAGTCATGACGTCAGTGTTTTTTGATGGATATCCAGGACACAGATGAGCTACTCTCTGGCCACATGTGTCTTCCCCAACCCCCGACATCCCCAAGATCCTCATGATCGACACCTCCGATAATCGGACCTGTACAAACGTGTGAGCTCAACTCCCAGGCACAACGCCCAACTCATTCACAAATGCATATGCATGTCAAGAAATGCCCAACACAAATACGTACTACACTACCACTGTAGCACCACGTCTATCTCTTGATAAACCATAGGGCACCCCTACGGGACCCACTTTCACACGACTTGCCATCAGTCACCCATCCTTGGTTCCGTTACTTGCAATCGCGTACCACCTCATCGTTCGTAACACGGTGTTCATGTCCTATGATACGTTAGTTCATAACCTAGATGTATTATGGAGGACAGGGTCCACAAGGATCCCCTTCATCAATCTTCTCAGTTGTCTACCAAAGGAAATATTACTTAATTGCTATAAGCAACTCTTAGTGATTAAACATTATGGAGTCCTGGATTATCTAAATCATCAAGGATGTGGAACATGATTTTGCCATGACCATTAGATATTAGTGCATGTCTTTTGCTAAATCTTTGTGAGCACATTAAGGAACTCATTGAATTTTCTTTTTGAAGATAATACATAATTACTCTACTATAGTAAGATCTTCAAAATACTTTCCTCAGTGGTAAACTGGTTCATGAAATCCCCTTTTATCAAACATAGTTTTGAAACTCTATATACATACTCGTAAGGTATTCAAAGCCCAAAGATACATAGTACCTCATCTTTTGCCGAACTAACGTAAAACTTCCTTCAGAATAATACTTAGTGTAAGAAAACATATTTTTCTTTAAATTACCTTTTCATTTTCAAATGAAAACTATAACTCTTTTATTTGATAATATTCCAAAATTAATCATAGTAGTGTAAGGACTCATTGTTTTAAATAAAATACTTACAAGGATTCTCATTTCTATTGAAAGTAGGTTCACTAACGAAAACCTTTGGAAACCACATGAATTGTTAGAAAACTCTTTGTTCTTGAAAATATTTTCCTTGAAACAACATGATAAAATAGGTGGTTGCTCAACATCAAACTCTCATATCCTTAAATACTTTTCACACGGGATCAAAATACTTAATTTACAACACTTGGTTCTTTGGAACCAAAGCTTGAATTCTTTGGAAAACCTTTTGAATTTCTATTCCCTTTATACTTTAGTATAAACACATCAAGCCTCTTAGCATCAACATTTTAGGTTCCTAGCCCTAATTACTATGGTATGGCCGAATGCCTGCCTGTAAGTAAGGTAGGTCTTTTTAATTTCTTTTGTCTTCTTGGAATCATTTAAGTCCACTACACTATTACTTGAACATAGAAGCTTTGGCTTCCGCTTTCTATCTAATAAGGACGAACCTCACATGGTGTTTTCTAACAAAATACAAGCCATCCAACAACATGCTAGCATCATGAAAAACATCTCAACATATAGTCATTCCATCAAGTAGTAAATGCATGAACAAGTTCATCAATCAAAAATCCTATCCTTAGGCCTTGAACCTAAGAATAGTTTTTCATCATGCCAAAATGATTTTCAATACTAAAATTCAAACACAAGTAGTCACACCAACACCATAACATATAATTCCAAATATCAACACCAAAACCCGTATACAGAAAATTTTAGCATACCAAGCATCAATTTGTGACAAACATTTGATAGACCAAACGAACTTTGATTTGAGCCAATGAGGACTCATATGAAAGCTTAGGATCTCTAATTTTTGGTTACAAAACTCATTTTCATAAAAAGTAAACTAGTTAGCACAGATTTACGAAACAAGCCACTGTAGTCAGAATCCAAGGCAGAATTTTATGATCAGATTGAAATAGGTTTTCAAGGGTCAATTATTCATGAAAACACACAAAATTTGTACTCAAAATGAAGCCTAAGATGTCTAGTTTCAGGATCAAAAACAAGGTTTGAAATCCAAGCTCTAGGTTGAGAGAAAAACCGAAATGACTCACCCAAGGTCAGATCCGAAAATCACATTTTCACAAACTCTTTTCAACAAAAGATGAAGGAACTCTAGGTTAGGGTTTTACCTCACATAAAAATTATTTTCAACCATTCAAACACATCAATGAACACAAATCAAGCAACAAATTATTATTACAACATTGTTCTCATAGAGAACCAAATATATAAAGTAGGAAACCCTAGGTTTAGGGTTTTCCCCAAACCAAACCCATAAACCATCTTCACCACCACCAATGTGGTGTGATGAGGTTCACTCCTCCATTACCTCTTGTAGTTCCTTAGGATGAGCAAAACTCCAAGCTCAAAGAACAAGGAGGTGGCCAAACCTATGTTAGCCAAAAACACCATGATTTTAAAACTTCGTTTTGCAAAATCATGAGCTTGGAAAGGTTGCTTCATGATTCTATGAAATGAAATGAAGAAGAAATAAGGTTCGAAGCTTACTTTATGAAGAACACTTTGAAGATCAAGGTTGATGTTCTTGGGGGTCAAGAACCAAGTTGCTCTAAATGAAAAACTTTCTTCATCAAAGATGTAAAGGAGGTTAAGACAAGATGATCTATGGTTTTAGAATGAAGAAACAAGTTTTGGTTCATGGTCTAAGAGACCAAAACCGTGAAGAAGGAGAAAAGAGAGAAGAGAGGATTTGAGCGTTCTTGAGAAATAAGAGAGCTTGATCCTCTAAAGAATGAAAATGCAATAAGGATTGTGTTTTTCACACCATTTGGCAGTATGGCCTTTGATATTTAGGAAGACAAATTGATTCAAATAATAGTTTACTAATGATGTGATGAAGTGTAAGTAAATGGATGGCCATGATCAAGTAAGGTACAAGAGGTGTTGAGCTCTTGTTAAAAGAGTAGAGATTAACCATAAATAGGTTAATTTGCTTTCTTCATAAAAGGAAAAGATGCTAGGTTATTAACCAAGAGTCATAAGAATCTAATCCATTGGTTAAAGGAATGAAAAGGTGATGGATGGTTGACGAAGTCTAGTGAAGCGTGAGATGCTGTCATGAATTACTCCCGGCTACGGGCCAGAACAACACCCCCGGACCTGGCACGCATCACAAGGAAAATGGTCCCGATTAAAATAATAATATTTTTATCGGTTCCAACTCAAAACAACACACTAGGTTCAAAACAACATCTTACGATTATTAAGCTCATAATTGAAATTCAAATATGAATTTCCAATTATCAACTATTATTATGATTATGATTAATCGAATTGTGTTCTCAGTCAAGTTACACACAAACAGTTAAAAAACAGACATAGGGTTTTTGGGATGTTACAACACTACCCTCCAAAAAGAAACTTCGTCCCCGAAATTTACCTTAGAAGAGATATAGAAACTATTCCCTCACCCTATCCTCCAACTCCTAGGTGGGAAAACCTGAAGTCTCGTTCCAGATAACCTGGACCAAGGATATCTCTTTCTCTCATGGCTGCTTTACTCTTCTGTCTTCGATCTTAGCACGAAGTACCCCATAGGTTAAGTTCTCCTTTTTCAAATATACTATATCAACTTGACGACACAGAAATGATCACCAAGGCAAATCCTTGTAAATTTTCAAAACTCGAAATCCCTTACGAAGATTCGAAAGCGAAAGAGAATAAGGGTCATGGGTATTGGACCAATTCCGACACCAAGTCGATAGAAAACTGTAACTCCCGTTTCCATAGCGGTCCTGACACACCCTTCGGAGTAATGACTCGGGACAAGAAATTTTTTTTGAGAGTGTAGAATTCAAATCAAAATCACTCTGGGTCATTTTAAAAGGTAACAATAAAATTGTGAGCATTTTTAGTCAAAGCAGTTTTTATTTGACTGGCTAGGAAACAAGTAGTTATGAATTTTCAGTGCCAAGAAAGTTTGAAATTCTTGCCTGCGAAGGCCAATAGGATATGATTAGAAGGTAATCAATCCACATTTAGAATTATATTCATTTGCCGAAGGAACTTACGAATCAAGCTATTGAAAATCTTAGTTTTCAACAATAACCGAGAATCTAGACGACCTTGATCAAAATGATTAGTTCATCAAAAGAATGAAGATAGTCAAAATGGAAGATAATGAACAAACTAGAAATTTTAATTGGTCCACGCAGAACGTAGGCAATAGAAGTAGAAAGGATGAAATCAGATCAATTTAAATCATTTTAGATCAATTCAAATCAATTGAAGTCACGAGGACAAAGAAGACATACGCATTCCAAAAAAATTCACCTTGTGATAGGCAATAGAAATGAAATGTGTCTGAGTCACATAGTATAGTTAATGGTTTACATGCTATGGTACTATCTCCCTAGACATGATCATCTGATCGTGAGGCTTCAGCTCCACTCGTCGTTGTTGACTCTGTAACATCTCGGTTTTATGAAGCTGTAATTGGGTAATTATATATATATTTCTTATAGTTATTGTTATGGCTTGAAAGTATGTTTAGAGGATATGCTGAGAGTAGAGATGCATAGGATAGGAGAAGGATAAAGAACAAAGGAACAGGGGCATAACGCTCAAGCGTGCGGACGCACTAGCGTGGAGGGCTTTGGACGCTCAAGCGTGGACCCTCCGACCAGCAACTGGCAGTGATGGGACGTAAAGTGACACGTGTCGGTTACGCGTCACGGCTGACATGTGATGGACGGTGCCTTAGCGGTGAGAAAATATCAACGCCCAAGCGTTGATGAGGACAACGCTCAAGCGTTGCAACGCTAAAGCGTGGAGAATTACAACGCTAAAGCGTGGACAACAGAATCTTTCTCTATAAATACTTCATCATTTTCACCGAGAGGATTTTTTTACCAAAACTCCAGAGATAGAGAGAATTCGAGGCTGAGAGTTCCAAGAACAGGTTGAAGCTTTGATCTTGAGTTGTGACTCGTTCGTTCGTCCGATTCCAATTCCGATCGTGTTTTCGTGATCAACGCAACTTCTACTTCAATTTTACCAGTTTACTTTCGTGATTCGTCAAGGGAAAGCCGAGGTTTCATATCTACCTACATTGTACCTATACAATGTTATCTTTTGGTTTAAGCTTCTTTTCACGGTTTTAACTCCGTATTAGGGTTAATGTTATGGTCTACATGTTATTTCCGTGATTAGGGCAAGTTTGGAAGCTGCGTACGGAACCCTTGGGGAGCAAGAAGGCTACGGCTGCAAGACAAGAAGAGGAGCAAAGGAGTGCTCGTGGTGTTCGTAGTTATGACCGTATTCACTACCAGGTGGAGAGAAAGAGTTGCACACGTCGGGGAGGCAAGAGTAGTCCATATAGTTGTATTGTGTGTTTTAGTCTACTTTGGGCTATCACCATTGTATTTGATACCCTAAATTAGCAGATTTTTGAGGCATGATTATATGTGATATTTGATGATATATGTGCACCTGCTATCTATAATAATTGTTAACTGCAAAGATGCATGAAACATTATTGATGATGGTATATTAGTATGTTATGCTGTTTTTTGCTTTATTGAGCATGTTGATAATTGATGAAATATTGCACTATATCTGGAAATACAGGTATGTATGAGATTCAGAGGTTTAGCATGATTAGGGCTTTGACCCCGTGTTGGATGTTTGAGCTGATAATGGTTAAGAGCTGAGGTATAGTGGAGCTTGGAGCTCATAAGGTTATGGTGGGAGCTTGGAGCTCATATGTGTACCCGTGGAGCTTGGAGCTCGTGTATGTACCTTGGAGCTTGGAGCTCGTATGTGTACCTGTGGAGCTTGGAGCTCATCTTGCTAAAAGCAAGTTTGCATGTGTTGCGATATCAGCTCAAGAGAGATGGATGACATGCATAGCATATGCATTTGATGCCAAGTGGCAAGCCGTATGCTGTGAGGCATACGAGGTTGGTGCACCGAGTGCGGGTGCGGAAAACGGAAGGGAAGGTTTGTGTGACCTCGGGGATATATTGGACATAGGTGTACCCACAAGAGACTGATGAGGTAGCTCCTATCGTGTCGTGACGGTCCTGGACACGTCCTACTATCCCGATTGGACCCTGAGTCTTTCCAGTTGCCGGTGGATCTTCCGAGGAGGCCCAGTTAACCCTCTTTGTCTGGGACAGTTGAGCGGTGATGCACTTTTATGGGTCACGGCGAGCGGAACGGATTACCGGAACAAACCAACTTGTGATCCGTTAAGCGGACGAGATGTTGCCCTTAGTAGGGTGTTTAGTACCAGCCGGCATGCATAGAAAGAGTATGTGTACATGTAGCGAGGGAGCAACCGTGGCGTCGTGATATTGAGAGATGATTGTGTTTGCTATATGTTCTGCATTGCATCATCCTTGTTATAGATGTGCTGTATATCTTATCTCCCTGTATTTCTTTGTATGTGTACTTTCGATTTTGCCGACAGACGACGAGTTAGTAGAGGATCAGAATGGACCCGAAGCTTCACCCATTCATCACAGGGGCACCACGGATGCCGGTGCTGGGAGACCTTGAGATAGTCTACCACGATGAGAGGGGATGGTAGGTGGACCCATCGACCTTTTTGGCCATGTATACCGAACCTGTTAGCTTGATCTTCCGGGGTGGCACTCGACCATATGTAGACAACATCGGACCTTATCAAGTGTATCAGTTTCTTCCCTTCTCTCGAATGTGGCTTCCTCCGAGGCAGAGAGAGTGGGACTACTTGTGGGCGGCACCTCAGTCTTTCGTCGTATCTAGCAGGAGTTGTGCACTGGGGACAGCGCAGGCGCTCGGAGCGGTACTTGCGGGCAGCCCAGTGGCGCAGGATTGTAGTGTAGAGTTCCTCGTTCGAGTATGAGCCTATGCTGGTTTATAGGCGCACTCATGGAGAGGGACAGGGTAGTTCAGGGCATCCTCACCATTGAGGGTGAGAGATAGCAAGTGCGTCCCTAGAATTGTGTGGAGATGTACTGAGATGTACTTTGTTTATGCTTTCAATTACATTTTCTGTACTTTCGTCTGTAGTATTACTTAGCCCTACTGATGGGGCCATCATGTATGAATATCAGTACTGCATGTGTTTCTTTATTGTGCTTACTCTGATATTGTGCGCTTTTGAATTGATTACATGTTATCGTTGTTTTTAACAAGCGCGTAATTGTTAAGTTATAATTAATAAGTATATTGGGTTCTAAATAATGGGGCTTCCTCGAGTGGGACTTGGGGACGTCACATTAAGGTGGTATCAAAGCAGTTTGGTCCTATTTAGACTGTGGAAGTCGGGGACCAGAACTGTGAGGTATTAGGGAGTTGAACTGGCATAGTTTATCGTTTCTGCAAGAGAATACGACTGCGTCTAGAGGGGTAGAAAACACGCGATTGACATTTGTAATGTTTGTCTGAATGATAAGTAGATGTATGTACTTTTGTTACTTATCATGTTTGAACTTTGAGCTAACGATTACTTGAATCAAGAACCAATGGCTCGAGGAAGAGGTAGAGGCAGGGGTAGGACCGGACCCAATGGAGGTCCAGAGGCTGCTGCTTCACATATGGTAAACGGGGCCAAATCTTTGGAAACCCTCAGGACTATGAGGGATATGGCTGCTGCTATGCTACAGCAAACACAATAGAATGCTCAACTCATTCAACTGACCCACGAGAATCAGCAACAACAGCAACAACAGAGGAATGTGAGGAATGAGGATGCAGGTTTAGATGCCTTCATGAGGCGACAACCTCCATAGTTTAACGGGAATTACAATCCCGAGCGGGCAGAGTTATGGATTCAAGAACTGGAGAAGATTTTTGCAGCAACACACTGTGACGAAACTCAGAAAGTTTCTTATGCTTCTTTCATGCTAGTGGGAGGAGCAGAGTTATGGTGGAAAGGGAAGCAGATGCTGTTTGCAGTTGAAGGAAGGGCTGTAACTTAGGGAATGTTCCGAGAATGTTTCCTCGAGAAATATTTTCCTCGGA
Organism: Ammopiptanthus mongolicus; assembly: GCA_039655645.1. NCBI lineage: Eukaryota > Viridiplantae > Streptophyta > Magnoliopsida > Fabales > Fabaceae > Ammopiptanthus > Ammopiptanthus mongolicus. Next base: position 46,862,650 of record CM077348.1, on the reverse strand, counting down.
TGACCAGGAGGGAAAAAGACAAAGAGTTTCAGAGTCTGAAGCAAGGGAAAATGACAATCGGGCAATATGCAGCAAGGTTTGAGGCGCTGCTTAAATTCTCAGAGTTTTATCAGCAGTACCCAGATGAGGAATGGATGTGCCGCAGGTTTGAAGATGGACTGAAATACAAGATTCAGAAGGCGATAGTCCCGTTGGGGATTTCTGTATTTCCCGACATGCTGGATCGGTGTTCGGCAATTGAGAACATCGAAAAGAGAAGAGAGGTGGCAACCAGGAGCGGAGGACCTATCCGCAGCAACCAGAGAGGTAGAGGTGGAAAGTTTTAGAGTGTCCGGGGGACATATCAGAGACCAGTACAGAGGACCGGAGATGCGGGACATCAAGGACCAAGTGCAACACAGGGGTTGCAAGGATGTTTTAAGTGTGGAGGACCACACATGGCTCGTGATTGCAGGAGTCAGGCATCCGGGAAGACCATGACTTTTTATGCATGTGGGAAGCCAGGACACATGGCTAAGGATTGCAGACAGGGAAATGCAAGACTGTCTTGTGTGACTAGACAGATGGCGAGACCACAAGCTGCAGGAAGGGTGTTTGGCGTGAGGGGAGCTGAATCCTCTCGATGCCCAGATCTGATCCAAGGTAAGTTTTTAGTTTCGGCTAAACTCTTATCTGTGTTATTTGATTCGGGGGCTACTCATTCGTTTATTTCTATGGAGTGCATGGATCATTTAGGGTTACCAGTTTCATCTTTGCCCTATGACCTTACTGTTTCCACACCTACTGGTGATTCATTGACTACCCTGTTTGTCTGTAAGAAATGCCCTATCAAGTAGAAAATATACATTTCATTGTTGACCTAGTCTGTTTGCCTATGCAGCAGATTGATGTTATCTTAGGCATGGATTGGCTTTCGGCTAACCATGTGATTTTGGACTGTTCTAATAAGACTCTTTGTTTCTCTGAGCAATCTGGATTGACGCCTGCTAATGAAAGTATTCCAAAGGATGTACGGAGTGCGTCGTACTGTTCTCCTTGGAAGCAAAGGAAACTTCAAACATGGAAGCGCTGCCGGTTGTGCGGGAATTTCCGGAGGTGTTTTCGGATGATGTTCCACGGTTACTGCCGGAAAGGGAGATTGAGTTTACCATAGATCTTGTACCAGGAACTGGACCTATTTCGATAACATCTTATCGAATGTCTCCAGCGGAGTTGACGGAGTTGAAGAAACAGTTGGATGAAATGCTAGGCAAGGAGTTCATCAGGCCTAGTGCATCGCCATGGGGAGATCTGATACTATTCGTCAAGAAGAAGGATGAGAGTTCAAGGTTATGTGTGGAATATCGTCAGCTCAATAAACTGACGATAAAGAATAAGTATCCGTTGCCGAGGATGGATGAGTTGATGGATCAGTTGAGGGGAGCAATTGTGTTTTCCAAGATCGATCTGCGATCTGGATACCATCAAATCAGAGTAAGGAAGGAGGATATACCAAAGACTGTTTTTCGAAGTTGGTATGGGCATTACGAGTATTTGGTTATGCCGTTTGGTGTGACTAATGCTCCGGCTATGTTCATGGATTATATAAACAGGATTTTCCGACCGTTCCTAGACAAGTTTATTGTCGTGTTTATCGACGACATCCTTAACTAATCTCCGAATAGAGAGAAACATCAAGAGCATCTTCGAGTAGTGTTGCAAGTACTGAAGGATAGGCAGTTATATGCTAAGTTATCCAAGTGTGAGTTCTGGTTGGAAGAAGTACAGTTTCTAGGACACGTGATCAACAAGGATGGAATCATGGTGGATCCTGCCAAGGTTGAAGTGGTAGTCAAGTGGGAAAGCCCGAAGTCTGTGAGCGAGGTTCACAATTTTCTTGGTTTGGCGGGCTACTACAGGCGGTTTATTGAGGGATTCTCTAAGATTGCATTGCCTACGACACAATTGACGAGAAAAGGAAAGGCGTTCGAGTGGACGTAAGCTTGTGAGCAAAGTTTCGAAGAACTGAAGCGTCGGTTGACTATGTTGCCGGTGTTGGTTTAGCCAGACCCGTTAGAACGTTTGGACGTATATTGTGATGCGTCATATCAAGGACTGGGTTGTGTTCTCATGCAAGAAGGAAGAGTGGTGGCGTATGCCTCCAGACAGTTGAGAGTGCATGAGCGGAACAACCTGACTCACGATCTAGAGCTAGCTGCGATAGTGTTTGCATTAAAGATATGGAGACATTATCTGTATGGTGCTAAATTTAGCGTATTTAGCGACCATAAGAGCCTAAAGTATGTGTTTGACCGGAAGGAGTTGAACATGAGGCAGAGAAGCTGGATGGAATTCATAAAGGACTATCAATTCGACCTGCAATACCATCTAGGAAAGGCGAATGTCGTAGTGGATGCGCTCAGTAGGAAGTCCCTACACGTATCTGCAATGATGGTGCGAGAGTTTGAGTTGTTAGAGCAATTTAGAGATCTGAATTTGGACGTAGAAATCGTCAAGGATAAGATGAATCTTGGGATGATTGAGGTTACTAGCGATTTTTTGAATCTGCTTTGGAGAAGACAAGCTGCGGATGAGTACCTTAAAAAGGTTAATCAGTTGATCAAGGAAGGTGAAATGTTTGAGTTTAAGAGAGGTTCGGATGGTCTTATCAGGTTTGGCGATCGAATCTGTGTGCCTGAGGATAGTGAAGTTAAGAATATGATTTTGGAGGAAGCGCATAAGAGCAAGTTGAGTTTTCACCCAGGGGCTACTAAGATGTATCAGGACTTGAAAAAGTTATTCCGGTGGCCAGGGATGAAGAAAGATGTAGCGGCTTATGTTTTATCCTGTTTGGTGTGTCAAAAAGCAAAAGTTAAGCACCAGAAGCCAGCAGGACTATTGCAATCGTTGGATGTTCTAGAATGGAAGTGGGACAATATTACGATGGACTTTGTTTCTGGGTTGCCAAGGACTCAGAAGAGATGTGATGCAATTTGGGTCATCATAGACAGGTTGACGAAATGTGCTCATTTCTTACCTATCGACCAAAATTATTCTCTGGAAAGATTGACTTAGATTTACATCAGGGAAGTGGTAAAGCTACATGGTGCACCTTCAATTATTATATCGGACCGAGACCCGAGGTTTACTTCGAGGTTCTGGAGAAGCTTGAATGATGCGTTGGGAACTAAGTTAAGGTTGAGTTCTACTTATCATCCCTAAACAGATGGTCAGTCAGAACGGACGATTCAATTGTTGGAAGATTTGTTAAGAGCTTGTGTGTTGCAACACCCTTTCCCAAGTGTCACATTCCCGAACGTTCATAAGGCCGAAAATATTTATTCATGCAGAAAATACGATTTTTTTTTTCGGTGCATAAATATGTAATGGGATTAGTAAAGGTAAATAATACTAATAAATGAACTTAGGATCACCATACATTACTAGAACACACTGTATGATAAATACAGAAATAGAAAACAGAAATAATACTGTATACAGACATAGGTTAAATGCATAACTGACATCTGAAATAATAAGTACTAGGAGTCACAACTTCCTAAGAAGTATTACAGATACCGGCACAGTCTGGCCAAGACAAAAATAAAATAGCAAAAGGAGTCCACCTCCGAACCTAAAGGGACTGTTGAACCGAACCATCGTTGCGTCCATCTGTTCAAGCAGCAACAGCAAGTGCCAGCAAAAAATATACAGATATGGGTGAGATTCCCGTTCATCAACACAACAAAACAGCAGTAGTAAAAACGGGACGACTCACCGGGTAACAGCGTACCCAACATGCTTACTAGAATTCTCAATATAAATCATGTTAAACAGTTAACATCATAATATCATGTTAAACAGTTAACAGCATAATATCGTGTTAAACAATTAACAGCATCACATAAGGCATTCTTAAAAACAGAACAGTGACGTTCAACAAATAAACGAAATCATCAACAGCCATGCAATGCAGTGCAATATACATGACCTAATGTCATATGCCACAAGGGTAAAACTTTGACCCCTACTCCATGGAGTTAACAAAAGTGTCGGAGAGAGTGAATGGGAGGACATGTTCCGGTTTCTACTAGCCATGAGCAAGATGCTACAATATTCGTAACGGGCACGTATCTGGCTTTACGTTAACACTCTCGACCAAACATGAAAAGTACCACATCTAGTAGAGGATATCAGTGTATTGCACGGATTCGTCACGACACAGAAGAATCACCAACTGGTCACATGTCAGCCCTTCCAACCCTGATACCTCCAAAAAGACCATTGAAGATCGTCACTGTAAGATTCGCACCCGCATCAAGGTGTAAGCTCAACTCCTAGGCTCAAGGCCTTACAACTATGCACATGAAATGCCAATGCTTACACATAGCAGATGCGATAAAGCAATGTCTATCCATTGGATAAACCTCAAGGTTCACTAAGGTTCTCTTCCTTAGAAACTACACGCGTCTTTGTTTTATAAATCATTTATCCATCGGATAAATCATTTATCCATCGGATAAACATCTCGTGATTCCTTTGGAATGATCCAGACTGCTTTCAGAATCGCCGACTGTCCCCACAAATCAACATAAGTCTTTTCAGCGTGTTTTGTCCTCACTCACACGCTTTCTAGGAAACTTCCCAGAAGGTCACCCATCCCATAATTACTCTAAATCAAGCACGCTTAACTATAAAGTTCTTATGTTCAAAGCTTCCGAAAAGAAGATAAATCTTGTTGGTATGGGTAGTAACAATCAATTCTTATATGCCTTCCCTTAGCTATACAGTCCCATACTGGCATAGCCTCAGAATTCCTTCCACTGTATAGTCCCATAACTGCACAATCTTAGGATCTCTCTTTCATTCCGATTATCACAAGACTGAAACAATTGAACGATTGACCTGGATCCGAATCACCGGTCCGTCATCGAACTACTGTTTCAAAACCCAAAACGTTTCGTGTTTGTGTTTACGTCTTATGAATTATGTCTCAAGTCCTAAACATTATGAATAAGGATTGAGCATTCTCTTAGATAAGTCTTTGAGCCTTTCTAAGATATTACTCCTTGATTTTCAATTAAGGAAATAAGTGTTGATTCACTTAAGTCTTATGAAGTCATTGATGTACTAAGTCATCAATTGTATAACACATGGTCTTGTTCCACCACATACCATACTTAAATTATTCCTTGTCTTCAACTCTAAGTTAATTACTTAACTTCGATTTTTACGTGTAAAACTTTTACGATTGAGTTAGAAAACTCCTTTTGTAAACCAAACAACTTTTACAATTGAAAACTCATTTGATTTGAAACAACATTTGAACTACTTACTTTATTTGTAACATTTTCTGAAACGTGAAAGTCGCTTAGCAAGGGTACATTCGCCTAGCTAAATTAAGGCAGTGATACCCCATTTGAAATTCCTTTCTTGCGGGGCGAACAGAAGTTTCGCGTCGCGAGGCCGAGAACTGTATTTCATATCGACCTTCTGCATCGTGAAGCAGAGAGCTGTAAGTCTTACTGCTCGGTTTAGCCTTCTGTCTCGCTTGGCGATAATGGTTCCGCCAGGCGAATGCCCTGTTTTTCCCTCTTCCATATCTTCCTCATTATTTCTCTTTTTGAAGCACTTGGTTGAATTAATGACCTATGGCTAATAAAAAGACATTTTTCACTTTGGTGACACACTTTAAAGGTTAAAAGATCTTTGGATCAAAATCACTTTTTTTTGTTCTTTGAAACATAGGTTATGAAATCATGCTTTTCTCACTTCAAAACTTTTTACTTCAAGACTTTGATAGATCAAGAACAAAACATGTTCTTATGTTTCTTCTTACTAAGGCCACAAGCCTAGTAGGAACAAATGTGAAGATTGCTTCACCCTCAAGACAAGCTATAACTCACAATGTCCATCTCATTATGACAAACAACAATTACATATCATTGCATCATAATCAAGCATAAAGTCCATCACACATCATTTGCATCATAATCAAGCATAAAAGTCCATACTTGATCTAGTGATCAAGGTAGGTTTTTCAACATATATGAAAATGATTTTCATCCAATCACGTCATCATAAACATATGGTAGAGCATACTAAAGCATAAACTACACTTACTACACATTGTTCTCCAAGAGAACCAAATTAAATGGTGAACCCAAACTAAAGGGTTTCACTCACACATAAACTAAACAACCATCTTCACCACCACCATTTTGGTGTGATGAGGTTCACCCGCCATACCTGTTGATGAGCAGATTCCCGGATCAAAGTTGGTTGATCGGTTCGTGAACCTCCTGATAATCGTCACCAACTGCAAACAACCAAACAATCAAACATTAAACAACAATCAAAACAAAACTCAACAATTCTACCTAAGGGTTTCGGCCACCCTAAAGAGAATAAAACTAGGAATTGATTTTGGTTTTCCATTTCATGGAATCAAAGGCAATAGGTAAGCTAAGGATGAAATCAAGTGTTAGAAATCAAAAATTGATGAAAAACACTATTCATCATCATCTTGTAGGGTTCGGCCATATTGGGATTTAGGGCTATGATGAGAATTGAATCATAAGCTCTTGGGTTTAGGTAGAGAATGATGAAGTGAGTTCAAAGAATTTGATTTCACATCAAAATGATTTTTCTACCAATTCTTATGGATTTTCAAAGTTTTAGATCTAAGAAATGATTTTCATGAAAATGAAGTTTGATCTTGAAATAAAGAGAGATTCAAGAAGCTAGAAGATCATAGAAGTGATCTTACCTAAAAATGAAGGGAGATTGCTCAAGGAATCAAGTGATTCTAACAAGTGATTCAAGCTTTTCAAGAAGAAAAATGGAGTTTCTCTTCAAGAACAACAATGGTGTTCTTCTTTGGGCAGTAATTTCGTGAATGAGGGGCTGGAAGGGCTGAGTTCAGCCTTTAAAAAGCTCACTTATGGGCAAAATGGTCATTTGTCAAAAGGGTAAAATGGTAAAAGTGAAAAAGACTAAGGTTAGGGACATTTTGGTAATTTCGCATCTAGATTTTCCTGACCGTCATGACGACTCTGGCATACTCTCGCAAGTGTCCTGGGATGATGTGATATCAATATTATCCGTTGGCGAGTCTCGGTAAGTCTATATGTGGCTCCGTTCGTCACCCGATCGAGGATTCCGCTCGAACGGAGGTCAGGAAGTGATTTTTTTGAAATTTTTGTGAAATTTAACCAAAACGTAGAGAATCGAATTCTAAGACTTACTGTCTCATTCACGGGTCCATCTAAGGTCTCCTGAGCAGTAAAACCATACTGTCAGTGTAAAAACGCAGACCGGATTTCGTTTGAGTTTTCGACTCAAAACTTAATCGTAGCTTCCTACGATATCGTCGAGCATGACTATGGTCTCGGAATATTTCATTTCCTTTCCTAATACCTTGAATAAAATAAAGAGGTTAAATATGAAGAAATATAAAACGCGAAAATCGGGGCATTACATGTGTTGGAACATATAGGAAGTTGGGACGATTTTCTTCCTTTGATTGAATTTACCTATAACAACAGTTATCACTCGAGTATCGGGATGGCACCATATGAAACTTTATACGTAAGAAATTGTAGGACTCCGTTGTGTTGGCTTGAGACTGGGGAAAATCAATTATTAGGCCCTGAGTTGGTACAACAAACAACGGAACAAGTTCAAGTAATCCGGGAAAAGATGAAAACCGTGAGGGATAGGCAGGAGAGCTATGCTGACAAACGAAGGAGACCTTTAGAATTCCAGGAGGGCGATCATGTATTTATTAGAGTTACTCCAAGGACTGGTATTGGCAGGGCAATTCAATCCAGAAAGCTTACATCCAGATTCATAGGACCATTTCAAATTCTTCGCCGAATTGGTCCAGTAGCTTACCAAATAGCCTTACCACCTAACTTGTCAAGACTCCATGATGTTTTTCATGTATCCCAGCTTAGAAAATATTACCCTGATCCATCGCATGTGTTAGAGCCCGAATCAATCCCGTTAAGAGAGAACCTTGAATACGAGGCTTTACCTGCTCGGATAGTGGATAGAAGGATCAAGGAACTTCCCGGTAAACAAATTCCTTTGGTAAGAGTGGAATGGGACCCCGTGACTGGAGATTCAAATTGGGAAAGAGAGGCCTAGATGCGCCAACAATATCCGTCTTTGTTACAAGTATGAACGAGGAATTTCGGGAACAAAATTCTCTTTAAGGGGGTGGTAATGTAACATCCCGGTTTTTAGAGGCTGTAATTGGGTAGGCTTGAAAGTATGTTTAGAGGATATGTTGAGAGTAGAGATGCATAGGATAGGAGAAGGATAAAGAACAAAGGAATAGGGGCATAATGCTCAAGCGTGGAACCGTATAACGCTCAAGCGAGCGGACGCTCTAGCATGGAGGGCTTTGGACCCTCAAGCGTGGACCCTCTGACCAGCAACTGGCAGTGATGGGATGTAAAGTGACACGTGTCGGTTACGTGTCGCGGCTGGCACGTGATGGGCGGTGCCTTAGCGGTGAGGTAACATCAACGCTCAAGCATTCATGAGGACAACGCTCAAGCGTTGCAACGCTAAATTGTTGCAACGCTAAAGCGTGGAGAATTACAACGCTAAAGCGTGGACAGCAGAATCTTTCTCTATAAATTCTTCATCATTTTCACCGAAGGGATTTTTTACCAAAACTCCTGAGACAGAGAAAATTCGAGGCTGAGAGGTCCAGGAACAGGTTGAAGCTTTGATCTTGAGTTGTGACTCGTTCGTTCGTCCGATTCCAATTCCGATCGTGTTTTCGTGATTAGTGCAACTTCTACTTCAATTCTACCGGTTTACTTTCGTGATTCGTCAAGGGTAAGCCGAGGTTCCGTATCTACCTACATTGTACCTATACAATGTTATCTTTTGCTTTAAGCTTCTTTTCACGGTTTTAACTCCGTATTAGGGTTAATGCTATGGTCTACATGTTATTTCCGTGATTAGGGAAAGTTTGGAAGCTGCGTACGGAACCCTTAGGGAGCAAGAAGGCTACGGATTCAAGGCAAGGAGAGGAGCAAAGGAGGGCTCATGGTGTTCGTAGTTATCACCGTATTCGCTACTAGGTGGGGAGAAAGAGTTACACATGTCGGGGAGGCAAGAGTAGTCCATATAGTTGTATTGTGTATTTTATGTGTATAGGGAAACCCTAAACCCTATGTGAGGTTAAGCCCTGACAAAGTACCTAAACCCTAGGTTTAGTCTACTTTGGGCTATCACCGTTTTATTTGATACCCTAAGTTAGCAGATCTGTGAGGCATGATTATATGTGATATTTGATGATATATGTGCACCTGCTATCTATAATAACTGTTAACTGCAAAAGATGCATGAAACATTATTGATGATGGCATATTAGTATGTTATGTTGTTTATTGCTTTATTGAGCATGCTGATAATTGATGAAATATTGCACTATATCAGGAAATACATGTATGTATGAGATTCGGAGGTTTAGCATGATTAGGGCTTTGACCCCGTGTTGGATGTTTGAGCTGATAATGGTTAAGAGCTGAGGTATAGTGGAGCTTGGAGCTCATAAGGTTATGATGGGAGCTTGGAGCTCATATGTGTACCCATGGAGCTTGGTGCTCGTGTATGTACCTTGGAGCTTGGAGCTCGTATGTGTACCTGTGGAGCTTGGAGCTCATATTGCTAAAAGCAAGTTTGCATGTGTTGCGATATCAGCTCAAGAGAGATGGATGACATGCATAGCATATGCATTTGATGCCAAGTGGCGAGCCGTATGCTGTGAGGCATACGAGGTTGGTGCACCGAGTGCGGGTGCGAAAAATGGAAGGGAAGGTTTGTGTGACCTCGGGGATATACTGGACACAGGTGTACCACAAGAGATCGATGAGGTAGCTCCTATCGTGTCGTGATGGTCCTGGAAACGTCCTACTATCCCGACTGGACCCTGAGTCTTTCCAGTTGCCGGTGGATCTTCCGAGGAGGCCCAGTTAACCCTCTTTGTCTAGGACAGTTGAGCGGTGATGCACTCTTTTGGGTCACGGCGAGCGGAAAGGATTACCGTAACAAACCAACTTGTGGTCCGTTAAGTGGACGAGATGTTGCCCTTAGTAGGGTGTTTAGTATCGGCTGGCATGCATAGAAAGAGTATGTGTACATCTAGCTAGGAAGCGACCATGGCGTCGTGATATTGAGAGATGATTGTGTTTGCTATATGTTCTGCATTGCATCATCTCTGTTATAGATGTGCTGTATATCTTATCTCCTTGTATTTCTTTGTATGTGTACTTTCGGTTTTGCCGACAGATGACGAGTTAGTAGAGGATCAGAATGGACCCGAAGCTTCACCTATTCATCACAGGGGCACCACGGATTCCGGTGCTGGGAGACCTTGAGATAGTTTGCCATGATGAGAGGGGATGGTAGGTGGACCCCTCGACCTTTTAGGCCGTGTATACCGGACCTGTCAGCTTGATCTTCCGAGGCGGCACTCCGCCATATGCAGACATCATCGGACCTTATCAAGTGTATCAGTTTCTTCCCTTCTCTCGAATGTGGCTTCCTCCGAGGCAGAGAGAGCGAGACTACTTGTGGGTGGCACCTCAGTCTTCCGTCGTATCTAGCAGGAGAGGGTTTGTGCACTGGGGATAGCGTAGGCGCTCGGAGCGGTACTTGCGGGCAGCCCAGAGGCGCAGGATTGTAGTGTCGAGTTCCTCGTCCGAGTATGAGCCTATGCAGGTTTATAGGCGCACTCATGGAGAGGGACAGGGTAGTTCAGGGCATCCTCACCATTGAGGGTGAAAGCCAGCCAGTGAGTCCCTAGGATTGTGTGGAGAGGTTTTTGATGTACTTGAGAGTGGGCTGGGGAGTGTGCTGGTGATCCCGAGAGCTTCTTTTTGGAGGTCCTGAGATGTACTTTGTTTATGCTTTCAATTAATTTTTCTGTACTTTCGTCTGTAGTATTACTTAGCCCTACTGATAGGGCCATCATGTATAAATATCAGCACTGCATGTGTTTCTTATAACCTGTTGTGCTTACTCTGATATTGTGCACTTTTGAATTGATTACATGTTATCGTTGTTTTTAACAAGCGCGTAATCGTTAAGTTATAATTAATAAGTATATTGGGTTCTAAATAATGGGGCTTCCTCAAGTGGTACTTGGGGACGTCACAGACTCTACTCCTTGCTGGTTGCATGACAGTTTGCACCTTGTTGGCTACAAATTCCACCTTGTGTTGATCACAGGTTCTCGAAACATGCCTTGGTTTTCCACCCTTGAAGCAGATAACGCCTTCGATGGTGCAGTACTATGTTTCGTGTCCGTTTCCGCGTTTCTTGCTTCGCGATGTAGAAGTCACTGGTTGACTAGACTTACTGCTCTTTTTGGAAGGTTGTTGTTTGCAAACACGTACGACGTGACCAAGTCTTCCACATCAGAAACAAATGACTTCCTTTGAGTTGCAGTCTCTGGTTGTATGGCCTCTAGCACGCTTCTTACACCATTGCGAAGGTACTACGATCTGGCGAGTTCCCTTGCTAATCCTTCCGTAAGACGATTGTTGTTGCAGCTGGTCCTTTGGTTCTTTGCATATGGATCCTGCTGGGACCTGGTGTTGATGCTTCTTGTGAACCTAGATGGTCCAAAGTGATATTGCCTTTCTTCATGAGCCTTCATCAGATCTTCAATTAGGAAGCATTCATCCATCAAAAATGAGAAGCGTAAGGAATAGGAGGCATGGATAGATCACCTCCCTCCTAAACTCCTCACTTATCGCCTTCTGACCAGGACCCGTCAAACGAGACCTAACAGGAATCCTAGCAAGGACTACCACTGGAATTCCTACGGAAGACATCGCAGAAATTGCCCTAGAAGCAACCTTGCCAACAAGCGGTCTATCCCTCTAACAGAGGGAGAGGGCACTGAACGCATCGGTGGAAAAGTCCATCTAGCATTCCACTTACGAGTACAACCTAGACAGCAGACAACATGAAGACGAGCTATTGAGCAGTTAAGAACTCTTCCTCTGGGACTTTTGCGGATAGTGAGTGTGGCTCTTCCCTTGTACTTTGCTAGAAGCTCATCATGACTAGATGTCCAAACGCCAAAACCACTGGGAGACTCAACAGAGAGGTGCATCGAAAACGTCGGTTGAAGTCTCGGTAACACGACCTTCTCGGGAGGCAACCAGAGAAGCACACAACGATGCAATACAAAGTAATGAGGTGAGATTCCCATTCATCAGCACAACACATGGCAGAAGTAAAAACGGTATGACACACAAGACTTAAAATACTAGTCATGCACATCATACATCTCAATATCTCATATTATCCAATCAACAACATAAGACATCATCAACATAGGATAATAATGTATAACATGTAAATGTATCCATCAACAGTCATGCAATGCAATGCGATGTACATGACTCAATGTCATATGCCACAAGGGTAAGACTCTGACCCCTACTCGATGGAGCTAAACATAACTGGAGTGAGTGATTGGGAGAACATTGTCTGCGTTATCTCAGCCCAAAATGTGCTATCTCAACAAGATTGCAAATTCGCTGTTACGGCTCACGCCAGATGTTCTTTACCCAAATCGTGACTTGGCCGGTGTTTTAGTCAGTACATCACTGTTTTTCGATGGATATCCACGACACAGAGGAGCTACTCTCTGGCCACATGTGTCTTTCCCAACCCCCGACGTCCCCAAGATCCTAATGATCGACACCTCAGACAATCGCACCTGCACAAAGGTGTAAGCTCAACTCCCACGCACAACGCCTAACTCATGCACAGATGCGTATGCATGTCAAGAAATGCCACAACACAAATACGTACTACACTACCAATGTAGCACCACGTCTATCTCTTGATAAACCACAGGGCATCCCTACGGGACCCACTTTCACAAGACTTGCTATCAGTCGCCCATCCTTGGTTCTGTTCCTTGCAATCGCGTACCACCTCGTCGTTCGTAACACGATGTTCATGTCTTATGATACGTTAGTTCATAACCTAGATGTATTATGGAGGACAGGATCCACAAGGATCCCCTTCATCAATCTTCTCACTTGTCTACCAAAGGAAATATTACTTAATTGCTAAAAGTAACTCTTAGTGATTAAACATTATGGAGTCCTTGGATGATCTAAATCATCAAGGATGTGGAACATGATTTTGTCATGACCACTAGATATTTGTGCAAGTATTTTAGTAAATCTTTGTGAGCACATTATGGAGCTCATTGAATTTTCTTTTTGAAGATAATACATAATTACACTACTATAGTAAGATCTTCAAAATACTTTCCTTAGTGGTAAACTGGTTTATGAAATCCCCTTTTATCAAACATAGTTTTGAAACTCTATACATATACTCGTAAGGTATTCAAAGCCCCAAGATACATAGTACCTCATCTTTTGCCGAACTAACGTAAAACTTCCTTTAGAATAATACTTAGTGTAAAAAGGGAAAACATATTTTTCTTTAAATTACCTTTTCATTTTCAAATGAAACTATAACTCTTTTATTTGATAATATTCAAAAATTAATCATAGTAGTGTAAGGACTCATTGTTTTAAAGAAAATACTTACAAGGATTCTCATTTCTCTTGAAAGTAGATTTACTAACCAAAACCTTTGGAAACCACATGAATCATTAGAAAACTCTTTGTTTTTGAAAATATTTTCCTTTAAACAACATGACAAAATAGGTGGTTGATCAACATCAAACCCTCATATCCTTAAATACTTTTCACACGGGATCAAAATACTTAATTTACAACACTTGGTTCTTTGGAACCAAAAATTGAATTCTTTGGAAACCTTTTTTGATTTCTATTCCCTTTATACTTTAGTATAAACACATTAAGCCTCTTAGCATCAACATTTTAGGTTCCTAGCCTTAATTACTATGGTATGGCCGAATGCCTCCATGTATGTAAGATAGGTCTTTTTAATTTCTTTTGCCTTCTTGGAAATATTTAAGTCCATTACACCATTATTTGAATATAGAAGGTTTGGCTTCCCTTTCTAGCTCAACAAGGCCGAACCACACATGGTAATTTTCATCAAAATATATGTCATCCAACAACATTCTAGCATCATGACAATCATCTCAACATATAGTCATTTCATCAAATAGTAAAAGCATGAACAAACTCATCATTCAAAAACCCTATCCTTAGGTCTTGATCTTAAGAATAGTTTTTCACCATGAAAAAATGATTTTCCACACTAACACTCAAACACAAATAGTCACACCAACACCATAACATACAATTCGAAAAATCAACACCAAAACCCGTATATATAAAATTTCAGCATTTCGAGCATCAACTTGTGACACACATTTGATTCACCAAACGAACTCGGATTTGAGAAAATGAGGACTCAAATGAATGCTTAGAATGTATAATTTTTGGTTATAAAACTCATTTTCACTAATGATAACCGAGTTAGTACAGTTTTACGAAACAATCCACTGTAGTCAGAATCCAAGGCAGAAGTTTATGATCAGAGAGAAAAAGGTTTTCAAGGGTCAAATCGCCATGAAACCACACGAAATTTGTGCTCAAAATGAAGCCCAAGATGTCTAGTTTTAGGATCAAAAACAAGTTTTCCAATCCAAGGTCTAGGTTTAGAGAAAAACTTAAATGACTCACACAAGGTCAGATCCGAAAATAACATTTTCACAAACTCTTTTCAACAAAAGATGAAGGAACTCTAGGTTAGGGTTTTCCGTCACATAAAAAAATTATTTTCAACCATTCAAACACATCAATGAACATAAATCAAGCAACAAATAATTATTACAACATTGTTCTCATAGAGAACCAAATAGATAAAGTAGGAAACCCTTGGTTTAGGGTTTTCCCCAAACCAAACCCATAAACCATTTTCACCCCACCAATGTGGTGTGATGTGGTTCACTCCCCCATTACCTCTTGAAGATCCTTTGTGAATGAGACAACTAGAAGCACCAAGAACAAAAGAGAAGGCCGAACCTACTACGAACAAAACAACAAGGTTTTGAAACTTGTTTCTCAAAATCATGAACTAGAAGATGTTGCTTCATGATTTAATGAAAGGAAATGAAGAGACAAGTAAGATTAGAGACTTACTTAGTGAAAAACACTTGATGAACAAGGTTGGTGTTCTTGAGGGTCAAGAACAAAGTTGCTCCAAATCAAAAACTTTCTTCATCAAAGATGATTACAAGACTAAGACTAGTTGACCTATGGTCTTAGATTTAAGAAAAGGAAGTTGGATGATGGACATAGAGTGAAAACCGAATATGAGGAGGTAGGAGAGAGAAGAGAGAAAATGCTAAGTTCTTGAAGAAGATGAACTCTTGATCTTTTGGAATTGATAAACAAAGTGATGGAAGTGTTATTTCTAACACTTGGCCGTGAGGCCTATACCAAGCATCAACTTGTGACAAACATTTGATTGACCAATGAGGACTCATATGAAAGGTTAGGATGTCTAATTTTTGGTTACAAAACTCATTTTCATAAAGAGTAACTGAGTTAGCACAGTTTTACGAAACAAGCCACTATAGTCAGTATCCAAGGCAGAATTTTATGATCAGATTGAAATAGGTTTTCAAGGGTCCATTCTTCATGAAAACACACGAAATTTGTACTCAAAATGAAGCCCAAGATGTCTAGTTTCAGGATCAAAATCAAGGCTTGAAATCCAAGATCTAGGTTGAGAGAAAAACCGAAATTACTCACACAAGGTCAGATCCGAAAATCACATTTTCACAAACTCTTTTCAACAAAAGATGAAGGAACTCTAGGTTAGGGTTTTACCTCACATAAATATTATTTTCAACCATTCAAACACATCAATGAACACAAATCAAGCAACAAATAATTATTACAACATTGTTCTCATAGAAAACCAAATATATAAAGTTGGAAACCCTAGGTTTAGGGTTTTCCCCAAACCAAACCCATAAACCATCTTCACCACCACCAATGTGGTGTGATGAGGTTCACTCCCCCATTACCTCTTGTAGATCCTTAGGATGAGCTAAACTCCAAGCTCCAAGAACAAGGAGCTGGCCGAACCTATGTTAGCCAAAAACACCATGATTCTAAACTTTGTTTAGCAAAATCATGAGCTAGGAAAGGTTGCTTCATGGTTCTATGAAATGAAATGAAGAAGAAATAAGGTTAGAAGCTTACTTTATGAAGAACACTTTGAAGATCAAGGTTGATGTTCTTGGGGTCAAGAACCAAGTTGCTCTAAATGAAAAACTTTCTTCATCAAAGATGTAAAGGAGGTTAAGACAAGATGATCTATGGTTTTAGAATGAAGAAACAAGTTTTGGTTCATGGTCAAAGAGACCAAAACCGTGAAGAAGTAGAAAAGAGAGAAGAGAGGATTTGAGTGTTCTTGAGAAAAAAGAGAGCTTGATCCTCTAAAGAATGAAAATGCAATAAGGATGATGTTTTTCACACCATTTGGCCGTATGGCCTTTGATATTTAGGAAGCCAAATTGATTCAAATAATAGTTTACTAATGATGTGATGAAGTGTAAGTAAATGGATGGCCAAGATCAAGTAAGGTACAAGAGGTGTTGAGCTCTTGTTAAAAGAGTAGAGATTAACCATAAATAGGTTAATTTGCTTTCTCCATACAAGAAAAAGATGCTTGGTTATTGACTAAGAGTCATAAGAATCTAATCCATTGGTTAAAGGAATGAAAAGGTGATGGATGGTTGACAACGTCTCGTGAAGCGTGAGATGCAGTCATGAATTACTCCCGGCTCCGGGCCAGAACAACACCCCCAGCCCTGGCACGCATCCCAAGGCAAAGCAATCCTGATTAAAATAATAAT
Source organism: Ammopiptanthus mongolicus (assembly GCA_039655645.1). Taxonomy (NCBI): domain Eukaryota; kingdom Viridiplantae; phylum Streptophyta; class Magnoliopsida; order Fabales; family Fabaceae; genus Ammopiptanthus; species Ammopiptanthus mongolicus. Next base: position 46,845,807 of record CM077348.1, on the reverse strand, counting down.
ATTTTTATCGACTCCGACTCAAAATAGCACACTAGGTTGAAAACAACATCTTATGATTATTAAGCTTATAATTGAAATTCAAATATGGATTTCCAATTATCAACTATTATTATGATTATGATTAATTGAATTGTGTTCTCAGTCAAGTTATTCACACAAACAGTTAAAAATCAGACATAGGGTTTTTGGGATGTTACATCGCTCGTCACCGCGACCATCCCTAGGTGCATCTTATCTTTAGATATTTCTGTACCTAGATTCAGATCTCTAAAATGTTCAATTAGTTCCAGCTCTTTCACCATCATAGCAGATACGTGCAAGGATTTCCTACTTAACGCATCCTCTACTACATTTGATTTTCCTGGATGGTACTGTAGATTAAATTCATAATCTTTTATGAATTCCATCCACCTTCTTTGTCTCATGTTCAACTCTTTCTGATCGAACAAGTACCTTAAACTCTTATGGTCACTATACACCGTAAACTTAGCTCCATATAAATAGTGTCACCATATCTTTAAAGCAAACACTATAGCCGCTAGCTCCAGATCATGAGTTGGATAATTTCTCTCATGAACTCTTAGCTGTTGCGAAGCATACGCTACCACTCCCCCTTCTTGTATTAGGACACAACCCAATCATTTGGATGACCCATCACAGTATACGTCAAATTGTCCTAAAGAATCTGGTAACGGCAGCACTAGTGATGTTGTTAACCTTCTCTTCAACTCTTGAAAACTTTTCTCACACTCATCCGTCCATACAAAGGATGTTCCCTTCCTTGTTAGCTGCGTCATTGGCAACGCGATCTTCAAGAATCCTTCGATGGACCTTCGATAATATCTTGCTAAGCCTAGAAAATTTCTTACCTTATTTACCGACTTAGGACTTTCCCATTGTACCACAACTTCAACCTTTGCTGGATTTGCTGCTATCCCATCTCGATTAATCAGATGACCTAAGAATTGCACTTCTTCCAACCAAAACTTATACTTGGACAACTTTGCATAAAGTTGTCGGTCCTTTAACACTTGAAGCACAATCCTAAGATGTTCCTGATGTTCTTCCCGATTAAGGGAATAAATAAGAATGTCGTCGATAAACACAACTACAAACTTATCCAAGAACGGTCGAAAAATCCGGTTCATGTAATCCATAAACACTACCAGAGCATTAGTCACACCAAAGGGCATAACCAGATACTAGTAGTGTTTGTACCGACTCCTGAATGCCGTCTTCGGTACATCCTCCTTCTTGACTCGAATCTGATGATAACCAAATCTTAAGTCAATCTTCGAACACACTACCGCTCCTTTCAACTGGTCCATCAAGTAGTCAATTCTAGGTAACCAATACTTATTCTTGATCGTCACCTTGTTCAACTGCCGATAATCCACGCACAGCCTTGAAATTCCGTCCTTTTTCTTGATGAACAGCACCGACGCTCTCCAAGGTGAAGCAATTGGTCTTATAAACTCTTTACCCAACATGTCATCCAACTGCTTCTTCAACTCTGCTAACTCTGCTGGAGACATTCGATAAGGTGCTATCGAAATGGGTCCAGTTCCTGGTATGAGATCTATGGCGAACTCTATCTCTCTCTTTTGTGGCAAACCTGGAACATCATCAGGGAAAACTTCCGGAAACTTCGCACTATAGGCAACGAATCCAACTAAGGAGATTCCTTAGTTTCCATAGAGAATAACAACACGTGTTTCTGAGATTCACTACTCAACATAAGATTTCTATCATTGGCAGGCGTCAATCAAGATTGCTCAGGGAATAACAAGGTCTTTTTAGAACAGTCTAACACTACATGGTTAGCCAAAAGCCAACCATGCCTAAAATCACATCAAGTTGTTGTGGGCAAACAAACAAGGTCAACAAGAAAAGTTCTATTTTCCACAACGATAGGACATTTCAAACACACAGTCATGGTAGTCAACGAATTACTGGTAGGAGTAGAAACAATTAAGTCATGAGGAAGTAAAGAAACAGGTAATTTCAAGTGATCCACACACTCTTGGGATATGAACGAATGCGTAGCTCCCGAGTCAAACAGTATCGATAAGAGTTTACCTGACAGTAGGCACATACCTTGTGTAAGATCAAGGATTGAGAGGATTCAGCTCCTCTTATGGTAAACACTCTTCTGGTGGCTTGCGGTCTCACCGCCTTCTATCCTGCTCCTTTGGCTCTGGTCACTAGGCCATGCCCGTCTGTGTTGTACCTTGCTCCTTGTGAACATTCTGGAGCAATGTGACCCACCTGGCCACATCGAAAACATTGGCGAGTCTCCCACACCGGACAATCTCGAATTAGATGTGATCCTCCACACCTAAAGCATCCACTTGGTTGTAGTTGTCCTTCAGCTGGTCTTGTTGTTTGACAGTCATAAGGTTTCCGCCCTTGTCTGGAACCTTCCTTTTCCTCCTTGACCTTTCTGATCGAATCTCCGGGTAGGTCCTCCAGTTCTACCTTGTTGCAATTATTTTTTCTTATCGATATTCTCAATGATCGAACATCTTTCCAATATTTCATGTAATCGGGTGATGTTCAGTGGTGTAATCACCCTCTGCAGATCATACTTCAGGCCATCTTCAAAATGCCTACACACCCACTCTTCATCGGGAAACCTCTGATAAAACTCAAAAAATTTGAGTAGCGCCTCGAACCTCGCAGTGTACTCACCAGCAGACATGGTTCCTTGTTTCAGACCCATGAACTCTTTGTCATTCTCTCTTCTCATCATTCTGGGAAAATACTTCTCTAAAAAGCATTCCCGAAACAGTCCCCAGTTAATTACTCTGCCTTCGAATTCCAACATTCTCCGTTTTCCTTTCCACCACAACTCTGCACCTCCCATCAGCATGAAGGATGCATAAGTCACCTTCCTGTCCTCACGACAGTGCATTGCCGCAAAGATTTTCTCAAGCTCTTGTATCAGAGTTTTGCTCCCTCCGGATTGAAGTCACCATTAAACTGCGGCGGGTTCCTTTTCAGAAAAGTATTTAGTCCAGCGTTTTCCGCCTCTACTTCACTTCTCTGATTCTGCCTCTGCTGCTGCTGCATAGTTACTTGCAACAATTGAGCGTTTTGCTGTGTCTGTTGCAGCATCGCCGTAGCCAATTCCGTAACTGTCCTTCGGGTTCCAGTTGACTCCGTTCCATCACCAACGTGGGAATTTTCTTCGTTACCGTTTCCAGATTCAGTGGCACCCTCTGTGGCCCCTCCGCCATGTCCTCTACCTCGTCCGCGAGCCATTTAATTTCCTGTAGAAGATATTATCAGCCCATGTTTGTAAGACATACAACACTATATTATCATATACATGCATTATATGCCTTACAAACACTCGAAACAGTTACCTCTTACGATAACTCGCGTATCAGATACTCCACCCAACTTCTAAGCATATTCAATACCCAATGCTGGTTCAACTAGACACGGCCAAAAATCACAACTTAACCCAAGCAGTCCTTAATTAAGAATCAAACTGCTTTGATACCATACAATGAGACAACCCCTCCTCGGAGGTCCCATTTAGTAACCCGAACTCATTTTCTTAACGTTACAGCGTAGCAAGATTATATAGAAATGTGGAAATAATAAAAAAACAAACACTGATATCACGACCCTATATAACATACATATAAAAGTACTTGCTCCATCAGTAGAGCCTACAATAACTGATACCAACTACAAACCCTCAACGTATGCAACACATATAAACTGGAAGCATGGCAACAAAATAAAATACATAAGACTTCCTCTCCTAGCCCCAAAAATACATTTCGCTCAAACCCATGTACTGGCAATAACAACACTAAGACTGTCTACCTAACCACGACTCTAACGAGGGTAACGAGAGCTCCCAGCCGAAGCTCTAACGTATACGGTAGGTCTACAGCGCCTCGTACAACAACTCAAAATCTCCCATCACTGGGATCCGGGGCTCTCACGCTAGCATCAGGCTCGACAGGTGTGCCATCTATCTCCTCCGGCAGCTCCTCAACATGGTCTTCTCGTGCGATCGAGAATAAAATACAACATAGAAGGATATGGGAGATAAGAAACAACAATACATCATAAATAGGGAAACAACTATAAAGTAAGCTACATAGATAGCAACACTCAACAACACAAAGTGTCAAGCAATTATCTCCCAAGTTCTTCTCTCTTACCTACTGTCTCTCACACTCATGCAGCTAACAACTATATGGACGCGATCACAACCCGACATTCACAACAGATCAAGATGTCCCATTCATCACTATGCCACGCCCCGTAATGCAGAGTTCGGCCAACAGCCCTCTAGGCTCAACTCATAAGTACGACATATTCCCCTGCCCGCAGGCCAGGTCAGAATATTCACCCGTCAACAACTCAACTTACAGCAATGACATATCCCCCCGCCCGTAGGCTAGGTCAGGACATTCTCCAGTTCGCAACTAATGGGTACGATCATCTCCCCGCGGGCAAGATCGATCGCCCGTACGCCAACACAGTGATGAACAACAACGATGCAACATGAACCTCACTGACTCATCTCGGGATCAACAACTTAGTGTCCCAACCATAACTTGTATACAACTACGACTAACTTTCTCCGGTATAACCGGTTGTCAACTTTGTATCTCAACATATATATATCAACAGGATCTCTAGGTTGAGCACTACAACATATATATATCCTCGAAATTCCCACCACATATTCATCTCCCGATTTATTAGGAATTACTGCCTATCTCTACTCATACAACAATGATCACAGATATCACATCATATTCAATAATAATATACATCATATCTACTTGTAGGCATATACTCAAGTAATCTTAAGCATGTTACAAGGCACACATACATATCAACGTGTATCATATTAAGCATACCAACACACAAGCATACAACCTCGACATATCATAAAATCAACCTATCGGCGATAAACCTACAATGCCTAAAACTGCATTGGTACCACCAACATGTAGTCATCAATGTGAGTTAGGTGTTGTCGGTTACTCGACCACTAGTAGGGTTTAGGTCGCTCTACGCATATCAATATATATTATTTTATTCTTGCCTCCCCTACGATATTGTGGTTCTTTCCCCCACCTGAAACTGTTACGAACTGTTACACGCACGCTTTCCCGTACAAGCTTCCGAACATAGCTCCGTAACTGGCACTTTAGCACGCTTAGAACGATTGAACACAGTCTGATCCTTCATAACAAATCACAACCAGAAATTAATAAAATCCAACAGAACTCATCTAGTTCATGTGGACTATGGTCGGCCTTCAAGTAATTAGGCTAAGGATGTTAAAATTTTACTAAATCTTGGATTAATGGTCCTTAAGTATGATAAAAACATAATCCATAATCATTGTTTAAAAAATTTGAACCAAAACCCATCCAACCAAATAGGTTAGGGTTCGGCCATCCATGGGAAAAATAGGGAGAAAATTTCTTTTGGGTTCATGCTTCTAGATGATCAATATACACATCATGGTGAGTTCATAGAAATTGGTTTCATGATCATAGGATTTTTCTATGATTTTCTAGAGACTTTTGAACAGAAAGCCTTAGAATTGAAACATGGCGTTGATGGCTTTGAATCAAGAAAATGAATGAGGAAGAGATCATGATTGATCATAGAGAGAAGAGATTACCTCTTGAATGATGGAAACTGGCAAGAAATCAAGTAGGTTCTTCACAAATTTGGCCTAGGTTTCACTTGAGAAAATGAGAAATTGTGAGTGTTTGATGAAGATGTGAGAAATAGAGTGAATGGCCTTATGGGGGGTATTTATGCATGGGATAGGTGGGACAAAGAGGTCCGAATGTTGTTCATTTTAGGGACAAAAGAATAAATTTACTTTGGGACGAAAATGGAATTTAAACAAAAGACAAAGGCCATACATGTCCTACAATCTTTACAGTCACAAAATATATTAGATATTTTGTTGAAGTAATGATGGTGGATGGTGAGTCATGTGGCGCAAAATGTAATTTCGTAAATTCCTAGGGGCAAAATGGTCTTTTCTCGCCCTAAATATCTTAGAAATTTTTAGAAAACCATGATGACTTGTGGTGAGTCACAGTTGTGACTCACCATACTCGGGTGACTCCTGCCCCTCATCCGGTCTCCGGTTTTCTCTCTGTACGTCCGTTCTCGACTCCGTCGACTTCCCGATTTAGGTTTTATGCCCGAACAAAGTATAATAACTTATTTATTTTGAAAATTTTCAAAATAACCAATATCGTTGGAAATGAGATATAAAATCTAACCGTCTCATCCTCGAGTTAAAATTAGGTTTTCTGATCAGTAAAATCTTACTTTAGTGAAAATGCGGATCGGGTTTCGTCTGAATTTTCAACCCAAAATTTAACCGTAACTCGCTATGATGATGTAGAGTATGAATATGATCATGGTTTCTCCAAAATCATTTTCTAAATCTTGGATAAAATATAAACTAATTTATATAAATTACCAATCTTAGAAAACAGTGAAAAATCGGGGTATTACTAACAGCTCTCTTGCCACTTGTTGAAGAAACAAGATTACTCAAGACTTGAAGGCTATAAATACCTTTATCCTTGAATAAGCAAAGTTACGAACTGGTGACGAATCTTCTCAAGAAATATTCAAGCAATCAAAAGCTAGTAAACAAAAGCTCACAAGCTTTCTCTAATTTCAATTTTGATATCACTCTCTGCATAGAGTTGTTTTTCAGAGTTTCGTACTTAAGTTTATCCTCACACTTAGTCAGTTAGTTGAACTTAAACTCTTTTAAAACCCTTCTTGGTTGAGCCTGGAGAGGCTTGTCTATAAAAGAATACTTGAGCCTGAAAATGCTTGACTGTAAAAGAATACTTGGTGTTGCCTGGGGAGGTGTAGAATACTTGCCTGAAGAGGTGTAGAATACTTGTAACAAGGTTTTTGTTATAGTGGATAAAGCTCTCACGTAGAGGGGACTGGACGTAGCTCTTGGGTTAAGAGTGAACCAGGATAACATCTCTGTATTACTTTTCTATCCCTTTAACCGTGTCTTTATTTTGCTTATAACTAACTCTTGGGATTGAATTGCTTTCTTAAAATGCTTATCCTCAAAATTAAATAATCATAGCGTCCATCCAACATTTGGTTGTTTACACTCTTTGCGTCTGTTATCATATTTGCGTCCAAACCTTTGCGAAAATATATTTGCTTACGAAAAAGTTTTCAAAAACTTAAGAAACACAATTCAACCTCCCTTCTTGTGTTTTAAACAGGTTCCTTCAATTTGTATCAGAGCTCAGCCTCTAGGTTGAGCACTTTGCAGTGTTAGAGGAAAGATCCTATCAAGCAGATATGGCAGGACAAGACATGCTAGTGGAAGTCAACCAGTCTTGGAAGGTACATCCATGACAAGACCACCATACTTCAATGGAACTCATTATCTCTATTGGAAGGAGAGGTTCAAGGGGTTCATCTTCAGTACTAACTCTGCTCTGTGGTCCATAATCACAAATGGTCCAGATATTATTCGTAATATTGATGGATCAGAAAAAGATGAAGAGTGGACGCATGCAGAAAGGAGCAAGATAGAGCCAAACCATAAAGGCCTTAAAAGTTGATGAGTCAAGTGATGATGTTGACCAGACGAAAAACGAAGCATCAGACGATGACGAGTTGTCCTTCATCTCTAGAAAGATTCAAAACATGTGGAGAAAGAATAATGGCTTAAAAAGAAGGTCATTCCAGAAGAAAAACTTCAAAGACCATGTGAGTACAAGGATAAAAGTCTAATGGTCTGCTTGGAGTGCAACAAACCAGGCCACTACAAAGCTGAATGTCCTTTGTTAAAAGACAAGAAGAAGTTCTTCAAGAAGAAGAAGAAAAACTTTATGGCCACATGGGAAGACCATGACTCTTCTAACGAAGATGAAGAAGCAAATGAAGAAGCGAACCTCTGTCTTTGTTCTACAGAGCAAAATGAAGGCTCTTCAGATGATGAACAACTTGATGTTCCTGAAGAGAGACCTCAGGAAGCCATTCTTGAAAGGAGAGTAGCTCAAGGATCTTCAATGAATGTTCCAAACATTTTCAATGAAACTGATTATCCTCATTGGAGGAATATTTTTCAAACATACATCCAAGCTTAGGAAGATCTTGATTTATTAGATATGTTCACAGATGGTGACTACCGTCGAACCATAATCCTGGAGGATAGCTCAACAATGTCCCAACCTGAAGTTGACTGCCAAGCCTGAAGCTGACTGGACGGTCGAGGACAAGAAGAAAGTCTTCCTAAATGCTCGAGCCAAATGGTTTATCTCTTATGCTCTGGATGGTCCAAGAATAGAGATGGTCATGGATCTTCATACTACAAAAGAGATGTTGGATGCTCTAAATACTGTCTTTGGAGAAAGAAGTTAGCCTGCAACCAACCTCTGCCTAATGGCCAACACCTCCTCGGACGATGAGACGCACGTAGATGGGGTATATAACTCTGACTCTTTGCAGGAAGCCTATGATGAGCTTCTTAATGACTCCTCTTTATTGCATCATCAATACATACTTCTTAAAAGGAAGTTTTCTAAAATAAGCAAAGAGCTTTAGAACACCAATAATCAAAATAGAAAGCTTATTGAAGAAAATAATAAGCTAAAGGCTCAGAATGCCAGTCTAACTAATAAACTCTCCTCTAAGTCCAATGCACCTTGTGAAGTCGTAAGACTTCAACAAGAGGTATCTGATCTAGCTAAGAGCATATCTAAGTTAGTTGGAGGATCAGAAAAGCTGAATTTGATACTGAGGTACACTAGATCACCACATGACAAGTATGGCCTAGGCTATGACGATGAGATGCAAGAAGTTTCTCATAAAGTATCAAAACCAAGATCATATCACAAGGTTTCTAAGTTTCATAAATATCCAAAAGGAACAAAACCACATACATCTCATATCTATTGCAACATATGTGGTAAGATTGGTCATAACACATCCAAGTGCATACATAGATAGAAAAATATTATGCATGGATGAAGACCGCAAACTAACAAGAAATGACCAAAGTCTATCTGGGTACCTAAGAAAATGTTAATACCTGTTGCAGATTTGCTTAGTAACACAAACGAAACCCCAGTCCGGGTACTTGGACAGTGGATGCTCACGTCACATGACGGTAGAAAGGTCTAGGTCCCAAGACCTCCGCAATAAGAATGGTGGATGGGTTACCTTTGGAGGTAACCAGAAAGGGAAAATAGTCGAAATAGGTAAGATTGGTAAGCACCCTTTTCCTTCTATTGATAATGTCTTATTAGTTGATGGATTAAAACACAACTTACTAAGCATAAGTCAATTATGTGATAGTGGGTCTGATGTTTCCTTCAACAAAGGAGAGTGTATAGTCAAGAACCCTGATAGGTCCATCTTATTTACTGCGAAGAGGCAAAATAATCTTTACAAGATTAACTTGGGGGAACTCTCAAATCAGAGTGTATCATGCCTAGTGTCTGTTGAAGATGATCGATGGATCTGGCACAAAAGACTTGGTCATGCAAGTATGAGATTAATCTCAAGACTAAACAAGCATAACCTCGTAAGAGGTCTACCAAAGATTGTGTATAGATCGGATGCTCTCTGCGATGCATGCCAGAAGGGAAAGCAAGTTAAGAACTCTTTTGAGTCCAATAACATTGTTAGTACCACAAGGCCACTAGAGTTGATATAACGCCCCCGTTTTCTGTAACTTGTTGTAATCACTTTGACATTGTGATTGCTACCTTTATGTTGTGTATGAACTTGTGACATATATATATATATATATATATATATATATATATATATATATATATATATATATATATATATATATATATATATATATGATTTATGTGATGGTTTTATAGCCATGATTTTGTGGTGATAAAGTTTTCCTTTGTTGTTTTGATACGAAAATCGGTAAAAGTTCTGTTTTAGCCGGTATCGAATAATTTCTCGTTTCGCGTGTCGGAGGCCCGGAAATGGGGAATTGAGTGGGATGTAATGTTGAATTACATTTTCCACTTACCTTGTTGATTATTCTTGTTGAAGAGAACTAGTTTTCATGAAATCCGAAAATTTACCAAAAGTAGTAAAAACCGATTATCCATTTTTGGTAAAAATCCTAAACACCTTATTCCTAACTAAATGTAAGATGTAACTATCCTATTTACATTGCATGGGCTGTAACATACCGATTTTTTGTGACTCTAGTTGAATTGGTTAACCTCGATTACGGCTTTGGATGATTTCATGAATTGTTATGTGCTAGTTTAAGACCTAGTTTGAAGCTTAGGAATTGGCTTGAACAAGGCTGGAGGTGCCGAAGGCGTTAAACGAGTAACTGTGGGAGCCAGAAGTTTGGAAGACTTTTCCCAGCTGAGCTACACGCTCAAGCGTGGGAAGGGAGCACGCCCTAGCGTGCCAACGCTCAAGCGTTGGTAATGTCGCATGCTCAAGCGTGGAGAGGACCTCACTCTCAAGCGTGAGCACGCTCAAGCGTGCTGGGATCCCACGCTAAAGCGTGCACAGCAGCTCAAGTTAGTGGAGTTTTCCTTTCTTCCTCATTTGTTGCATGAAATTTGATGGAGCTCCATAGCTGTTTCAAAGAGTTAGAGAGAGAAACAGAGTTCTTGAGTGAGGAAGTTCAGTTTCCAAGCAATCGAAGTACCGGAACACGATTCCGACTAGATGGTTATGATCGCGACGAAGTCATATTCGACTTTGATGGATTACTTTCTCGATTCGCCCAAGGTAAACTCGAATCCCTAACACACGTTCTTCGTGTTCTTGGCGTTCTTCGAGTCTTTACCTTTTTCTTTGATCTTTTGAGCTTGCCCTAGGGCTAACACTATTGTATATGTGTTGTGCTCGTGATTAGGGCAAAGTTCGTGCTCATGATTTCCCCGCAGATGGCGCTTGAGGCCATGACTAGGGAGGGGCTTCGAGGCTATTCCGGTGCTGTTCTTCGCGTTCGTAGCTACGTGCGAGGAATTGCCAGTGATTGCGTGGATTTGCGTGACAACTGTTCAGGTGGGGAGAAAGAGTACTGCTGCCGTCGAGAAGGCAAGCGTAGTGTAGGATGTTTTTCTGCTATATGTAAGGAAGCCCTAACCCTACTAGTGGTTGAGCCCCGATAAAGTACCTAAACCATAGGTTTAGCTTACTTTGGGCTATCGCCGTTAAGTTTGGAAACCCTAGGTTAGCGAATTGTTGATTGAGGATGATCTGTTCGTATGACTATATGCTGCTGATTGTTGTTGTTGCTATCTGTCTAAGTTCCTATATGCTACTTGGTATATGATGTGCTACTATAAGCTGTTGTTGGTATTATTGCTGCTGTTATTATGCTGTATGCTGTGATGTTGAACGGTGTGGCGGAATGCCGTAGAGTTAAATTTGGCTATGTGCCTTGTTGTTGTCGCATTGATGCCGTGGATGGTGCCGTTGCTGTTATGCTGACTTTTTGAGGCTGTGGCCGTGATTGTTTGAGCTGTGGCTCATGGACGCGTGGCGTCGAGGCTATAGCCGTGTGGATGCAGTGGCATCGTGTTCTTTCTAATTGAGAGCTTAGGCGTGAGATCCGGTATCAAGTCCGTTGAGGATGTTTGCTGCATATCATCATCAGCTGCCAAGTGGCGAGGCCTTGTGACATGTAGTATGGGCTACTAGCGTCATACGAGGTTAGTTATACCTGAGTCTGATTACGGAAAGTTGATGGGGCGGTCAAGTGAGTGACCTTGGGGATGTCGTCGGTCTCGGGAATAGTTTACAGTGACGGATGAGGCAGCCCCTATCCTATTGTGGCGCCCGATCCAGTTCGGTTTGCCCGACTAATCCCAGAGTTTTCCATTTGTTCCAGGCTAACGTTCTGAGGCAACCGAGATACCCCGGTTCGAGCGTGGAAGGGGGATGCACTCTTATTGGTCACGGTGAGGGGTTCGGTTTCTTGGACAAGTTAACTCCATTCCGACACAGAACCTGTTCTGGCGTGGACTTGTTCGGGTGTGGAACCGTTCCAGTGGGAACCAGCTTTGTGAGTTTTCGGCCGACATGCTGTATGGGATTAGTATCCCGGTCTAGAAGATTGATATGAGTGTGAGACACATGGAGATGAATGCCTATTGCATGTGTTGTCTCGAGAGACGTTTGTTGGAATGCAATAATTGTTATATTTGTTATATCTGCTACATGTTATATGTGTTTACTGCATTACTGTTGTTTTCGATATTGTTATGCACGGTATTTCTTATCTCCCTGTTGTTGTTTTTTTTTGTTCTATTGTGGGTTCGCTTGAAGACAATGAGCCAGCTGAGGCGCAGGATGGACCCGAGGCTTCACCCGTTTATCACGGGGGCACCGCGGATGCCGGTGCTGGGCGACATTGAGATCGTCTACCATGATGAGAGGGGATGGCAGGTAGACCCCTCGACCATTTTGGTGGTTTACACAGGACCCGTCAGTCTGATCTTTCAAGGCGGAACGCCGCCGTATGTGGACATCATTGGCCCTTACCGAGTGTACCAGTTTTTTTTTCCTTTTCCCAGGATGTGGCGATGGCCGAGGCAGAGGGAGCGTGACTACATGTGGGTGGCAGCCCGGTCCTCAGCTGTGTCCAGCAGGAAAAGCTATGTCTACCGAGGCCAGAACCGGAAGACGGAGCGATATCAGAGCACCTACCTCTGACGTAGGATTGTGGTGTCTAGCTCTTCGTCAGAGTATGAGTCCCTGGTGCAGTACAGGCGTACTCATGGCAAGGGTCAGGGTAGCTAAGGGCATCCTCACCACTGATGGTGATAGCCTGCCAATGCATCATAGGGAGTGAGCTGAGAGCTTTTCATGTACCTTTTGAGAGGGGACGGGTAGTGCTGGTGAGCTTCGAGATTTTTCTTTTGATGTTTGATGTATTTTCGATTTTTATTTCACAGTCTATATATGTATGTACAGTGCCCTGCTGTTTGGGCTACAGTTACGCGTGTTATCTGTGTATACATATATATATGATGTTGCACTTTTACTCTGATAGTTTTCCTATGCATGTTGTTATTGCTTGTTTGCTTCCACAACGTTGTTTGAATACCACATTATCACTTTATACACAGCTAAGCATAGTTAATAATAGTAGGAATTTGGGACTAATGGGATTATCCTTCTCTGGGAGAGGAGGATCGTCTCATTTTGGTGTTATCAGAGCAGTTTGGTTCTACAACGGGCCTTGAGGAACGTTGATGCTACACAATCCTTGCTGGAACCAAGACTGCAAGTTTGTTAAGTGTATTGGCTGTAACGGTTGATAAACAAGTTGTATCAGCTGAGTCTGGATTGGGTAGAGTGTCCGATGCGCTAGTTATAGAAGTGTGATAACTGTTTTCATTCATGAGGCATATGATATGTTTGACTGTTAAGTGCTATTATATGTCTTATGAATTGGAACTGATAGCTCCTTTTTATAGGAAGCTAGATGGCACTAGGAAGAGGTACAAGGCCGGCTACGACTGGAGGCAATGGTAACAATAACAATGGTGACAACTCAGGGACAGGCAGTGGTGGTGACACCTCTGAAGCAATGCGGGCCATGAGTGATTTGGCTATCGCGATGATGCAACAAACTCAACAGACTGCCCAGTATATGCAGAGGCAGGAAGAGAGAGAAGCCAGACAGGATCAGCTACACATAGTTAGAGGAAATGAGACGGTGGACACTGGTCTCAATGCATTCATGAAGTGAAATCCTCCCTAATTCCACGAAGAATACAACCTCGAAGTTGCAGTGATGTGGTTGCAAGAGATAGAGAAAGTGTTCATGGCCACACACTGCAGAGAGGACTGAAAAGTTACATACGCTGCCTTCATGCTAGTTGGAGCAGCAGAAGCTTGGTGGAGAATCAAGGCCAGACTGTTAGAGGCCGGGGGAAGGATGTTAACTTGGCAAGTGTTCCGGGAGTGCTTTCTGGAGAAGTACTTTCCTAGGAGCATCAGGCAAGAGAAAGAGAAAGAGAAAGAGTTCCTGAGTCTGAAACAGGAACAACTGTCAGTCGGTGAGTACGCTATGAGGTTTGAGGCGATACTCAAGTTCTCCCAGTTTTATCAGATCCATCCAGACAAAGGATGGGTTTGCAGAAGGTTTGAAGACGAGTAGAGGCCCGAGTTGAAGCGAGAAATGCTACCTCTAAGTATCAGCTTTTTTCCCGATTTGGTAAAGAAATGCACAGTGGTGGAAGGACATGATCGAGCAGGGGTTGTCCCACAACAAGTGACAAGTGGTGGGCCTGTTCGGAGCAATCAGACGGGCAGAGGTGGTAAGTTCCAGTTGAGGGCGAAATCGTATGATTGCCCGGCTCAATTTAATGTCAACCATCGATGGAGCAGCTCCAGTCAAGGGCAGCAGGAGATCAAGACCTGTTTCTGGTGCGGGGGACCGCATCTAGTTAAGAGTTGATCAAGGTCCCAGCACATCAAGTGTTTCAACTGCAACCAGATGGGTCACTATGCATCAGATTGCAAGCCTGGAGTTAGCGGAAGGACTCAGTTTCGACAGCCGAGCGGTAGAGCTCAGAACGGCGGGGCAAGATCCGTAGTGGCAAGTCAACATAGTTGGCCACAGACAACCAGAAGAGTGTTTGCCGTGAGGGGTTCTGAAGCCTCTCAAAGTCTTGACCTGATTCAAGGTAAATGCTTAGTTTCTGGTAAGCTTTTGTCGGTTTTATTTGATTCGGGGGCTACTCATTCTTTCATATCAGTAGAGTGCATGGATCATTTAGGGTTGCCTGTTTCCATGTTACCCTACGATTTGACTGTTTCAACACCTACTGGTGATTCTTTGACTACCCTATCTGTATGCCGTAAATGTCCTTTTACGGTAGAGAACCGTCATTTTCTTGTCGACCTTATCTGCTTGCCTATGCAACAGATAGATATAATCCTAGGCATGGACTGGCTTTCGGCCAACCATGTAATATTAGATTGTTCAAACAAAACCCTTAGTTTTTCCGAGCAATCTGGATTGATGCCTGCCGATGAGAGTGTTCCGACGGGTGGACGATCGGACGAGTATGTGGTGCTGTTTTCTTTGGAAGTAAAGAAGACTCCTAGTGTCGAGGCTTTGCCTATGGTGCGAGAGTTTCCGGAAGTGTTTCCTGATGATGTTCCTGGACTGCCACCGGAGAGAAAGGTGGAGTTTACTGTAGATCTAGTACTGGGAACTGGGCCTATATCGATAACATCATATCGGATATCTCCAGTTGAGCTGACGGAGCTGAAGAAACAGTTGGACGAGATGCTAGGCAAAGAGTTCATCAGACCTACTGCATCTCCGTGGGGAGCGTCGATAGTGTTTGTGAAGAAGAAGGACAGGAGCTCGAGGCTATGCGTAGACTATCGTCAACTACACAAAGTGACGATAAAGAACAAGTATCCGTTACCACGGATAGATGTTTTGATGGATAAGTTGAAAGGAGCAACTGTGTTTTCTAAGATCGATCTGCGATCTGGGTACCATCAGATCCGGTTTAAGAAGGAGGATGTGCCAAAGACTGCTTTTTGGAGTCGATATGGTCATTACTAGTACTTGGTTATGTCGTTTGGTGTGACAAATGCTCCAGCTATGTTCATGGACTATATGAACAGGATCTTCTGACCGTTCCTTAACAAATTTGTTGTAGTATTCATTGATGACATTCTTGTATACTCTTCGAGTAGAGAGGAACACCAAGAGCATCTAAGGGCGATGTTGCAAGTGCTAAAGGACCAGCAGTTGTATGCTAAACTATCGAAGTGTGAGTTCTGGTTAGAGGAGGTTTAGTTTCTACGCTATGTGATCAGTAAGAATGGAATCATAGTGGATCCTGCAAAAGTTGAGGCCGTAGGATTGGGAAAGCCCTAAGTTTGTAAGTGAGGTGAGAAGCTTTCTTGGTTTAGCAGGCTACTATCGAAGGTTTATCGAGGGATTCTCTAAGATTGCATTATCTATGATGCAGTTAACGAGAAAGGGGAAGACGTTCGAGTGGCTAGAGGCTTGTGAGCAAAGTTTCCAGGAGCTGAAGAGAAGATTGACCACATCACCTATGTTGGTGCTACCAGATCCATTGGAAGATTTGATGTATACTGTGATGCATCTTATCAAGGCTTGGGATGTGTGCTCATGCAAGATAGAAAAATGGTGGCATATGCCTCCATGCAGTTGAGAGTACATTAGCGGAACTACCCAACGCATGATCTCGAATTGGCTGCGATAGTGTTTGCATTGAAGATATGGAGACACTATCTTTATGGTGATAAATTCAGCGTGTTTAGCAACCATAAGAGCCTGAAGTATCTGTTCGACCAGAGAGAGTTGAACATGAGGCAGTGCAGATGGATGGAATTCATAAAGGACTATGAATTCAACCTGCAATACCATCCAGGTAAGGCGAATGTAGTAGCGGATACGCTTAGTAGGAAGTCCCTACACGTATCTGCGATGATGGTAAAGGAGCTAGAGCTTTTAGAGCCGTTTAGAAATCTGAATCTGGAAGCGGAAATCGTCGAGGATAAGCTGAATCTGGGAATGGTTAAAGTAACTAGCGATTTCCTAAATCTGTTATGGAAGAAGCAAGCTGAGGATAAGTACCTTGAGAGCGTGAATCAGTTGATAGAGGAAGGTAAGACTTCGAAATTTAGAAGAGGTATTGATGGTCAGCTTAGGTATGGTGATCGGGCTTGTGTGCCAGCGGATAGAGAAGTCAAGGATATGATCTTGGAGGAAGCACACAAGAGCAAGATGAGTTTCCATCCGGGGCCTACCAAGATGTATCAGGATCTGAAGAAGCTGGTCTGGTGGCTGGGGATGAAGAAAGATGTGGCGGCTTATGTCCTAACCTGCTTGGTCTGTCAGAAAGCGAAGATTGAACACTAGAAGCTAGCAGGGTTGCTGCAATCGCTGGATGTTCCCAGAATAGAAGTGGGATAGCATTGCCATGGACTTTGTTTCTGGGTTGCCGAGGACTCAGAAAAGGTGTGATGCAATCTGGGTAATCATTGATAGGTTGACGAAGTGTGCTCACTTCTTGCCAATCAACCAGAGTTATTCTCTGGAGCGATTGACTCAAATCTACATCAAGGAGGTTGTAAGGCTGCATGGGGTACCTTTGAGCATCGTTTCGGATCGTGATCCAAGGTTTACCTCAAGGTTTTGGAGGAGTTTACACAGTGCAATGGGAACTAAGTTAAGTATGAGTTCTGCATATCATCCTCAAACGGATGGTCAGTCTGAACGAACAATTCAGTTGTTGGAGGATCTCTTAAGAGCATACGTGTTGGAGAACATGGGAAGTTGGGATGAGTTTCTTCCATTGATCGAGTTTACTTATAACAACAGTTTCCATTCAAGTATTGGAATGGCGCCGTATGAGGCACTGTATGGACATAAGTGCAGGACTCCATTGTGTTGGATTAAGACTGGAGAAAGCCAGCTGTTAGGTCCAGATTTGGTACAGCAAACAACGGAACAAGTCCGCAGGATATGGGAAAAGATAAAGGTTGCAAGGGACAGGCAGAAGAGCTATGCTGACAAGAGGAGGAGACCTTTGGAATTCCAAGAAGGCGACCATGTCTTCATGAGAGTTACCCCAAGAGCTGGAGTGGGCAGGGCAATCAAATCCAGAAAACTGACACCTAAATTCATAGGATCATTTCAGATTCTTCGATGAATCGGCCCAGTAGCCTATTAAATAGTTTTGCCACCAAATCTATCAAATCTTCATGACGTCTTTCATGTCTCTCAACTCAAAAAGTATCACCCTGATTCATCACACGTGCTAGAGCCCGAATCAATCCAACTGAAAGAGAACCTTGAGTATGAAGCTTCACCTGTTCGGATCATGAATAGAAGGATCAAGGAACTGCGCGGTAAGCACATTCCGTTAGTCAGAGTGGAATGGAACCCAGTGACTTGTGATTCAACATTGTAACGAGAAGCTGAGATGCGTCAGAGTCATCCCTTTTTGTTCACAAGTATGCGACGAAAATTTCGGGAACGAAATTTTCTGTAAGGGGGGTGGTAATGTAACATCCCGATTTTCTATGACTCTAGTCGAGTTGGTTAACCTCAATTAGGGCTTTGGATGATTTTGTGAATTTTTGTGTGCTAGTTTAAGACCTAGTTTGAAGCTTAGGAATAGGCTTGAACAAGGGTGGAGGTGCCTAAGGCATTAAACGAGTAACTATGAGAGCCAGAAGTTTGGAAGACTTTTCCCAGCCGAGCTACACGCTCAAGCGTGGGAAGGGAGCATGCCCTAGCGTGCCAACGCTCAAGCATTGGTAACGTCGCTTGCTCAAGCATGGAGAGGGCCTCACACTCAAGCGTTCTGGGATCCCACGCTAAAGGGTGCACAGCAGCTCAAGTTAGTGGAGTTTTCCTTTCTTCCTCATTTGTTGCATGAAATTTGGTGGAGCTCCATAGCTGTTCGAGAGAGTTAGAGAGAGAAACAGAGTTCTTGAGTGAGGAAGCTCAGTTTCGAGGCGACCGAAGTACCGGAACGCGATTCCGACTACACCATTGTGATCGCGGCGAAGTCATCTTCGACTTTGACGGATTACTTTCTCGATTCGCCTATGGTAAACTCGAATCCCTAACACACGTTCTTCGTGTTCTTGGCGTTCTTCGAGTTTTTACCTTTTTCTTCGATCTTTTGAACTTGCCCTAGGGCTAACACTATTGTATATGTGTTGTGCTCGTGATTAGGGCAAAGTTCGTGCTCGTGATTTCCCCACAATTAGAGCTTGAGGCCGCGGCTAGGGAGGAGTTTTGAGGCTGTTCCGGAGCTGTTCTTCGCATTCATAGCTGCGTGCAAGGAATTGCCAGTGATCGCTTGGATTCGCGTGACAACTGTTCAGGTGGGGAGAAAGAGTACTGCTGCCGTTGGGAAGGCAGTAGTAGTGTAGGATGTTTTTCTGCTATGTGTAGGGACACTATAAGAAATTCGCTGATTACCAATGATCAGTATCCATCGGTAATCGTATAAAACCATTGGTAAATAAGGATTACCGACGGCTTTGTGACGGCCAAAAATTCGTCGGTAATTTACTCGTCCCTAAATTTTACCGACGGATTAGGGTATCCGACGGTAATTTTCGACAGCATTAACCGTCGGTAAATGTGGTTTGAATTACTGACGAATAATAACCGTCGTTAGATGTGGATTAAATTAATGATGGATATATCCGTCGGTAACTTGTTGTCCGAGTTACCGACGGTATTATCCGTCGGTATTGTTAATTTTTTTATTAAATTTAATTAAAATTATTATAAAAATATTAATTAAAATAATTATAAATTATAATAACTTAAAGTAAACAAAATTTAATGAAAATTATATAAATTATATATAAGGTGAACATCGTTGTCATCAAAACATGAAAAATGTATCAAAATTCTACAACTAATACAAAAATCCTAATAATCTGTATAATCTTCCAAAGAGACATCATCTGATAACTCTCGCTGTTGTCCCTCCTGTTGCTGTTGTCCCTGCCGCTGCTGGTCATCCGGTGGGAGCTGATGTCCCTTCTGCTGTTGGTCATCCGGTGGAAGCTGCTGTTGCAAAGCAATACGTGTCTCAGGGGGGAGTACCTGGAGGACAGCCTGCAAGATCTGGTGCACTAACTCGACCTAGCCCCTCAACTGCTGGTTCTCCTCCCTAGCCCGACGTGCAGTATCCTCGGTGGCAGCCAGTCACAATCTCATCGCGTCCATCTCCTCTGAATCCTGGGAGTGACTGGAGGATGAATGTGATGGCTGCGTGAGGCTGGGATCTCCTCGTCGGAAACCAGGAGCGAGGTCTCCAGCCTCGTAAATCTGCCCCTTCTTCTTGCCCCCGACCACATCCAACCAACACTTGGTCCGAAGTCTCTGCTCCTCGACTGGGTCAGGAGGGGTGAATGTCGAGCCAACGGTGCAGGATGCAGCATCCTCCATAGCCTGAGATAATCTGGTGCCAAACTATTTCTGTTATTCATAAACAGAAACATCATGTCATATATATATATATATATATATATATATTAAAACAACATGAAAATGAAAAAAATAAACTAAATAGAATTCAAGAACTCACCACTGTCTGCCTGGAACTCTCATCGACGAACTCGTCGGTATCCCTTCGTGTATGAGTCTGCTCAAAGAGCTCCTCGATATGTACAGGACGACCAAGCTCCTCTGACTACAAACAAAAGCACAAGTAATAGTTAATAAATAAATAAGTATTACACATAAAACAAATTCTTAAATATACGTACCATCCTAAATGCATGATCATGCTGGGGGATGGAACCACCAGTGTGCAAGCTCTCACCTTTTTCAGAGGCTCGATTTTTCTTTTCCTGTTCACACTTGGCTTTATAAGCAGATGAACCCCAATGCTCGTTCAAGCGAGCCTAGACATGCTCCCCGATCCAGTCGGGACGCTGACGAGATCCCGCATGTTCCTGACCAAATCTGAGAGTCTATGAGAGGCTCTCAAGTGAAAGTTTTTCTCTATTATCGCCTCATGCTGAGGGGCCCACTACACTATTCTCTGTCCAAAAGATTCAAAAATATTTAGTACTTAAAAAAAATAATACTAAAAAAAATATATAACTTCAGTTACCAAATATACATTTGAACTCATTAAGTAATTACCCGAAAATGTCGGAAAAACACCTGTTTTTCTTTATCATTGAGACATCCCCACGAAATCCATGGATGACGAAACTGCTTTTTGATAGTTTCCGTAATGGCTTGAGACGCAACCTTGGATGGATCAAACCTAAATAGAACAACAAATCAATTTAATATTAAAATACAACTAATTAATATTATATTATAATAAAAGTGAATGTAATGCTAATTATTTCTTACCCTCCCGGAATAGGACGTATGGTAGGGTGAGTAGCGGTTAGGATCTCCTCCTGCTCATCCACCTCCTCCTCTAAGGTTGGACTATCTCCAAGGGCAGTCTGGTGCTGCATAGGCTGAGCAGTAGGACCAGCTGATGATGATGGAATATCATGGACAGTAAAACCTGGAGTAGGCATAAACATGAGACCTATAGTGGATGGCATCGTTCTAGGAGCTGCGAATGATGATGGTGCAGTAGGTAGTGGAGATGGCATCAATGTAGCAGCTGGGGATGATGATGGTGCGATAGGTAGTGGGGATGGCATCTATGTAGTAGCTGGTGATGTCGTCAGTCCAGCTGGTGGGGATGTGGTCAGTGCATCAACTGTTGATGGAGGTGGTCTCAACGAACGAAGCCGAAGCTGGTAACGAGGCTTCTTACCCTTCCCTTTATCAACACCTGATGGCGGGTGTCGGGGGGGTGGGCTCTTCCAGATGACATGTCTATATAGGATATTGCATGAGAGAACTTTAATTCAACACACACACAAATACATATATATATATATATATATATATATATGTATGTATATATATATACATACATATATATATTAAACAAAAACAACTCAATAAAGACATAATATTAATAATGATTAGCATAAACATGAGTCAATACAAAATTAAATTCAAGCTCATGTATCTAAATTGCCTAAGCCTATTCGGAATCTGAGGCATCATCATCATCTTGAAATTCTGCCTCTTCATCTTGTTCTGGAAATTCCTCCAATTCCACATCTTCATCTCCATCTATTAGGTCTTGTTGGATGGACGACACATTACCAATGTCCACTTCTTCGGCATCAGCTTCTAAGTCTTGCAAGCCATTTATACGCTCAACATCAATAACTTCATTCACATATGATGGTTCGTCCACTTGGTAAGGCACTTCATCCTCTACTTCCTCGGATTCTATACGACCCCTTGGTTTCGTTCTGATAGCAACACACCAACCACGTTTGTCCATTCGCACTGTTGGATAAGGGATATAATACACTTGCCTTACATTTTGTGCAATCATAAACGGATCAAACAATTGATATCTTTTATCCATACGAATGTCAATGATATTATACTTTGGATCAACTCTTGTACCTAATCTTGATGGATCAAACCAGTGACAATAAAACACCACAACTCTCTTAGAATGAGACGAAGTATTGTACTCTAACTCGAATATGTGTTGAATAACTCTGTAGAAATTGTCTTCCCGTCCTTCTGTAAGACCCCTTATGTGAACGCCACTGTTTATTGTTTTTTTCTCTCTCACTCCATTCATGTGTATGAAATTTGTACCCGTTAACAAAGAATGTGTGCCATTCTTTTACACAAGTCATAGGACCAAGCGCTAAATCCCTTAAGTATTGGTTACGGGCATTTAATTCCTCTTGTTCAGCCTACATATATAAGTCAATTGATAAATAATATATTACTATTAAGATATATAATGGATAAGAAAAATAATTTTTAGTACACTTACTTGATCCCTGAACCAAGCAGGAAAATCTCTATTTATTCGAGCAGAAGCATCTTGTTCACTTATTTGATGAGATTGTAAGAATGCACTAATCAAATGGAATAATTGAACAATAAATGTAAGGACATATTATGAAGATAAATGCAATCTATGATAAAGTGTTCTGAAATACATACTCAAGATATGGCTTAACTTCAGTGTAATTGATCAATACATGACAATGGGCAGAGTTCCACTCTGCATCATTTAACCAATGAATTGTCTCCTTCCCAGATTTATGACCAGGCTGGTGGAATACTGATAGGGATGATGGACCTCTTCCACTATCAGTTTCCACATCGTTCCTAATGTTTCTGGCTCCCAACATGTAGTTGTTGAAACAATGAGAACAAAATGAGTTGTCTCACGATGTAAGTAAGACACACATATTGATCCTTCAACTCTAGCCTTATTTTTCACTGATCATTTTGACTCATCCATGAATCTATTAAATAACAATACTGTACTAATTAATAAATAAATTCTGGAATTGAAATAAATACTATGATTTAAATTAAATTACCTTTCAAATGGATACATCCACCTATATTGAACCGGTCCACCAAGCCTAGCTTCATATGCAGGATGAACAGGTAGATGCTCCATTGAATCAAAGAAACCCGGGGGAAATATCCTTTCCAACTTGCACAAAATGATTGGAATGTTTTGCTCCATCCTTATTAGGTCATCCTCCATCAACATAGCAGAACACAGGTCTTTGAAGAAATGACTGATTTCAGTCAGTGGATTTAAAACATGCGTTGGCAACGAACTGAATGCAATAGAAAGTAAACACTCTATAAATACATGACAATCATGACTTTTCATCCCATTCATTCTTCCCATGTTGACATCAGCACATCTTGCCAAGTTGGACGAATAACCGTCGAGCATCGTGAGTTCTTTTATCCACTTGCAAACTAATTTTGCCTCCTCAACAGTTAAAGTGTAATTTGCTTTTGGTTTAAACATTTTCCCATTAGCTTGCAGCTTTAGCTCCAAGTCCTTTCTCTTACAATATAGAGCTAAATCCATCCTTGCCTTCTCATTATCTTTAGTTTTTTCGCTCACATTCATGACAGTGTTGAATATGTTATCAAAGAAATTTTTCTCTATGTGTATAACATCTAGGTTGTGTCTTAGCAGATTGTCTTTCCAGTAAGGAAGATCGAAAAAAATACTTCTTTTGGTCCAGTTATGCCAATCTCCATATCCTTGTATTCCAGACACCCTATTTTTTGTGACTTTTGATAAATCCTTTACTCTACGCCAAATTTGTTCAGGTGTCAACCTAGGTGGCGACCCGTTTGTTTCAACTTCATTCTTTTTGAAGGCATTCTTGTTCCTTCTGAATGCATGATCACGTGGTAAAAACCTATGGTGCGAGTCAAACCAACTACTTTTGCCCCCATACTTTAAGGTAAAGGCTTTTCCATGCTCCATACAATGCAGACAAGCCAATTTTCCATGAGTCCCCCCAACCAGACAACATGCCATAAGCAGGGAAATCATTAATAGTCCACATCAAAGCTGCTCTCATAATAAAATTTTGCTTTCTTGAAATATCGTATGTAGTCACCCCACCCCACAACTTCTTCAGGTCGTCAACCAAAGGTTGTAAATAAACATCAATACCTGCCTTTGGATTAGATGGCCCCGGTATGAGACAAGTCAAAAACATATAGGGTTTTGTCATACACATTTTAGGGGGAAGTGTGTACGAAGTAACGATCACTGGCCAATAAGAATAAGGTGAACCTGACGCTTGAATATACGGGGTAAAACCATCAGAGGATAACCCAAGTCGTACATTTCGCGGATCGGCGGCAAAATTAGAATGTGTCCGATCAAAGTGCTTCCAAGCTTCGCCATCA
This sequence comes from Ammopiptanthus mongolicus, assembly GCA_039655645.1. Classification (NCBI taxonomy): domain Eukaryota; kingdom Viridiplantae; phylum Streptophyta; class Magnoliopsida; order Fabales; family Fabaceae; genus Ammopiptanthus; species Ammopiptanthus mongolicus. The sequence goes on along the minus strand of CM077348.1, from coordinate 46,821,479 downwards.
GACGGATGACGTAACAAGCCCGAACTTCTTTTGTTCTCATGGTGCCATGTCATTTCACCTGCAGTTTGAATTGATGCAAACATTCTCTGTAATCTTGGAATTATTGGCAAGTAAAACATTGCCTTCAATGGAACTGGTTTGTGGTTGCCAGTCCGATTGTTGCGGTCACGATACTGAAATAGACAGATGAAATTACTAGAAGGGGGTTGAATGGTGTTTGACAAATTTATGCAGAATTAAGAAACTTTTTCGCAAGTACAGATGGGTGAAAGGAATAGACGAGTAAGCTAAGACGGGTCAATCAGACTAATAACTCGTCTGCAAGATGAAATTAGTTTGATAAACACAATTAAAAACCCCTTTAGTTAGATGATAGTTAAGATAAATAATCAAACTAAAGAGTTAAGGGAAAGAGAGAGATCATTCAGCAGGTTTTATCCTGGTTCACCCCTTAACAAATGAGGCTACGTCCAGTCCTTGGTAGCTCCAAGTTTTCTCACTATAACTGAATCAGGTTACAGGACAGACAAGTATTATTTTGACACCTAGCCTCTTCAGGCTCCAGACAAGTATTTTTTGCACACCTAGCCTCTTCAGGCTCAGATGAGTATTGTTTGCACACCTAGCCTCTCCAGGCTCAGATGGGTATTGTTTGAGAGAAGTTGTAAAGTAAATTACAAGTTGCAAGTCTTTCACAAGCACTCAGATGAGTGTATTAAATGTGAACTTCTAAAAGACTGCGTAATACTTCAAATGATTGGAGAATAAATAATGAAAGAATGAAGATATAAATGGGAGAGTAATTGCTCTTTGAATGCTGTGTTTGTTCTCTTCTCTTGCCTCTTCTTGAATCTTCAAAGTATTCTTCATTAAATAGGCTTCAAGATTTTAAAGCCGTTGGACACAAAGTTTGAAAGCTTGGCCTCTTGCAGATCTTCATTGAATGCAAAAGAGTCATTCTGATCAGCCATTAAAGCCTTGAGAACTTCGCTTGTTCTCTCTCATCGGAATGATAAAGACTTCTGATACACATTTGGTCTTAGCAGGTCTTTATACTTGCTTTTTTCCATCAAAGGGAAGACTTTCCCTTTTAGTGTAAGTTGCAGTTGTGTTCAGGTAAAGCACTTTGTTGAAGTTCCTTTTCAGAGACAAGACAACTTTCATCCAATATATTCTTCAACGTTAGTCACCAGACGGGTGAGTAACATCATTAGACGGGTTGACTCTTAATAAAGAGATGACGTCCGTTGCGAAGTCTTTCAGACAGGTGAGTCTTCCTTTGATCAGACAGTTGAAGGCTTCTTTAGACGAGTGAACTTTGGTTAGTTCAAACGGGTGAACTTTAGTTAGTTTAGATGGGTGAACTTTTCCTAGTTCAAATGAGTGAACTTCCATTGTTCAGACGGGTGATACCACCTAAAGCTCAGTTCATATAAACACTTAATGTTTATCATTTTAATCTGCTCACTGAGTAGACGAGTTAAACACCACAGACGGGTTCAATTAAATCATTGAATAACTGTTTTAATCTCATCAAAACTATGGTAAATGCACATCAGACATTTTGGAGACTCAACAATCTCCCCCTATTTGATGATGACAAAACATGTTAAATAATTTAATGAACTTAAGAAAATTCACATAAAGTAGACATGTATGTGTATCAAACAATTGTAACATGATCAGACAGGTTAAACGTTGTTCCATTATTTAACATTCTCAGATAGATAAGCATCAGACAGATAAGCATTGTTCTAATGATCTCTTTATCTTAGTCTTATCTTAGTAATTTCTCAGTCTTATCTTCGTATTTTCTCCTCCTTTTGTCATTATCAAAAACAATAAAAAGAGACAGAGAGAAAAGAAAAGATACTAATATTTATCATATTTCCATATCAGACGGATAAACATTTGTTCATATCAGCTTATATCATTAAAAAAAATTTCATTTAGCTTTCTCCCCCTTTTGACATCAGCAAAAAGATAAATAGAGAAACAGAGGAGATAATTTTATTTAACCATCATTGACTGTGTACCAGGTAATTTAAAAAAGAATTACAAAAAGGTACTGAAAAGAACAAAAAGAAAGAAATGCAAGTTTGTTCTTGGGTTTGCCTAAAGACTTTTTCAACTGCTCCCCCTGAGCAGATGCATCCGCTTGACGGTTTTAAAAATGAAGAGAAAGAGATTTGAAAACGTAAGAACGAAATACCTTTTAAAAGGTTTTCCCTTTTTAAAGACCAAAGACGGTTTTAATTTTAAACGAAAACAACAAAGCTGCCTTGTACACGTTTTGCCTCAGATAAAGAAATGGCATTAAAGGATAATAACCATTTGAAAAGATTATATCAAATATGAGTATGACTCATAGGGTCAGACGATTAAACGCAGACGGGTAACGCAAAACTAATTAGACAGGTTATTCAACAATACAGTGTATATTCAAGTTATCTCTTATATACTTAAACCTATCCTCAGCTAATGGTTTTGTAAAGATATCAGCCCATTGATTTTCAGTTTTGACAAACTTAACATCAAATACAACTTTTTGAACATAATCTCTTATGAAGTGATGGTTGATTTCTATGTGCTTAGCCTTAGAATGTTGTATGGGATTTCTAGTTAAGCAAATAGCACTTGAATTATCACACCAGACAGATATATTATGCTCAAATATAGAGTAATCTTCGAGTTGATGTTTTACCCATAAAAGTTGTGAGCAGCAACTTGCAACAGAGACATATTCTGCTTCTACAGTTGAGAGTGCGATAGTCAATTGTCTTTTGCTTGCCCAGGAGACTAAGTTTGCTCCAATGAAGTGACATCCTCCACTGGTGCTTTTCCTTTCAATTCTATTTCCAGCTAAGTGAGCATCACAAAAACCAACTAATCTATAATCTTGTGTTCTTAAGTACATTAAACCAAGATTAGTGGTTCCAAGCAAATATCTAAAGATTCTTTTAACAGTCTTAAGATGAGATCCTTTGGGATCAGATTGGAATCTAGCACACATACAGACACTAAACTGAATATCAGGTTTGCTACATGTTAAATAAAGAAGAGATCCAATCATACCTCTATAGACAGTTTGGTCTATCTTTTTACCTTCCTCATCTTTGCTTAGATTAGCATTAGTTTGCATTGGAGTTTTCATGATCTTTGAGCTATCCATTTTGTACTTCTTTAGAATATCCTTGATGCACTTTTGTTGATGGATGTAGATACCATCACTCGTCTGCTTGATTTGCAGTCCAAGGAAGAACTTCAATTCTTCCATTATGTTCATTTCAAATTCTGCTTGCATCAGCTTAGAGAATTCCTTGCACAATTTTTCATTAGTAGCTCCGAAAATAATATCATCAACATATATTTGAACTACTATGAAGTTATCTTTTGAGCATTTCTTAAATAAAGTTGTATCAACTTTTCCTCTTATAAAGCCATTATTCATAAGAAAAGAACTAAGTCTATCATACCATGCTCTAGGTGCTTGTTTTAAACCATATAAAGCTTTTTAAGTTTGAAAACATGATCTGGTTTTTCATTTTCTTCAAAACCAGGAGGTTGTTTGACATAAACTTCTTCTTGATCAATTATTCCATTTAAAAAAGCACTTTTTACATCCATTTGAAATAAAGTTATTTGATGTTGTGCAGCATATAATATGAGTATACGAATAGCTTCTATTCTAGCTACATGTGCAAAAGTCTCAGTATAGTCAATACCTTCTTGTTGGTTGTAGCCTTGAGCTACTAACCTTGCTTTGTTTCTGACGACTTTGCCATCTTCACCTAGCTTGTTTCTAAAAACCCATCTTGTTCCAATAACAGACTTGTCTGTTGGTTTGGAGACAAGTTTCCAGACATCATTTTTTTTGAACTGATTAAGTTCCTCTTACATGGCAAGAATCCAGCTTTCATCTCTAAGAGCTTCCTCAATATGCTTTGGTTCAATTTCAGATAAAAAAGCCATATTGCATGACTCTCTTAAGACAGATCTGGTTCTAACACCTTCAGAGGGACTTCCAATGATAAGATCTTCAGGATGATGAGCTTTGACTTTCTAGTCTCTTTTGAGATCATCATGCTGATGTTTACTTGACTGATGACTCGTCTGCTCCACTTGTCTGACAGATTCCTCAGCAGAATCAATTTTAGATACGTCTGGCTGTTGACTCGTCTGCTGGGTAAGGTCGAGTCCTGCAAGATCATCTTCTAGATCTGATAGTTCCCTATTAGTCTTTAAATTATCATTGAATTTTACATGAATGGATTCCTCAACAACAGAGGTTCTAGAGTTAAAAACTCTATATGACTTAGACATTTCAGAATATCCAATGAAGATACTTTTGTCTACCTTGGAATCAAACTTTCCAAGTTGATCTTTAGTATTTAGGATGAAATATTCACATCCAAATGCATGGAAGTAAGATATGTTGAGTTTTCTACCTTTCCACAATTCATAAGGAGTCTTCTTTAAGATAGACCTTATAAGTATTCTATTTTTCACATAACATGCAGTGTTTACTACTTCAGCCCAGAAGTACTTGGGGAGATTATTTTCATTGAGCATTGACCTAGCCATCTCTTGCAGAGATCTGTTCTTTCTCTCAACCACTCCATTTTGTTGTGGAGTTCTAGGTGCAGAGAAGTTGTGAGAGATTCCATTCTCTTCATAGAACAGTCTGAATTGCTCATTTTTAAATTTTCCCCCATGATCACTTCTAAGGGTAGAAATACAAAAACCTTGCTCATTTTGTACTTTCTTACAGAATACAGAGAAGGCCTTAAAGGACTCATCCTTATGGGTTAAGAAAAGTACCCATGTAAATCTAGAATAGTCATCAACAATGACAAATCCATATTTCCTTCCAGCTAAACTAGCAACACTAACGGGTCCAAACAGATCCATGTGTAACAACTGAAGAGGTCTAGAGGTTGATACAAGGTTTTTTGATTTGAAACTTGATTTTACTTGTTTACCTCTCTGACATGCATCACATAAAACATCTTTCTTGAAACTAATATCAGGCAATCCTCTCACAAGGTTATCCTTTTTCAATTTCGAAATAAGTTTCATACTAGCATGTCCTAGTTTCTTATGCCATAACCATCTTTCATCCTCTTTAGACATCAGACAGGTTACACTTTGAAAGTTCAGTTAGCTCAATCTTATAAAGATTTTGTTGTCTATTAGCTGAAAAGAGGGTCTTGCCACTCGTCTTTGACTATGCATTCATTCTTAGTGAAGGAGACATCAAATCCACTATCACATAATTGACTTATGCTAAGTAAATTATGTCTTAGTCCTTCAACCATAAGCACATTAGAGATTGAGGCAAAACGAGGTTTACCACCAATTGTACCAATCCCAATTACTCTTCCTTTTTCATTGCCTCCAAAGGCAACAAATCCACCATTTTTAGACTGAAGGTCTTGGAACATAGCCCTTTCCCCTGTCATATGTTGCAAGCAGCCACTGTCCAGGTACCAGCAGAGGCGTCTGCTTTGTCCTATTAAGGATATCTGCGACAGAAATTATTTTATCTTTAGGTACTCATATTTTTCTGGGTCCTTTTCTGTTAGTTCTAGGAGTCTGTGAAGACTTCCTCTTCTTCTTGTGAAAACACTTAGACATAACATGTCCATCTTTTCCACAGAAGTTACAGACGGGTCTAATTCTAACTGGAGTGGGTTTAACATAGACAGTTGAGGTTTTAGTTGATACTTTATGATCAGCTTGATGATCATATCCAATACCTTCTTTGTTAAGAGAGTGTCTCTGACATCCAAGCAGTTTTATCAGATTATCTCTGCCATTAGGGATGTAAACGAGTCAAGCTGAGCCGAGCACTTGAAGCTTGAGCTTGGCTTGTGAAAAAAATGGGTTGCTCAAGTTTGGTTCATTTATTTAAACGAGCTTAACCAAAAGCTTGAGCTTGGCTTGTTAACTAACGAGCTGAACCCGAATAGTTCACGAATAGCTTAGTTCATTTACATCATCTCTGTCAGTTCGTACATGACATCGTCAGTTTTAGGACTAACGTGGAAGACAAAACATGTAACATCCCTGTTTTCTGTAATCCTAATTAAGGTAGATGACCTTGATCGGGTGTTCGTATGATGGTGTGATTGCTTGTGTGTTAGTTTGGCACCTAGTTGGAAGTTTAGGAATAGGCTTGAACAGGGTTGGAAGTGCCCACGGTGTAACACGAGAAACTGGGGAAGTCAGAAGGCTGGAAATTCTTCTCTCGCTGAGCTTGACGCTTAAGCGTGGGAGGAATCCATGCTCAAGCGTTGCGACGCTTAAGCGTGGAATAGGCTGACGGCTCAACGTGCTGAGTGCGCTGTGCAGCTATTCTGAGTTTGGACGCGTGTGAGACACGTGTCAGGCCAGGGAGCAGGCGGAGTGGACGAGGTTCCATGCTCGAGCGTGGAGAGCGTGGCAACGTTCAAGCGTGCAAAGTGAACCATGCTGAAGCGTGGACAGCAGGAACCATAAGTGGAGCTTCCACTTTCATCTTCTCACTTGCACGAATTTTGGGGAGTTTTCTGGGCTGCTAGAGAGAGAAAGCTTGAGGTTAGAGGTGATCGAGCCGTCGGAACGCGATTCTGACTACACGGTTGTGATCGCGGCGAAGTTTTCTACAACTCTAGCGGATTACTTTCTCGATTCGCCCCAGGTAAACTCGAATCCCTAACTGTTCTTCGTGTTCTTGGCATTCTTCGAGAGTTTACCTTTTTCTTGATCTTGGGAAAGAGAGACCGCGAGCTTGAGGAGGGAGAAGCTGGATCGTCGTGCTTGTGATCTCATGGAAGTTTGTGCTATAGCTATTCAGGTGGGGAGAAAGAGTTACACACGTCGGGGAGGCAAGCGTAGACTATATAGTTCTGTCGTATGTTTCACGTGTGTAGGGGAACCCTAAACCCTATGTGAGTTTGAGCCCTGACGAAGTACCTAAACCCTAGGTTTAGTCTACTTCGGGCCAGCACCGCTATGTTGATACCCTGGGTTAGCAGATTTATGTTGACTGGCGTGATGTATGTATAGCTGCTTTGTGAGTATCTGCTTATCTGTTGATTGTGGTATGTAGTATATCTGCATGATATGATGGCATGTTGTTGTATGAGGTATTTACTATTGCACTGAACATGCTGATATTGATGAATTGCTGTATGTATCTCGAAATGAATGTATGCATGAGAATCGGAGGTTTAGTCTGATTAGGGCTTTGACCCTGTGGTGGACGGTTGAGCTGATAGTTGAGATTGAGGTTATAGTTAGAGCTGGATGCTCGTAAGTTATGACGGGAGCTTGGAGCTCATACGGTACAATGGGAGCTTGGAGCTCGTATGGTTACAGTTGGAGCTTGGAGCTCATATGGTACAGTTGTAGCTTGGAGCTCGCGTTGCTGAGAGCAAAGTTGCACGTGTCGTTATATCAGCTTAAGGAAGATGGATGACATGCTGCATATGCATATGATGCCAAGTGGCGAGCAGTATGCTGTGAGGTATACGAGGTTGGTGCACCGAGTGCGGGTACGGAAAACGGAAGGGAAGGTCTGTGTGACTGCGGGGATATACTGGACACAGGTGTTCCCACAAGGGATCGATAAGGTAGCTCCTATTGTGTCATGGCTGGGCACGTCCTACTATCCCGACAGGACCCTGAGTCTTTCCAGTTGCTGGTGAATCTTCCGAGGAGGCCCAGGTACCCCTCTTTGTCTGGGACAATTGAGCGGTGATGCACTCTTATGGGTTACAGCGAGCCGAACGGATTACCGGAACGAACCAACTTGTGGTCCGTTGAGCGGACGAGATGTTGCCCTTAGTAGGGTGTTTAGTACCGGCCGACATGCATAGAAAAAGTACGTGTCACATCTAGCTAGGGAACGACCGTGGTGTTGAGACACTGAGAGATGGTTGTGTTTGCTATATATGCTGCATTGCATCATCCTTATATTTGATGTGTTGTATATCTTATCTCCCTGTCTTTTCTTTGTTTATGTATGTTCGTGCTACGTGCAGACGACGAGCCAGCAGAGCCACAGGATGGACCCGAGGTGTCACCCGTTTATCACTGGAGCACCGCGGATGCCGGTGCTGGGGGATATTGAGATTGTGTACCACGATGAGAGGGGATGGCGGGTGGACCCCTCAACCTTTTTGGTAGCATACACAGGACCAGTTAGCTTGATCTTCAGGAGAGGTACTCCACCATATGCAGAAATCATCGGACCCTACCGTGTTTACTAGTTTTTTCCTTTCCCCCGGATGTGGTGACCACCGAGCCAGAGAGAGCGGGATTACAGGTGGGTGGCACCACAGACTTCAGCAGTATCTAGCAGGAGGGGCTTCGTGTACAGAAGCCAGAGGAGGCGTTCAGATCGGTACCTGAGGACGGCCCTGAGGCGCCGTATAGTATTGTCGAGTTCCTCCTCCGAGTACGAGCCTACACGGGTTTATAGGTGTAGCCACAGAGAGGGACAGGGTAGCTCAGGTCATCCCTACCACTGATGGTAAGGGCTAGCCAGTGTGTCTCTAGGACTGTGTGGAGAGGCTGATGTATTTTTGAGAGTGGGGTTGAGGAGCGCTGGTGAGGATGTTAGGGAGCTTTCTTTTGGAGTCCTGATGTATATGTTTTATTTTTAAGTTCACAGTTGTACAGTTAATGTATGTATTATAGTAGCCCTACTGAGGGGGTAACCACGTAACTACTCGTATATCGCATGTGTATATTTTACTTTTCCCATTGTGTTTTACTCTGATGCATGGTTTATTTTACGTGCTTATGGAAATGTTCTTTTGTTTGCTGTTCGTTTAATAAGCGCGTAATAATATCGCTAGGTTATAGTTAATAATGTCATAAGTGGGTTCTAAGCCTAATGGGATTATCCTGCGTAAGCGGGGTCATCCCGTTACAAAACATAACGTATAGAACCAAAATGAAAAGCAATGAAAGGGAACATACAATTTATTTTTTTCATTTTAGTCCTATACGTTATATTTTGTCTTCCATAATAGTTTTTCCATCAATTCCTTCTTGACAACGTCACTTGTAGGACTAACGTGGTGATGAAACATAACGTATAGAACAAAAATGCAAAAAATAAAACATATAGTACCAAAATGAAAAATAAAAAAAAAACGTACAAGACAAATCAATCTATTTTTCAATGACATATATATATATATATATATATATTTATATATATATATATATATATATATATATATATATATATATATCAAGTAAGAGGAGTGTTTTTATTTGAGAGTGAGAGAAGCAAATCTTAGCCTTTGGATCAAACCATGAACACTCAAGATTAGAACATAAAGTCATATGACTTTTTTAAGTGGTTATATGACCACTAACCAACTTTTAATCAGTACCATCCATGTATGTTTAAATGACCAAGATTTGCTCCTCTCACTTTCATATAAAAAACCCCTCTCACTAGATATGCCCTATATATAAACGAGCTATTCGCGAGCCGTTAATTTCGAGCCTGTAAGGCTTGGGCTTCGCTCATTTAAATTTGAGCTCAATCTCAAGCTTGAGTTTATTTATTTAATTAAACAAACGAGCTCGATCGAGTATTTAACGAGCCGATCCCGAATAGTTCACGAATAGCTCAGCTCATTTACACTCCTATCTGCCATTAACAAATCTAGCGAGATCAGAAGTGAGCTCCTTCACTTTCAGTTGAAGTGTGACAACTTCTTCAGAATGTGATGTTTCACTTGAGATCGAAGCTTCATCAGACTTTTCAGTCCTCAGCTGGCTATTCTCTTTGGCCAGCATCTCACACTCTTGAGATTTTTGTTTATGCTCACTGAAGAGTTTAACATAATCTCTCTTGAGGGATTTGAAGGCCTTAGATAAGCCTTTGGATTCCTCTACCAGCTCATCATAAGCATCATGCAAATCCTCAAGTTCATAATGTACCTCTGTTTCAGGTTCTGAATCTATGTTGGCCATCAAACAGAGATTAGCTTTCTCTTCTGTCTCTTCTCCTTCAGAAGATGAACATTCAAGATCTTCCCATGTGGCCATCATTCCTTTCTTCTTCTTTCTGAAGAATTTCTTTTTGGAAGCTTTCTTTAAAAGAGGGCATTCAGGTTTAATGTGACCAGGCTTCTTGCACTCATAGCAGACAACAGGACTCTTATCTGTTGATGTGGATTCTTTGTGGAATTTTCTGAAAGGCTTCTCCTTTCTGAACTTCTTCTTTCTCCAGAGCTTTTTCATCTTTCTGGTCATGCGAGAAGTCTCTTCATCACTGGTCATGAGCGAGCGTACTTGTGCGGTGGAGTGAATGTCGCCGGCGGTGGTGGGACGGAGGAGCTGCGTAGTGGTGGGAGGAGGGGAGAGGGCTAGAGAGAGATGGAGGAAGAGGGTTCAGAAGGGGGGAAATGAAGTGAAGGAGAAGGAGTTCGCGGGTTATAGAAAATTAGAATTTACCGACGGATTTATCCGTCGGTAAATTTAGACTGTTGAACATTATCCGTGGGTAGTGTGGGTTAGGTGCACGCATTTACTTCTAGACATACCAACAGGCTATCCGTCGGAAACTTCTACCACATTACGGACGGATAATCCGTGGGTAATTAAAAAAGATATTACCGACGGGTTATTACGTCGGTAATTGTCTCGCGCAAATTTTAGCCGTTTATCGTGCCAAAGTTACCCACGGATTTAGCTGTCGGTAATCTCTTTTCCAATTACCGATGGAATATCCGTCAGTAATATATGGCGATTTGACTTTCCGAAATTACCGACGGAAGAAGCCGTCAGTAATGGAAATATTACCGACAGAGTCAAGAGCGTAGGTAAACAGCCTTCGGTAATGTACAGAATTCTTGTAGTGGGAAGCCCTAACCCTACTGGTGGTTGAGCCCCAATAAAGTACCTAAACCCTAGGTTTAGCTTACTTTGGGCTATCGCCGTTAAGTTTGGAAACCCTAGGTTAGCGAACTGTTGATTGAGGATGATCTGTTCGTATGACTGTATGCTGCTGATTGTTGTTGTTGCTATCTGTCTAAGTGCCTATATGCTACTTGGTATGTGATGTGCTACTATCTGCTATTGTTGGTATTATTACTGCCATTATTATACTGTATTTTGTGATGTTGAACGTTGTGGCGGAATGCGGTAGAGTTAAGTTTAGATGTGTGCCGTGTTGTTGTCGGATTGATACCGTGGATGGTGTCGTTGCTGTTATGCTAACTTTTAGAGGTTGTGGCCGTGATTGTTTGAGCTGCAGCTCGTGGACGCGTGGGGTCGAAGCTATGGTCGTGTGGATGCAGTGGCATCGTGTTGTTTCTGATTGAGAGCTTAGGCATGAGATCCGGTATCAAGTCCGTTGAGGATGTTTGCTGCATACCATCACATCAGCTGCCAAATGGCGAGGCCGTGTGATAGGTAGTATGGGCTGCCAGCGTCATACGAGGTTAGTTGTACCTGAGTGCGGGTACGGAAAGTAGATGGGGCGGTCAAGTGAGTGACCTTAGGGATGTTGCCGATCTCGGGAATAGTTTACAGTCACGGATGAGGTAGCCCCTATCCTGTCGTGACATCCGATCCAGTCCGATTTGCCCGACTAATCCCAGTGCTTTCCATTTGTTCCAGGCTAACGTTCCGAGGCGACCGAGATACCCCGGTTCCAGTGTGGAAGGGGGATTCACTCTTATTAGTCACGGTGAGCGGTTCGATTTCTTGGACAAGCTAACTCCGTTCCGACACAGAACCTGTTCCGGTATGGACTTGTTCGGGTGTGGAACCGTTCCTGTGGGAACCAGCTTTGTGAGTTTTCGGCCGACATGCTGTATGGGATTAGTATCTCGATCTAGAGGATTGATCTGAGTCTGAGACTTATGGAGATGAATGCATGTTGCATGTGTTGTCTCGAGAGACGTTTGCTGGAATACAGTAATTGTTATATTTGTTATATCTGCTACATGTTATATGTGTTTACTGCATTACTGTTGTTTTCCGATATTGTTATGCACGGTATTTCTCATCTCCCTATTGTTGTTTTTGTTGTTCTGTTGTGGGTTCGCTCGAATATGACGAGCCAGCTGAGGCGTAGGATGGACCCGAGGCTTCACCCGTTTATCACGGGGGCACCGCGATCGCCGGTGCTAGGTGACATTGAGATCATCTACCATGATAAGAGGGGATGGTGGGTGGACCCCTCGACCTTTTTGATGGTTTACACAAGACCCATCAGTCTGATCTTTTGGAACGACACACCGCCGTATGTGGACATCATTGGCCCTTACCGAGTGTACCGTTTTCTTTCTTTTCCCCGAATGTGGCGACCGCCGAGGCAGAGGGAGCGTTATGACACCTTTAACCCCAACATACGTTTATTATATAAATATTAATTTTCGAAAAGATTCTTTGCAGAAAAAAGATAATATACGAGTTCTACCATTAATAAACATTTTCGCAATAGTTAAGGGTATCACCATTCATAAATTCAAACCTCAAATCCAATTAAATTAAACATATTGTCATAAAACATTTACAAGTTTCGGATAAATAATAAATAGTTTAAACAAGATAATCCTCTAGCCCGATGTCACATGGATCAAAGCTAAACCACAAACCATAAAGAAAATAAATAGCATCAAAAGAATTCAACTACTAATACTCTAAGCATCAACAACTCCACGTTAGCTCTGACGTGTTACTCTTCAGTCACTTGAGAGTCATCTGAACAAATCATACATTGCACAAGAAAAGACACAAATACAAAGGGGTGAGAAGACATACTCATATACATATGTTGTGGAAGTAAAATGGAAATTAAGGCGAGTGCATACACACAGATATACATATATACATATACATACATATACATATAAGTACTACACACCCACAAACATAACATAATCATTCTCGTAAATCAAGTCAAATCATCTCATAACAGTTTAACATATCATCTAATTATATTTTATATACATGTCGCGTTACAATCACAAGCAACAATGTCCCCTCGGACTCATACAACACACATAATTGAGTACCCACAAACAGGCTCTCTAGGGGCTGGGTCCGATAAACAAGCTCTTAGAGGCTGGATCCCATAAACAGGCCATTCTATGGCTGGGTCCATAAACAGGCCCTTCCGAGCTGAGTCCCATAAACAGGCCTTGCAGAGCTGGGTCTCACGTAAACATTCACAAATGAATACCCGTAAACAGGCTCCTTAAAGCTGGGTCTCACACATAAACAATATATCACATTTCAATAATGTCACAATCATAGTTCACATACACTCATCCTTAATTATAACTCAATATTCACATATTATAATCTCAAACCAATAGTCATATAATTCACGATTACAACTAATCACAACATTATCATAATAACATTTACAAACACTATAGCACTTATAGTAACATATACATATTTATAACATAATAGCAACAAATACATGTTTTATGATAGTATAGTCATACGATAAAGTCAATATGATAATTATAACACACAATCATTCAAGCCATTGCTCCAACAATGGCAACAACAAATCACTCAAGGCACAAGGGGATCATGGGAATCCCCAATCACCTCAATCTCATTCCAACATTCCCATATGATATAATCATCTTTCTTCCCCCATACTTGGTATGACGATCACAATGAACAAAGGAAGAGAAAAGTTCCGGAAAATGTTGTGTCTCACGAACACTCGATCTCACGGCACTTGATTTAACGATCACAGCCCCAAAAGGTTCAAGAGTAGCAGCGAGAAAGAGGAATTGTGATGGCAGTGATACTCCTCAAGCGAAGGTGACGAAAAACGATGAACAAAGGTGAAATCTCCTTAAAGAATCCTTGAAAAGGGTTTAGGAATCCTTGTTTAGAGATAGAGGCAGTTTCTAAGAGTATTTCAAGTTAGAAAATAGGTTTAGGTCGAGTCTTATGGTATAAATATAAGTTAGGGTCATTATGGGCTGATTAGGAGCCCAAAAACACGTTTCTGCTGTGCTCCGGTTCGAGAGGTGAACCACTTTTAGCGAGGCAAACTAGAGAGCTCCAAGAAGTTGTCAGCCAGATTTGCGAAGCGACATTGCCTTCTCAAGGCGAACTTATAGAAGCCGAATTTGGCCTTGAAACCTGAAATAAGACTTGTAGATAATTCTCTAATCTTTCCAACGCATCCAAGATCGCCTCAATCGGACGTTTAGAACTCAAGATATAGACAAAATTGTAAAATAGGTTTCTTGGACTCGAATGGATTGACCCTTTCTAAAGGTTAAACTATCCCAAACATGAACCTAGACATCAAGAACAAGCAAAACAAGCATATATAAACATATATAAGCAAGGATTAAAACATATAAGCATAGGAGTAAAAAGTAGGGTGTTACAAGCGTGACTACATGTGGGTGGCACCCCAGTCCTTAGCTGTGTCCAGCAAGAGAGGCTACGTCTATCGAGGCCAGTGCGTACTCATGGCGAGGGTCAAGGTAGCTCAAGGCATCCTCACCACTGATGGTGAAAGCCTGCCAGTGTGTCCTAGGGAGTGAGCTGAGAGCTTTTCATGTACCTTTTGAGTGGGGACGGGTAGTACTGGTGAGCTCTGAGAGTTTTCTTTTGATGTTTGATGTATTTTCAATTTTTATTTCACAGTCTGTATATGTATGTATAGTGCCTTGCTGTTTGGGCTACAGTTACGCATGTTATCTATATATATATATATATCTTTTGTTATGATGTTGCGCTTTTACTCTGATAGTTTTCCTATGTATGCCGTTATTGCTTGTTTGCTTCCGCAACGTTGTTTGAATACCACACTATCTCTTTATACACGGCTAAGCATAGTTAATAATAGTAGGAGTTTGGGACTAATGAGATTATCCTTCTCTGGGAGAGGAGGGTCGTCTCATGGGCCATTCGACCATACCACCTTGGGAGGAGCCAAGATTTGCCTTTCCATTATTTCAAATCAAGGTTATGATACTAACCATAAATAGAAAAAGTGTTTTAACCCTTTTAAGTTAATCTTGTACTAAAGCCTCCTGCAAGCAACAACACATCCACCTTTTTACATCTTGACCCTCCAATATCATTTAACAACTTTGGACAAATGTTTGGAGTCCACAAGGAGGGGAGAGTTCGGCCATTTGGTGATTAAAACACCAAAAACCACTATTCCATCCATTTTCAACTTAAAACACCAAAGGCTCCAAGTTTCTCTCTTCACACTCTTCCTCTCTAGTTTCGGCTAGGTCTATTAAGTAATCCTACTCATTTTATTTCAAAAGTTCGACTTCATATCCTTGTTGATCTCATTCATCTAAACAACTTTCATCTTTTGAATTTCTTCATTTGAAGTTGTTTACATAAAGTTATTCAAGAATCTTTCAAGGAAACTTCAAGCTTCATGAACTTGTTGTGAGTCTTTCTTTGAAGAAGTAAGTTCCTAACTTAGTTCCTTCATGTCTTTACTCTAAGGGAACACTTTGTCTTATCATGTTCATGGTGTTAAAAATCAAGTTTTGAAATTGTTGATACTTTCTTCTAGGTCACGGTTTTGGCATTGTTCTGGTGACCAAGTTTTCTTTTCATCTTCTTCAAGGGAACTTCAAAGACGTAATGGGGGAGTGAACCATATCACATCTTAATGGTGGTGATAAAGGCCTCCTAGTTTTGTTGAAGGAAAACCCTAGATCTAGGGTTTCCTTATAAAGTTCATTACTTTGTTGTTATGTTGCACTATTTTGTTGTGTTGATATGGTGATTGTATTTTTATGAGTTGGTAGAAAATCATTTTGGCATGGTGAAAAGCTATTCTTGGGTCCAAAGACCTAAGGATAGGGTTTTTGGATGATGAGCTTGTTTATGTTCTAAGTTGCCTTGATAATATGCTAATGTATTGGTATGATTTTCTAGCTACTTTGAATGCTGTTGGATGGCTTTAATTGTGTGGAAATAGGCCATGTATGGTTTGGCCATGTGGTGTATAATGAGGGAAGCCAAAGCTTCCATGTTCAAGTGATGATGTAATGGACTTCAAATGGTTCAAAGAAGGCAAAATAATTAAAAGAGACCTACCTTTTTTACTTGGGGGCATTCGGCTATACCTTGCTAAATAGGGTTAAGAACTTAAAATGTTGACGTTAAGGGGTTTAATGTGTTCATACTAAGGTATAAGGGTTATATAAATTGAAAAGGTTTCCAAAGAAATCAAGGTTTGGTTCCAAAGAACCAAGTGTTGTAAATTAAGTATTTTGATTTCATGTGAAAAGTACTTTAAGGATAGGAAGGTTTGATGTTGATCAGCCACTTATTCTAACATGTTGTTTTAAGGAAAAAAATTTCAAGAACAAAGAGTTTCATAGATAGCCAATTTGTTTTTCAAAGATTTTGGTGAGTAAACCTACTTTGAGAAAAATGAGATTTCTTGTAAGTATTTTCTTTAAACAAAGAGTCTTGTACACTACTATTATCCATTTAGAAATCTTACAAAATACATGAGTTATAGTTTCCATTTGAAAATAAAAGGGTAATTTAAAGTAAGGTGTATATTCCTTTTTACACTAAATTAGATGCTTCATGAGTATTTGTATAGAGTTTTCAAACTACACTTAATAAAGGAGATTTCACCAAAAAGTCTACTACAATGAAAATACTTTGAAGATTTTATTATAATAGCGCAAACACGTATTATCTTCTAAAGGAAAATCAATGAGTCCCATAATGGACTCAGAAAGACTAAGTAAAAGACATGCACCAATACCTTGTGGTCATGATAATTCATGTCCCACACCCTCGATGATTTAAGTCATCTAAGGAATCCATAATGTTTAATCATAAAGAGTTACATATGTATAAAATAAGTAATGTTTCTTTGATAGATAAGTGAGAAGAGATGATGAAGGGATCCTTGGGGATCCTGTCTTGCGTAATTAATTTAGGATACGGAATAATATATCATAAGACATGAACATCGTTTTACGAATGACGAAGTTGTACGTGATTGCTGTAACGCCCCGATTTTTCAAGCTTTATAATATGAATTAAATAGTATTTATGCGTTTGTATTTTAATGGAGGGTATAGAGAGTAAAATAAAATAATCTGAGACCATAGTCAAGCTCTACGCTATCGTAGGAAGCTATGGTTAAATTTTGATCAAAAACTCAGACGGAGTCCGATCTGCGTTTTTCACTGACAGTAGTGTTTTATTATTATCAAGACCTAATTTTGACTCACGAACGAGACAATTAGTCTTAGAATTCGATTCTCTACAAATTGGCTAAAATCAGTTCTTGACATTAAAAAAGTGAAAATAATATAAACTATTCGGGCCAAAACTCGAACCGGGAGACGATTGGAGAGGTAGAAGGATTTAACGGGACCCGTTAACGGATAAACTTGATGTCACATCAAATCACATCACCTTGAATTTTGTGCCACCCTCATGATGACATCCTAAAAATATCTAAACGCGTTCACACTGCGAAAAGACCAAAACGCCCCTGATCTTTTCCTAAATGACATTTTCGTCCCTATAGGAAAAGACCATTTTGCCCCTGGACATTTGGGAAAATACTCTTTTGCCCTCACCCTCATCATGACAACTTGAAAATATCTAGATATTTTCTTAAACTTAAGGGTGAAAAGATTAAAATGTCCTTGGACTTTTAAGGAAAAGACCATAATACCCTTAATGACAAAAATATCTTTGGACCTCACCTCCTCACTTGGCCATTTGGCCATTCACTTCTTTTCTCTCTTCTCTCACTTTGTTCTTCACTTGTTCTTCAAAGTTTTTCATAGTTCTTCAACCATTTCTTCACTTTGATCTTGAAAAGTTGAAGTTTTTGGTGAAACAAAGTTGTTTTCTTCTTAAGCTTCATCATCTAGGTTGTATAAACTCCATCCTAGCTCTCTTAATCTCTCTATTTCATCTCTTAAATCTCTTGATTCATGGAGGTTAGAGTTTTGATTCATAAACTTCATAAATCCATGAAAATTTGTAGAAAAATCCTTTTAATACCAAACCAAATTCTATGAGTTAGATTCATTATTCTCTTTCATTATCCAACAGCATGTAACCAAAAGATTTCTCTAACTCATATGAGTATTAAGTGGTCGAATGGCCTATCTTGAAAAAGTTTGAGTTTTTGATTCAAATTTGAGTAATAAGACTTGTTTTAGTGTTATGTGTACCTAAGGATCATCCATCCAAGAGATAAGAAATTTTGGACATCTCTAGCTAATTTTAATATAGAGGGGCCGAAGCCTAAGTGGATGGAAATAGGGGAAATTTGTGTTGTTAGATGTTAATGTTTAATTGATTGTTTTGATTGTAGTTGGTGACGAGTATTCGGGCGAGTAATCGGGAGATTCACAAACCGATCAACCGACTTTTCATCGGGAGGATATATTCACCAAAAGGTATGGGGGGTGAACCTCGTCACACCAAAATTGGTGGAGGTAAAAATGGTTGTTTATGTTGTTTGGGTGAAACCCTTTTGTTTGGGTTCACCACTTTATTGGTAAAGTTCTCTTGGAGAACATAATTTGTAATAATGGTTCTATGTTTAGTGGTTTATGATGACATGTGATTGAATGAAAATATTTTCATGTATGTTGAAAACCATACTTTGATCTCTAAATCAAGTAAGGATTTTTATGCTAGATTATGATGCAATGATGTCTAATTGTTGTTTGTCATAATTTGATGAGCATTTCAAGCTATGACTTGACAAGTTAGTGAAGCAAAATCTTCACATTACCTTAGGAGAGCATTCGGCCTTGGCTAAGAATAAAAGGGAGAACATGAGTTGTTCTTGAACATTCAAAGTTTTGAAAGTAAGAAAGTGTTTTAATAACTTATATTTCAAAGCAAAACAAGAATTGATTTTGATCCAAAGATCAAATAAAGTTTCAACATTTAAGTATTCTAAAAGAGAAAAAAAGGTGAAAGTGATTTCATGGAAGTAAAGTAACATGAAAGTTTCTTTAGATTTAATGAGATGTCACCTTTATATTAGAACTAAGATGACATTCTATTTTCAAATATAAGGAGAACCTTGTCTTTAGTGTTAATTAAAGGAATCATAGTTAGAAAGTTGAATAAAGATTACATTTTCTTTTACACTAACTTAGATCATGGTTTTACACTAAATTAGTGAGCAAAAGCCTTTTTAAATTAGTTAAGGTACTTTACCTTAATAAAGTAACAATGTTCTTTCAAGTCAATGAGTTTTCAATTAGAAGGGTTTTGGTTTACAAAAAGAGTTTTCAACTCAAAATCATAAAGTTTTATGCGTAAAAGCCTAAGTTAAAGTAATTAACTTGGAGTTGAAGACAAGAGATAATTAAGTATGGTATGTGGTGGAACAAGACCATGTACTATACCATTGATGACTTAGTTCATCAATGACTTCATAAGACTTAAGTGAATCAACACATATTTCCTTATTTGAAAATCAAGGAGTTAATATCTTAGAAAGGATCAAAGACTTATCTAAGAGGATTCTCAATCCTTCTTCATGATACTTAGGACTTGAGACATAATTCATAAGACATAAACACAAACATGAAACGTTTTGGGTTTTGGAACAGTAGTTCGATGACGGACCGATGATTCGGATCCAGGTCAATCGTTTAATTGTTTCAGTCTTGTGATGACTCGATCCCGAAGGGATCACGAGATTTATCTGGTAGATAAAAGTTTTGTAATACAAAGACGCGTATAGTTCCTAAGGAAGAGAACCATAGTGAACCTTGAGGTTTATCCGGTGCATAGACATTGCTTTATCGCATCTGCTTTGTGTAAGCATTGGTATTTCATTGCATGAGTTGTAAGGCCTTAAGCCTAGGAGTTGAGCTTACACATTGATTTGGATGCGAATCTTATGGTGACGTTTTAAATAATCTTGGAGGTATCAGGGTTGGAAAGGCTGACATGAGATCAGTTGGTAGCTCTTCTGTTTCATGGCGAATCCGAGCAATACACTGATATCCTCGACTAGTTGCCTTACTTTTCATGTTTGGTGCAGAGTGTTTCCATAAAGCCAGATATGTGCACGTTACGAATGTTGTAGCATCTTGCCCAAGGCTGGCGTACACGGAACATGTCCTCCCATTCACTCTCTCCGATGTTTTGTTAGCTCCATGGAGTAGGGGTCAGAGTTTACCCTTGTGGCATATGGGATTGAGTCATGTACATCGCATTGCATTGCATGGCGTTGATGATTACATTTACGTGTTGTAGATCGTTGTTCTGTTTTCGAGAATGCCTTATTTTATGCTGCTAATTGATTAACATGATATATTGAGATTTATGGTATGCATGTTAAGTATGTTATTACTTGGTGAGTCGTCCCGTTTTTACTTCTGCCATTTTGCTGTGTTGATGATTGGGAATCTCACCCATATCTGTATATCTTCTCTGCTGGTATTGCTGTTTCTGCTTTAGCAGATGGACGCGACGACAGTTCAGTCCAGCATATGCTGAGTCCGAAGAGGGACTCCTTTTGCTGTTTAGTTTTGGCCAGGCAGTGTTAAGTGTCGGTTGTACTTTTGGGGAGCTGTGACTCCCAGTACTTATTATATACTTATTGTCAGTTAGGCTTGGACCTATGTCTGTATACAGTGTTGTCTCTATTTCAGTACTTTAATTCTGTATGACTTCTAGAAATGCATGGTGAACCTAAGTTCATTTATTATTATTTACTTTTACTAATCCCATTACATCAGTGTGAAAAGGAAAAAAAAAAACCGTATTTTCCACATTAATATTATTTTTCGGCCTTATAATCGTTCAGGAATGTGACACTCGGGAAAGAGTGTTGCATTATTTGGTATCAGAGCTGGCCGAGTCTTTTGGGGTTTGTAGGTTATGGTCTGTCTTGTTTGTGCTGTGTTCTCTGTGTGTTTCTCTGTTGTTATCTCTATAAGGGAGGTAATATTGTTTGCTTTAATTGTGTTGTGGTCCCTTGAGTTTGACAATTCTGGTTTTGAATGGCTGCTCAAAACTTGAATGCTACTGTGAATGCCATACGGGAAATGGCTATTTTGCGATGTTTCAACGTGATGAGAGAGCTGCTGGGGGCAGAGGATTGGATGAATTCCTCCGTAGGAACCCACCTCAGTTCAAGGGTGAGTTCAATCCTGAGCTAGCTGAGGGTTGGATCCAGACTTTGGAGAAGAGTTTTTGAGCTATGAGGTGTACCGAGTACGACAAGGTTGTCTATGCAACTTATATGCTAGTCGAGGATGCTGAATACTGGTGGGAAGGAGTCCGTCAGGTGCTGATACATGATCAGTAAGTTATAGACTGGAATGCTTTCACAGGGAAGTTCCTGGAGAAATATTTTCCTGCAAGTGCGAGACACGAGAAAGAGATGGAGTTCCTCCAACTGAGACAAGGGGGAATGTCTATAGTTGAGTACGGGGCCAAGTTTGAAAGTTTGGCGAAGTTCTCAAACTACTTCCTAGACAACCCAAGAGAAGAATGGAAATGCAGGAAGTTCGAAGGGGGCGAAGGGGGTTTGAGGCTCGATTTAAAAAGGGTTGTGGCTCCTCTGGAGATTTCTATTTTTCCAAGGCTGATGGAAAAGTGTTGTCTGATCGAGAGTTTGGAGCCTAATAAGGATAAGCGAGCATAGATTTCTGGACCGACTAAGTTCCACAGAGGGAACGGTGGTCGTGACAACAAATCTCGATGGAAACCATATTCAAAGCAGTAAGATCAACAACAACGTTCTGTGGGAGGAAGCAGTGGGGGTTTCAGTCAGTCTGGAAACGCCCCAATCAAGTGTATGAAGTGTGGAAAGAGTAATCATTCAACAAGAGAATGCTCGATCAAGGGGATTATATGCTTTAAGTGTGCAACCGAAAGCTGAACATTCTGCCAACAATGTGCAAGCAGTGAGGCCTAAGGCAAAGGGCAGGGTCTATACTGTGAGTGGCACTGAGGCTTCTCAGAATGAGGACTTAATCCATGGTCAGTGCATCATGGGAGGTAAAACCTTAACTGTACTGTTTGATTCAGGCGCAACGCATTCCTTTATTGCATATGACTGTGTGGACCTTTTGGGATTGCTTATGTCTTCTTTACCTTTTGATTTAGTAATTTCTACGCCTACTGCAAAGCCTGTTATAACTACTAAAGTTTGTTTGAATTGTTCTATTTCTGTAAAAGAGAGAACGTTTTTATTGATTTGATCTGTTTGCCTCTTTCGCAAATGGATGTAATCTTAGGAATGGATTGGTTATCTTCTAACCATATCCTGTTAGACTGTGCAAATAAAACCTTAGTTTTACCTAGTTTTGAGAATTCTGGATTTTTGACTGCCAACCAAGTAAACGCTTCTTTGAGAGAAGGAGCTCAAGGATACATGCTGCTATCTTCTTTGGAGGTCAAGAGCGAGCTAGTTTTAGAGCATGTGCCTGTCGTGAACGAGTTTCCGGAAGTCTTTCCTGAGGATGTACCAGGATTATCGCCAGTTCGGGACATCGAGTTTTTGATCGATCTTGTGCCAGGAACGGGGACCAGTGTCTATGGCATCGTATCGTATGGCACCTGCAGAGTTGGAAACCTTGAAGGAACAATTGGAGGACTTATTGGGGAAACAGTTCATTAGACCCAGTGTGCCGCCATGGGGGGCACCTGTGCTGTTAGTGAAGAAGAAAGATGGAACTTCTCGCCTATATGTGGATTATCGCCAGTTGAACAAGGTTACCATTAAGAACAAGTATCCTCTTCCGAGGATAGATGGCTTGATGGATCAGTTGAGGGGAGTGGCAGTTTTCTCCAAGATTGATCTACGATCGGGTTATCACCAGATTCGTGTGAAGGCAGAGGATGTACCAAAGACAGTGTTTCGAACACGCTATAGGCACTACGAGTACCTTGTAATGCCGTTTGGGGTGACGGATGCTCCAGCCATATTCATGGATTATATGAATAGGATTTTTCGTCCCTACCTAGATAAGTTTGTTGTTGTTTTCATAGACGACATACTCATCTATTTGCGAGACCGGGAAGAACACGCTGAACATCTTAGTGTGGTTCTTCGGGTTCTGAAGGAGAAACAGTTGTACGCGAAGCTGTCTAAGTGTGAGTTTTGGCTCGACAAAGTGCAGTTTTTGGGTCACGTGATTTCAATTGAAGAAATTGCGATAGATCCGTCGAAAGTTGAAACAGTTCTTGAGTGGGAAAGACCAACCACAGTGACTGAGATAAGCAGTTTTGTGGGCTTGGCTAGGTATTATCAGAGGTTCATCGAGCGATTTTCTAAGACTGTAGGACCCTATACCCAATTAACGAGGAAGGATAAAGCTTTTGAGTGGATGGAAGCTTGTGAGAAGAGTTTCCAGGAGTTGAAAAAGAGGCTGACTACTTCGCTAATGTTGGTGTTGCCAGATCCAAGCGAACCTTTTGAAGTGTATTGTGACACTTCGTACCAGGGGTCAGGCTGTGTTCTGATGCAGAATCGGAAAGTGGTAACTGATGCCTCGAGACAGTTGAAAGTGCACGAGAAGAATTACCCTACTCATGATATAGAGTTAGCAGCGGTGATCTTTGCGTTGAAGATTTGGAGGCACTACTTGTATGGTTCAACGTTCAATGTCTTCAGCGATCATAAGAGTCTGAAGTACCTATTCGATCAGAAAGAGCTCAACATGAGGCAGAGACGGTGGCTGGAATTTCTGAAGGACAATGACTTCCAGTTACAATATCATCCGGGAAAAGCTAATGTGGTAGCAGATGCCCCGAGTAGGAAGGTATTACATATGTCTGCCATGATGGTTAAGGACCACGAGCTGTTGGAACAGTTTAGAGATATGCATCTGTCCGTGGTCAGTATGCCAGGGAGCCTTTGTGTGGGCATGGTTACAGTGTCATGTGATCTGATGGATCAGATTCGGGAGAAACAAGTGTACGACCAGTATCTAGAGAAAGAGCGAAGGAATTTGAAGAAAGGGATGACGTCTGAATACAAAGAAGGAGCAGATGGAATCCTTAGACAAGGAGAACGGGTTTGTGTGCCAAACAACCCAGAGATAAGGAGATTAATTCTGGATGAAGCTCATAGAAGTAAGTTGAGTATGCATCCAGGATCAACCAAGATGTACCAAGATCTGAAGCGGTTGTTTTGGTGGCAAGGCATGAAAAGAGATGTGGCTGATTATGTGGCGTCTTGCTTGGTGTGTCAGAAAGCAAAGGTTGAACATCAAAGGCCAGTGGGAATGTTACTTCCGTTGGATATCCCAGAGTGGAAATGGGACGGCATAGCAATGGATTTTGTGAAGTGTTTTCCAAGGACACCTAAAGGATGCGATTCCATTTAGGTAGTAATTGATAGGCTTACGAAATCAGCTCATTTTCTACCTATCAATATCAAGTATTCCATGGAGAAGTTGACTCAGATTTATATTTGTGAGATTGTGAGGTTGCGTGGAGTACCTTCAGGCATCATATTAGATAGAGACTCACGTTTTACTTCGCGGTTTTGGCAAAGATTACATGAAGCCTTAGGAACGAAGTTACGATTGAGTTCGGCTTATCATCCTCAGACAGACGGTCAATCAGAAAGGACGATTCAATCTTTAGAGGATCTGTTGAGGGCGTGTGTGTTGGAACATGCCGGAATTTGGGAGAGTTTCCTACCATTGATAGAGTTCACCTACAACAACAATTATCATTCGAGCATAAGGATGGCGCTCTATGAAGCTTTATATGGACGACGATGCAGAACACCTTTATGTTGGTACCAAGATGGAGAAAGTGCTTCATTAGGACATGAACTAGTGCAACAAACAACTGAGAAGGTGAAACTGATTCAAGAAAAGATGAGGACAACTCATAGCCGATAGAAAAGTTATGCGGATAAAAGACGTAGGCCCCTTGAGTTCGGAGAAGGTGATCATGTGTTTTTGAGAGTCAATCCAACGACTGGGGTGAGCAAGGTCCTTAAATCCAGAAAACTCACTCCAAAATTTATAGGACCTTATCAAATTCTTCGTCGGATAGGTCCAGTAGCTTACCAAATAGCTTTACCGCCTTTTCTATCCAACCTTCATAATGTTTTTCATGTTTCGCAATTGCGAAAATATATTTCAGATCCCATTCATGTCATAAAGTCTGATTCAGTACAGCTAAAGGATAACCTGACCTATGAAACACAGCCTGTTAAGATCGAGGATAGGAGAGTAAAGCAACTGCGTGGAAAAGAGATATCCTTGGTCAAAGTTATCTAGAACGAGACTTCAGGTGATGCTGCCTGGGAAAGAGAGGAAGACATGCAACGACAGTATCCGAGTCTATTTTAAGAGGTACGTTAAATTTCCAGGACGAAATTCTTTTAAGAGGGGTAGTAATGTACCGGCCCAATTTTTCAAGCTTTATAATATGAATTAAACAATATTTATGCGTTTGTATTTTATTGGAGGGTCTAGAGAGTAAAATAAAATAATCTAAGACCATAGTCAAGCTCTAAGCTATCGTAGGAAGCTATGGTTAAATTTTGGTCAAAAACTCAGACGGAGCTCGGTCTGCGTTTTTCACTGACAGTAGTAACGTAGTGTTTTACTACTATCAAGACCTAATTTTGACTCGCGAACGAGACAATTAGTCCTAGAATTCGATTCTCTATAAATTTGCTAAAATCAGTTCTTGATGTTAAAAAAGTGAAAATAATATAAACTATTCGGGCGAAAACTCGAACCGCGAGATGATTGGAGCTGTAGATGGATTTAACGGGACCCTCTAATGGATAAACTTGATGTCACATCAAGTCACATCACCTTGAATTTCGTGCCACCCTCATGATGACATCCTAAAAATATCTGAATTCGTTCACACTGAGAAAAGACTAAAACGCCCATGATCTTTTCCTAAATGACATATTCGTCCCTATAGGAAAAGACCATTTTGCCCCTGCACACTTGGGGAAATACTCTTTTGCCCTCACCCTCATCATGACAACTTGAAATATCTAGATATTTTCTTCAACTTAAGGGTGAAAAGACTAAAATGTCCTTGGACTTTTAAGGAAAAGACCATAATACCCTTAATGACAAAAATATCTTTGGACCTCAACTCCTCACTTGGCCTTTCGGCCATGCACTTCCTTTCTCTCTTCTCTCACTTTGTTCTTCACTTGTTCTTCATAGTTCTTCATCCGTTTCTTCACTTTGATCTTGAAAAGTTGAAGTTTTTGGTGAAACAAAGTTGTTCTTGAACATTCAAAGTTTTGAAAGTAAGAAAGTGTTTTAATAACTTATATTTCAAAGCAAAACAAGAATTGATTTTGATCCAAAGATCAAATAAAGTTCAACATTTAAGTGTTCTAAAAGAGAAAAAAAGATGAAAGTGATTTCATGGAAGTAAAGTAACATGAAAGTTTCCTCAGATTTAATGAGATGTCACCTTTATATTAGAACTAAGATGACATTCTATTTTCAAATATAAAGAGAACGTTGTCTTTTAGTGTTAATTAAAGGAATCATAGTTAGAAAGTTGAATAAAGATTATATTTTCTTTTACACTAACTTAGATCATGGTTTTACACTAAGTTAGTAAGGAAAAGCCATTTTAAATTAATTAAGGTACTTTACCTTAATCAAGTAACAAAGTTCTTTGAAATCAATGAGATTTCAATTAGAAGGGTTTTGGTTTACAAAAAGAGTTTTCAACTCAAAATCGTAAAGTTTTAAGCGTAAAAGCCTAAGTTAAAGTAATTAACTTAGAGTTGAAGACAAGATAATTGAGTATGGTATGTGGTGGAACAAGACCATGTACTATACCATTGATGACTTAGTTCATCAATGACTTCATAAGACGTAAGTGAATCAGCACTTATTTCCTTATTTGAAACTCAAGGAGTTAATATCTTAGAAATGATCAAAGATTTATCTAAGGGGATTCTCAATCCTTCTTCATAATACTTAGGACTTGAGACATAATTCATAAGACATAAACACAAACATGAAACTTTTTGGGTTTTGGAACAGTAGTTCGATGACGGACCGGTGATTCGGATCCAGGTCAATGGTTCAATTGTTTCAGTCTTGTGATGACTCGATCCCGGAGGGATCACAAGATTTATCTGGTGGATAAAAGTTTTGTAATACAAAGACGCATATAGTTCCTAAGGAAGAGAACCTTAGTGAACCTTGAGGTTTATTCGGTGGATAGACATTGCTTTATCGCATCTGCTTTGTGTAAGCATTGGCATTTCATTGCATGAGTTGTAAGTCCTTAAGCCTAGGAGTTGAGCTTACACCTTGATGTGGGGGCGAATCTTACGGTGACGTTTTAAATAATCCTGGAGGTGTCAGGGTTGGAAAAGCTGACATGTGACCAGTTGCTAGCTCTTCTGTGTCGTGGCGAATCCGAGCAATACACTGATATCCTCGACTAGGTGCCTTACTTTTCATGTTTGGTGTAGAGTGTTTCCATAAAGCCAGATACGTTCACGTTACGAATGTTGTAGCATCTTGCCCAAGGCTGACGTACACGAAGCATGTCCTCCCATTCACTCTCTCTGATTTTTTGTTAGCTCCATGGAGTAGGGGTCAGAGTTTACCCTTGTGGCATATGGCATTGAGTCATGTACATCGCATTGCATTGCATGGCTGTTAATGATTACATTTACTTGCTGTACATCGCTGTTCTATTTTCGAGAATGCCTTGTTTTATGCTGCTAATTGATTAATATGATATATTAAGATTTATGGTATGCATGTTAAGTATGTTATTACTTGGTGAGTCATCCTGTTTTTACTTCTGCTATTTTTTGTGTTGATGATTGGGAATCTCGCCCATATCTGTATATCTTCTCTGCTGGTATTATTGTTTCTGCTTGAGAAGATGGACGCGACGACGGTTCAGTGCTGCATATACTTTGAGTCCGAAGGGGGACTCCTTTTGCTGTTTAGTTTTGGCCAGGTTGTGTCAAGTGTCGGTTGTACCTTTTGGGGAGCTGTGACTCCCAATAGTTATTATATACTTATTGTCAGGTAGGCTTGGACCTATGTCTGTATACAGTGTTGTTTCTATTTCAGTACTTTAATTCTGCATGACTTCTAGAAATGCATGGTGAACCTAAGTTCATTTTTTATTACTTACCTTTACTAATCCCATTACATCAGTGTGAAAAGAGAAAAAAAAAAAAAAGAAAACCGTATTTTCCACATTAATATTATTTTTCGACCTTATAATCGTTCGGGAAAGGGTGTTGCAATTGCAAGGAACGGAACCAATAATGTGTGACTGATGGCAAGTTATGTGAAAGTGGGTCCCGTAGGGGTGCCCTGTGGTTTATCAAGAGATGAACGTGGTGCTACAATGATAGTATAGTACGTGTTTGTGTTGTGACATTTCTTGACATGCATACGCATCTGTGCATGAGTTGGGGGTTATGCTTGGGAGTTGAGCTTACACCTTTGTGCGGGTGCGATTGTTGGAGATGATTATCGTGGAGATCTTGAGGACGTTGGGGTTGGGATGACCACATGTGGCCAGAGAGTAGCTCCTTAGTGTTGTGGGTACCTGTCGAAAAACACTAACTCCCGTACTGGATAATAGACAAATCATGATTTGGGGAAAGAACGTCTGGCATGAGTCGTTATAATGATTGCAATCTTTGGATGTGGCATTGTGGGGTTGAGATAACACAGACAATGTTCTTCCAATCGCTCACTCTTGTTATGTTTAGCTCCATGGAATAGGGGTCTGAGTCATGATGCATACTGTGTCATTGCATACTTAAATTGATGATTGACCCATACTATTGTTGATTTACATATTAACTGTGATGCCATGTGATTAGTTGATATGCTGTGAATGCCCATGCTCTGTATGCTGATTGGGTGTGTGTGTGTGTGTGTGTGACTGTTATCACTGCTATTCTGGTTGTGCGATATGCAGAATCTCACCTCATTACTTTTGTTGTTACGCTACTCGCATGGTTCTTCATCCTATTCTAAAGACTAGTTATGGCGAACGATCCATCATCCCAGCTTTCTTTGGACCTGGTTCTGCATGACGGGGAGGATGATTGGACGATTCACCCTGATGGGCGTCGTACGTATACGGGAGCCGTGAGTCTCACCAGCAGGTGGGAGTCACCATATTCCATGCTGTCCTTATCTGAAGGGGGTTTGCACCTTACGCATCAGTGGCGGGGGTAGCTCAGGGATTACCCAGCTACCACCACCACCCCCTGTTGTTTAGCTCGTGGAGCCGAGGAGTGCTTTCGTGGACCCCATCCCCCAGCCGTCACCTGTTATACCCTTTACATCTGCTCATCCACCTTCTTTCGTCGGGCCATCTGTCACGCCCATTCCAATATCTGGACCTGCTTTTGTGCCCTCTGAGCTGCACCCCCCATGTTCCCCGTCAGCGGGCAAACATGCGAGTCACTTCTCGGAAGAGTACGCCGCATCATGCTCGGGTATTCTTCTGCACTCCCCTTGTCTACCTCTCGTCTGACAATGAGGAGATGGAGGATGAGAAGGAAGAGGCCCCGTAGTATGTGCCAGAGGTTGTACCTGAGGCAGTTTCCTCGAGTGCGAGTGTTGGGACGCCATGGACGAGGCACGACGATGAGATGCTGCGGTTGGCTAAGCAGTATATGAGTGGCTAAGCAGTATATGGAGGTGATGGAGACACTTGAGGAGGACTTTGAGACGGAGGAAGACCCGGAAAAGTACTACTTCGATGAGTAGTACGGTGTTTGCTTTTGGTCAGTCTCTAGTGTTTTCCCAGAGTCTGTATATTTATGATGTACCCCATTCCCCTTTTTTTGTTGTGGAGCTGTGTCTCCAGCAGTGTAGGATGAGTTCGTCCTTATGTCATCTACTTTCCTTTTGTAGTCAGATGTTTTGAGAATTACTATATATATATTTTGGGAAGTTTTATTTACTCTATTGTTGTTTATGGTTACGTGTTATATATATATATATATATATATATATATATATATATATATATATATATATATATATATATATGTTTTCAGACCTTGTGTATATTAAAAATAAAAAAATGAAAAACCCATATTTATTTTTGGAATGCTCTTTATATTTCCGCATTTTATTTTTGTCTTGTGTTAAATAATCGCAGTTTATTTAATAAACCCATATTTTCCCATGATGTGTAATGCCCTTCGTTATATTAGTAACTCAAAATAAATATTTAGATAAAACCAGTTAAATAAAAAATTTATTAAATAAATACCAAATAAATACTTAGTATAATAATAATCCAAAATAATTGTTTACATCAATCCAAAACCGAAATAACATAATAAGTTCAAAAGCCTCAAAACCGGTCGTTTATTACATTTCACATAAGGAAATAAATAAATGATAAAAAGGTTCTCCTGACATAAGCCATTCAACACTAACCAAGCTCTAAAATTAAAGAGATAGTCTTCAAGCATCTGACTGCTCAACAGGATCGTCCACAGGTTCTGAAAAAAATACTAGTAATGAGATATAAAATCCAAGTGAACAATAATACAGTGATAAAAGATTATCACAAAAGCATTGTTTTCAGCCGGTGCGATAACCGGAAAAACTATCCACGATACCCATTATTTTCAAAATAATAAGCAATAAATAATAATATCAATTTATAATAGCCAACCAATATTAGACATCACCATCACACCATGTTACAAGTATACTTAATGCATGTATGTCAAGTAAATATCAGCAAATCTCAAGTGTCATATGACTATCAACTCCACATAACAATGACGTCTCATTTCCTACCTTTACTCATAAAAGATATTTCGATGTCACCTTTTCTTTAGTGGCATTACTGATTTTCGATACCAACTATTGTACACTGGTGGTATTACTCATTTCGACATCCCATCGTGTGGCGATGTTGCTTTCGATACCCCATTATGGCAGTATTTCATATTTTTGACATCCCAATTCATTGGCAATGTTACTTTCGATACCCCTATCATAGGCGGTATTGCAGTACACAACAACCATCATGTATAACAGTTAATTAATCATGCCAATACAACGTATATCATCATATAATCCAAGTAGAGCACATCAATCAACCAAGTTCCATACCAAATATGCATATACTTCATATCATCAAAAACAAGATTGTTCATATAATTTAAGGTATGAACATCTTAAAAGAAAACCCCCAAATTTAGAAATTAGGATTTGACTAAACACAAGACAACATTTTCAAAAACTATGTTTTGGAATCATACCCCAACCCCAAGACAAAATGCACCATGGAAAGGGTGAGAAAGTGTATTTCTACTCACCTCTTGAAGACCTCCAAGAAGCTCCAAGCATTTGTCACGAACGCGTCAAGAAAGCTCCTCAAGGATCACCCCCTTTCTTCCATCTTTAGGCTTCTTCTTCTCTAAAATCGCCTTCTCCAAGATCTTCAATCCTCAAAGGCAAGCAAGAGAGTGTTTTAGGGTGTAAAGAGGGTTTTGTAGCCACATTAGGGTGTTATAAGATGGTATATATGAGAGTTACACTCGTTCCCCCTCTTAAACCCTCGCGTTTTACGTTACTGACATCAAGCACGGGCGTGCTCCTACCCAGCACGAGCGTGCTCCTTATTAAGAGTGTAACGTCCCGATTTTCACGTTTTCTAATTCTTCAGTATTTTAACGTTTAAATTTCACTACAAAAAAGGCAGTTTTTGCCACCTCCAAAATCGGTCGCAAAATTAATATATTCGGTGGCAAACTGAGTTTGCAACCGATTTTGCGACCGATACATTTCGGTTAATAAAACCCTAGTCGCAAACCGTTTTGCAACCGAAATGCATAATCGGTTGCAAATTTGCGACCTCCAAAATCTGTCGCAAACTTTAGTAATTAGTTGCAAATTTGTTGGTCGTTTTGATGGTTGGCAACCAAATTTGTGACCGATTATGCTGTCGCAAAATCCGTCGCAAAATATATAGCCATTACAATTTAGATAGCAATTTGCGACCAAATACAATATGACAAAATAGGTCGCAAAATATATAGCCATTACAATTTAGATTCCAATTTGCGACCAAATATAATGTAACAAAATTGGTCGCAATAGGTAATTTTTTTTTTAAATTTGAGATAATATTAAAATTCAAATTTATTTAATTAAAATAATAAAAGATTATTTTTTAGTGATTGTTAATGGCATTTAAAATTTGCAATGCAAAATAAAGAAAATCAAAATAAACGTGATATAATTAAATAAAATTGTATATCAATTCATAAAACAATATCAAATACATATATAATAATGTATGAAAATAAAACCAAAATGCAAATCAAAATATATAATGATCTATGAAGGTCATCATAGAGGTGCAAAGTCGTCGCCCTCGTCCTCGCCCAAATCGTCGTCGACGCCATCTACATCCCCGACGTCCTCTGCAGCAGGCGGTGGTGGAGGTGGTGGAGCAAATGGTCGAAGTGGAGGAGGCTGAAGGCGAAAGTGCTCTAAGATCCACTGAAGCTGTGCAGATGTGGCAGCCTGTGCGGCCTCCTGTGCGGCATGATTTGCGATAATCTCGTCATTAAGCTTTGTGATAGTATCCCGCATCTCCTGTATCTCCTCTGGAGAAGCAGTAGGCCCAGGCACATCTTGCTGTCTAGGCTGGCGAGATGACGAGGCTAGGTAATGATCACCTAACCCACCATGCCCATACACAACTCCCTTCTTATTTTTACCCTCGACAATATTCAAATAGTGGGCATTATCGTCAACGGAGGCAGGAGACTCATGACTAGAAGAACTACCGTCCTGTGTGGCATGTGCACGAGCCTCATCTAAGGTCTCAGAGTATTTGTCCTATAAAATAAGGTTGAATATCATATTATTAACAATTAATATGCTGCGAAAATTAAACTTGAAGATATAGTACAATTAACAGTGTACCTATATTTACATGTATCTCACGAGACATGTCGTTTGCCCACACTCCGGACTTCAACTTTTTTGTCTTTTTTAGGATATCGATGGCATCCGGGGGCCGGCCATCCTGATCACTCTGCATATATTAAAATAAGTTCATTAAATGCGAGTAATAAAAATTAAGTAATGAATTAAACTGCATAAATTAAAATAAACTTACCATCCTTTCAAAGTGTTCTCCACTAGAGATGCTGCCTCCCGTGTAGGCCGATGCACCCCTGTCTACAGTCCGTTTCCTCTGTCCGATTGCGCTCCTCTCCTGGAATTTAGAATCACTGGCAAAAAATGCATCTAGTTCCGCTTTGATATGATCTGCTATCCACTTTCCGGGAGTCCTGCCATTTCGAATAGCACTCAATGAACCTTTTAGGATGCACATACCCCTATGGTGAAAGGTCTTCTCCACCATGACGTTGTCTCGAGGGTCCCATGAACACTTTTTCTGCATGAAACGCACCTATATATTTAATTAGGCAACAAAAACATATATAATACGTACAAAATATAATGTAAAACTAAATATATGTCAAAAGTTTAATTTACCTGAAACTCTTGCCACCACCTCTTCTTCACGTCATCGTCAACTGCGCTATAAGTGGGCCATGCTTTGTCAAATTTTTGCTTGATGATTTTTGAAATGACATTAGTTGTTTTCCTCGATGGAGTAAACCTGTTATTAAAAACACAATCATTATATAAATAATCCTTGTATAAATAATGTTATAAAATATAATTAATAAAAGTAAAATTTAACTAATATTAAACTATCATATTATAAAATTTAACTATTAAAATAACTTACTCCCATTGGTCGGGGCCTAGCCTGATTTGCAATCTCTGTTCAGGCGGAGCTCTGACATTTGCCTGCGAAGATGACGGACCGAGAACAGATGGTGGTGATGGTGCTGGTGTAGATGATGAGGGACCTGGTAATGATGCTGGTGGGGTAGTGACCACCAAGGGAACACTAGGTACAGTCGCATGGTCAAAACTAGGCAAGTCGATCGTGGGAGTACCTCTCCCAGCACGACCTCTGCCACAAAGAGGGCGAGCTGGCATTCGACCACCTGGACCTCTACCTCTACCTGTATTAGCATCTGCCATCTGTATGAAAACAATCAATATAACTTTAATTAAGTTGACCATATTACAATTAACAAAGACGGTAGGAAAACAATGTATATAAGTTTAAGTAACTAACATTAAGAAAACAATCAATATAAATAATCAACATTATTTACCTAATTAGACGTATCTGAATCAATAAATTCACTCTCACTATCACTTAATATATATGTGTCCTTGTCTGGTTCATCCGGTTGATCCGAGTCAGACTGAGTCGGTACTGGCACATTAATTATTTCCCCATTGCCCCCAACATCCACAAGAGAGTCCCCTGTGATAATATCTGCCACAATATGTTGTAACATGTGAAGCCCTACAATGATATCATCTTGGTATGGAGCCTCCATCTCAGCCTGACTGACCGTAGTATCCGTGATTGTACAACGGGCCATTGTCTTGATGACACCCAACCAACCATGATGACCCTCGGGATATTGTAACGCCTCGATTTTCACGTTTTCTAATTCTTTAGTATTTTAATGTCTTTATTTTATTCGAGGTCTTAGGAATAGAAATAAAATATTCCGAGACCATAGTCATGCTCGACGATATCGTAGGAAGCTACGATTAAGTTTTGAGTCGAAAACTCAAACGGAGTCCGGTCTGCGTTTTTACACTGACAGTATGATTTTACTGCTCAGAAGACCTTAGATGGACCCGTGAACGAGACAGTAAGTCTTAGAATTTGATTATCTACGTTTTGGTTAAATTTTGTAAAAATTTCAAAAAAAAAATCACTTCCTGACCTTCGTTCGGGCAGAATCCTCAATCGGGTAACGAACGGAGCCACATATGGATTTACCGGGACTCGCCAATAGATAATCTTGATATCACATCATCCCAGGACACTTGGGAGAGTATGCCAGAGTCGTCATGACGTTCGGAAATATCTGGACGCAAAATGACCAAAATGCCCCTAACCTTAGTCTTTTACAATTTTACCATTATACCCTTTTGGCAAATGACCTTTTTACCCTTAAGTGAACTTTTAAGAGGCTGAACTCAGCCCCTCACTTCATCATTTTCGCACAGCCCCTCATCCTTAGAAGCTCCATAGTTGTTCTTGAGAGAAAACTCCATTTTCACCTAGAAAAGCTTGAGTTTTTGTTGGAATCACTTGATTCCTTGAGCAATCTTTCTTCATTTCAAGGTAAGATCACTTCTATGATCTCTAAGCTTCTTGAATCTTTCTTTATTTCAAGATCAATCTTCATTTCATGAAAATAATTTCTTAGATCCAAAACTTTGAAAATCCATAGGAAATTATAGAAAAATCCTTTTGGGGTAAGACCAAGTTCTTTGAACTCACATCATCAATCTCTATCTAAACCCAAGAGCTTATGATTCAACTCTCATCATATCTCAAAAAGCACTTTTTGGCCGAACCCTTTTGATGATGATGAATAGTGTTTTTCATCAATTTTTGATTTCTAACACTTGATTTCATTCTTAGCTTTCCTAATGCCTTTGAATCCATGAGATGGAAAACCAAAACCAATTCCTAACCTATTTAACCTAGGGTGGCCGAAATCCTCTTTGTTATGATAGTTGAGATTGGTTTTGATTGTTGTTTAATGTTGGTTGTTGTGTTGTTGTAGTTGTTGACGATTATCAGGAGGTTCACAAACCGATCAACCGACTTTGACCCGGGAATCTGCTCATCAACAGGTATGGGGAGAAGAACCTCATCACACCAAGATGGTGGTAGTGAGAATGGTTGTTTAATTTTATGTGTGGGTGAAACCCTTTAGTTTGGGTTCACTTTTATATGTTAAGTTTTGTTAAGTCCTCTTGAAGAACAAGATTGTCATGATGAGTTTATGCTTGAGTATGTTGTAGTGTGCTTTAGTATATGTTGATGAAGATATGATTGAATGAAAATCATTTCCATGTATGTTGAAAAACCTACTATGATCACTAGATCAAGTATGGACTTTTATTGTTTGATTATGAGACCATGATGTGTGATGGATATGTTTGATTATGATGTAGTAATGTGTATTGTGGTTTACCATAATTGTGTGAGCTTTTGAGCTACATTTACCTTGTTGGTGAAGTAAAGTCTCCATTTTGCATTGGAGTAGGCTTGTGGCCTTAGTAAGAGGAAAATATAAGAACATATGTTGTTCTTGTTTTGGCAAAGTTTTGATGCAACAAAACATGATTTCATAACCTAGGATTTCAAAGAGAAACAAAAGTGATTTTTGATCCAAAGATCAAATGAAGTTTTAACCTTTAAAGTGTGTCATCAAAGTGGGAAAATGTCTTTTCTTTAGCCATAGGTCTTTTAATCAAACTAAGTTTTTCAAAAGAAGAAATAATGAAGGAGTTAGGGAAAAGGAGAAACAGGGCACTCGCCCAGCGAACCCCGTCTCGCCTCGCGAGACAGAGGGAAGATAAGGCATTCGCCAGGCTAACATTACCTCGCCTCGTGAGACAATGGACTAGCCCGAGCAACAAAGATGAAACTTCTCGGCCCCGCGTAGCGAAGCAGTTCTCGCCCCGCGAACCGCCTAAATAGTGAAGATGCAGCTTCTCTGCCTCGCGTCGCGATATAATCCTCGCCTCGCGAAGCAGAAAGACTGTCTGAATAGAAAAGATCACTTCTCTGCCTCGCGTCGCGATACAATCCTCGCCTCGCGAAGCAGAAGGACTTTCCAAGCAGTAAAGATAACTTCTCTGCCTCGCATCGCGATACAATCCTCGCCTCGCGAAGCAGAAGGACTTTCCAAGCAGTAAAGATAACTACTCAGCCTCGCGTCGCGACATAGACCTTCGCCTCGCGAGAAATGGTTTTTTTATGAAGAGTATTTTTCAACTCAAATTGTAAAGTTTTACGTTTTAAAAACCTAAGTTAAGTAATTGACTTAGAGTTGAAAACAAGGGATAATTAAGTATGGTATGTAGTGGAACAAGACCACATGCTATACCATTGATGACTTAATACATCAATGACTTCATAAGACATAAACACAAACATGAAATATTTTGGGTTTTGAAACAGTAGTTCAATGACGGACCGGTGATTCGGACCCCGATCAGTCGTTCAATTGTTTCAGTCTTGTGATGACTCGATCCCGGAGGGATCACGAGATTTATCCGGTGGATAAAGGTTTTGTTTTCAAAAAGACACGTATAGTTCCTAAGGAAGAGAACCTTAGTAGACTTCGAGGTTTATCCGGGGGATAGACATTGCTTGATCGCATCTGCTTTGTGTAAGCATTGGCATTTCATTTGCATAGTCGTAAGGCCTTGAGCCTAGGAGTTGAGCTTACACCTTGATGCGGGTGCGAATCTTACGGTGACGATCTTCAATGGTCTTTTTGGAGGTATCAGGGTTGGAAGGGCTGACATGTGACCAGTTGGTAGCTCTTCTGTGTCGTGGCGAATCCGTGCGATACACTGATATCCTCTACTAGATGTCGTACTT
Organism: Ammopiptanthus mongolicus; assembly: GCA_039655645.1. Classification (NCBI taxonomy): domain Eukaryota; kingdom Viridiplantae; phylum Streptophyta; class Magnoliopsida; order Fabales; family Fabaceae; genus Ammopiptanthus; species Ammopiptanthus mongolicus. The sequence continues at coordinate 46,783,985 of CM077348.1, read as the reverse complement.
TTCATGTTTGGTCGAGAGTGTTTCCGTAAAAGCCAGATACGTGCACGTTACGAATGTTGTAGCATCTTGCCCAAGGCTGGCGCGCACGGAACATGTCCTCCCATTCACTCTCTCCGAATGTTTTGTTAGCTCCATGGAGAAGGGATCAAAGTAGTACCCAGTGACATTGACATTGAGTCATATACATTGCATTGCATTGCATGGCTATTGATGTTTACATTTTCTGTTATACATCGTTGTACTGTTTAAGAATACCTTATTTTATGCTGTTAACTGCTTAACATGATATTATGCTGTCAACTGCTTAATATGTTTGACATTGGGAATTCTTGTAAGCATGTTGGGTACGCTGTTACCCGGTGAGTCGTCCCGTTTTTACTATTGCTGTTTTGCTGTGTTGATGAACGGGAATCTCACCCATATCTGTATGTTTTCTGTTGGTACTTGCTGTTGTTGTTTGAACAGATGGATGTGACGATGGTTCTGTCCAGTAGTTCCTTTGAGCCGGAGGAGGACTGTTTTTGTGGTTTAGTTTTGTTGTCGGCCAGGCTATGTTAGTTTTTGTAGTACCTTTTGGGAGCTACGACTCCTAGTACTTGTTGTATCAGTTATACATTAGACTTATGTCTATATATAGTATTATTCCTTTTTCTGTTTATGTCCCTGTATTTATTATGCATATTGTTCTAGAAATGTATGGCGAACCTAAGTTCGTTATTAGTATTATTTACCTTTGCTAAATCCCATTGCATCTTGTGAAAAAAAAAAAAAAACTGTATTTTCCGCATTAAGAAATATTTTCGGCCTTATAAACGTTCGGGAATGTGACACTCGGGAAAGGGTGTTGCATTATTTGGTATCAGAGCTAGCCGAGTCTTTTTGGGGTTGTAGGTTATGGTCTGTCTTGTTTGTGTTGTGTTCTCTGTGTGTTTCTCTGTTGTTTGCTTTATTTGTGGTTCTTGAGTTTGACAGTTCTAGTTTTGAAGGTAGCAATGGCTGCTCAAAACCTGACTGCTGCTGTGAACGCCATACGGGAAATGGCTGCTGCTATGGTTCAACGTGACGAAAGAGCTGCCGGAGGTAGAGGACTGGACGAATTTCTTCGTCGGAATCCACCTCAATTCAAAGGTGAATTCAATCCTGAGTTGGCTGAATGCTGGATCCAAACGCTGGAGAAAATATTTGGAGCGATGAGATGTACTGAGAATGACAAGGTTGTCTATGCAACCTATATGCTGGTGGAGGATGCTGAATAATGGTGGGAAGGAGCCCGTCAGATGCTAGTTCACGATCAACAAGCTGTGGATTGGAATGCTTTTAAGGAAAAATTCCTGGAGAAGTATTTTCCTGCGAGCGCAAGACACGAGAAAGAGATGGAGTTCCTCCAGTTGAGACAAGGGGGAATGACCGTAGCTGAATACGGAGCCAAGTTTGAAAGTCTAGCAAAGTTCTCAAATTACTTTCTGGACAACCCAAGAGAGGAGTGGAAGTGCAGAAAATTCAAAGGAGGTCTAAGGATCGACTTGAAGGGAGCTGTAGTTCCATTGGAAATTTCTGTTTTTCCAAGGCTAATGGAGAAGTGTCGTCTGATCGAGAGTTTGGAGCCCAAGGACAAGCGGGTACTGAGTTCTGGACCGAGCAAGTTTCAGAGAGGAAGCGGTGGTCGAGACAATAAATCTCGATGGAAGCCGTATGCAAAGCAACAAGATCGACAACAACGCTCTGCGGGAGGAAGCAGTGGGAGTTTCAGTCAGTCTGGAAACGCCCCAACCAAGTGCATGAAGTGTGGGAAGAGCAATCACATCACCAGAGATTGTTCGATCAAAGGGATTATCTGCTTCAAGTGTGGGAAGCCGGGACACATCTCACGTGAATGCATGCAACCAAAATTGGAACATTCTGTCAACAATGTCCAAGCTGCAAGGCCTAAGATGAAGGGCAGAGTCTACACTATGGGAGGTGCTGAAGCTTCTCAAAATGAAGACTTGATCCAAGGTCAGTGTGTCATGGGAGGTAAAACCTTAACTGTACTGTTTGATTCAGGTGCAACGCATTCCTTTATTGCCTATGACTGTGTGAATCTGTTGGGATTACCTGTGTCTTCTTTACCTTTTGATTTGGTAATTTCTACGCCTACTGCAAAGCCTGTTATAACTGCTAAAGTTTGTTTGAACTGTTCTATTTCTGTTGCAGATAGAACATTTTTGATTGATTTGATCTGTTTGCCTCTTTCGCAAATGGATGTAATCTTAGGAATGGATTGGTTATCTTCTAATCATATCATTTTAGACTGTGCAAATAAAACCTTAGTTTTTCCTAGTTGTGAGAATTCTGGATTTTTGACTGCCAACCAAGTAAATGCTTCTTTGAGAGAAGGAGCTCAAGGATACATGTTACTATCTTCTTTGGAGGTCAAGAGCGAGCTAGTCTTAGAGCGCATACCTGTCGTGAATGAGTTTCCGGAAGTCTTTCCTGAAGACGTACCAGGTTTGCCGCCAGTTCGGGACATCGAGTTTGCGATCGATCTTGTGCCAGGAACAAGACCAGTGTCTATGGCACCGTATCATATGGCACCTGCTGAGTTGGAAACTTTGAAGGAACAGTTGGTAGACTTATTGGGGAAGCAGTTTGTTAGACCCAGTGTGTCGCCGTGGGGAGCACCTGTGCTGTTGGTGAAAAAGAAAGATGGAACATCTCGTATATGTGTGGATTATCGCCAGTTGAATAAAGTTACTATTAAGAACAAGTATCCACTTCCGAGGATAGATGACTTGATGGATCAGTTAAGGGGAGCGGCAGTTTTCTCCAAGATTGATTTGCGATCGGGTTATCACCAGATTTATGTGAAGGCAGAAGATATACCGAAGACAGCGTTTCGAACACGCTATGGGCACTACGAGTATCTTGTGATGCCGTTTGGTGTGACGAATGCTCCAGCTATATTCATGGACTATATGAATAGGATCTTTCGTCCATACCTAGATCAGCTTGTCGTTGTCTTCATAGATGACATACTTATCTATTCGTAAGACCAGGAAGAACATGCTGAACATCTTAGTGTGGTTCTTCAAGTTCTGAAAGAGAAACAGTTGTATGCAAAACTGTCCAAGTGTGAGTTTTGGCTCGACCAAGTGCAGTTTTTGGGTCATGTAATTTCAAAGGAAGGAATTGCTGTAGATCCGTCGAAAGTCGAAGCAGTTCTTGAGTGGGAAAGACCAACCACAGTGACTGAGATACGCAGTTTTATGGGTTTGGCTGGGTATTATCGGAGGTTCATTGAGGGATTTTCTAAGATTGTAGGACCTCTTACCCAATTGACGAGGAAGGACAAAGCATTTGAATGGACTGAAGCCTGTGAGCAGAGTTTTCAGGAGTTGAAGAAGAGGCTGACTACATCACCAGTGTTGATATTGCCAGATCCAAGCGAACCTTTTGATGTGTACTGTGACGCTTCATACCAAGGTTTAGGTTGTGTTTTGATGCAGAATCGGAAGGTGGTAGCATATGCCTCGAGACAGTTGAAAGTGCACGAGAAGAACTACCCAACTCATTATCTGGAGTTAGCAGCGGTAGTCTTTGCGTTGAAGATTTGGAGGCATTACTTGTATGGTTCGACGTTCAATGTCTTCAGCGATCATAAGAGTTTGAGGTATCTGTTCGATCAGAAGGAGCTCAATATGAGACAAAGACGATGGCTGGAATTTTTGAAGGACTATGATTTCCAGTTGCAGTATCATCCGGGAAAAGCTAATGTGGTAGCGGATGCCCTGAGTAGAAAAGTGTTACATGTGTCTGCCATGATGGTTAAGGAACACGAGCTGTTGGAACAGTTCAGAGATATGCATCTGTCTGTGGTTAGTATGCCAGGAAGACTATGTGTAGGTATGGTTACGGTATCTTGTGATCTGATGGATCAGATCCGGGAGAAACAAGTATACGACCAGTATCTGGAGAAAGAGCGGAGGAATCTAAAGACAGGGATGACGTCGGAATACAAAGAAGGAACAGATGGAATCCTAAGACGAGGAGAACGGGTTTGTGTGCCAAACAACCCAGAGCTAAGAAGGTTAATTCTGGACGAAGCTCATAGAAGCAAGTTGAGTATGCATCCAGGGTCAACCAAGATGTACCAAGACCTGAAGCGGTTGTTTTGGTGGCAAGGCATGAAAAGAGATGTAGCCGATTATGTGGCATCTTGCTTAGTGTGTCAGAAAGCAAAGGTTGAACATTAGAGGCCAGCTGGAATGTTACTTCCGTTGGATATCCCAGAGTGGAAATGGGACGGCATAGCAATGGATTTCGTGACGTGTTTGCCAAGGACACCTAAAGGATACGATTCCATTTGGGTTATAATTGATAGGCTTACGAAATCAGCTCATTTTCTACCGATTAATCTCAAGTATTCTATGGAAAAGCTTACTCAGATTTATATCAGTGAGATTGTGAGACTGCATGAAGTACCTTCAAGTATCATATCGGATAGAGACCCGCGATTTACTTCGCGTTTTTGGCAAAGTTTACATGAAGCTTTAGGAATGAAGTTACGATTAAGTTCGGCTTACCATCCTCAAACTGATGGACAATCGGAAGGGATGATTTAGTCGTTAGAGGATCTGTTGAGGGCGTGTGTGTTGGAACATGCCGGAAGTTGGGAGAATTTTCTACCGTTGATAGAGTTTACCTACAACAACAGTTATCATTCGAGTATAGGGATGGCACCCTACGAAGCTTTATATGGACGACGTTGCAGAACACCTTTGTGTTGGTACCAAGATGGAGAAAGTGCTTCATTAGGACCTGAACTAGTGCAACAAACAACCGAGAAGGTGAAACTGATTCAAGAAAATATGAGGACGACTCAGAGCCGACAGAAGAGTTATGCGGATAAAAGACATAGGCCACTTGAGTTCGAGGAAGGGGATCATGTGTTTTTGAGAGTCACTCCGATGACTGGGGTGGGCAGGTCCTGAAGTCTAGAAAACTCACTCCAAAATTCATTGGACCTTACCAAATTCTTCGTCGGATAGGTCCAGTAGCTTACCAAATAGCTTTACCGCCTTTTCTATCCAACCTTCATAATGTTTTTCATGTTTCGCAATTGCGAAAGTATATTCATGATCCCAGTCACGTCATAGAGTCTGATTCAGTACAACTAAAGGATAACCTAACCTATGAGACATTGCCGGTTAAGATCGAGGACAGGAGGATAAAGAAACTGCGAGGGAAGGAGATAGCTTTGGTTAAAGTTATCTGGAACGAGACTACAGGTGATGCTACCTGGGAAAGAGAAGAGGACATGCGACAACAGTATCCGAGTTTGTTTTAAGAGGTACGTATAATTTCGAGGACGAAATTCTTTTAAGAGGGGTAGGAATGTAACGCCCCGATTTTCACGTTTTATAATTCTTTAGTATTTTAATGTCTTTATTTTATTCGAGGTCTTAGGAATAGAAATAAAATATTCCGAGACCATAGTCATGCTCAACGATATCGTAGGAAGCTACGATTAAGTTTTGAGTCGAAAACTCAAATGGAGTCCGGTCTGCGTTTTTACACTGACAGTATGATTTTACTGCTCAGAAGACCTTAGATGGACCCGTGAACGAGACAGTAAGTCTTAGAATTCGATTATCTACGTTTTGGTTAAATTTCATAAAAATTTCAGAAAAAAATCACTTCCTGACCTTCGTTCGGGCGGAATCCTCAATCGGGTGACGAACGGAGCCACATATGGATTTACCGGGACTCGCCAACAGATAATCTTGATATCACATCATCCCAGGACACTTGGGAGAGTATGCCAGAGTCGTCATGACGTTCGGAAATATCTGGACGCAAAATGACCAAAATGCCCCTAACCTTAGTCCTTTACACTTTTACCATTATACCCTTTTGGCAAATGACCTTTTTACCCTTAAGTGAACTTTTAAGAGGCTGAACTCAGCCCCTCACTTCATCATTTTCGCACAGCCCCTCATCCTTAGAAGCTCCATAGTTGTTCTTGAGAGAAAACTCCATTTTCACCTAGAAAAGCTTGAGTTTTTGTTGGAATCACTTGATTCCTTGAGCAATCTTTCTTCATTTCAAGGTAAGATCACTTCTATGATCTCTTAGCTTCTTGAATCTCTTTTTATTTCAAGATCAATCTTCATTTTCATGAAAATAATTTCTTAGATCCAAAACTTTGAAAATCCATAGGAAATTGTAGAAAAATCCTTTTGGGGTAAGACTAAGTTCTTTGAACTCACATCATCAATCTCTATCAAAACCCAAGAGCTTATGATTCAACTCTCATCATAGCTCAAAAAGCACTTTTTGGCCGAACCCTTTTGATGATGATGAATAGTGTTTTTCATCAATTTTTGATTTCTGACACTTGATTTCATCCTTAGCATTCCTAATGCCTTTGAATCCATGAGATGGAAAACCAAAACCAATTCCTAACCTTTTTAACCTAGGGTGGCCGAAATCCTCTTTGTTATGATAGTTGAGATTGGTTTTGATTGTTATTTAATGTTGGTTGTTGTGTTGTTGTAGTTGTTGACGATTATTAGGAGGTTCACAAACCGATCAACCGACTTTGATCCGGGAATCTGCTCATCAACAGGTATGGGGAGAAGAACCTCATCACACCAAGATGGTGGTAGTGAGAATGGTTGTTTAATTTTTTGTGTGGGTGAAACCCTTTAGTTTGGGTTCACTTTTATATGTTAAGTTTTGTTAAGTCCTCTTGGAGACCAAGATTATCATGATGAGTTTATGCTTGAGTATGTTGTAGTGTGCTTTAGTATATGTTGATGAAGATATGATTGAATGAAAATCATTTCCATGTATGTTGAAAAACCTACTATGATCACTAGATCAAGTATGGACTTTTATTGTTTGATTATGAGACCATGATGTGTGATGGATATGTTTGATTATGATGTAGTAATGTGTATTGTGGTTTACCATAATTGTGTGAGCTTTTGAGCTACATTTACCTTGTTGGTGAAGTAAAGTCTCCATTTTGCATTGGAGTAGGCTTGTGGCCTTAGTAAGAGGAAAATATAAGAACATATGTTGTTCTTGTTTTGGCAAAGTTTTGATGCAACAAAACATGATTTCATAACCTAGGATTTCAAAGAGAAACAAAAGTGATTTTTGATCCAAAGATCAAATGAAGTTTTAACCTTTAAAGTGTGTCATCAAAGTGGGAAAATGTCTTTTCTTTAGCCATAGGTCTTTTAATCAAACTAAGTTTTTCAAAAGAAGAAATAATGAAGGAGTTAGGGAAAAGGAGAAACAGGGCACTCGCTCAGCGAACCCCGTCTCGCCTCGCGAGACAAAGGGAAGATAAGGCATTCGCCAGGCTAACATTACCTCGCCTCGCGAGACAGTGGACTAGCCCGAGCAACAAAGATGAAACTTCTCGGCCTCGCGTAGCGAAGCAGTTATCGCCCCGCGAACCGCCTAAATAGTGAAGATGCAGCTTCTCTGCCTCGTGTCGCGATATAATCCTCGCCTCGCGGAGCAGAAAGACTGTCTGAATAGAAAGGATCACTTCTCTGCCTCGCGTCGCGATACAATCCTTGCCTCGCGAAGCAGAAGGACTTTCCAAGCAGTAAAGATAACTTCTCTGCCTCGTGTCGCGATACAATCCTCGCCTCGCGAAGCAGAAGGACTTTCCAAGCAGTAAAGATAACTTCTCAACTTCGCGTCGCGACATAGACCTTCGCCTCGCGAGAAATGGTTTGTTTATGAAGAGTATTTTTCAACTCAAATTGTAAAGTTTTACGTTTTAAAAACCTTAGTTAAGTAATTGACTTAGAGTTGAAAACAAGGGATAATTAAGTATGGTATGTAGTGGAACAAGACCACATGCTATACCATTGATGACTTAATACATCAATGACTTCATAAGACATAAACACAAACATGAAACGTTTTGGGTTTTGAAACAGTAGTTCGATGACGGACCGGTGATTCGGACCCCGATCAGTCGTTCAATTGTTTCAGTCTTGTGATGACTCGATCCCGGAGGGATCACGAGATTTATCCGGTGGATAAAGGTTTTGTTTTCAAAAAGACACGTATAGTTCCTAAGGAAGAGAACCTTAGTAGACTTCGAGGTTTATCCGGGGGATAGACATTGCTTGATCGCATCTGCTTTGTGTAAGCATTGGCATTTCATTTGCATAGTCGTAAGGCCTTGAGCCTAGGAGTTGAGCTTACACCTTGATGCGGGTGCGAATCTTACGGTGACGATCTTCAATGGTCTTTTTGGAGGTATCAGGGTTGGAAGGGCTGATATGTGACCAGTTGGTAGCTCTTCTGTGTAGTGGCGAATCCGTACGATACACTGATATCCTCTACTAGATGCCGTACTTTTCATGTTTGGTCGAGAGTGTTTCCGTAAAAGCCAGATACGTGCACGTTACGAATGTTATAGCATCTTGCCCAAGGCTGGCGCGCACGGAACATGTCCTCCCATTCACTCTCTCCGAATGTTTTGTTAGCTCCATGGAGTAGGGGTCAGAGTAGTACCCAGTGACATTGACATTGAGTCATATACATTGCATTGCCTTGCATGGCTATTGATGTTTACATTTTCTGTTATACATCGTTGTACTGTTTAAGAATACCTTATTTTATGCTGTTAACTGCTTAACATGATATTATGCTGTCAACTGCTTAATATGTTTGACATTGGGAATTCTTGTAAGCATGTTGGGTACGTTGTTACCCGGTGAGTCGTCCCGTTTTTACTGTTGTTGTTTTGCTGTGTTGATGAACGGGAATCTCACCCATATCTGTGTGTTTTCTGTTGGTACTTGCTGTTGTTGTTTGAACAGATGGACGTGACGATGGTTTAGTCCAGTAGTTCCTTTGAGCCGGAGGAGGACTCTTTTTGTGGTTTAGTTTTGTTGTCGGCCAGGCTATGTTAGTTTTTGTAGTACCTTTTGGGAGCTACGACTCCTAGTACTTATTGTATCAGTTATACATTAGACTTATGTCTGTATATAGTATTATTCCTTTTTCTGTTTATGTCCCTGTATTTATTATGCATATTGTTCTAGAAATGTATGGCGAACCTAAGATCGTTATTAGTATTATTTACCTTTGCTAAATCCCATTGCATCTTGTGAAAAGAAAAAAAAAAGAAAACCGTATTTTCCGCATTAAGAAATATTTTCGGCCTTATGAACATTCGGGAATGTGACACTCGGGAAAGGGTGTTGCAGATATGGCGTGTAATAAACTTGCACTGTCTGTTGTGCCAATATGAATAGGTCGTAAGCCTTATTATATCTTCCTAATTTCTTAACTTCGACAATTCCATATTTATTATCTATTTTTGTCCTTATATTAGGAGTATTATCAAACCAATCACACTTGAAGAGAACTGACTTCATCACGAGGAGCCCGATATACTCTATTTCAACAACTTCAGTTAGTTCTCCGTAAAAATCATCTTCTAATTGACCATTTGTGCCTCGTACACATACACCATAGTTATATGATAACAAGCCGTCACTCCATCCTTTTGTACGGAATTTATATCCATTGATAATGTAAGTTTAAAATGTTGTAACAAATCTCTTTGGCCCCCATGCCAGATTAATCAACAGAGGATCTTCAATATTATTTTCTGGATTGTGAACCTAAGAGGTTTAAAAATTGATGTTATACACCATGTTAATGTAAAATAACATTCATTACAATAACTTACAAAGTGTTAACCTACATGTTCTTTGAACCACACAGGAAACATTGTGGTAATCTGCTGGTTAATTTGAGTGTCTGAAATGTTGGGTTGTTGCTCTTTTAACTCATTGGCATAGAAACTATAAGAAAAAGCAACTTAAAGTAAGACACAGTTGATTATTAAACACAGTTAAAAACAAATGTGAACACTAACTTACTCTAAATACGGGTCCACCTCTTCACAGTTTTGTAGAATGTATATGTGGGCAGCGTCAATGTCATGTTGCTCCATGCAATATGATTTGGATTTGCCACTAGTCATGCCCGGGTAATTGAAAATTGATACAGGAGGAGTAGCATCAATATCATCTTCTTCTTCGTTACGTTCAAATGGATAGTAATAAGAAGCGAAAGTAGATGTCTCCTCCACTAAGTAGGCCTCACAAATGGAACCTTCCACCCTAGCCTTGTTCTTCACTTTGAATTTAAGGGATTGCAAGAACTTAAGTAGGAATAAATGATTAAATGATTTAATTAGATGAGATTATAATTAAAACATATGTAAGAATAAATGATGATTTAATTATATACCTCTCAAAAGGATATATCCAACGATATTGGACCGGTCCACCAACTCTTGCTTCGTACAGGAGATGCATTGGAAGATGCTCCATTGAATCGAAGAAGCTGGGCGGGAATATCTGTTCCAACTTACATAGCAACACGGGTATATTGTCTTCCATGACATTTAGTTGTTCCACATTTAGTATTGTTGAAGTCAACTCCCTAAAGAAATGACTAAGCTCAACAAGTGGCTTCCAAATAGGTTTCGGTAATGAGTCGAACGCAATGGGAAGCAAATGTTGCATGAATATATGACAGTCATGGCTTTTCATTCCATGTAACTTGCCTTCCTTAACGGCGACACATCTGCCCAAATTTGAGGCGTATCCATCAGACATCTTTAGTTCTTTAACCCATTTACAAACAACTATTTTTTGTGGTTTACTTAGTGCATAGTTTGCCTTAGGTTTGAATAGCTTTGCACGACCACAATCTTTCATCTCAAGGTCCTTCCGAATGCATATTTCTGCCAAGTCCAATCGAGCTTTATTTGTATCCTTCGTCCTCCCTTTGATGTCCATCACAGTGTCAAACACATTCATAAACACATTCTTCTCAGTGTGCATGACATCAATGTTATGACGTAGAAGGTGTGTTTGCCAATAGGGCACAGTCCAAAATATACTTTGCTTAGTCCAATTATGGCAAACGCCGTAACCATCAGGCTTTTCTTTCGGTTGCTTCTCATGGATGAAGGGGAACTTGCATACCCTCTTCAAGATATTGGGACTCGACAATCGTGGAGGATGGGTTGAGTGCTCAGTTTTATTCCTCTTGAACGCAGTTTTATTCTTCCTAAAAGCATGCCCGGCAACAAGGAATGGGCGGTGATTATCAAAATAACATATCTTCCGACTATTTTTAAGTGAGAACGCCTTTGATCCCTCCATGCATATTGGGCAAGCAAGCTTCCCCCACAGTACTCCAACCCGAAAGCATCCCATAAGCCGGAAAGTCATTGATCGTCCACATCAGTGCGGCCCTCATCATGAAATTCTGCCTTAAATCAACGTCATAAGTCAATACACCATCATGCCACAATATCTTCAAGTCATCAATGAGAGGCTGCAAGTACACATCAATCTTGGCTTTTGGATTTAACAATCCCGGAATTAGGACTGTCAAGAACATAAACTCCCTCTTCATGCACATCCCAGGGGGAAGATTGTACGGAGTTAGGATAACCGGCCAACAAGAGTAAGCCTTTCCGGTTTGACCAAAAGGATTAAAACCATCTGCACATAACCCTAACATGATGTTCCGAGGGTCTTGAGCAAACACTGGATGCACCCTATCAAAATGCTTCCAAGCATCTCCATCAGAAGGATGACACATGACCCCTGGTTGCCTTTCATTCTCATGGTGCCACCTCATGTGGGATGCAGTTGCCATCGAAGAGTACATTATTTGTAGCCTTGGGACGATTGGAAAGTACCACATTCTTTTTAAGGCGGTCTTCTTTTCAATGCCTCTTCTAGTGATTGTCTTGTATCGCTCTGCGCCACAAAATTTGCATGTTTTTACGCTCTTAGCTGCTTGGTCTTTAAAGTACAACATGCATCCAAAAGGGCAACAATCAATTTTAATACAACCCAAACCCAAACTGGCCACCGACTTCTTAGCATGATAAAAATTCTTAGGCATATGATTTTCACTCGACATTGTCTCACTCATAAGCTTCATCATTTGATTAAAACAATCTTCCGACATATGGGATTGAGATTTCAGGCTTAAAGCTCCCAAAGCGACCGACAATTCCGAGTGTTTATCGCATCCTTCCAACAAAGGCCTTCATGCAGTCGTGAGCATGTCAAAGAATTTTTGAGCTTCAAGATTTGGTTCCTCTATGCATTGGTCGTCCATAACACAATCATCTTCTAAGGCCTGACCCACTGATGGTCCAGCATGATCCATGATCATTTGCTCGTAAGGATTCACTTCTTCCCTACGCTCACCAATTCCATAATATGAATTTGCGACCACCACTGGGGGAAACTTGGGCAATTGCTCACCGTGGAGGGTCCACCAGTAGTAATTGGGCATGAACCCCCTATTGCAAAGATCCAACAGTACTTCAGTGGGCGTCTTGAAAACTTTACAAATGCACTTTAAGCAAGGACACCTAAACTTCTGATCAGGGCTATTTAGAAATCTATCATCCTTAGTAGCGTAGTCTATGAATACATGAACTCCATCTTGGAATTCTAGAGTTAGATGTTTGTTTCGATCCAACCTATTGTACATCCATATCCAATTCTCGGGAATTTCCATTACGGGTACCTAAGGGGGAAAGCAACAGATAGTTTCATACATTTGACTAATTTATTAGCACACAACCAGTCCCTATTGAGCTCCGCTCTTCACTAAAAAAACACGTAATTCAAACACATGCATTTGACTCATTTATCAGCACACAACCAGCTTCCTATTGAGCTCCGCTCTCCACTAACAAACAACACATAATTCAAACACATGCATTTGACTAATTTATCAGCACACAACCAGCTTCCTATTGAGCTCTGCTCTCCACTAACAATCAACACATCAATCAAACACATGCATTTGAATAATTTATCAGCACACAATCAGCTTCTTATTGAGCTCTGCTCTCCACTAACAAACAACCAATCAATTCACATAACACATTACATATACAACAATCAATCATGTTATTCAACCAAAGTGGCAACTCACAAACTAATCAGATCAAAACAGATAGAGTAAAGAGAGATATACCTAATTGATCAGTGAAGCAGCAAATGAATAGAGCCCACGAAGTCCAGCAAAGTACACACGTCCTAAATATACATGAATGCAAAGAAATACATTATGAAACATTAGTGCTTATTACCTACTCAAGTCTCAATAAGATAACTAGTATATATATTTATAGTGTTTCACAGGCTGTTATAAGTGGTGATGTTCTGCATGCACAACATCTCTTTGGCATATGTCCAGGCTGTATCATAGGATTGTAGTACAATATATTTTTTATACTATGATGTCCAGGCATATGCACAATCATGCTCTAGTTACATTATTTATACTAAGAACATGTGGTTTTCACAATTAAAGCATCATATAAATATAAATATCGTTAAATATTTCAAATAGCAGCAACATAGGACTAGAAAACTAGTGAATTGGGTTCAATAAATTATACCAAAATTACTTTAAACTAAAATCACTAATTCACTATAGGATGTAGGATAGACGGCAGATTCACAAATCCAAACATACATGAAAAGAGCATGATACATAGTGGCTTCAACATTCAACTTTAATCTTAATTCCAGATACTTTCATTATGCCCACAACATGGCAGAAATAGAGCAACACAGTTTTGAACTTTAAGCGTGAAGAAATCAATTATTTTTTTATTTATTATCAGGAACAGAGAAAGAAAGAAACAAGTTAGGGAGAAATTAGTGTATAACACAGTTAATACCAAATAAGAAATGAGATTAGTTCCAGAACAACAATAGCATAGTAACACCTTAACTTAACCAAGTTCTTTCAAATAACAAGTGCATATCTATTTTAAAACATTGATCAACATCATGTTCAAAGCATATAAACTTGCAATTTAGTGGTACCATTCGGGCAAACACACCAAAAGCAACTACCCAATATCAATTATTTCATACATGGAGTGCAACATGACATATAGTATCACAATTCTCGATTACGCAGTTGAGAGGAATGAGTTTGGAATTATAGTAAAATATGACAATCTAAAACAGAATCACAATCCAAGGAGAGCATAATAGAAACATATTAAGCAGTAACCAAATTAAACCAATTAGTAATGATAGAGTGGAAAAGGGGGAGTATTGGTGAACAAAGAGGGTAATGTCTAACTCTATCTTCAAATAGAAACAACAATAAGTCAGATAAGGACTTCGACTTAAAAAAGAATCAAGAACAATAGCAAGTAATCTAGAAGTATAGCCACTAATAAACAGGAAACAGAACAGCCATGAAGAGTACAGTCAATGCAGCATGTGTTTCACAATCAGAGTAAAAAAGCCATGATTGGCCTTACTTCACAATCAAATGTATAATAGTAAAAAAGCCACAATCAGAGTAAATGCCATGAAATTACAATCAATACAGCCATGATTCATAACAAAGAATAAAAAAGCCAAAGAGAGGTGAGGGCAGGAAGCATACTCAGCAACAAGAATGGTGAGGACAGAGCAATATGAGGCGTTGGAGAGAGAGGGAGGCGCTGGAAAAGAGAGAGAGAGAGGGACGGTGGGCGATGATGGTGGCGCGGTGGTCGTGGCTCGCTGACGAAGCAGTTGCAGAAACAGGGAGAGGCGGCGCGAGGTGTTGGCCGCGCGATGGTGGTGGCGCGCTGACGGAGAAGTTGCAGAGAGTGGGTTGTGGCGCGGTGGCGGTGGCAAGGTGATGGTGGCACGGTGGCGGTGGCGAGGTGGTGGTGGCGCGGGAGAGGCATGAGGTTGAGAGAGTTTCAGAGTTTGGAATTTGTGAAAGAGGGAAAAAGGTATTTGTGAAAGAGGGAAAGAGGTGAAAGAAGAGGGTTTCTGAGAGTATAGAAGTATTTGGAATTTGCGACTGAATATTAATCGGTCGCATTATTGGTCCCAAAATATCAAAATTTTAATTTTGCGACCGATTTTATCGCGGTGGAAAAAATATTACGGTTAAGCGGTCGCAAAATCGATGGCAAAATATCAAACGCAAATGACTATTCACTAGTTTTATGTTTGTGACCGATTTTGCCACCGATTTTAAAAAAAAAAATAGCTACCAATTAATCCGTCGCAAAATCTGTCGCAATTACTATTTTTCAGCTAACTTTTTGCTAACTGAACAACGGTCGCAAATTCCGTCGCAAAATGCTATATATTGCGACGGGTTAGGATCGGTCGCAAAATGTCGGTGGCCAAAAGGCCTTTTTTTTGTAGTGCTTTATTCGAGGTCTTAGGAATGGAAATAAAATATTCCGAGACCATAGTCATGCTCAACGATATCGTAGGAAGCTACGATTAAGTTTTGAGTCGAAAACTCAAACGGAGTCCGGTCTACATTTTTACACTGACAGTATGATTTTACTGTTCAGGAGACCTCAGATGGACCCGTGAACGAGACAATAAGTCTTCGAATTTGATTCTCTACGTTTTGGTTAAATTTCAAATATATTCAAGAAAAATCATTTCCTGACCTTCGTTCGAGCGGAATCCTCAATCGGGTGACGAACGGAGCCACATATGGATTTATCGGGACTTGCCAACAGATAAGCTTGATACCACATCATCCCAGAACACTTGGGATAGTATGGCAGAGTCGTCATGACAGTCGGAAAAATCTGGACGCGAAATTACCAAAATGCCCCTAACTTTAGTCTTTTACACTTTTACCATTTTACCCTTGAAGCAAATGACCTTTTTGCCCTTAAGTGAGGTTTTAAAAGGCTGAACTCAGCCCCTCACAGCCCCTTCATTCACGCAAAAGGCTGGCCAAAGAACACCCATCATCAACCTTGAGAAAACACCATTGTTGTTCTTGAGAAATCCTTGAATACTTGTTAGAAAGCCTTGATCCTTTGATCAAACTTCATCTATTTTTAGGTAAGATCACTTTTATGATCTCCTAGCTTCTTGAATCTCTCTCAATCTCAAGATCAAAATCCATTTTCATGAAAATCCATTCTTAGATCCAAAACTTTGAAAATCCATAGGAATTTGTAGAAAAATCCCTTCATCGTTCTCTACCTAAGCCCAAGAGCTCATGATTCAATTTCCATCATAGATCTTAATCCCCTAGATGGCCGAACCCTAAATAGTGATGATGAATAGTGTTTTTCATCAATTTTTGATTTCTAACTCTTGATTCCATCCTTAGCTTTCCTATTGTCTTTGAATCCAAGTGATGGAAAACCAAATCAATTTCTAGCCTTATTTCCTTAGAGTGGCCGAAACCTCCTTGTTTAGAAATATTTGAGATTTGTTTTGTTTGTTGTTTAATGCTTGATTGTTGTGTTGTTTGTAGTTGGTGACGATTATCAGGAGGTTCACAAACCGATCAACCGACTTTGATCCGGATATCTGCTCATCAACAGGTATGGGGGGTGAACCTCATCACACCAAGATGGTGGTGGTGAAGATGGTTGTTTAAGTTTATGTGTGGGTGAAGCCCTTTGGCTTGGGTTCACTTTTAATTGGTAAGTTTTTGTTAAGTTCTCTTGGAGAACAAGGTTGTCGTGATGAGTTTATGCTTTAGTGTGTTGTAGTGTGCTCTAGCATATGTTGATGATGATGTGATTGAATGAGACTCATTTTCATGTATGTTAAAAAAACCTACTTTGATCACTAGATCAAGTATGGACTTTTATGCTTGATTATGATGCCATGATGTGTGATGGACTTTTATGCTTGATTATGATGTAATAATGTATAATTGTTGTTTGTCATAATGGTGTGAGCATTTTGAGCTATATTTGCTTAGTTGGTGAAGCAAAGTCTCCACTTTTCATTGGAGTAGGCTTGTGGCCTTAGTAAGAGGAAACATAAGAACATGTGTTGTTCTTGATGTATCAAGGTTTTGAAGTAGGAAAAGTAATTTCATAACCTTTGTTTCAAAGGACAACAAAAAGTGATTTTTGATCCAAAGATCAAATGACATCTTAACCTTTTAAAGGGTGTCATCAAAGTGGAAAGTGTCTTTTCTTTAGCCATAGGTCATTTAACTAAACTAAGTGTTTCAAAAAGAGAATTAATGAAGAAGTTAAGAAAAAGTGAAAACAGAGTAATCGCCTGGCTAACCCTATCTCGCCACGCGAGACAGAGGGAAAACAAGGCATTCGCCTGGCTAACCTTGTCTTGCCACGCGAGACAGAGGGCTAGCCCGAGCAGCAAAGATATAACTTCTCGGCCTCGCGTCGCGATACAATTCTCCCCTCGCGAACCAGAAGGGTTGTTTAAGCAGTAAAGATATAGCTTCTCTGCCTCGCGTCGCGATACCATTCCCGCCTCGCGAAGCAGAAAGACTGTCTATGAAGTAAATAATGGCCTCTCAGCCTCGCGTCGCGAAACCTATCGCCCCGCGAGAAATGGTTTTCTTTATAAAGAGTGTTTTTCAACTCAAACTGTAAAGTTTTACGCATAAAAACCCAAGTTAAGTAATTAACTTAGAGTTGAAGACAAGGGATAATTAAGTATGGTACGTGGTGGAACAAGACCGTATACTATACCATTGAGGACTTAGTTCATCAATGTCTCCATAAGACTTCAGTGAATCAACACTTATTTCCTTAATTAAAAAACAAGGATTAATACCTTAGAAAGGATTAAAGACTTATCTAAGAGGATTCTCAACCCTTATTCATAATGCTTAGGACTTGAGACATAATTCATAAGACATAAATGCAAACACGAAACATTTTGGGTTTTGAAACAGTAGTTCGATGATGGACCGGTGATTCGGGTCCCGATCAGTCTTTCGATTGTTTCAGTCTTGTGATGACTCGATCCCGGAGGGATCACGAGATTTATCTTGTGGATAAAGGTTTTGTTTTTCAAAGACGCATATAGTTTCTAAGGGAGAGAACCTTAGTGGACCTTGAGGTTTATCCGATGGATAGACATTGCTTTTTCGCATCTACTTTGTGTAAGCATTGGCATTTCATTTGCATTGTCGTAAGGGCTTGAGCCTAGGAGTTGAGCTTACACCTTGATGCGGGTGCGAATCTTACGGTGACGATCTTCCATGGTCTTTTTGGAGGTATCAGGGTTGGAAGGGCTGACATGTGACCAGTTGGTAGCTCTTCTGTGTCGTGGCTAATCCGAGCAATACACTGATATCCTCTACTAGATGCCGTACTTTTCATGTTTGGTAAAGAGTGTTTCCGTAAAAGCCAGATACATGCATGTAACGAATGTTGTAGCATCTTGCCCAAGGCTGGCGTACACAGAACATGTCCTCCCATTCACTATCTCCGATGCTTTGTTAGCTCCATGGAGTAGGGGTCAGAGTAGTACCCAATGGCATTGGCATTGAGTCATGTACATTACACTGCATTGCATGGCTGTTCTGTTTTTAAGAATGCCTTATATTATGCTGTCAACTGTTAATTGTTTAACATGATTTATATTGAGAATTCTACTAAGCATGTTGGGTACGCTGTTACCTGGTGAGTCGTCCCGTTTTTACTACTGTTGTTTTGTTGTGTTGATGAACAGGACTTTCACCCATATCTGTATATTTTCTTATTGGTACTTGCTGTTACTGCTTGAACAGATGGACGCGACGACGATTCGGTTCAGCAGTTCCTTTGAGTCCGGAGGTGGACTCCTTTTGCTGTTTTATTTTGTCTGGGCCAGACTGTGTCGGTATCTGTAGTATCTTTTGGGAGCTACGACTCTTAGTACTTTTTTTATTCTTATGTCAGTGATACATTAGACCTATGTCGGTATACAGTATTATTTCTGTTTCTATTTTCTGTTTTCTGTTTCTGTATTTATAATATAGTATGTTCTAGAAATGCATGGTGAACCTAAGTTCATTTATTAGTATTATTTACCTTTACTAATCCCATTACATCTTTGTGAAAAGATAAAAAAACCGTATTTTCCGCATTAATAAATATTTTCGGCCTTATAAACGTTCGGGAATGTGACACTCGGGAAAGGGTATTGCAAAGAGCAAGGGCATACTGATCTGAGCACTGGTGCGCTCTTCAGCGTCACTTTTTCACGTTTTCCGACACGGGCATGCTCCCCTTGATAACGATCGTCCTTACTCGAGTAAGGGCGCACTGCACATGAGCACTAGCTTGCTGAAACTGAGCAAGGGCAAGCTCATGTGTCAGGAAGTGAATTTCACTTAGAAAATCACACTTAACCAACTTTAATTATTTTTAATCACTTTTATTTGCCTCAAGGGTCGAAAACATGAATTCTAAACCTCCTAAAACTCTTTGATTTTCCTAGTATTATAATCTCTATTTATTTTATTTTCTAGGATGTTACATTTTCTCCCATCCTTTAAGAATTTCATCCCCGAAATTTACCCCATACTTAGGCACTCCCCAAAACTTAGTACATTAACAATATAGAAGGGTAACGTATCTCAATTGATAAGATCTGGATACTGGCGCACGATATCCTTCTCAAGTTCCCAAGTCACCTCCTTAAGATTCAATCCTTGCCAAACCACCTTCACCAAAGGAATTGCCTTGTTCCGCAGAGTCTTAGTGCTCTTGTCGATGATCTGTCTAGGCCTAGGCTTAAAGAATAAGTTATCTCTCAATTGTACTGACTCGGGAGCTATCACATGAGACACGTCAGATACATATTTTCTGAGTTGTGAGACATGAAAAACATCTTGGAGATTTGACAATTATGGTGGAAGAGCTAACTGGTAAGCAACAGGTCCGACTCTTTTTAGAATTTGAAAGGGACCCATGAAACGAGAATTAAGTTTTCTGACTTTCATTGACGAACCCCAGTCTTAGGAGTGACTTTCAAGAATACGTGCTCACTTTCCTGGAATTCTAGAGGCCTCCTCATTTTGTCGGCATAGCTTTTCTTTCTACTCTGCGCTGTGCGCACCCTTTCCCTAATCACTCTAATTCTTTCTATGGTCTCTTGAACCAAGTCAGGTCCTATCAAAGTTTTCTCACCTACCTCACACCAACATAAAGAGGACCTATACTTCCTTCCATAAAGGGCTTCATAGGGCGCGATGCCTATGCTAGCGTGATAACTATTGTTATACGCAAACTCGATGAGAGGCAAGAATTTATCCCAACTCCCACCTTCATCTAAGACACAAGCTTTAAGCATGTCCTCGAGGGTCTGAATGCTCCTCCTCGACTGCCATCCGTTTGGAGATGACAGGTTGTACTAAAGCTCAACTTAGATCCAAAGCCTTGTTGGAAAGCTCTCCAAAATCCAGAGGTAAACCTTGGGTCTCTATCTGACACTATGGAGGTGGGCATACTATGAAACTTAACTATCTCCCTGATGTAAAGATCTGCCAACCTCTCTAAGCTATAGGTTACCTTGATTGGAAAAAAGTGAGCAGACTTGGTCAACCTATCTACTACTACCCAGATGGCATCTAAACCCAACCGAGTCCTAGGTAACCCCATTACAAAGTCCATAGAGATCTTCTTCCACTTCCACTCAGGAATTTCTAAAGGCCGGAACATACCCGAAGGTCTTTGGTGTTCTATCTTAACCTTTTGGCACACCAAGCACTTGGTCACAACACTAGCTACAATATTTTTCATCCCTGACCACCAATACATCTTTTTAAGGTCCTGGTACATCTTGGTTATCCCCGGATGTATGGTGAATTCACTCTTATGAGCTTCTTCTAACACTTTTTCTCTAAGGCTCCCCTCCTTAGGAACAATGATCCTACTCTTAAACATCACTAACCCAGCAGCAGACAACACATAATTTTCTTGTCCCAACAAAGATTGCAACTCCTGGTCTAAAAACTATTCACGCTTAATCTCTTCCCTAAGGTCACTACAGATTTCCAACCTATTCAACTCCAAACTCAAGGCATTCAAGGACACATTAAGATTCATGTCTCTAAACTCTTCTAACAGATTCATCTCTTGCACCATTAAGCTAGACATATGTAAAGACTTTCTACTAAGAGCATCAGCCACTATATTGGCTTTTCTTAGGTGGTAGTTCAACTCAAAGTCATAGTCTTCAAGGAACTCCATCCACCTTCTCTACCTCATATTCAACTCCTTCTAATCAAATAGATATTTAAGGCTCTTACGGACACTAAAAACCTCAAACTTTGCTCCTTAAAGGTAATGTCTCCAAATTTTAAGAGCAAACATTACTACTGTCAACTCTAGATCGTGGGTAAGATAGTTTCCTTCATGTGGTCTAAGCTGCCTAGACGCGTAAGCTACAACCTTGCCCTTTTGCATCAAAACGCATCCTAATCCATTCTTAGACGCGTCGCAATAAACCACAAAACTCACTAAAGGGTCCGGTATGGTCAAGACAGGCGCTGTCACCAATCTTTTCTTAAGCTCTTGGAAGTTATCCTCACATTGCTGGTCCCAAGCAAAAGGTTTTTACTTCCTATTTAACTGGGTCAAAGGTAAAGATAGCTTCGAAAAACCTTCTATAAACTTCCTATAGTAACCCGCCAATCCTAGGAAACTCCTCACCTCAGTTACCGTCTTAGGTGATTCCCACTCTAGAACTGCATCCACTTTAGTGGAATCAACCGCTACACCACTCTTAGAAATGATGTGTCCTAGAAACTTCACGTCATCTAGCCAAAACTCACACTTCTCCGGCTTAGCGTACAAACACCCATCCCTCAAGACATGTAATACTACCCTCAGGTGTTCCTCATGCTCCATAGGTCTTATCTAACAAGGGTCTAAAGATCTAATTCATGTAGTCCATGAAAACGGTTGGAGCGTTTGTTACTCCGAAAGGCATCACTACATACTCATAGTGCCCATACCTTGTTCTAAAGGCTGTCTTAGGGATGTCCTCACCCCTAACTCTGATCTGATGGTACCCCGATCTTAGATCTATTTTGGAAAACACTGCCGCTCCCCTCAGCTGATCTAGCAGGTCGTCTATCCTAGGCAAAGGGTACTTATTCTTTATGGTTACTTTATTTAGCTACATATAATTAACACATAACCTCATACTCCCATCTTTCTTTTTCACAAAGAGAACTGGCGCTCCCCAAGGTGACACACTCGGTCTAATAAACTCCTTATCTAGCAACTCCTCTAATTGCTTCATAAGCTCGCTCAACTGTAGAGGTGCCATTCTATAAGGCGCTACAGATACAGGTCCACTACGAGGCATAAGATCTATGTTAAACTCTACCTCCTTACCAGGTGGAAAGCTAGAGACCTCTTTAGGGAACACATCTAAAAACTCGCACACAACAGGTAATGTCGCTACATCACTCTCAGCCTCTATCTTAGCAGAAACGAGAAGTATGTATCCCTGAGCCCCCTCAACTAAGTTCTTGTGGCAAGACACGGCAGATAAAAGGTAATCTGACACACAAGAGTCAGTAGACATTGGTTGTCGAAGAAAAGAGATGGTTCGAGTAGAACAATTGATAAAAACATTATTATGTGACAACCAATCCATACCAAAAATGACATCTAAACCCGACATAGGCAAACATATCAAATCAACATCATAAGATAAATTTTGTTATATTAAGGAACATTTCAAACTGGCAATAAAAGTAACCAATTTATCTTTGGCAGAGGTAGAAACACACAAGTCAAAAAGCAGTTTAGAGATGTGCAACTCCAAAATTTTAACACAACTAAGAGATATGAAAGAATGGGTTGCTTCTGAATCAAACAATATAATAACTTTTCTATCTCTAATGAAACCCATACCTTGGATCAAACTATTAGACTTCTTCACTTCCTCTCCTTGGATGGTGAAGACTCTTCCTTGACTCTGAGGTCTGGTCTGAGATTGTCCTCCTCCCTTCCAGACTCTATAGCAAAGTGTCCCACTTTTCCACATTTGTTGCAAGAGACTTGCGCTGCGAGGCATGTGCGATCCGCATGGTGCCATCCACACCTGAAACATCCAGCTCCCCTATCTTCTTGAGCTCCTTGGACCTGCTTACCCTTTGAGATGGTAGGCACTGGTCGTAGACTCTTTTAAAAGTTACCCCCTTTGTTTTGGAACCTCTTGCCTTTGAAAGTATTTTTCTCCTTCAGCTTCTCCATCTCCAAAGCTTGCATCTTCAGCTCGGCTACCCTATAGTTGCTTACTAAGGTGGGGTAGTCCCGAATCTCCAAGATCTCGATAAAACTCTGTATCTCTGTCTTCAAACCTTGTTCGAATTTGATCGCCTTCCAGTTGTCTAAAGGATTGTCCCTCAAGTAAGAGAGAACCTTGCCAAGCTTTCAAACTAAGCAACATACTCAGCAACTGACATGTCTCCCTAACGGAGTTGAAGGAACCTTGTCTCCTTCTGAATGCGAACACTATGCCGAAGGTACTTCTCCAAGAAGACTTCCTTGAACCTATCCCATGTGATAGGTGCGTCCAATGCTATCAAACCACCCGCAGCACAATTCCACCAATGCTTCGCATCAGACTCCAGCATAGAAGGTGGATTCCAGCATATAGGTGGCGAAATCCACCTTCTATGCATCAGCGCACTTCATAACCCGAAAGATCTTCTCTAACTTCAACAACCACTCTTCAGCCCCAACCGGATCAGTAACACATTGGAAGGTTGGCGGATCATTCTTCCTCAACTCTGATAGTCCTATGTATTGTGGATCCTGAGTTGCAACTGTTCCAGCGTTAGGTACATTCACGTTTTCGCTCATCTGACGGCAAGTCTCTGTCTGCTCTTGCATAGCTCTGGTCATTTGAGCCAAAGCCGCCGCAAGTGCCTCATTAGTCCCTCGCCTATTAGTCATCATAAATCTGTTCACTACCAATAAAACATAAGTTAGCCAGGCTCAATATCTCAAAGCATAGCATGCAGCATTTATGAATCTAACAAGCATCCTATACACCCAAGTTTTGTTTTTAGAAAAACCCAGAACCACAGTCCAATTTAGGATTGAACTGCTCTGATACAAAAAATGTAACGCTATTCGTTACATTAGTAACCCAAAATAAATATTTATACAAAACCAGGTAAATAAAAAATTTCTTAAATAAATACTGAATAAATACTTAGTATAATAATAATTCAAACTAATTATTTACATTAATCCAAAACCGATATAACATAATAAGTTCAAAAGCCTCCAAACCGGGCGTCTATTACATTTCGCATAAGGAGATAACTAAATGATAAAAAGGTCCTCCTAGCATATGCCATTCAACACTAACCAAGCTCTAGAATTAAAGAGATAGTCTTCAAGCGTCTGACTGGCCAACAGGGTCGTCCAAAGGCTCTGAAAACAATGCTACTAATGAGATATAAAATTCCAATGAACATAAATACAGTTATAAAAGATTTTCACAAAAGCATTGCTCTCAGCCGGTGCGGTAACTGAAAAAATTGTCCATGGTACCCGCTATTTTCAAAATAATAAGCAATACATAATAATATCAATATATAACATTCAACCAATATTAGACATCACCATGACAACATGTTACAAGTATACTTAATGCATGTATGTCAAGTAAATATCTGTGAATCTCAAGTGTCATATCTCTATCAAACTTCATATAACAATGGTGTCTCATTGCCGACCTTTACTCATAAAAGGTATTTCGATGTCACCTTCTCTTCAGTGACATTACTGATTTTCGATACCAACCACTGTACACCGGTGGTATTACTCATTTGGACATCCCATCGTGTGGCAATGTTGCTTTCGATACCCCATTATGGCGGTATATCATATTTCCGATTTTCCAATTCGTTGGCGATGTTACTTTGAGCGTCTGGTACATTTATTCATATTTAATACATATGTTATTCGTATTGTTTTTTAATTATTGTTTACTTATAATTTATGTTTGTGTACGTACAGGTTAGGGACAGAAGGGGACCAGTGCCGATTAACGAGCTCCACCGCCACACCCATACTAGGAAGGGTATTGGCGAGTATGTAGATGAGCGCTCTAGGTGCACTCATGTAATGCCTCATTTATTAATAGTTTTGAAATGTATGGTTTTATTGTATATAGTCTTCATTAATTTGTTTGATTATGCATAACAGGAGGAGTTCGAGGAGAGGATCTCTCAGGCAACAACATCTTCCTCCACCCCACTTGAGCCTGAGGAGCAGCAGCGGCTTGCACTGTGTGTTTGGGCTGAGGTTGTTGGTGGCAAGAAGAAAGGTCGTCTTTACGGTACAGGAGACCTTTCCGGTAACTATCGGAAAGGATCTTCGAGCTTGGATAGCACCACAGCATCCACCGGAGCCAGTCGCCACGCTAATCGGGAGATTGCTGAGCTAAGGCGGAGACTGGCTGAGTCCGAGCGTCGTGCCGAGGAGTGTGAGTGGCTTGCCGAGGAACGTGAGCGTCAGATGGAGCATATGCTACTGAGCATACAACAAATGCACCAACAGCCCCCTCGGCAGCAACCCCCCCATCCAGATCAGCCGACCAGTCGCACCAGGGCCGACGATGATGAGGACTCTTTCGATGATCTTATCCTGTCTCCTCCTCATCATTATGATAGGGATTATTAGATTTTCATATTAGTTTTTTTATTTATATTTCTATGTTTTGTAAAAACATTTATTATTTGGATATAATTTTAAATGTTTTAATGTTAATTTTATTTTGTACTATTTATTTAATTAATATTTATAAATAATTAATAAAAAAGAAAAATATTTAATGAATATAAAATATAAAATAATAATAATTATTAATCAATTAAAATTTAAATTAAAAAAGAATTATATATACCGACGGTCAGGCCATTGGTAATGACCATGAACACTACCGACGGTCTAGCTGCCGGTAAAGTTATCGATGGCTAGACCGTCGGTAATAATTACCGACGGCTAGACCGTCGGTAATAATTACCGACAAGCCTCTTTCCGACGGATAATAGGATGTCGGAAATCCGTCGCAAATGTGCTGGTACTGACGGTTTTTGGTGATTACCGACGGCCTAGAGCGATCGGTAATTAGCTGTTTTCTTGTAGTACCTGCTGACTGTCCACGCCTGCCTAGTGCCCAGCTCGCAGTTCATCGGGAGGAGCCCAGGGATGTATATGTTGATCCTTCTTCCATGCCACCCCCACCCACTGCACAGTGTACTTCTGCCTTACCTGTGCCTACTGCCGGACCGTCCGTTCCCATGGCCCCACCCCCGGGACCTACCTATGTGCCTTCCGAGCTACACCTTCTGATTCCTCGCCAGTGGGCGAATTGGAGGATGACTGCTCGTAAGAGCACACCGGCTCACTCCAGGGTATTCTTCTCCACTCCACTCATTATCCTCTCGTCTGATGATGAAGAGATGGAGGAGGAGGAGGAGGTACCAGTGTATGTACCGGAGGTCGTACCCGAGGTAGCTCCTGCCAGTGCGAGTCAGGACGCGTGGTGGACGAGGACTGATGACGAGATGCTCCGGTATGTGGAACAGATCATGAGTGCATATGACAAGCAGGCCTTAGAGGATGAGGTCGAGGAGAAGGAGGCCATGGAGGAGGACGAGGAAGAGGAGGAGGACCCAGAGGAGTACTACTCTGACGAGTAGTGCAGTGTCGGTCTTTGGCCAGTCTCTAGTGTTTTCCCCAGCGTCGGTACTTTTATGATGTACCCCCTTCCCCTTTATGTTGTGGAGATGCGTCTCCCAGTAATGTAGGTTGAGATGTCTTTATGTTGGTTACTTTCTTTTGTAGTCAAATGTTGGAAACTGGGAGTTTGATATATATGTATTATGGAAAGTTTTTGTTTGTTTCAATGTTGTTTACGATTACATATATTTGTTCTTATGAATATATATACACTTATCTATTTTCGAAACTTGAGTAAAGAAAAAAAAAAAACCATATTTTCGGTAAGCTCTTTATATTTTAATATATTTCTGCATTTCTTTCGTCGTGTTAAATAATCGTGACCCCTAAAGTAGGGTGTTACATTATTTGGTATCAAAGTTGGCCGAGTCTTTTTGGGTTTGGGGTTGGTCTATCTTGTTTGTGCTGTGTGTGTAACATCCCAAAAATTCTATATCTGTCTTTTTAGCTGTTTGTGTGAATAACATGACTGAGAACACAATTCGATTTATCATAATCATAATAATAGTTGAAGATTGGAAATTCATATTTGAATTTCAATTATGAGCTTAATGATCATAAGATGTTGCTTTGAACCCAGTGTTCTGTTTTGAGCCGGAATCGGTAAAATATTATTCTTTTAATCAGGACCGCTTTACCTTGCGAAGCTGGGAAGTTGTTCTGCCCCAGAGTCGAGAGTAGTTCATGGCTGCTTTTCACGTTTCACGAGACATTGTCAACCATCCATCACCTTTTCATTCCTTTAACCAATGGATTAGATTCTTATGACTCTTGGTCAATAACCAAGCATATTTTCCTTTTATGGAGAAAGCAACTTAGCCACTTATGGTTAATCTCTACCCTTTTAATAAGAGCGCTACACCTATGTACTTGACTAAATTCTAACCATCCTTTTTCTTAAAAAATTTCCATGAAGTTGTCATTTGGCTTTTGAATTAAAATTTGCTTCCTTTTGGAATAAGCCTCATGGCCAAGTGTTAGAAATAACACTTCCATCACTTTGTTTATCAATTCCAAAAGATCAAGAGTTCATCTTCTTCAAGAACTTAGCATTTTCTCTCTTCTCTCTCCTACCTCCTCATATTCGGTTTTCACTCTATGTCCATCATCCAACTTCCTTTTCTTAAATCTAAGACCATAGTTCAACTAGTCTTAGTCTTGTAATCATCTTTGATGAAGAAAGTTTTTGATTTGGAGCAACTTTGTTCTTGACCCTCAAGAACACCAACCTTGTTCATCAAGTGTTCTTCACTAAGTAAGTCTCTAATCTTACTTGTCTCTTCATTTCCTTTCATTAAATCATGAAGCAACATCTTCTAGTTCATGATTTTGAGAAACAAGTTTCAAAACCTTGTTGTTTTGTTCGTAGTAGGTTCAGCCTTCTCTTTTGTTCTTGGTGCTTGTAGTTGTCTCATTCACAAAGGATCTTCAAGAGGTAATGGGGGAGTGAACCACATCACACCACATTGGTAGTGGTGAAAATGGTTTATGGGTTTGGTTTGGGGAAAACCCTAAACCAAGGGCCCAAAACCAAGGGTTTCCTACTTTATCTATTTGGTTCTCTATGAGAACAATGTTGTAATAACTATTTGTTGCTTGATTTATGTTCATTGATGTGTTTGAATGGTTGAAAATAATTTTTTTATGTGACGGAAAACCCTAACCTAGAGTTCCTTCATCTTTTGTTGAAAAGAGTTTGTGAAAATGTTATTTTCGGATCTGACCTTGTGTGAGTCATTTAGGTTTTTCTCTAAACCTAGACTTGGATTGGAAAACTTGTTTTTGATTCTAAAACTAGACATCTTGGGCTTCATTTTGAGCACAAATTTCGTGTGGTTTCATGAAGATTTGACCCTTGAAAACCTATTTCAATCTGATCATAAACTTCTGCCTTGGATTCTGACTACAGTGGATTGTTTCGTAAAACTGTACTAACTCGGTTACCATTAGTGAAAATGAGTTTTATAACCAAAAATTATACATTCTAAGCATTCATTTGAGTCCTCATTTTCTCAAATCGGAGTTCGTTTGGTGAATCAAATGTGTGTCACAAATTGATGCTCGAAATGCTGAAATTTTATATATACGGGTTTTGGTGTTGATTTTTCGAATTGTATGTTATGGTGTTGGTGTGACTATTTGTGTTTGAGTGTTAGTGTGGAAAATCATTTTGTCATGGTGAAAAACTATTCTTAAGATCAAGACCTAAGGATAGGGTTTTTGAATGATGAGTTTGTTCATGCTTTTACTACTTGATGAAATGACTATATGTTGAGATGATTGTCATGATGCTAGAATGTTGTTGGATGACATATATTTTGATGAAAATTACCATGTGTGGTTCGGCCTTGTTGAGTTAGAAAGGAAAGCCAAAGCTTCTATATTCAAATAATGGTGTAATGGACTTAAATATTTTCAAGAAGGCAAAAGAAATTAAAAAGACCTACCTTACTTACATGGAGGCATTCGGCCATACCATAGTAATTAGGGCTAGGAACCTAAAATGTTGATGTTAAGAGGTTTAAAGTGTTTATACTAAAGTATAAGGGAAATAGAAATTAAAAAGGTTTCCTAAGAAATCAAGTTTTGGTTCCAAAGAACCAAGTGTTGTAAAATGAGTATTTTGGGTTCATATGAAAAGTGTTTTAAGAATAGGAAAGTTTGAAGTTAATCAACCACTTATTCTAGCATGTTGTTGCAAGGAAAATATTTTCAAGAACAAAGAGTTTTCTAAATGATTCATGTGGTTTCCAAAGGTTTTGGTTAGTAAACATACTTTCAAGAGAAATGAGAATTCTTGTAAGTGTTTTCTTTAAAACAATGAGTCTTTACACTACTATGATTAATTTTGAAATCTCACACAACAAATGAGTTACCGTTTTCATTTGAAAATAAAAAGGTGATTTAAAGAAAGATATGTTTTCCCTTTTTACGCTAAGTAAAGGAAATTAGTATTATTTTAAAGTGAGTTTTACGTTAATTTGGCAAAAGGAAAGGTACGGTGTATCTGGGGTTTTGGATACCTTACGAGTATATGTATAGAGTTTTCAAAACTATGTTTGATAATGGAGATTCCATGAACTAGTTTACTACCAAGGAAAGTATTTTAAAGACTTTACTATAATAGCGCAAGTACGTAATATCTCCTAAGGAATGCAATGAGTTTCATAATGGACTCACAAAGACTAAATAAAAGACATGTACCTATTTCTTGTGGTCATGGAAAACCATGTCCCACACCCTTGATGATTTAGGTCATCTAAGGACCCATAATACTTAACCACAAAGAGTTACTTATACAAAATAAGTAATGTTTCCCTTGATAGATAAGTGAGAAGACATGATAAAGGAATCTTTGTGGATCTTGTTCTCCATAATATGCTAGCATATGGAATGATATATCATAAGTCTTGAACATCGTTTTCCGAACAACAGAGTTGTACGTTGACGCAAGGAACAGAACCAAGAATGGGAGACTGATGGCAAGACATGTGAAAGTGGGTCCCGTAGGGGTGCCTTGTGGTTTATCAAGAGATAGACGAGGTGCTACAATGATAGTGTAGTACGTGTTTGTGTTGTGGCATTTTTGACATGCATATGCATCTGTGCAGGTGCGATTGTCTGTGGTGTCGATCATGAGGATCTTGGGGACGTCGGGGGTTGGGGAAGACACATGTGGCCAGAGAGTGGCTACTCTGTGTCGTGGATATCCATCGAAAAACACCGACGTCCTGACTGAAACACCAGTCAAATCATGATTTGGGTAAAGAACGTCTGACATGAGTCGTTATAGCAATTGCGATCTTGATGTGGCATTGTGGGTCTGAGATTATGTAGACAATGTTCTCCCAATCACTCACCCTTGTGGCATATGGCATTGAGTCATGTACATTGCATTACATTGCATGACTGTTGATGGTTACATTTAGATGTTATACATTATAATCCTATGTTGATGATGTCTTATGCTTATGATTGGATAATATGAGATATTGAGATGTATGATATGCATGATTAGTATTTTATTGTCTTGTGTGTCGTATCGTTTTTACTTCTGCCATGTGTTGTGCTGATGAATGGGAATCTCATCTCATTACGTTGTATTGCATTGTTATGTGCTTCTCTGGTTGTCTCCCGAGAAGGTCATACTACCTAGACTTCACTCGGCACTTCGGATGCATCTCTCTGTTAAGCCTCCCAGTGGTTACGGCGTTTGGAGAACTAGTCATGACGAGCTTCTAGTAACGTACGTGTGAAGAGCTGCACTCATCATCCGCACGGGTCGCAGAAAATGGGTTCACAACTGCTTCACCGCTTGTCTTCGTGTTGTCTGCTATCAATGTTGTAGTTATAAGTGGAATGCTAGATGGACTACTCCACCGATGCGTTCAGTGCCTTCTCCTTTTGTAAGGGATGAGCTGCTTGTTAGCCAAGTTGCCTCTAAGGCAACTCCTGCTATGCCTTCCATAGGTATACCAGCAGTAGTCCCTGCTAGGATTCCTGTTAGGTTTCATTGATGGGTCCTGGTTGGACGGCGATGAGTGAGGTGTCTAGGAGTGAGGTGACCTATGCACATCTTTCTATTCCCTTCGCTTGTCTCTCCGAAAAAGAGAAGTCAGAGGAAGTATTCAGCGGTTGATCTGAGGGATGTTTTCTTGCGTAGTCTGTTGTCAGCCAGTGTAGGATGTCAGAGCATCTGTATCTTTCTTTTACCTTTTGTGGAGCTGCGACTCCAAGTATCTTATGTTTAGGAGCTGCGTCTCCAACCTTTTATGATGAGTCTGTATCTTTCTGTTTTCTTTTTGTAGTCGGGTTGGGTCCTTATGTAAACGTTTATGAACTTATATTATGAAGTGCTACTATTTACCTTACATGCATAAATGGTTACGGGCTTTTACAGTTATGTCTTGCGAAAAGGAAAAATTCACCCCCTTCTTTCGTAAATGTTTTAATTAACCCGTTTTTCGGCCTTAGAGTATTTTAAAATGTTCGTAAATGTGATGCCCCCGGAAAGGGTGTTACATTAGTGGTATCAGAGCTGGTCGAGTCTTTTCGGGCTTGGGGTTTGGTCTGTCATCATTTGTGTTCTGTTTTCTCTGTCTGTTCTCTGTTTGTTCTCTGTTTGTTTCCATGTTGTTGTTTCCGAAAGGAGACAATGTTGGAAAGGATAATGACTTCGGTCTATCCTTTTATGTTGTTTGTTCTCTGTGTTGTTGTTTCCGGAAGGAAGACAACAATTGTTTGTTATTCTTTCTATTATCATTTCCGAAAAGGAATGATATTGGACGGAATATTGATGCCCTTGTTTTCTTTTATGTGTATCTGCTCTGAGTTTGGTGGAGAGTAGCTGCCAGTTGCTAGGGGCTGAGGACACAGTTGTTGCTTGCGGAGTCCTTCGGAGCAAGTTGATGAATGGGTGTCTTCCAACGAGTGAAAGACATGTTGAAAGAAATGGATTTTCTACAGCTATGTCAAAGAGGAATGTCCATCGAGGAGTAGGATGTTTGCTTCGAGTCCCTATTGAAGTGTTCGGGGTATTTCCAACTTCATCCCGATGAGGAGTGGAAATGCATGAAGTTTGAAGTGTTGCAGAACGAGATTCATGTAGCAATGCTACCACTCAAGATCGAAGAGTTCTCAGTTTTGATGGATGAGTGCTTCCTAATCGAAGATCTGATGAAGAGTCGCGAAGAGAGAGAACGTCACTTTGGACCATCTAGGTTTATAAGAGGCATCAAAACCAGGTCCCAGCAGAAGCCATAAGCAAATCCATCGAGGAACCAGTCGTAGCAACAACAATCTTACGAAAGGAGTAGAAATCGAACTCGTCAGTTCGAAGTACCTCCATAATGGTGCAAGAAGTGTGGTAGAGGCCATATAACCAAAGGTTGCAGCTCAAAGGAAGTCGTTTGTTTCTGATGTTGAAGACTTGGTCACGTCGTACGTGTTTGTGAACAACAACCTAGCAAAGGGAGTAGTAAGTTTGGTCAGCCAATGACTTCAACGCGGCGATGCAGGAAATGCGGGGATGGCCACGAAACAAAGTGTTTCACCAATCGAAGGCGTCATCTGTTTCAAGTGCGAAAAACTGGGGCATGTTTCAAGAGCCTGTGATCGACACAAGATGAAGTCTGTAGCCCGCCAGGTACAAACCGCCATACAACCAGCAAGAGGTAAAGTCAATACGGTAAGGGAAGCTGAAGCCTCGCGACCTGATGATCATGTTCAGGGGGATAGTATCATAGCAAGTAAACCTTTAACTATATTGTTTGATTCAGGCACCATCATTTCCTTTATTACTTTTAATGTGTGAAATTGTCAAGATCACCTGTTTCCTCTTCTACCCTTTTGATCTGACTACCTTTATTTCAGACACGATTATTCCTGTTGTCTATGACCATGTAAAGAACTTTTGAAATGCTTGCGCCTTCATTGTTCTCGTGATTTGGATTGATCAAAATGGATTCAAGTTGATTTGATTTCATCATTTCTACTTCTATTACTTACATCTTGCATGAACCAATTAAAATTTCAAGTTTCTTCATTACAGTCTCACTTGACTATTTTAGTCTTTTGATGAATCGATTATTTTGATTAAGATTGTTTGGATTCTCAGTTATTGTTGAGGACTAAGATTTTCAATAACTTGATTCATTTTTCCTTCCACAAACAAATATGATTCTGAAAGTGGATTGATTAC
Source organism: Ammopiptanthus mongolicus (assembly GCA_039655645.1). NCBI lineage: Eukaryota > Viridiplantae > Streptophyta > Magnoliopsida > Fabales > Fabaceae > Ammopiptanthus > Ammopiptanthus mongolicus. The sequence continues at coordinate 46,750,737 of CM077348.1, read as the reverse complement.
CTTCTAATCATATCCTATTGGCCTTCACAGGCAAGAATTTAAGAATTCCTTGGCAACGAAAAAATTTTGACTGCCTGTTTTTTTTTAGTCAAATAAGAGCTACCTTTAGTAAGGAAGCTCACAAATTTTATTGTTGTCTTTTAAAAGACCCAGAGTGGATTTGATTTGAATTCTACACTCTTGGAAATATTTTTCTTGTCCCAAATTGTTTTCCGAAAGGTGTGTCAGGACCGCCATTGGAAAGGGAGTTATAGTTTTCTGTTGATCCGGTATCGGAATTTGTCCAATACACACGATCCACATTCTCCTTCACTTTCGAATCTTCGTAAGGGATTTCGAGTTTTGATGTTTACAAGGTTTTGCCTTGATGATCTTTTCGGTGTTGTCAAGTTGATACAATATATTTAAAAGGGGAACTTAACCTATGAGGTACTTTGTGTAAAGATAGAAGACAGAAGAGTAAAGCAGTGGCGGGAGAAAGAGATATCCTTGGTCAAGGTTATCTGGAACGAGACTTCAGGTGTTCCCACCTGGGAGTTGGAGGATAGGAAGAGGGAATAGTTTCCGCATCTCTTCTCAGGTAAATTTCGAGGACGAAATTTCTTTTTGGAGGGTAGTGTTGTAACATCCCAAAAATTCTATATCTGTCTTTTTAGCTGTGTGTGTGAATAACATGACCGAGAACACAATTCGATTAATAATAATCATAATAATAATAATAATAGTTGATGATTGGAAATTCATATTTGAATTTCAATTATGAGCTTAATAATCATAAGATGTTGTTTTGAACCTAGTGTGCTGTTTTGAGCCGGAACCGATAAAAATATTATTATTTTAATCGAGACCGCTTTACATTGGAATGCGTGCCAGGGTCGGGGAAGTAATCTGGCCCGGGACTGGGAAGTTGTTCTGGCCCAGAATCGAGAGTAGTTCATTGCTGCTTTTCACGTTTCACGAGACATTGTCAACCATCCATCACCTTTTCATTCCTTTAACCAATGGATTAGATTCTTATGACTCTCGGTCAATAACCTAGCATCTTCTCCTTTTATGGAGAAAGCAACTTAACCACTTATGGTTAATCTCTACCCTTTTAATAAGAGCTCTACACCTATGTACTTGACTAAATTCTAACCATCCTTTTTCTTACACAATTTTCATCAAGTTGTCATTTGGCTTTTGAATTAAAATTTGTTGCCTTTTGGAATAGGCCTCACGGCCAAGTGTTAGAAATAACACTTCCATCACTTTGTTTATCAATTCCAAAAGATCAAGAGTTCATCTTCTTCAAGAACTTAGCATTTTCTCTCTTCTCTCTCCTACCTCCTCATATTCGGTTTTCACTCTATGTCCATCATCCAACTTCCTTTTCTTAAATCTAAGACCATAGTTCAACTAGTCTTAGTCTTGTAATCATCTTTGATGAAGAAAGTTTTTGATTTGGAGCAACTTTGTTCTTGACCCTCAAGAACACCAACCTTGTTCATCAAGTGTTCTTCACTAAGTCTCTAATCTTACTTGTCTCTTCATTTCCTTTCACTAAATCATGAAGCAACATCTTCTAGTTCAAGATTTTGAGAAACAAGTTTCAAAGCCTTGTTGTTTTGTTCCTAGTAGGTTCGGCCTTCTCTTTTGTTCTTGGTGTTGGAGTTGTCTCATTCACAAAGGATCTTCAAGAGGTAATGGGGGAGTGAACCACATCACACCACATTGGTGGTGGTGAAAATGGTTTATGGGTTTGGTTTGGGGAAAACCCTAAACCAAGGGTTTCATACTTTATCTATTTGGTTCTCTATGAGAAAAATGTTGTAATAATTATTTGTTGCTTGATTTATGTTTATTGATGTGTTTGAATGGTTGAAAATAATTTTTTTATGTGAGGGAAAACCCCAACCTAGAGTTCCTTCATCTTTTGTTGAAAAGAGTTTGTGAAAATGTGATTTTCGGATCTGACCTTGTGTGAGTCATTTAGGTTTTTCTCTCAACCTAGACCTTGGATTTGAAAACTTGTTTTTGATCCTAAAACTAGACACCTTGGGCTTCATTTTGAGCACAAATTTAGTGTAGTTTCATGATGATTTGACCCTTCAAAAACCTATTTCAATCTGATCATAAACTTCTGCCTTGGATTCTGACTACAGTGGATTGTTTCATAAAACTGTACTAACTCGGTTATCGTTAGTGAAACTGAGTTTTATAATCCAAAAGTAAACATCCTAAGCCTTCATATGAGTCCTCATTAGCTCAAATCCGAGTTCGTTTGGTCAATCAAATGTGTCATAAATTGATGCTTGAAATGCTGAAATGTTATATATACGGGTTTTGGTGTTGATTTTTTGAATTGTATGTTATGGTGTTGGTGTGACTATTTGTGTTTGAGTGTTAGTGTGGAAAATCATGCTTAGGATCAAGACCTAAGGATAGGGTTTTTGAATGATGAGTTTGTTCATGCTTTTACTACTTGATGAAATGACTATATGTTGAGATGATTGTCATGATGCAAGAATGTTGTTGGATGACATATATTTTGTTGAATATTACCATGTGTGGTTCAGCCTTGTTGAGTTAGAAAGGGAAGCCAAAGCTTCTATGTTCAAATAATGGTGTAATGGACTTAAATGTTTCCAAGAAGGCAAAAGAAATTAAAAAGACCTACCTTACTTACATGGAGGCATTCGGCCATACCATAGTAATTAGGGCTAGGAACCTAAAATGTTGATGTTAAGTGGTTTAAGTGTTTATACTAAAGTATAAAGGAAATAGAAATTAAAAAGGTTTCCTAAGAAATCAAGTTTTGGTTCCAAAGAACCAAGTGTTGTAAAATGAGTATTTTGGGTTCATATGAAAAGTGTTTTAAGAATAGGAAATTTTGAAGTTAATCAACAACTTATTCTAGCATGTTGTTGCAAGGAAAATATTTTTAAGAACAAAGAGTTTTCTGAATGATTCATGTGCTTTCCAAAGGTTTTGGTTAGTAAACCTACTTTCAAGAGAAATGAGAATTCTTGTACGTGTTTTCTTTAAAACAATGAGTCTTTGCACTACTATGATTAATTTTGAAATCTCACAAAACAAATGAGTTACCGTTTTCATTTGAAAATAAAAAGGTGATTTAAAGAAAGATATGTTTTCCCTTTTTACGCTTAGTAAAGGAAATTAGTATTATTTGAAAGGGAGTTTTACGCTAGTTTGGCAAAAGGCAAGGTTCGGTGTATCTTGGGGTTTTGGATACCTTACTAGTATATGTATAGAGTTTTCAAAACTATGTTTGATAAAGGAGATTCCATGAACTAGTTTACTACCAAGGAAAGTATTTTAAAGACTTTACTATAATAGAGCAAGTACATAATATCTCCTAAGGAATGCAATGAATTTCATAATGGACTCACAAAGACTAAATAAAAGACATGTACCTATTCCTTGTGGTAATGGAAAACCATGTCCCACACCCTTGATGATTTAGGTCATCTAAGGACCCATAATACTTAACCACAAAGAGTTACTTATACAAAATAAGTAATGTTTCCCTTGATAGATAAGTGAGAAGACATGATAAAGGAATCCTTGTGGATCCTGTTCTCCATAATACGCTAGGATATGGAATGATATATCATAAGACTTGAACATCGTTTTTCAAACAACAGAGTTGTATGTGGACGCAAGGAACGGAACAAAGAATGGTCGACTGATGGCAAGTCGTGTGAAAGTGGGTCCCGTAGGGGTGCCCTATGGTTTATCAAGAGATAGACGTGGTGCTACAGTGCTAGTGTAGTACGTATTTGTGTTGTGGCATTTTTGACATGCATACGCATCTGGGCATGAGTTAGGCGTTGTGCTTGAGAGATGAGCTTAGACCTTGGTGCTGGTGCGATTGTCTGAGGTGTCGATCATGAGGATCTTGGGGATGTCGAGGGTTGTGGAAGACACATGTGGCCAGAGAGTAGCTTCTCTGTGTCGTGGATATGCATCGAAAAACACTGACGTCCTGACTGAAACGCCGAGCAAATCATGATTTGGGTAAAGAACGTCTGGCATAAGCCGTTATAGCCATTGCGATCTTGATGTTGTGCAGTGGGGCTGAGATAACGCAGAATATGTTCTCCCAAACACTCACTCTTGTTTTGTTTAGCTCCATGGAGTAGGGGTCAGAGTCTTACCCTTGTGGCATATGGCATTGAGTCATGTACATCGCATTGCATTGCATGACTGTTGATGGCTACATTTATGTTATACATTATTATCCTATGTTGATGATGTCTTATGCTGTTGATTGGATAATATAAGATATTGAGATGTATGATATGAATGACTAGTATTTTATTGTCTTGTGTGTCGTACCGTTTTTACTTCTGCCATGTGTTGTGCTGATGAATGGGAATCTAACCTCATTACTTTGTATTGCATCATTGTGTGCTTCTCTGGTTGTCTCCCGAGAAGGTCATACTACCCAGACTTCACTCGGCACTTCGGATGCATCTCTCTGTTGAGCCTCCCAGTGGTTATGGCGTTTGGACAACTAGTCATGATGAGCTTCTAGTAACGTACGTGTCAAGAGCCGCACTCATCATCCGCATGGGACGCAGAAAAAGGGTTCTCAACTGCTTCACCGCTTGTCTTTGTTTTGTCTGCTGTCAGTGTTGTAGTTATAAGTGGGATGCTAGATGGACTACTCCATCGATGCGTTCAGTGCCTTCTCCCTCTGTAAGGGATGGGCTGCTTGTTAGCCAAGTTGCCTCTAAGGCAACTCCTGCTATGCCATACATAGGAATACCAGCAGTAGTCCCTGCTAGGATTCCTGTTAGGTTTCGTTGATGGGTCCTGGTTGGAAGGCGATGAGTGAGGAGTCTAGGAGTGAGGTGACCTATCCACATCTTCCTATTCGCTTGCTTGACTCTCCGAAAAGGAGAAGTCAGAGGAAGTATTCAACGGTTGATCCGAGGGATGTTTTCCTGTGTTGTCTGTTGTCAGCCAGTGTAGGATGTCAGAGCGACTGTATCTTTGTTTTACCTTTTGTGGAGTTGTGACTCCAAGTATCTAATCTTTAGGAGCTGCGTCTCCAACCTTTTATGATGAGTCTGTATCTTTCAGTTTTCTTTCTGTAGTCGGGTTGGGTCCTTATGTAAACCTTTATGAACTTATATTATGAAGTGCTGCTATTTACCTTACATGCATAAACGGTTACGAGCTTTTACAGTTATGTCTTGCGAAAAGGAAAAATTCACCCCCCATCTTTCTTAAATGTTTTAATTAACCCATTTTTTGGCCTTAGAGTATTTTAAAATGTTCGTAAATGTGATGCCCCCGGAAAGGGTGTTACAGTGTGCCTCTGTGACTTGTGTGCTGTTGAATTCCGAAAGGAATGACAACAATGATTGAGCTTGTGCGAGGAAATCTCTAGCATATACTGAACTTCGTTGGTCTTGTAGGACGGGATGGCAAATCGGAATACAGGTAACGCTGATGTTGTACAGGCTATGAGGGAGATGACTGCTACCTTTGTACTCCGATAACAGATGACCGCTGGTGGTCGAGGGTTGAGTGAATTCCGCAGGAACAATCCGCCGCAGTACAAGGGAGAATAAGACCCGGAGAAGGCAGAGTTGTGGGTGCAAGAGATGGAAAAGATCTTTGAAGCAATGAGGTGCTCGAATGTAAACAAAGTGACCTATGCAGCCTACATGCTGGTAGGTGATGCGGAGTACTGGTAGAGGGGAGCCTGCCAGGTGGCCGAACACGCTGGACAAGCCGTCACCTGGGAGCTCTTCCATATGAAGTTCTTTGAGAAGTACTTCCCTACGAGCGCCAGGCATACCAAAGAAATGGAGTTTCTCCAGCTACGTCAAGGGAGCATGACAGTCTGCGAGTATGCTGCCAAGTTTGAGGCTCTGGCAAAGTTCTCCAATTACTTCCAAGACAATCCCAATGAAGCATGGAAGTGCAGAAAGTTCGAGGAGGGTTTGAGGCACGAGCTCAAGGAGGCAGTCATGCCGTTCGAGATCACTACCTTTCCCCTACTTATGGACAAGTGCCAGCTGATTGAAGAACTGAAAGGAAGTCGGAGCAAAACCCAAGGAAGCGTTGGGCCATCAAAGTTCAAGAAGGGTGGTGGTAGTAGTTTCCATCACAAGAAGCTCTACTCAAAGTCGTCTGGAGGTCAGCGCTATCAACGATTCTAAGGGAAGGACAACGGAAATCGTGCAGTTTCAGGAGCCGTTGGTGTTAAGTGCTTCAAGTGTGGAGGACACCACTATGCAAGGGAGTGCTCAATGACAGGAATCATCTGCTTCAACTGTGGGAAGCCTGGTCATATGGCAAAGGAGTGCAGACAGCCCAAGGCAGAACCTGCTGTCAACTTGGTTCGAGCAGCAAGGCCCAAGGCAAAAGGGCGAGTCTACTCAGTGAACGGTGCTGAAGCTTCTCAGAACCAAGACTTGATCCAAGGAGAAGGTAATATTGGAGGTAAAACTTTAACTGTACTGTTTGATTCAGGCGCAACACATTCTTTTATTGCATATAGTTGTGTTAAGCTTTTGGGATTACCTGTTTCTTCACTACCATTTGATCTGGTTATTTCTACGCCTAGTGTGAAACCTGTTGTTACAGCTGAGGCTTGTCTAAACTGTCCTATTCTTACTGAGGGTAGGAAGTTTGTAGTCAACCTGATCTGTTTGCAATTATCACAAATAGATGTTATCTTGGGGATGGATTGGCTGTCCTCTAACTATGTTCTTTTGGACTGTGCCAACCGAACCCTAATCTTTCCAAAAAGTGAGATTTCTGGTTTTATCTCTGCCAATCAAGCGAAAGCTTCTTTGAGAGAAGGAGCCCAAGGATACATGTCCTTTCTGGAGGTCAGTAGCGAGAGAGATGCGCGTCCGATTCCGATTGTCAACAAGTTCCCAGAAGTCTTCCCTGAAGATATACCCAGACTTCCACCGGTCAGAGACATAGAGTTTGCGATAGACCTAGTGCCGGGATCTGGACCAATATCTATGGCACCATACCGGATGGCGCCCGCAGAACTAGAGGAGCTAAAAAAGCAGTTGGAGGAGCTGATGTCCAAACAGTTTGTTAGGCCCAGTGTGTCGCCGTGGGGAGCACCAGTTTTGCTTGTGAAGAAGAAGGATGGGACGATTCGTTTGTGTGTGGACTACCGCCAGTTGAACAAGATCACTATCAAAAACAAGTACCCACTTCCAAGGATTGATGACCTGATGGACCAGCTAAGAGGAGCAGCTGTGTTTTCTAAGATAGATCTACGGTCGGGTTACCATCAGATCTGAGTCAAGACGGAGAATGTTCTAAAGACGGCATTCAGAACACGTTATGGACACTATGAGTATTTGGTAATGCCATTCGGAGTGATGAATGCACCTGCCATATTCATGGATTACATGAATAGGGTCTTTTGCCCTTACTTAGATAAGTTTGTTGTGGTGTTCATCGGCGACATCCTTATCTTCTCTAGGGATAAAGAAGAGCATGCAGAACATTTACGAGTGGTACTTCAAATAATCAAAGAGAAACAGTTATATGGCAAGTTTTCGAAGTGCTAGTTATGGCTAGAAGAGGTTTAGTTTTGGGGTCACGTTATCTCAAAGGAGGGGATCGTTGTGGATCCAGCAAAAGTAGAAGTTGTGTTACAGTGGGAACAACCGAAGACAGCAACTGAGATCCGTAGTTTCGTTGGATTAGCGGGCTACTATCGGAGGTTCATTGAAGGATTCGCTAAGATTGTGGCACCGTTGACCAAGTTAAAGCGGAAGGACCAAGCGTTTGCATGGACCGAGGCCTGTGAAGCCATTTTTCAAGAATTGAAGAAGTGTCTAACCACTTCGCCAGTGTTAGCACTTCCGGACCCCAATGAACCTTCTGAAGTGTTTTGTGATGCGACATACCAAGTTTTGGGATGAGTCATGATGCAGAACCGGAAAGTGGTAGCTTACGCTTCAAGGCAGTTGAAGAACCATGAGAAGAATTATCTGACTCACGACTTGGAGTTAGCTGCAGTGGTGATTGCTCTGAAGATTTGGAGGCATTTCTTGTACTGGGCAAAGTTCAGTGTTTTCAGTGATCACAAGAGTCTAAAGTACTTATTTGACTAGAAGGAGCTCAACATGAGGCAACGAAGATGGTTAGAGTTTTTGAAGGACTATGACTTTAAGTTGCACTATCATCCTAGAAAAGCAAACGTTGTGGCGGATGCCTTGAGTAGGAAGGTGCTTCATACGTCTGCCATGATGGTCAGAGAGAGAGCTCATCGAGCAGTTTAGAGATCTGAAGTTGGTTATAGAGGCATCTCCAGGGAATCTCAGTGTGGGTATGATCATTATGGAGAGTGATCTCTTGAGTCAGATCAGAAAGAAACAAAGCGAGGATCAATATCTTATGAGAGAAAGAGAAGCCAGATGGCAGGGGACCATGTCAGAGTTTGTAGAAGGGCCAGATAGGATTCTGAGGTTCAAGGGCAGAATCTGTGTACCCAGTGATGCGGATCTAAGGACTTGAGGAAGCTCACATGTGCAAGCTGAGTATGCATCGGGGATCAACCAAGATGTACCAAGATTTGAAAAAGATGTATTGGTGGCACGGGATGAAGAGAGATGTGACCAATTTTGTATTGTCATGCTTAGTGTGTCAGAAAGCGAAGGTGGAGCACCAAAGACCCGCGAGAATGTTGCAACCCTTAGATATTCCCAAATGGAAATGGGATGGCATCTCCATGGATTTTGTGAATAGTTTACCTAGGACGCCGAAGGGTTATGTTACTATTTGGGTGATCGTGGATCGATTCACAAAGTCAGCACACTTTTTACCCATAAACATCAAGTACTCGATGGAGAAGTTGACCCAGCTTTATATCGGGGAGATCGTCAGGTTACACGGTGTACCATCCAGTATCGTTTCAGACAGAGACCCAAGGTTCACGTCTCGCTTTTGGCAAAGCTTGCAAGAGGTTCTAGGAACGAAGCTGCGTTTGAGTTCGTCATACCATCCTCAAATAGATGGTTAGTCGGAGAGAACGGTTCAGCATTTAGAAGATCTGTTGAGAGCTTGTGTGCTTGAGCAAGCAGGGAGCTGGGAAGGGTTTTTGCCGTTGATAGAGTTCACCTACAACAACAATTTTCATTCTAGCATAGGGATGGCACCCTACGAAGCTCTGTATGGGAGGCATTGTAGAACACCGTTATGTTGGTACCAGGATAGAGAACACCTTACTCTAGGACTCGAGCTCGTACGTCAGACTACGGAGAAGGTGAAGTTGATTCAAGATAAGATGAGGGCTACTCAGAGTAGACAAAAGGGATATGCGGACAAGAGGCGTCGACCGCTCGAGTTCCAGGAAGGGGACCACATATTCTTGAGAGTCACGCCCATGGCTGCGATAGGTAGAGTAATAAAATCCAAGAAACTCAAACCAAAATTCATTGGACCCTATCAAATTCTTCGTAGAGTTGGCCCAGTGGCATATCAAATCGCCTTACCGCTTTTTCTTTCAAATCTTCATAATGTATTTCATGTTTCGCAATTGCGAAAGTATATCCCTGATCCCACACATGTTATAGAGCCTGATACAGTACAATTATAGGATAATCTAACTTTAGAAACTTCTCCTGTCAGGATCGGGGACCGAAGAATGAAGCAACTGAGAGGAAAGGATATTGCTCTGGTGAAGGTCATCTGGAATGAAGCGTCAGAAGAAGCGACGTGGGAGCAAGAAGAGAAGATGAAGGAGTAGTATCCACAGTTGTTATGATGTCCTTAAGTTTCGAGGACGAAACTTTTTCTTGTAGGGGAGTGTTGTAACACCCTCGTTTTCCTGTAACTGGTTATAATCACCATTACATTGTGGTTGCTACCTTATGTTTGATATGACGTCATATTTATATAGATGTGGATGTTTACATGGTGGTTTATATCCATGGTTATGTTGTGGTGAAGTTTTCTTTTGTTGTTATGAGACAAAAAACCGATAAAAGTTCTGTTTCGATCGGTATCGGGTAATTTCTCGTTTTACGTGCCGAAGGCCGGGAAACGGGGAATTGAGTGGAATGTAATGTTGAATTACATTTTCCATTACCTTGTTGATTATTCCCAGTGAAGAGAATCAGCTTTCTTAAAATCCAAAAATTTACCAAAAGTAGAAAAAATGAATTATCCATTTTTGTTAAAAACCCTAATCACCTTATTCCTAACCAAATGGAAATGTAACTATCCTAGTTACATTTGGATAGGGCCATTCGGCCATGTTGCTTGGGAAGAGCCAAGATCCTCCTTTTATCATGTCCAAGAAAGTTTATGACACTTACTCTTAATGGAAAAAGTGTTTTAGCCATTTTTGGTTAATCTTGTCCTTAAACTGTCCTTAAGCAAAGCACATCTATCTCTTTGCATCTTGGCCCTCCATTCTTTATGACCAAGATTGAATGAAGTTTTGGAGTCCACAAGGAGAGGGGAATTCGGCCATATGGTGATTAAAACACCAAAAATCACTATTCCATTCATTTCTCACTCAAACACCAAAGTTCAAGTTCTCTCTTCTCTAACCTCTCCTCTAGCATTCATCCAGCCTTGGTAAGTGACCTTACCCATCTTATTTCATCATTTTAACTTCATATTCTTGTTCATCTCATTCATCTAAACAACTTTCATCTTTGGAATTTCTTCATTTGAAGTTGTTTACTCAAAGTTATTCAAGAATCATTTAAGGAGGTTTCAAGCTTCTTGAAGTTGTTTTAAACTTTTCTTAAGATTAAGTTCTTGACCGTATTTCTCCTACATTCTTACTCTTTAAAAGTATCTTTGTGTTACCTTGTTCATGATGTTAAAAAATCAAAGTTCATGGTCTTATTCTTTTCTCTATAGGCCACGGTTTTGGGCTTGTTGTTGGGGACCAAGTTTCTCTTCATTTTCTTCTAAGGAAGCTTCACAAAGATAATGGTGGAGTGAACCATATCACACCTTAAATGGTGGTGATAAAGGCCTCCTAGTGTTGTTGAAGGAAAACCCTCGATCTAGGGTTTCCTTATAAAGTTCTGTACTTTATTTTCATATAATGTCATGTTATTGTGTTGATATGATGATTTGTGTTGATGTATGGTAGAAGAAAATTATTTTTGCATAGTGAAAAACTATTCTTAGGTCCAAAGACCTAAGGATAGGATTTTTGGATGTTGAGCTTGTTTTATGTTCTAAGTTGCCTTGATAACATGCTTATATGTTGGTATGATTTTCTAGCTATTTTGGATGTTGTTGAATGATTTTATTTTGGTTGGTCATGGATGAGTGAGGTTCGGCCTTATGGTGTTGATGAGGGAAGCCAAAGCTTTCATGTTTAAGTAATGGTTCAATGAACTTAATATGGTTCTAACAATGCATATAAAACAAAGAAAAACCTATCCTACTTCTATAGGGCATTCGACCTTGACATAGATAGTAGGGTTAGGATCCTAAAATGTTGATGTTAAGGGGTTTTATATGTTCATACTAAAGTATAAGAGGTATATAAATTGAAAAGGTTTCCATAGAAACCAAGTTTTGGTTCCAAAGAACCATGTGTTGTGAAATGAGTGTTCTTGATTTCATGTAGGAACTATTTTAAGAATATGTTGGTTTGATGTTGATCAACCACTTATTTTAATAAGTTGTTTATGAAGAAAAGATTTTCAAGAACCAAGAGTTTCATAGTTAGTCAAGATGGTTTAAAAGGATTTTCGGTTAGTAAGTCTTCTTTGAGAAGATAGGATTCTTACAAAGCTTTTCTTTAAAAACAAGAGTTGTATACTACTACTACCTTTTGAACTTTCCAATATTATATAAGTTATAATTCATTTGAAAACAAAATGGTGATTTCAAATAAGAAGTATATTTCCTTTTACACTAAGTAATAGAACTAGGAAACCAAATTCAAAAGAGTTTTACACTAAATTTGGACACTTGAATAGAGTTATTCAAGCTATTCTTAAGTAAGGGGATTTTATCAACTAATTTACTATAAGGATAGTACTTTGAAGCTTTTTACTATAATATTATAAATGCGTGTTATCTCCTAAGAGAATCTATATGAGCTCCATAATGGACTCATAAAGATTTTAGTAAAAGACATATACTAATACCTAGTGGTCATGACAAAATCATGTTCCACACCCTCGATGATTTAGATCATCTAAGGAATCCATAATGCTTAATCATTAAGAGTTACTTATAAAGCATAAGTGATGTTCCTTTGATAGACAAGTGAGAAGATTGGTGAAGGGGATCCTTGTGCATCCTATCCTCCATAATACGTTTAGGTATGGACTAATATATCATAAGATGCGAACATCGTGTTACGAACGACGAGGTGGTACGTGATTGCGAGGAATGAAACCAAGGACGAGCGACTGATGGCAAGTCATGTAAAAGTGGGTCCCATAAGGGTATCCTGTGGTTTATCAAGAGATAAACGTGGTACCACAGCGATGAGGTAGTACGTGGCTGTATTGTAGCATTTCTTGACATGCATCTGCATCTGTGCATGAGTTGGGCGTTAAACCTAGGAGTTGAGGTTACACCTTGGTGCAGGTGCGATTGTCTGAGGTGTAAATCATGAGGATCTTGGGGACATCGGGGGTTGGGGAAGACACATGTGGCCAGAGAGTAGCTCCTCTGTGTCATGGATATCCATCGTAAAACACTGACGTCCAGACTGAAACACCGAGCAAGTCACGATTTGGGTAAAGAACGTCTGGCGTGAGCCATTATGATGATTTCAATCATTGGATGTGGCACTGTGGGCTGAGATAACGCAGACAATGTTCTCCCAATCACTCACTCTTGTTATGTTTAGCTCCATGGAGTAGGGGTCCGAGTCATGTTGCATTGGTGTCATTGCATACTTGAGTTGACATTTGACCCATATTATTGTTCATTGATATGTTAACTGTGATGCCATGTAATTTAATTGTTATGCTGTGAAAGCCCATGCACTATATGCCGATTGGATGCGTGTCTGCATGACTTTTATCACTGCTGTTTTGGTTGTGTGATATGCGCAATCTCACCTCATTCCTTGTTGTTACGCTGTTCGCATGGCTTTTCATCTAGCTTTGGGGAGTAGTCATGGCGAGCGACCCATCATCTCACTTGACATTGGACTTGATACTCCACGATGGAGAGGACGCCTGGACGATCCACCAGGATGGACGTCGTACCTCTACCGAAGTTGTCAGTCTCACGAGTAGGAGGGAGTCACCCTTCCACATGAAGAGCCTGTCAGAGAAAGCCTGCACTCTACGTGTCAGTGGCGAAGGTAGCACAGGGATTTCTCAGCCACCACCACGTGCTGACTGTCCACGCCTGCCTAGTGCCCAGCTCGCAGTCCATCGAGAGGAGCCCGGGGATGTATATGTTGATCATTCTTCCATGCCACCCCCATCCACTGCACCATCTACTTCTGCCTTTCCTGTGCCTGCTGCCGGACCGTCCGGTCCCATGGCCCCACCCCCGGGACCTACCTATGTGCCTTCCGAGCTACACCATCTGATTCCTCTCTAGCGGGCGAATTGGAGGATGACTGCTCATAAGAGCACACCGGCTCACTCCAGGGTATACTTCTCCACTCCACTCATTATCCTCTCGTCTGACGATGAGGAGATGGAGGAGGTACCATTGTATGTACCTAAGGTAGCTCCTACCAGCGCGAGTCAGTGCAACAACCTTCTCGAGTGTCACATTCCCGAACGATTATAACGCCGAAAATAATATTAATTAGGAAAATACGATTTTATTTTTCTTTTTCTTTTCACAAAGATATAATGGGATTAGTGAAAATAATTAATAATAAAATGAACTTAGGTTCCCCATGCATTTCTAGAAGACATTCAAAAATAAAATACAGAAACAAAAATAGTATTGTATACAGACATAGGTCTAATGCATAACTGACATAAGGAAATAATAAGTACTAGGAGTCACAGCTCCCAAAAAGGTACTATAGACAACTGACATAGCCTGGCTAAATACTAAACAGCAAAGGGGTCACCCTCCGGACTCGAAGCAAATGCTGGACAGAACCGTCATCGAATCCATTTGCTCAAGCAGAAACAGCAATACCAGCAGAAAAGATATACAAAATATGGGTGAGATCCCGATCATCAACACAAAAAGTAGCAGAAGTAAAAACGGGACGACTCACCAGGTAACGACGTACCCAACATGCTTATCATATATCTCAATATAAATCATGTTAAACACTTAGCAGCATAAAATAAGGCATTCTCAAAAACAGAACAATGATGTACAATCAGTAAATATAATCATCAACAGCCATGCAGTGCAGTGCAATGTACATGACTCAATGCCATATGCCACAAGGTAAAACTTTGACCCCTACTCCATGGAGCTAACAAAACATTGGAGAAAGTGAATGGGAGGACATGTTCCGTGTACTTCCAGCCATGAGCAAGATGCTACAACATTCGTAACATGCACGTATCTGGCTTTACGGCAACACTCTGCACCAAACATGAAAAGTACGACATCTAGTCGAGGATATCAGTGTATTACTCGGATTCGCCACGACACAGAAGAGCTACCAACTGATCACATGTCAGCCTTTCCAACTCTGATACCTCCAAGACTATTGAAAACGTCACCGTAAGATTCGCACCCGCATCAAGATGTAAGCTCAACTCCGAGGCTCAAGGCCTTACGACTCATGCAAATGAAATGCCAATGCTTACACAAAGCAGATACGATAAAGCAATGTCTATCCACCGGATAAACCTCAAGGTTCTCTTCCCTAGGAACTATACGTATTTTCGTATTTCAAAACTTTTATCCACCGGATAAATCTCGTGATCCCTCTGGGATCGAGTCATCACAAGACTGAAACAATTGAACGATTGACCTAGATCCGAATCACCGGTCCGTCATCGAACTACTATTTCAAAACCCAAAACGTTTCATGTTTGTGTTTGTGTCTTATGAATTATGTCTTAAGTCCTAAGCATTATGAATAAGGATTGAGAATCCTCTTAGATAAGTCTTTAAGCCTTTCTAAGATATTACTCCTTGATTTTCAATTAATGAAATAAGTGTTGATTCACTTAAGTTTTATGAAGTCATTGACGAACTAAGTCATCAATGGTATAGAACATGGTCTTGTTCCACCACATTCCATATTTAATTACTTCTTGTCTTTAACTCAAAGTTAATTACTTAACTTAGGTTTTCACGTGTAAAACATTACGATTAAGAGTTGAAAACTCTCTTTGTAAACCAAAACCATTCTAATTGAAAACTCATTTGATTTTATAGAACTTTGGTACATGATTAAGGTAAAGTACCTTAACAACTTTGGAAATTTTTTTCCTTGCTAACTTAGTGTAACCATGTTCTAAGTTAATGGAAAGGAAATGTAATCTCATCTAATCTTCTAACTGTAATTCATTTAAATCAACCTAAGGATAAATGTCTCCATTATGTTTGAAAAAGGAACATTATCTTTGTTCTAAGGTAAAGGTAATGTCCTATGAAACTATGTTAACTTTCATGAAAACACTTATTTATTTCACTTTTAAAACACTTGGTTAATTAGATGAAATAAGGTTAGAGTAAAAGAAAGACATGTTTCACTTTGGTGAAAACACTTAAAGGTTGAAACTTTATTTGATTTTTGGATCAAAGTCACTTATTATTTCTCTTTGAAACATAAGTTATTAGAACACTTTTCTTACTTCAAAACTTTAATAGTTCAAGAGCAACTCATGTTCTTCCTTATCTTTCTCACTAAGGCCACAATCCTCCTCAAGGAAAAAGTGAAGATTTTGCTTCACCAACTAGACAAATCATAGCTCAAGATGCTCACAAAATTATGACAAACAACAATCACACATCAATGCATCATAATCAAGCATAAAAATCCATACTTGATCCAGAGATCAAAGTAGGTTGTCAACATACATGAAAATGTATTTCATCCAGTCCCATCATCATAAACATATACTAGAGCACACTAAAGCATAAACTAATTATTACAAACTTTGTTCTCCAAGAGAACTTAACAAATAAAGTGGTGAACCCAAACCAAAGGGTTTCTCCCACACACAAACTTAAACAATCATTTTCACCACCACCAAATTTGGTGTGATGAGGTTCACCCCCCATACCTGTTAATGAAAATCCTCCTGTTCAAAGTCGGTTGATCGGTTCGTGAATCTCCCAATTACTCGTCACCAACTACAAACAACACCATCAATCAAACATTAAACATCAACTAACACAAAAATATCCTATTTCCTCCAACTTGAGGTTCGGCCATCATCTAGAAAAATTAGCTAGAGATGTCCAAAATTTCTAATCTCTTGGATGGATGATCCTTAAGTACTCCTAACACTAGAACAAGTCTTATTACTCAAAACTTGGATAAAAAACTCAACCTTTCTCAACTTGAAGGTTTCGGCCATATAATACCCATATGGGTTAAAGAAAGCTTTTGGTTACATGGTCTTGGATTGTGAAAGAGAATGATGAAATCAGTTCATAGAAATTGATTTGGTATTAAAAGGATTTTTCTACACTTTTCTATGAATTTTCAAAGTTTTGGATCAAAACTTGGATCTTCATGAATCAAAATATTCAAGAGATGAAATAGAAAGATTAAGAGAGTCAAGATGAAGATCATACCTCCTAGAATCAAAGACTAATGAGAAAAGAAACAAGTTTTCACCAAAAACTTCAACTTTTTCAAGATCAAAGGTAGTTTTTGTGAAGAACAAAAGAACTCTTATGAACTTTGAAGAACAAGGATTAACAAGTGAGAGAAGAGAGAAAGAGAGAGAGTGGCCGAGAGGCCAAGGGAGGAGGTGAGAGAGATATTTATTTTTCACCTATGGCAACCTTGTAAATAACCAAAGGACAATTTGGTCATTTCCTTAAAAGACCAAGGGCATTTTGGTCATTTCACATCCAGATATTTTTGAAAGTGATCATGAAAGTGGGCTACGAAATTCAACATGATGGGACACCAAGATTATCCGTTCGTGGGTCCCTTTAAATCCCTTCACAGCTCCAAACGTCTTCCGGTTCGAATATATGACCGAATATAATATATTATGTTCAATTTCGGACGTCAGGATGGATTTTAGAAAATATATAGAGAATTAAATTCCAAGACCTACTGTCTCGTTCACGAGTCAAAATTAGGTGTTGATAGTAGAAAAAGACCACTATCCGTGAAAAACGCAGACTGAACTCCGTTTGAGTTTTTGACCAAAATTTAGCCATAGCTTCCTACGATAATGTAGAGCATGACTATGGTCTCAGAATATGTTATTTCACTTTCTAGACCCTCAAATAAAATACAAATGTTTAAATACTGAATAATTATAAACTTGAAAATCTGGGTGTTACATTACTACCCCTCTTAAAAGAATTTCATCCTCGAAATTTAACGTACCTCTTAAAATAAACTCGGATACTGTTGTTGCATGTCTTCTTCTCTTTCCCAGGTAGCATCACCTGAAGTCTCGTTCTAGATAACTTTGACTAAAGTTATCTCCTTCCCTCGCAGTTGGTTTATTCTTCTATCTTCGATCTTAACCGGTAGTGTTTCATAGGTCAGGTTATCCTTTAGCTGTACTGAATCAGACTCTATGACATGACTGGGATCCAGAATATATTTTCGCAATTGCGAAACATGAAAAACATTATGAAGGTTGGATAGAAAAGGCGGTAAAGCTATTTGGTAAGTTACTGGACCTATCCGACGAAGAATTTGATAAGGTTCGATGAATTTTGGAGTGAGTTTTCTGGACTTAAGGACCCTGCCCACCCCAGTCATTGGAGTGACTCTCAAAAAAACATGATCACCTTCCTCGAACTCAAGTGGCCTACGTCTTTTATCCGCATAACTCTTCTGTCAGCTTTGAGTTGTCCTCATCTTCTCTTGAAGCAGTTTCACCTTCTCAGTTGTTTGTTGCACTAGTTCAGGTCCTAATGAAGCACTTTCTCCATCTTGATACCAACACAAAGGTATTCTGCAATGTCGTCCGTATAAAGCTTCATAGGGCGCCATCCCTATGCTCGAATGATAACTGTTGTTGTAGGTGAATTCTATCAACGGTAGGAAACTTTCCCAACTTCCGGTATGTTCCAACACACACACCCTTAACAGGTCCTCTAAAGACTGAATCGTCCTTTCTGATTGTCCTTCAGTCTGAGGATGATAAGCCGAACTCAGCCGTAACTTCATTCCTAAGGCTTCATGTAAACTCTGCCAAAATCGCGAAGTAAAACGTGGGTCTTTATCTGATATGATACTTGAAGGTACTGCATGCAGTCTCACAATCTCACTGATGTAAATCTGAGTCAACTTCTCCATGGAATACTTAAGATTGATAGGTAGAAAATGAGCTGATTTCGTAAGCCTATCAATTATTACCCAAATGGAATCGTATCCCTTAGGTGTCCTCGGCAAACACATCACAAATCCATTGCTATGCCATCCCATTTCCACTCTGGGATATCCAATGGAAGTAACATTCCCGCTGGCCTTTGATATTCAACCTTCGCTTTTTGACACACCAAGCAAGATGCCACATAATTAGCTACATCTCTTTTCATGCCTTGCCACCAAAACAACCGCTTCAGGTCTTGGTACATCTTGGTTGATCCTGGATGCATACTCAACTTGCTTCTATGAGCTTCGTACAGAATTAATCTCCTTATCTCTAGGTTGTTTGGCACACAAACCCGTTCTCCTCGTCTTAGGATTCCATCTGCTCCTTCTTTGTATTCAGACGTCATCCCTTTCTTCAGATTCCTTCGCTCTTTCTCTAGACACTAGTCGTATACTTGTTTCTCTCGAATCTGATCCATTAGATCGCAAGATACTGTAACCATACCCACACAAAGTTTCCCTGGCATACTGACCACTAACAAATGAATATCTCTGAACTGTTCCAACAGCTCGTGTTCCTTAACCATCATGGTAGACACATGTAACACCTTACTACTCAGAGAATCTGCTACCACATTAGCTTTTCCAGGATTATACTGTAATTGGAAGTCATAGTCCTTCAAAACTTCCAGCCACCATCTCTGCCTCATGTTGAGCTCTTTCTGATCGAACAGGTACTTCAAGTTCTTATGATCGCTGAAGACATTGAATGTCGAACCATACAAGTAGTGCCTCCAAATCTTCAATGCAAAGACCATCGCTGCTAACTCTAGATCATGAGAAAGGTAATTCTTCTCGTGCACTTTCAACTGTCTCGAGGCATACGCTACCACTTTCCGATTCTGCATCAGAACACAGCCTAACCCCTGGTATGAAGCGTCACAGTGTACTTCAAAATGTTCTCTTGGATCTGGCAATATCAACACTGGTGAAGTAGTCAGCCTCTTCTTCAGCTCCTGAAAACTCTGCTCACAGGCTTCAGTCCATTCAAAAGCTTTATCCTTCCTCGTCAATTGGGTTATGAGGCCCTACAATCTTAGAAAATCCCTCGATGAACCTCCGATAATACCCAGCCAAGCCCACAAAACTGCGTATCTCAATCACTATGGTTGTTTCCACTCAAGAACTGCTTCAACTTTCGACGGATCTACAACAATTCCTTCATTTGAAATCTCGTGACCCAAAATCTGCACTTCGTCGAGCCAAAACTCACACTTAGACAGCTTTGCATACAGCTGTTTCTCCTTCAGAACTTGAAGAACCACACTAAGATGTTCAGCATGTTCTTCCTGGTCTCGCGAATAGATGAGTATGTCATCTATCAAAACAACGACAAACTTATCTAGGTATGGACGAAAGATCTTGTTCATATAATCCATGAATATAGTTGAAGCATTCGTCACACCAAACGGCATTACAAGGTACTCGTAGTGCCCATAGCGTTTTCGAAACGCTGCCTTTGGTACATCCTCCGTCTTCATACGAATCTCGTGATAACCCGATCGCAAATCAATTTTGGAGAAAACTGTCGCTCCCCTCAACTGATCCATCAAGTCATCTATCCTCGGAAGTGGATACTTGTTCTTAATGGTAACCTTGTTCAACTGGCGATAATCCACACATAGGCGAGAGGTTCCATCTTTCTTCTTCACTAACAGCACAGGTGCTCCCCACGGTGACACACTGGATCTAACAAGCTGCTTCCCCAATAAGTCCACCAACTGTTCCTTCAAGGTTTCCAACTCTGCAGGTGCCATACGATACGGTGCCATAGACACCGGTCCTGTTCCTGGCACAAGATCGATCGAAAACTCGATACCCCAAACTGGCGGCAAAACCTGGTACGTCTTCAGGAAAAACATTCGGAAACTCATTCACGACAGGTACGCGCTCTAAGACTAGCTCGCTCTTGGCCTCCAAAGAAGATAGTAACATGTATCCTTGAGCTCATTCTCTCAAAGAAGCATTTACTTGGTTGGCAGTCAAAAATCCAGAATTCTCACAACTAGGGAAGACTAAGGTTTTATTTGCCCAGTCTAACAAGATATGGTTAGAAGATAACCAATCCATTCCTAAGACTACATCCATTTGCGAAAGAGGCAAACAGATCAGATCAATCAAAAACGTTCTATCTTTAACAGAAATAGAACAATTCAAACAAACTTTAGCAGTTATAACCGGCTTTGCAGTAGGCGTAGAAATTACTAAATCAAAAGGTAAAGAAGACACAGGCAATCCCAAAAGGTTCACACAGTCATATGAAATAAAGGAATGCATTGCGCCTGAATCAAATAGAATAATTAAGGTTTTACCTCCCATGATGCACTGACTTTGGAATAAATCTTCATTTTGAGAAGCTTCAGCATTGCTCACAGTATAGACTCTGCCCTTTGCCTTAGGCCTTGTCGCTTGGACATTGTTGACAGAATGTTCAGCTTTCAGCTGCACGTAGACGCGTGAAATGTGTCCCGACTTCCCACACTTGAAGCAGATAATTCCCTTGATTGACCAGTCTCTCGTGACGTGATTACTCTTTCCACACTTCATTCACTTCATTGGGGTGTTTCCTGACTGACTGAAACCCCCCACTGCTTCCTCCCACAGAACGTTGTCTTGTTGCCTTGAATACGACTGCCATCGGGATTTGTTATCATGACCACCGTTTTCTCTGTGAAACTTAGTCGGTCCAGAACTCTGTGCCCGCTTGTCCTTGTTAGGCTCTAAGCCCTCGATCAGACGATATTTTTCCATCAGCCTTGGAAAAACAGAGATATCTAGAGGAACTACAACCCTCTTCAAATCGATCCTCAGACCCCCTTCGAACTTCCTGCATTTCCATTCTTCTCTTGGGTTGTCCAGGAAATAATTTGAGAACTTCGCCAAACTCTCAAATTTGGCCCCGTACTCAGCTACAGTCATTCCCCCTTGTCTCAGCTGGAGGAACTCCATTTCTTTCTCGTGCCTCGCACTCGCAGGAAAATACTTTTCCAGAACTTTCCCTTAAAAGCATTCCAGTCCACAGCTTGTTGATCATGAAACAGCATCTGACGAGCTCCTTCCCTCCAGTTTTCAGCATCCTCCACCAGCATGTAAGTTGCATAGACAACCTTGTCGTTCTCAGTACACCTCATTGCTCCAAATATTTTATCCAACGTCTGGATCCAACGCTCAGCTAGCTCATGATTAAACTCACCCTCGAACTGTGGTGGGTTCCTACGGAGGAATTCGTCAAGTCCTCTACCCCCAGCAGTTCTTTCATCATGTTGAACCATCACAACAGCCATTTCCCATACAGCGTTCACAGCAACATTCAAGTTTTGAGCAGCCATTGCTACCTTCAAAACCAGAATTGTCAAACTCAAGAGACCACAACCCAGTTAAAGCAAACAACATTATCTTCCTTACGGAGATAGCAACAAAGAAACACACAGAGAACACAACACAAACAAGACAGACCATAACCTACAAACCCCAAAAAGACTCGACCAACTCTGATACCAAATAATGCAACACCCTTTCCCGAGTGTCACATTCTCGAACGATTATAAGGCCGAAAATACGATTTTCTTTTTCTTTTTCTTTTCACAAAGATGTAATGGGATTAGTGAAAGTAAGTAATAATAAAATGAGCTTAGGTTCACCATGAATTTCTAGAAGACATTCAGAAATAAAATACAAAAACAGAAATAGTATTGTATACAGACATAGGTCTAATTTATAACTGACATAAGGAAATAATAAGTACTAGGAGTCACAGCTCCCAAAAAGGTAATACAGACACCTGACACAGCCTGGCCAAATAATAAACAGCAAAGGGGGTCCCCCTCCGGACTTAAAGCAAATGCTGGACAGAACCGTCGTCACATCCATCTGCTCAAGCAGAAATAGCAATACCAGCAGAAAAGATATACAAAATATGGGAGAGATCCTGATCATCAACACAACAAAGTAGCAGAAGTAAAAACGGGACGACTCACAAGGTAACGACGTACCCAACATGCTTACCATATATCTCGATATAAATCATGTTAAACAATTAGCAGCACAAAATAAGGCATTCTCAAAAACAGAACAGTGATGTACAATCAGTAAATGTAATTATCAACAGCCATGCAATGCAGTTCAATGTACATGACTCAATTCCATATGCCACAGGGTAAAACTCTGACCCCTGCTCCATGGAGCTAACAAAACATCGGAGAAAGTGAATGGGAGGACATGTTCCATGTACTGCCAGCCATGAGCAAGATGCTACAACATTCGTAACGTGCACGTATCTGGCTTTATGGAAACACTCTACACCAAACATGAAAAGTATGGCATCTAGTCGAGGATATCAGTGTATTGCTCGGATTCGCCACGACATAGAAGAGCTACCAAAAGGTCACATGTCAGCCTTTCCAACCCTGATACCTCCAAGACTACTGAAAACGTCACCGTAAGATTCGCACCCACATCAAGGTGTAAGCTCAACTCCTAGGCTCAAGGCCTTACGACTCATGCAAATGAAATGCCAATGCTTACACAAAGTAGATGCGATAAAGCAATGTCTATCCACCGGATAAACCTCAAGGTTCTCTTCCTTAGGAACTATACGTGTTTTCGTATTTCAAAACTTTTGTCCACCGGATAAATCTCGTGATCCCTCTAGGATCGAGTCATCACAAGACTGAAACAATTGAACGATTGACCTAGATCCGAATCACCGATCCGTCATCGAAATACTATTTCAAAACCCAAAACGTTTCATGTTTATGTTTATGTCTTATGAATTATGTCTCAAGTCCTAAGCATTATGAATAAGGATTGAGAATCCTCTTAGATAAGTCTTTAAGCCTTTCTAAGGTATTACTCCTTGATTTTCAATTAATGAAATAAGTGTTGATTCACTTAAGTCTTATGAAGTCATTGATGAACTAAGTCATCAATGGTATAGAACATGGTCTTGTTCCACCACATTCCATACTTAATTACTTCTTGTCTTTAACTCAAAGTTAATTACTTAACTTAGGTTTTCACGTGTAAAACTTTATGATTAAGAGTTGAAAGCTCTATTTGTAAACCAAAACCGTTCTAATTGAAAACTCATTTGATTTTATAGAACTTTGGTACATGATTAAGGTAAAGTACCTTAACAACTTTGGAAATGTTTTTCCTTGCTAACTTAGTGTAAGGCCATGGATGTCTTCTCCGATTGTCCTTTTGGTTTTCTATTCCTTGTATTATTGATCACTAACTCTTCTTCTCCTCCTCCTAAATCTGTTTTTGATCCCAAAACAAATGTCCAAAAGAAGTCCTTTGCTCAAGCTTTGAGTAATCCTTGTTCGGTTCCTCTAAGCCAACTCCCCAAGCCATGTATCGAGGGTGATGAGATCTCTATCAAGATTCCAGAGAATGATTATTTGGCTGGTCTTGAAGGCTGCAAGAGCCATCTTCATGGCCGTTTAATGTTGTGTAAAGGTACTTTACCCATGAAGGTTGCTGACTTGCGCTTCAAGTTACATGAGTTGTGGCATCAAATTGGACCATGGCATAATTCTCCTTTTCCTCTTTAGAAGAACTGCGAAGTGTTTTGGCAGTTGGTTTGTGGAATCTTGACTCTGGTAGTTTGAGACTTTTCTCATGGACCAAGGATTTCAATCCTTATTCCTTAAAGCATACGAATGTGCAAGTTTGGGTTAGATTCTATGGTCTCCCCCAAGAGTATTGGCGTCCTAAGATCCTCTTTGCAATAGCTGGTGGAATAGGAGTCCCTATTTGTCCGGATGAAGCAACAAGTAAAAAATCTTATGGCCATTTTGCAAGAGTCTTGATCGATCTTGATCTAAATTGTAAGCTACGATCACAAATCCATGTTGAAAGGAAAGCTTTGCATTCTTCACTGGAGTTGAATACGAAAGACTACCAGACTTTTGTTTCACATGTCAAGCAATAGGCTACTCTTTAGCTAATTGTTTTAAATCTAGAGGAAAGATCGATTCTAAACCTGTTAAGGAAACAGTGGTTAAGACTAGGAAAATCTTTGTGACTAAAACCAATAATAAGGTTTTCCTTGATGAGGAAGATGGTTCTACGGCTCCTTTCAATGAAACATCTCAAAATGGTTTAGCCATGCCTGTGCTGCAACAAATTGATGCTTCCTCGAAAGGGAAAGCTGTCCTTGTGGATGATTCACACCTTAATCAAAATACTGCTGCAGGCTGTTCTAAGGTGAATGATCAATTGTTTCAAGTTCGGGTGGATCCTGTGTTGGGTTTAGATCCTGTGGTTGAGGCTGATCCTAATTCTAGTGTTAGTAGAAGGCCTGATCTTTTGGCTTTGAATGGTTATTCCAAGATGGAGAGAGCTCCAATTCTTCCTAATACTCCTGTTGATGATGACTTGGACTCAATAGAAAATATTTATGATGAGTCCATTGCTGCTTTGATTAACAAGGATAGTGGCCAGAATTTGTTGGATGTAGCTCCCGAATCTCCTGTGTCCAAGCCTGACTTTCACTTTGCTGAGATGTCAGGGGGAGCTTCTAGTAATTTGAGTGGAAGGATGAAAACACCTACTAATATTAATCCTCAGGTTCAAAAAGATCACTCAGTTGTTGTTGGAAAGTTTTGGAATTTAGAGGCTGATGAGGGAGAAAATCCTGTTGCAACAGAGGCTGGGAGTGCTTCTAAGGATGCAGTTGGCAATAAGGCAGCTTCTTATTTGGCTGATGATAGTTATACCAAAGTTCTTTCTAAGTCTCAAGAAAAAGCAGCATCAAGTTGTGGTCAGAAATACTAGGTCCCGAGCAAGCCTTTCTTCTTTGTCCAAATGAAGGTCCTCTATTGGAATGCTCGAGGTATTGCTAACCTAGATACAAGGTTAGTTCTTAAAAGCATGATTTTAAACAATAAACCTGATATCATTCTTGTTGCTGAGCCCTGAATGGAATTATGCAACTTTCCATCTCAGTTTTGGTCTAAGCTCAATTTAAAGGTGTTTGCTACTAATGATAGAAATCCTCTGGCTCCTAACTTATGGTGTATTTGCACATCTTTTTTAAATCCTACTGTCATAATTGCTGATGTTCAACATGTTACTTTTTCTCTTCTATGGAATAATCAGCTTCTTTATTTTAGTGCTGTTTATGCTTCAACTTCCTATTTTACTAGAAGATCTCTTTGGAATGACTTAATTTAGCTGAGTCATAGTTTTGATGGCCCTTGGTGTTACTTGGGAGATTTTAATGCAATCATTGGAGCTCATGAACACAAAGGTAGTAGTCTTCCATCAAGAATTGCTTGTGATGAATTCCAATCTTGATTCACCTTCCAACTATTGGGTCTGAAATCACTTGGACTAATAGGAGAAGGGGAGTTGCTCATACTGAAAGAAGATTGTATAGAGTGATTTGTAATGATTCATGGCTTTCATTTTGGAACAGTTCTACTTGTTGTACTGTGCCAAGATATAATTTTGATCATTATCCAATACTGCTCAAGCTTCAAAACAGTTCTCCAACTTTCAGTTCTTCTTTTAAATTTATGAGAATGTGATCATCTCATAAGGATTGTGTTTCGGTTATTGCTGAAAACTCGAGAAAGGAAGTGGTTGGTTGTCCTATGTTTGTTCTCTCCCAGAAATTGAAGAATTTAAAAATGGTTCTCAAGGTTTGGAACAAAGAATGCTTTGGTGATGTTCACAAAAATGTTGATTTAGCTATGCAAAATTTAAAATCAGTTCAGGAGGAGCTTTCCTCACTTGGGCATTCTGATGAGTTATTACTTCAGAAGACTCTGCTCAATCGATGCTTAATTAGGCTCTTCATGCTCAGGAGTTGTTTTGGTTGGAGAAATCAAGAGTTGATTGGCATACTTGTGGTGATAGAAACACATCTTATTTCCATAAGTTAGGTAAAGTAAGACATGCTTCTAGGAAAATCACTATGCTGAAAAATGGTGACATTCTTTTGGATTCTCAACAGGATATCGAGGAGCATATTCTTGAATATTACAAGGATCTTTTTGCTGGTTCTAATACATGTGTTGCTAATGGTTTAATCAATGGCACCATTAGTCATGAAGTTTCTATTCAGGACAACAAAAACCTCATCAGTATGCCTTCTTGGGAGGAAGTTAAATCTGCTATTTTTCGATTGAAGCCTCATGGTGCTCCTGGTCCAGATGGATTTGGTGGCTTCTTTTATCAAGAATATTGGGACATGGTTGGCAGGGATGTCTTTGAAGCAGTCTCTCAGTTTTTCAGACAAGGTTGGTTGCTTCCAAACATGAATTCAAATAATGTAGTTCTTATTCCAAAGGTCTCAAATGTTGATTCAGTCTCTCAGTTTAGACCCATTGCTTTGGCCAACTATCAATTCAAGATTATCACCAAAATTCTAGCTGATAGATTAGCTGTTATTTGTCCTTCTCTTATTTCTGAACATCAGCGGGGATTCATAAGAGGTAGGAGTATTTCTGATTGCATTTGTGTTGCTTCTGAAGCTGTGAATCTGCTTGACAAAAAATGTTTTGGTGGGAACATTGCCATGAAAATTGATATTAAAAAAGCCTTTGACACAATGGACTGGGATTTTTTGTTAAAGACACTGGAAGCTTTTGGTTTCGATCCCATTTTTTGTAGCTGGATAAAGGTTATTCTTCACTCAGCTCATATCTCCATTCCTATCAATGGTCATGCAGTGGGATTCTTCTCTTGTAAAAGAGGTGTGAGGCAGGGAGATCCTTTATCTCCACTTCTTTTTTGCCTAGAAGAAGAGGTTTTGAGTAGATCCATCTCTCTTATGGTGCAGCAGGGTAAATTTCTTCTTATGTCTAGACCAAGTGGTTATTCTGTTCCTTCCCATGTTCTATATGCAGATGTCTTGTTAATCTTCTGCAAAGGAAACAAAAGAAATATGGAGAATCTAATGGATCTATTTAATAAATATAGTGCAGCCTCGGGCCAATATATCAGTAAAGAAAAATCTAAAATTTACAATGGTTCAATTGCTTCCCATAGATTTCACGGCATAGTCAACATTCTAGGCTTTGGTATTGGCCATTTTCCTTTTATGTATCTTGGTGTTCCTCTTTTCAAGGGTAAACCAAGAAGAATTCACTTGCAGCCCTTAGAAGACAAAATTAAATTAAAGTTATCTACTTGGAAAGGTGCTTTGCTATCAATCATGGGAAGAGTTCAATTAGTGCAATCTGTCATTCATAGTATGCTTCTCCACTCCTTTCATGTTTATCTTTGGCCTGTTTCTCTTGTTAAACTGATTGATAAATGGCTCAACAACTTTGTTTGGTCTGGTGATGTGCTTGTTAGAAAGGTTGCTTCGGCTGCTTGGTCCTTAGTTTGCTCACCTAAGGTTGCTGGAGGATTGGGATTGAGATCTATCAGGGGTCAACAAGGCTGCTATTCTAAAGCTGAGTTGGGATTTGCGGACTACGGATAAGCAATGGTCTATGCTTCTCAAAGCCAGGGTGCTTGTCAACAACAAGTTCACTAGGCTGCATATTTCCTCAACTGTGTGGCAGGGTTTAAAACCTCACATTGATCATGTTATTGAGCACTGTAAATGGCATATTGGTGATGGCTCTTCTTGCAATTTTTGGACTGATTCATGGCTAAGCAGACCTGTGGTCGAATTTCTTCAAATTCCTCAACATATTCATCCTTTACTTCATGCTAAAGTACATGATTTCATAATTGATGGAAGGTGGTCTATCCCAGAGATAATTTTACAAAAATCACATGATCTTGCTGTTGAGATTGATCAGTATATAATTCCTTCTGATCCTATTCCTGATTCTCGGGTTTGGGATGGATCAAGCAAAGGTGATTTCACTCTAAAATTTGCTTATGATTTTCTGTACTCGACTCAATCTCAGGTTAGTTGGGGTAATTTCATTTGGTGCAAGTCTATTCCTCCTTCAAGATCCTTACTGATCTGGAGAATTCTGCATAATAAGTTGCCTTTTGATGATGTTCTATGGAATAGAGGATGCTATGTTGTCTCCATTTTCTGTCTTTGTTATAAAGCTTATGAAAAAACTGATCATCTTTTCTTCCATTGTGATTTTGCAACTCAAATTTGGACTTGGTTGGCAGCATGTTTGTCTGCTAATATTTGCTGCAACTCCATGCTTTCATTATCGTCTTTACTAGATCAGAGAAGGAGTTCTCAAACCCGAGATATTGTTCTTTCTGCTATTGCTAATTCTCTTTGGTACATTTGGTACAGCTGGAATCAATTTCGGTTTGAAGGGAAAAAAATCACTATTCAGGCTGCTATTTCTTTGGCAAAGTCAGCAATTTCTCTTGCTCGAAATTTGTCTACAGGTTTTTCTTATAATACTGCTGTAGATAACAGCATTCTTCAGGCTTTCTCAGTATTGCCTAAGCTAAGCAAAGCTCTGGTTGTTCTGGGAATCTTATGGAAGGCTCCTAGCTTCAGTTGGATAAAATGTAACACTGATGGTTCTGCCCATGGTGCTCTAGGTATTGCTGCTTGTGGTGGGATTTTTAGAGACAAGTTTTCAACATCTCTTGGCTGTTTTGCTTTGAATATTGGAGTGTCCTTTGCTCTCAATGCTAAATTAATGGGAGCTATTGTAGCCATTGAAACTGCTTATGTCAAAGGATGGCATCACCTATGGCTAGAATGTGATTCAACTTTGGTTATTTGTGCTCTTTCATCACCATCCATCTTTCCTTGGCCTCTTAGGAATAGGTGGTTAAATGTATTATCTTTATCTAGGAAGATGCATTTCATTTATTCTCATGTCTTTAGGGAGGGTAACACTTGTGCGGATTTATTGGCTAACTTTGGTACTGGGATTACTGGTTTAGCTTGGTGGAATTCTGCTCCAAGCTTTGTTCTTGGTGAGTTTTTTAGAAATCGGTTTGGTTATCCAAACTATAGATTTAGGTAATTCTTTCATGGGTCAGGTTTATGCCCCCATGTTTTTTGTATTTTTTTTTTGTTTTTTCTTAATAAAAGGGCATTATGGGTACTCTTTCCTTTTCGATGATTTTATCCCTAAGGAGGGTTTTGCATCAAAAGGTTTTAACGAGGCTACTTTTGTTGTTTGTTTAAAAAAAAAAACTTAGTGTAAAACCATGTTCTAAGTTAATGGAAAGGAAATGTAATCTCATCTAATCTTCTAACTATAATTCATTTTAATCAACCTAAGGATAAAGGTCTTCATTATGTTTGAAAAAGGAACATTATCTTTGTTCTAAGGTAAAGGTAATGTCCTATGAAACTATGTTAACTTTCATGAAAACACTTCTTTCTTTCACTTTTAAAACACTTGGTTAATTAGATGAACTGAGGTTAGAGTAAAAGACATGTTTCACTTTGGTGAAAACACTTAAAGGTTTAAACTTTATTTGATCGTTGGATCAAAGTCACTTATTATTTCTTTTTGAAACATAAGTTATTAGAACACTTTTCTTACTTCAAAACTTTAATAGTTCAAGAACAACTCATGTTCTTCCTTATCTTTCTCACTAAGGCCGCAAGCCTCCTCAAGAAAAAAGTGAAGATTTTGCTTCACCAACAAGACAAATCATAGCTCAAAATGCTCACAAAATTATGACAAACAACAATCACACATCATTGCATCATAATCAAGCATAAAAATCCATACTTGATTCAGAGATCAAAGTAGGTTATCAACATACATGAAAATGATTTTCATCCAATCACATCATCATAGACATATACTAGAGCACACTAAAGTATAAACTAATTATTACAAACTTTGTTCTCCAAGAAAACTTTACAAATAAAGTGGTAAACCCAAACCAAAGGGTTTCACCCACACAAAAAACTTAAACAACCATTTTCACCACCACCAACTTTGGTGTGATGAGGTTCACCCCCCATACCTGTTGATGGAAATCCTCTGGCTCAAAGTCGGTTGATCGGTTCGTGAATCTCCCGATTACTCGTCACCAACTACAAACAACACCATCAATCAAACATTAAACATCAAACAACACAAAAATCTCCTATTTCCTCCAACTTGAGGTTCGGCCATCATATAGAAAAATTAGCTAGAGATGTCCAAAATTTCTAATCTATTGGATGGATGATCCTTAGGTACTCCTAACACTAGAACAACTCTTATTACTCAAAACTTGGATCAAAAACTCAACCTTTCTCAACTTGAAGGTTTCGGCCATATAATACCCATATGGGTTAGAGAAAGCTTTTGGTTACATGCTCTTGGATTATGAAAGAGAATGATGAAACTAGTTCATAGAAATTGATTTGGTATTAAAAGGATTTTTCTACACTTTTCTACGAATTTTCGAAGTTTTGGATCAAAACTTTCATCTTCATGAATCAAGAGATTCAAGAGATGAAGCAAAGATATTAAGAGAGTTAAGATGAAGATCATATCTCCTAGAATCAAAGACTAATGAGAAAAGAAATAAGTTTTCACCAAAAACTTCAACTTTTTCAAGATCGAAGGTAGTTTTTGTGAAGAACAAAGGAAGAACTCTTATGAACTTTGTAGAACAAGGATGAACAAGTGAGAGAAGAGAGAAAGAGAGAGAGTGGCCGAGTGGCCAAATGAGAAGGTGAGGGAGATATTTATTTTTCACCTATGGCAAACTTGTAAATAACCAAAGGACAATTTGGTCATTTCCTTAAAAGACCAAGGGCATTTTGGTCATTTCACGTCCAGATATTTTTGAAAGTCATCATGAAAGTGGTCCACAAAATTCAATTTGATGGGACACCAAGATTATCCGTTCGTGGGTCCCGTTAAATCCCTTCATAGCTCCAAAGGTCTCCCGGTTCGAATATACGCCCGAATATAATATATTATTTTCAATTTCGGACGTTAGGACGGATTTTAGCAAATATGTAGAGAATTAAATTCTAAGACCTACTGTCTCGTTCACGAGTCAAAATTAGGTCTTGATAGTATAAAAACACTATTATCCGTGAAAAACGCAGACCGGGCTCCGTTTGAGTTTTTGACCAATACTTAACCATAGCTTTCTACGATAACGTAGAGCATGACTATGGTCTCAGAATATTTTATTTCACTCTCTAGACCCTCCAATAAAAAAACGTTTAAATACTGAATAATTATAAAACTTGATAATCGAGGCGTTACAGTCAGGACGCGTGGTGGATGAGGACTGATGAGGAGATGCTCCGGTATGCGGAACAGACCATGAGTGGATATGACATGCAGGCCTTAGAGGATGAGGACGAGGCAGAGGAGGAGGACCCAGAGGATTACTACTCTGACGAGTAGTGCATTGTCAGTCTTTGGCCATTCTCTAGTGTTTTTCCCATCGTCGGTACTTTTATGATGTACCCCCTTCCCCTTTATGTTGCGGAGCTGCGTCTCCCAGTACTGTAGGTTGTGTTGTTTTTATGTTGGTTACTTTCTTTTGTAGTCAGATGTTGGAAACTGGGAGTTTGATATATATGTATTGTGGAAAGTTTTTGTTTGTTTCAATGTTGTTTACGATTACATATATTTGTTCTTATGAATATATATACACTTATCTGTTTTCGAAACTCGAGCAAAGAAAAAAAATCCATATTTTCGGTAGCTCTTTATATTTTAATATATTTCCGCATTTCTTTCGTCTTGTGTTAAATAATCGTGACCCCTAAAGTGGGGTGTTACAGAGCCTGAAGAGGCTTGACTGTAAAAAAATACCTAGTGTTGCCCGAAGAAGTTAGAATACTTGCCTGAAGAGGTGTAGAATACTTCTAACAAAGTTTTTGTTATAGTGGATAAAGCTCTCACGTAGAGGAGACTGGACGTAGCTCTTGGGTTAAGAGTGAATCAAGTCTTAGATAAAGATAATACATTTACTTTTCTATCCCTTTAACTTTGTCTTTAGTTTGCTTATAACTAACTGTTAGGATTGAATTGCTTTCTTAAAACGCTTATCCTTAAAAGTAAACAATCACAACGTGCATCCAACCTTTGGTTGTTATCATATCCGCTGGCTCGTCGTCTTTAAGCAATCACCAAACAGACAACAAGGAAAAACAGAAGGGAGATAAGAAA
This sequence comes from Ammopiptanthus mongolicus, assembly GCA_039655645.1. Taxonomy (NCBI): domain Eukaryota; kingdom Viridiplantae; phylum Streptophyta; class Magnoliopsida; order Fabales; family Fabaceae; genus Ammopiptanthus; species Ammopiptanthus mongolicus. Next base: position 46,718,253 of record CM077348.1, on the reverse strand, counting down.
TACAGCGCGTCATAAAATAGGAAAACAGTAGTAATGCAGTAAACACACACAACAGGTAGCATATAACAGATATCACATTTATAACATTTACTGCATTCCAGCACACATCTCTCGAGACAACAAATGCAACAGACATCCATCCCATGAGTCTCACACTCAAATCAAACCTCTAGACTGGGATACTAATCCCATGTAGCATGTCAACCGAAAAACGCACTTATGCATGTTCCCAACTGGAACGGTTCCACACCCGAACAAGTCCACATCGGAACAGGTTCTGTGTCGGAACGAAGTTAGCTTGCCCAAGAAACCGAACCGCTCGCCATGACCAATAAGAGTGCATCCCCCTTCCATACCGGAACCGGGGTATCTCGGTTTCCTCTGAAGGTTAGCCTGGAACAACTGGAAAGCTCTGGGATTAGTCGGGCAAACTGGACTGGATCGGGCGTCACGACAGGATATGAGCTACCTCATCCGTCATTGTAAAATATTCCTGAGATCGGCTACATCCCCAAGGCCATTCACTTGACCGCCCCATCTACTTTCCATACCCGCACTCAGGTACCGCTAACCTCGTATGACGCAGGCAGCCCATACTACCTGTCATACAGCCTCGCCACTTGGCAGCTGATGATGATATGCAGCAAACATCCTTAACAGGCTTGATACCGGATCTCACGCCTAAGCTCTCAATCAGAAACAACACGATGCCACTGCATCCACATGGCCACAGCCTCGACGCCACACGTCCACGAGCCACAGCTCAAGCAACACGGCCACAGCCTCAAGAAGTCAGTACAACAGCAACAGCACCATCCACGGTATCAACCCGATAACAACTCGGCACACAGCCAAACTTATTCTATGGCATTCCGTCACAACTCTTAATATTATAGCATACAGCATAGCAACAACAATAATATCACCATAGTAGTAATAACATCAACAACAACATATAAGCAGCTAGCAGCATATCACATATACCAAGTAGCATATAGGCAGACAGATAGCAACAGCCAACAACATACAGTCATACATCAGCAAACATCCTCGATTAACAGTTCTCTAACCTAGGGTTTCCAAACATAACGGCGATAGCCCAAAGTAAGCTAAACCTAGGGTCTAGATACTTTATCAGGGCTCAACCACTAGTAGGGTTAGGGCTTCCCTACGCATCGTAGAAATCACAACTACATTACTCTTGCATTCCCGACGGCAACAGTACTCTTTCTCCCCACCTGAACTGTCGGCACACAAATCCACGTGATCACTAGCTCGCACCTCCTTCCTCAAGCTCGCAGCCCTCCTTCAATGGCAGCTCCAGGAACAGCCCCAATCCTCTTGTTAGCGGCGGCCTTAGTCCCCAAATTACGGGAAATCACGAGCACGCACTTTGCCCAAATAACGAGCACAGCACATATACAACAGTGTTAGCCCTAGGGCAAGCCCAAAAGATCAAAGCAAAGGTAAAAACTCGAAGAACGCCAAGAATACGAAGAACGCGTGTTAGGGATTCGACTTTACCTGTGGCGAATCGAGAAACTAATCCGCTGGAGTTGTAGATAACTCAGCCGCGATCACAACGGTGTAGTCGAAATCGCGTTCCGGCAGCTCGATCACCTCTAACCTCAAGCTTTCTCCCTCAAGAACTCAGAACTTCTCTCTCTAAGTCGCAGGAAAGCTCCAAGTTTCGTGCAAAATGAGAAGATGAAAGTGGAAGCTCCACTTATGGTCTCTGTTGTCCACGCTTAAGCGTGGTTCGCTTTGCACGCTTTAGCGTTGCCACGCTCGAGCGTGGGGTCTCTCCATGCTCGAGCGTGGAACCTCGTCCACTCCGCCTGTTCCCTGGCCTAACATGTGTCTCACACGCATCCAAACTCAGAGCAGCTGCACAACACACTCAACACGCTGAGGCATCCAACTCCTCCCACGCTTAATCGTCTCAAAGCTTGAGCGTGGAGTCCTCTCACGCTTGAGCGTCAAGCTCAGCAAGAGAAGAACTTCCAGCCTTCTGACTTCCCCAGTTACTCGTTTTACGCCTTAGGCACTTCCAACCTTGTTCAAGCCTATTCCTAAGCTTCACACTAGGTCTAAAACTAACACATAACAATTCATACAATCATCCAAAGCCCCGATCGAGGTTAACCAGCTCGATCAAAGTCACAAAAAAACCGGGATGTTACATTACCATCCCCTTTACAGAAAATTCCGTCCTCGAAATTTTCGCCGTATACCTGCCAACAAATAGGGATGACTCTGGCGCATCTAAGCCTCACGTTCCCATGTTTAATCACCAGTTATTGGATTCCATTCCACTCTGACTAACGAAATGTGCTTACCGTGCAGTTCGTTCATCCTTTTATCCAAGATCAAGATAGGTGAAGCTTCGTACTCCAGATTCTCTTTCACTTGAATTGATTCGGGCTCTAACACGTGTGATGGATCGGGATAGTATTTTCTGAGCTGAGAGACGTGAAAGACGTCATGAAGATTTGAAAGATTTGGTGGCAAGCTATCTGATAGGCTACAAGGTCGATTCGTCGAAGAATCTGAAACGGTCCTATGAATTTAGGTGTTAGCTTCCTGGATCTGATTGTCCTACCCACTCCAGCTCTTGGGGTAATTCTCATGAAAACATGGTCGCCCTCTTGGAATTCCAAAGGCCTCCTCATCTTGTCAGCGTAGCTCTTCTGCCTGTCCCTTGCAACCTTCATCTTTTCCCACATCTTACGGACTTGTTCCGTTGTTTGCTGTACCAACTCTAGACGTAATAGCTGACTTTCTCCCGTCTCGAACCAGTACAACGGAGTCCTGCACTTCCGTCCATATAGCGCTTCATACGACGCCATTCCAATACTAGAATGGAAACTGTTGTTGTAAGTAAACTCGACCAATGGAAGAAACTCGTCCCAACTTCCCATGTTTTCCAACACGTACGCTCTTGAGAGATCCTCCAATAATTGAATTGTTCGTTCCGACTGACCATCCGTTTGAGGATGATAAGCATAACTCATACTTAACTTAGTTCCCATTGCACTGTGTAAGCTCCTCCAAAACCTTGAGGTAAACCTTGGATCGCGGTCCGAAACGATACACGAAGGTACCCCATGCAGCCTCACAACCTCCTTGATGTAAATCTGAGTTAATAGCTCCAGATAGTAACTCTGGTTGATTGGTAAGAAGTAAGCACACTTCATCAATCGGTCGATGATCACCCAGACTATATCACACCTTTTCTGAGTTCTCGGAACCTAGAAACAAAGTCCATGGCAATACTATCCCATTTCCATTCTGGGACGTCTAACGATTGCAACAACCTTGTTGGCTTCTGGTGTTCAACCTTCGCTTTCTTACACACCAAGCAGGTTAGGACATAAGCTGCTATGTCTTTGTTCATCCCCGACCACCAGAACAGCTTCTTCAGATCATGATACATCTTGGTAGCCCTCGGATGGAAACTCATCTTGCTCTTGTGTGCTTCCTCCAAGATCATATTCTTAACTTCTCTATCCACCGGCACACAAACCCGGTCACCATACCTAAGTAGACCATCTATACCTCTTCTGAATTCCGAAGTCTTACCTTCTTCAATCAACCGATTCACACTCTCGAGGTACTTATCCTCAGCTTGCTTCTTCCATAACAGGATCAGGAAATCGCTAGTTACTCTAACCATCCCCAAATTCAGCTTATCTTCGACGATTTCCGCTTTCAGATTCAGATCTCTAAACGCCTCTAAAATCTCTAGCTCCTTTACCATCATCGCAGATACGTGTAAGGACTTCCTACTGAGCGCATCCGCTACAACATTCGCCCTACCTGGATGGTATTGTAGGTCGAATTCATAGTCCTTTATGAATTCCATCCATCTCCTCTGCCGCATGTTCAACTCCTTCTGGTCGAACAGATACTTTAGGCTCTTATGGTCGCTAAACACACTGACTTTAACACCATAAAGATAGTGTCTCCATATCTTCAATGCAAACACTATCGCAGCCAATTCCAGATCATGCGTTGGGTAGTTCCGCTCATGTACTCTTAACTGCCTGGAGGCATACGCCACCACTTTCCTGTCTTGCATGAGCACACATCCCAAGCCTTGATAAGATGCATCACAGTATACATCGCATCGTCCTAAAGGATCTGGTAACACCAGCACAGGTGATGTGGTCAGTCTTCTTTTCAGCTCTTGGAAACTCTGCTCGCAAGCCTCTGACCACTCAAACGTGTTCCTTTTTCTCGTCAAGTGCGTCATAAGTAACGCAATCTTAGAGAATCCTTCTATAAACCTCCGATAGTAGCCCGCTAAACCAAGAAAACTTCTCACCTCGTTTACAGACTTAGGGCTTTCCCAACTCACTACAGCCTCAACTTTTGCAGGATCCACTGCGATTCCATACTTACTGATCACATGGCCTAGAAACTGAACTTCCTCTAACCAAAACTCACACTTCGATAGTTTAGCATACAATTGTCGGTCCTTTAGCACTTGCAACACCGCCCTCAGATGCTCTTGGTGTTCCTCTTTACTCGAAGAGTATACAAGGATGTCATCTATAAAAACAACAACAAACTTGTCAAGGAACGGTCGGAAGATCCTGTTCATATAATCCATGAACACGGCTGGAACATTAGTCACACCAAACGGCATAACCAAATACTCGTAGTGACCATACCGACTCCGAAAAGCAGTCTTTGGCACATCCTCCTTCTTAACCCGAATTTGATGGTATCCAGATCGCATGTCGATCTTAGAAAACACAGCTGCCCCTTTCAGCTAATCCATCAAATCATCTATCCACGGTAACAGATACTTATTCTTTATCATCACTTTGTTCAGCTGACGATAGTCTACACACAGTCTTGAGCTCCTGTCTTTCTTCTTCACAAACAACACCGGAGCTCCCCACGGAGATGCACTAGGTCTGATAACTCCTTGCCTAGCATCTTGTCCAACTGCTTCTTTAACTCCATCAGCTCCACTGGAGACATCCGACATGGTGCTACCGATATAGGTCCAGTTCCCGGTACCAGGTCTATGGCAAACTCCACCTCTCTCTCTGGTGGTAATCCAGGAACGTCATCGGGAAACACTTTCGAAAACTCTCGCACGACAGGCAAAGCTTCAACACTAGGAGTTTCCTTCACTTCCAGAGAGAACAGAACCATATACTCGTCCGATCGTTCACCCATCGGAGTACTCTCGTTGGCAGGCATCAATCCAGATCGCTCAGAAAAACTGAGAGTTTTATTTGAACAGTCTAACGTCACATGGTTGGCCGAAAGCCAGTCCATGCCTAGGATTAAATCTATCTGTTGCATAGGCAAACAGATAAGGTCAACAAGAAAATGATGGTTTTCTACCATAACAGGACATTTACGGCATACAGATAGGGTTGTTAAAGAATCACCAGTAGGTGTTGAAACAGTTAAGTCATATGGCAATGAAGAAACAGGCAACCCTAAATGATCCATACACTCTACTGATATGAAAGAATGTGTAGCCCCCGAATCAAACAGAACCGACAAAAGCTTACCAGAAACTAAGCACTTACCTTGGATCAGATCAGGACTTTGGGAGGCTTCAGAACCTCGCACGACAAACACCCTTTCGGTCGTCTATGGTCTGCTCTGCTGATTTGCCACGACTGATCTTGCTCCACCACTCTGCTGCTAAAACTGAGCCCTTCTGCTCACTCCGGACTTGCAGTCTGACGCATAGTGACGCATCTGATTGCAATTAAAACATCTGATGTGTTGGGTCCTCGGACAGTTCTTGACCAAATGCGGTCCTCCGCACCGAAAACAAGTCTTGATCTCTTGCTGTGTCTGACTGGAGTCGCTCACTCCATGGTTGACATTGAATCGAGCCAGGCGATCATACGGCCCTACTCTCCTTTGGAACTTGCTGCTTTTGCCACTTTGACTGCTCCGAACAGGTCCACTACTTGTCTTTTGTTGCGCGACAGTCCCTGCTCGGTCATGTCCTTCAACCACTGTGCATTTCTCCACCAACTCAGAAAAATATCCAATACTCAAAGGCAGCATTGCTCGCTTTAACTCAGGTCTCAGTCCATCCTCAAACCTCCTGCAGACCCATTCTTCATCCGGATGGATCTGATAGAACTGAGAGAATTTGAGTAGCGCTTCAAACCTCATCGCATACTCACCCATGGATAGTTGTTCCTGTTTCAGACTCAGGAACTCCTTTTCTTTTTCCTGCCGGATGCTCCTCGGAAAGTATTTCTCCAGAAAACACTCCCTGAACAGTTGCCATGTCAACACCCTTCCACCGGCCTCTAGCAGTCTGGCCTTGGTTCTCCACCAAGCCTCTGCTGCTCCTACTAAAACGAAGGCAGCATATGTGACCTTTCTGTCTTCTCTACAGTGTGTGGCCATGAACACCTTCTCTACCTCTTGCAACCACATCTCAGCAGCTTCAAGGTTATACTCTCCATGAAACTGGGGAGGATTTCCCTTCATAAAAGCATTGAGACCGGTATTCACCATCTCATTCTCCCTTACAGCATGTAGCTGATCCTGCCTCACTTCCTGCCTTAGCATATACTGGGCAGTCTGTTGAGTCTGCTGCATCATAGCGGTAGCCAAGTCCCTCATGGCCCGCATGGCTTCAGAGGTGTCACCACCACTCCCTGTCCCTGAGTGGTCACCATTATTGTTATCATCATTATGTCTAGTTGTCGGTCTTCCTCTTCCACGTGCCATTTAGCTTCCTGTAAAAAGGAGCCATCAGTGCCGATTCATAAGACATATAATAGCACTTAACAGTTAAACATATCATATGCCTTATGAATGAAAACAGTTATCACACTTCGAAAACTCGTACATCAGACACTCTACCCAAAACCCAACATAGTTGATACGACTCGGTTATCAACCGTCAAAGCCAGTACACTTAACCTTCACAGTCCGATTTAGAATCGAACTGCTCTGATACCACCAAAATGAGACGACCCTATACATATGAAGCCTTCCCATTAGTCTCAACCTCTTATTATTATTATTATTATTATTATTATTATTATTATTATTATTATTATTATTATTATTATTATTATTATTATTATTAACTATGCCTAGCCGTATATAAAGCGATAGCGTGGTATACAAGCAGCGTTACGGAAAAACAAAACAACGTAAACAAGAACGGCAAGCATAGCAACCGATAATTGGAGTAAAAGCGCAATATAAGCATAACTGTATAATAACATTCATAAGTAAGCCCCATCAGTAGGGCACGGTACATACATATACATACTGTCGGGTAGAAACCAAAAATACATCAAGAGTCAAAGAAGAACACTCGGAGCTCACCCGCAACCCCCGTCCCCTCTTAAAAGATACATCAAAAGCTCTCAGCTCACTCCCTAGGACGCACTGGCAGGCTCTCACCATCAGTGGTGAGGATGCCCTGAGCTACCCTGACCCTCGCCATGAGTACGCCTGTAACGCACAATCAGCTCATAATCTGGCGAAGAACTAGACACCACGATCCTACGCCTGCGGTAGGTCCTCAAGTACTGCTCAGTCCTCCTACGCTGGCCTCGGTAAACATAACCTCTCCTGCTGGTCACGACCGATGAATGGGGTGCTGCCCAAGAGTAGTCCTGCTCCCTCTGCCTCGGAGGTCGCACATCCTCGGAAAGGGGAGGAACTGGTAGATGCGATAGGGACCAATGATATCTACATACGGAGGTGTACCGCTCCGGAAAATCAGGCTGACTGGTCCTGTGTAGACCATAAAAAAGGTAGAGGGGTCTACCCGCCATCCCCTCTCATCATGGTAGATAATCTCAATATCGCCCAGCACCGGCATCCGCGGTGCCCCCGTGATGAACGGGTGAAGTCTCGGGTCCATGCTGAATCTCCGCTGGCTCGTCGTCTTGAGGCGATCACCAAACAGACAACAAGGAAAAACATAAGGGAGATAAGAAATACAGCGCGTCATAAAGTAGGAAAACAGTAGTAATGCAATAAACACACACAACAGGTAGCATATAACAGATATCACATTTATAACATTTACTGCATTCCAGCACACATCTCTCGAGACAACAAATACAACAGACATCTATCCCATGAGTCTCACACTCAGATCAATCCACTAGACCGGGATACTAATCCCATGTAGCATATTGGCCAAAAAATGCACTAATGCATGTTCCCAACTGGAACGGTTCCACACCCGAACAAGTCCACACCAGAACAGGTTCTGTGTCGGAACGGAGTTAGCTTGCCCAAGAAACCGAACCGCTCGCCGTGACCAATAAGAGTGCATCCCCCTTCCATATCGGAACCGGGGTATCTCGGTCGCCTCGGAACGTTAGCCTAGAACAACTGGAAAGCTCTGGGATTAGTTCGGCAAACCGGACTGGATCGAGTGTCACGACAGGATAGGAGCTACCTCATTCGTCAGTGTAAACTATTCCCGAGACCGGCAACATCCCCAAGGCCAGTCACTTGGCCGCCCCATCTACTTTCCGTACCCGCACTCAGGTACTGCTAACCTCGTATGACGCAGGCAGCCATACTACCTGTCATACGGCCTCACCACTTGGCAGCTGATGATGATATGCAGCAAACATCCTCAACGGGCTTGATACCGGATCCCACGCCTAAGCTTTCAATCAGAAACAACACGATGCCATTGCATCCACACGGCCACAGCCTCGATGCCACGCGTCCATGAGCCACAGCTCAAGCAACACAGCCACAGCCTCAAGAAGTCAGTACAACAGCAATGGCACCATCCACGGTATCAACCCGATAACAACACGACACACAGCCAAACTTATTCTACGGCATTCCGTCACAACTCTTAATATTACAGCATACAGCATAGCAACAAAAATAATAGCACCATAGTAGTAGTAACATCAGCAACAGCATATAAGCAGCTAGCAGCATATCACATATACCAAGTAGCATATAGGCAGACAGATAGCAACAACAGCTAACAGCATACAGTCATACATCAGCAAACATCCTCGATTAACAGTTCTCTAACCTAGGGTTTCCAAACTTAACGGCGATAGCCCAAAGTATGCTAACACTAGGGTCTAGATACTTTATCAGGGCTTCCCTACGCATCGTAGAAATCACAACTACATTACTCTTGCATTCTTGACGGCAGCAATACTCTTTCTCCCCACCTGAACTGTCGGGACCCAAATCCACGCGATCACCGGCTCGCTCCTCCTTCCTCAAGCTCGCAGCCCTCATTCAATGGCAGCTCCAAGAACAGCCCCAATCCTCTTGGTAGCCGCGGCCTTAGTCCCCAAATTGCAGGAAATCACGAGCACGCACTTTGCCCTAATAACGACCACAACACATATACAACACTGTTAGCCCTAGGGCAAGCCCAAAAGATCAAAGCAAAGGTAAAGACTCGAAGAACGCCAAGAACACGAAGAACGCGTGTTAGGGATCTGAGTTTACCTGTGGCAAATCGAGAAACTAATCCGCTGGAGTTGTAGATAACTCAGCCGCGATCACAACGGTGTAGTCGGAATGGCGTTCCGGCAGCTCAATCACCTCTAACCTCAAGCTTTCTCCCTCAAGAACTCAGAACTTCTCTCTCTAAGTCGCAGAAAAGCTCCAAGTTTCGTGCAAAATGAGAAGATTAAAGTGGAAGCTCCACTTATGGTCTCTGCTGTCCACGCTTAAGCGTGGATCGCTTTGCATGCTTTAGCGTTGCCACGCTCGAGCGTGGAACCTCGTCCAATCTGCCTGTTCCCTGCCCTGACACGTGTCTCACACGCGTCAAACTCAGAGCAGCTGCACAACGCACTCAACACGCTGAGGCGTCCAACTCCTCCCACGCTTAAGCGTCTCAACGCTTGAGCATGGAGTCCTCCCACGCTTGAGCGTCAAGCTCAGCGAGAGAAGAACTTCCAGCCTTCTGACTTCCCCAATTACTCGTTTTACGCCTTAGGCACTTCCAACCTTGTTCAAGCCTATTCCTAAGCTTCACACTAGGTCTAAAACTAACACACAACAATTCACACAATCATCCAAAGCCCCGATCGAGCTTAACCAGCTCGATCAAAGTCACAGAAAAACCGGGATGTTACAACATGCAAGCCTAAACAATTATCCAAGCCTTCCTCATCCCAAACAAAAAAGGATAATCAAAGACCACCAGAACCCGTGAGAATCAAAACTCCGTCTCCATCTCCACCAAAAGAGGGCTCTCCCTCTACTTACAAAAATAATCAACCTATGCTTCCTCTAGAACCAATAAAACTCCACCATATAACTAATAAAGATTTTCAGTCTGGTGGCAATGAAAGTATTGAAGGAAGTACTCTCTCTGATTTTGAACCATTCTATTGATCTAAAACACAATATTCCAATGAATCAAAACAACATTTAGATGACTCGGAGCAACAATGTATGGATATCCCTTCTCTTTATATATGGCTATACCTCATCTATAACATCCCAAAAATCTTATGTCTGCCTTTTTAACTGTTTATGTGAATAACTTGACTGAGAACACAATTTGATTAATCATAATCATAAAATAGTTAATAATTGGAAATTCATATTTGAATTTCAATGATGAGCTTAATAATCATAAAATGTTGTTTTGAGCCTGTTATGCTGTTTTGAGTCGGAACCGATAAAAATATTATTATTTTAATAGGGACCATTTCTTACCTTGGGATGCGTGCCAGGGTCGGGAAATAATCTGGCCCAGGGACGGGAATTTGTTCTGGCCCAGTGTCGGGAGTAGTTCATGACTGCATCTCACCCTTAACGAGACGTTGTCAACCATCCATCGCCTTTTCATTCATTTAACCAATGGATTAAATTCTTATGACTCTTGGTTAATAACCTAGCATCTTTTCCTTTTATGGAGAAAGCCAATTAATCTATTTATGGTTAATCTCTACACTTTGAATAAGATCTCAACAACACATCTTACTCTTTAAATCCTAGCCATCTTTTTTCTTACACAATCAAGTCATTAGTCATAACACATCAACAAAACTTGGTGATCATGTGCATAAGGCCATTCGGCCATTCACCTTCCATAACACTTCAACACATTCATTTGTCATTCTTCAAAGATCAAACAACTTCATTTCATGACCACTTGAGATTTCTCTCTTCTCTCTCTTAAGTGTTCATACGGTTTTGGCTTCATAGCTTATGAACCAAAACTTGTTTCTAAAATCTAAAACCATAGTTGTTCTTGTCTTGATCTCTAGATCATCTTTGATGAAGAAAGTTTCTTAATTGGAGGAACTTGGTTCTTGACCTTCAAGAACACCAACCTTGTTCATCATGTGTTCTTCACTAAGTAAGTCTCTAATCTTACTTTTCTCTTCATATCTTTTCTTAGAATCATGAAACAACTTCTTCTAGTTCATGACTTTTGTGAAACAAGTTGAAGATCTTACCTTTTCTTTTTTTATGAAGATTCGGCCTTGTCACTCTTTCTTGGAGCTTGGATTTTTGCTCATCCTAAGGATCTACAAGAGGTATTGGAGGAGTGAACCACATCACACCACATTGGTGGTGGTGAAAATGGTTTATGGGTTTGGTTTGGGGAACCAAGGGTTTCCAACTCTATATATTTGGTTCTCTATGAGAACAATGTTGTAATAATTATTTGTTGCTTGATTTGTGTTCCTTGATGTGTTTGAATGGTTGAAAACAACTTTAATGTGAGGGAAAACCCTAACCTAGGGTTCCTCCATCTTTTTGTTGAAAAGAGTTTGTGAAAATGTGATTTTCGGATATGACCTTGTGTGAGTCATTTCGGATTTTCTCTCGACCTAGACTTTGGATTGGAAAACTTGTTTTTGATCCTAAAACTAGACATCTTGGGCTTCATTTTGAGCACAAATGTGATGTGATTTCGTAAAAATTTGACCCTTGAAAACATGTTTCAATTTAAGCATAAAATGTTGTCTCGGATTCTGAATATTGTGACTTATTTCGTGAAACTGTACTAACTCGGTTACTTTTTGATAACAATAATTTTATATCCAAAACCTAAACATCCTAAGCTTTCATATGAGTCTTCATTTGCTCAAATCCGAGTTCGTTTGGTCAATCCAATGTGTGTCACAATTTGATGCTTGAAATGCTGAAATTTTATGTATACGGGTTTTGGTGTTGATTTTTGGAATTGTATGTTATGGTGTTCGTGTGACTTTTTGTGTTTAAGTGTTAGTGTGGAAAATCATTTTGGTATGGTAAAAAGCTATTCTTAGGATCAAGACCTAAGGATAGGATTTTTGAATGATGAGTTTGTTCATGCTTTGACTACTTAATGAACTGACTATATGTTGAGATGATTTTCATGATGCTAGAATGTTGTTGGATGAAATATATTTTGTTGAAAGCTACCATGTGTGGTTCGGCCTTGTTGAGTTAAAAATGGAAGCCAAAGCTTTTATATTCAAATAATGGTGTAATGGACTTAAACGTTTCCAAGAAGGCAAAGAAAATTAAAAAGACCTACCTTACTTATATGAAGGCATTCGGCCACACCATAGTAATTAGGGCTAGGAACCTAAAATGTTGATGTTAAGAGGTTTAAAGTGTTTATACTAAAGTATAAAGGAAATAGAAATTAAAAAGGTTTCCTAAGAAATCAAGTTTTTGTTCCAAGGAACCAGGTGCTGTAAAATGAGTATTTTGGGTTCATATGAAAAGTGTTTTAAGAATAGGCAAATTTGATGTTAATCAACCACTTATTCTAGCATGTTGCAAGGAAAAGATTTTCAAGAACAAAGAGTTTTCTAACTGATTCATGTGGTTTCCAAAGGTTTTGGTTAGCAAACCTACTTTCAAGAGAAATGAGAATTCTCGTAAGTGTTTTTCTTTAAAACAATGAGTCATTACACTACTATGATTAATTTTGAAATCTTACAAAACAAATGAGTTACGGTTTTCATTTGAAAATGAAAAGGTGGTTTAATGGAAGATATGTTTTCCCTTTTTATCCAAAGTAAAGGAAATTAGTATTATTTCAAAGGAAGTTTTACGCTAGTTTGGCAAAAGACAAGGTACTGTGTATCTTGAGGTTTGGATACCTTACGAGTATATGTAGAGTTTTCAAAACTATGTTTTATAAAAGAGATTCCATGAACTAGTTTACTACCAAGGAAAGTATTTTAAAGACTTTACTATAATAGCGCAAGTACGTAATATCTCCTAAGGAATGCAATGTGTGACACCCACTACCCCGCATATAATAAAACCTGAATAAAATCATACATGTCTTTAAAAAAAATATAATAATTAAAATAAAAACATATCCTCAAGGGTAATGTGCATCACATCATCTATAACGTAAAACATAGGAATCTGAAATAATCAAAATCCTTTGAAAACAAACTGCGGAAAACATAAATAATAAACATAACCCAAATCCTGATGTCACATATCAGAGCTGGTATACATATACCAATAATACATCGGAATAAAACCGAATAACATAAATCATAAATCCTAACTACTGAGAGAGATCTCCTTGGGATCACTCCTCGTCAGCATGCTCACCCTTCTCTGCATATGCCACAACATATGTACAAGAATAACAAATAGAGGGGTAAGAAACACAATCATGAATATACGTAAACGGAATGGAATAGTAATTAAGATGGCATACAACATACATCAATCAACACAGATTTAATCAATATATATATATATATATATATATATCAAAGATGCATGTCAATGCGAATGCAACATCACTACTCCGTATGCATGTGGCCAACAACTCTAACTCTGGAAAGACGATTAGGAGTACATGTCCGATTCACAACATGGATGATATGCCAGACCATGGGCCATCCCCGAACACTCTCACTAATCCTGATAACGTATAGTGGCTAGTTAGGGTACTCAAACTTATTCTTTAGGTCACTCCGACAATAGGTAGCTAGCCCATGTCACCTGGAACTTCCATACCCAACGTACTCGCAAGGTCGGGATAACACCTATCGTGGCCTCCACTATCGCGATTCATCGTTTGCTTTCCACCCAACATATCAACGTCAACGTATGATGCATGCTATGCTCAACAACATGCAAACACATGTCCAACCATCCATCATCATAATCAATCACATTGATTATCAACAACGGCCATCCACGATGATCATCAAACAACTAGGCGCTAACCATCGTTATTGCCTTTATCAACATTGCCAATATTATCATATCGTCGTTATTAGTGTTAACGTTCATTTCTATATTATCAACCTTGAATTATGATCTCAGTCTTTTTTTCTCATTACCCTATTCACTTCATCTTCACAACAGAATCTGGGTGAGAAACCCAGATTCGCTAGGCGAATCGTGGCTCGCGAGGCGAGCCCGAGAGCTCCTAAACAGGTTCTCAGATTCGCTAGGCGAGCCCGAGAGCCCCAATATATGGTTCTCTCATTCGCCTCGCGGATTACAATCCGCTAGGCGAATCACGTCAGACCACGAATGGTCTCTCTGCCTCGCCTCACGAATGGCTATTCGCCAGGCGAATCATGACAGATGTGGGAATCTTAAGAATTTCTCTAAGTTATCCCTAAGCCTATCATCCCATCTCTTAAGAATCATTCCTATGGGTTTCCAAAACTAATCCAATGTTATCAATCCCACCTCTCATAACAACTCATTCATTATGGGGTGCCAAACGTCCTAAAGCTATGTTCTTTCACTAATCCTATTTTCTTTATTGTAACGCACATCATCATCAAGTCATCATTATCAATGCACATCATAAAATCTCATCAATGCATATCGTATCTATATTCATACTATTCATCGCACATCATAATATTTCAATCATATCATCAAGACAAACACCCATAATCATAATCATAGAACTATAAACATATATATTTATACAATATTCACATAGGCATGTACATGGCATATACATAACAAACACATAATTACACTCATAGCATATACATAGGCATTTACAATGCATATAGACAAACATATAGGGGTCATGGGTTAACTCCTTCATCTTAACCTATCCCAAAACCCACATACTCATGATCTATTTCTTCCCCCCATACCTGGTGTGACGATCACAATGAGCAAAGGAAGGGAAAGGGTCCGGAAAAGGTTACGTCTCACAAATGCTCGATCTCATGACGCTTGACTTCACGATCATAGCCCCAAAAGGTTCGAGAGCAGCAACTAGGAAGAGGGCTTGTGATGGCAGTGATGCTCTTCAAGGGAAGGAGGCGAAGAACGATGAACAATGGTGCAATCTCCTTCAAGAATCCTTGGAAAGGGTTTAGAAATCCTTGTTTGGAGAGGAAGAAACAGTTTCTAAGAGTAATTCGACTTAGAAAAAAGGTTTAGGTCGAGTCTTATGGTACAAATATGAGTTAGGATCATTATGGGCTGATTAGAAGCCCAAAAACACGATTCTGCTGCTCGCAGATTCACTAAGCTAATCCATTTTCGCTAGGCGAATCAGAGAGCTGCAAGAATCTGTCTGCCAGATTCGCTAGGCTAAGTTCCTTCGCTACGCGAAACTATAGAAGCCGAATTTGACCCTGACACCTGAAATAAGACTTGTAGATAATTCTCCAAGCTTTCCAACGTATCCAAGATCGCCTCAATACGACGTCTAGAAATCAAGATATGAACAAAACCGTGAAATAGGTCGTAAGGCGATAAAGTGATTAAACTATTTTTAAAGGCTAAACTATCCCAACCATGAATCTAAACCTCATGAGCGAGCATAACCACATATATTGGTCAAGAAAAATACATAATAATATGTATTAATATAAGGTGAAATTCGGGGTGTTACAATTCCACCCCCTTATAAAAATTTCGTCCTCGAAATTTCTACTGACCTCAAGCAAACAAATATGGACATAGACCTTCTATCTAATTGTCCTCAAGATTATGTCAATTCCGACTAGGCTTCTTAAGTTCTAGAGCACTCTAGAAATTAAAATCTAACTTGATTCCTCAAAACTTTGCCAATGCACCAATGGCCTTCTACTTTCCTAATCTAATATTCATAATTGTCACATCCCAGGTTTTAATCACATCCCTAAAAGCCTCAATCAATTGGTCTCACTAACCATTATGGTGAACACAAGCAATGAACTTCTAGTTAGGTATCAGTCACTATGTCGGTTTTCTCATTTGATTCAAAAATTATGATCTTACACGACACCCACTTGCCTATTCTACGACACATCCCACTCCATTGGGTCGTACTAGTACTTCAAACTCCATCGGTGTCACAAGAAATTCCCTATTGGGTTTCTCAACGACAATGTCCCTAAAGCTCCCAAGAATTCAAACTTAAGGGTACATGTTGCTAACCTCCTAGGTTGTATCACTAAACTCCAATCATAACATATTGTCAAGATCTACTAAGAGGGGTAGAACTACGCAAGGTTGAGGTTAACTCTCCCCTTTAACTAAGAACCTTTCTCAAGAACTCATGATCTTGATTACCACCCTTTAGACTTCCTGCCTATTACGACTCTCCTTAAAACGAGGCGTCCCACAAGTTACTTATTCAAATCGAAACCTTCACTAGATAACTTAGCATACAAAAGTTCTTCCTAAAGAGTTTGCAAAACTATCCTCAAGGGTTTCACACAAATTATTTTTTTTTTATCTGTAATGTCTCAAGACATCATCTAGTCTAGAGAAAGGTCTTTATTCTCTATTTCCATTATATAAGGCTAACGATAACTTACACGCGATCTAATGCTACTTACCAACTCTCTTCTAGTAAAAGCAAGGATGCCTTAAGAAACTACCGATGCACTAGACCGAATAAATTGCCTTTCAAGTAATTCCTATCACTAGTTCTATGAATTATTGGCTTAGGGAGGACATTCTGCAAGACGCTATAAGGATCAACTTGATTCCTAATAAACTAAGAATTCTTTCAGGGAATACTTACGGAACTAACCCACCAATAACACATCATTTATTTTAACCTTTCTTTCTCTACTTTAGACATGATTTCTTTTCCCTTGGTAAAGAACTTAACATTGGTCACTTGTTAGGAATCTCCACGTTACATATTCACTCTTATGACCTTACTAAAGAACCTTCCTAAAACACTTCCATCGACTCCACATGATACACAAATCATCAATCTTAATTCCTTTTTCTTACTAAATGGTTATCACAACTATCTACTCATCCATTCAAGGTTTGCCTAATAATTATGATTCTTAGATCATCCATACTCTTATCTCTAATCCAACAATGGTTCAACCTACCATTTAAACTAGATCCCAACTTAACCATCACCACGCATTCCAAATCACTATCAACTAGAAAAACTCTACGCATAAACCATTAAGCCACTCGTCTATTCATTCTTAACTTCGTCCTTTTTTAATAATCCAACTCATGTAAGCCTTATTCTACTCTATCTCGTATTCGGACAACAACTCATCCAGATCTATATATAATAGCTCAACAATCTCACTTAAGCTTGTAACTCTCCTTCTTTTCTAAAAGATTCTTACAAGGCATTAACGAAGAAATCTAACATTCCTAATGCAGTAACTGAGGCTCTACCAGACTTCACAAAATAACTAAGGGACAACTTACACCTTCTCCTAATCTGGTCCATTAAGCTATTGATAATCTTTAAAGTTCCAAATCTAATGCTCTTATGGGTAACTTCCCAAGCCAAGCTCAAGTCTCTTAACTCCTTCAATCAAATCTCTTTCTCTAAACATTAAAGACGATATATCCAAGGTCTTCTACTTAAGGCATCAGCCACTATGTTGGCTTTTCCAAGGTTGCAGTTCAAATCAAAATTATAATCCTTAAGAAACTCCATCCACCTACGTTGCCTCATATTTAACTCTTTTTGGTCAAATAAGTATTTCAAATTCTTATGATCACTAAAGACCTCAAATCTATCTTAGAAAAGATGCAAGCTCCCACTAGCTGGTCCATAAAGTCATCAATCCTAGGGAGTGAGTATCTATTCTTAAGGGTCACCTTGTCCAGTTGTCAATAATTGACACACAACTTCATGCTACCATCTTTTTTCTTGTAACACATCACTAAGAATGACACTCTAGGAAGGATAATAGTGATCGGCCCCTAAAGTCATACATACTCTTAGGCAACAATAAAACAGGTTAAGATTCACTATCAATGGTTTGGACAGCTCCCTGCCACGACCCCATTGTCCTATCACTCAGCGATCTTAACCAATTCAAAATTGGTTAAATCCTAATAGAGAAAAAAATTTAACAAAAGGCATAATAAAACAGTCACACAATTTCAAAACACTTCTGCAGAGTACACAGAAGAGACACAACAGACACATACCCCGGCCTGTAGGACAGACCGGCTCTGATACCACTAAATGTGACACCCACTACCCCACATATAATAAAACATGAATAAAATCATACATGTCTTTAAAAAAAAATATAATAATTAAAATAAAAACATATCCTCAAGGGTAATGTGCATCACATCATCTATAACGTAAAACATAGGAATATGAAATAATCAAAATCCTTTGAAAACAAACTGCGGAAAACATAAATAATAAACATAACCCAAATCCCGATGTCACATATCAGAGCTGGTATACATATACCGATAATACATCAGAATAAAACCGAATAACATAAATCATAAATCCTAACTACTGAGAGAGATCTCCTCGGGATCACTCCTGGTCAGCATGCTCACCCTCCTCTGCATATGCCACAACATATGCACAAGAATAACAAAGAGAGGGGTAAGAAACACAATCATGAATATATGTAAACGAAATGGAATAATAATTAAGATGGCATACAACATACATCAATCAACACAGATTTAATTAATATATATATCAAAGATGCATGTCAATGCGAATGCAACATCACTACTCCGCATGCATGTGGCCAACAACTCTAACTCTGGAAAGACGATTAGGAGTACATGTCCGGTTATCAACATGGATGATATGCCAGACCATGGGCCATTCCCGAACACTCTCACTAATCCCGATAACGTATAGTGGCAAGTCAGGATACTCAAGCTTATTCTTTAGGTCGCTCCGACAATAGGTAGCTAGCCCAAGTCACGTGGAACTTCCATACCCAACGTACCCGCAAGGCCGGGATAACACCCATCGTTGCCTCCACTATTGCGATTCATCGTTTGCTTTCCACCCAACATATCAACGTCAACGTATGATGCATGCTATGCTCAACAACATGCAAACACATGTCCAACCATCCACCATCATAATCAATCACATTGATTATCAGCAATGATCATCAAACAACTAAGCGCTAACCATCGTTATTGCCTTTATCAACATTGCCAATATTATCATATCGTCATTATCAGTGTTAACGTTCATTTCTATATTATCAACCTTGAATTATGATCTCAGTCTTTTTTTCTCATTACCCTATTCATTTCTTCTTCACAACAGAATCTGGGTGAGAAACCGAGATTCGCTAGGCGAATCGTGGCTCGCGAGGCGAGCCCGAGAGCTCCTAAACAGGTTCTCAGATTCGCTAGGCGAGCCCGAGAGCCCCAATATCTCATTCTCTCATTTGCCTCGTGGATTACAATCCGCTAGGCGAATCATGTCAGACCACGAATGGTCTCTCTGCCTCGCCTCACGAATGGCTATTCGCCAGGCGAATCATGACAGATGTGTGAATCTTAAGAATTTCTCTAAGTTATCTCTAAGCCTATCATCCCATCTCTCAAGAATCATTCCTATGGGTTTCCAAAACTAATCCAATGTTATCAATCTCACCTCTCATAACAACTCATTCATTATGGGGTGCCAAACGTCCTAAAGCTATGTTCTTTCACTAATCCTATTTTCTTTATTGTAACGCACATCATAATATTTCAATCATATCATCAAGACAAACACCCATAATCATAATCATAGAACCATAAACATATATGTTTATACAATATTCACAAAGGCATGTACGTGGCATATACATAACATACACATATTTACACTTAAAGCACATACATAGGCATTTACAATGCATATAGACAAACATATAGAGGTCATGGGTTAACCCCTTCATCTTAATCTATCCCAAAACCCACATACATGATCTATTTCTCCCCCCCATACCTGGTATGACGATCACAATAAACAAAGGAAGGGAAAGGGTCCGGAAAAGGTTACGTCTCACGAATGCTCGATCTCACGACGCTTGACTTCACGATCACAGCCCCAAAAGGTTCGAGAGCAGCAACTAGGAAGAGGGCTTGTGATGGCAGTGATGCTCTTCAAGTGAAGGAGGCGAAGAACGATGAACAATGGTGCAATCTCCTTCAAAAATCCTTGGAAAGGGTTTAGAAATCCTTGTTTGGAGAGGAAGAGGCAGTTTCTAGGAGTAATTCGGCTTAGAAAATAGGTTTAGGTCGAGCCTTATGGTACAAATATGAGTTACGGTCATTATGGGCTGATTAGAAGCCCAAAAACACGATTCTGCTGCGCGCAGATTCGCTAAGCGAATCCATTTTCGCTAGGCGAACCAAAGAGCTGCAAGAATCTGTCTGCCAGATTCGCTAGGCGAAGTTCCTTCGCTACGCGAAACTATATAAGCCGAATTTGGCCCTGACATCTGAACTAAGACGTGTAGATAATTCTCTATGCTTTCCAACGCATCCAAGATCGCCTCAATCCGATGTGTAGAACTCAAGATATGAGCAAAACCGTGAAATAGGTCGTACGGCGATAAAGTGATTAAACTATTTTTAAAGGCTAAACTATCCCAACCATGAATCTAAACCTCATGGACAAGCATAACCACAAATATTGGTCAAGAATAATACATAATAATATGTAATAATATAAGGTGAAATTCGAGGTATTACAATTCCATCCCCTTATAAAAATATCGTCCTCGAAATTTCTACTGACCTCAAGCAAACAAATACGGGCATGGACCTTCTATCTAATAGTCCTCAAGATTATGTCAATTCCGACTAGGCTTCTTAAGTTCTAGAGCACTCTAGAAATTAAAATCTAACTTGATTCCTCAAAACTTTGCCAATGCACCAATGGCCTTCTACTTTCCTAATCTAATATTCATAATTGTCACATCCCAGGTTTTAATCACATCCCTAAAAACCTCAATCAATTGGTCTCACTAACCATTATGGTGAACTCAAGCAATGAAGTTCTAGTTAGGCGAGCCCGAGAGCTCCTAAACAGGTTCTCAGATTCGCTAGGCGAATCCTGGCTCGCGAGGCGAGCCCGAGAGCCCCAATATCTGGTTCTCTAATTCGCCTCGCGGATTACATGGCGAATCACGTCAGACCACGAATGGTCTCTCTGTCTCGCCTCGCGAATGGCTATTCGCCAAGCGAATCTTGACAGAAATGGGAATCTTAAGAATTTCTCTAAGTTATCCCTAAGCCTATCATCCCATCTCTCAAGAATCATTCCTATGGGTTTCCAAACTAATCCAATGTTATCAATCTCACCTCTCATAACAACTCATTCATTATGGGGTGCCAAACGTCCTAAAGCTATGTTCTTTCACTAATCCTATTTTCTTTATTGTAACGCACATCATCATCAAGTCATCATTATCAATACACATCATAAAATCTCATCAATGCATATCGTATCTATATTCATACTATTCATCGCACATCATAATATTTCGATCATATCATCAAGACAAACACCCATAATCATAATCATAAAGCCATAAACATATATATTTATACAATATTCACATAGGCATGTACATGGCATATACATAACATACACATAATTACACTCATAGCATATACATAGGCATTTACAATGCATATAGACAAACATATAGGGGTCATGGGTTAACCCCTTCATCTTAACCTATCCCAAAACCCACATACTCACGATCTATTTCTTCCCCATATACCTGGTATGACGATCACAATGAGCAAAGGAAGAGAAAGGGTCCGGAAAAGGTTACGTCTCACGAATGCTCGATCTCACGACGCTTGACTTCACGATCACAGCCCCAAAAGGTTCGAGAGCAGCAACTAGGAAGAGGGCTTGTGATGGCAGTGATGCTCTTCAAGTGAAGGAGGCGAAGAACGATGAACAATGGTGCAATCTCCTTCAAGAATCCTTGGAAAGGGTTTACAAATCCTTGTTTGGAGTGGAAGAGGCAGTTTCTAAGAGTAATTCGACTTAGAAAATAGGTTTAGGTCGAGTCTTATGATACAAATATGAGTTAGGGTCATTATGGGCTGATTAGAAGCCCAAAAACACGATTCTGCTGCGCGCAGATTCGCTAAGCGAATCAATTTTCGCTAGGCGAACCAGAGAGCTGCAAGAATCTGTCTGCCAGATTCGCTAGGCGAAGTTCCTTCGCTACGCAAAACCATAGAAGCCGAATTTGGCCCTGACCCCTTAAATAAGACTTGTAGATAATTCTCTAAGCTTTCCAACGCATCCAAGATCGTCTCAATTCGACGTCTAGAACTCAAGATATGAACAAAACCATGAAATAGGTCGTAAGGCGATAAAGTGATTAAACTATTTTTAAAGGCTAAACTATCCCAACCATGAATCTAAACCTCATGAGCGAGCATAATCACATATATTGGTCAAGAATAATACATAATAATATGTATTAATATAAGCTGAAATTCGGGGTGTTACACAACGAGTTTCATGATGGACTCACAAAGACTAAATAAAAGACATGTACCTATTCCTTGTGGTAATGGAAAACCATGTCCCGCACCCTTGATGATTTAGGTTATCTAAGGATCCATAATACTTAACAACAAAGAGTTACTTATACAAAATAAGTAATGTATCCCTTGATAGATAAGTGAGAAGACATGACAAAGGAATCCTTGTGATTCTGGTTTTCCATAATATGCTTAGGATATGGAATGATATATCATAAGATTTGAACATTGTTTTCCGAACAACAGAGTTGTACGTGGACGCAAGGAATGGAACCAAGAATAGGCGACTGATGGCAAGTCGTGTGAAAGTGGGTCCCGTAGGGATGCCCTGTGGTTTACTAAGAGATAGACGTGGTGCTACAGTGATAGTGTAGTACGTGTTTGTGTTGTGGCATTTCTTGACATGCATATGCATCTGTGCATGAATTAGGCGTTGTGCTTGGGAGTTGAGCTTACACCTTTGTGCGGGTGCAATTGTTGGGGGTGACGCTCGTGGAGATCTTGTGGACATTGGGGTTGGGGAGACCACATGTGGCCAGAGAGTAGCTCCTCTATGTCATGGGTGAGCTGTCGAAAAACGTTGACGTCCTGACTGGACAAATCATGATTTGGATAAAGAACATCTGGCGTGAGCCGTAAAAGCTAATTCGCAATCTTGTTGAGATAGCACATATTGGGCTGAGATAACGCAGACAATGTTCTCCCAATCACTCACTCTAGTTATGTTTAGCTCCACGGAGTAGGGGTCAGAGTCTTACCCTTGTGGCATATGGCATTGAGTCATGTACATCGCATTGCATTGCATGACTATTAATGGATACATTCTTATGTTATACATTATTATCCTGTGTTGATGATGTCTTATGCTGTTGATTGATTTATATGAGATATTGAGATGTATGATATGCACGATTAGCATGTCGTTATCTTGTATGTCGCACCGTTTTCACTTCTGCCATATGTTGTGCTGATGAATGGGAATCTCACCTCATTACTTTGTATTGCATCGTTGTGTGCTTCTCTGGTTGTCTCCCGAGAAGGTCGTACTACCCAGACTTCACCCGGCGCTTCGGATGCATCTCTCTGTTGAGCCTCCCAGTGGTTATGGCATTTGGACAACCAGTCATGACAGGCTTCTAGTAACGTACATGTGAAGAGCTGTACTCACCATCCGCAAGAAGCGCAGAGGAAGGGTTCCCAACCGCTTCACCGCTTGTTCTCATGTCGTCTACTGTCAGGGTTGTAGTCCTAAGTGGAATGCTAGATGGACTTTTCCACCAATTCGTTTAGTGCCTTCTCGCTCTGTTAGGGATAGGTTGCTTGTTAGCAAAGTTGCTTCTAAGGCAACTCCTGCTATGTCTTCCATGGGAATGCCGGCAGTAGTCCCTGCTAGGGTTCCTGTTAGGTCTCATTTGATGGGTCCTGGTTGGAAGGCGATGAGTGAAGAGACTAGGAGCAAGGCGATCTACCCACACCTTCTTATTTCTTTCGCTTATCTCTCCATAAAGGAGAAGTCAGAGGAAGCATTCAGCAGTTAGTCCGAGGGATGTCTTCCCGTGTAGTCCGTTGTCGGCCAGTGTAGGGTGTCAGAGTGTCTGTACCTTTCTTTTATCTTCATGGAGCTGCGTCTCCAAGTACCTTATGTTTAGGAGTTGCGTCTCCAATTCCTTATGTTGAGTCTGTATCTTTTTGTTTACTTTATGTAGTCGGGTTGGGTTTAAATGTAAATCCTTTATGAACTTATGAAACTATATTATGAAATGTTTTATTTACCTTACACGGATAAACGGTTATAAACTTTTACAGTTGTGTCTTGTGAAAAGGAAAAATTCACCCCATCTTTCTTTAATGTTTTTAATTAACCCGTTTTTCGGCCTTAGAGTATTATAAAATGTTCGTAAATGTGATGCCCTGGAAAGGGTGTTACATCATCAACGAAGTGAGTCTTATGCAAAAGACGAGTCAAGAGTAGAAAATGAAGACGGTGAATACTCCCCAATGACATATGTTGAGGAGCCCATTGAGAATAAGCATCGTCCCACCTCAGGACTGTGGTTCACATTCGATGATGTCACATGTAATACCCCGATTTTCACGTTTTCTAATTCTCCAGTATTTTAACGTTTATATTTTATTGGAGGGTTTAGAGAGTGAAATAAAATATTCCGAGAAGATAGGAATGTTCTACACAACCATAGGAAGCCATGATTAAGTTTCGGGCAAAAGCTCAAACGAAGCCTGGTCTGCGTTTTTACACGGACAGTATGATTTTACTGCTCAGGAGACCTCAGATAGACCCGTGAACAAGACAGTAAGTCTTTGAATTCGATCCTCTACGTTTTGGTTAAATTTCGTAAAAATTTCAGAAAAGTCATTTCCTAACCTTCGTTCGGGCGGAATCCTCAATCGGGTGACGAACTTACCGGGACTCGCCAACTGATAATCTTGATATCACATCATCCCAGGACACTTGGGAGAGTATGCCAGAGTCGTCATGACAATCGGGAAAATCTAGATGCAAAATGACCAAAATGCCCTTAACCTTAGTCTTTTGCACTTTTACCATTTTACCCTTTTGGCAAATGACCATTTTGCCCTTAAGTGACTTGTTTTAAAGGCTGAACTCAGCCCTTCCAGCCCCTCATTCACGAAATTACTGCCCAAAGAAGAACACCATTGTTGTTCTTGAAGAGAAACTTCATTTTTCTTCTTGAAAAGCTTGAATCACTTGTTGGAATCACTTGATTCCTTGAGCAATCTTCCTTCATTTTAAGGTAAGATCACTTCTATGATCTCTTAGCTTCTTGAATATCTCTTTATTTCAAGATCAAGATCCATTTTCATGAAAATCATTTCTTAGATCCAAAACTTTGAAAATCCATAGGAAATTATAGAAAAATCATTTTGATGTGAGACCAATTTCTTTGAACTCACCTCATCATTCTCTACCTAAACCCAAGAGCTTGTGATTCAACTCTCATCATAGCTCAAAAAGCACAATATGGCCGAACCCTTTTGATGATGATGAATAGTGTTTTTCATCAATTTTTGACTTCTAACACTTGATTTCATCCTTAGCTTTCCTATTGCCTTTGAATCCATGAATGGAAAACCAAGATCAATTCCTAACCTCTTTACCCTAGGGTGGCCGAAACCCTATTTGTTAGGATTGTTGAGTTTGGTTTGGTTGTTGTTTAATGTTTGATTGTTTGGTTGTTTGTAGTTGGTGACAACTATCAGGAGGTTCATAAACCGATCAACCGACTTTGATCTGGGAATCTGCTCTTCAACAGGTATGGGGGGTGAACCTCATCACACCAAGATGGTGGTGGTGAAGATGGTTGTTTAAGTTTATGTGTGGGTGAAACCCTTTAGTTTGGGTTCACTTTTAATTGTTAAGTGTTGTTAAGTTCTCTTGAAGAACAAAGTTGTCTTGATAAGTTTATGCTTTAGTGTGTTGCAGTGTGCTCTAGCATATGTTAATCATGATGTGATTGAATGAAAATCATTTCCATGTATGTTGAAAAACCTACTTTGATCACTAGATCTAGTATGGACTTTTATGTTTGATTATGAGGCTATGATATGTGATGGACTCTTATGTTTTGGTTATGATGTAATGATGCATTTGTTGTTTATCATAATTGTGTAAGTTTTGTAAGCCATAATTTGGTTAGTTTGGGGAAGTAAATCTTCAAATTGATGCATAGTTGGCTTTTAGCGATAACCTTGAGAAAAGGAAGAGCATGAGTAGTTCTTGGACAAATCAAGGTTTTCAAGTAAGGAAAGTGTTTTAATAACTTATGTTTTTCAAAGAAAAACCCTAAGTGACTTTGATCCAAAGATCAAATGGAATTAAATCTCAAAGTGTTTTCACCAAAGTGAAACATGTTTTATGCCTTATCCTTAGTCCATCTAGTTAATCAAGTGACTCAAAATGA
This sequence comes from Ammopiptanthus mongolicus, assembly GCA_039655645.1. Lineage (NCBI taxonomy): Eukaryota > Viridiplantae > Streptophyta > Magnoliopsida > Fabales > Fabaceae > Ammopiptanthus > Ammopiptanthus mongolicus. The sequence continues at coordinate 46,691,626 of CM077348.1, read as the reverse complement.
GACAAGAGGTGTTTTCATGAAGAGAATCAAAATGGTTCCATAAGGTTTTCTCTAAGCGGATTTACCTTCGCTAGGCGAAAACAGAGGAATTCTAAGTTAGGAATCACTGCCTCACTTTCGCTAAGCGAATCCAGAGAATTTCGCTACGCGAATTATGTTTCGCCGAGCGATGCAGAAGAGTACCAAAGGAGGCATTACTGCCTCGTTTTCGCTAAGTGAATCCATATTCGCTAAGCGAATATAACAAACTTCGCTACGCGAATTATGTTTCGCCGAGCGATGCAGAAGAGTTCCAAAGGAGGCATTACTGCCTCATTTTCGCTAAGCGAATGTAATTCCGCTAAGCGAATTTCATGTTTCAGAAAATGCTACAAATGAAGTAAGTAGTTCAAATGTTGTTTCAAATCAAATGAGTTTTCAACTGTAAAAGTTGTTTGGCTTACAAAAGGAGTTTTCTAACTCAATCGTAAAGTTTTACGCGTGAAAAACCTAAGTTAAGTAATTAACTTAGAATTGAAGACAAGGGTTAATTAAGTATGGTATGTGGTGGAACAAGACCATATACTATACCATTGATGACTTAGTACATCAATGAATTCATAAGACTTAAGTGAAATCAACACTTGTTTCCTTAATTGAAAGACAAGGGATTAATATCTTTGAAAGGCTCAAAGACTTATCTCAGAGGATTCTCAATCCTTATTCATAATGCTTAGGACTTGAGACATAATTCATAAGACGTAAACACAAACATGAAACGTTTTGGTTTTTGAAATAGTAGTTCGATGACGGACTGGTGATTCGGATCTAGGTTAATCGTTCAATTGTTTCCGTCTTGTGATAACTGGAATGAGAGAGATCCTGAGGCTGTGTAGGTATGGGACTGTACAGTGGAAGGAATCCTGAGGCTATGCAGGTATGGGACTGTATAGTTGAGGGAAGGCATATATGAATTGGTTGGTACTACCCATACCAACAAGATTTATCTTCTTTTCGGGAGCTTAGAACATAAGAACTTTATAGTTAAGCGTGCTTGACTTAGAGGAATTATGGGATGGGTGACCTTTTGGTAAGTTTCCTAGAAAGCGTGTGAGTGAGGACAAAACATGCTGAAAAGACTTGTGTTGGTTTGTGGGGACAGTTGGCGATTCTGAAAGCAGTCTGGATCATTACAAAGGAGTCACGAGATATTTATCCGACGGATAAATGTTTTATAAAACAAAGATGTGTGTAGTTTCTAAGGAAGAGAACCTTAGTGAACCTTGAGGTCTATCCAATGGGTAGAGATTGCTTTATCGTATCTGCTTTGTGTAAGCATTGCATTTCATGTGCATAGTTGTAAGGCCTTGAGCCTAGGAGTTGAGCTTACACCTTGATGCGGGTGCGAATCTTACGGTGACGATCTTCAATGGTCTTTTTAGAGGTATCAGGGTTGGAAGGGCTGACATGTGACCAGTTGGTGATTCTTCTGTGTTGTGGCGAATCCGTGCAATACACTGATATCCTCTACTAGATGTCGTACTTTTCATGTTTGGTCGAGAGTGTTACCGTAAAGCCAGATACGTGCACGTTACGAATGTTGTAGCATCTTGCTCATGGCTGACAGAAACCGGAACATGTCCTCCCATTCACTCTCTCCGAATGTTTTGTTAGCTCCATGGAGTAGGGGTCAGAGTAGTACCCAGTGACATTGGCATTGAGTCATATACATTGCACTGCATTGCATGCTTGTGGATGTTTACATTTACTGTTATACATCGTTGTTCTATTTAAGAATGCATTATATTGTACTGTTAACTGTTTAACATGATTTATATTGAGAGTTTTAGTATGTTGTTTAACTGCTTAACATGTTGGGTACGCTGTTACCTGGTGAGTCGTACCGTTTTTACTACTGCTATTTTGTTGTGTTGATGAACGGGAATCTCACCGATATCTGTATGTTTTCTGCTGGTACTTGCTATTGATGCTTGAACAGATGGATGCGACGATGGTTCGGTTCCGCAGTCCCTTTGAGTTCGGAGGTGGACTCTTTTGCTGTTTTAGTTTTGTTGTCGGCCAGATTATGTCAGTTTTTGTAGTACCTTTTGGGAGCTATGACTCCTAGTACTAATTGTATTTCTTATGTCAGTCATACATTAGACTTGTGTCTGTATATAGTAATGTTGGTGTTTCTGTTTTTCGTTTTCTGTTTCTGTTTCTGTGTTTATAATATAGTATGTTCTAGAAATGCATAGTGAACCTAAGTTCATTTATTAGTATTACCTTTACTAATCCCATTACATCTTTATGAAAAGAAAAGAAAAAGAAAAATCGTATTTTCCGCATTAATAAATATTTTCGACCTTATAAACGTTCAGGAATGTGACACTCGGGAAAGGGTGTTGCATCACACCGACAAAATGGAGATCCAAACTCAATGATATGGGAGCATGGATAGATGTACAAATGACTAATCCAGGTGTTACTCTTCAATTGTGATTAAGGTTTTCATAGCAAGAATGATTAGAACACTGAGAGAGAGGTTCAAAGCCTTGGACCATATAAACAACTTCATATTACACGGTCGCCATATTACACGGTCGCCATATGCAAGCCAACTCTTAGGCCTTATTCATATAGAATTCTTGGGAGATTACCAACTCATCGAGAAGAAAAGGAGACATAAGTATTTTGAGATGAAACGTTGCTCCATAAAAAAGAAGGATTTAGACCATCACTATCAAAGAATGGCTCAAAGATGCTATGTACTTAATAGTTCCAACAATCCAGATCTCAAATATACCTTCATAGCATCTCTGCCAACTGAGTTACAGCCTGAGCTTCAAAGAACGATTCTCCCACTCAAGAGAGATATTTTTGAAATCTCTTTGGGAGAAATTTATCAATTGGCTTTACACACACAAGGCAAATGGCTACATTAGTAGAGCCTACAACATACACACATGTGGCTCCCTACGGATGCTCCCCAGCACCTCTGATAGACTCTCAGTGGCTTGTACTCCGTAGAGCTACTAGACATCACCACCCGCTGACGTCTAGCCTCCCTACGCTGCCTTTCCGCCCTGGCATGTCGTTCTCTCTTTACAAAGCCTTTCCGGAAACTGGCGTGTGAACATTAAGCCGAGTCGTAGTCGTAGCGATAAACCTGTGGTCTCTTCCACATCCTCCAGAACGGCAACCTCTACACAACCTTGAAGTCACCCACAAAACTAGCTCGAGGAGATCCAAAAGCTCGGAAATACACACTGACTAAACCTGTATATACAACGGTGAAAAGGGAGTGAGCAATCTCCCAACATGCGTCATCCTCGTCATGGAACTAAAACTCAAAGTCTCCTATGACGGGAATCCTCGACTCCCCCTGAGCGATGAACGGAAAGCGGTGTGTCATCTCCACTGGCAATAACCTCCTCAAATGGATCTTCTCGGACACAGCAGATACATGCACACAGAAAATATAGGGAGATAAGATACAACAACACATCATATAATTGGGAAAGTAGCAGTAAAGCATACACACAGATAGCACATACACAAGTCTCGTTTGCTGAGTATTTAAGTCTTGGCCAATACACAAGCCCCCCAAGCTCGAAATTTCAAAGAAATGGAAGATCTTAAGTACTCGTATAACTGAGTATCACTATATTACCGGATTAACGAGTTATAAATATTCGGTTCTCTAGCTGTAGGTCTCAAAGTCCTTCATTGATACTTGTGATATCCTGTCCTTTTTTCTTTTCTGACAGTTAATAGGCTTTAGAGTAGCGCACCATTAAGAGCGAGTAATGATGGCTTTTAATTCGAATTCCAAGAGACACGTCGCTTCAGACTGCGCCTCAGGAGTATTGAACACGCTTCATCAATTTTTTTTTTTGGGGATACAAACGCGCCAATTCTCTATTTAATTAATTTTAAATAAGGTGTCACTTCGCCATTTGGGGTGAAAAACCCTATAAATAATCCTGTCTCTTCTTCATTTCATCTTTCACTTCTCCTTCTCCAATCTTGAGTTTTCCTGAAAACCTCCATTTCCCCTAAACAGGTACGCCCTTCTTTTTCTTCTTCTTCAACCTCATTTATTTTCTTTCCAAATGGCCTCAGAATCCGGAGATTCTTCCATGCCTACTACTCTCCTTTCTCGCGAAGTTGAGGCAATTGGAGAGGATTCTCTTTCTGATTCTTCCTTTTCTAGGGAACTAGATGTTCCTTCAGAGGAAATTCGTGCTCATTTAAAGAATGAGCAAGCCAATGTTCAAGATGAGGAAGAGTCTACTAACACTCTTTCTCGTTCCACTAAACGCCATAAGAAGGCTGTTAGAATTAAGAAGGACCCTACTCTAGATATCACCATCCCTGGTTTTGAGTGGGTATAGGGTGAGGTTGGAACCTTCTTTTCAAAATATCGTTCTTCTGAGTCTATTATAGAATTACGAAATGAGATCGGCTGACTAGAGGTGGGAGGTCAGAAGATAAGTTTGTAGCGGAGCCATGTTCGGAAACCGAGCATATGTTCATATCTAGGCGACAAAACCAAAAGGACATCACCTATGTATATAAAACCATGTTTCTTAACCTCGCCATCAAACTCCCTTTTTCTCAGTTTAAGTGTGATGTTCTGAATGCCCTTAACCTGGCTCCTACACAATTTCGCCCCAACAGTTGGGCGCAGATGAGAGCCTTTCAGATATTATGTATGGGTTTACATATTCCTGCTTCTGCTCCCATCTTCCATTATTTTTACAAAATTAGATTTGGAGGGAAGATTGGGTGGATTTCCCTCAGTAGCCTTAATAAGAAGGGGCTGATCAGCTCGTTCACCTCTTCTTACAAACATTTCAAGGGAGACTTTTTCAAGGTTTGGTCGGCCGAGAGTCATGCCAAACTTTTCTTCGATAACCAAAATAGGCCCAAATTTCCCTTTTATTTGATTAGTCATCCTATCAAAAACGGCGGGTTGGTGTTATGGGAATCTCTCTGATGACGAAAAATTGTATGTGGATCATTTAGAAAAGTTGCCAAAACCCTTAGGCTGTTCAGAAAACTTGAAAGTTCCCAAAACCTTCCCAGCAGATCAAGAATGGGCTAGTAAGTCGATCATAACTTAAATGTGTACTTGCTTTTTATTATCTGTACATAACTAACATATTTCCTGATTTTTTCAGAACTTAAGGGGAAGTTTGATTGGTGAAAGATTAAAGCCAAGAAGGGTGCAGCTACTTCTTCTGGTGCACCAGAGGTTCAAGAGAAGGAGAAGGAGATACACCCAGCGACTTCTGCTTCGAGTTTAAAGTCGGGATCTTCGGGTAGAACCAAGAGGGGAAGAAATGATCATGGTGAAAATGTTCCTAGAACTTCTCCTTCAAAGAGTCCTCCCAGCAAGCATCCTATGATTGAAGTCCCTTCTTTTGTGGATTTGTCTGAGAAAGAAGCGGGTCTTCCCCCTCAAACTCCAACCTCTTCTAAATGGTTTAACCAAGCTGCCAAGTCGGGCACTCCATCTCTCTGGGGAGATGATTTGAAGCCCTTTTCTATTCTATCCTCTGACTTTCTGAAGTCTGCCGATCTAAGAGTCATGAAAAAACAAGGCCCAATGGCCTATATGGAGGCTATGCCCATCTATTCTCTTCGCAATATCGCTATAGGGCAATTCTAGACTAAGGAATTAGAAGACCGACACAGAAAGATTTAGAGGAAAGAAGCAGAGTTTGCTGATCTTTCTCAGTTAAGAGAACTTAACAAGACTTCCGAGAGTTTGGCTCGGGTAACCGAGGAGAAAGAGCTCTTATCTTCTCAAGTTTCCGAGCTAAACAAATTTAAGGAGGACCTGGAAGCTAAAGTTTCATCAATATCCGAGGAGAAAAGAGCTCTGGAATTGGAAGTTAAGAGAGCTCAACGAACTATAAGCAATCTTACTTAAAAACTTGGTGAAGAAAAAGAGACTCTGGTCAAGAAGAAGGAAAAGAAGAAAGCTTATAAGGACGACTTGTTGCCTTGTAGAGCCGAGCTTGCGCAATCCAAGAAGGAATTGGAAGAGGCTGAGGAGGAGATCTGCACAACCGACATAAAAGGTTTTGAGAAAGTTGTTCGTCAGGCCATCCACTTCATTCCATATCTTGAGACTTCTCAATTTGACATCAACAAAGATGTTAAGGGTGGAGTTTTGGTGAACGAAGAAGATCTGAGTGATGATGATGAGGTCGACCAAACTGGTCATGAAGGAACTAGACCATCATCCAACCAAGACAATGCTAAATAGCTCTTTACCTTTTTCTTTTCCTTTTGTGAAACTGTAATTGCCAATTAGCCCCCCCTAAAGAATAATGAAACGTTTTATCGCCTTTAGTAGTTCGTCTGAGTACTTGTTTTTACTTCTTTTCAATAATGAATATCTCGGTTTTCGATCTTTAATACCTACCCTCCGAGAATAACTTGTTTTAAAGGGTTTAAGATACCTGTTATCCGAGGATGACTCGTCTTTAAGGGTTTAAGTTACCTGTTATCCAAGGATGACTCGCCTTTAAGGGTTTAAGAGATGACTTTGGTCATTGCGTTTGTATAATTTATTATTATCGTATACATAAACAACTGAAGTATAACAATAGGAGCAAGATATTGCAAAATAAATAGCATTTATTGCTTTATTTATTCAGAGTGTGCCTCGTTAAAACCTCTGTAACGAGAAACCCTTTTTTTCACGGTGGGATAAAAACGTCGAGGTAGGAAAAAGAGTACATAATTGTCCTACTTAAATTAACTAAAATAAAATTTGAGATGTGAAGCATTCCAAGTCCTTGGAATTGCTTCACCAGACATTTTCTCTAACCTAGAGGCACCATTTTCGAGTGTCTCAACTACTCGGAATGGGCCCGCCCAATTTGCTACCAGCTTTCGTTCGGCATAATCCTTCCTAGCTTTTCCCTGCTTCCTTAGCACCAGATCCCCGACTATAAAACTTCTGGGTTTCAACTTAAAGTTGTATGCCTGAGCGACTCTTTGCTTGCACACCTCTTCCCTTATACGAGCTTCCTTTCATATTTCCTCCACTAGATCCATCATTACTTGCAGTCTTTGATCGTTCTGTGCTTGACTAAATCGTAGGCGTCTTAGCGAAGGTTCTCCAACCTCCACCGGGATCATGGCATCCGTTTCGTACGTGAGCTTAAAAGGTGTCTCCTTGGTAGAAGACTGGGGTGTGCAATGGTAAGCCCAGAGAATACTCGGAAGTTCCTCTGCCCATGCACCCTTGGCTCGTCCCAAGCGCTTCTTCAATTCTCCTAGTATGATCTTGTTAGCTGCTTCTACCTGTCCATTTGTCTGGGGATGTTCCACGGATGTGACAAGATGTTTAATGCCCAAGCCCTGGTAAAACTCATTTAGTGCTCGATCGATGAACTATTTGTCATTATCTGTAATTATGGCAAAAGGTAGTCCATGCTTGCACATAATATCTTTCCACACAAATTTATGGACTTTTTGTGTTGTGATCTTGGCCAATGGTTCAGCCTCAATCCATTTAGTAAAGTAGTCTATCCCGACCAAGAGAAACTTAACCTGCCCCTTTGCCATGGGAAATGGACCCAAAATATCCATTCCCCACGTAGTGAATGGCCATGGAGACAAGATGGTATGCAGTTCCTCCGGGGGACAATGAGACAAGTTCCCAAACTTTTGGCATTGATCACATCTTCTCGTCCATTCAGCACAGTCAGACCTGAGAGTCGGCCAGTAGTATCCGGCTCTGATAACTCGGGCTACCATAAACCTTCCACCTGAATGCACCCTACAAATCCCCTCATGTACTTCACTCATCACATAGTCAACTCTTTCCTTGTTCAAGCATTTCATCAGAGTACTGAAAAACCTCTCCTACAAAGCTCACCATCATCAATCACAAAATAACTAGCCTTGAGTCTGATTTTCCTAGCTTTGTTCTGATCTTCAAGTAGAACACCCGAGGTAAGATAATTCCAAATTGGAGTCATCCATCCTCGGTATTCTTGTTGATTCTCCAATACTTCTTCAAAGTGAAAAATCAGCTCCTTCACAGTTTCCTGAATAATTACCTTGTGTTGTCCTGGTCTCTTTGTACTTGCCAGTTTTGACAGTAGATCAGCTCGAGAATTATCCTCTCGAGGTATATGTTCAATAAGGAACTTGTCAAAGCCTTCAATCGCTCGTAAGACCTTATGAAAATACCTCATCAACTAGGGATCCTTAGTTTGATAAGTTCCCAGAACCTATCCCGCAATTAGTTGTGAATCGCTTTTGCATTTGACCCACCGAGCTCCCACTTCTTTAGCTAATTTTAATCCAGCAATTAGCGCTTCGTATTCTGCTTGATTGTTGGAGGTTTTAAAATCAACCCTCAAGGACTGCTCAAGAATAAGTTCCCCAGGTCCTTCCAAGATAACCCCAGCTCCACTTCCCTTGGTATTGGAAGATCCATCAACATATAAAGTCCACCAAGCTTCATCGATATTCGGTACTGGTGTCAATTCGACTATAAAGTCGAAAAGACATTGTGCTTTCATAGGTCCTCTGGGCTCGTACTTTAAGTTGAATTCTGATAGTTCTACAGACCACACAATCATTCGTCCTGCCTGTTCTGGCTTCATCAAGACCTGTTTTATTGGATAATCGGTTTTAACGATCATTTGGTGGCTGTGGAAATAAGGTCTAAGCCTTCTAGCCACAGTAACAAGAGCTAGTGCCAGCTTTTCAATAACTTGATATCTATCTTCTGCATCATGAAGTACTCGACTGATGAATTATACTGGAACCTGTTGGTTTTCCACCTCTTGAACAATTACTGCACTGATGGCATGCTCTGTAACTGATAAGTACAGAAGCAATTCTTTCTCGGCTTGTGACCGAGTTAGAATTGGTGGTGCAGACAGGAAGATCTTGAAATCTAAGAAGGTTCCTTCACAGTCTTGGTCCCATTTAAATTGTTGTGGTTTTTTCAGGAGTTTGAAAAAAGGTCTTACTTTCTCAGCTGCTTTGGGGAGAAACCGAGATAAAGAAGGAAGTCTTCCTGCTAACCTCTGGACTCCTTTGACATTCCAAGGACTCCTCATGTCTATAACAGCCTGGCACTTATCCGGATTGGCTTCGATGCCCCTATGGGTTAACTGGAAACCTGGGAACTTTCCACCTTGGACCCCAAACGTACATTTCTCGGGATTAGGCCTCATGTTATGTTTTCGGACTTCCGAAAATATCTCCCACAAATCCGCTAGATGACAATTCGAATCATCTGACTTTACCACCATGTCATCCACATAAACCTCAATGTTTTTACCTATCTGCTTTTCAATGACTTTATCCATGAGCCTCTGATAAGTGGCCCCAGCATTCTTTAAACCAAATGGCATCACTCGGTAACAGTAATTGGATCCTTCAATCATAAAGGCGGTCTTGTCCTCGTTAGGCGATACATCCTGATCTGATTTTAGCCCGAATATGCATCCATCAGGCTGAGCATTCTATATCCTGAGGCCCCATCCATAAGCTGGTCTATATTTGGTAAGGGATAAGTGTCTTTTGGACAGGCTTTGTTTAAGTTTGTATAATCGGTGCACATTCTCCACTTACCATTAGCCTTTTTAACAAGGACTTTATTTGCAAGGGAAGTTATGTACTCAACTTCCCTAATAAAATTAGCAGAGAATAACTTTGTTGTTTCCCGCTCAACCACCTTCCTTCTTTCTTCACCAAGTCTTCTTTTTATTTGGGCTACAGACTTTGTTTCTGGACATATGGACAATCTATAACATAGAAAATTGGGATCTATGCCTGCCATATCCGGAGGTTGTCCAAGCAAAAAGATCCATATTTTCTTTTAGCACCTGCATGATTTGTTCCTTGATCTCGGGATCCAACTGGATTCTGAGCTTGGTCCAGTGCTCAGGCCGCACCTATCTGAAGTTTCTACTCATCTTTAGTAGGTTTTGGTCTCCGGTCTTGTATTTCACCTCGAGGGTCGAGTTCAACGGAACTAACAGACTCCGCACCGGCTTTCACTATTTCATCATCCTCATCTGACTTTTCTTTTTGGACTTTGAGGCTGTCCACATAGCACTTTCGAGTTGTCACCTGATCTGCTCTTATCTCAACTATCTTGCCATTTGTGTTTAGGAATTTCATAGTGAGATGTGGAGTTGACACTACTGCCTCAAGCCTGTTCAAGGATGGACGACCGATCAGAATATTGTATGCAGTAACAGCGTTGACAATAAGATATCTGACTGTGATTGTCCTGGATCCTTTACCACTACCAAAGGTAGTTAGAAGATCCACATACCCCCTTGTATATACTTGTTCACCGGCAAACCCCACTAGTTTCTTATCATGGGGCTTGATTTGCTCTTCAAGTATGCCTAACTTCTTGAAAGTTGAATAATACAGAATATCGATCGAGCTTCCCTGGTTGACCAACGTCTTTTTCACCGTGAAATTGGCTACATCAACAGAGATAACCATGGGGTCATCTTAATCAGGATCAACACCTTTCAAGTCTTCATTCGTGAATGTGATTGAGGGTGAAGATTTAGACTTCAAAGGTTTCTTTGATACCGAATTTATAGTTCGGATAGCCTTCAGGTGACGTCTTCGGGCAGAGCTTGTAGGGCCACCTCCTGCAAATCCTCCAAATATGGTATTGATGACTCCCCTTCTGCCTCGGTTCTCTTCATTGTTATCATTCTGCCTTCTTTCCTCTTCAACATTATGTTCCCTTCCTCCACCTTGTCCTCTGCCACCCTGACGACTTGGACCTCTGTACTGTGGTCGGCCAGGATTGTTTCTCTGAACAAAATTATTTAAATGTCCTGCTTGGATAAGGTCTTCGATTTTATCCCTTAAAGCCCAGCATTCTTCTGTGGTATGACCATAGTTATGATGGTACCGGCAGTGCTTGCTTCTGTCAGCGGCTGGCGGGGTTTGCGCAGTTTATGGAAGTTGAATTAACTCCAATTGGCAAATTTCATCTAAAATCCGAGCTCTTCCAGTATTGAATGGAGTATAAAAATCATATTTTGGCCTCTTCGAGCGTTGTTCTACTGCCTTCACCTTCCGCCTGTCATCATTATGTCTCACCTTTTCTCTTGTTGTTTGAGATCCACTATGATACCCACGAGTTTTGGCTTTGAATTCTACAACTTGCTCCATCTGGATATACCCTGCAGCCCCTTCTCTTAATTCATCTATGTTCGCAGGCGGTTTTCGAGTTAAATGATCAGAAAACGGTCTAGACTTTAGCCCATTAATAAAGCATTAAGGGCAGCGTCTGGGTTCAAATTCCTGATTCGGGCTACTAACTCGCTGAAGCGGTCCATGAAATCTCGTAATGACTCATTTCTTTCTTGTCTCATATTTACCAATGCAGCCGAGGTCAAACGATGAGCTCGACTGGTGGCAAATTGAGCGCTAAACTTGGCGAGTGTCAAAACAATCTACAGATCTCGGTGGTAACCAAACATACCAATTTAATGTTGTGCCTTTTAATGAGGCGGGAAAAACTTGACATAATACTACATCATCATTAGTTATCAAATTGACTTGTGTAACGAAGGCATCAATATGATCCTCAGGATCAGTTATGCCATCATACCTTTCATTGTCCAGTGGTTTCCACCCTCTTGGGAATGGGGTTTCCATGATGCCATCAATGAAAGGGTGTCAACGAACTCTGGACCCTCGGGCGGTGGGACAACCTGCAAAGGAATCTCGTCCATCCGGACCCGATCTCGGGATCGCTTTCTTGCCTCTGGCTGTGGGACATGAGAAGTCTCCTGGTAATGATGATTGTGAGTTGTCTAGTGTTGGGAATGACATTTGGGTCTTTCCTGAGCAATTGATTGGAAAGAAGTTGGTGTTCGTTCCCTACTACGGTCTCTTTGCAAGCAGCGATAGTCCTCCCTGATCTGCTCATTCTCCATCCTAAGTGCATCCATCTGTGCCCTCAACTCCAGGATCAGCGGATTGTTTTCCACGGGGTGATTGGCATAGGGATGTGTTTGCTTAGTTTCTGGTTCGTGGACCTCATTCAGGTTCCCCACCAGTTCCACCTTCACTCCTCACTCCCTCTGTTGGCTTCTTCCTCATCTCTCCTATTTCCTGGTTCGCACCATCTCAGCAAATTTGTTAGTGTGACCGAGGAAAGTTTACCTCAGCCCCACGGTGGACGCCAAACTCTGAGATATATGATCATATGTCTCACCTAACTTCAACTATTCTGCCTCAGATATGTTTGAAAAATGTTTGTATAGCTTGACAGAATGAGAATCCTGCTCCTACGTATGCCAATTAGGGAATCAAAGCTATGTAGTTTTAAGTTGTGGTTGTAAAGCTCTATTTATAGAGTTTTACTGATAACTTCCTCCGAAGATAGAGGGATTGATCTTATCCATTAGTGAATTTCAAAAGGGTTCCAATCTGTTATGGAGTTCCGAGATTTTAATATATCTAATCTTTTCAGTTTGATTAGATATTTCAAGTTCTTATCTAATCTCAAGGTAGTTCCGAATATTAAGGGATTAGATCCTTGATTTATGATCGGAGTCATAAATATTCAAATGAAGGATAAGGTCTTAATCCTTTCAACTTATGCTCGACCACTGAGCTACTTTATCCTAGACTTGCTAAGTCATGAGGTTCTGAGTAACTTAGTAAGAAATAAAAAGATACTCTATCTTCTACCATGAATACTCGATTTTCCGAGTATCCAAGTCTTGGTTGCCGAGTATTTATGCCTCGGCCAGTACACACCCCAACAACAGTTATTAGCTATAGCCCTAATGGCTGCTTTCTCGTTGAAGAATGAGAGGTCTAACACAATTGTAGAATTAGGGGGGCGGGGGGAAATTAATTCTAGTACACAAATTTTCTAACGATTATGATGTTGAAAATTCCCACTCTCTTCCAACTCTAGCTACATTTAATTTAATATATTAAAAATCAGAATCACAGCCCGTAAAAGGACTAATGACAAACTAACAAATAATTATATTTCACTGTAAACTACCATGATATTAGGTACAGAATGATAAAGGATAAACAACCTGCCAAAACAAGCAGCTATTTGAAGTAAATATCATTCACTAAAACTGTTTATTTATTCAAAATACACACGTACCTCATCACAGTTGATTGCACGAATAAGTTTAAGTCCAATCACATAACTTTATCTCAAAGAAGAAAGAAGACATGGATAATTTATCCAAACAAGCAAACTTATTATACAAGTTAACAGTGTAAAGTGCTGAAACATACATAATGTTCATGAAATCTAGGGAAAAAAGGAACCTCTCTCCTTTTACAGCCAATTTATTGGAGGAAACAAGGTAAACATTGGTTCTATCAAATAGAAACACAAACCCTTAAAGTTTTCTTGTTCCCGACCTTGGAGCTGATGCCTGTGGAAAAATCAATGCATATATGTTACTCAATCTGTAATTTCTTGCTCTGCATAAATTTTCTAGTGAAAAGGTAATCCTGGCTTTTGACAAGTTTTTCTAAATCACAATTTTCATTCTCTAAATGTCTTCAAAGCTAGAGGCACGGATACGACATGACACAAACATGGGGATATGGCAAATTTTGAGAATTATAAGGGCCGAGCACTACACGGCTATGATACAGGATATAAAATTAATATAAGGTTAACATAAATCCACAAATTTTAAACTAAAAGAGAGGAATAAAGTTTTAAAAGTTAGTATAAGCAATTGCAAACATAATAAAATGTTTACATTTATCTAATTGTTGTGACATTTCCATCTATGGTGGTATAAAATTATAAAAAGTAAATGTACAAAGTTTGTAAAATATAATTAGGAGCGTCCGAAAGTGTACATGAAGTATCCTATGCGGATACGTGTCCGCGTCCGTTCTTCATCGCTTCAAATACTAGGCAGTCACATTGTGACACCTCTTTTGGGACACCACATGGTTACCCGTTTGCGGAAAATAAACTTTATTAATTTTTGCTGGTTACTTTCAGAAAATAAGATTTTCTAAGTATTTAGTTTATTGTGAAAATCCGTGATAAACTATTTCTTCTAACTTAACTTAACATACATCAGCGTAAGCATCCAGTAATACATACATATGATGTTATCATAAATTCATACATAAGGCCTTACACATACGGCCATCAAAAGTCATGGCTTTCAATAGCCAGAACAACTAACTAAAATGTTATTCAAAATAATAGGACATATCCTATAGCTGGTCCACCTCTAATGATACCGTGACTCCTCGTACGTCACCCAACTTCCGCACCCTCAAGCGTCAGGGTAATGATCCTCGAATGCTCCAATGGCATCTTGGAACTCATCTAAAGATGTAAGGGTGAGATACCAATATATGGATTCAAACACGATAACTACATGCATTACACATTAACAGTATATAAGCATATATAATCATTATGCATAGGGTCTCATATCCGACAGTCATCGTTATTTTCAAAAGAGATGCATGACACTTCAATGTTCATCATTTAATTCTTTACTTAATCTCAGGAGAATTCCAACACCGTTGTATACATAAAACTGAGCTGATCAGGCTCATTGTACATTGGCCCCAGGCAACAATGACCAGCACCTAAGTGCTCATTCAGAGGTACATGAACACCATGAGATTATATTTACATGGGATTACATTCAGCGGTACTTGATAAATCGTAAATGGTCATACTCTATTGTCCTACTCAAGGCACAATATTCATCGTTCGTATGACACCATTGTCTAACAAGGCACAATGTTACACTATGACTTAAAGTCATCTCAGGGTTCCCTGCCACCAAGGTCCCCCATCCAGATGGCACGTCCGCCGAAACACAATGCATGAAAAAAAACATTTCAAGTCTTGTCACTTTTCTTTGTGTTCGTTCTTTCGTTGTCGCAGCTCAAGGCTCCCGACTATTCATGATTTACACCGTATTGAAACTTTTCACCGTTAACACAGGACGAAACGTCCGAGTGTTCAATCGCGGAGCCCTAGACCGATGCACCAGCCCAAGGTCCGTGGTAATAAAAAACATCATTCACCTTTAATCACGTTTCCTCATAACAAGAGGAAGACACACGGTCCATAACATTGTTGCACGGCTTCTCGTGTTATTTTTACAGAACACTAGCATCCCAACGTCTCGCATGCTAGGTTCACGTTTTCATAGTTTTTCATCGTTTTTCGTTCTGTGAAACACAATCTAAAACGAAATCTCCGCAACTTATCCAAGTTGCCGGATCTTATACCGTTGGGAAAACTCGTTTTTACAGAAAAACTTTTCTGTTTGAAAACTGTTTTGAAAACCATCGAATTCTGATAAAAACTTAACTTTGATTGAAAGTCCCTTCCCAAAGACCAATTTTTGAAAAGAAACAACTGCGAGCAAAACATCGTCCCAGAACAACATTACTGCTTTCGAAAACGTTTTCCGTAAATCTTTTCGGAATTAAAACATCGTTTGGCGTTAGTCCTAAGTTGAAAAACTTTTCTTAAAAACTAACTTTTTCTACTGACTTCATAAATTACTTTTGGATCCTCTTTTTCTTTAAAAAACTTGCCTTGTTGAAAATCCACAACGTTTCCCAAATAAATCTTTAGAGTTACAAAGTTTTTTAAAGCTTTTATCCCCGTTAATTAATTGAGCACTGACCACTGTTAGGCTTCTCAATCAACAATCAACATCATAATATGTTTATAGCAGATAATACAGTTAAAATACATATTCAACTACTATAACACACATTAACCAACAATTATCAACAAATCAAATAATTGCGGAAAGTAAATAAATCAATCACCACACAGATAAATGACACAATTACAGACCAAATATGATGACATATAGTTATCGGGAGAATCCCTCAGGCATTTCCCCCTTACCTCTTGAAGTTCCTGGTAAGCGCAAAGTTGTCTGATTGGTCCGGAAGTCCCCCGGTTTTTCATCCGATTACTCGTCAAAAACTACACACAATTAATCAATCAAGATATCAACTTTAAATCACAAAATTTCTTCCTAATACCCCCCTCCTAGGTTCGGCCATAGCCAAGAAAATATGGCTAGGGATGTCCAAAAATTCCCATCTCTTGATTTCCAACTCTTGCATTTAGGTAGACAATCATGAACTAGGTTCAAAGAAAGTGGTTTGACATTAAAAGGATTTTTCTACAATTTCTTATGGATTTTTGAAGTTCAAGGTTTAAAACCTAAACTATCATGAAACTTGAGATTAAAGAGAGAAATAGAGAGATTAAGAGATGAATATTGAGGTTGATACCTCCTAGATGACAAAGCTTGTGAAGAAATCCAACTAGAATCACTCAATCTTGAAGATTTAAGAGAAAAATGAAGAAAAGTTGAAGAGAAATGAAGAACTAGAAGAACTAGTGGGTGAGGAAGAAAAAGTTGAAATGGCCGAGTGGCCATTTCAACTTTTTTCTGGCCGAGTGGCCATTTCAACTTTTTTCTTAAGGCAAACTTGTAATTAAGTGGAAGGGTAGTTTGGTAATTTCCTTAAAAGACTAGGGATATTTTGGTCATTTCGCGTCCAGATATTTTGAAAATCATCATGATACTGACACGCATCCCAAGATGATGTTGACCTGATGTGACTTCCAGATTATCCATTAGCTGGTCCCGTTAGATCCATCAACAGCTCTAAACGTCTCCCAGTTCGAGTATTGGCCCGAATATAATATATTATTTTCATTTTCGAAGGTCCGAACACATTTTTTTGAAAATGTAGAGGATCGAATTCTAAGACTAATGGTTCTAACCGTTAGTCAAAATTAGGTCTTTATAATAGGAAAACACTACTAAACGTAAAAACGTAAACCGGCCTCCGTTTGAGTTTTCGGCCTAAAATTTAACCATAGCTTCCTACGATAGTATAGAGCATGACTATGATCTCGGATTATTTTATTTCCCTCTCTAGACCCTCCAATAAAATGCAAATAAATAAATACTGCTTAATTAAAACAGGAAGCTCGAAAGCTTGAAAAAATCGGGATGTTACACATATGCCTTTTACTCTTTTCATAAATGTGTAAATTGGAAAAGCAATAACAAAACTCAATCTCCCTCTTGGCATGCTTAATGTCACCAACTCATATATAAAGCGAGGCATAACAATCAATCATGTAGTTGTAAATTTGAAGTAGAAAACATCACGAGAAGGAACAGTACCAAGTGTTAATGCCCCTTGCCATGATCATCATGACCTTCCCAGGCATGCCTCCAGCCCTAGAAGGTTAGTAGAAAACAAAACAATAAACAAATCAGATAAGCAACTAATGTATGCCCTAGAAGGTAGCTTCACATTCTTACTTACCAACACAACAGGGCCATCTTGCTTTGCTCTGTACAATACCCAAAACCTGGAAAAAAGAAACACAGAAACACATCATCATAAGTGTCCATCCACGAAATAGGGGGATCCCTCTCATATGCTTTTTCTTCCCATGTGGTCAAGTGAACGAGAGATAGACACACAAGTTATAAAAGAAATTCTACAAATCTTAAATGGATCCACTAATAAAATATCTGTGTATCTCTCTCTGCCATTCCCACAAAATACAGTACAAAAGTCCTTTTTCTAATAACTAACCATAAAAACAGGAAAACAAACAAGTGAAAATATAGATTGTTATTGGGCATTATCATTATAGATTTAGATGTGGACTAAGTGAATGTATTGGTTGATCAATTACCACATGACAGCGCACAAACCCTTGCCGGTGACAACATGCCAGCGCTTTGGTTGATGCACAGTGAAACCCTTGTAGGTTGTGCCCTCCCCATGTCCATGTCCTCCTCCACCCATCTCTCACCAGCGACACTGCGATGCGAGCGACTGCTGTGTTTGCGTATGTGTAGTTTGGAATAAGGGATTGAATTGATGTTTTGTGAACAAGGGAAGACAACAACCAAACAACGAAGAGAGGAGGATTAGACCCAATAATCAATTACCCACTTACGCATCCACCCGGCCCTATCACAACAATAGCATAGCCCCACTGGCCCACCCTATTTTCTTTCGTCGCTGGGCTTATATATTGCGACCCATAAACTTCGATGCTTATTATATATGTTAGGGTGGGTTTCTTTTGAAGATTGAAATTACATTATGGGGAAACATATTCGAAAATGTTATTATCAGAATGTTATTTCTATTAATGTGTTAGGTAAGTAATTTAAATTTCTTGGAATGTTTTTATAACTTATTTAATTTAAAAATTTAAAAAATTTAATAACACAAATAAATATGATAAAATGATGTAGAAATGGGAAGTTATAGGTAGTTGAGTTTTATTCTTATAAAAACGTTAGATTCTCACCCTTTAAGATGTGAATAAGAAGTGAGCAAATCATGTACAAATAACATTCCTGAGAATAAAATATACCTAAAAATAAAATTTTAAAACTTGAAAAAAACCTGGGAATATCGCATTCCCTCCCTCACTTTCCCGAGAATAATGTTACAATACTTAAAACAAACACACTCTTATGTTATCATTCAGGACAAAAAAAATATAAGGGAGTAGTTAAAGAAGCCCAACTTATTTTGTTTGAAAGTTTGATAAATAATGGAATTGAATGGTTAAGGTGGAAAACCTAACTTGTTACTAGGATTTAATTTGTATTTTTAGTATAAAAATATTTTGCATTCTCAATTAATCATATATTATTTATATCATTAAAAATATTTGAAATTTATAATAATTGTCTTAAAGTTACATATAGGATAATTTTTTATTGACTTAATTGCATTTTTGATTCTTAGGTATTACGATTGTGCAATTTTAGTTCCCTAAGGTTTAATTGTGCCAATTAGGTCCCCCAAGTATCACGATTGTGTAATTTTTGTCCCTCCGGTTTTAATTGCGTCAATTGGATCCTCCAGGTATCACGATTATGCAATTTTGGTCCCTTAAGTATCACGAGTGTGTAATTTTTAACGTCAATAGCCTATGAAGCACATGTGAGACAGATTTGGCACTCAGTGCGGCCAGCTTGATGTAACACCCAGTTTTTCACTTCTATGTCTATATGTGTTAATACTTAATTATAGATGTTTGCGTATGTTTTTTATGCATAAGTTCATAGTTGTAGTAGTTCAGCCTTTAGGATAATCGATCCATTCGAGCTCAAATAACCTGTTTCACGGTTTTGACTATATCTTGAGTTCTAGACATATGATTAGGGTGATGCTGGATGCGTTGGAAAGCTTAGAAAATTATCTACAAGTCTCATTCAGGTGTCAAGGCCAAAAACACGCTTTTTGAAAGGGAAATCGATTTCCAGATGAAGAAATCGATTTCCAGATTGTAACACTCTGCTTTTCACTTCTATGTCTATATGTGTTAATACTTAATTATAGATGCTTGCGTATGTTGTTTATGCCTGTTTTTGATGCATAAGTTCATAGTTGTAGTAGTTCAGCTTTTAGGATAATCGATCCATTCGAGCTCAAATAACCTGTTTCACAGTTTTGGCCATATCTTAAGTTCTAGACATCCGATTAGGGTGATCTTGAATGCGTTGGAAAGCTTAGACAATTATCTACAAGTCTCATTCAGGTGTCAAGGCCAAAAACACGCTTTTTGAAGGGGAAATCAATTTGGGAAATCGATTTCCAGAAAGTGGAAATCGATTGCTTAAAGAGAAAATCGATTTCTTTGATAAGAAAATCGATTTGGCCAATGGAAAATCGATTTCCATGGTTGTGGAATCGATTCCCATGCATGTCAGAGCTTGTGTACGCGTTTGGGTTATCGGGCTATGCTGTGTACGGCCCATTCGTCCTAAAACGTCCCTAACAGTTATAAATACATAGCGTATGACCTAAACCTAGTTTCTAAACCTGATTACACTCACAAGTTGCCTCTTCTCATCCCTAAGAGCTCTCACTGATCTCTTGCTCTAGAAAACCCAAAAGGACGAATCCTGCTTTGGTGTTCTTCGTCAAGAACACGCCGTTGTTTGGCTAGTCTATCCCTGCTGCTAGAGTTAATCTCCTAAGTTAGAAACCAAGGTGAGTTTCTAATCCTAGATTTTTTTTCCCTTCAATCCTTAACTTAAAGATCGACTCTGCTTTCCAGTGTTGCGATCGTGATCAAGTGCTGAACCCGTAAAAAGGAACCGTAGCAGAACTTGGCTCTGTTCTCTTTCCCTTAGGCTGTGAATCATCATACCAGGTATGGGGGGGAGAAAATTGGTCATGAATATGTGGGTTTTGGGAAAGGTTAAGATGAAGGGGTTAACCCATAACCTCTATGTATGCCTGCCTATGCTTATGAATGTTGTTATGTTGTTTTCTGGCTATATGAGTATTGATTGATGAATAATTCGATGTTATAACATGTTTATAACTATGAGTTCATGATTTATATGATTGTTGATGAATTGTTGATGATGAACATGTTGTTTATGCCATGATATGGTGTTTTGTTAATCTTATGCTATCAGAACATAGTTATAGGGAGAAAATAAATAGGCAATGTGAGATTGATGACCAAGGATTAGTTTGAGAACCCTTAGGTTATGATTTATGAGTGTTGGACTAATCAAATTGGTGATAAATACTTAGGCTCAAATGATATGTCAATTAGAGAACATAGACTGGTCCGATAGCGGAGAAAACCCGTTACTGCATGATCTGACACCCATAAATCGATTTCCAGCACATGGAAATCGATTTGAATCGACCAAGAATCGATTTCCAAGGTGTGAAAATCGGTTTGGCCTTGAAGAAATCGATTTCTAGAATCGATTTTCCTTGTTCAAAAATCGATTGGGGAAATCGATTTGAACATGTTGAAATCGATTTCCATGTAATGGAAATCGATTTGAGGACTTGAGAAATCGATTCCAGAGATTAGAAATCGATTCTCACGTGCCCAGGAGCAGTTTTGACCCCTTATGCTTGATGGATAGTGTTATGTAGGTTTGTTATAATCTAAGGATTTTAAGTTACCCTTAGGAGCTTAAGAATACTTGATCTTTGATCTTACTTAACACTAGGATGTAACCCCCTGGTTTAAAATAGAATGAGTTAGAGAAGAACGTCATGAAATAATAAAGATAATAACGAAGATGCTATTAATAATGATAACGATGAGTTATTATTAGTGATGTTGTTGATGGCCATCATGGATGGTCATAGTTAATATTCAATGTGATTGATTATGGTGCTGGATGGTTGGCATGTGTTTGCATATTGATGAACATTGCACGCATCATACGTTGAAGTTGATATGTTGGGTGAAAAGCAAATGATGAATCGCGATAGTGGAGGCCACAATGGGTGTTATCCTGACCTTGAGGGTACATTGGGTATGGAAGTTCCAGGTGACATGAGCTAGCTACCTATTGTCGGAGTGACCTAATGAATAAACTTGAGTACCCTGACTAGCCACTATACGTTATTAGGATTAGTGAGAGTGTTCGAGGATGGCCCATGGTCTGGCATATCATCCACATTGATAACCGGCCATGTACTCCTAATCGTCTTTCCAGAGTTAGAGTTGTTGGCCACATGTATACGGAGTAGTGATGTTGCATTCGCATTGACATGCATCTTTGATATATATATATATATATATATATATATATATATATATATATATATATATATATATACATATATATATATATGTATATATATATATATTGATTATACATGTGTTGATTGATGTATGTTGTATGTCATCTTAATTACTATTCCATTCCGTTTACATATATTTATGAGCGTATTTCTCACCCCTATCTTTTGTTGTTCTTATGCATTTGATGTTGTGAGACGACCCGCCGTCTCATCAGTAGAACCTAAGATATTAACTAATCTTAATCGCATAATAAACGTTAGCGCGCCTTATTAAAACGAAGCGAAGCGGAAAATTTAGCGCGGAAGCAGACAAATACACGGCACGCAACGCTTCAAAGTACACAGCTTAAAATATAAAGGAATATATCACATACAGTATTGCCCCATCAGTAGGGCTACAGTAATACAGTAATACATACGAGTATACTCTTACAAACCAAAATAAAAGTATGAAAGGTAGGCCGAGAGATAGCTCTCCGACTAATCACGATCATTGCCCAGCCTCTCGAGGCTAGGGTCCGCGGCACGTCCTCCAGCGTCAGGCTCGTAAGGAATGCCGTCCAGCTCTTCAGCAACTGGTTCCTCCTCGGGGTCTTCCCATAAAATAAGAGCAACACATACAGAAAAATAGTGGGAGATAAGAAACATATATCATCAATATGGGAGAGGGGCATCAGTACAGCATATATATACATCACACAACACAGATAACATATATAACACAACCTCATCCATCTCTTAAGTCACCAATCACAATCATCTCAAACATCGTTCTCTCATATAAGCCTATGGGAGGGATACTAATCCCTATGTATATGCTGTCTTCCCTATATGCATGTCGGCCGATACATCACGTCCCCAATTGAACATCCCCGTCGGGATCACATCACATCACATCACATCATATCCCGCCTCGGGATTTTACGTAACGTCCCCAATTGGACATCCCCCTTTGGGACCAAATGCTGTGGTATGAAATGTTATGAAAATGCAACAAACATCCATCGCAGGTTGATATCGGAACCTCACGCCTAAACACTCGTCCACGACCACGACACATCGCATCACCTCAACGTCAACATCAATCATCACATCAACATCACATCATCATCAACATCACATCAGCATCAGCATCACGACGCCTTGCGTCTACGAGCCACAGCTCCACGGTCGGGACCACAACAATATCAACCCGAACAACATCAACACTCACCATACTCTCATCAACACTCAACCAATCAAATCACAATATCATCACAACAGTAATTCTACCAGTACAGCTATCATCATAAAGTCAAACAACAATTCATCACGTAGGCAGTTCAACAAAATAAAACCAACATAAAATCAAATAACCAATTCGACACATCAACTGCAATAAATCATAAATGTCATATCATCAACTTAGTGGTGATAGCCCAAAGGTACCTACACCCAGGGTCCAGGCACTTTATCCAGGGCTCAACCTCTAGTAGGTTTTAGGGTTCCCCTACACAGATATATATATATATATATATATATATATATATATATATATATATATATATATATATATATATATATATATATATATATTCTATACTAGCTTGCCTTCCCGACGATATGAGTTCTTTATCCCCACCTTAGTGATTTCCTCGAGCAGCTCCGGCTACGACTCCGCAGCTGTCAGTCGGGTGCGCTGTCGGATGTTCGAATCCTGTCCGAGTCTATACAACAAAACACAACCAGAAATTAAAATAAGGAAACCATAATCTATCTAATCTAATCTCTAGGATTAGCTACTGCCCTTAATTACTTAAGTAGGCTAGGGATATTGAAATTCTACCAACTCTTGGATCAATGACCCTTAAGCATACCTAATGCATAATCAATGATCAATTATCAAGGATTTGAACCAAAACCCCTTCAACCATCAAAGTAGGGTTCCGGCCCTCACCATGAAAAATAGGTGAGAGTGTGATTTGGCCTCCTAATCACTTGGATTACATGATTAAGAGATGACACATGAGGAATCAAGAACAAAGAACAAAACCCATTTTCCCCCCCAAAAACCCTTACATTCGGCCCTTAAAAGATAAATAGGCTAGAGATTTTATTTCATCACAAGCTCTTGGATTATGATAGTAGGGAACGATGCTAGCTCATAGGAATTGGTTTGGTTTCAAAATGATTTTTCTACAATTTTCTAGAGATTTTTGAAGTTTAGATCTAGAAATTGAAATTCATGAAAATAAATGGTGAAAATAAATATTGAGAGATCAAGGATGAAATCTATACCTTCTAGGTGATAGAGGATGATGAGAGGATCAACTTTGCTTCACAAACTTGCTTGAAAATCCTTGTGGAAGCTTGAGAAAAATGGAGGTGAAAATGGAGGAAGAAAAGAGAAATGGAGGATGAAGAAGAAGAAAGAAGGAAGAAGAAGAAGTTGGAGGGGATGAGAGAGAGAGGGCTGCACGAAATTTTGGAGAGAGAGTGAGGTGAGTCATGAAAATTTAGATATTTTCATTTGAGGTAACTTAAGAGTTAAGAAAAGGGTAAAAAAGTAATTTAGTAAAAAGACCACCCGATATTTTGAAAATCCTCACGACACTTGTAGGAGTCCCCAAATGATTTATCATAGCTCTGGTATGAAAATCATTGGCTCAAAGTTCTCGAAAAACCCTAAGATAGCTCGAATCGTTCCCTAGAACAATTATCGGCCTGAATATAATATTATTATTTTCATTTTCGAACGTCAGGACGAACTTTTTCGAAAATATAGGAAACGTGATTCTAAGACTAACCGTCTCGTTCACGGGTCCAAATTAGGTCTCGATAGCAGTAAAGCACTACTGTCAAGCAAAAACGCAGACCGGGTTCCGTCTGAGTTTTCGACCCAAAACTTAACCATAACTTCCCACGATAGTGTAGAGCGTGACTATGGCCTTGGAATAATTTATTTGATTTTCTCGACCCTCTAATAAAATAAAATTACTTAAATACTAGTTAAATAATCAAGATTAAGAAAATCGAGGTGTTACATGTTGCATGTGCAGAGGAGGGTGAGCATGCCGACGAGGAGTGATCCCGTGAAGATCTCTCTTAGTAGTAGTAGTTAGGATTTATGTTCAGTTGTTTAGTTTTATTCCAATGTATTATCGGTATATGTATACCAACTCTGATATGTGACATCGGGATTTGGGTTATGTTTATTATTTATGTTTTCCGCAGTTTGTTTTAAAGGATTTTGATTATTTCAAATTCCTACGTTTAAGTTATAGATGATGTGATGCACATTGCCCTTGAGAAAATGTTTTTTATTTTAATTGTTATATTATTTTTTTAAAGACATGTATGATTTTATTTATATAATTTATTATATGCGGGGTAGTGGCTGTCACACTTGACAGCTTACGTGTCATTCCTATGTTGCACTTAGTGATATGTATTTGACCATTAAAGTGTATGAGATATCAATGATGTTACATAAGAATGCCCTATAAACTATCAAGTTGACATCACTAAATGTCAAATCAGTTTCACGTTGGTTACTGACGTTAAAAATTGCACTATCGTGATACTTGGGGGGATCAAAATTGAATAATCGTAATACTTGGGGGACCCAATTGGCGCAATTAAAACCCGAGGGACTAAAATTGCACAATCATAATACCTGGAGGACTAAAAATGCAATTAAACCTTTTTTATTTGTTGACAGTGTAAAAACCTCTACAAAATAGTATATCAAAATTAACGTCTTGTTACTACTCTGGGAGATTTGGGATGGACTCCTTTTCTTCTTCCATGTATACTCCTCTCTTTTTTGTTTAGATATTCATGTATAATTTCAACCTGAAGAAAAAAAAACTGAAGCACATTTTTTTTAATTTTTGCTTTTAACAAAACCTGAAGCACTTTGTACTATTGTTTTTCTTTTTTTCCCATGAAATGAAAACCTTTGTCTTTGCCTCAAGAAGTTTTCCTCCCCAAAATTCAGGATTACGCTGAAAATTTCAAGATTAAGTTGAATTTTTGTTCACAGCATGATAATTTTTTGTTGGAACAATACCGAAAAAGATACACAATCAGGGTCGAGCTGAAAAGCACTGTCCTCGAGGAATATTTCACAGCAATTGAAATTCCCCCAGGATATAGCTGACTCCTCTTGGCTACTCAGATGTCAAGGCTCAACAAGAACTAGCAGAGAGTGTTTTCGAAATTCACATTGTCGCAATCGTCCCGTCCGGACGCCGCGAAAAAAAAAGATATTATAGAATTCGGAGGAGTCGCCACCAATTTTCTTTGAACAAGGGAAAAATAGGAAAACCCTAAAAGTATGATCTTTAAACCAGAAATTAGGTTTGGGAGTCAATTACGAGTAGGGAAGGTATTAGCATCCTACACGTCCGTTAAAACGGTTGCCTCTAACTAATTGTATAAAATTATAATAACTTATGTTTTACCCCTAAAAAGCGAAAGATTTATTTATTTAATTAAATTGAGCTCTAAAATAAGGAAGAAGAATTATATATAAAAAAATATTTGTTTAGCTTAACAAGGATGGTCGCTGCTCCTACGTATCCTTTGGTGTGTTAGAAAATTCAATGTTATGTAGTTCTTATAGAAAATGATTGTGGTTTGGTTGATTTTATTTTGTTTTTATTTTTTATTAGAAAAATATTTTAGTTGATTTCATTTATTTATTTTTATTTATTTTTAGAAAAAAGATTTGTGTTGACTTTATTTATTTATTATTTATTTTAAAACAAAAGAGTTTTTTATTTCTAGGACTTCTGAGCAGTCACAACTCATGCGTCCTTAAAATGGGATTAATTTAATTGTCACTGCCAACTTAATCCATTTAAATAATTTGATTATTATTTTTCGAAAGTACGATTATTTGATTTATCATATATTTTTTAAGAGATTTCTAGGATTTCTGAGTTGTCTCAACTCATGCGTCCTAGAGAATGGAATTAATCTAACTGTCACAACTAGTTAATCCTTAAATTTAATTTTTTATTGAGCTAATTCTTTACTTTAATTAGGAAATTAGATCAAATACCCAGCCCACTAAGAGTCAAGAGCATGGCCCAGCAATTAAAACATATCCCAATTTAAAAAAATAAAAAAATAAAAAAGAATTCAGCACATACCAATAAAACAGGCCCAGATAACATCAGGCCCAACACAAGAAAAAATAAAAATAAGAAAGGAACAAAAATAAATTAAATAAAATAAAAGTAAAAAAGAAGGGGCCCCAAAAGAGAAATAGAAGTAGCAGGAGTCTCTAGTCCTGTTATGCACTCACGAGAAGCGACCGTGAAAGAGGATGAAGACGGAGGCCAGTGGGGCAGTGTCCGGATTTGTGCGGCGGTGTGGAAGTGCGGCGTGTCTGAGATAGTGATGGTCCTAAACGATCCGGACTTGTTTGCAATGGCGGGGAAGTGCTGCTACGGCGGAGGAGACGGGATCGTGCGACGCCGAGGCTAAGCGCTCCAGGGTGCTCCGCGGTGGTGAAGGACGGCGTTGGAACGTCGACGGAAGAGCGAGTGGCGATGTTGGGTGGCCCTACATTTGGATGTGGTGGTGGTTGCGAGCTTGGTGTGTGGCTGGGAGAAACAAGGACGGCGGAGGAGTTGGTGGAGAAGATGAAGTGTGGTGGAGTTGGTGGTGGTTTATGGGAGCTAGCACTGTTGTTGTTAGGTTGGGAAGAAAATAAAAAAAAAAGTGGTTTTCTCTGTCCGTTGTCAGTGTAACAAGGAGACTAGGATGATGAAATCAGAGTAGTGGTGGTGCTGGCCACTCGTAAAAAACCTATCCCCTTTGAAAAAAAAACTTTTTCTATTTATAATCATTGTTTAGGGTTTTTTAATCAAGGAAATTATTTCAATTTTTAATCATCCAAATCACCTTAATTAGACCAAAATATTCTGATTTTAAAGACAAATCAATCAACCCTTTTTCATTTGAAATATTACCATTAATGGATTTATATAATTAATTTCAGATTTTAAAATAACAGGGGGGAAAAATCAACTCTTCCTATCTATTATCTATATAAATATCATAGCCTGGTGAAATACCAAAATTACCCCATTCTGAGACGTTGCCACGTGTCCCTTTTTGAGGATAATTTCGTCCGTTTACATTTTTGGAATCATCTCAGCTATTGCCACGTGTCCCTCTCTTTTCTTCCATTTTTTTTCTACACGAGCAAAATGGAATGCTCTTCTTCCACCTCTTTCTCCCCTCTGAACCTCCTCTCTTTACCCAACACACTTTTCTTCTTACAATGTTTTCCCATTTTTCTTCTTTTGGTTTACCAGAAGCACACCGTTCTCCCTCACCAGAAGAGCAACCCACAGTCACCACTGCCATATTCGTTTTCGCGTCTCCCACTGTCACGACTTTATGTAGATGTCAACGGTTGTTCTCAGAGAAGCTTGAGCTCAGGCATGGTTATCCTTCTTCATCTTAGCCATCTTACACCCTTTCCTTCATTGAGGTTCTAGGGTTTTAGGAACGCTCTATTTCTCTATCCTCGAAGCCCTAATCGCATTGAGTTGAATGAGAAGAAGCATCAGAAGAGAACATGGTGAAATCTTGGATGAAGAAACCAAGCAGGAAGAAGAGGTACCCCTTTCACCATTTTACCCATCAAAATCATTCCTTTTTGTCTTATTCTTCTTCTTCCCCGTTTCCTCCCTCTTTCTTCTTCCCTTCCATTTCGGAGAACCTGAGCTTATTTTCTTGGGGTTTTAATTTTTTTAATTTTCAGGTAACCAGTGGATGTCTGGATAAGTACCGATGCCGATTTGCTGATATAAGACAAGCTACTACAATGGATGTTGAAGGTAAGATTACATTTTTTGGTGTTGGGAACTGATTTTTTTCTACTCGCGTGTGAACTGATTTTTTTTGTACTTGCATTGAACTGATTATGATGTAAATCTTCCTTTCTATTAAGTACTCTGAAATCAACAACATAGTGCTCACAGTGAGGACCACCCACACTAGAAGGTTATTCTCTATTTAGTTCCTACATTCACAAAGCAAAGTGTTTGTAAAAAATAAATTTATGGTTGAAGGTCAAATATAGAAGGAGGTGCGCTGTGGAGAGGGATAAGCACATTTTGCTTCTTACAAATTTATGTTTTACCGACAACAAATTTTCTTCCTTCTTACACGGTTTTTGTCTTTTTCTTCTTACCACAAGTTTTCTTTCTACTACCACTATCGTCTCCTGTCACTATGGTTAAATTCCTATTTGTTTAAATTTTTGGTTTGTGCTTAAAAACATTTAAAACATCTAAAATATGCAGTATAATTCCTTCTTTCCACTAGAGTGTCTAAAAAGATATAATTAATTTTAATTGGATAAGCACATGAAAGGTGAGTGATTTGGGACTGTATTTGTTTGGGATTGGATAAGCACATTTTGCTGCTAACACATGTATAATATATTGTGCAATTAGATTACTTGATCATAGTTGGTAGAATTACAACATATGATATTGTTATGTTACAAGTCTTTTCATATTATGATGTTATTTCTGTTAAATATGCTATGATTTCAGTTTCTATACTTAGTTTTGTCAATAGTCATGTTATGCTATATTAATATATTCCAAATCCTATATGCTATATTAGTTTTGATTGACAGGGTGGGGTTGGGTTGGGAAGGTGTTCTTTAAGAGCATCTTCATTTTAGGAGATAACCTACTACTTCACAATAGGAAGATGCTCAAGATAGAGAAACTCATTTATCTAATATCTATATAAAAATTTCAATACCTAGCAAAAAAATCTAAAATACCCTTTGCTGTAATTGTGACACGTGTCCCTTTTGAGGTTAATTTTGTAATTTTAGTTCCTCTTCCCGCAATCCCTCACCGCATAGCGTCCGCTCCAGTCAAGTCTTATAGCAGAAGACTGATCCGAGGCAGGCTGAAGACTGATATGAGGCAAGCTCTCACAAAAAAATTTCTTGCTCAAGACCTCTCACCCACTCCTCTTCCATGAGTCTTCTGCTACTTTTTGAAAAACTCAAACTGCTATCTTGAAAAAACCACTTTTTGATGTAGAAATCAGCTTCTCTCCTTTCCCTATATCTTCTTCTTTTCCCTATTCTCACCTCAAACCCTCAAAATATCATTTTTCAATCTCCATATCCCTCCATTTTTGAAATCTCCAGCAAAAGAAGTTGTGGAAGTGATTAGAGGTTGTTGAGAATGAGAAGGTGCGGCTGAATCTGCAACTTTGGACAAATCTTGAGATTGAGGCTTTCCCTGATCCCCATTTCTTCCTTATACAATTTTTTAAATTTAGAATCAAGTTTGTGCTGCCAAACCCCCAAAAATCTGAATCTCACATAAACATTGTTAGCACTATGGAGTTGAAAAACCTTTTAAAACTAGGATTATTGTTAAGTTGGGTATGCAATTGACTTATTTTCGTTTAATGTCTTGGGTTTTGGACCATTGATTTTAATATTTTTTATTATTATTTATTGGCCGTGGATTAGGCATGATGTAACTTTTGCTTGACATAATTTGGTATTTTGATGCCAATTTTTTTCCATTATTATGATCTGGTATTTGTGTGCACGTGTTTGTGTGATATAAATGTTGTCTATTTTGTCAGAGACAGCCTTGGGGGACATCGATATAGTGTTGGTTATCTCTTTGAAGTTGTAGGCTCTGATTATGGGTTGTTAATATTGTGTTTTTTAAGTATTTTGTTTGAGAAATGAAATGGGTTTCCTTCATTTCAGTGGAGTTTTGCGTGTGGGTATTTTTTTTATAAAAGAAAATGTGTTGTTCATATGTTTATTTTCTTTTGCCTTTCATCTTGTTATTTCTTTGTGCATTTTCTTTTAACTAAGGGATCAAATGCCAGGCACATAATTTAATGAGATTCTTTGGATGGACATTACTTGAAACTGAATGTCTTTGAATTTATGCTGATTATGTTGGTGCTTACAGGTTCATCTACTTTGTGCTTTGAAATTATGAGAAGCAAACAAAGGGTTCTATGTGAAGACAAGACAATATGTTGCATGACCAGGTTCAAGTACAAATTTCCTTTGTTTTTGGTTGGTTGCTTTTCTAATTTGATATCTTGATGGACTAGCTAGGTTGCTGTGCTGTTGAGATAATGATTCAGTATCTATTCTTTAGTTAAAAGCTTTAGTAAGTAGTTTGTTATTTGTGGGTTGTTATCTGTTTTTAGTTTTTGATTAGATTAGATGAGCAATAAAATAAAAACTTGATTAAATTGTTATCAGTTCTTTATCAATAGATATTTTAGGATAAGTTTCATGAGTTTCGTTATTTTTTTTTTTTTTGGTATTTAAAGAAGTTTCATATCAATGAATTTATGAGTGTTTTGTGTTCATACCCCAACAATTGGTATCCAATCTATCCTAGATCCATTGTTAGGCCGCCCATCATATTATAGTACTGGCGTGAGGAGAGTTATTGGAAAAATTCCATGTCACACATTAGAGGTCTTTTTATTTTTTGAAGTTTTTAATTTTTATACTTTTTATTTTATTTATGTGAATTCCAGGTTTTTATCAATTGATGAACAACCTATAGTTGTTGCATCTACTGGTCAATTTCACCATACAGTGCTGAAAAGTGATCATGAATTAGCAATCTTGGTTTTTCTGATTCTCTTAGTGGTTTCCTTAACTTTTGATTGTTGTCATTATTTACAATACTTGAAAATGACTTACATGTGTATGTTGTTGAAGCTATATTTTTACATCCTCTGTCCATTACTGCTTAAGCTAAATAAAAACTTACCTTGAAAGTTGGTTTTATTGTTAAACTGTTAACAACAGAAACATAGCTTTGGGATTCCAGCATGCTAACAACTCAATGATTATGCAAAAGGTCATAGAGTAAATTCATCCATATAAAATTCACATAGAGTAAAATTCACTGCCATAATAGTAAAAAAATATATAGCTTACATAGAAACTGTACAAGATTTGTGCACTGAGTAAGGTAGAATATCTTTCTGTTATTTCACCCATGGATGATAAGGAAACTGATGTACATTTCTTTGTAGATAAGAAAGATATAATAACCTTCACCCGTCTGCCATGATTTTACCTTTGTAGATAAGAAAGATATCACCAGTCTATAAGATCACCCGTCTATGATAAACCGTGAAGGAACCTGCATATGATAACTCGTCTGATCAGACGGATACGGGTGAGTCATAGACGCGTGAGCATAGACAGGTTCCTTTAGTTTTCCCTCACACGTCTATGCTCACACGTCTATGAGATCACCCGTCTATTACAACCTGTCTACGATCACACGTGCTCACCCGTCTATGAGATGATCAAACGTCTACGGTAACCTATCTAGGAGATGATCAAACGTCTATGACACGGGTGATCTCATACAAGTTGCATCCTATAGTGCAGTAATTGTTTAACTACTTAATCAATAATTGCTTATAAACATGCATATTAGATTCAAATGACAACAAAAAGTTAGATAACCCGTCTATGATAACCCTTCAAACGGGTTATCATAAACGGGTTATTATCTCATACACGGTTGATCACATAAGGTCATAGATGGGTGATCACAGAAGGTTGATCACAGACGTGTGATCATACAGTTTACTTCAGTTGGGTTGTTATAGACGGGTGAGCATAGACAGGTCCCTTCAGTTTCCCCACATAACCTATCTATGCTGACCCGTCTATGACAACCCAACTGAAGTAAACTGTCTATGATCAAACGACTGTGATCAACCATCTATGATACCCCCTTCTGTGATCAACCGTCTATGACATAATCACCCGTCTATGACAACCCAATTGAAGTAAACTGTCTATGATCACACGTCTATGCTCTCCCTTCTCTGAGATGATCACCCGTCTATACTCACCCATCTATGATAACCCGTCTGATCAGAAGGGCATAGACGGGTGAGCATAGACGTGTGATCATAGACAGTTTACTTCAGTTGGGTTGTCATAGACAGGTGAGCATAGACTGTAACCTGTCTATGATAACCCGTCTATGTATGATAACCCGTCTAATCAGAAGGGTTATCATATACGGGTGATCTCATACACGTGTGATCATAGACAGTTTACTTCAGTTGGGTTGTCATAGACGGGTCAGCATAGGTTCCTTCAGTTTCCCTATATAACCTGTCTATTATCACCCGTCTATGACAACCCAATTGAAGTAAACTGTCTATGATCACACGTCTGTGATCATCCGTCTATGCTTACCCGTCTATGATAATCCTTCTGATCAGATGGGTTATCATATACGGATGATCTCATAGATCACATGGGTTATCATAGACGGGTTGTCTTATTATATCAGATACTTTAGTACGTATATTATCTAACTTTTTGTTGTCATTTGAATCTGATATGCATGTTTATATGCAACAGTTTATATTTAAAATTATTAACATAAATTATTGATTAAGTAGTTAAACAATTACTACACTAAGATTTTGTTGACAGGACTTAAACTCCAATTGCATGAAATTTTATTTTTCATTTTATGCATGCACAATTGTCACTTGGACTTCCTGCTTTGGGAGAACTACTTACTGATGCAAATGGTATTATTAAGCTTAGTCCTTATCTTTTTTCTTTGTATTTCCTTCTGATGAACAAAATGAATTTACATTTATATGCACTTTATGAAATATACAATTCAAAATGATCTATGAATTTTCTATCTTCAATATTATATAAATCAGTTTCTATACTTTATAACAGCATGAATATTTGTATATGATTTAATATATTCAGTTTTTTTTATAGGTATAAAAAAATATATAATTTACAAAATTAACTTTTAGCAAAAATGTAATAAGCAACACAGTGTGATCCATGAGAATGCACGGGTATACAACTATAGCATAAAAACTTAAGTTTTGATGTTACCTTCACGCAAATTATGTGTTAATTAGTATAGTATAATTGATTCATTATTAATTTGTGTTTTATGTTCTAATTAGTAAAAAAAATTATTTTTTTATGAAAGTTCTAATTAGATTATTGAGCCTGTATTAATCCTCGCGTGCATTGCGTATACTTGGATTTCCTCGCATAAATGTTTTAAGAAACTCAATGTTATTAGCATTGTTTTTTATGAGTGTTCAGGATTTCCATTCTTATGGTTGTTTTTGTCAGCAAGTGCAAGCATTGAGTCATAAATCTTGAATTTTCAAAATGAAAACTCAAGTAGAAGGCAAAACAGTATGAATTGTGGAGTTATTTTGCTACAATCACAATGTGTGTATAATTATGGTTTATAACTATGTCAATATTGGTATATAATTTACTTTATTCACTTATTTCCTAGGTAAAAAAACTAATTAATTTTCAATGTTACTTTTAAAAAAAATTGTAGTAAGTAACATAGCGCGACCCGTGCGAATGCACGGGTATACAGCTAGTTATAATTAAAGCAATTTACAGAGGATCATTTTTGAAATCTTACCAAATTTGGGCAACTAATATTATTTATTAATAATTTTATTATTGTTAAATTATTGCTCATCCATTTTAGCCCAAGGTCCAGTGGACCTGTCTATGTTGCTCTTTGATCCAAATTCGTATTTTATTTTTTATTAATTAATTTTTTTTATATATTTTTATCGGACAAAATTAGGTGTTCACAGCTACCCCTCTTTACTTGTTTCTTACTAGATAATAGGCATAACCACAGTCTGCATTTTATCTTTGTAAGTGACAAGTAAAGACAAGAACTCTAATTTCGTCTGAAGACATTGGGTGCAAGCACCTGGAGATGCGATGGATACGGGGACCCGAAATTTAAAGACAATGGGTATGGGGACCCGAAAACTTAAATGGGTGCGGGGACCCAAAAAAGCAATGGGCACGGGGATCCAAAAACTTAAACAATGGATACGGGGACCTGAAACTTGAATGAATGCGGGGATCTGATAACTTAAACAATGGGTACGAGGACCCGGAAAGACGATGGATACGGGGACTCGAAAACTTAAACAAATGGATACTGGGACCCGAAACTTGAATGGGTACGGGAACCCTCAAAGGCGATGGGTACTGGGACCCAAAACTTGAATGGGTACGGGGACCCGAAAAGACGATGGGTACGAGGACCCGAAAGGACATTGGGTATAAGGACCTGGAGAGACAATGGGTACGGGGACCCGAAGAGACAATGGGTATGGGGACCCGAAAAGACAATGGGTACGGGGACTCGAAGAGATAATAGGTACGGGAACCCGAAAACCTAAACAATGGGTACGGGGACCCGAAAAGATAATGGATACGGGGACCCGAAAAGATAATGGGTACGGGGACTCAAAGATGATGATGTGTGTGCGGTGGATTGCCCGCTAAAACTTGTATAAGAGAAAAAAGAGCTTCTGGGTTGGATTGCCCGTTGAAGCTCGAAAACAAAAGGATTGCGGGGTGGATTACCCACTATGCTGAACAGAAACAAAATGAAGCTTATGAGGCCTTGTACCTGCTAAAGCTAACAAAGACGATGCAATGATGATGATTTTTATGCATGTGTATGATGCAAGAGATACAATATTTATTTTATTGTATTTGTTTTTTTTTCAAATGTATGATGCAAGAGATACAATATTTTTATTTTATTATTTTTTTCAAGCATGATGCAAGAGATGATTTTGTGATTAATGAAAAAAACTTATACATTTATTTTTGCAAACCACTCTCTAATCCTTGATCCCTTAAAGTTTCGATCACAGCCAAATTTGAGGATGAACTACAATGATGCACATTACTGTTGGTATGTAGTCTGCTTGGAAAATGATGTCTTGCACTTCTTGTTAGAGGTGTGCTTCCTTTAGATTGCCCTTGGTCAAGAGACCACTATGCTCTCGTGATCTTTTGAAATCATGATTGAGATATTTTTCAAAA
Source organism: Ammopiptanthus mongolicus (assembly GCA_039655645.1). NCBI lineage: Eukaryota > Viridiplantae > Streptophyta > Magnoliopsida > Fabales > Fabaceae > Ammopiptanthus > Ammopiptanthus mongolicus. The sequence continues at coordinate 46,656,084 of CM077348.1, read as the reverse complement.
GGGATGATGGGGTGAAGTTCACATTTCTTCAAGCGGTACTACTTAGGGTGATCATTGCTAAGCTTTCCTGCTGAATTGCTCCTGTCTTCTTGATGTCTTGGAAGCATTTCACGACCTGCCCTCATAAACTTAAGTTGCCCTAGTTTGTCAGCTTGAGGAGACTTCCTTATCTTTCATTTGTATTCTTGCTTGAATGGCCAATCGAGGATGTCACTTCTCCCATGTATCCAGAATTCAGAATTCTTATGATCATACTTGTTCATCAATGGAACTATCATTAGATGGTTAAATTGTACTGTTGAACTTGTGTTCACCATACCTGAAGCATCATGTAATAAACATGCATTGATTCAAAAGTATGATAAGAAAGGATATTACTGGTTGAACAACTTTCTCATTAGTGTTGGAAGTTTGACAACTCAACTGGCATTTAACAGAGGACAAACCAAGTAAGACTCACAAGAAGCGATATGGAGATCAAGAAGAGGTTGCCCCAGTTTGGACTGGTTTAATCTTGGATATCATGGGAATTGTTCACCAAAATTTTGGAAATGAAATTGGCCTCATATATGTAGCTTGAGAACAAAATTGCCTCAAAGCAGGCCCCATGTGAATGGAGTTGCCCCAGTAAAAGACCTTGGAGCACGGAGTTGCCCCAACATAGGGCACCTAATAATAACACTTGAGAATGAAACTGCCCCAGTGTTGGGCATTTGAGAATGAAAAGGTGCCCCAGTTCAGGGTGTTTGAAAATCAAATTTGAAAATGGAGATGCCCCAGTACATGGCCCTTGAAAACAAGGTTTTGTCCCAGTGTATGCCATGCAGATCTTGCCCTAACTTTTGCATAGACCGCCCTTGCGGGTTTTCAGACTAACGGTGCAACACCCTTTCCCGAGTGTCACATTCCCGAACGATTATAAGGCCGAAAATAATATTAATGCGAAAAATACGATTTTCTTTTTATTTCTTTTCACAAAGATGTAATGGGATTAGTAAAGGTAAATAATAGTAAATGAACTTAGGTTCACCATGCACTTCTAGAAGACATACTGAATTAAAATACAGAAACAAAAAAACAGAAATAGTATTGTATACAGACATAGATCTAATGCATAACTGACATAAGAAATAATAAGTACTAGGAGCCGCAGCTCCCAAAAAGGTACAACAGACACCGACACAGTCTGGCCAAAAAACTTAAATAGCAAAAGGAGTCTCCCCTCTGGACTCAAAGAAATTGCTGAACCGAACCGTCGTCGTATCCATCTGCTAAGCAGCAACAGCAACACCAGCAGAGAAAATATACAGATATGGGTGAGATCCCGATCATCAACACAACAAAATAGCAGAAGTAAAAACGGGATGACTCACCAGGTAACGACGTACCCAATATGCTTATTATAAATCTCAATATAAATCATGTTAAACAATTAGCAGCATAAAATAAGGCATTCTCAAAAACAGAACAATGACGTACAACAAATAAATGTAATCATCAACAGCCATGCAATCCAGTGCAATGTACGTGACTCAATGCCATATGCCACAAGTGTAAACTCTGACCCCTACTCCATGGAGCTAACAAAACATCGGAGAGAGTGAATGGGAGGACATGTTCCGTATACGTCACCCTTGGGCAGGATGCTACAACATTCGTAACATGCACGTATCTGGCTTTACGGAAACACTATGCACTAAACATGAACAGTACGACATCTAGTCGAGGATATCGGTGTATTGCATGGATTCGCCGCGACACAGAAGAGCTACCAACTGGTCATATGTCAGCCTTTCCAACCCTGATACCTCCAAGATTATTTAAATCATCATTGTAAGATTCGCACCCGCATCAAGGTGTAAGCTCAACTCCTAGGCTCAAGGCCTTACAACTCATGCAATGAAATGCCAATGCTTACACAAAGCAGATGCAATAAAACAATGTCTGTCCAGAGGATAAACATCAAGGTTCTCTAAGGTTCTCTTCCTTAGGAACTATACGCGTCTTGGTATTACAAAACATTTATCCACTAGATAAATCTCGTGATCCCTCCGGGATCGAGTCATCACAAGACTGAAATAATTGAACGATTGACCTAGATCTGAATCACCGGTCCGTCATCGAACTACTATTTCAAAACCCAAAACATTTCATGCTTGTGTTTATGTCTTATGAATTACGTCTCAAGTCCTAAGTATTATGAATAAGGATTGAGAATACTCTTAGATAAGTCTTTGTTCCTTTCTAAGATATTAACTCCTTGGTTTTCAATTAATGAAATAAGTGTTGATTCACTTAAGTCTTATGAAGTCATTGATGAACTAAGTCATCAATGGTATAGCATATGGTCTTGTTCCACCACATACCATACTTAATTATCCTTTGTCTTCAACTCTAAGTTAATTACTTTAACTTAGGTTTTCTCGCGTAAAACTTTACGATTTGAGTTGAAAACTCTCTTTGTAAACCAAAACCTTTTCTCGCGGGGCGAATATCAGTTTCGCGACGCAAGGCTAAGATGCTGTGTTTGCTCCTCAGACAAACCTTCTGGATCGTGCGGCGAGAATTGTCTCGTGTCGCGAGGTCGAGAAGCTGTATTTTACTGCTTGGGCTAGCCTTCTGTCTCGCATGGCGAGAATAGGTTAGCCAGGCGAGTGCCTTGTTTTCCCTTTTCCTTGCCTTCTTCATTATTTCTCTTTTTAAAGCACTTAATTAATTAAATAACCTATGGCTAAAGTAAAAGACATTCTCCACTTTAGTAAAACACTTGAATGTTGAAACTTATTTGATCTTTGGATCAAAATCACTTATTGTTTTTCTTTGAAACATAAGTTATTAAAAACACTTTCTTACTCCAAAACTTTGATTGTTCAAGAACAACTCATGTTCTTCTATGTTATTCTCACTAAGGCCGCAAGCCTCCTCAAAGGAAAAGTGAAGATTTGCTTCACAAACTAAACAAGTCATAGCTCAAAATGCTCACAAAATTATTACAAACAACAATCACACATCATTGCATCATAATCAAGCAGAAAAATCCTTTCTTGATCTAGAGATCAAAGTAGGTTTTTCAACATACATGAAAATGTTTTTCATCCAATCAACATCATCATAAACATATGATAAAGCATACTAAAGCATAAACTACCATTATTACAAACTTTGTTCTCCAAGAGAACTTAACAAATAAAGTGGGGAACCCAAAGCAAAGGGTTTCACCCACACACAAACTTAAACAACCATTTTCACCACCATCAACTTTGGTGTGATGAGGTTCACCCCCTATACCTTTTGATGAAAATTCCTCCGGATCAAAGTCGGTCGATCGGTTGCAAACCTCCCGATTACTCGTTCGAATACTCGTCACCAACTATAAACAACACATCCAAACAATCATTAACATCAAACAACACAAAACTTCCCTATCCTCACCAACTTAGGATTCGGCCCCTATATAGGAAAATTAGCTAGAGATGTTCGAAACTTCTTATCTTTTGGATGGATGATCCTTAGGTACTCCTAACACTAAAACAAGTCTTACTACACAAAACTTGAATAAAAAACTCAACCTTTTCCAATCATACAAGGTTCGGCCATATAATACCCATATGGGTTAGAGAAAGCTTTTGGTTACATGCTCTTGGATAGTGAAAGAGAATGATGAAACTAGTTCATAGAAATTGATTTGGTATTAAAAGGATTTTTCTATACTTTTCTATGAATTTTCAAAGTTTTGGACCAAAACTTGGATCTTCATGAATCAAGAGATTCAAGAGATGAAATAGAGAGATTAAGAGAGTTAAGATGAAGATCATACCACCTAGAATCAAAGACTAATGAGAAAAGAAACAACTTTTCACTAAAAACTTCAACTTTTTCAAGATCAAATGTGAGTTTTTGTGAATATTTTCAACTGTATTCATGAAGGTAGCCACGAAATTCAACTGATGTGACTTGATGTGGCATCAAGTTTATCCGTTAGCGGGTCCCGTTAAATCCTTTCGCAGCTCCAAACGTCTCCCAGTTCGAGTATATGCCCGAATATAATATATTATTTTCACTTTTGGATGTCAGGACGGATTTTAGCAAATATATAGAGATTTAAATCCTGAGACTTACTGTCTCGTTCGCGAGTCAAAATTAGATCTTAAAAGTAGAAAAACATTACTATCCGTGAAAAACGCAGACCGGGCTCCTTTTGAGTTTTCGCCCAAAACTTAATCATAGCTTCCTACGATAGCGTAGAGCATAACTATGGTCTCAGAATATTTTATTTCACTCTCTAGACCCTCCAATAAAATACAAACGTTTAAATACTGAAGAATTATAAAACTTGAAAATCAGGGCGTTACAGTACTACCCCTCTTAAAAGAATTTCGTCCTTGAAATTTAGCGTACTTTTAAAATAAACTCGGATACTGTTGTTGCATGTCCTCTTCTCTTTCCTAGGTAGCATCACCTGAAGTCTCATTCCAGATAACTTTGACCAAAGCTATCTCCTTCTCTCGCAGTTGCTTTACTCTTTTATCTTCGATCTTAACTGGTAGTGTTTCATAGGCCAGGGTATCCTTTAGCTGTACTGAATCAGACTATATGACATGACTGGGATCAGGAATATATTTTCGCAATTGCGAAAAATGAAAAACATTATGAAGGTTGGATAGAAAAGGCGGTAAAGCTATTTTGTAAGCTACTGGACCTATCCGACGAAGAATTTGATAAGGTCCGATAAATTTGGAGTGAGTTTTCTGGACTTAAGGACCCTGCCCACCCCAGTCGTTGGAGTGACTCTCAAAAACACATGATCACCTTCCTCAAACTCAAGTGGCCTACGTCTTTTATCCGCGTAACTCTTCTGTCGGCTCTAAGTTGTCCTCATCTTTTCTTGAATCAGTTCCACCTTTTCAGTTGTTTGTTGCACTAGTTCAAGTCCTAATGAAGCACTTTCTCCATCGTGATACCAACACAAAGGTGTTCTGCAATGTCGTTTGTATAAAGCTTCATAGGGTGCTATCCCTATGCTCGAATGATAACTGTTGTTGTAGGTGAATTCTATCAACGGTAGGAAACTTTCCCAACTTTCGGCATGTTCCAACACACACGCCCTTAATAGATCCTCTAAAGACTGAATCGTCCTTTCTGATTGTCCATCATTCTGAGGATGGTAAGCCAAACTTAGTCGTAACTTCGTTCCTAAAGCTTCATGTAAACTCTGCCAAAATCGCGAAGTAAAACGTGGGTCTCTATCTGATATGATACTTAAAGGTACTCCATGCAGTCTCACAATCTCACTGATATAAATCTGAGTAAGCTTCTGCATAGAATACTTGAGATTGATAGGTAGAAAATGAGCTGATTTCGCAAGCCTATCAATTATTGCCCAAATGGAATCGTACCCTTTAGGTGTCCTTGGCAAACACGTCACAAAATCCATTGCTATGCCGTCCCATTTCCACTCTAGGATATCCAACGGAAGCAACATTCCCGTTGGTCTGTGATGTTCAACCTTTGCTTTTTGATAGACCAAGCAAGACGCCACATAATCAACCACGTCTCTTTTCATGCCTTGCCACCAAAACAACCGCTTCAGGTCTTGGTACATCTTGGTTGATCCTGGATGCATACTTAACTTACTCCTATGAGCTTCGTCCAGAATTAATCTCCTTATCTCTGGGTTGTTTGGTACACAAACCCGTTCTCCTCGTCTTAGGATTCCATCTGTTCTTTCTTTGTATTCAAACGTCATCCCTTTCTTCAGATTCCTTCGCTCTTTCTCTAGACACTGGTCGTATACTTGTTTCTCCCGAATCTGATCCATTAGATCACAAGATACTGCGACCATACCCACACAAAGTTTCCCTGGCATACTGACCACGGACAGATGTATATCTCTGAACTGTTCTAACAGTTCATGTTCCTTAACCATCATGGCAGACATATGTAACACCTTCCTACTTAGGGCATCCGCTACCACATTAGCTTTTCCCGGATGATACTGTAACTGGAAGTCATAGTCCTTCAGAAATTCCAGCCACCGTCTCTGCCTCATGTTGAGCTCTTTCTGATCGAGCAGGTACTTAAGTGCTTATGATCGCTGAAGACATTGAACGTCGAACCATACAAGTAGTGCCTCCAAATCTTCAACACAAAGACCACCGCTGCTAACTCCAGATCATGAGCAGGATAATTCTTCTCGTGCACTTTCAACTGTCTCGAGGCATACGCTACCACTTTCCGATTTTGCATCAGAACACAGCCTAACCCCTGGTATGAAGCGTCACAGTACACTTCAAAAGGTTCGCTTGGATCTGGCAATACCAACACTGGTGATGTAGTCAGTCTCTTCTTCAGCTCCTGAAAACTCTTCTGACAGACTTCAGTCCATTCAAAAGCTTTATCCTTCCTCGTCAATTGTGTAACACCCCACTTTAGGGGTCACGATTATTCAACACAAGACTATAATTAAAAGCGGAAAATATATAAATAGAGCTTACCGAAGATATGGGTTTTTTTTTTTTATACTCGAGTTCCAAAACCATACACGTATACTTACACAACAAGGATAATATGCATTATCATAACAACATTAAAAGGTAGAACTTCTGTCAACTTTTCATAATACACATAGTCGTTTAACATCTAACTACAGGGAAAAGCAAAATAGCATAAAGACCATCTTATCCTATACTACAGGAGATGCAGCTCCATAACATAAAGGGGAAGCGGGTACATAATAAATATACAGAGACTGGGAAGACTCTAGAGACTGGCCAAACACTGACACTACACTAGTCATCAGAGTAATACTCCTCAGGGTCCTCTTCCTCCTCGTCCTCCTCCATGGCCTCCTCCTCCTCGTCCTCATCCTCCAAGGTCTGCATGTCATAACCGCAGCGCCTCCTCGTCAGTCCTCAACGACCACGAGCTGGCAGGGGCTACTTGAGGAACGTCCTTCGGAACATACTCGGGCACTTCCTCTTCCTCCTTCTCCTCCATCTCCTCATCATCAGACGAGAGGATAATGAGGGGAGCAGAAAAGGATACCCTGGCAGGAGCCAATCTACTCTTACTAGCAGTCATCCTCTAAGTCGCCCGATGGTGGGGAATCAGAGGGTGTAGCTTGGAAGGCTCATAAGTAGGCCCTAGGGGTGGGACAACAAGGACAAAAGGGCCGGCCGCAGATGCAGGTACAACAGAAATAGACGGTGTAGTAGGTGGAGGTGGCATAGAAGCAGGGTCAACATATATGTCCCCGGGCCTCCTCCCGATGAACTGCAGTCTGGGTGCTGGGCTGTCGCGGATGATAAGCAGGTGGTGGTGGTGGTGGTGGCTGGGTGACTCCTGTGCTACCCTCACCACTAAACCTTACAGTACAAACTCTCTCAGACAGGCCTGTCATGGAGAAAGGCAACTCTTTCCTGCTCGTGAAACTCACTGCTCCCATGTATGTGCGACGTCCGTCAGGATGGTTCGTCTAAGCATCCACCTCGTCGTGAAGTGTCAAGTCCAATGTCAATCGAGAAGGTGGATCGCTCGCCATATCTACTCACCATAGTAGAAAGAAAACCACGCGAGCAGCGTGACAGCAAAACTAATGAGGTGAGATTCCGCATATCGCATAACCAGAATAGCAGTGATAAAAGTCACGCACATACGCACCCAATCGGCATAATAGTTCATGGGCTTTCACAGCATAACAATTAATTACATGGCATCACAGTTACATATAAATATCAATTGCAGTTAATATATTAGTCACAGTTAATATATCCATCGACAATGATATGGGTCAAAGGTCAACTCAAGAATGCAATGACAGAAATGCAACATGACTCAGACCCCCTACTCCATGGAGTTAACATAACAAGAGTGAGTGATTGGGAGAACATTGTCTGCGTTATCTCAGCCCACAGTGTCACATCCAAATGATTGCAATCATCATAACAGCTCACGCCAGACGTTCTTTACCCAAATCATGACTTGCCCGGTGTTTCAGTAAGGACGTTAGTGTTTTTCGATGGATATCCACGACACAGAGGAGCTACTCTCTAGCCACATGTGTTTTCCCCAACCCCCGACATCCCCAAGATCCTCATGATCGACACCTCAGACAATCGCACCTGCACCAAGGTGTAATCTCAACTCTTAGGCATCACGCCCGACTCATGCACAGATGCAGATGCATGTCAAGAAAACTACACAAAACAGCGACGTCCTACCTCATCACTGTCGTACCTCGTTTATCCCTTGATAAACCACAGGATACCCTTACGGGACCCACTTTCACATGACTTGCCATCAGTCGCCCATCCTTGGTTCCGTTCCTTGCAATCACGTACCACTTCGTCATTCGAAACACGATGTTCATGTCTTATGATACATTAGTCCATAACCTAGATGCATTATGGATGTTGGGATCCACAAGGATCCCCTTCATCAATCTTCTCACTTGTCTAACAAAGGAACATTACTTATACTTGTAAGTAACTCTTAGTGATTAAACATTATGGAGTCCTTAGATGATCTAAATCATCAAGGATGCGGAACATGGTTTTGTCATGCCCACTAGGTATTAGTATATGTCTTTTACTAGGATCTTATGAGTCCATTATGAAGTTCATATAGATTCCCTTAGGAGATAACGCGTGTTTATAATATTATAGTGAAATCTTCAAAGTACTATCCTTATGTCAAAGTAGTTGATGAAATCTCTTTGATGAAGTATAATTTGAAAATTCTAATCAAGTGTCCATAGGTGTCTCATTTTAATGTAAAACTCCTTGAGTTAATTTCCTTAATTCTATTACTTAGTGGAGAAGAAAACATAATTCTCTTTTGAAATCATTATTTTGTTTTCAAATGAACTATAACTTATAACTTTTGGAAAGTCCAAAGAGGTGATAGTGTAAAACTCTTTGTTTTTAAAGAAAGGTTTTGTAAGAATCCTATTTCTCAAAGAAGGCTTAATAACTAAAATTTCTTGAAAACCATCTTGATTAATTATGAAACTCTTGGTTCTTGAAAAACTTTTCTTTAAAACAACTTATTAAAGTAAGTGGTTGATCAACATTGTAACACCCTGCTTTTTACCCCTATGTTTATATGTGTTAATCCTTGCTTATATATGTTGTATACATATTGTTTATGATTGTTCTTGATGTCGAAGTTCATAGTTGGGGTAGTTCAGCTTTAAGGAATGGTTAATACATTCGAGTCCAAGAAACCTATTTTACGATTTTGTCCATATCTTGAGTTTTAGATGTCCGATTGAGTTGATCTTAGATGCATTGGAAAGCTTAGAAGATTATCTACAAGTATTATTTTAGGTGTTCGGGCCAAATTCGGCTTCTATAGTTTTGCGTCGTGAAGAGACATTCGCCTCGCGAACCTGACAGCCAGATTCTTGCAGCTCTCTGGTTCGCCTCGCGAAATGTTACTCGCCTCTCGAATCTGCACGCAGCAGAAATGTGTTTTTGGGCTTCTAATCAACCCATAATGACCCTAAATCATATTTACACCATAAGACTCGATGTGACACCCACTACCCCGCATATAATAAAACACGAATAAAATCATACATGTCTTTAAAAATATAACAATTAAAATAAAAACATATTCTCAAGGGTAACGTGCATCACATCATCTATAACGTAAAACATAGGAATCTGAAATAATCAAAATCCTTTAAAAACGAATTGCGGAAAACATAAATAATAAACGTAACCCAAATCCCGATGTCACATATCAGAGCTGGTATACATATACCGATAATACATCGGAATAAAACCAAATAACATAAATCATAAATCCTAACTATTGAGAGAGATCTCCTCGGGATCACTCCTCGTCAGCATGCTCACCCTCCTCTGCATATACCACAACATATGCACAAGAATAACAAGGAGAGGGGTAAGAAACACAATCATGAATATATGTAAACGGAATGGAATAGTAATTAAGATGGCATACAACATAAATCAATCAACACAGATATAATCAATATATATCAAGGATGCATGTTAATGCGAATGCAACATCACTACTCCGTATGCATGTGGCCAACAACTCTAACTCTGGAAAGACGATTAGGAGTACATGTCCGGTTATCAACGTGGATGATATGCCAGACCATGGGCCATCCCCGAACACTCTCACTAATCCTGATAACGTATAGTGGCTAGTCAGGGTACTCAAGCTTATTCTTTAGGTCACTCCGACAATAGGTAGCTAGCCCATGTCACCTGGAACTTCCATACCCAACGTACCCGCAAGGCCGGGATAACACCCATCGTGGCCTCCACTATCGCGATTCATCGTTTGCTTTCCACCCAACATATCAACGTCAACGTATGATGCATGCTATGCTCAACAACATGCAAACACATGTCCAACCATCCACCATCATAATCAACCACATTGATTATCAACAATGACCATCAACGATGATCATCAATCAACTAGGCGCTAACCATCGTTATTGCCTTTATCAACATTGCCAATATTATCATCATAATCAATCACATTGATTATCAACAATGACCATCAACGATGATCATCAAACAACTAGGCACTAACCATCATTATTGCCTTTATCAACATTGCCAATATTATCATATCGTCATTATTAATATTAACGTTCTTTTCTATACTATCAACCTTGAATTGTGATCTCACAGTCATTTTCCCATTACCCTATTTATTTCTTCTTCACAACAGAATCTGGGTGAGAAACCCAGATTCGCTAGGCGAATCGTGGCTCGCGAGGCGAGCCCGAGAGCTCCTAAACAGGTTCTCAGATTCGCTAGGCGAATCGTGGCTCGCGAGGCGAGCCCGAGAGCTCCTAAACAGGTTCCTAGATTCGCTAGGCGAATCCTGGCTCGCGAGGCGAGCCCGAGAGCCCCAATATTTGGTTCTTTCATTCGCCTCGCGGATTACAATCCGCTAGGAGAATCACGTCAGACCACGAATGGTCTCTCTGTCTCGCCTCGCGAATGGATATTCGCCAGGCGAATCATGATAGATGTGGGAATCTTAAGAATTTCTATAAGTTATCCCTATGCCTATCATCCCATCTCTCAAGAATCATCCCTATGGGTTTCCAAAACTAATCCAATATTACCAATCTCACCTCTCATAACAACTCATTCATTATGGGGTGCCAAACGTCCCTAAGCTATGTTCTTTCACTAATCCTATTTTCTTCATCGTAACGCACATCATCATCAAGTCATCATTATCATTGCACATCATAAAATCTCATCAATGCATATCGTGTCTACATTCATACTATTCATTGCACATCATACTATTTGAATCATATCATCAAGACAAACACCCATAATCATAATCATAGAACCATAAACATGTATATTTATACAATATTCACATAGGCATATACATGGCATATACATAACATACACATAATTACACTCATAGCATATACATAGGCATTTACAATGCATATAGACAAACATATAGGGGTCATGGGTTAACCCCTTCATCTTAACCTATCCCAAAACCCACATACTCATGATCTATTTCTTTCCCCCATACCTGGTATGACGATCACAATGCACAAAGGAAGGAAAAAGGTCCGGAAAAGGTTGCGTCTACACGAATGCTCGATCTTACGACGCTTGACTTCACGATCACAGCCCCAAAAGGTTCAAGAGCAGCAACTAGGAAGAGGGCTTGTGATGGCAGTGATGCTCTTCAAGCGAAGGAGACGAAGAACGATGAACAATGGTGCAATCTCCTTCAAGGATCCTTGGAAAGGGTTTAGAAATCCTTGTTTGGAGAGGAAGAGGCAGTTTCTAAGAGTAATTCGACTTAGAAAATAGGTTTAGGTCGAGTCTTATGGTATAAATATGAGTTAGGGTCATTGTGGGCTGATTAGAAGCCCAAAAACACGATTTTGGTGCGTGCAGATTCGCGAGGCGAGTAGCCTTTCGCGAGGCGAACCAGAGAGCTGCAATAATCTGGCTGTCAGGTTCGCGAGGCGAATGTGTCCTCGCGACGCGAAACTTTAGAAGCCGAATTTGGCCTTAACACCTGAAATAAGACTTGTAGATAATTCTCTAAGCTTTCCAACGCATCCAAGATCACCTCAATCGGATGTATAGAACTCAAGATATGAACAAAACCGTAAAACATGTTTCTTGGACTTGAATGCATTGACCATTCCTTAAGGCTAAACTACCCCAACTATGAACTTGGACATCAAGAACAATCATAAACAACATATATACAACATATACAAGCAAATATTAACACATATAAGCATAGTGTAAAAAAGACAGGGTGTTACACTCGACCTAAACCTATTGGCTAACTCGAAATACTCTTAGAAACTGCTTCTTTCTCTCCAAACAAGGATTCCTAAACCCTTTCCAAGGATTCTTGAAGGAGATTGCACCGTTGTTCATCGTTCTTCGTTGCCTTCACTTGAGGAGCATCACTGCCATCACAATCCCTCTTCCTCGTTGCTGCTATTGAACCTTTTGGGGTTGTGATCGTGAAATCAAGTGTCGTGAGACGCAATCTTTCCGGACCTTTTTCTCTTCCTTTGTTCATTGTGATCGCCATACCAGGTATGGGGGGAAGAAATAGATCATGAGTATGCGAGTTTTGGGATAGGTTAAGATGAAGGGGTTAACCCATGACCCCTATATGTTTGTCTATATGCGTTGTAAATGCCTATGTATATGCTATGAGTGTATCTATGTGTATGTTATGTATATGATATGTATATGCTAAGAATATGCCTATGTGAATATTATGTGTGTGTGTGTGTGTATATATATATATATATATATATATATATATATATATATATATATATATGGTACTATGACCATGATTGTTGGTGTTTGTCTTGATGATATGATTGAAATATTATGAAGTGCGATGAATGAGATTGTATGATGTGAATTGATAATGGTGAGTTGATGATGATGTGCGTTACAATGACGAGGATAAGATTAGTGAAAGAACATATCTTTAGGACGTTTGGCACCCCATAATGAATGAGTTGTTATGAGAGGTGAGATTGATAATATTGGATTAGTTTTGAAAACCCATAGGAATGATTCTTGAGAGATGGGATGATAGGCATAGGGAAATGAATGGTATGTACATACATACGTTATGCATTGATGAGATTGTATGATGTGAATTGATAATGATGACTTGATGATGATGTGCGTTACGATGACGAAAATAGGATTAGTGAAAGAACATAGCTTTAGGACGTTTGGCACCCCATAATGAATGAGTTGTTATGAGAGGTGAGATTGATAATATTGGATTAGTTTTGGAAGCCTATAGGAATGATTCTTGAGAGATGGGATGATAGGTATATGGATAACTTAGAGAAATTCCTAAGGTTCCCACATCTGTCACGATTCACCTGGCGAATATAAATTCGCGAGGCATGACAGAGAGACCATTCGTGGTCTGACGTGATTCGCCTGGCAGATTGTAATCCGCGAGGTGAATGAGAGAACCAGATATTGGGGCTCTCTGGATTGCCTCGCGAGCCAAGATTCACCTAGCGAATTTGAGAACCGGTTTAGGAGCTCTCGGGCTCACCTCGCGAGCCACGATTCGCCTAGCGAATCTGGGTTTCTCACCCAGATTCTGTTGTGAAGAAGTAATGAATAGGGTAATGAGAAAAAGACTGTGAGATCATAATTCAAGGTTGATAATATAGAAAAGAACGTTAGTACTAATAATGACGATATGATAATATTGGCAACGTTGATAAAGGCAATAACGATGGTTAGCGCCTAGTTGTTTAATGATCATCGTTAATGGTCATTGTTGAGAATCAATGTGATTGATTATGATGGTGGATGGTTGGACATGTGTTTGCATGTTGTTGAGCATAGCATGCATCATACGTTGAAGTTGATATGTTGGGTGGAAAGCAAATGATGAATCGCGATAGTGCAGGCCACGGTGGGTGTTATCCCAGCCTTGCGGGTACATTGGGTATGGAAGTTCCAGGTGACATGGGCTAGCTACATATTGTCGGAGTGACCTAATGAATAAGCTTGAGTACCCTGACTAGCCACTATATGTTATCAAGATTAGTGAGCGTGTTCGGGGATGGCCCAAGGTCTGGCATATCATCCACGTTGATAACCGGATATGTACTCCTAATCGTCTTTCCATAGTTAGAGTTGTTGGCCACATGCATATGGAGTAGTGATATTGCATTCGCATTGACATGCATCTTTGAGATATATATATATATATATATATATATATATATATATATATATATATATATATTGATTATATCTATGTTGATTGATGTATGTTGTATGCCATCTTAATTATTATTCCATCCCGTTTACATATATTCATGATTGTGTTTATTACCCCTCTCTTTGTTATTCTTGTGCATATGTTGTGGTATATGCAGAGGAGGGTGAGCATGCTGACGAGGAGTGATCCCGAGGAGATCTCTCTCAGTAGTTAGGATTTATGTTTTACGTTATTCGGTTTTATTCCGATGTATGTTTAGGGATACCAGCTCTGATCATGTGACATCGGGATTTGGGTTAGGTTTTATGTTTTATGTTTGTCCGCAGTTTGTTATATGTTAAAGGATTTCGATTTATTCAGATTCTCATGTTATATTTTTGGATGATGTGATACACTTTACCTTTGAGATTTATATTACATTGATATTATTTTAAAAAGCATGTATGATTTTCTTATGTATTATCGTGCGCGGGGTAAAGGGTGTCACAAACATCAAACCAACCCATTCTTAACATGGTTCCTACGTGAAGTCCAAAAACTCTTATTTCACAACACATGGTTCTTTGGAACCAAAACTTGGTTTCTTTGGAATTCTTTTCAATTTATATACTTCTTATACTTTAGTATGAACATATAAAACCCCTTAGCATTAACATTTTAAGGTCCTAACCCTATTTTCTACACCAAGGCCGAATGCCCCATAGGAAAATAGGATAGGTTTTTCTTTGTTTTATTGCATTGTTAGAACCATATTAAGTTCATTTTACCATCACTTAAACATAGAAGCTTTGGCTTCCCTCCTAAACATGTCAAGGCCAAACCACTCATGGTCATATACCACCAAAATACAGCCATTCAACAACATCCAAAGTAGCATAGAATAATCACATCAACATATAAGCATGTTATCAAGACAACTTAGAACATAAACAAGTTCAAACCATTCAAAAATCCTATCCTTAGATCTTTGGACCTAAGAATAGTTTTTCACCGTGCCAAAATACTTTTCTCCTAGCACATACAAACATAATCATCATATCAACACAACAACATAATTTAATATGACAACAAAGTAAAGAACTTTATAAAGAAACCCCAGATCTAGGGTTTTCCTTCAACAAATTAGGAGGCCTTTATCACCACCATTTAAGGTGTGATATGGTTCACTCCCCTATTACCTTTGTGAAGCTTCCTTGAAGAGTATAAGATGAAAACTTGGTCACCAAAACCACTAGGAAAACCGTGACCTAGAGGAGAAACAAACAAGTTCAAAACTTGATTTTTTTTCATCTTCATAAACAATGAGAACACAATGATTTTTCAACATCATAAGGATGATAACATAAAGATGTTCTCAAGAGTAATAAAGAGAAGAAACTAAGTTAGAAACTTACTCTTGAACAAGGGTTCAAAATCAAGTTCAAGAAGCTTGAACCTTCTTGAATGATTCTTGAATAACTTGAAGCAAACAACTTCAAATGAAGAAATTCCAAAGAGGAAAGTTAGTTAGATGAATGAGATAAACAAGAATATGAATTTAGAATGATGAAATAAGGTGAGTAAGACTACTTACTAGGTCTGGCCGAATGCAAGAGGGAAGTGAGAGAAGAGAGAAAATCTTGAACTTTTGTGTTTTGAGTGAGAAATGAATGGAATAGTGTTTTGGGGTCTTTAACACCTAAAGGGCTGAGTTCTCCCTCCCTTGTGGACTCCAAATCCTCATTCAATTTTGATCATAAAGATTGGAGGGCCAAGATTCAAGTTGATGAGTGTGTTGTTGCTTATGGAGGGCTTAAGGACAAGATTAACTAAAAATGGTTAAGATGCTTTTTCTATTAGTGGTTAATGTCATAACTTTCTTGGATATGATAAAAGGAGGATTTTGGATTCTTCCCCAAGTATCATGGCCGAATGGCCTTCACTAATGTAACCAGAATAGTTACATTCTCATTTAGTTAGGAATTAGGTAATTAGGGTTTTTACCAAAAATGGATAATTGGTTTTTTTACTACTTTTGGTAAATTTTTGGATTTTAAGAAAGCAAATCCTCTTCATTAGGAATAATCAACAAGGTAATGGAAAATGTAATTCATCATTAAATCTCACTCAATTCCCCGTTTCCAGGCCTCCGGCACGCAAAACGAGAAATTACCCGATAATGATCAAAATAGAACTTTTATCGGTTTTTCATCTTTTGACGACAAAAGAAACTTTACCACAACATAACCATGGATGTAAACCATCATATAAACATTGAAATATATATATATATATATATAAGTCATATCAAACATAAGATAGCGATCACAATTAAATGTTGATCATAAACAGTTACAGAAACGGGGGTGTTACAAATTGGGTAAGGGGTCCTACGATCTTAAAAAATCCCTCGATGAACCTCCGATAATACCCAGCCAAACCCACAAACTGCGTATCTCAGTCACTATGGTTGGTCTTTCCCACTCAAGAACTGGTTCAACTTTTGACGGAACTACAGCAATTCCTTCCTTTGAAATCATATGACCCAAAAATTGCACTTCGTCGAGCCAAAACTCACACTTAGACAGCTTCGCATATAGCTGTTTATTCTTCAGAACCCGAAGAACCACACTAAGATGTTCAGCATGTTCTTCCTGGCCTCGCAAATAGATGAGTATGTCATCTATGAAGACAACGACAAACTTATCTAGGTATGGACGAAAGATCCTATTCAAGTAGTCCATGAATATAGTTGGAGCATTCGTCACTCCAAACGGCATTACAAGATACTCGTAGTGTCCATAGCGTGTTCGAAACGCTGTCTTTGGTACATCCTCTGCCTTCACACGAATCTGGTGATAACCCAATTGCAAATCAATTTTGGAGAAAACTGCCACTCCTCTTAACTGATCCATCAAGTCATCTATTCTCGAAAGTGGATACTTATTCTTAATGGTAACCTTGTTCAACTGGCGATAATCCACGCATAAGCGAGAAGATCCATCTTTCTTCTTCACTAACAGCATAGGTGCTCCCCACGGCGACACACTGGGTCTAACGAACTACTTCCCCAATAAGTCCACCAACTGTTCCTTCAAGGTTTCCAACTCTGTAGGTGCCATACGATACGGTGCCATAGACACTGGTTCTGTTCCTGGCACAAGATCGATCAAAAACTCGATGTCCCGAACTGGCGATAATCCTGGTACATCTTTAGGAAAGACTTCCGGAAACTCGTTCATGACAGGTACAAGCTCTAAGACTAGCTCGCTCTTGACCTCCAAAGAGATAGCACCATGTATCCTTGAGCTCCTTCTCTCAATGAAGCGTTTACTTGGTTGGCAGTCAAAAATCCAGAATTCTAGAACTAGGAAAAACTAAGGTTTTATTTGCACAGTCTAACAGGTATGGTTAGAAGATAACCAATCCATTCCTAAAATTACATCCATTTGCGAAAGAGGCAAACAGATCAAATCAATCAAAAACGTTCTATCTTTAACAGAAATAGAACAATTCAAACAGGCTTTAGCAGTTATAACAGGCTTTGCAGTAGTCGTAGAAATTACTAAATCAAAAGGTAAAGAAGACACAGGCAATCCCAAAAGATTCACACAGTCATATGCAATAAAGGAATGCGTTGCACCTGAATCAAACAGTACAATTAAGGTTTTACCCCCCATGACGCATTGACCTTGGATTAAGTCTTCATTTTGAGAAGCTTCAGCGCCGCTCACAGTATAAACTCTGCCCTTTGCCTTAGGCCTCGCTGTTTGGACATTGTTAACAGAATGTTCAGCTTTCGGCTGCACACAGTCGCGTGAAATATGTCCCGGCTTCCCACACTTGAAGCATATAATTCCCTTGATAGAGTAGTCTCTTGTGACATGATTACTCCTTCCACACTTCGTACACTTGGTTGGGGCGTTTGCAAACTGACTGAAACCCCCACTGCTTCCTCCTACAGAACGTTGTGATCTTGCTGCTTCGAATACGACTTCCATCGAGATTTGTTATCACGACCACCGTTTCCTCTTTGAAACCTAGTCAGTCCAGAACTCTGCGCCCGCTTGTCCTTGTTAGGCTCCAAGCTCTCGATCAGACGGCATTTTTCCATCAGCCTTGGAAAAACCGAAATTTCTAGAGCAACTATAGCCCTTTTTAAATCGAGCCTCAGACCCCCTTCGAACTTCCTGCATTTCCATTCTTCTCTTGGGTTGTCCAAGAAGTAATTTGAGAACTTCGATAAACTCTCGAATTTGGCCCCGTACTCAGCTACAATCATTCCCCCTTGTCTCAAATGGAGGAACTCCATTTCTTTCTTGTGTCTCGCACTCGCAGGAAAATATTTTTCCAGGAATTTCCCTTTGAAAACATTCCAGTCCACAACTTGTTGATCATGTATTAGCAGCTGACGGGCTCCTTCCCACCAGTATTCAGCATCCTCCACCAGCATGTAAGTTGCATAGACAACCTTGTCGTTCTCAGTACACCTTATTGCTCGAAAGATTTTCTCCAATGTCTAGATCCAACGCTCAGCTAGCTCAGGATTAAACTCACCCTTGAACTGTGGTGGGTTCCTACGGAGGAATTCGTCCAGTCCTCTACCCCCAGCAGCTCTTTCATCACGTTGAACCATCGCAGCAACCATTTCCTATATGGCGTTCACAGCAACATTCAGGTTTTGAGCAGCCATTGCTACCTTCAAAACCAGAATTGTCAAACTCAAGAGACCACAACACAGTTAAAGCAAACAACATTATCTTCCTTGCAGAGATAGCAACAGAGAAACACACAGAGAACACAACACAAACAAGACAGACGATAACCTACAAACCCCAAAAAGACTCGGCCAACTCCGATACCAAATAATGCAACACCCTTTCTCGAGTGTCACATTCCCGAACTATTATAAGGCCGAAAATAATATTAATGCGGAAAATAAGATTTTCTTTTTCTTTTTCATTTCACAAAGATGTAATGGGATTAGTAAAAGTAAGTAATAATAAAATGAACTTAGGTTCACCATGCACTTCTAGAAGACATACTAAATTAAAATACAAAAACAAAAATATAGAAATAGTATTGTATACAGACATTGGTCAAATGCATAACTGACATAGAAATAATAAGTACTAGGAGTCACAGCTCCAAAAAAGGTACAACAGACACCGACATAGTCTGGCCAAAAATCTTAAATAGCAAAAGGAGTCCCCCCTCTGGACTCAAAGAAATTGCTGAACTGAACCATCGTCGTATCCATTTGCTAAGCAGCAACAACAAGACCAGCAGAGAAAATATACAGATATGGGTGAGATGCCGACCATCAACACAACAGAATAGCAGAAGTAAAAACGGGACGACTCACCAGGTAACGACGTACCCAACACGCTTATTATAAATCTCAATATAAATCATGTTAAACAATTAGCAGCATAAAATAAGGCATTCTAAAAAACAGAACAACGATGTACAACAAATAAATGTAATCATCAACAGCCACGCAAAGCAGTGCAATGTACACGACTCAATGCCATATGCCACAAGGGTAAACTCTAACCCCTACTCCATGGAGCTAACAAAACATCGGAGAGAGTGAATGGGAGGAGATGTTCCGTAGACGCCAGCCTTGGGCAAGATGCTACAACATTCGTAACGTGCATGTATCTGGCTTTACGGAAACATTCTGCACCAAACATGAACAGTATGACATCTAGTCGAGGATATCAGTGTTTTGCTCGGATTCGCCATGACACGGAAAATCTACCAACTGGTCACATGTCAGCCCTTCCAACCCTGATACCTCTAAGATTATTTAAATCGTCACCGTAAGATTCGCACCCGCATCAAGGTGTAAGCTCAACTCCTAGGCTCAAGGCCTTACAACTCATGCAATGAAATGCCAATGCTTACACAAAGCAGATGCAATAAAGCAATGTCTGTCCAGAGGATAAACCTCAAGGTTCTCTAAGGTTCTCTTCCTTAGGAACTATACGCGTCTTGGTATTACAAAACATTTATCCACTGGATAAATCTCGTGATCCCTCCGGGATCGAGTCATCACAAGACTGAAACAATTGAACGATTGACCTAGATCCGAATCACCGGTCCGTTATCAAACTACTGTTTCAAAACCCAAAACGTTTCATGCTTGTGTTTATGTCTTATGAATTACATCTCAAGTCCTAAGCATTGTGAATAAGGATTGAGAATCCTCTTAGATAAGTCTTTGTTCCTTTCTAAGATATTAACTCCTTGGTTTTCAATTAATGAAATAAGTGTTGATTCACTTAAGTCTTATGAAGTCATTAATGAACTAAGTCATCAATGGTATAGCATATGGTCTTGCTCCACCACATACCATACTTAATTATCCATTGTCTTTAACTCTAAGTTAATTACTTTAACTTAGGTTTTCTTGCGTAAAACTTCACGATTTGAGTTGAAAACTCTCTTTGTAAACCAAAACCTTTTCTTGCGGGGCGAATATCAGTTTCGCGACGCGAGGCTGAGAGGCTGTGTTTGCTCTTCAGACAGACCTTCTGGATCACGCGGCGAGAATTGTCTCGCGTCGCGAGGCCGAGAAGCTGTATTTTACTGCTCGGGCTAGCCTTCTATCTTGCGTGGCGAGAATAGGTTAGCCAGGCGAGTGCCTTGTTTTCCCTTTTCCTTGTCTTCTTCATTATTTCTCTTTTTAAAGCACTTAGTTAATTAAATAACCTATGGCTTAATTAAAAGGCATTCTTCACTTTAGTAAAACACTTGAATATTGAAATTTTATTTGATCTTTGGATCAAAATCACTTATTGTTTATCTTTGAAACATAAGTTATTAAAAACACTTTCTTACTCCAAAACTTTGATTGTTCAAGAACAACTCATGTTCTTCTATGTTCTTCTCACAAAGGCCGCAAGCCTCCTCAAAGGAAAAGTGAAGATTTGCTTCACCAACTAGGCAAGTTGCAACACCCTTTCCCGAGTGTCACATTCCCGAACGTTTATAAGGTCGAAAATATTTATTAATGCGGAAAATACGGATTTTTCTTTTTCTTTTCTTTTCATAAAGATGTAATGGGATTAGTAAAGGTAAATAAATAATACTAATAAGTGAACTTAGGTTCACCATGCATTACTAGGACATACTGTATTATAAATACAGTAATAGAAAATGGAAAACAGAAAACATCAACATTACTATATACAGACATAAGTCTAATGTCTAACTGACATAAGAAATACAATAAGTAGTAGGAGTCATAGCTCCCAAAAGGTACTACAAAAACTGACATAGTCTGGCCGACAACAAAGCTAAAACAACAAAAGAGTCCACCTCCGAACTCAAAGAGACTGCTGAACCGAACCATCGTCGCGTCCATCTGTTCAAGCAGCAACAACAAGTACCAGCAGAAAACATACAGATATGGGTGAGATTCCCGTTCATCAACACAACAAAACAACAGTAGTAAAAACGGGACGACTCACCAGGTAACAACGTACCCAAAATGTTAAACAGTTAAACAACATACTAAAACTCTCAATATAAATCATGTTAAACAGTTAACAGTACAATATAATGCATTCTTAAATAGAACAGCGATGTATAACAGTAAATGTAAACATCCACAAGCATGCAATGCAGTGCAATGTACATGACTCAATGCCAATGTCACTAGGTACTATTCTGACCCCTACTCCATGGAGCTAACAAAACATTCGGAGAGAGTGAATGGGAGGACATGTTCCGGTTTCTGCCAGCCATGAGCAAGATGCTACAACATTCGTAACGTGCACGTATCTGGCTTTACGGTAACACTTTCGACCAAAAATGAAAAGTATGGCATCTAGTAGAGGATATCAGTGTATTGCACGGATTCGCCACGACATAGAAGAATCACCAACTGGTCACATGTTAGCCCTTCCAACCCTGATACCTCTAAAAAGACCATTGAAGATCGTCACCGTAAGATTCGCACCCGCATCAAGGTGTAAGCTCAACTCCTAGGCTTAAGGTCTTACAACTATGCATATGAAATGTCAATGCTTACACAAAGCAGATGCGATAAAGCAATGTCTATCCATTGGATAAACCTCAAGGTTCACTAAGGTTCTCTTCCTTAGAAACTACACACATCTTTGTTTTATAAAACATTTATCCATCGGATAAATATCTCGTGACTCCTTTGGAATGATCCAGACTGCTTTCAGAATCGCTGACTGTCCCCACAAACCAACACAAGTCTTTTCAGCGTGTTTTGTCCTCACTCACACGCTTTCTAGGAAACTTCCCAGAAGGTCACCCATCCCATAATTACTCTAAGTCAAGCACGCTTAACTATAAAGTTCTTATGTTCTAAGCTCCCAAAAAGAAGATAAATCTTGTTGGTATGGGTAGTACCAACCAATTCTTATATGCCTTCCCTCAACTATATAGTCCCATACCTGCATAGCCTCAGGATTCCTTCCACTATACAGTCCCATACCTGCACAGCCTCAGGATATCTCTCATTCCGATTATCACAAGACGAAAACAATTGAACGATTAACCTAGATCCGAATTATCGGTCCTTCATCGAACTACTGTTTCGAAAACCAAAACGTTTCGTGTTTGTATTTACGTCTTATGAATTATTTCTCAAGTCCTAAGCATTATGAATAAGGATTGAGAATCCTCTTAGATAAGTCTTTGAGCCTTTCTAAGATATTGATCCCTTGTCTTTCAATTAAGGAAACAAGTGTTGATTCACTTAAGTCTTATGAAGTCATTGATGTACTAAGTCATCAATGGTATAGTATCTGGTCTTGTTCCACCACATACCATACTTAATTAACCCTTGTCTTCAACTCTAAGTTAATTACTTACTTAGGTTTTTCACGTGTAAAACTTTACGATTGAGTTAGAAAACTCCTTTTGTAAACCAAACAACTTTTACCGTTGAAAACTCATTTGATTTGAAACAACATTGGAACTACTTACTTCATTTATAGCATTTTCTAAAAGGTGAAATCCGCTTAGCGAGAGTACATCCGCTTAGCTAAATTAAAGCTGTGATACCTCATTTGAAATTCCTTTGTCGGGGGCGAACAGAAGTTTCGCGTCGCGAGGCTGAGAGCTGTATTTACTCCTTATACAAATCCTCTGTATCGTGAAGCGAATATTGTCTCGCGTCGCGAGGCAGAGAACTGTATTTCAAACCGACCTTCTGCATCGCGAGGCGATAATTGTCTCGCGTTGCGAGGCAAAGAACTGTAATTCTTCACTGCTTAGGCGGTTCGCGGGGCGAGAAATACTTCGCTACGCGAGGCAGAGAAGCTGCATCTTTGCTGCTCGGGCTAGCCCACTGTCTCGCGAGGCGAGGTGAGGTTAGCCGGGCGAATGCCTTGTTTTCCCTCTGTCTCGCGGGGCGAGACAGAGTTCGCTGGGCGAGTGCCCTGTTTTCACTTTTCCTTAACTTCTTCATTAATTCTCTTATTGAAACACTTAGTTTGCTTAAAAGACCTATGGCTAAAGAAAAGACATTTTCCACTTTGGTGACACACTTAAAAGGTTAAAACTTCATTTGATCTTTGGATCAAAATCACTTTTGTTTCTCTTTGAAAACATAGGTTATGAAATCATGTTTTGTTACATCAAAACCTTGCTAGAACAAGAATAACACATGTTCTTATATTTTCCTCTTACTAAGGCCACAAGCCTACTCCAATGAAAAATGGAGACTTTGCTTCACCAACAAAGCAAATATAGCTCAAAAGCTCACACCAATTATGACAAACCACAATTACACCTTATTACATCATAACCAAAACATACAAGTCCATCACACATCATGGTCTCATAACCAAGCATAAAAATCCATACTTGATCTAGTGATCAAAGTAGGTTTTTCAACATACATGAAAATGATTTTCATTCAATCATCTCATCATCAACATATGCTAAAACACACTACAACATACTAAAGCATACACTCATCAAGACAACCTTGTTCTTGAAGAGAACTTAACAAAACTTAACAATTAAAAGTGAACCCAAACTAAAGGGTTTCACCCACACATAAACTTAAACAACCATCTTCACTACCACTATCTTGGTGTGATGTGGTTCACCCTCCCATACCTGTTGAAGAGCAGATTCCCGAATCAAAGTCGGTTGATCGGTTTGTGAACCTTCTGATAATTGTCACCAACTACAAACAACCAAACAATCAAACATTAAACAACAATCAAACCAAACTCAACAATTCTCACAAAGAGGGTTTCGGTCACCCTAAAGAGAATAAATCTAGGAATTGATTTTGGTTTTCCATTCCATGGATTCAAAGGCAATAGGAAAGCTAAGAATGAAATCAAGTGTTAGAAGTCAAAAATTGATGAAAAACACTATTCATCATCATCAAAACGGTTTGGCCCTAATGTGCTTTTTGAGCTATGATGAGAGTTGAATCATAAGCTCTTGGGTTTAGGTAGACATTGATGACGTGAGTTCAAAGAAATTGGTCTCACATCAAAATTATTTTTCTACAATTTCCTATGGATTTTCAAAGTTTTGGATCTAAGAAATTCTTTTCATGAAAATGAAGATTGATCTTGAAATAAAGAGATATTCAAGAAGCTAAGAGATCATAGAAGTGATCTTACCTTAAAATGAAGGAAGATTGCTTAAGGAGTCAAGTGATTCTAACAAGGTTTCATGAATTTCTCATGAACAACAATGGAGGTTTTGCTCTAAGGAAGGAGATGGGTGTTCTTGGCTCTTCAAGAGGGCTGGGCTGCGTGAATGAGAGGGTGTGAGGGATGAGTTCAGCCTTAAAACAAGTCACTTAAGGGCAAAAAGGTCATTTGCCAAAAGGGTAAAATGGTAAAAGTGCAAAAGACTAAGGTTAGGGGCATTTGGTCATTTCGCATCTAGATTTTCCCGATCGTCATGACGACTTTGGCATACTCTCCCAAGTGTCCTGGGATGATGTGGTATCGAGATTATCCGTTGGCGAGTCTCGGTAAGTCCATATGTGGTTCCGTTCGTCACCCGATTGAGGATTCCGCTCGAACGGAGGTCAGGATGTGATTTTTCTGAAGTTTTTGTGAAATTTAATCAAAACGTAGAGAATCGAATTCTAAGACTTACTATCTCGTTCACGGGTCTATCTGAGGTCTCCTGAGCAGTAAAATCATACTGTCAGTGTAAAAACGCAGACCGGACTCCGTTTGAGTTTTTAACTCAAAACTTAATCGTAGCTTCCTGCGATATCGTCGATCATGACTATGGTCTCGGAATATTTTATTTCACTCTCTAAACCCTCCAATAAAATATAAACGTTAAAATACTGGAGAATTAGAAAACGTGAAAATCGGGGCGTTACACAAGTCATAGCTCAAAATGCTCACAAAATTATGACAAACAACAATCACACATCATTGCATCATAATCAAGCATAAAAATCCTTACTTCATCTAGAGATCAAAGTAGGTTTTTCAACATACATGAAAATGATTTTCATCCAATCAACATCATCATAAACATATGATAAAGCATACTAAAGCATAAACTACCATTATTACAAACTTTGTTCTCCGAGAGAACTTAACAAATAAAGTGGTGAACCCAAACCAAAGGGTTTCACCCACACACAAACTTAAACAACCATTTTCACCACCACCAACTTTGGTGTGATGAGGTTAACCCGCCATACCTGTTGATGAAAATTCATCTGGATCAAAGTCGTTCCATCGGTTGCAAACCTCCCGATTACTCGTTCGAATACTCGTCACCAACTACAAACAACACAACCAAACAATCATTAACATCAAACAACACAAAACTTTCCTATCCTCACCAACTTAAGGTTCGACCCCTATATAGGAAAATTAGCTAGAGATGTTCAAAACTTCTTATCTTTTGGATGGATGATCTTTAGGTACTCCTAACACTAAAACAAGTCTTACTACACAAAACTTGAATAAAAAACTCAACCTTCTCCAATCATACAAGGTTCGGCCATATAATACCCATATGGGTTAGAGAAAGCTTTTGGTTACATGCTCTTGGATAGTGAAAGAGAATGATGAAACTAGTTCATGGAAATTAATTTGGTATTAAAAGGATTTTTCTACTCTTTTCTATGAATTTTCAAAGTTTTGGATCAAAACTTGGATCTTCATGAATCAAGAGATTCAAGAGATGAAATAGAGAGATTAAGAGAGTTAAGATGAAGATCATACGTCCCAGAATCAAAGACTAATGAGAAAAGAAACAACTTTTCACTAAAAACTTCAACTTTTTCAAGATCAAATGAGAGTTTTTGTGAAGAACACTTGAAGAACTTTGATGAACTTCAAGAACATGAAGAACAACTGAGAGAAGAGAGAAAGAGACAGAATGGCCGAAGGCCAAGTGAGGAGTGTGAGTGTTATCGATATTTTCATCCTATGGCAAACTTGCAAATAAACAAAGGACAATTTGGTTATTTCCTTAAAAGCCATGGGCATTTTGGTCATTTCGCGTCCAGATATTTTCAACTGTCATCATGAAGGTAGCCACGAAATTCAACTGATGTGACTTGATGTGACATCAAGTTTATCCGTTAGCAGGTCCCGTTAAATCCTTTCGCAGCTCCAAACGTCTCTCGGTTCGAGTATACGCTCGAATATAATATATTATTTTTACTTTTGGACGTCAGGACGGATTTTAGCAAATATGTAGAGATTTAAATCCTGAGACTTACTGTCTCGTTCGCGAGTCAAAATTAGGCCTTGATATCAGAAAAACACTACTATCTGTGAAAAACACAGACCGGGCTTCGTTTGAGTTTTCGTCCAAAACCTAACCATAGCTTCCTACAATAGCGTAGAGCATGACTATTGTCTCAGAATATTTTATTTTACTCTCCAGACCCTCCAATAAAATATAAATATTTAAATACTGAAGAATTATAAAACTTGAAAATCGAGGCGTTACAACGGGCTTTTTCTTTTTCCTTTTCTTTTTTTTTTCTTTTTTAAGGTCAAAATTAAGGTTTTATAAAAATGACAATCATAATTGATCAGAATGGACTTTTTGAGGCTTGTAGCATGGCTAAGGTTGAGGGTCATGAAAGGAAGGATATAAGGCTCAAATGATTGCTTTAGGGTTGAATAGGACCAAGGATCCACTCCCTTTTCTCGCAAAAAGTAGAGTCAACCAAAATGTCTTTGCATTTGTCTTTGTCGCTTCTTTATCCTCATTCATTCTACTTCCTTTTTTCTTTTCCTTTTCGTTTTTTTTGCATTATTTTCTTCACAATCACCGTTCCTTTTGCGCTCGCCCTTTGTTTAGGGTGATCCTTATCCAAGGTTCTTAGAAGAAAATATCCAAGCTCAAAAGGGATAACAATGGATAACGCTAATATTTTATGGAGGATAGAGAAAAATGGTCAAACTTCATTTCAATCATGATTTTTTATTTTAAGAAACTTATTTAAGAGACAAAAAGATGATGTACACCAAGTGATTATTTATTTGCTCCTTTTCATTTTTATCTTTTTTTGCTTTTATTTTCATTTATTCTTCTCTTTTTGCTTTTATTTTGGCAAAGGGCACCTGTGCATTTGGGCTTCATCAATTTCTCACGAAGAATTTCCAAGAACGTGAGCCCCATAATGACACTAAGGAAGGTATTTGGCGAGAAATGAAGAAAGAAACACCATGATATGACAACATGGTACACATGAAGATGTAAAGAACAGATGAGACAGGGTATGCATGCAAGTTCATTACATTAACACTTCAGGAATATGAGCATAGTTCAAGCACCAGATAATTCATATTATTGAATAAACTGTGAGGTCAATACAACGTAACCACCTCTTCATGATAATCCAATGACAAACAAATCTGGACTAATTATTCAGAAATTTCTAAAACAAAAGGACTGCAAAGTATTTCCCCTTCTCGGCCGCTAGATGACAGGACAGTCTTGAACTCCCTACATTCCCTTCATTAATAACCATCACAATTCTCAATGAAGTGACCACCTACCCTCATTCTCCAAAGAAAGGACGTGGAACTTGGATAACAACTGGCTTGAGTCCACTTTGGGCCGGTTGAGACTCTCGTTTAGTGTAATAGGTCACTAACGGTTTCGGCCACGACTTGCTCAACAACTGGCTGAGGGCAACGGATTATGTCCCACATTAGGTTCATTGTATTGGAATCTCAACCGCTTCGCATTGATCAACTCCTGTACCTTAGCCTTTCAAGGCCTTGCAATTCTCAGTGCCATGATTTATTGCTCCCATATGATAATCACATTTAGCATTTGGATCAAACCACTTCGGGTATAGGGGTTCCACGGGTTTTATTGGAACGAGGGCTAGCATGGAATTATTTACAAGCTGGGTTAACAGCTCAGTGTAAGTTATGGGTATCGGGTCAAATTTCATAGGCTTCGTTTTTGGGTCATAAGATGCCCTCCTCTCGTTTGGATTTCGAGGTTGGGCTGTTTGAGGTGGTATAATAGGAAGGTTAGGATATGATGGCTGGTAAGGTGTCATTGGATGATGAGGTTGAGAATTTGAATATGTGTGGCAGTGGCGATGTCGGGATGATTAGGTTAATGATATAGAATCGATGAGCAATATGGAATGTATGGTTCATGAAAGGAAGGGTGAGGGTTGATGGATATTTCATTTGATTTTCCTCGGTTAAAATTCTTTCTGCTAAACATGATAGCATGAGTTTCACTATCTGTCTTCTCCACAAATAGGACTTTCCTTGTACTAGTCGCCCCGACTGACCCTTTAGCAATTTACCATTTCTCAATCCGCTCTGTATCCTTTCTCCAATGATGACCATGTCTAAGAAATTCGAAGATACGCGTCCAACCATCCTATCATAGAAGGGCGATTGGAGTGTGTTAGTGAACATGGCAACAATCTCTTTTTCGGACAATGGGGGCTCTACTTGAGCGGCCACTTCTCTCCATCTTTAAGCATACTCCTTAAAGGTCTCAGTATTATGCTTCAACATATTTTGCAATTGTAACCTGTCAGGAGCCATGTCCATATTGTACTTGTATTGCTTTATGAAAGCATCAACCAAATCTCTAAAGCATCGGATACGAGCTCGTTCCAGCAGTGTGTACCAATTTGAAGCTGCCCCAGTTAAGCTACCTTGGAATAAATGAATTAGCAACTTGTCATCATGGGCATACGATGCCATCTTCCGAACATACATGGTCAAGTGATTCTTCGGGCAAGTAGTCCTTTTGTACTTATCAAATTCTGGCACTTTGAATTTAGGTGGAACCACCACATCAGGGACAAGGCAAAGCTCAGAAGCATCCCGAAGACCATAAGCAGCTCCTTCAATAACCCGCAATCTCTCCTCAAGAACTTCAAACTTCTCTCTAGACTGGAGGTTTTCTCCTGAGTAGTTAAAAGGGTTTTCATTGACTGTCCTTTGAGGAAAGAATGGTGGTATGTATTCTGGTGTGGGGTTTTGTGTTGTCTGGGTTCTGTGGATGGTATATGGTGGAGCTTGAGGGTTGGCACCTTTTGGACGGTTGGTAATATGTGGGAATGTGTGGTTATTGGTTGGGAAAATGTTTTGTTGTTTTTGAGAGGTTGCGTTGGTGTTGAAAGGAGGTGCTTGCATTGGGGCGAAATTTTATGGATTTTGGTTATTGCCTTGGGAATCAATAGCAAATGGTGGTGTGTAACCGGGAGGAAGGCCGTATGGCAGGTTTGTCATCATAGGAGTTTCTTGAGATTATGTCGGGTTATTGGAGTAGACTGTGAGTGGCATTATCATCCCCTGGGGGTTGAAGCCTTGAATCTGGAGAGGACCCTGAGTGAAACTTGGAGGAAGCGAAAGTGTGGTAGGATGACCTTCATTTGAGAATGAAGGATTCCCATCTATGCTCTTCTCTTTTTGCATAGCTTGTAGTATTTCCAGCATCTGGGTCATCTGTTCCTTGAGCTGGTTGACTTCCTCTTTGAGCTCTTGAGTCGCTTCTAGTTCAGCCATAATCCTGGCTTGTGACCAAGTCCGATATAGGTGCCGAGGAACCAGTTTTTTTTCCGCGTGGATGGTTATCTTTCTAACAAGGACATGCAATGAGTATGCAAGAAAAAAAATGCAATATGCTATGAAGACCTTATTTTTGGGAAAATGCATGTAATGCAAAGACAAGAAATACCATGCATGACGATTGTCATGAAACGTGATGAACGAGGAAAAAAAATTTCGAACAATATATTAATATGTAGGGGTAGGGTATGCTCCCTTTGTGACCTACATAAGGTTTCCTTAAGGTAAGGAGGTCTATGGGTCTTTCTAACATGTGGACCTTCCCATAGGTGGTTCTATAACCCTAGATTTGGTCCCTAGAGCCAAGGATCCCGTTTCAAAATATTGCCCACAACCATAGGTAAACTATTAGAAGTGGCAATTCCCTTGAAAGGAATCAAACTCTAGGTGAGGCCTTCATGATAACCAAACAGGATGTACATCCAGAAGGCTACCACTACTCAACCTCTTTCTAATCTTAAGATGCTCTCAGGACCAGGTATAGGGTCCCACTCATAAGTGTGTGAAAATGTGTAGGTGTAGTGTGTGGAGGGAGCAAAACTTAAAATTACCCAACCTGCAAGAAACATATAATAGAAACAAGATATACTTACAAAAATTAACTAGGGTTAGCATTATAAATAAATAAACAAAACGGGTAACATAAATAAAGAAGAAGCTAATAATTTTACCCATTCAATTATATTAGGCTTGACCCTCTAATTGTCCCCAGCGGAGTCGCCAGCTGTCGCGACCGTTGTGACATCCCTGTTTTCTATAACCCTAATTAAGGTAGATGACCTTGATCGGGTGTTCGTATGATTGTGTGATTGCTTATGTGTTAGTTTGGCACCTAGTTGGAAGTTTAGGAATAGGCTTGAACAAGGTTGGAAGTGCCCAAGGTGTAACACGAGAAACTGGGGAAGTCAGAAGTCTGGAAGTTCTTCTCTCGCTGAGCTTGATGCTCAAGCGTGGGAGGAATCCATGCTCAAGCGTTGCAACACTTAAACGTGGAAGAGGCGGACGTTTCAGCGTGCTGGGTGCGCTGTGCCAGCCGTGCTGAGTTTGGACGCGTGTGGGACGCGTGTCAGAACGGGGGGCAGGTGGAGTGGACGAGGTTCCACGCTCGAGCGTGGAGAGAGCCCATAGTAGAGCGTGGCAACGCTCAAGCATGCAAACTGATTCACGCTTAAGCATGAACAGCAGGAACCATAAGTGGAGCTTCCATTTTCATCTTATCACTTGCACAAATTTTGGGAGTTTTCTGGGTTGTTAGAGAGAGGAGCTCTGAGATTCTAGAGAGAGAAAGCTTGAGGTTAGAGGTGATCGAGCTGCTGGAACGTGATTCCAATTACACGGTTGTGATCGCGGCGAAATTTTCTACAACTCTGGCGGATTAGTTTCTTCATTCGCCATAGGTAGACTCGAATCCGTAACACGTGTTCTTGGCGTTCTTCGAGTCTTTACCTTTGTCTTTGATCTGTTAAGCTTGCCCTAGGGCTAACACTGTTGTGTATATGTTGCGCTCGTGATTAGAGCAAAGTTCGTGCTCGTTGGTGTGCGAGGATCGGAGGCAGGAGCCGCGGCTGTTCTTGGGCTGTTCGTGGGAGAGAGGGCCGCAAGCTTGAGGAGGGAGAAGCGGGATCTTCGCGGTTGTGATCGCGTGGAAGTTTGTGCTACAGCTGTTCAGGTGAGGAGAAAGAGTTACACACGTCGGGGAGGCAAGCGTAGACTATATAGTTTTGTCGTATGTTTCGTGTGTGTAGGGGAACCCTAAACCCTACATGAGGTTGAGCCCTAACGAAGTAACTAAACCCTAGGTTTAGTCTACTTCGGGCTAGCACTGCTATGTTGATACCTAGGTTAGCAGATTTATGTTGCTTGACGTGATGTATATATGGCTGCTTCGTTAGTATCTGCTTATCTGTTGACTATGGTATGTGGTATGTCTGCATGATATGATGGCATGTTGTTGTATGAGATATTTACTGCTGCATTGAACATGCTGATATTGATTTACTTCTATATGTATCTCGAAATGCCCGTTTCCACGAGAATTGGAAGTTTAGTCTGATTAGGGCTTTAAACCCGTGGTGGATGTTTGAGTTGATAGTTGAGATTGAGGTTATAGTTGGAGCTAGAAGCTCGTAAGTTATGATGGGAGCTTGGAGCTCATATGGTATAGTGGGAGCTTGGAGCTCATATGGTTATAGTTGGAGCTTGGAGCTCGTGTTGCTGAGAGCAACGTTGCATGTGTCGTTATATTAGCTCAAGGAAGATGGATGACATGCATAGCATATGCATATGATGCCAAGTGGCGAGCCGTATGCCATGAGGTATACGAGGTTGGTGCACCGAGTGCGGTGCGAAAAACGAAAGGGAAGATCGGTGTGACCTCGGGGATATACTGGACACAGGTGTACCCACAAGAGACCGATGAGGTAGCTCCTATCGTGTCGTGGCGGTCCTGGGCACTTCCTACTATCCTGACTGGACCCTGAGTCTTTCCAGTTGCCGGTGGATCTTCCGAGGAGGCCCAGATAGCCCTCTTTGTCTAGGACAGTTGAGCGGTGATGCACTCTAATGGGTCATGACGAGCGGAACGGATTACCGAAACAAACCAACTTGTGGTCCGTTGAGCGGATGAGATGTTGGCCTTAGCAGGGTGTTTAGTACCGGCCGGCATGCATAGAAAGAGTACGTGTTACATCTAGCTAAGGAACGACCTTGGGGTCGAGACATTGAGAGATGGTTGTGGTTGCTATATATGTTGCATTGCATCATCCCTATATTTGATGTGTTGTATATCTTATCTCCCTGTCTTTTCTTTTATATGTATGTTCGTGCTACGAGCAGACGATGAGCCAGCAGAGCCACAGGATGGACCCGAGGCGTCACCCATTTATCACCGGAGCACTGCGGATGAAGGTGCTGGGGGATATTGAGATCATGTACCACGACAAGAGGGGATGGCGGGTGGACCCCTCGACCTTTTTGGTAGTGTACACAGGACCAGTTAGCTTGATCTTCAGGAGAGGTACTCCACCGTATGCAGACATCATTGGACCCTACCGTGTTTACCAGTTTCTTCCTTTCCCACGGATGTGGCGACCACCGAGCCAGAGAGAGCAGGACTACAGATGGGTGGCACCACAGACTTCAACAGTATCCAGCAAGAGGGGCTTCGTGTATAGAGGCCAAAGGAGACGTTCAGACTGGTACTTGAGGGTGGCCCTGAGGCGCCGTATTGTAGTGTCGAGTTCCTCCTCCGAGTACGAGCCTACGCAGGTCTATAGGAGTACACACGGAGAGGGGCAGGGTAGCTCGGGTCATCCCTACCACTGATGGTGAGGGCTAGCCAGTGCGTCTCTAGGACTATGTGGAGAGGCTGATGTATTTTTTGAGAGTGGGGTAGGGGAGCGCTGGTGAGGATGTTAGAGTGCCTTTCTTTTGGAGTACTGATGTATATGTTTTTATTTTCAGTTCGCAGTGTACAGTTTATATATGTATTACAGAGTGCCCTACTGATGGGGCCACCATGTATATGCCAGTATTATGTATACATATGTGTGTTTTCCTTACCTGTTGCATTACTCTGATAACTGTTTCATATACTTGCATATGTTGTATGTTCGTTCTTTTACCTCATTCTGTTTTTAATAAGCGCGTAATAATATCGTTAAGTCATAGTTAATGTTATAAGTGGGTTCTAAGCCTAATGGGATTATCCTGCGTAAATGGGGTCGTCTCGTTACATATGGTATCAGAGCAGTTTGATTCTAAATCGGATTGCGGGTGTTAGGAAGTTGAACTGGCTAAGTTGGTCATCTCTGCAAGAGGAGTACGACTGTGTCTAGAAGGGTAGAAGGAGTGCGATCAACTGTAATGCTGTATGAATGATAAGTAGATATATGTATTTATGTTGCTTATCATGTTTGAACTCTAAGCTAACGGTTACTTGAATCAGGAACCAATGGCTCGAGGAAGAGGTAGAGGTAGAGGCGGTGGTAGAACAGGTTCGGATGGAGGTCCAGAGGCTGCTGCCTCGCATACGGGAAATGGAGTTGAATCCTTGGAGACCCTCAGGACTATGAGGCACATGGCTGCTGCGATGTTACAGCAAACCCAGCAGAATGCTCAGCTCATTCAGTTGGCTCGGGAGAATCAACAGCAACAACATGGGAATGCTCGGAATGATGATGCTGGTTTGGATGCCTTCATGAGGCGACAACCACCTCAATTCAATGGGGACTCCAATCCCGAGGGGGCAGAACTGTGGGTTCAGGAGCTAGAAAAGATCTTTATGGCAACACACTATGACAAAGTTCAGAAGGTTTCCTATGCTTCTTTCATGATGGTGGGAGGAGCAGAGATGTGGTGGAAAGGAAAGCAGAGATTGTTTGAGACGGAAGGAAGAGCAGTAACCTGGGAGCTATTTAGGGAATGTTTCCTTGAGAAATATTTTCCTCGGATGACCAGAAGGGAGAAGGACAAGGAATTCTAGAGCCTGAAGCAGGGTAATATGTCAGTAGGGGAGTATGTAGCAAGGTTCGAGGCACTGCTTAAGTTTTCTGAGCTCCACCAACGGTATCCAGATGAAGAGTGGATGTGCCGCAGATTTGAGGACGGCCTGAAGTACGAAGTCCAGACAGCTATTGTACCTTTGGGGATTTCCAGATTCCCTGATATGTTGGATCGGTGTTCGGCGATGGAGAACATCGAAAGGAGGAGAGAGCTGACCTCAAGGAGCGAAGGACCCATCCGCAGTAACCACAGAGGTAGAGGTGGAAAGTTTCAGTCAGGTCGAGGACCGTATCAGAGGCCCAACCAGAGAACAGGAGAAGCCGGAGGACAAAGGCCGAGTGCGACTCAAGGGTTGCAAGGATGTTTTAAGTGTGGAGGACCACACATGGCTCGAGATTGTAGGAGCCAAGCGCCAGGGGAAGGATGACCTGTTATGCGTGTGGAAAGCCGGGACATATGGCAAGCGATTGCAGGCATGGGAATGCCAGGCCAACCGGAGTGACGGGGCAAGCTGCAAGACCACAAGCTACAGGCAGAGTGTTTGCTATGAGGGGAGTTGAATCCTCTTGATGCCCGGATTTGATTCAAGGTAAGTGTTTAGTTTCAGGTAAGCTCGTATCTGTTTTATTTGATTCGGGGGCTACCCACTTGTTTATTTCTATGGAATGCATGGATTAATTAGGGTTACCGGTTTCGTCTTTACCATATGATCTTACCGTATCCACGCCTACAGGTGATTCTTTGACTACCCTGTCTATATGTTTGAAATGCTTTATTACCATAGAAAACAGACATTTCTTTGTGGACTTGGTCATTTTGCCTATGCAGCAAATCGATGTTATCCTCGGCATGGATTGGCTTTCGGCCAACCATGTGGTGCTTGATTGTGCCAAGAAAACCCTTTGTTTTTCTGAGCTATCTGGATTGACGCCTTCTAACGAAGGTATTCCGAAGGGTGTACAGTCTGAAGAGTACGTGGTGCTGTTCTCCTTAGAAGCAAAGGAAACTCTGAGTGCGGGAGCACTGCCTGTTGTGCGGGAATTTCGGAAGTGTTTCCAGATGACGTTCCAGGGTTGCCGCCAGAAAGGGAGATCGAGTTCGCCATAGATCTTGTATCGGGGACAGGGCCTATATCAATAGCGCCATATCGGATGTCTCCAGTTGAGCTAACGGAGTTGAAGAAACAGTTGGATGAGATGCTAGGCAAAGAGTTCATTAGACCTAGTGCATTTCCGTGGGGAGCGCCGGTACTGTTTGTGAAGAAGAAGGACGGAAGCTCGAGGTTATGCGTGGACTATCGTCAGCTGAATAAAGTGACGATAAAGAACAAGTATCTGTTGCCAAGGATAGAAGACTTTATGGATCAGTGAGGGGAGCAACTGTGTTTTCAAAGATCGACCTGTGATCTGGTTACCATCAAATCAGGGTGAAAAGGGAGGATATACCGAAGACTGCTTTTTGAAGTCGGTATGGGCACTACGAGTACTTGGTTATGCCTTTCGATGTGACTAATGCTCCAGCCGTGTTCATGGATTATATGAACAGGATATTCCGACCGTTCTTAGATAAGTTTGTTGTCGTGTTTATCGACGACATCCTTATTTACTCTTCGAGTAAGGAGGAACACCAAGAATATCTTCGAGTGGTGCTGCAGGTGCTGAAGGACAGGCAGTTGTATGCGAAGCTGTCCAAGTGTGAGTTCTATCTGGAAGAGGTGCAGTTCCTAGGACACGTGATCAACAAGGATGGAATCACGGTGGACCCTACTAAGGTCGAAGCGGTGGTTAAGTGGGAAAGCCCAAAGTCTGTGGGTGAGGTTCGAAGCTTTTTGGGCTGGCAGGTTACTACAGGCGGTTTATCGAGGGATTCTCTAAGATTGCGTTACCCATGACGCAATTATCGAGAAAGGGGAAGACATTTGAGTGGTCAGAAGCGTGTAAGCAGAGTTTCTTAGAGCTGAAGCGGAGGTTGACCACGTTGCCGGTGTTGGTTTTACCAGATCCGTTAGGACGTTTTGACGTATATTGTAATGCGTCATACCAAGGATTGGGTTGTGTTCTCATGCAAGAAAGGAGAGTGGTGGCGTATGCCTCCAGGCAGTTGAGAGTGCATGAACGGAACTACCCGACTCATGATCTGGAGTTGGCTGCGATAGTGTTTGCATTGAAGATATGGAGACACTATCTGTATGGTGCTAAGTTCAGTGTGTTTAGCGACCATAAGAGCCTGTAGTATCTGTTCGACCAGAAGGAGTTGAACATGAGGCAGAGGAGGTGGATGGAATTCATAAAGGATTATGAATTCAACCTGCAATACCATGCAGGTAAGGCGAATGTAGTGGCGGATGCGCTCAATAGGAAGTCCCTACACGTATCTGCCATGATGGTATAAGAGCTCGAGTTGTTAGAGCAGTTTAGGGATTTGAATCTGGATGTGGAAATCGTCAAGGATAAGATGAATCTAGGGATGATAGAGGTAACTAGCGATTTCCTGAACCTGCTTTGGAGAAGGCAAGCTGAGGATGAGTACCTTAAGCAAGTTAACCGATTGATCGAGGAGGGTGAAACGTCATAGTTTAGGAGAGGTACGGATGGCCTCATCAGGTTTGGTGACCGAGTTTGTGTGCCTGCGGATAGCGAAGTTAAGAATATGATCTTGGAAGAAGCACACAAGAGCAAGTTGAGCTTTCATCCAGGGGCTACTAAGATGTACCAAGATCTGAAGAAGCTGTTCTGGTGGCCGGGGATGAAGAAAGATGTGGCGGCTTATGTCCTATCCTGCTTGGTGTGTCAAAAGGCGAAGGTTGAACACCAGAAGCCAGCAGGATTATTGCAATCACTAGATGTTTCGAAGTGGAAGTGGGATGGCATTGCAATGGACTTTGTTTCTGGGTTACCAAGGACTCAGAAGAGGTGTGATGCGATTTGGGTCATCATATATAGATTGATGAAATATGCTCATTTCTTACCTATCAACCAGAACTATTCTCCGGAAAGATTGACTCAAATCTACATCACGGAGGTGGTGAAGCTACATGGTGTACCTTCAAGTATTATCTCAGACCGAGATCCAAGATTTACTTCTAGGTTTTGGAGGAGTCTGCCCGAAGCGTTGGGAACTAAGTTAAGGTTGAGTTCTGCTTATCATCCGCAAACGGATGGTCAGTCAGAGCGGATGATTCAATCGCTGGAAGATTACTAAGAGCATATGTGTTGGAACACACGGGGAGTGGGAACGAATTTCTTCCTTTGATTGAATTTACCTACAACAATAGTTACCACTCAAGTATCGGGATGGCGCCGTATGAAACTTTGTACGGGATGAAGTGCAGGACTCCATTGTGCTGGTTTGAGACTGGAGAGAATCAGTTGTTAGGTCCGGAGTTGGTGCAACGGACGACGGAACAGGTTAAGTTAATCCGGGAAAAGATGAAAGTTGCAAGGGATAGGCAGAAGAGCTACGTTGACAAACGGAGGAGACCCCAAGAGTTCCAGGAGGGCTTTACCTGCTCGGATAGTGGATAGAAGGATCAAGGAACTTCGCGGTAAATAGATTCCTCTAGTAAGGGTTGAATGGGACCCAACAACCGAAGATTCAACATGGGAACGAGAAGCACAAATGCGCCAACAATATCCGTCGTTGTTTGCAGGTATAAGCAAGGAATTTCGGGGACGAAATTCTTTTTAAAGGGAGGTAATGTATCATCACTGTTTTCTGTAACCTTAATTAAGGTAGATGACCTTGATCGGGTGTTCGTATAATTGTGTAATTGCTTGTGTGTTAGTTTGCCACCTAGTTGGAAGTTTAGGAATAGGCTTGAACAAGGTTGGAAGTGCCCAAGGTGTAACACGAGAAATTGGGGAAGTCAGAAGGCTGGAAGTTCTTCTCTCGCTGAGCTTGACGCTCAAGCGTGGGAGGAATCCACGCTCAAGCGTTGCAATGCTTCAGCATGGAAGAGGCGGACATTTCAGCGTGCTGAGTGTGCTGTGCCAGCTATGCTGAGTTTCGATGCGTGTGGGACACGTGTCAGACTGGGGAGCAGGCGGGGTGGACGAGGTTCCAAGCTCGAGCGTGGAGAGAGCCCATGCTAGAGTGTGGCAACGCTTAAGCGTGCAAAGTGATTCACGCTTAAGCATGGACAGAAGGAACCATAAGTGGAGCTTCCACTTTCATCTTCTCACTTGCACGAATTTTGGGAGTTTTCTGCGTTGTTAGAGAGAGGAACTATGAGATTCTAGAGAGAGAAAGCTTGAGGTTAGAGGTGATTGAGCCGCCGGAACGCGATTCCGACTACACGGTTGTGATCGCGGCGAAGTTTTCTACAACTTTGGGGGATTAGTTTCTTGATTCGCCACAGGTAAACTCGAATCCTTAACACATGTTCTTCGTGTTCTTGGCATTCTTCGAGTCTTTACCTTTGTCTTTGATCTGTTAAGCTTGCCCTAGGGCTAACACTATTGTGTATGTGTTGCGCTCGTGATTAGGGCAAAGTTCGTGCTCGTTAATGTACGAGGATCGGAGGCAGGAGCCGCGACTGTTCTTGGGAGAGAGGGCCGCGAGCTTGAGGAAGGAGAAGCGAGATCGTCACGCTTGTGATCGCCTGGAAGTTTGTGCTACAACTGTTCAGGTGGGGAGAAAGAGTTACACACGTCGAGGAGGCAAGCGTAGACTACATAGTTCTGTCGTATGTTTCGTGTGTGTAGGGGAACCCTAAACCCTACATGAGGTTGAGCCCTGACGAAGTGCCTAAACCCTAGGTTTAGTCTACTTCGGGCTAGCGCCGCTATGTTGATACCCTAGGTTAGCAGATTTATATTGACTGATGTGATGTATGTATGGCTGCTTCGTGAGTATCTGCTTATTTTTTACTATGGTATGTGGTATGTCGGCATGATATGATGGCATGTTGTTGTATGAGATATTTACTGCTGCATTGAACATGCTGATATTGATTTACTTCTATATGTATCTCGAAATGCCAGTTTGCACGAGAATTGGAAAATTAGTCTGATTAGGGCTTTCACGCCGTGGTGGACGTTTGAGCTGATAGTTGAGATTGAGGTTATAGTTGGAGCTGGAAGCTCGTAAGTTATGACGGGAACTTGGAGCTCATATGGTACAATGGGTGCTTGGAGCTCATATGGTTACAGTTGGAGCTTGGAGCTCGTGTTGCTGAGAGCAAAGTTGCATGTATCGTTATATCAGCTCAAGGAAGATGGAAGACATGCATAGCATATGCATATGATGCCAAGGGTCAAGCCGTATGCCGTGAGGTATACGAGGTTGGTGCACCGAGTGCGGGTGCGTAAAATGGAAGGGAATGTCGGTGTGACCTCGGGGATATACTGGACACAGGTGTACCCACAAGAGACCGATGAGGTAGCTCCTATCGTGTCGTGGAGGTCCTGGGCACGTCCTACTATCCCGACTGGACCCTGAGTCTTTCCAGTTGCCGGTGGATCTTTCGAGGAGGCCCAGACAACCCTCTATGTCTGAGACAGTTGAGTAGTGATGCACTCTTATGGGTAACGGCGAGCGGAACAAATTACCGGAACAAACCAACTTGTGGTCCATTAAGTGGACGAGATGTTTCCCTTAGCAGGGTGTTTAGTACCGGCCGGTATGCATAGAAAGAGTACGTGTCACATCTTGCCAAGGAACGACCGTGGTGTCGAGACATTGAGAGATGGTTGTGGTTGCTATATATGCTGCATTGCATCATCCCTATATTTGATGTGATGTATATCTTATCTCCCTGTCTTTTCTTGTATATGTATGTTCATGCTACGAGCAAACGACGAGCCAGCAGAGCCACAGGATGGACCCGAGGCGTCACCCGTTTATCACCGGAACATCGCGGATGTCGGTGCTGGGGGATATTGAGATCGTGTACCACAACAAGGGGGGATGCCGGGTGGACCCCTCGACCTTTTTGGTAGTGTACACAGGACCAGTTAGCTTGATCTTCAGGAGAGGTACTCAACCGTATGCAGACATCATCGGACCCTACCGTGTTTACCAGTTTCTTCCTTTCCCATGGATGTGGCGACCACCGAGCCAGAGAGAGCAGGACTACAGATCGGTGGCACCACAGACTTCAGCAGTATCCAACAGGAGGGGCTTCGTGTACAAAGGCCAGAGGAGACGTTCAAACCGGTACCTGAGGGCGGCCCTGAGGCGCCGTATTGTAGTGTCGAGTTCCTCCTCCGAGTACGAGCCTACGTGGGTCTATAGGCGTACACACGGAGAGGGGCAGGGTAGCTCAGGTCATCCCTACCACTGATGGTGAGGGCTAGCCAGTGCGTCTCTAGGACTGTGTGGAGAGGCTGATGTATTTTTTTGAGAATGGGGTAGGGGAGCGCTGGTGAGGATGTTAGAGAGCCTTTCTTTTGGAGTAATGATATATATGTTTTTATTTTCAGTTCGCAGTGTACAGTTTATGTATGTATTACAGAATGCCCTACTAATGGGGCCACCATGTATATGCCAATATTATGTATACATATGTGTGTTTTCCTTACCTGTTGCGTTACTCTGATAACTCTTTCATATACGTGCATATGTTGTGTGTTCGTTGTTTTACCTCGTCTGTTTTTAATAAGTGCGTAATAATATCGTTAAGTCATAGTTAATGTTATAAGTGGGTTCTAAGCCTAATGGGATTATCCTGCATAAGTGGGGTCGTCTCGTTACAACCGTTCCGTCCGGGCGCCGCGAAAAAAAGATATTATAGGATTCAGAGGAGTCGCCACCAATTTTATTTTGACGAGGGAAAAATAGGAAAGCCCTAAAAGTATGGTCTTTAAAATAGATATTAGGTTCGGGAGTCGATTACGAGTAGGGAAGGTATTAGCACCCTACACGTCCGTTAAAATGGTTGCCTCTAACTAATTGTGTAAAATTATAATACCCTTATGTTTTACCCCTAAAACGCGAAAGATTTATTTATTTAATTAATTTGAGCTCTAAAATAAGGAAGAAGAATTAAATATAAAAAAAAATATTTGTTTAGCTTGACAAGGATGGTCCCTGTCCTACGCATCCCTTAGTGCGATATTGAATTCAAAGCTACGTAGTTCTTATAGAAAATGATTATGGTTTGGTTGATTTTATTTTGTTTTTATTTTTTATTAGAAAAATATTTTAGTTGATTTCATTTATTTATGTTTTTTATTAATTTTTAGAAAAAAGATTTGTGTTGACTTTATTTATTTATTATTTGTTTTAAAACAAAAGAGGTTTTTATTTCTAAGACTTTTGAGCTGTCATAACTGATGTGTCCTTAAAATAAGATTAATTGAGCTGTCACTGCCAACATAATCCATTTAAATAGTTTGATTATTATTTTTCGAAAGTGCGGTTATTTGATTTATCATATATTTTCTAAGAGATTTCTAGGATTTCTGAATTGTCTCGACTCATGCGTCCTAGGGAATGGAATTAATCTAGCTATCACAACTAGTTAATCCTTAAATTTAATTTTTATTTTTATTGAGCTAATTCTTTACTTTAATTAGAAAATTAGATCAAATACCCAGCCCACTAAGAGTCAAGAGCATAGCCTAGCAATTAAAACATATCCCAAATTAAAAAAAAAAAAAAGAATTCAGCATATACCAATAAAAGCCCCGGATAACATCAGGCCCAAAGAATAAAAAATAAAAATAATAAAGGGACAAAATAAATTAAATAATATAAAAGTAAAAAAAAAGAGGACCCAAAAGAGAAACAGAAGTAGCCGGAGTCTCTGCTCCTGTTGTGCACTCATGAGAAGCGACCACTAAAGAGGATGAAGACGGCGGCGAGCGGGGCAGTGTCCGAACTTGTGCGACGGTGCGGAAGCGTGGCGTGTCTGAGACAGTGATGGTCCTAAACAATCCGGACTTGTCTGCAACGGCGGGGAGGTGCTGCGATGGCGGAGGAAACAGGACCGTGCGACAGTGAGGCTAAGCGCTCCGGGGTGCTCCGTGATGGTGAAGGACGGCGTTGGAACGTCGACAGAAGAGCGAGTGGCGGTGTTGGGTGACCCTGCGTTTGGATGTGGTGGTGGTTGCGAGCTTGGTGTGCGGCTGGAAGAAACAAGGACGACGGAGGAGTCGGCGGAGAAGATGAAGTGTGGTGAAGCTGGTGGTGGTTTATGGGAGCTAGCACTGTTGTTGTTAGGTTGGGAAGAAAAGAAAAAAAAGTGGTTTTCTCTGTCCGTTGTCAGTGTAACAAGGAGACTAGGATGAGGAAATCAGATTAGTGGTCGTGCTGGCCACTCGTAAAAAACCTATCCTCTTTGAAAAAAACTTTTTCTATTTATAATCATTGTTCAGGGTTTTTTAATTAAGGAAATTATTTCAATTTTTAATCATCCAAATCACCTTAATTAGACCAAAATATTCTCATTTTAAAGACAAATCAATCAACCCTTTTTCATTTGAAATCTCACCATTAATGGATTTATAGAATTAATTTCAGATTTTAAAATAAAAGGGAAAAAATCAACTCTTCCTATTATAATTAAAGCAGTTTAAAGAGGATTGTAACGCCCCGATTTTTCACACACTCTACACTCTAATATGAATTAAACAGTATTTATGTATTTGTATTTTTTTGGAGGGTCTAGAGAGTGAAATAAAATAATCTGAGACCATAGTCACACTGTACGTTATCATAGGAACCTATGGTTAAATTTTGGGTCAAAAACTCAGACTGAGCCCGGTCTGCGTTTTACACTGACAATATAATTTTACTGCTCAGAAAATCTAATTTTGGCACGGGATCGAAGCAGTTAGGTTTGAAATTTAATTTTCCACAATATTGGGAAATTTAAAAATTTTCATTGAAAAAGTGAAAAATGTGATTTTACGGAACCGAATACGGATTTACTAGGACCGGTTAACGGATAAATACTACGTCACTATCATGACACCTCACTAGGGTGAGTCACTAGGTGACTCACCATAGTCATCATGACTTAGAGGTGAAAAGGACCTTAATGCCCCTAAAACTTATCAAAATTACCATTTTATCCCTTCAGTAAATTACCTTTCTACCCTTTAATCATTACTAAGATGAAAACATCATTTTTTTTCACCCATTTTCCCCCTCCTTCACGCAGCCCTCCTCCTTCATCCCCACTCTCCATTTCTTTTACTTTCTCTTCATAAAACTCTCCATAAAACTTCTTCAATCTTTCTACTTCAAGTAGGCAAATCAATCAAAGTGACTAGGAGAAGCTTAAAACTTTGTGAATCTCCACTAAGCAAGAGGTAAGCTTTACTCATCCCCATCTAGAGACTTTGGCTTCTCCATGGATTTCATGATGTGAGGTTTAGATTCAAAAATCCATAATTAATTGTAGAAAAATCCTATGCTCATGAAATTAATTTCTATGAACTTATTAAGACCTCTAGATTCATCATTCAAGAGCAAAGAGCAAGCTCACATGGCTGCCCTATTTTTGTTCTATAAGGCCGAAATTCTAGGAGTATGAGAAGATAGAATTTTGTTTCAATTCTTAGCAAAGAACCGTGGATTTCATCTTTCTATAACTTATATGTCTTGAATCCAAGAGTTTGAAGCAAAATAAAATCCCTAGCCTATGGTCCTAGAGAGAACCGAATTCATGCCCTAGAGGAGGAGGATGATGTTGTTTCAAGTTTCAATTTATGACAATTTCCCTTAATACTAGAATACTCTATGATCATAAATCTAAGAGTATGTAAAATTTTGAGAATTCTAGCCAAAGGGACTAGCTATAACCGAACCTATATGCTAGGTTTTCTCAACAACAAGCTAAT
Organism: Ammopiptanthus mongolicus; assembly: GCA_039655645.1. Classification (NCBI taxonomy): domain Eukaryota; kingdom Viridiplantae; phylum Streptophyta; class Magnoliopsida; order Fabales; family Fabaceae; genus Ammopiptanthus; species Ammopiptanthus mongolicus. Next base: position 46,611,485 of record CM077348.1, on the reverse strand, counting down.
CTTATTTTGTCTTGGTGATGAAGGATCAGAGAATAACCGTAGCATGACAAATCGGAAAGACAATTTGGACCGTTAAACGGACAACTTAGAAACCTGAAGGCCTAAATTGGAATAGGCTACGAGGAGGCTACAAGAGGTAAGGGGAGTTTACCTGAGGAATTCATGATAACTATGTGTTGTCTATAGTGATCTGTATATATATATATATATATATATATATATATATATATATATATATATATATATATATATTTGAGCTGTGGTGATTAGTTGATTTGTTTTAGCTGTTGTTATCTGCTATGATGATTATTGATTCTTGGTTGAATTATCTGTTAATATGTGTTATAGTATTTTAATGCATGTTATAAACTGTATTATCTGCTATAACGTTGGTATATCAATATTGTGATGTTGATTGTTGATTGAGAAGCCTGACAGTGGTCAGTGCTCAATTAATTAATGGAGATAAAAACCTTAAAAAGCTTTGTAGTAAATGTCAAAGATTTATTTGGGAAACGTTGGGAATTTTCAAAGATGTTATGTTTTTCTAAGAAAAAGGATCCAAAATGAAGTTAGTAGGAAAAGGTCAAGTTTTTGGAACTTAAAACGTTTTAAGACTAAACGATGTTTAATTCCGAAAGGATTTACGAAAAACGTTTTTAAAAAACAGTAATGCTGTTCTGGGACGACATTTTTTGTCTCAGCTATTTCCTTTCAAAAATAGTTTTTAGGAAGGGAATTTACAACAAAAGATAAGTTTTATCAGAAATCCACAGTTTCCAAACAGAAAAGTTTTTCTGTAAAACGAGTTTTCCCAACGATGTAAAATCTGTCAACTTGGATGAATTACGGAGATTTCGTTTTGGATTGTGTTTCACAAAACGAAAAACGGTGAAAAACAATGAAAAACGTGAACCTAGTATGCGAGACATCGGGATACTAGTGTTCTGTAAAAATAGCACGAGAAGGCGTGCGACAATGTTATGGACTGTGTATCCTGTGGACTGTGCGTCCTCCTCTTGTTATGGGGAAACATCCTCTTGTTATGAGGAAACGTGATTAAAGGTGAATGATGTTTTCTATTACCACGGAACTTGGGCTGGTGCATCGGTCCAGAGTTCCGCGATTGAGCACTCGGACATTTTGTCCTGCGTTAACGATGAAAAGTTGTAAAACGGTGTAAATTGTGAATAGTCGGGAGCTTTGAGCTACGACAACGAAAGAATGAACACAAAGAAAAGTGACAAGACTTGAAACATTTTTTTCATGCATTTGTTTCTAGGCAGATGTGCCATCTGGATTGGGGGACCTTGATGGCAGGGAACCCTGTGATGACTTTAAGTCATTGCGTAATATTGTGCCTTGATAGACAATGGTGTCATACAACTGACGAATATTGTGCCTTGAGTTGGACAATATCGTATGACCATTTACGATTTATCAAGTACCGCTGAATGTAATTCCATGTAATCGCGTAATGTCATGGTGTTCATGTACTTCCGAATAAGCACTTAGGTGCTGGTCATTGTTGCCTTGGGCCAATGTACCATGAGCCTGATCAGCTCAGTTTTATGTATACAACGGTGTTGGGATTCTCCGGAGATTAAGTAAAGAATTAGATGATGAATATTGAAGTGTCATGCATTTCTTTTGAAAATGACGATGATTGTCGGGTATGAGACCCTATGATATACTACTTGCTTATCCAGTAGAATCTTATACGTAATGATTGTATATGCCCATGTGCTGTTGATGTGTAATGCATGCAGTTATCGTGTGAGTGTTTTTCAAGTGAGTGTTTTTCAAAAAAAAAAAATAATAATAATAATATATTTTTAGTTTCCGCAATGAGTTACCATGTGATGTCCCAGAAGGGGGTGTCACAAGGATGATTTTTGAAATCTTACCAAATTTGGGCAACTAATATTATTTATTAATAATTTTATTATTGTTAAATTATTGCTCACCCATTTTAGCCCAAGGCCCAGTGGACCTGTCTATATTGCTCTTTGATCCAAATTCGTATTTTATTTTTTATTAATTAATTTTTTTATATATTTTTATCAGTCAAAATTAGGTGTTCACACACATATACCCAGAAGTGAAGAGAAGATTATATAGAAAAATATTATTATTGTTGGAATGATAAGACATCTCTTGAAAATAGAAAATAGGGAATAACAAGTATTAAAGGTGGACGGTGGTCTATGATAAATATGGATGATGGTTGACATTAATATGGATGGTGGGTAGTTAAAATGTTTTCTCTGGTAATTCAAATGCACTGTCCAAAATATAATTGTTTCAATATATGGTTTGTTAAATAATTAAATTATATTTTCTTAAAAGATAATTTAATTAAGCCAAACCTAAAAAGGTGACACCCCCTTAATCGTGCGTAGGGGAAATGGAGGATTTATAGTGTGTCGGCCAAATTTGGGTCCATTCTCATGGGCGCGAGGCTTCCCCTGTCACAAGCCCTTTTAAATTCTTTAAACATTTATTGATTTATAAATACTTGAGGAAGTCTATCACCAAGCGATGTGAGACTTACCTCTTTTGAAATACTCAAAATACAATAATCCCCCACATATTTCAAAAGAGGAAATAAAATAAGTTTTATTAGATTCCGGGTTAATAATGAATGCAGACTTTCGAATCTGGTGTCTTCAGGACTACGAACCAGACCTAGATAAATGAGACCTTAATTTACAATGTAGTTGGTGAAGTAAACTTCTATAAACTAAAACATTTCAGTATAAATGGCAATCCCATTTGATATCATCTACATTCTCTCATATCTTTGTTGTTAACGTCATGTTGCGCTTTTCGGCCATATGCGTGCCTGGTTGTTCTTGAGTGCTCTAGAGATTATGCCATCATCTCATGGTAGCGGCCCCACTCCACATTCATATAGATAAATTTCATCAAGTGTATACTGCACTTTATACATCACCCATAAGAGATATGAAATTTATTAAAAAGCTTATAGCTTATCTTCATTAAATGCAATTCTAGCACTTCTCATGAATCTCACACCACAGGAAAGGACTTTCAATGTGCTAGCAGGATTAACACTAACCTTTTATTACCCATATGAACCTTTTCATGGGGTCTCCACTCATAAGGTTGGGTTACCATCATTATTAATTTTCAATTGGCTTAAGTCCCATTCCCTTCGATATGGTATTTATCAAGTTCCTTCCCAAAAGGCTTGGTCAGAGGATCCGCAAAGTTCACTTCTGACTTTACATAATCGATCGATATAATTACATCCTTTAGTAGGTGCTTTATCACTCCATGTCTCAACCTAATGTTTCTGTTCTTACCATTAAAGGTTTTATTGCTTGTAATAACAATTGTCGCCTAATTGTCACAATGTACAAACACAAAAAGAGTTGGCTTTATTCGCAACAACATATTGTCTAAGAAATTTCTCAACCATTCTGCCTCATTACTGGCCTTCTCCATAGCAATAAACTCTGATTCCATAGTGGACTTTGCAATAAATGTATGTTTGGCTGATTTCCAAGTCATTGTACCACCACCAAGGGTGAACACAAAGCCACTAGTGAATTTAATCTCATCCGAATCTGAGATCCAGTCAGCATCACTATATCCTTATAATACAATGGGAAATCCACTATATGTAATATCATAGTTCATGGTACCTCTCAGATATTTCATTAGTCTACTCAAGGCAGTCCAATGATCATTATTAGGATTATGAATATATCTACTCAATATGCATACAACATATGCTATGTCAGGTCTAGTGTAATTCATCAGGTGCAACAAACTTCCAATGATTTGTGCATACTGAGACTGGGCAACTGGGTCACCAATATTTTTCTTCAAGTGGGAGTTAGCATCATAAGGGGTACTCAAGGGTTTGACATCAAAATGTCCGAACTTCTTTAAGAGTTTATCAACATGATGTTCTTGTGACAGTGTTATACTATCACACTTCCTTATGATTTTAACACCCAGAATTACACTAGCCTCTCCCACGTCTTTCATGTCAAATTTGGATGTAAGAAAACACTTTGTTTGATACACTTTGTCAAGGCAAGTGCCAAAGATGAGCATATCATCCACATATAGACAAATAATCACACATTCATCATTTACTAATTTTGTATATACACATTTATCAACTTCAACAGAAGAGGAACCATCACTAATCAAAGTTTGATCAAACTTTCCATGCCATTGTTTAGGCGCTTGTTTTAGACCATATAATGATTTGATTAGTTTACGAACTTTATTTTCTTGACCAGGAACTAATCACCCTTTAGATTGTTCCATATAAATTTCCTCTTCTAAATCGTCATTCAAAAAAGTTATTTTAACATCCATTTGGTGAATAATTAATTTATATGCAGAAGCCAAGGCGATTACAATACGAATTGAGGAAATTCTAGTTACAAGAGCAAAGGTATCAAAATAATCTACGTTTTGTTTTTGAGTAAAACGTTTTGCTACTAATCTAGCCTTATATTTCTCAATAGTTCCATCAGGATGATATTTTCTTTTGAAAATCCATTTGCAGCCAATTGGTTTTGTTCCCGGAGGTAAATCCGCTAAAACCCAAGTATTACATTTAGTAATTGAATCTATTTCTGATTTAATGGCTTGTTTCCAAAAAGTTGCATTAGGTGCAGAAAAAGCTTGAGAAATGGTTAAGGGATCAACATCAACAAGATAAGTGTAAAACTCATTTCCAAAAGATTTTTCTTTTCTTTCTCTTTTACTTCTCCTCAAATTATTATGCATGTCCTCATGTAAGTCATTAGATAAATTATGAGCAAATGTTTCAGAAGTCTTCTCTAATTTTAGAGGAAAAACATTTTCAAAAAAGTCCGCATTTTTTGTCTCAATTATAGTCATACAATCAAACACATCACTTTTTAAAACTAAAAATCTATAGGCAGACAGGCGCACCACAAGGAGATGCACTGGGTCGAATGAACTGCTTAGCTATCAATTCCTCTAATTGAGCTTTAAGTTCTTTCAATTCCAAAGGGGACATTCTACAGGGCGCTATGGATATTGGTCCCGTGCCAGGAATTAAGTCTATGGAGAATTCAATCTCCCTGCTAGGAGGTAGGGATATTATGTCTTCAGGAAAAACATCTATAAATTCACCCACTACAGGAATAGTTGCTATATCCACATGATCCTTAGAACTTGAAGAAAGTAAACATATGAACATGGGTTCCCCACTATTTAGGCATTGGTTAAACTGCGGCACACCAGCAAACAAGGAAGGATTTTCTGCCGGAGATAGGAAAATTATGGACTTTTCTGGACAATTTAGCATAACTTGATTGGCTGATAGCCAATCCATGCCTAAAATGACATCTAGACCTTGTAGGGGCAAACAAATCAAATCAACTAGAAACACCCTATTGGATATTTCCAGTGTGCAACTTCTGAAAACCAGGGAAGTCTCAATACTGCCCTCTGCAGGAGTAGACACAGCTAAAGGGTATGGCAATGGAGTCAAAGTCAATTGCAGGCGTAAAGCACATTCCCAAGAGACAAAAGAACGGGTTGCACCCGAATCAGAAAGGATAATAACAGATTCTTGGTTTAGAAGGCCGGTACATTTAATCAGACCATCTTTCCCCTTAGCTTTCTTACCACTGAGGGTGAAAACTCCTCCTGTGGATTGGTTACCAGGAATGGCAACTCCTTTTTTCTTTAATAGAGGACAATATGGAGAAGAGTGTCCCGACTGCTTGCAAGAATAACACACGTTCTGACCCGCTAGGCACTCTCCACCATGTTTCTTCCCACATTTTGGGCATCCAATAGCTTTAGGAAAGTTAGAGGTCTGCACTTGCTTACCCTTGTCCAAATTACCTTTTGCTTTAAGTTGTTGATGATGTTTACCTTCACTCCTTGTCTTGAGCCGTTTTTTCTGATTCTCCACTTCCAGTTCTTGCAAACTTTCTTCAACCACATAAGCTTGTTGGACGATGGTGGGGTATTTAGTAAATCTGGTTTGAGTCAAACTGTTCTTGATATCAGCTCTCAAGCCCCATCGAAACTGATCTATCTTCCATTCTTCATTTGGAGCATAACTAGCCTGCGAAGCATGCCTTGCCATGAGCAATTGACATGCTTCCTTGCTTTAGTTCCATGAATTCCCTTTCTTTCTGCTTTCTGAGGTTGAGGGGAATATACTTCTCAAGAAAAATCACTTGGAAATGCTCCCAATCTAAAGGTGTCCCCACAGCTACAATGTGAGCCCTCATACCCTTCCACCAATTAGCAGCTTCCTTCTTTAGCATATGAGTTGCAAAAGTAACCTTTTGCTCCTCAATACACTGTACAACTTCAAAAATCTACTCCATGGCTACTATCCAATGTTGAGCATCCAGAGCATATTTCACCACAGAGAAGGCAGGAGGGTCAAGCTTGCGGAAATGGAAGAAAACACGGTTGGCATCGTCCTGGGGTTGGGCTGGTTCTCCAGCCTGAGCCTGGTGGTTGAGAAGATTGTTGGTAGCAATTGTCTGATCCCTCACGACCTGCATGAACTCGTCCAACCACTCAAACCCGTGCCCAGGAAGTCCTGGAGCATCTCTTCTAGGTCTCCCGCGACCTGTGGTTCCCCCATTCATAATTCTGCATACCACATACTAATATCAAGCTGATCAGACTTAATACTTACTAAGTTAGTAGTTAGAAAAATAAGTGGTGAAATTAAGCAACAACGATTCTATGTAAAACTACCCATAGTTCAATTAGATCGAACTGCTCTGATACCATAATTGTAATGCCTTATAATAGCGTCTAGAATCCAACACAAGACATCCACAAATTTGATATACAAAACAATAGTCTTAACACAACGGTTATATATGACTTTACAAATATCAAAACATTACATACGTAATCTTCGCAATCTTAAAGCGAATAAAATCTTAAGACTTCATTAAAACAGTTTATGAAGTCAAGAGGTACATAATAAAGGTTCCCAAAATACAATTATGATCAAAGGATAAATCCTTCAAATCTTCAAATATCCTCCGAGGGATCTAAACCTGCTTATCTGAAACAATAGGGAGCCTAGTGAGAAAATAATTCTCAGCGAGCTTTTGCTTCAAGCAAGGACATATGAATTAAACAATACCTTTTATGCAATTGAAAATGAATTTGAACATGGGCATTTTAAACATAAAACATTCACTAGGTAACTTCAAGTGTGAGGGACTTTAAGTACTCTAGTGTAAAAGATTTTGATATGGCAGTCAGAGCTCTATGACAACAATCAGGCGTCCCTTAATTACTAGTACCATATCCTAGCCTTCAAGAAGATGAAGGACTTATGAAAAACATGTCTCACCCAAAATTGCTATTGTGGCCATAATGGCTAAATTTAGTTTCGAAATTGTGTTTCACCAAATATAGACCACTTTAAATTCTTAATGCCATGCTATAATTCATTTTCTCAAAATTCATATCCATTCACAAAGGGGACAGCAAGTGTCCATGTCAGCAAGTACGAAACCATCATTTATAATTAGCAAAACTATCATAATTTGAAAGGAAATGTCTATGGTTACCATTCCCACCATTTAATTCACAAATCAAAACATCCATTCAATAACAATTAGGAGCTATTAAAGACTCAACCAAAACTGAAAATGTCAATAAAATATTGATAACAAGTTTGAAAATATCCATAAACCAAATTCACACAACTTAGGGGATTATACACTTTAAAATCTGTCAGCAAGAGTTTTCAGCAACTTACAACAGAGATTTCAACATCCAAACTGAATCAAATTTCGAAATTTCAAAGACTATATTGTCACAAATTTTGTCTATTTTCCAATGGCATATGAATTAACTCAATCCAACATCAGTACAATTTATTACAAATTTAACATCACAACAGCATCAGTACAGAATTTCCTACATCAACAGCAACTTGCATGTCCTTTTTCTCCCTCAATACTTAATGCATTCCAGAGCCTATTTCGAAGAGAAATAAGCCTAGTTTTCAATGGTACAAAAATCAACTCAATCCAACATTAGTACAATTTATTAAAAATTAAACATCACAACAGTATCAGTACAAAATTGCCTACATCAACCGCAACTTGCATGTCATTTTTCTCCTTCAATACTTAATGAAATTTAAACATTCAAGAACCTATTTCGAAGGGAAATAAGTCTAGTTTTAAATGGTATAAGAATTAACTCAATCCAATATAGATACGATTTATTAAAAATTAAACATCACAACAGTATCAGTACAAAATTTCCTACATCAACAACTTGCATGTCATTTTTCTCCCTCAATACATTATGATGTTTAAGCAATCCAGAGCCTATTTCGAAGTGAAATAAGTCTAGTTTTCAATGGTAAAAATATTATTTCGAAATGATCTATGTGGGGGAAGTTATCGACAAAATACTGACAGAATGTCAATATGGGTTTGGAGATTAATTCCTCCCCCATTATCAATTTCTCCCAAATCAGCCCCTTACTCACACATGCAATTAAACCCAATGATTCATACCACAAATAGAGTAAAAAATAAACAACTTACAGAATTAATAAATCATTTAGCAATTATTTGGGACTTATGGTTATCCAATGTTACAAACAAGCAAAAACTCACATGACTATGTAGTAGAGTCAAGGTTTTTAATGTGAGTTTCTCTTGAGTTTCTTTCTAAGCTGACCTTTACTCCCCTTTTTGATCACCAACTGCAATGGTTCCTAGCTCTCAACGAAGGAAAAATGACAGCCCTTCTAGCCCTCTTGAAATTTCATACTTGTAGCTTGTTAGAGGAAGGATTTTCCTAGCAACACTACCTCTATTTGGACTGAATTCTTTGAGGGGGTTAACAGGTCTTGCATTGCTGCCCTTCTTGCTTGGTTTGGATGCTTATGAGTGGGTATGAGTATGGAGTAGGATGTTAGAAGAAGATTGATGTATGTTTTATGATGGTGTTAGAAAAAATGGAGAAAGGAAAGTGGTGGTGGTGTGGGTGAGCGCTGGCTGAAATTTTGGAGAAGGATGAGAGGAAGGGGAAAGGTTTTCTTGGGTCCAAAAGTGTAGGAATGAAGAGTAAATATCCAGCCCCTCTCCCTATGGGCTGGCTGAAAATCCTTATCTTGAGGGAGAAGAGGTGATTGGTTCACCAATTGGGCAAGATTTGCTTAAAAGATATTGGTCCTTTCATGGATTTTCTAAGGATAGAGATGGATAATGAGGATTAAAATAAGTGGGTGTGTGTATGTGTGTGATTAAAAAGCATAAAATTCTAGATTAATAATAGTTAACCCAACTCAATTGTATATAAAAATTCTATTCCCACTTTAATCAACAAATAATTACTTCATCATTCAATCAATCATTTAATTGCGCAGTTATAAAATATAAAAGGATCCAATCACACCCATGGTTTAAAAAAAAAAATATTTGAAATGAAAATACTAGAATACCCTTGGGGAAGGATAACAAACATCTTTTTCACCGTGAAATAGGCTACATCAACAAAGATAACCATGGTGTCATCTTGATCAGGATCAACACCTTTGAAATCTTCATCCGTGAATGAGATTGAGGGTGAAGATTTAGACTTCAAAGGTTTCTTTGATATCGAATTTATAGTTCGGATAGCCTTCAGGTGACGTCTTCGAGCATAGCTTGTAGGGCCACCTCCTGCAAATCCACCAGATATGGGATTGATGACTCCCCTTGTGCCTCGGTACTCTTCATTGTTATCATTTTGCCTTCTTTCCTCTTCACATTATGTTCCCTTCCTCCACCTTGTCCTCTGCCACCTTGACGACCTCAACCTCTGTACTGTGGTCGGTCAGGATTGTTTCTCGAAACAAAATTATTTAAATGCCCTGCTTGGATAAGTTCTTCGATTTTATCCCTTAGAGTCCAACATTCTTTTGTGGTATGACCATAGTTATGATGGTACCAATAGTGCTTGCTTCTATCAGCGACTGGCGAGGTTTGCGCAGGTTATGGAAGTTGAATTAACTTCAATTGGCAAATTTCATCTAGAATCCGAGCTCTTCCAGTATTGAGTGGAGTATAATTTCACCTTCCGCCTGTCATCATTATGTCTCACCTTTTCTCTTGTTGTTTGAGATCCTCCATGATACCCACGAGTTTTGGCTTTGAATTCTGCAACTTGCTCCATCTGGATATACCCTGCAGCCCTTTCTCGTAATTCATCTATGTTCGCAGGCGGTTTCCTAGCTAAATGATCATAAAACGGTCTAGACTTAAGTCCCATTAATAAAGCATTAAGGGCGGTGTTTGGGTTCAAATTCCTGATTCGAGATGCTAACTCGCTGAAGCGGTCCATGAAATCTCGTAATGACTCATTTCTTTCTTGTCTCATATTTACCAACGCTGCCGAGGTCAAACGATGAGCACAGCTGGTGGCAAATTGAGCTCTAAACTTGGCCATTAGAGTGTCAAAACAATCTACAGATCTCGATGGTAACCAAATATACCAATTTAATGTTGTGCCTTTTAATGAGGCGGGAAAAACTTGACATAATACTGCATCATCATTAGTTATCAAATTGACTTGCGTAACAAAGGCATCAATATGATCCTCGAGATCAATTGTGCCGTCATACCTTTCAATGTCCAGTGGTTTCCGCCCTCTTGGGAGTGGGGTTTCCATGATGCCATCAATGAAAGGGTGTCTATGAACTATGGACCTTTCGGCTGGTGGGACAACCTGCAAAGAAATCTCGTCCATCCGGACCCGATATCGGGTTCGCTTTCTTGCCTCTGGCTATGGGACATGAGAAGTCTCCTGGTAATGATGATTGTGAGTTGTCTGGTGTTGGGAATGACATCTGGGTCTTTCCTGGGCAGTCGATTGGAAAGAAGTTGGGGTTCGATCCCTGCTACGGCAGTGTTATCGAAAAGCGGCCATGGCGGCGCCATGGCGGAAGGCGGTGGCGGGTTTCGAAGGAACCGCCACACTATGGACGTAGCGATGCGGATTTCGCATGGCGGTCTGTGGCGGCCGCATGGCGAGTGGCGGCCATGGCGGATGCGCCGGCCATGGCGGAAAAGGGGGAAAATTTAAACAAAAAAACTTGAAACAGAGGTGTGGGTCGTGCGACCCGACCCGGATTTTCGGCCCAAAATGGGTAAAAACCCTAAGCCTTCTCTTCTCTCTGTTTTTTCTTTCTTCTCCGACCACCCTCTGTCCACGCGACCACTGTCCGGCGACCACTGACCTCCGGCGACCACCGTCCGACGACCACTGACCTCCGGCAGCCCCTCTATGTCCGGCGACCAGCCTGCTCATGTTCTCTTCCATGAACTCTTTTTTTCAGTTACTAATACTAATAATACATATTTCTAAATGTTGAAAACAACAAGATTCATTAATGTTTCCCATTGGAAATAGAAGCACTTTAAGTCTTAGGTTCATATATGTTTAGATTCATGTACTTAGTGAGTTTAGGAAGTTGTACTTACATCTATTTTTCCTTGTAAACATGATGTGTAATTAATTATCATGACAATAATAATAATAATAATAATAATAATATACTAATAATACATGTTTCTAAATGTTGGAAACAACAAGATTCAATAATGTTTCTCCTTGGAAATAGGAGCACTTTAACTCTTAGGCTCATGTATGTTTAGATTCTTGTAATTAGGGAGTTTAGGAAGTTGTACTTGCTTTTATTTCTCCTTGTAAACATAATATGTAATTAATTATGAAGTGTATACAAATACAAAGGCTGCCTATGTAATTAATTATGAAATATATATAAATAATTATATTTATTTCTGTAGCTTTTGCTTTATATATATATATATATATATATATATTTTTTTTTTATTTTATCCGCCATGACATCCGCCATATGACCGCATCGCCATCCGCTATATTGTATGGCGGATTTTTGGCCGGCCGCCATAGGCCGCCATCCGCCATCGATAACACTGTGCTACGGTCTCTTTGCAAGCGACGATAGTCCTCCCTAATATGCTCATTCTCCTGCCTGAGTGCATCCATCTGTGCCCTCATGGATCAACGGATTGTTTTCCGCGGGGTGATTGGCATGTGGATGTGTTTGCTCAGCTTCTGGTTCGTGGACCTCATATTCAAGTTCCCCACCAGTTCCACCTTCACTCCCTTTGTTGGCTTCTTCCTCATCTCTCCTATTTCCCCCGTTACCCCTCATCATTCCTCCTATTTCCGCCATTACCACTCCTGGTTCGCACCATCTCAGCAGATTTGTTAGTGTGACCGAGGAAAGTTTACCTCAGCCCCACGGTGGGCACCAATGTTCTGTCCAAGTATCTCAACTCTGAGATATATGATCAGAAGTAATATCTCTCACCTAACTTCAACTATTCTCCCTCAAATATGTTTGAAAAGTGTTTGTATAGCTTGACAAAATGAGAATCCTGCTCCTACGTATCCCAATTAGAGAATCAAAGCTACGTAGTTCTAAGTTGTGGTTGTAAGGCTCTATTTATAGACTTTTAATGATAACTTCCTTCGAAGATAGAGGGATTGATCTTATCCATTAGTGAATTTCAAGAGGGCTCCAATCTGTTATGGAGTTCTGAGATTTTAGTATATCCAATCTTTTCAGTTTGATTAGATATTTCAAGTTCTTATCTAATCTCAAGGTGGTTCCGAATATTAAGGGATTACATCCTTGATTTATGACCAGAGTCATAAATATTCAAATGAAGGATAAGGTCTTAATCCTTTCAACTTATGCTCGGTCACCGAGCTACTTTATCCTCGACTTGCTAAGTCATGAGGTTCTGAGTAACTTAGTAAGAAATAAAGAGATACTCGGTCTTCTACCATGAATACTCGGTTTTCCGAGTATCCAAGTCTTGTTTGCCGAGCATTTAAGTCTCGGCCAGTACACGCCCCAACAACAGTTATTAGCTATAGCCCTAATGGCTGCTTTCTCGTTGAAGAAAGAGAGGTCTAACACAATTGTGGAATTTGGGGGTAGGGGGGAAATTAATTCTAGTACACAAATTTTCTAACGATTATGATGTTGAAAATTCCCACTCTTAATTTAATATATTAAAAATCAGAATCACAGCCCGTAAAAGGACTACTGACAAACTAACAAATAATTATATTTCACTGTGAACTACCATGATATCAGGTACAATGATCAAGGATAAACAACCTGCTAAAACAAGCAGCTATTTGAAGTAAATATCATTCACTAGAACAGTTTATTTATTCATAATACACACGCCTCATCACAGTTGATTGCACGAATAAGTTTAAGTCCAATCACATAACTTTATCTCAAAGAAGAAAGAAGACATGGATAATTTATCCAAACAAGAAAATTTATTATACAAGTTAACAGTGTAAAGTGCTGAAACATACATAATGTTCATGAAATCTAGGGAAAAAAGGAACCTCTCTCCTTTTACAGCCAATTTATTGGATGAAACAAGGTAAACACTGGTTCTATCAATAGAAACACAAACCCTTAAAGTTTTCTTGTTCCCGATCTTGGAGCTGATGCCTGTGGAAAAATCAATGCATATATGTTACTCATTCTGTAATTTCTTGCTCTGCATAACTTTTCTAATGAAAAGGTAATCCTGGCTTTAGACAAGTTTTTCTAAATCACAATTTCCATTCTCTAAATGTCTTCAAAGCTAGAGGCACGGATACGACATGACATGAACATGGGGATATGGCAAATTTTGAGAATTATAAGGGTCGAGCACTAGACAGCTATGATATAGGATATAAAATTAATATAAGGTTAACATAAATGCAAAAATTTTAAACTAAAAGAGAGGAATAAAGTTTTAAAAGTTAGTATAAGCAATTGTAAACATAATAAAATGTCAACATTTATCTTAATTGTTGTGACATTTCCATCTATGATGGTATAAAAATATAAAAAGTAAATGTACAAAGTTTGTAGAATATAATTAGGAGCGTCCGAAAGTGTCCATGAAGTATCCTAAGCAGATACGTGTCCGCGTCCGTTCTCCATCGCTTCAAATACTAGGCTGTCACATGCCTTTTACTCTTTTCATAAATGTGTAAATTGGAAAAGCAATAACAAAACTCAATCTCCCACTTGGCATGCTTAATGTCACCAACTCATATATAAAGCGACGCATAACAATCAATCATGTAGTTGTAAATTTGAAGACATTAGAAAACATCACGAGAAGGAACAGTACCAAGTGTTAATGCCCCTTGCCATGATCATCATGACCTTCCCAGGGATGCCTCCAGCCCTAGAAGGTTAGTAGAAAACAAAACAATAAACAAATCAGATAAGCAACTAATGTATGCCCAAGAAGGTAGTTTCACATCCTTACTTACCAACACAACAGGGCCATCTTGCTTTGCTCTGTACAATACCCAAAACCTGAAGAAAAAAAAAACACAAACACATCATCATAAGTGTCCATCCACGAAATAGGGGGATCCTCTCATATGCTTTTTCTTCCCATGTGGTCAAGTGAACGAGAGATAGACACACAAGTTATAAAAGAAATTCTACAAATCTTAAATGGATCCACTAATAAAATATCTGTGTATCTCTCTCTGCCATTCCCACAAAATACAGTACAAAAGTCCTTTTTCTAATAACTAACCATAAAAACAGGAAAACAAACAAGTGAAAATATAGATTGTTATTGGGCATTATCATTATAGATTTAGATGTGGACTAAGTGAATGTATTGGTTGATCAATTACCACATGACAGCGCACAAACCCTTGCCGGTGACAACATGCCAGCGCTTTGGTTGATGCACAGTGAAACCCTTGTAGGTTGTGCCCTCCCCATGTCCATGTCCTCCTCCACCCATCTCTCACCAGCGACACTGCGATGCGAGCGACTGCTGTGTTTGCGTATGTGTAGTTTGGAATAAGGGATTGAATTGATGTTTTGTGAACAAGGGAAGACAACAACCAAACAACGAAGAGAGGAGGATTAGACCCAATAATCAATTACCCACTTACGCATCCACCCGGCCCTATCACAACAATAGCATAGCCCCACTGGCCCACCCTATTTTCTTTCGTCGCTGGGCTTATATATTGCAACGAGAACCCATAAACTTCGATGTTAGGGTGGGTTCTTTCCAAGATTGAAATTACATTATCAGGAATCATATGTCCGAAAATGTTATTATGAAAAATGATATTTCTACTGATGTGTTAGGTAATTAATTTAAATTTCTAGGAATGTTTTTATAACTTATTTAATTTAAAAATTTAAAATATTTAATAACACAAATAAATATGATAAAATGAGGTGGAAATGGGAAATTATAGGTTGTTGAGTTTTATTCTTATAAAAATATTAGATTCTCAGCCTTTAAGATATGAATAAAAAGTGAGCAAATCATGCACAAATAACATTCCTAGGAATAAAAAGTACCTAAGAATAAATTTTTAAAACTTGAAACAAACATGAGAACGTCGCATTCCCTCCCTCATTTTCCCGAGAATAATGCTACAATACTTAAAACAAACACACTCCTATGTTATCATTCAGGACAAAAATATATATAAGGGAGTAGTAAAAGAAGCCCAACTTATTTTGTTTGAAAGTTTGATTAGTAATGGAATTGAATGGTCAAGATGGAAAACCTGAATTACTTTTTACTAGGATTAAATTTGTATTTTTAGTATAAATATATTTTGCATTCTCAATTAATCATGAATTATTTATATCATTAAAAATATTTGAAATTTATAATAATTATCTTAAAAGTTACATATAGGATAATTTTTTATTGGCTTAATTGCACTTTTGGTCCTCAGGTATTTTAATTGTGCAATTTTAGTCCCCCAAGATTTAATTGCACCAACTGGGTCCCCCAACTATCACGATTGTGTAATTTTTGTCCCTCAGTGTAACACCCCGATTTTTCGTGCTTTCTAAGGACAATAAACTCAATTAACGAGTTTATATTTTTATCTATGTTGTAGAAAATGATTTTGGAAAAACTAAAATCATATTCATGCTCCATGCAATCGTAGGAACCTACAGTTAAATTTTGGGCGAAAACTCAAATGGAGTTCGGTCTATATTTCACGGATGATAGTGTTTTACTACTATAAAGACCTAATTTCGACTAACGGTCGGAGCCATTAGTCTTAGAATTCGATCATCTACATATTTGCTAAAATTCATCTTGACGTTCAAAAGTGATAATAATATATTATATTTTGTCCAAGAATCGAACTGGGAGACGATTGGAGCCGTATAAGGGTTTCACGGGACCCGCGAGCGGATAATCTTGATGTCAAGTCAATGTCAAGTCACCTAGGGACTCGTGTCAGGGTCATGATGATTTTCAAAATATCTGGACGCGAAATGACCGAATTATCCTTGGTCTTTTAACAAAATGACCAAAATACCCTTCAAGTTAATTACAAGTTTGCCATAATGTAAAAATATCTATTTCACTCTCTCACCCTCCCTAGGCCATTCGACCACTTCTGCATCTTCCCCCACTCTCACTTTTCTTTCTTTCTTTCTCTCCTTTGTTCTTTACATTTCCTCCATTGAAAAAGCTTGGAAACCTTGAGTTTTTGGTGATTCAAGCTTGATTCTCTTAAGGAAATTCATCTAGGAGGTAGTAACTCTATCCTATCTCTCTCAATCTCTCCTTTCATCCCTTCAAATCTCAATTTCATGGAAGTTAGGGTTTTTACCCACAAACTTCAAGAAAAATCCTTTTAATACCAAACCAATTTCTTTGGCCTAGGTTCATGACATCCTTTCGTGATCCAAGAGCTTGGAGCTAAGAAATTCCTCTAACCCATATGGGTAGTGAGGGGCCGAAACCTACACATAGTGGGTGAGAAGGTTTTTGGTTGGATTTTGATGTTTTAAGTTTGTATCTAGGGTTATCTCACTTAGTTAGGGTAGTATCCAAGAGATGAAAATTTTTGGAGCTCCCTAGCTATTTTTAATAGCATAGGGCCGAACCCTAGAGGTAGAGAAATAGGGAGAATTTTTGTGTTTTGTGCTAATGCATTGATTGATTGTATGTGTGTAGTAATCGGCGGATAATCGAACGAGAGATCGAGCGAAGTTTCGAATCGATCGGGAGATTGCTATTGCATTGGGAACTCCAAGAGGTAAGGGGACAAACCTGAGGAATTCCAATTTCGACAGCTATGTGCTGTGTTTCTATATTTGGGATATAATTATTTAGCTGTGCTTGATTGTTTGTGGCGTGATTTATTTTACTGCTGATAATTTCCTATGCATGATATACCTGCTTATATGTGAATGTATGATATGGCATTGGAATGAATGTATGTATGTATCATGTGTCCTGTTGTGGGGATTATTACATTAAAGGATCTAAAATCGGTTAGAATCCGATAATATGTAACCTAAAAGCTTCAAAAAGCTTGAGACGTGGATTAAGGAAAAATAATAATATTTAATTGTTTTCCAAGTAATTTTAAGAGAAAAAGAAATTAATTAGCTCTTTGGAATAAAATAATATTAAATATTTGCTTTTTAAGGGTAAGTTGACTCGAAGGGCAAAATGGGAAAATTTTGGCTTTAACGAAGAAAAATGAAGTTTTTAGGATGAATAGTATTTTTGAAAAAATTTATTGGTTTTTAAAATAATAAAGTTAATCTTTGGAGCAAAAGCGTTTTCGACAAACGTGATTTCAAATTATTTGATTTTATTCAAGAACAAGGGTTTTTACAAACCGTAATTCGAAGTTTGTGTTTTATCGAAAAACTACAAAAAGAAAAGAAATGGTCTTTAGACCAAGTTTTGTTTTATGGAAAACCGATCCCGAGGACTTTGTGTAAATTTCAGAGATTTGGGTTTTAGTTCTGAGTTTTCAAGAAAATGTGGTTTTTGGTCTTGGAACTTAGAAACTGAGACATCGGGGTTCTAGGGTTCTGCAACAACACGTGGATCAAGGATCCGTGTCAGTATGTTGGTCCTACCAGCTTGTGGACAATCTTTGTGGTCATGTAAGTTTGCGGATGCTTTTATGCTTTTGAATCCAAAATTCTAGACTGGTGCATCGGTTAGGGATTTTTGGATTCGAGCTGTTTTGGAATAAATGTCCTGTTTTGAGAAAAATGTTGTAAAGGCTTAAAGAGTCTAAAACATTGTGGTGGTTAATAGCGTTGATGCTTCAACGAGGAAATATCGATATGACAAAGATAAACTAACGAAAACAAAATGGTTTTCTCATGCATTCATGTTTTTGGCAAACGTGCCATGAAATGAGGGGACCTTGATGGTAAAGAAAACCTGGGGGATGACTTATGTCATCATGTAACATTGTGCTTTGATGGACAATGATGTCATACGTGCCGTGTGTGTGCGTATTATGCCCTGAGTTGGTCAATATAGTATGACTGATACATCGTAAGTACCATTGCCATGCGCGCCCATGTGCTATTTCCTGGGAAGTTAAGTGCTTACGTTTTTGCCAATTTATTTTGGTGTTAGTCATTGTTGCCTGCCGGTCAATGACCTTGGAGCCTGATCAACTCGCTGCTTTTGAATGGTTATAGGATTTCCGGAAATTAAGAACTGAACGTTAGTTAAGATATGTGGAAGTGTTCATGCATACGTTTTGAAAATAACGTTGGCTGTTGGGCACGAGGCCCTTGTGTTTTTATTGTTAGTACTCTGATATATTGTACTATATTATGCATGATGATATTTTGTGAGACATGATTACATGAATCTGCTGTTTGTGTTTGGGTACGTAGTTGTCGTTTTTGGATTCATATATTGGTTTCTCACCCTTGCATTTTTCTTGGACTGTTCTGTTTCTGGTTGTATATATATATATCATATGTACAGATGGATATGGGGAGCGAGGGGTTGGCCCACTCGAGAGTCCGCTCCCTAACCTTTGAGCATCGAGACGACCCGAGGTCGTTGGTCATCCACCCGGGTGCCAGCAGCACAGCCTCTACTAGACCCGTCTGCACCCTGCGCGAGACTACGGAGGTAGCACCTCAGGAGCGGGTGCATACAGTAGAAACCATCCAGATTCCGCTACCACCGATCTGGATGATCTTGCAGTATCTATTAGATCAGGGAGAGCTACAGCATGACATTCCAGCCGTCCAGCCCTTGCAGCAGCTGCCTTTGACCCCTCCCCCTCCGTTTGTTTTGGTGCCTATGGGGCCGGGGGAGGAAGACGAGGAAGATCCCGAGGAGGAGGAGCTTAGAGCGACACCTGAGTACCATCCTTTAGAGAATGGGGATGCTCCGGCCGGAGGAGCTGGGGATGCAGGGATGATTGATAGGGATGTAGTTTCCCCGGATCACTCTTTTGATGGGACCGTTGGGCCCTCTTTTGGAGGACTGTCCAATGGGTTCCACTAGTCTTGACCAGTGTAGGGTGTAGACTTACTTTTGAGGTAGCGATTTTTGGTTAGTATGTTAGCGGCTACTGATGACCATGAGTTTTAGTGATATGGTTTCCAGATTATCGCTACCTAGTTTTTAGAGTTTTAGCATTTTGCTTTTACTAGTTTTATTTTGAAGGGACATGTTGTCCACAGTTCTTTTGTTTATAACTGACTATTGATGCATATATATATATATATATATATATATATATATATATATATATACACACACACACACACACACACACACGCGAGTTCTTCTGTTATTACTCTGAGCTGTGGTTATTTATAGTCATTATACGAAAAAAATTTATCACGATTTTCGGGACTTAATAAGATATATTTGAATAAACTGTTTTTCCTAAAGTAAAACCAACAAGTTTTATTTAACGTTTGGTATGTGTTTTGGGTTACAAATGTGATGCCGGATTGAGGGTGTCACATTAGTGGTATCAGAGCGGACCTCTCCCAGTACGATGTGGTTCGGGGACGAACCAGGCGGAAGCTGGTGGGCATGTGACGCCTGAGGCTGACGAGGGCGGGGAGTGATCGCCGGTGCTTGAGGCACGGACAAGGAGCGGCTCCTGGCAGACTTCTAGGCAAAAGGACACATGAATGAACTGAATTCACATCGGAATGAGTGGGATCCTGAGACTGTGCAAGTATGAGACTGTATAGTTAAGGAAGGCTTAAAGGAATTGATTGGTACTACCTATACAAACAAGATGCATCTTCTTTTCGGGAGTCCAGAACATAAGAACTCCATAGTTAAGCGTGCTTGGCTTGGAGCACTTGTGGGATGGGTGACCTTCTGGGAAGTTTCTCTGAAAGTGTGTGAGTGAGGACAAAGCACGCTGAAAAGACCCGTGTTGGTTTGTGAGGACAGTCGGCAATCCTGAAAGCAGTCCGAGACGTTACAAATGGTATCAGAGATGGTCGAGTCTTTCGGGAATCTTTGGGGAATAGGTCTGTTATGTTGATGTTGTGTGATCTTTGATAGAGGTCGGATTGAATTACTTCCAAGAAGTAATGTGTGTACATAACTGCTTTCTGCTTTGGTTTCTGGTTGCAGTTTGACTGATTTAAATCTTGTAGATCAGACATGGAACTAGAAACTAAAGCCAGAGCTGGACGAGGACGTGGACATGGACGTGGCCGTGGACGTGGTCGCGGAAGAGGAGCCGATGTCCAGGCTGAGGATGCTGTTGGAGCAAATGGAATGGATTTCGCTGCTCAGGCAATGGCAAACATGGCTGCGGCTATTGCTGTTCAGACCGCAACCATGAATGCTCACAATGCTCAGGAACAACTTCGTGCTGACCAGGCCGCTGAGGGCCGAAGCTTGACTACTTTCAAGCGTCAGAATCCGTCGCAGTTTCATGGCGACGTGGACCCAGAGAAAGCTGATCTGTGGATCCAAGAGATCGAGAAGATTTTTGAGCTGATACACAACCCAAAAGAAGTAAAGGTACCCTATGTGACACCCTTTACCCCGCGTACGATAATACATAAGAAAATCATACATGCTTTTTAAAATAATATCAATATAATATAAATCTCAAAGGTAAAGTGTATCAAATCATCCAAAAATATAACATGAGAATCTGAATAAATTGAAATCCTTTAACATATAACAAACTGCGGAAAAAAATAAACATAAAACATAACCTAAATCCCGATGTCACATGATCGGAGCTGGTATCCCTAAACATACATCGGAATAAAACCGAATAACGTAAAAAATAAATCCTAACTACTGAGAGAGATCTCCCCGAGATCACTCCTCGTCAGCATGCTCACCCTCCTCTGCATATACAACAACATATGCACAAGAATAACAAAGAGAGGGATAAGAAACACAATCATGAATATATGTAAACGGAATGGAATAGTAATTAAGATGGCATACAACATACATCAATCAACACAGATATAATCAATATATATATCAAAGATGCATGTTAATGCGAATGCAACATCATTACTCTATATGCATGTGGCCAACAACTCTAACTCTGGAAAGACGATTTGGAGTACATGTCCGGTTATCAACGTGGATGATATGCCAGACCTTGGGCCATCCCCGAACACTCTCATTAATCCTGATAACGTATAGTGGCTAGTCAGGGTACTCAAGCTTATTCATTAGGTCACTCCGACAATAGGCAGCTAGCCCATGTCACCTGGAACTTCCATATCCAATGTACCCGCAAGGCCGGGATAACACCCACCTTGGCCTCCACTATCACGATTCATCGTTTTCTTTCCACCCAACATATCAACTTCAACGTATGATGCATGCTATGCTTAACAACATGCTAACACATGTCCAATCATCCACCATCATAATCAATCACATTGATTCTAAACAATGACCATCAACGATGATCATCAAACAACTAGGCGCTAACCATCGTTATTGCCTTTATCAACATTGCCAATATTATCATACCGTCATTATTAGTACTAACGTTCTTTTTTATATTATCAACCTTGAATTGTGATCTCACAGTCTTTTCCCATTACCCTATTCATTATTCCTTCACAGCAGAATCTGGGTGAGAAACCCAGATTCGCTAGGATAATCGTGTCTTGCGAAGCGAGTCCGAGAGCTCCTAAACAGGTTCTCAAATTCGCTAGGCGAATCATGGCTCTCGAGGCGAGCCAGAGAGCCCCAATATTTGTTTCTATCATTCGCCTCTCGGATTACAATCCACTAGGCGAATCACGTCAGACCACGAATAGTCTCTCTGTTTTGCCTCGCGAATTTATATTCGCCAGGCGAATCGTGACAGATGTGGGAATCTTAGGAATTTCTCTAAGTTATCCCTATACCTATCATCCCATCTCTTAAGAATCATACCTATGGGTTTCCAAAAACTAATCCAATATTATCAATCTCACCTCTCATAACAACTCATTCATTATGGGGTGTCAAATGTCCTAGAGTTATGCTCTTTCACTAATCCTATTTTCGTCATTGTAACGCACATCATCATCAAGTCATCATTATCAATGCACATCATGCACTCTCATTAATACATATCATATGTATGTACTTACTGTTCATCGTATTAGAACCAAAACAGTAATGGCTAATGACCCCTAAAAGTTTTAATGATTAACAAAATTATTATATGATTGTTGAATTTACTCGAAGTCAAGTTTATGCTAATCCATAAGGTCAAAAGACCTTTGTATGTTTCTGACTTCAGATAGTTCTCCAAAACCAAAGTTTCATCTAGCTCTTAAAGGACAACAAGCTCATGGCAATATCTTCGTCCAAAGAAATTACATGGTTCGTCCAAATAATCTGTTGGACTATAGTGGTAAAGGTTTACGTACAAAACATGATCATATAGTATTGTGCGTCCAATTGTTTACACTGTTTTTTGCATCCAACTGTTTATACATATTGTGCGTCCAATTGTCTACACTACTTGTGCGTCCAACTGTCTATATAAATTGTGCGCCCAACTTTTTATATATGCCTATGCGTCCACTAACTTCATTTTGCAGATGATGTGGCTCTCTCTTATTCAAAAGATTTAATTGGTTATAAGGAAATATCTTTTTCACATAAGACAAAAGAAAGTACGAACGTCGTACTAAGCAAACCACGTAGAGCAAAGAATCAA
Organism: Ammopiptanthus mongolicus; assembly: GCA_039655645.1. NCBI lineage: Eukaryota > Viridiplantae > Streptophyta > Magnoliopsida > Fabales > Fabaceae > Ammopiptanthus > Ammopiptanthus mongolicus. Next base: position 46,588,439 of record CM077348.1, on the reverse strand, counting down.
GTAGAGAAAAACGCTTGTCGGCGATAAAAGCAAAATCAGTCTGCGACCATTCAAGCTGCTACTACTTCCTCATTCCGAAAGGACAAATACACAACGAAGAACAACTGGCAAATGATTCTGTGCCTAACGGATATTTGAATGTGTCTAAACGGAAAAGTTTTCCCACTATTTTGAAATCAGAAGGTCAAGACAAAGCTATAAGAAGACCCTCCTCTGAAGAAGCAAAATAGAGAACACACAAGCAAGAAAATATTCAAGAGAATTCATTGTGCAAACAAAAGCCTCAAAGCTTTCACTCTCTAGAAATTGATCTGTAAACCTTCTCATTCTTTCATTGTAAAGTTGCAAACAGATTGTTAAAGAGCTATATCGTGTAAAACTCTCACGGTAGTGAGTTTGTAAAAAGCTCATAAAATCCCCTCTCAAATCTTAGACTTTTTTGAGCCTGAAGAGGCTTGTCTATAAAAGAATACTTGTAGCCTGGAGAGGTGTAGAATACTCGGAGTTGTAGTCTTGGAGAGACTTGGAAACAGCTTGTGAAAAGTGCTAAGAGTTTTAGTGGAAAAACCTTCTGAGGGAAGGGACTGAACGTAGCTATTTGATTTGAAAGAGTGAACCATGATATATCTTTGTGTGAATCTTTCTATCCCTATCTTGTTAAGTTTTTATTTATTACTAACTTGGGGATTGAAAACAAAGTATCTTAAACGCTTATAATCGTTTTGGTGTGTTCTTTCATCTTACCTGCCTTAAACGTTTGCTTGAAAAAGGTTTTCGAAAATCGGTTAAGAAACACAGTTCAACCCCCCTTCTTGTGTTTCTCTGTTTCACTTTCAGTTGATATCAGAGCTCAGCCTCTGGGTTGAGCATTTAGCCGTGCTTGAGGAAAAGATCCAAAGCTCGATGGCAGGACAAGGGATGCCCAGTGGGAGTCAACCTGTTCTTGAAGGTACCTCCTTGACTAGACCGCCTTTTTTCAATGGCACTCACTACCTCTTTTGGCAAGAAAGATTCAAAGGATTCATCTTAAGTACCGGCTCTGCGCTCTGGCCATTAATCATGAACGGTCCTCAGATCGTCAATAATCCTGATGGCACTGAGAAAGATGAGTCTCAGTGGACTGATGATGAGAGAAGAAGGATGGAGCAGAACTACAAAGCTAGATACACACTGATGTGTGCTCTTAGTCCAGACGAGTTCCAAAAGATTCATGCATGTGAATCAGCAAAACAAATCTGGGATACTCTATCAAATGTTCATGAAGGAACATCCAAAGTAAAGGACTCAAAGATCATTATTCTTATGAGCCAATATGAAATGTTCACTGTCGAAAATGGAGAAACCATCATTGATATGATAGGTCGTTTCCAAACTATCATCAACAATCTCAAGTCTCTTGGAAAGGTCTATACTACAAAAGAAAATGTTACGAAGATCCTCAGGAGTTTAAATAAGGAATGGAGACCACTCATCACTGCAATCATGCAAGCCAATGATTTGTCAACCTTGACTTTAGATGATCTTGTGGGAACTCTTCAAGTTCATGAGCAGGAGCTCAACCAGGGCAACCCTACAAAGAAAGGCAAGACTATTGCCTTAAAGAGTCAAAAATCCAGAAGCTTGAAAGATCACAAAGCTAATGATTCCAGCGATGAAAATAATCAAGATGAAGAAGAAGAATCTGATGATGAGCTGTCTCTCATATCAAAGAAACTTGAATGTAATCTGAAAAAGAAAAATATAAGAAGAAGACCATTTACAAAGAAAAATGTCAAAGACCATGGTGAAACCAAGGATAAAAATCCAATGGTTTGCTATGAGTGCAAGAAACCAGGCCACTTCAAGGCTGAGTGCCCTCAGCTGAAAGATAAGAAAAAGTTCTTCAAAAAGAAAAGCAAGAATCTCATGGCAACATGGGAAGATCTTGACTCCTCTGAAGAAGAGGAAAACGAAGAAGAGGCCAACCTATGTCTCTGGTCTCAAAATCATCTCCCTGAAGATGCTTCTGAAGAAGAGGAACAATCTACCTCTTCAATCATCTCATATCCTGAGTCTGAGTCATTAAGAGAATTCAGTAACCTCTCTATAAACAGCCCACCTATGTTCTATATAACTGGTGACTATGCCATGTGGAGAGAACTATTCGTGAGATTCAGGTTGGAACAAAATGTTGATGACCTATGGAGAGCTTACACCGATGATAACTTTTGTCCTACCATTGTTATCAATGGTGAACGCATAGTCAAACCAAGAGCTAAATGTTCTTAAGAAGAAGAAGAAGAAAGAAGAGTGAGAATCAATGCTAGAGCTGTCTACACTCTTACATGTGCCTTGGACGCCAGAACTGTCAACATGGTGATGTATTGCGATATCGCGAAAAGAGTGCTTGACATGCTAGATGCCCTTTTTATGAGAAGGAGTCCTGCTCTTTCTGAAGGACCACCTATTTATCAATCATCAGAATCAAAATATGAAGCTTGGAAAGAAAACTTCAGATCCTTTGTTGTAACCCAAGGATCAAAAGAACACTGGAAAACTCTCACTGACAAAACCTTTTGTCCCATCATCATCATCAATGGAGAATATATGATGAAACCTCTAGATCTCTGCACCTTTGAGGAAAGAAGAAGAGTTGATCTTGACTGTGAGGCAAGGGCCTTCCTGTTTCGGAGTGTACACGGAGCAAGAAGAGATGTCCTGGCTGAAGAGACAACTGCTTAGGGAATGATGAATCTAATGGATATTCTTGAGAGATCTCCACCTGCATCCCCAACAGCAGATATGTGTCTCATGGCAAGTATTTCCTCTAAGACAAAAATAGAAGAAGATGAGGTAAATATATCTGACTATTCTAAAGATGCATATGAAGAGCTATTAAATGAATCATGCACTATTTATTCTGAATATATGGCTCTTAAAAGAAAATTTGCCAAACTCAATAAAGACTTTGACAAAGTCAAAATTGAGAATGGAGAACTAATAGATAAGATAATCAGCCTAACTGAAATCTCAAGCTCTAAGTCCAGTACATCCTTTGAAGTTGAGAAACTTGAGCATTAAGTTACTTACTCAACGATAGTCTATCTAAATTCACTAATGGATCTAAGAATCTCAATCTAATTCTTAGATATAGATCTCCCTATGATAAATCTGGCATTGGATATGAAAAAGAAAATCCAAAAATTTCTCAAACAAAAAGAGTAATGTATTGTTCTATTTATGGTAAAAATGGACACTCTGCGTCCAGATGCTCACACAAAAGAAAAGCAAGAACTTATAAGTCACCTGCAACTAACCAGAGTAAAATAATCTCTGTTGCAGACTTGCTTGACAACAGAAAGAAAACACCAATCATGGTACCTGGACAGTGGATGCTCGCGACACATGACGGGAGAAAGGTCTATGTTCCTAGACCTAAAGCCAAAGTCCGAGGGATCAGTTGTTTTCGGTGGCAATCAAAAGGGAAAGATTGTAGGTATTGGTAAGATTGGTAAGAATAACTCTCCCTCAATAAATAATGTGTTGTTAATTGAAGGGCTAAAACACAAACTGCTTAGCATAAGCCAATTGTGTGACAGCGGGTTTGTAGTGTCTTTCAACAAAGATAAATGTATAGTCAAATATGCTGATGAGTCCACTCTATTTACTGGTAAGAGGCAAAACAATGTATATAAAATTGACCTGGAGGACCTCTCTAACCAAAATGTATCATGTCTAATGTCTGTGAATGATGAGCAATGGATTTGGCACAAGAAACTTGGTCATGCAAGCCTGAGATAAATCTCAAAGGTACAAAAGCATAACCTCATAAAAGAATTACCAAAGCTGGCCTATAAATCGTATGCTCTCTGCGATGCATGTCAAAAGGGGAAGCAATTTAAAAATTCTTTTAATTCAAAGAATATTGTTTCAACATCCAGACCTTTAGAATTGCTACATTTAGATTTGTTTGGTCCAACAAGGACTACCACTCTAAGTGGAAAGAAATATGGACTTGTCATTATTGATGATTATTCTAGATGGACATGGGTAATGTTCCCAGCTCACAACGATGAGTCTTTTGAGGTATTCTCAATATTTTGTAAAAGGATTCAGAATGAGAAAAGTATATGTATCAATTCAATCCGAAGTGATCATGGAGGAGAGTTTGAGAATGTAAACTTCCAACTATTCTGTAAAGAAAATGGTATTCTTCATAATTTCTCGGCCCCTAGAACACCTCAACAAAATGGGGTCGTTGAGAGAAAGAATAGGTCTCTTCAAGAGATGGCAAGAACATTACTCAATGATAACTCTGTCTCCAAGAACTTTTAGGCTGAGGCTGTTAACACAACATGCTATATTCAAAATAGAGTATACATAAGACCAATACTGAAAAAACTCCATATGAACTGTGGAAAGGATGAAAACCCAACATATCATATTTTTATACTTTTGGATGTGCCTGTTTTATATTAAACACTAAAGATAATCTAGGAAAATTTGATGCCAAAGTTGATAATGGTATTTTCTTAGGATACTCTGAAACATCTAAAGCTTCAGAATTTATAATTGTAGATCATTAATTATCGAAGAATCTATTCATGTTAAATTTGATGACAAGTAGCCTGATAAGACGTTATCAGAGCTGGACGAATCTCTTGCAGATCTGGATCTGAATGATCATCGTCCAACCAACAATGGAAAGGAAATCTTCGATGATGTCAAAGCTGATGATCACAATCCTCACTTGTCTAGTGATAGCCAGAAATCTTGGCAATTCAAAGTTTACCATCCTATAGATCAAATTCTTGGTCAACCTAGTGTCAAAGTAAGAACAAGGTCAACCTTCAGAAATCAAGCTGATTCAGCTTTCATCTCTGAGTTAGAGCCAAAAACTGTGGATGAAGCTCTCTCGGATGATGGATGGATCTTGGCTATGCAAGAAGAACTCAATCAGTTCGATAGAAACAAAGTTTGGACCTTAGTTCAAGAACCTAAAGATAAATCCATTATTGGAACAAAGTGGGTATTTAGAAATAAGATGGATGAAAATGGAAAGGTTGTGAGAAACAAAGCAAGGTTAGTAGCACAAGGTTATTCTCAAGAAGAAGGTATTGATTATACTGAAACCTTCGCTCCTGTTGCTAGAATAGAAGCTATACGCATCTTACTATCTTTTGCTGCTCATCCTAACATAACCTTATATCAAATGGATGTTAAAAGTGCTTTTCTGAATGGACTAATTAACGAAGAAGTCTACGTAATGCAACCCCCTGGGTTTGAAGATCATTCCCATCCTGAGTATATATATAAGCTTTAGAAAGCTTTATATGGACTCAAACAAGCTCCTAGAGCTTAGTATGAGAAACTCAGCTTTTTCCTCATGGAAAATGGCTTTTCTATGGGAAAGGTAGATACGACTTTGTAAAAGAAAACTAATAAAGATAATTTTATAATAATTCAAATCTATGTTGATGACATTATTTTTGGATCTACTAATGATTTTCTTTGTAAGGAATTTTCTGATCTTATGACGAAAGAATTCGAAATGAGCATGGTGGGAGAGCTCAAATTCTTTCTGGGTCTGCAAGTAAGACAAACCTCAAAGGGTGTTTACATTCACCAGACCAAGTACACTAAAGATCTCTTGAAGAAATTTGAAATGGATGATAGCAAGCCAATGAGTACACCTATGCACCCAATGTCCATTTTGACCAAAGACAACAAAGATAAAAAGGTAGATCAAAAGGTTTACAGAGGTACGATCGGATCTCTTTTATATCTCACTGCGTCCAGACCAGATATAATGTTTAGTGTATGCCTTTGTACAGGTTTTCAAGCTGATCCATGTGAAAATCATTTAACTGTTGTCAAGAGAATTTTTAGATATCTAAAAGGTACTTCTAATCTGGGTTTATTTTATGAGAAAACCAATGAGTACAGATTAATGGGATAATGTGATGCTGACTATGCTGGAGATAGAATTGAACGAAAAAGTACAAGTGGTGGATGTCGTTATCTTGGAACTAATCTCATCTCATGATCCAGTAAAAGACAAAGCACCATAGCCTTATCAACTGCTGAAGCTGAATATATCTCTGCGGCTAGTTGTTGCTCACAGCTTTTATGGATTAAGCATCAACTGGAAGATTACAATATTCATGAAACTAAGATTCCAATTTATTGTAATAATACTGCTGCAATTAATTTATCGAAAAATCCTATATTGCATTCGAGGGCTAAGCATATAGAAATCAAAAATCACTTTATCACGTCAAACGGCGTGCGTCTGATACTTCACTCTTAAGTAGCCTCCCTCAGTAACCGCTAGTCATCATGGTTCTTTAACCACGGTTACTTTCTCTAACGTTACGGTTATTTTTCCCTTCTCTATATTAACCTCAACCTATGAGCTCAAACCTCACCAAACGTCCTCTCTTTGAAATCTCCTCTCTCTCTCTTACTCTCAACTGTTCATTTTCACTCTCTTCACTCTCGTCTAAAAAATGGGAAGAAATCTGCGTTCAGCTGGAGAAGGAAGCAGCATTCCCCCGGAGACCATTTCACTTCTTGGCCATCCAACTCGCGAGATTTCTGACAACTGTCAGATCAACATTGAGCACCAGATCGACTTGAATATGCTAACCAGGTTGGTAGCAGACGTCAGGATCTACATCATTGGTGCTAGATGGGATCATTTCTTCATCAACTATCCAAAAGTCTACCCAAGACTTCTCACTGAGTTTTGGAAGACCGCTCACCTGGAAAAAGAAGGTCTCATTTCTAGGTTTGTTCTGGGGACACAGAAGGTTGAAGTCTCCAAAGTTTCTATAGCATCTGCTATTGGGTGTCTATCTCTTGGTGCCACCTATTTCAAAATTTAGCACAACAAGTTTGGAGGAAAGACAACGTCTTTAACTTCCTGATAAATCCCGATGCTCAGCCGAATACACTCTTTCGTGCTGCTATCATGAAGGACAAAGCCAGAGTTCGTAATCAAATCTTGAACAAGGCCGTTCTCCACAAAGTTGGGTCCAAAGACTCCATCTCTGAGGTGCATTCTTTTCTACTCACCCATCTTCTGTATGGTATAAAGATCAATCTTCCTTCTCTTCTCTTTGACCGTTTCAAAGAAAACTGCATTGATGTCGTTTCTGTTAAGACCATTACATATGCAATCCTTCTCTCCCGCATCTTTGAAAATCAAGGGATTTATCGCATGCTCAACAAAGTTCATCCTAGCATCAGAACCTCCTATCAAACGATAAGCTGCCCTGTGTTTGGAAATGCGAACCTCTCCAAAATGCAACTAAAATTAGTGGTGGCTTTTGATCAAGCTCAATCCACTACTGCTCAAGCTCAACACATGGACGATCCTCAAAGCCGTCAGAGAAGGAACCATCAGACTCAAAACGTTGCCAATCCTCCTCTTGTTTTCTCTGATTCGTTCACTCAAGCTAAGACTCAAAACGTTTTTGAAGAGTTTGAAGAAAAGCCGAGCCTGGAGTTTGCTTCAATGATGGAAGGTATTGCTTACACCATCCATGGAGAAAAGTTCATCAAGCTCAGTGGTGTGGTTGTTCCTTTTGTTGAAGAGATACATGGTCCTTTGCTTAAAGCTGACTCAGGCTCAAAGCAGCAGGCTCCTGTATCATCTCAAACTGGTCTAGAAGCTGGTTCCTCTAAACCTAGATACAGAAAGAGGAAGCTTCTGGTGGATGAAGACAATGAAGAAGATGATGAGGATGATATTCCGATTGCCCTCCTTCTTGCTAAGAAAAATAAGATATCTCCATCACCCTCAACCTTACCCAACCTTTCTGTTTCTTTTGTACCCTCCACTCCTTCTGAAGAACCATCTTCTACCCCTCACCCCAATCCTAAACTGTCTGCGTCCATCCCTCTTCCACCAAAACCAATGCGAATTAAAACCGTAGCCCAACGGCCACGTAGACCCAAAATCCTCATCCTAGACTCCTCAACCTCCACCCCTCCCCACAAAAACCTATTTCCCCACCCCCATCTCCACCTCTCTCACCCGTCATCCTATCCTCAGATGAAAACCAAAGATCTCGAGATGCTTCACCCTCTATACTGCCATCACAGGTCCCAGAATCATCTTCTCCTCCTCCTATTCTTCTGCTTCCATTGTACTCTCATGAAGAAGCCACATCTTCAGAGGTTTCAATGGATACTTCTCCTATGTCTTTGCCTGCACCTGAGACCCAAGCAAATGCCTATTGTGCTAAGTCTTCTGGTCCACTCAAAGATGCAAGCTGTGAAGTTGTTGCTGTTCCTTATTCCCAAGCGGAAGCAAGCTCGGTTCAACACACTGAACGTCTTGATGCTAATTCTACCTTGTCTGGAAATAATGTGGAACTACATCTAGATGATGAAGATGTCAATTCTTATACAGCTGAAGAAGCCCGCCCTGCTCAAGCTTCGGCTCCCTCTCTACCTCCTGGTCCGTCTCCTGAAGTTGCTGACTTCTTGGTAGATCGGATCTCAGCAAGGGTCACTCAAGAGTTGGATCGAAAGATGGATCTGATGTTCTCCTACCTTCATCGCATCTTTCCTGACTTTCCTCCTCCATCTCCTTAGAATCTTTTCATTTCTTTTTTGCTGACAATGATGTGCATCCTCCCTTTCTTTCTTTTGTCTGATGACAAACAGGGGGAGAAAATATGAAATGAAACATGTAAAGCTGTTTTGAATAAATATGAAATGAAAGTAGAATTCGAAAGTTTGGCTATATGTCTTGTTTTTATGCTTTCATAAAACTTATGCTTTGAATTATGTCTTCAATATGCAAATGCATAGTCTCAGGGGGAGCTTTTATACATAAGAAATACTGTTTATACTGTTTCAAAAACATGCTTCATAATAATATTTGTCATCATAAAAAAGGGGGAGATTGTTAGAACCAAAACAGTAATGGCTAATGTCCCCTAAAAGTTTAAATGATTAACAAAATTATTATATGATTGTTGAATTTACTCGAAGTCAAGTTTATGCTAATTCATAAGGTTAAAAGACCTTTGTATGTTTCTGACTTCAGATAGTTCTCCAAAACCAAAGTTTCACCTAGCTCTTAAAGGACAAAAAGCTCACGGCAATATCTTCGTCCAAAGGAACTACATGGTTCGTCCAAATAATCTGTTGGACTATAGTGGTAAAGGTTTATGTATAAAACATGATCATATAGTATTGTGTGTCCAATTGTCTATATTGTGCGTCCAATTGTTTACACTGTTTTTGCGTCCAACTGTTTATACATATTGTGCGTCCAATTGTCTATATTGTGCGTCCAATTGTCTACACTACTTGTGCATCCAACTGTCTATATAAATTGTGCGTCCAACTTTTTATATATGCCTGTGCGTCCACTAACTTCATTTTGCAGATGACGTGGCTCTCTCTTATTCAAAAGACTTAATTGGTTATAAGGAAATATCTTTTTCACATAAGACAAAAGAAGGTACACGTCGTACAAAGCAAACCACATAGAGCAAAGAATCACGTAGAGCAAAACGCTTGTCGGTCATAAAAGCAAAATAAGTCTGCTACCATTCAAGCTGCTACTACTTCCTCATTCCGAAGGGACAAATACACAACGAAGAACAACTGGCAAATGATTCTGTGCCTAACGGATATTTGAATGTGTCTACACGGAAAAGTTTTCCCACTGTTTTGAAATCAGAAGGTCAAGACAAAGCTATAAGAAGACCCTCCTTTAAAGAAGCAAAATAGAGAACACAAGAGCAAGAAAATATTCAAGAGAATTCATTGTGCAAACAAAAGCCTCAAAGCTTTCACTCTCTAGAAATTGATCTGTAAACCTTCTCATTCTTTCATTGTAAAGTTGCAAATAGATTGTTAAAGAGCTATATCGTGTAAAACTCTCACTGTACTGAGTTTGTAAAAAGATCAGAAAAACCCCTCTCAAATCTTAGGATTTGTTGAGGCTGAAGAGGCTTGTCTGTAAAAGAATACTTGTAGCTTGGAGAGGTGTAGAATACTTGGAGTTGTAGTCTTGGAGAGACTTGCAAACAACTTGTGAAAAGTGCTAAGAGTTTTAGTGGAAAAACCTTCTGAGCGAAGGGATTGGACTTAGCTATTTGATTTGAAAGAGTGAACCAGGATATATCTTTGTGTGAATCTCTCTATCCCTATCTTGTTAAGTTTTTATTTATTACTAACTTAGGGATTGAAAACAAAGTATCTTAAACGCTTATAATCGTTTTGGTGTGTTCTTTCATCTTACCTGCCTTAAACATTTGCATGAAATTCTTAACACAATTCAACCCCCCTTTTTGTGTTTCCTGTTTCACTTTCACATCGCATATCATAATATTCCAATCATATCATCAAGACAAACACCAACAATCATAATCATAGAACCATAGGCATATACATAACGTACACATAAAATTCACATAAGCATATACATGGCATATACATAACGTACACATAAATACACTTATAGCATATACATAGGCATTTACAAAGCATATAGACATACATATAGGGGTCATGGGCTAACCCCTTTATCTTAACCTATCCCAAAACCCACATACTCATGATCTATTTCTTTCCCCCATACCCGGTATGACGATCACAATGAACAAGGAAGGGAAAATGTCCGGAAAAGGTTGCGTCTCACGAATGCTTGATCTCACGACGCTTGATTTCACGATCACAACCCCAAAAGGTTCCAGAGGAGCAACAAGGAAGAGGGCTTGTGATGGCAGTGATGCTCTTCAAGCGGAGGCGATGAAGAATGATGAAAAACGGTGCAATCTCCTTCAAGAATCCTTGGAAAGGGTTTAGGAATCCTTGTTTGGAGAGAAAGAGGCAGTTTCTAAGAGTATTTCGAGTTAGAAAATAGGTTTAGGTTGAGTCTTATGATATAAATATTATTTAGGGTCATTATGGGCTGATTAGAAGCCCAAAAACAAATTTTTGCTGGGCGCATATTCGCGAGGCGAGTCTATTTTCGCGAGGCGAACCAGAGAGCCGCAAGAATCTGTCTGCCAAATTCGCGAGGCGACGTTGCCTTCGCGAGGCGAAACTATAGAAGCCGAATTTGGCCCTGACACCTTAAATAAGACTTGTAGATAATTCTCTAAGATTTCCAACGCATACAAGATCGCCTCAATCGGACTTCTAGAACTCAAGATATGGACAAAACCGTAAAATAGGTTTCTTGGACTCGAATGTATTGACCATTCCTTAAGGCTGAACTACCCCAATTATGAACTTAGGCACCAAGAGCAAGCATAAACAACATATATACCATATATATAAGCAAGGATTAACACATATAAACATAGGGGTAAAAAGCAGGGTGTTACAATTCCACCCCCTTATAAAAATTTCGTCCTCAAAACTAGTCACCTTGAGCAAACAAATGCGGATATGACTCCTTCATTTTGGTCTTCAACTCCCAAGTAGCACTTTCTTCTGTAGCTCCACTCCAAACGACTTTGACCAAGAGAATCTCCTTCCCTCTTAGATGCTTGACCTTTTGATCTTCAACCCAAAGCGGTAACACCTCAAAATTCAGGTTATCCTTTAGTGGAATGATATCGGGTACTATCACATGGCTTGGGTCATGAACATACTTTCGAAGTTGAGATACGTGAAACACATTATGAAGGTTTGATAAGAACGAAGGTAAGGCTATTTGGTAAGCAACTTCACCGACTCTTTTTAGAATTTGGTAAGGTCCAATGAACCTAGGAGTAAGCTTCCTCGCTTTCATTACTCTGCCAACCCCAGTTGTTGGAGTAACTTGCAAGAACACATGATCCCCCTCGTGGAATTCGAGAGTTTTTCTTCTCTTATCATTGTAACTCTTTTGCCTACTCTATGCCACTCTCATCTTTTCTTGTATCATCCTCACTTTCTCTGTAGTCTCTTGCACTACCTCGGGTCCTAACACAACATTCTCTCCAGGCTCATTCCAACACAAGGGTGTCCTACATCTCCTCCCATACAAAGCCTCATAAGGTGCCATCTCAATACTGGAATGGAAACTATTGTTGTAGGTGAACTCTATAAGGGGTAAAAACTTATCCCAACTACCTGACTGCTCTAAAACACACGCCCTCAACAAGTCCTCCAAGGATTGGATGGTTCTCTCAGACTTTCCATCGGTTTGTGGGTGATAAGCTGAATTCAATCTAAGCTTAGTTCCTAAAGCCTCATGCAAACTATTCCAAAATCTAGAGGTAAATCTAGGATCTCTATCTGACACTATGCTAGAGGGTACACCATGCAATCTGACTATCTCTTTAATATACAAACTAGTCAACTTCTCTAATGGATATTCCATGTTCATAGGAATGAAGTGGGCAGATTTGGTCAGCTTGTCCACAACAACCCATATGGCATCACAACCAGCTGGAGTCCTAGGGAGTCCAGACACAAAATCCATAGAGATACTATCCCACTTCCACTCAGGAATACTCAAAGGTTGCAACTTACCCGAAGGTTTCTGGTGCTCTATCTTAGCCTTCTGACACACTAAGCAAGCATACACAAGCTCAGCCATATCCTTTTTCATCCTAGGCCACCAAAACATCCTTTTAGATCTTGATACATCTTTGTGGCTCCTGGGGGAACACTCAAACCACTCCTATGTCCTTCCTCAAGGATCAACTTCCTAAGCTCTAGAACATCAGGTATACAAACTCTATCCTGGAACCTCAAAATTCCATCAGTCCCTTCCTTAAAACTAAGGTTTCTACCCTGAGCAATCAACTCTCTCAGGTCTAAATGGTATACATCTATCTTTTGCCCTTCTCTAATCCGATCCATCAAAATGCTAATAATTTTCAACATTCCTAGCCTAATGCTCTTAGGGGTAACTTCCCAAACTAAACTCAAGTCTCTAAACTCCTCGATCAAATCCATCTCTCTAACCATCAAGGCTGAAACATGTAAGGTTTTTCTACTCAAGGCATCAGCCACTACATTGGCTTTACCTGGGTGATAATTCAGCTCAAAGTCATAATCCTTGAGAAACTCCATCCACCTACGTTGCCTCATATTCAACTCTTTCTGATCAAACAAATATTTTAAACTCTTATGATCACTAAAGACTTCAAATGTAGCTCCATAAAGATAATGCCTCCAAATCTTCAAGGCAAACACTACGACTCCTAGCTCCAAGTCATGGGTAGGGTAATTATTCTCATGGGTCTTAAGCTGCCTAGAAGCTACTACTTGGCCATTTTGCATCAACACACCACGTAAACCTTGCTTTGAAGCATCACAGTACACCACAAAAGGTTCACTAGGGTTGGGCAACACTAGCACAGGTGCAGAGGTCAACCTATTCTTCAACCCCTGAAAACTTTCCTCACACTTAGAGTCCCACACAAAGATCTGAACTTTCTTAGTAAGGCGGGTCATAGGCAAAGCTATCTTAAAGAACCCTTCTATAAACCTCCTATAGTACCCGGCTAAACCCAAGAAACTTCTAACCTCGGTCACTGAACTTAGGTGCTTCCCACTGGAGCCCGGTTTCTACCTTAGCTGCGTCTACGGCTATCCCTCCTTTAGAGATGATGTGTCATAAGAAACTCACCTCTTCTAACCAAAACTCACACTTAGACAACTTGGCATACAACTGCTTTTCCTTAAGGGTCTTCAAGACTATCCTCAAGTGCTCCTCATGTTCCTCCATAGTCTAAGAGTAGGATATCATCTATGAAGACAACTACAAACCTATCCAAGTATGGATGAAAGATCTTGTTCATGTAGTCCATGAACATAGCAGGGGCATTAGTCACACCAAAAGGCATAACTAGGTACTCATAATGGCCATAACGCATTCTGAACGCAGTCTTTGGAATGTCCTCAGACTTGACCCGAATCTGGTGGTAACCTGATCTCAAATCTATCTTAGAAAACACAGAGGCTCCTATCAACTGGTCGATAAGGTCATCTATCCTAGGAAGAGGGTACCTATTCTTAATAGTCACCTTGTTGAGCTGTCGGTAATCGACACACAACCTCATGCTGCCATCTTTCTTCTTTACCAACAACGTTGGCGCTCCCCATGGAGACACACTAGGCCTAACAAACTGCTTCTGAAGCAATTCCTCTAACTGTTTCTTCAACTCAGCTAGCTCTAGAGGGGACATCCTATAGGGTGCTATAGATATAGGTCCAGTACCTGGCACTAAGTCTATGCTAAACTCAACCTCTCTTTCAGGTGGCAAACTATAAACATCCTCGGGGAAAACCTCAGGGAACTCTCTCACAACTAGCGCATCCTTAACCTCAGCCTTTCTCTCTACTTCCAGAGAAGATAAGATCATGTATACTTGGGCTTCTTCTCTAATAGAAGCCTTAACTTGGTTGGCAATCAGAAAACTCGGATCCTTAGGATCGACGACAGTTCCAAAAACAACAGTTTTATCAAAGCAATTTAAAAGGACATGATTGGTAGATAACCAGTCCATACCAAGAATAACATCAAGTTGTTTAAGGGGTAAGCATATAAGATCAACTATGAAATTTCCATCAGCAATGACAATGGAACAACCTTTACAAATATGTGAGGTAACAACAGGCTTATTTGTGGGGGTAGCAACAACTAGATCATATTCAAGTTGGGCAACAGGTAATCTAAGGTACTCAACACAATCATATGATATAAAGGAATGCGACGCACCCGAATCAAATAACACTATTAAAGGAGTTCTTTTGATGAGGCACTTACCTTGAATCAGGTCTTCGAATTCTAAGGCTTCCGCTCCACTGAGAGTGAAGACTCTCCCAATGGTCCTCGATCAATTGGCTTGAGAACTCTTGCTGGCACTCTGTGGCTCCGTCTTTGCTCCACTACAATCCTTACTGATATGACCAGGCTTCCCACACTTGAAGCAGATGATGTCCGTCTCCTTGCAGTCACGAGTAAAGTGCTCTTTACCACACTTGCCACACCTGATTGGCCTAGAAGAGGCAAATCCTCCGCCACTAGCTGGTCCCAACATATACTGCGGTTTCTTGCCGGCGTAATTGAACCCACGGCTAACTGGTGCCAATTGTTGTTTCCCTTTATCCTGCTGGGTCATCCTCTTACTCCTTTAAGGACTAGAATTTTTGAATAGAGCAACTCTGGACTTGTAGTCTCCCTCAAAGATTCTGCACTTGTTCCCCAAGGTGGGGAAAACATGGATCTCCTGGTAGCTGATGGCTTGCTTGATCTTTGGACGCAAACCATTCTCGAACTTCACACACTTGGAGCGATCATCATTACAATACTGGTAGAGTGGATAGTAACGTGACAGCTCCTCAAACTTTGCGACATAGCCCCCAACGGACATGCTTCCTCGAGTCAAAGCTAGAAACTCCATCTCCTTCTTGTCTCGTATATCAATAGGGAAATACTTCCCCAAGAACCTCTCCTTGAAGGCATCCCAAGTAACAGCGGCGCCCTCAGCTTCTAAACGTTGGCGGCAATTCTCCCACCAATGTTCAGCTTCTTTTACTAACATGAAGGTAGCAAAGGTAACCTTCTGAGCATTGGTGCATGCCATGGCCCGAAAGATATTTTCAAGCTCCCGGATCCATGTTCGAGCACCTTCAGGGTCATAAGCTCCCTTGAAAGACGGTGGATTATTCTTCTGGAACTTGTCCAAACCCTGAAACTCAGCAGGTCCACCTCCATTGTGATTCTGATTCTGCCCTAAGGCATTAGCCAATGCTTCCAAGGCATCAGCAATCGCGCGATCGTTTCTACCTGCCATGTCTTCCTTCATTGCCCAAGTAAACCGCTCAATACAAGAAGTCAAGCCAAAAATAGAAACAAAGCCCTAACAATCTTATATCATCATCTATACAGAGCACAGATAATCAAATAAGAGTACACAGAAGAGAACACAACAGACAAATACCCCGGCCTGTAGGACAGACCGGCTCAGATACCACTAAATGTGGCACCCTTTACCCCGCGTACGATAATACATAGGAAAATCATACATGCTTTTTAAAAAATATCAATATAATATAAATCTCAAAGGTAAAGTGTATCACACCATCCAAAAATATAACATGAGAATCTGAATAAATCGAAATCTTCTAACATATAACAAACTGTGGAAAAACATAAAACATAAAACATAACCCAAATCCCGATGTCACATGATCAGAGCTAGTATCCCTAAACATACATCGGAATAAAACTGAATAACGTAAAACATAAATCCTAACTACTGAGAGAGATCTCCTAGGGATCACTCCTCATCGGCAAACTCACCCTCCTCTGCATATACCACAACATATGCACAAGAATAATAAAGAGAGGGGTAAGAAACACAATCATGAATATATGTAAACGGAATGGAATAGTAATTAAGATGACATACAACATACATCAATCAACACAGATATAATCAATATATATATCAAAGATGCATGTCAATGCGAATGCAACATCACTACTCCATATGAATGTGGCCAACAACTCTAACTCTGGAAATACGATTAGGAGTACATGTCCGGTTATCAACGTGGATGGTATGCCAGACCTTGGGCCATCCCCGAACACTCTTACTAATCCTGATAACGTATAGTGGCTAGTCAGGGTACTCAAGCTTATTCATTAGGTCACTCCGACAATAGGTAGCTAGCCCATGTCACCTGGAACTTCCATACCCAATGTACCCGCAAGGCTGGGATAACACCCACCATGGCCTCCACTATCGCGATTTATCATTTGCTTTCCACCCAACATATCAACTTCAACGTATGATGCATGCTATGCTCAACAACATGCAAACACATGTCCAACCATCCACCATCATAATCAATCACATTGATTCTCAAAAATGACCATCAACGATGATCATCAAACAACTGGACGCTAACCATCGTTATTGCCTTTATCAACATTGCCAATATTATCATACCGTCATTATTAGTACTAACGTTCTTTTCTATATTATCAACCTTGAATTGTGATCTCACATTCTTTTCCCATTACCCCATTCCTTATTCCTTCACAACAGAATCTGGGTGGGAAACCCAAATTCGCTAGGCGAATCATGTAACACCCCGGGCTGACGAGCGCGGGGAGTGATCGCCGGTGCATGAGGCACAGACAAGGAGCGGCTCTTGGCAGGCTTTTAGGCGGAGGGATACATGAATGAACTGATTCACACCGAAATGAGAGGGATCCTGAGGCTGTGTAGGTATGGGACTATACAGTTAAAGGAAGACTTATAAGAATTGATTGGTACTACACACCCACAAACATAACATAATCATTCTCGTAAATCAAGTCAAATCATCTCACAACAGTTTAACATATCATCTCATTATACTTTGTATACATGTCGCATTACAATCACAAGCAACAATGTCCCCTCAGACTCATACAACACACATAATTGAGTACCCATAAACAGGCTCTCTAGGGGCTGGGTCCCATAAACAGGCTCTTAGAGGTTGGATCCCATAAACAGGCCATTCCATGGCTGGATCCATAAACAGGCCCTTCCAAGCTGAGTCCCATAAACAGGCCTTGCAGAGCTGGGTCTGACACAAACATTCATAAATGAGTACCCACAAACATAATATAATCATTCTCATAAATCAAGTCAAATCATCTCACAGTAGTTTAACATATCATCTCATTATATTTCGTATATATGTCGCATTACAATCACGAGCAACAATGTCTCCTCAGACTCATACAACACACATAATTGAGTACCCACAAACAGGCTCTCTAGGAGTTGGATCCCATAAACAGGCTATTCCATGGCTGGGTCCATAAACAGGCCCTTCCGAGCTGAATCCCATGAACAGGCCTTGCAGAGCTGGGTCTCACACAAACATTCACAAATGAGTACCCATACACAGGCTCCTTAGAGCTGGGTCTCACACATAAACAATATATCACATTTCAATAATGTCATAATCATAGTTCATATACACTCATCCATCTCACCACAGTTTAACATATCATCTCATTATATTTCGTATACATGTCGCATTACAATCACGAGCAACAATGTCCCCTCAGACTCATACAACACACATAATTGAGTACCCACAAACAGGCTCTCTAGGGGCTGGGTCCCATAAACAGGCTCTTAGAGGCTGGATCCCATAAATAGGCCATTCCATGGCTGGGTCCATAAACAGGCCCTTCCGAGCTGAGTCCCATAAACAGGCCTTGCAGAGCTGGGTCTCACACAAACATTCATAAATGAGTACCCATAAACAGGCTCCTTAGAACTGGGTCTCACACTCAAACAATACCTCACATTCCAATATAGTCACAATCATAGTCTACATGTATTCATCCTTAAATATAAATCAATATTCACGTCTTATAATCTTAAACCAATAGTCATATAATTTATGATTACAACTCATCAAAACATTATTATAATAACAATTACAAACACTATAGCACTTATAGTAACACATACATATTCATAACATTATAGCAATACATACACGCTTTGTGATATTATAATCATACAATAAGTTCAATACATTAATCATAACATACAATCATTTAAGCCATTGCTCCAACAATGGTAACAACAAATCACTCAAGGCACAAGGGGATCATGGGAATCCCCAATCACCTCAATCTCATTCCAACATTCCCATATGATATGATCATCTTTCTCCCCCATACCTGGTATGAAGATCACAATGAACAAAGGAAGAGAAAAGTTCCGGAAAAGGTTGCGTCTCACGAACACTTGATCTCACAGCACATGATTTCACGATCACAGCCGCAAAAGGTTCAAGAGTAGCATTGAGAAAGAGGGATTGTGATGGCAGCGATGCTCTTCAAGCGAAGGCGACGAAGAACGATGAACAACGGTGTAATCTCCTTCTATAATCCTTGGAAAGGTTTTAGGAATCCTAGTTTGGAGAGAAAGAGGCAGTTTCTAAGAGTATTTCGAGTTAGAAAATAGGTTTAGGTCGAGTCTTATGGTATAAATATGACTTAGGGTCATTATAGGTTGATTAGAAGACCAAAAACACGTTTCTGCTGCGCGCAGATTCGCTAAGCGAATCCATTTTTGCTAGGCGAACCAGAGAGCTGCAAGAATCTGTCTACCAGATTTGCTAGGCGAAGTTACTTCGCTACGCGAAAATATAGAAGCCGAATTTGGCCCTGACACCTGAAATAAGACTTGTAGATAATTCTCTAAGCTTTCCAACGCATCCAAGATCGCCTCAATTGGACGTCTAGAACGCAAGATATGGACAAAACCATAAAATATGTTTCTTGGCCTCGAATGTATTGATCATTCCTTAAGGCTGAACTACCTCAACTATGAACTTAGGCACCAAGAGCAAGTATAAACAATATATATATATATATATATATATAGCAAGGATAACACATATAAACATAGGGTAAAAAGCAGGGTGTTACAATTCGTGTCTCGCGAGGCGAGCCCAAGAGCTCCTAAATAGGTTCTTAGATTCGCTAGGCGAATCATGGCTCTTTAGGTGAGCCAGAGAGCCCCAATATTTGTTTCTCTCATTCGCCTCGCGGATTACAATCCGCCAGGCGAATCACGTCAGACCACGAATGGTCTCTTTGTCTCGCCTCGCGAATTTATATTCGCTAGGCGAATCTTGACAGATGTGGGAATCTTAGGAATTTCTCTAAGTTATCCCTATGCCTATCATCCCATCTCTCCTAACAACTCATTCATTATGGGGTGCCAAACGTCCTAAAGCTATGTTCTTTCACTAATCATATTTTCGTCATTGTAACGCACATCATCATCAAGTCATCATTATCAATGCACATCATGCACTCTCATCAATACATATCGTATGTATGTACCTACCATTCATCGCATATCATAATATTCCAATCATATCATCAAGACAAACACCAACAATCATAATCATAGAACCATAGGCATATACATAACGTACACATAAAATTCACCTAAGCATATACATGGCATATACATAACGTACACATAAATACACTCATAGCATATACATAGGCATTTAAAAAGCATATAGACATACATATAGGGGTCATGGGTTAACCCCTTTATCTTAACCTATCCCAAAACCCACATACTCATGAACTATTTCTTCCCCCCTACCTGGTATGACGGTCACAATGAACAAGGAAGGGAAAAGGTCCGGAAAAGCTTGCCTCTCACGAATGCTCGATCTCACAACGCTTGATTTCACGATCACAGCCCCAAACGGTTCAAGAGAAGCAACGAGGAAGAGGGCTTGTGATGGCAGCGATGCTCTTCAAGCGGAGGCGACTAAGAATGATGAACAACGGTGCAATCTCCTTCAAGAATCCTTGGAAAGGGTTTAGGAATCCTTGTTTGGAGAGAAAGAGGTAGTTTCTAAGAGTATTTCGAGTTAGAAAATAGGTTTAGGTCGAGTCTTATGGTATAAATATGATTTAGGGTCATTATGGGCGGATTAGAAGCCCAAAAACACGTTTCTGCTGTGCGCATTGTGACGTCCCCAAGTCCTACTCGAGAAAGCCCCATTATTTAGAACCCAATATACTTATTAATTATAACTTAACGATTACGTGCTTATTAAAAACAACGATAACATGTAATCAATTCAAAAGCGCATAATATCAGAGTAAGCACAACAGGTTATAAGAAACACATGCAGCACTGATATTTATACATGATGGCCCCATCAGTAGAGCTAAGTAATACTACAGACGAAAGTACATAAAAAGTAATTGAAAGCATAAACAAAGTACATCTCAGGACCTCCAAAAAGAAGCTCTCAGGCTCACCAGCACACTCCCCAGCCCACTCTCAAGTACATCAAAAACCTTTCCACACAATCCTAGGGACGCACTGGCTGGCTCTCACCCTCAATGGTGAGGATGCCCTGAACTACCCTGTCCCTCTCCATGAGTGCGCCTATAAACCTGTATAGGCTCATACTCGGACGAGGAACTAGACACTACAATCCTGCGCCTCTGGGCTGCCCGCAAGTACCGCTTCGAGCGCCTGCGCTGTCCTCGATGTACAAAGCCTCTCCTGCTAGATACGACGGAAGACTGAGGTGCCGCCCACAAGTAGTCCCGCTCTCTCTGCCTCGGAGGGTGCCGCATCCGATAGAAGAGAAGAAACTGATACACTCGATAAGGTCCGATGATGTCTCCATATAACGGAGTGCCGCTCTGGAAGATCAAGCTGACAGGTCCGGTATACATGGCCAAAAAGGTCGAGGGGTCCACCTGCCATCCCTTCTCATCATGGTTGACTATCTCAAGGTCTCCGAGCACCGGCATCCGTGGTGCCCTTATGATGAATGGGTGAATCCTCGGGTCCATTCTGATCCTCTACTAACTCGTTGTCTGTCGGCAGAATCGAAAGTACACATACAAAGAAATACAGGGAGATAAGATATACAGCACATCTATAACAGGGATGATGCAATGCAGAACATATAGCAAACACAATCATCTCTCAATATCACGATGCCACGGTCGCTCCCTAGCTAGATGTACACATACTCTTTCTATGCATGCCGGCCGGTACTTAAAAACCCTACTAAGGGCAACATCTCGTCCGCTTAACGGACCACAAGTTAGTTTGTTCCGGTAATCCATTCCGCTCGCCATGATCCATAAGAGTGCATCACCGCTCAACTATCCTAGGCAAAGAGGGTTAACTGGGCCTCCTTGGAAGATCCACCGGCAACTGGAAAGACTCAGGGTCCAGTCGGGGCAGTAGGACGTGTCCAGGACCGCCATGACACGATAGGAGCTACCTCATCGGTCTCTTGTGGGTACACCTGTGTCCAGTATATCCCCGAGGTCACACAAACCTTCCATTCCGTTTTCCGTACCCGCACTCGGTGCACCAACCTCGTATGCCTCACAGCATACGGCTCGCCACTTGGCATCAAATGCATATGCTATGCATGTCATCCATCTCTCTTGAGCTGATATTGCAACACATGCAAACTTGCTCTTAGCAACATGAGCTCCAAGCTCCACAGGTGCACATACGAGCTCCAAGCTCCAAGGTACATACACGAGCTCCAAGCTCCACGGGTACACATATGAGCTCCAAGCTCCCATCATAACCTTATGAGCTCCAAGCTCCACTATACCTCAGCTCTTAACCATTATCAGCTCAAACATCCAACACGGGGTCAAAGCCCTAGTCATGCTAAACCTTCGAATCTTATACATACATGTATTTCCAGATATAGTGCAATATTTCATCAATTATCAACATGCTCAATAAAGCAATAAACAACATAACATACTAATATACCATCATCAATAATATCTCATGCATCTTTTGCAGTTAACAGTTATCATAGATAGCAGGTACACATATATCATCAAATATCACATATAATCATGCCTCACAAATCTGCTAACTTAGGGTATCAAATACAACGATGATAGCCCAAAGTAGACTAAACCTAGGGTTTAGGTACTTTGTCAGGGCTCAACCTCATATAAGGTTTAGGGTTCCCATATACACATAAAACACACAATACAACTATATGGACTATTCATGTCTCCCCGATGTGTGTAACTCTTTCTCCCCTCCTGGTAGCGAATACGGTGATAACTACGAACACCACGAGCACTCCTTTGCTCCTCTCCTTGCCTTGAAGCCGAAGCCTTCTTGCTCCCCAAGGGTTACGTACGCAGCTTCCAAACTTGCCCTAATCACGGAAATAACATGTAGACCATAGCATTAACCCTAATAAGGAGTTAAAATCGTGAAAAGAAGCTTAAACCAAAAGATAACATTGTATAGGTACAATGTCGGTAGATACGAAACCTCGGCTGACCCTTGACGAATCACGAAAGTAAACCGTTAGAATTGAAGTAAAAGTTGCGCTGATCACGAAAACACGATCGGAATTGGAATCGGACGAACGAACGAGTCACAACTCAAGATCAAAGCTTCAACCTGTTCCTGGAACTCTCAGCCTCGAATTCTCTCTATCTTTGGAGTTTTGGTAAAAACTCCCCTCGGTGAAAATGTTGAAGTATTTATAGAGAAAGATTCTGCTGTCCACGCTTTAGCGTTGGAATTCTCCACGCTTTAGTGTTCCAACGCTTGAGCGTTGTCCTCATCAACGCTTGAGCATTGACGTTTCCTCACCGCTAAGGCACCGCCCATCACGTGCTAGCCGTGACGCGTAACCGACACGTGTCACTTTACGTCCCATCACTGCCAGTTGCTGGTCAGAAGGTCCATGCTTGAGCGTCCAAAGCCCTCCACGCTAGAGCGTCCGCACGCTTGAGCGTTCTACGGTTCCACGCTTGAGTGTTATGCCCCTGTTCCTTTGTTCTTTATCCTTCTCCTATCCTATGCATCTCTACTCTCAGCATATCCTCTAAACATACTTTCAAGCTATAATAATAACTATAAGAAATATATATAATTACCCAATTACAGCTTCTGAAAGCCGAGATGTTACATTCCACCCCCCTTAAAGAGAATTTCGTCCCCGAAATTCCTCGTTCATACCTGTAAACAAATACGGATAGTGTTGGCGCATCTAGGCCTCTCTTTCCCAAGTTGAATCTCCGGTCATGAGGTTCCATTCCACTCTTACCAAAGGAATTTGTTTACCGCGAAGTTCCTTGATCCTTCTATCCACTATCCGAGCAGGTAAAGCCTCGTATTCAAGGTTCTCTCTTAACGGGATTGATTCGGGCTCTAACACATGCGATGGATCAGGGTAATATTTTCTAAGCTGGGATACATGAAAAACATCATGGTGACAAGTTAGGTGGTAAGGCTATTTGGTAAGCTACTGGACCAATTCGGCGAAGAATTTGAAATGGTCCTATGAATCTGGGTGTAAGCTTTCTGGATTGAATTGCCCTGCCAGTACCAGTCCTTGGAGTAACTCTAATAAATACATGATCGCCCTCCTGGAATTCTAAAGGTCTCCTCCATTTGTCAGCATAGCTCTTCTGCCTATCCCTCGCAGTTTTCATCTTTTCCCGGATTACTTTAACTTGTTCCGTTGTTTGTTGTACCAACTCAGGGCCTAACAATTGATTTTCTCCACTCTCAAACCAACATAATGGAGTCCTACACTTTCTTTCGTATAAAGCTTCATATGGTGCCATCCCGATACTCGAGTGATAACTGTGGTTATAGGTAAATTCAATCAAAAGAAGAAAATCGTCCCAACTTCCTATGTGTTCCAACACACAAGCTCTTAACAAATCTTCCAACGATTGAATCGTTCGTTCTTACTGACCATCTGTTTGGGGATGATAGCAGAACTCAACCTTAATTTAGTTCCCAACGCACCATTCAAGCTTCTCCAGAACCTCAAAGTAAACCTCGGGTCTCGATCCGATATAATACTTGAAGGTACACCATGTAGCTTTACCACTTCCCTGATGTAAATCTGAGTTAATCTTTCCAGAGAATAATTCTGGTTGATAGGTAAGAAATGAGCACATTTCGTTAACCTGTCTATGATGACCCAAATTGCATCACATCTCTTCTAAGTCTTTGGTAACCCAGAAACAAAGTTCATTGCAATATTATCCCACTTCCATTTTGGAACATCCAATGATTGCAATAGCCCTGCTGGCTTCTGGTGCTCAACTTTTGCTTTTTGACACACCAAACAGGATAAAACATAAGCCGCTACATCTTTCTTCATCCCTGGCCACTAGAATAACTTTTTCAAGTCCTGATACATCTTAGTAGCCCCTGGGTGAAAACTCAACTTGCTCTTATGCGCTTCCTCCAAAATCATATTCTTAACTTCACTATCCTCAGGCACACAGATTCGATCGCCAAACCTGATAAGACCATCCAAACCTCTCTTAAACTCAAACGTTTCATCTTCCTCGATCGACTGATTAACCTTTTTAAGGTACTCATCCTCAGCTTGTCTTCTCCAAAGCAGATTCTAGAAATCGCTAGTAACCTCAATCATCCCAAGATTCATCTTATCCTTGACGATTTCTACGTCTGGATTTAGATCTCTAAATTGCTCTAACAACTCAAACTCTCGCACCATCATTGCAGATACGTGTAGGGACTTCCTATTGAGCGCATCCGCTACGACATTCGCCTTTCTTGGATGGTATTACATGTCGAATTCATAGTCCTTTATGAATTCCATCCACCTCCTCTGCCTCATGTTCAACTCCTTCTGGTCGAACAGATACTTTAGGCTACGCTAAATTTAGCACAATACAGATAATGTCTCCATATCTTTAATGCAAACACTATCGCAGCTAGCTCCAGATCGTGAGTCGGGTAGTTCCGCTCATGCACTCTCAACTGTCTGGAGGCATACGCCTCCACTCTTTCTTCTTGCATGAGAACACAACCCAATCCTTGATATGACGCATCATAATATACGTCCAAACGTTCTAACGGGTCTAGCAAAACCAACATCAGCGACGTAGCCAACCGATGCTTCAGTTCTTCGAAACTTTGCTCACAAGCTTCTGTTCACTCGAACGCCTTTCTTTTTCTCGTCAATTGCATCATAGGCAACGCAATCTTAGAGAATCCCTCAATAAACCGCCTGTAGTAGCCCGCCAAACCAAGAAAACTGCGAACCTCGCTCACAGACTTCGGGCTTTCCCACTTGACTACCGCTTCAACCTTGGCAGGATCCACCATGATTCCATCCTCGTTGATCACGTGTCCTAGAAACTGTACTTCTTCCAACCAGAACTCACACTTGGATAACTTAGCATATAACAGTCTATCCTTCAGTACTTGCAACACTACTCGAAGATGCTCTTGATGTTTCTCTCTATTCGGATAGTAGATAAGGATGTCGACGATAAACACGACAACAAACTTGTCTAGGAACGGTCGGAAAATCCTGTTCATATAATCCATGAACACAGCCGGAGCATTAGTCACACCAAACGGCATAACCAAATACTCGTAATGCCGATACCGACTTCGAAAAGCAGTCTTCGGTATATCCTCCTTCCTTACTCTGATTTGATGGTATCCAAATCGCAGATCAATCTTGGAAAACACAGTTGCTCCCCTCAACTGATCCATCAACTCATCTATCCTCGGCAACGGATACTTATTTTTAACGTCATGTTATTGAGATGACAATAGTCCACACATAACCTTGAACTCCCATCCTTCTTCTTGAGGAACAGTATCGGAGCTCCCCATGGCAATGCACTAGGCCTCATGAACTCCATGCCTAGCATTCCATCTAACTGTTTCTTCAACTCCGTCAACTCCGTTGGAGACATTCGATAAGGTGTTATCGAAATAGGTCCAGTTCCTGGTACAAGATCTATGGTAAACTCAATCTCCCTTTCCGGCGGTAACCCTGGAACATCATCCGGAAACACCTCCGGAAATCCCCGCACAACCGGCAGCGCTTCCATGTTCGGAGTTTCCTTTGCTTCCAAGGAGAACAGTACCACACACTCTCCAGATCGTACATCCTTCGGAATACTTTCATTAGCCAGCGTCAATCCAGATTGCTCAGAGAAACAAAGAGTCTTATTATAACAGTCCAAAATCACATGGTTAGCCGAAAGCCAATCCATGCCTAAGATAACATCAATCTGTTGCATAGGCAGACAGACTAGGTCAACAATGAAATGTCTGTTTTCTACTATGATAGGGCATTTCAAACACACAAACAGGGTAGTCAATGAATCACCAGTAGGTGTGGAAATAGTAAGGTCATAGGGCAAAGATGAAACTAGTAACCCTAAATGATCCATGCATTCCATATAAATAAACGAATGAGTAGCCCCCGAATCAAATAACACAGATAAGAGTTTACCCGAAGCTAAACACTTACCTTGGATCAGATCTGGGCATCGAGAGGATTCAGCTCCCCTCACGGCAAACACCCTTCCTGCAGCTTGTGGTCTCGCCATCTGTCCAGTCATATCGGACGATCTTGCTTTTCCCTGTCTGCAATCCTTAGCCATGTGTCCTGGCTTCCCATATGCATAAAAATTCGTGGTCCTCCCGGACGCCTGACTCCTGCAATCTTGAGCCATGTGTGGTCCTCCACACTTAAAACATCCTTGCAACCCCTGTGTTGCACTTGGTCCTTGATGTCCCGCATCTCCGGTTCTTTGTACCGGTCTCTGATATGGCCCCCGGCCACTCTGAATCTTTCCACCTCTGCCTCTCTGGTTACTGCGGATAGGTCCTCCGCTCTTGGTTGCCACCTCTCTTCTCCTTTCGATGTTCTCAATTGCCGAACACCGATCCAGCATGTCGGGAAATATAGAAATCCCCAACGGTACTATCGCCTTTTGAATCTCGTATTTCACTCCATCTTCAAACCTGCAGCACATCCATTCCTCATTTGGATACCGCTGATAAAAATTTGAGAATTTAAGCAGCGCCTCAAACCTTGCTGCATATTCCCCGATTATCATGTTGCCTTGCTTCAGACTCTGAAACTCTTTGTCTTTTTCCCTCCTGGTCATCCGAGGGAAATATTTCTCGAGGAAACATTCTCGGAACATTCCCCAAGTTACAGTCCTTCCTTCAGCTGCAAACAGCATTTGCTTCCCTTTCCACCATATCTCTACTCCTCCCACTAGCATGAAAGAAGCATAAGAAACCTTTTGAGTTTTGTCACAGTGTGTTACTGCAAAAATCTTCTCCAGTTCTTGAATCCATAACTCTGCCCCCTTGGGATTGTAATCCCCGTTAAACTGTGGAGGTTGTCGCCTCATGAAGGCATCTAAACCTGCATCCTCATTCCTCACATTCCTCTGTTGTTTCTGTTGCTGCTGATTCTCGCGTGTCAGTTGAATGAGTTGAGCATTCTGTTGTGTTTGCTGTAGCATAGCAGCAGCCATATCCCTCATAGTCTTGAGGGTTTCCAAAGATTCGGCCCCGTTTCCCGTATATTAAGCAGCAGCCTCTGGACCTCCATTGGGTCCGGTCCTACCCCTGCCTCTACCTCTTCCTCGAGCCATTGGTTCCTGATTCAAGTAACCGTTAGCTCAAAGTTCAAACATGATAGGTAACATAAGTACATACATCTACTTATCATTCATACAAACATTACAACTGTCAATCGCGTGTTTTCTACCCCTCTAGACGCAGTCGTATTCTCTTGCAAAGACGATAAACTATGCCAGTTCAACTCCCTAATACCTCACAGTTTTGGTCCCCGACTTCCACAGTCCAAATAGGACTAAACTGCTTTGATACCACCTTAACGTGGCCCCAAGTCCCACTCGAGGAAGCCCCATTATTTAGAACCCAATATACTTATTAATTATCACTTAACGATTACGTGCTTATTAAAAACAACGATAACATGTATTCAATTCAAAAGCGCACAATATCAGAGTAAGCACAATAGGTTATAAGAAACACATGCAGTACTGATATTTATACATGATGGCCCCATCAGTACGGCTAAGTAATACTACAAACGAAAGTACATAAAAAGTAATTGAAAGCATAAACAAAGTAATCTCAGGACCTCCAAAAAGAAGCTCTCAGGCTCACCAGCACACTCCCCACCCCACTCTCAAGTACATCAAAAACCTTTCCACACAATACGAGGGACGTACTGGCTGGCTCTCACCCTCAATGGTGAGGATGCCCTGAACTACCCTGTCCCTCTCCATGAGTGCGCCTATAAACCTGCATAGGCTCATACTCGGACGAGGAACTCGACACTACAATCCTGCACCTCTGGGCTGCCCGTAAGTACCGTTCCGGGCGCCTGCGCTGTCCCCGATGCACAAAGCCTCTCCTGCTAGATACGACGGAAGACTGAGGTGCCGCCCACAAGTAGTCCCGCTCTCTCTGCCCCGGAGGGTGCCACATCCGATAGAAGGGAAGAAACTGATTCACTCGATAAGGTCCGATGATGTCTGCATATGACGGAGTGCCGCTCTAGAAGATCAAGCTGACAGGTTCGGTATACATGGCCAAAAAGGTCGAGGGGTCCACCTGCCATCCCCTCTCATCGTGGTTGACTATCTCAAGGTCTCCGAGCACCGGCATCCGTGGTGCCCTTATGATGAATGGGTGAATCCTCGGGTCCATTCTGATCCTCTACTAACTCGTTGTCAGTCGGCAGAACCGAAAGTACACATACAAAGAAATACAGGGAGATAAGATATACAGCACATCTATAACAGGGATGATGCAATGCAGAACATATAGCAAACACAATCATCTCTCAATATCACGACGCCACGGTCGCTCCCTAGCTAGATGTACACATACTCTTTCTATGCATGCCAGCCGGTACTTAAAAACCCTACTAAGGGCAACATCTCGTCCGCTTAACGGACCACAAGTTAGTTTGTTCCGGTAATCCGTTCCACTCGCCATGACCCATAAGAGTGCATCACCGCTCAACTGTCCCAGGCAAAGAGGGTTAACTGGGCCTCCTCGGAAGATCCACCAGCAACTGGAAAGACTCAGGGTCCAGTCGGGATAGTAGGACGTGTCCAGGGCCGCCACGACACGATAGGAGCTACCTCATCGGTCTCTTGTGGGTACACCTGTGTCCAGTATATCCCCGAGGTCACACAATCCTTCCATTCCATTTTCCGTACCCGCACTCGGTGCACCAACCTCGTATGCCTCACAGCATACGGCTCGCCACTTGGCATCAAATGCATATGCTATGCATGTCATCCATCTCTCTTGAGCTGATATCGCAAAACATGCAAACTTGCTCTTAGCAACATGAGCTCCAAGCTCCACAGGTACACATACGAGCTCCAAGCTCCAAGGTACATACACGAGCTCCAAGCTCCACGGGTACACATATGAGCTCCAAGCTCCCATCATAACCTTATGAGCTCCAAGCTCCACTATACCTTAGCTCTTAACCATTATCAGCTCAAACATCCAACATGGGGTCAAAGCCCTAGTCATGCTAAACCTCCGAATCTCATACATACATGTATTTCCAGATATAGTGCAATATTTCATCAATTATCAACATGCTCAATAAAGCAATAAACAACATAACATACTAATATACCATCATCAATAATATCTCATGCATCTTTTGCAGTTAACAGTAATCATAGATAGCAGGTACACATATATCATCAAATATCACATATAATCATGCCTCACAAATCTGCTAACTTAGGGTATCAAATACAACGGTGATAGCCCAAAGTAGACTAAACCTAGGGTTTAGGTACTTTGTCAGGTCTCAACCTCACATAGGGTTTAGGGTTCCCCTATACACATAAAACACACAATACAACTATATGGACTACTCTTGTCTCCCTGACATGTGTAACTCTTTCTCCTCACCTGGTAGCGAATACGGTGATAACTACGAACACCACGAGCACTCCTTTGCTCCTCTCCTTGCCTTGAAGCCATAGCCTTCTTGCTCCCCAAGGGTTCCGTACGCAGCTTACAAACTTGCCCTAATCACCGAAATAACATGTAGACCATAGCATTAACCCTAATACGAAGTTAAAACCGTGAAAAGAAGCTTAAACCAAAAGATAACATTGTATAGGTACAATGTAGGTAGATACGGAACCTCGGCTTACCCTTGACGAATCACGGAAGTAAACCGGTAGAATTGAAGTAGAAGTTGTGCTGATCACGAAAACACGATCGAAATTGGAATTGGACTAACGAACGAGTCACAACTCAAGGTCAAAGCTTCAACCTGTTCCTGGAACTCTCAGCCTCAAATTCTCTCTGTTTCTGGAGTTTTGGTAAAAACTCCCCTCGGTGAAAATGATGAAGTATTTATAGAGAAAGATTCTACTGTCCACGCTTTAGCGTTGGAATTCTCCACGCTTTAGCGTTGCAACGCTTGAGCGTTGTCTTCATCAACGCTTGAGCGTTGACGTTTCCTCACCGCTAAGGTACCGCCCATCACGTGCCAGGCGCGACGCGTAAGCGACACGTGTCACTTTACGTCCCATCACTGTCAGTTGCTGGTCAGAGGGTCCACGCTTGAGCGTCCAAAGCTCTCCACTCTAGAGCGTCCGCACGCTTGAGCGTTCTACGATTCCACGCTTGAGCGTTATGCCCCTGTTCCTTTGTTCTTTATCCTTCTCCTATCCTATGCATCTCTACTCTCAGCATATCCCCTAAACATACTTTCAAGCCATAACAATAACTATAAGAAATATATATAATTACCCTATTACAGCTTCTGAAAACCGGGATGTTACACGCATATTCACGAGGCGAGTCTCTTTTCGGGAGGCGAACCAGAGAGCTGCAAGAATCTGTGTGCCAGATTTGCGAGGCGACGTTGCCTTCGCCAGGAGAAACTATAGAAGCCGAATTGGCCCTGACACCTGAAATAAGACTTGTAGATAATTCTTTAAGCTTTCTAAAGCTTCCAAGATCGCCTCAATCGGACGTCTAGAACTCAAGATATGGACAAAACAGTAAAACAGGTTTCTTGGGCTCAAATGTATTAACCATTCCTTAAGGTTGAACTACCCCAACTATGAACTTAGGCACCAAGGGCAAGCATAAACAACATATATACAATATATATAAGCAAGGATTAACACATATAAACATAGGGGTAAAAAGCAGGGTGTTACACCCTATGCCACATTCCTACTGATGGGAGATGCAATATTGGTGGAGAGGTACAAGACAGTTACTGGAGGCAAATCATGAAGTGATCACTTGGGGACTGTTCAAGCATCGTTACTTGGGAAAATACTTTCCCCAAAGTGCAAGAGGTGAAAAGGAGCAGGAATTCTTACGGCTGCAACAGTGGGATATGACAGTTGGAGAATATGTGGCCAAGTTCAAGTCTTTGGCCAAATACTTTCGATTCTTCCAGAACAATCTAGAGGAAGATTGGAAGTGTGAAGCTTTTGAGAGAGGGCTGAGATATGAGATCAAGGAATTAGTGCTGCCATAAGGAATCTGAAATTTCCAGGCACTGGTTGAAAAGAGCGGACTGGTTGAGCTGATGAAATGCAGGAAAGACAACAAAGGAAGCGTCGGAGGACCTTCCCGTTTCAAGGGGCAATACCAGGACCAGAAAGGAAGCAAAGTCAGAAGAAACCGTATTCTCGACCCCTAGGGAATTTTCAAAAGCAACCATACCGTCCTGTTGCTCGTGCATCGGGCAGTGGAGGTCAAGGAAGTCAAGGCCATGAGAAAGAGTGTTTCAAGTGTGGGGATCTGTCACATTTGGCGAACAACTGTGCCGTATGGAATTACAACTGTTACAGTTGTGGACAACCGGGGCATATTGCCAAGAACTACAGAGCACAGAACCCAGTCCAAGCTGCTGACAAAAATGGTGGAGCCAAAAGGCCGACGGCTAAGGGAAGAGTTTATACCCTGAGTGGTGCTTAGGCTCAAACTCCGAAGATCTCATATAGGGTGTTTGCAACATATACGATAACCTCTTATCAGTACTTTTTATTTGGGTGCAACCCATTCGTTCATTTCTATGGATTGTGTGAAACGTTTGGAATTATCTATTTCTTCCTTGTCTTTTGACTTAATTGTTTCCACCCCAATTGCTAAACCTGTTGCTATGAATTCTATATGCCTGAACTGTCCTATTGTTATTCAGGATAGACATTTTCTTGTTAATCTAATATGCTTGCCTTTAATACAATTAGATGTAACTTTGGGCATGGATTGATTATCTTCCAACCATATCCTATAAGATTGTGCACATAAAACCCTAGTTTTTCCCAGTACCGAGATTTCTGGATTTTTAGCCTCCAACCGCATTAGAACTTCTTCGAAAGAGGGAGATTAGGAATACATGCTTCTGTCCAACTTAGAAGTTGAAGGGAAGATCGAGCTGAGCAAGATGCCAGTTGCGCGAGAGTTTCCTGAGGTGTTTCCAGATGATGTTCCAGGTTTGCCGCCTGTGAGGGACATAGAATTCTCCATCGACCTGATTCCAGGAGCTGAAATGATATAGATTGCTTCATATTGGATGTCACCTACTGAGCTCGCTGAGTTGAAAGCTCAAGTTGAGGACCTGTTGTCAAAGCAATTCATTAGACCGAGTGTTTCACCGTGGGGAGCACCAGTTCTCTTAGTGAGAAAAAAAGACGGAGCTTCGAGACTTTGCGTGGACTTTCGTCAGCTGAATAAAGTGACGATTAAGAACAAGTATCCTTTACCGAGAATCGACGATTTGATGGATCAACTGTGAGGAGCTACTGTTTTCTCGAAGATTGACTTAAGGACGGGATACCATCAGATTCGAGTCAAGACGGAAGACATACCTAAGACTGCTTTTAGAACTCCTTGCGAACATTACGAATATCTCGTGATGCCTTTTGGAGTAACGAACACACCTGCTATTTTTATGGACTACATGAATCGGATTTTTCATTCGTTTCTTGATAAGTTCGTCGTAGTGTTCATCGATGATATCCTCATTTATTCTAAGAATCGTGAGGAACACGAAGAGCATTTACGACAAGTTCTTCAAGTTTTGCGTGAGAAGACGCTGTATGCGAAACTCTCTAAGTGTGAGTTTTGGCTGGAGGAAGTCGGATTTTTGGGTCATATCATAACAAAGGAAGGAATTGTTGTGGACCTGCCAAAGTGGAAGCTGTACTTTCTTGGGAAAAGCCAAAGGCCGTAACAGAGATAAGGAGTTTTGTTGGTTTGGCTGGTTATTATCGGAGATTCATTGGGGGATTTTCCAAGATTGTATCACCATTGACTCAACTCACGAGAAAGGATCAACCTATTATTTGGACTGACCAGTGTGAAGAAAGTTTTCAAAAGATTATGGAATTTTTGATGACTTCATCGGTGTTGATACTTCCGGAACCTAGTGAGCCTTACGAAGTATACTATGATGCTTCGCATCAAGGGTTAGGTTTTGTGCTGATGCAACACCGCAAAGTAGTGGCGTATGCATCAAGGCAATTAAAGACTCATGAGAGGAACTATCCCACACACGATCTGGAACTAGCTGCAGTAGTTTTTGTACCAAAGATATGGAGACATCATCTGTATGGTGCTAAATTCGACGTTTTTAGTGACCACAAAAGTCTAAAGTATCTGTTCGATCAGAAGGAGCTCAACATGAGGCAGAGACGATGGATGGAATTTTTAAAAGATTACGACTTCACGTTACAATACCATCCAGGAAAGGCGAACATAGTAGCAGATGCCTTGAGCCGGAAAGCCATTCATATTTCAACTATGATGGTGAAAGAATTATAATTGATTGAAGAGTTCTGTGATCTTAATTTGGGAGTGGAGATAAGTCCGAAGAAGCCAAGTTTTTGAATGCTCAAGATTTCCAGTGGACTGATGGAGGAGATCCGTGAACAACAAGCTATTGATTAACACCTTCAAGAGAAGAAGGGACTGATAGAACAAGGGAAAGGTGATGAGTTTAGTTTGGGAACAGACGGAATTTTAAAGTGCAATTGATGAGTCTGTGTACCCAACAACCCTGAGATGAGAAAGATAATCCTGGAGGAATCCCACAAGAGTGGATTAAGTATTCATCCTGGTGCAACCAAGATGTATCAGGACTTGAAGCAGAAATTCTGGTGGCCAGGCATGAAGAAGCAAGTCGCAGAATACGTTCCGTCGTGTCAGACTTGCCAGTTGGCAAAGGTAGAACACCAGAGACCTGGAGGGATGTTGCAATCCTTGGACATACCTAAATGGAAGTAGGAGAGCATATCAATGGATTTCGTAGTAAGTCTACCAAGAACACCTAGAAATTTTGATTTGATTTGTGTAATCGTTGATAGGTTAAAGAAATCGGGACATTTCTTACTTGTCAAGACGAACTACACGGTAGCGAAACTGACTGAGGTGTATATTAGAGAAGTGATCAGACTACATGGAATACCCTCAAGTATTGTTTAGGATAGAGATCCAAAATTCACTTCATGTTTTTGGGAAAGCTTACATCAAGCTCTAGGAACCAAGCTACGCCTAAGTTCGACATATGATCCTCAAACGGATGGACAAACCGAGAGGACGATTCAATCGTTAGAAGATTTACTAAGAGCGTGCATCTTGGATAATCAAGGAAGTTGGGATGAATAGTTACCGCTGATTGAATTCACCTACAACAACATTTATCACTCGAGCATAGGGATGGCACCCTATGAGGCACTTTATGGGAGGAAGTGTCAGACTCCTCTTTGTTGGTATCACGATGGAGAGAGTACAATTCTAGGCCCCGAGGTTGTGCAACAGACGATCGATAAAGTCAGGCAAATTCGGGAAAGGATGAGGGCATCTCAGAGTAGGTAGAAGAGTTACTCGGATCGGCGGAGATAACCTCTCAAATTTCAAGAAGGAGAACATGTATTTCTGAGAGTCAATCCAACGACTGGGGTAGGCAGGGTGATGAAATCCAGAAAGCTCACTCCAAAATTCATTGGACCATACCAAATTCTTTGCCGTATTGGTCCAGTAGCATACCAAATTGCTTTACCCCCTTTTCTTTTGAACTTATACAATTTTTTTCACGTTTCACAGTTAAGGAAATATATTCCTGATCCATCTCATGTAATCGAACCTGATTAAGTACCCTTGAAAGAGAACCTGTCTTATAAGACTGCACCTGTAAGGGTCGAGGACGAGAGAGTTAGACAAGTTCGGGGAAAACAAATCTCTTTAGTGAAAGTCATTTGGGATGATACAACTGGAGCAGCAACTTGGGAAGCTGAGGACGAGATCAGAGAGCAATATCCCTATCTGTTCACAGGTACGTAATTTCGAGGACGAAATTATTTTTAGGGGGGTAGTAATGCAATACCCCGATTTTTCGTGCTTTCTAAGGACAATAAACTAGATTAACGAGTTTATATTTTTATCTATGTTTTAGAAAATGATTTTGGAAAAACTAAAATTATATTCATGCTCCATGCAATCATAGGAACCTATGGTTAAATTTTGGGCCGAAAACTCAAATGAAGCCCGGTCTATGTTTCACGGATGGTAGTGTTTTACTACTATAAAGACCTAATTTCAACTAACTGTCAGAACCATTAGTATTAGAATTTAATCCTCTACATATTTGCTAAAATTCATCCTTACGTTTAAAATTGAAAATAATATATTATATTCGGGCCAAGAATGGAATTGGGAGACGATCATATAAGGGTTTCACGAGACCCATGAGCGGATAATCTTGATGTCAAGTCACCTAGGGACTCGTGCCAGTGTCATGATGATTTTCAAAATATGAAGAAGCGAAATGACCGAATTTCCCTTAGTCTTTTAACAAAATGACCAAAATACCCTTCAAGTTAATTACAAGTTTGCCATAATGTAAAAATATCTATTTCACTCTCTCACCCTCCTTAGGCCATTCGGCCACTTCTTCATCTTCCCCGACTCTCACTTTTCTTTCTTTCTATCCTTTGTTCTTCACATTTCCTCCATTGAAAAAGCTTGGAAACCTTGAGTTTTTGGGGATTCATGCTTGATTCTCTTAAGGAAATTCATCTAGGAGGTAGTAACTCTCTCCTATCTTTCTCAATCTCTCCTTTCATCCCTTCAAATCTCAATTTCATGGAAGTTAGGATTTTTACCCACAAACTCCAGATACCTCAACCGCCCATCTAGATGATTTTACAGTTTTTGGTAGATCAGGGGCAGCTGCAGCACTACATTCCAGCTGCACAGCCCTTGCAACAGCAGTCACCCTCGACTCCTTCCCTATCGTTCGTTTTGGTAGCGGAGGGGCAGGGAGAGGACCTAGAGGAGGACCCTCAGGAGACCCCTAAGTATCATCCTCTGGAGGCCCCTGAGCCTCAACCTCAGGAGAATGGGAATGTAGATTCCCTTGATCCTTCCTCTGATGTAGATGTTGGACCCTTCTTCGGGGGACTGTCCAACGGGTTTCACTAGCCCTAGACCAGCTTAGAGTGTTAGATTTTTGAGGCAGCGGTTTTTGGGTAGTCTGTTAGATACTGTTGATGGCCATGAGTTTTAGATGTGGTTTTTCCAGACTGTCGTTGCCTAGTTTTTAGAGTTGGTAGTATTTTCCTTTCTCTTAGTTTCTTTTTGAAAAGGACATGTTGTCCATGTAACACCCTGCTTTTTACCCCTATGCTTATATGTGTTAATCCTTGCTTATATATGTTTTATATATGTTGTTTATGATTGTTCTTGATGTTGAAGTTCATAGTTGGGGTAGTTCAGCCTTAAGGAATGGTCAATACATTCGAGTCTAAGAAACTTGTTTTACGGTTTTATCCATATCTTGAGTTATAGACGTCCGATTGAGGCGATCATGGATGCGTTGGAAAGCTTAGAGAATTATCTACAAGTCTTATTTCAGGTGTCAGGGCCAAATTTGGTTTCTATAGTTTCGAATCGCGAAGGAAACGTTGCATCGCGAATATGGCAGACAGAGTCTTGCAGCTCTCTGGTTCGCCTAGCGAACATCGACTCGCCTCGCGAATCTGCGCGCAGCAGAAACGTGTTTTTGGGCTTCTAATCAGCCCATACTGACCCTAAATCATATTTATACCACATGACTCAACCTAAACCTATTTTCTAACTCGAAATACTCTTAGAAACTGCCTCTTTCTCGCCAAACAAGGATTCCTAAACCCTTTCCAAGTATTCTTGAAGGAGATTGCACCGTTGTTCATCGTTCTTCGTCGCCTCCGCTTGAAGAGCATCGCTGCCATCACAAACCCTCTTCCCCGTTGCTGCTCTTGAACCTTTTGGGGCTATGATCGTGAAATCAAGTGTCATGAAATCGAGTGTTCGTGAGACGCAACTTTTTCGAACTTTTCCCTTCCTTTGTTCATTTTGATCGTCATACCAGGTATGGGGGGAAGAAATAGATCATGAGTATGTGGGTTTTGGGATAGGTTAAGATGAAGGGGTTAACCCATGACCCCTATATGTTTGTCTATATGCGTTGTAAAGGCCTATGTATATGCTATGAGTGTATCTATTTGTATGTTATGTATATGATATGATGCTAAGAATATGCCTATGTGAATATTATGTGTATATATATATGCTTATGGTGCTATGACCATGATTGTTGGTGTTTGTCTTGATGATATGATTGAAATATTACGAGGTGCGATGAATGATATGTACATACATACGTTATGCATTGATGAGATTGCATGATGTGAATTGATAATGGTGACTTGGTGATGATGTGCGTTACGATGACGAAAATAGGATTAGTGAAAGAACATATAGCTTTAGGACGTTTAGCACCCCATAATGAATGAGTTGTTATGAGAGGTGAGATTGATAATATGGGATTAGTTTTGGAAACCCATAGGATTGATTCTTGAGAGATGGGATGATAGGCACAGGGATAACTTAGAGAAATTCTTATGATTCCCACATCTGTCACGATTCGCCGGGTGAATAGCAATTCGCGAGGCGAGACAGATAGACCATTCGTGGTCTAACGTGATTCGCAGGTGGATTGTAATCCGCGATGCGAATGAGAGAACCAAATATTGGGGCTCTCTGGCTCACCTCGCGAGCCAGGATTCGCCTAGTGAATCTGAGAACCTGTTTAGGAGCTCTCAGGCTCGCCTCACGAGTCACGATTTGCCTAGCAAATCTGGGTTTTGTTGCTATTAAAATGGTTGATGAGCTTGTGCAAGTATACACAATCGTTTAACAAGTAATAAAGTGTAAGAGAGATCGTTCCCACGAGGATTATATGGTGATTCAAGTAACAAGTTTGAATTAATGGTTCTATTAATCAAGATTAACAAAGAGTAACAAATAAATGCTAGAGCAATAAAAACGGATTTGTTAACAGAATGGGTAAAACAGTTACGGGGAAGTATCCCTTGCAACTTCAGTCTAGTTCAGTTATGCGTTTGCAATGCTATGGCAATTTGGCTCCAGGAAATGAAAGTTTGTTTTCCAACAGTTCTGAGATGAACTTCACTAAACGTCTCCTATTCCTAGGTCCATATTAGTTACATTCACACCTCACTTAAGCTCGTTCCAGCTAGCCTGAGAGTTAGAATATTCATTCCTAAATCACTCTTCATCATAATTTTCCAATTAATGATTTTACTCTTATCTATAAAACAGTTCTGCTACACTTAGCTTTTCCAAGCAGCCGTGAGCTCAAGTTCTAACTAAAGTGATCAAGCTTAATTAAAACACAACCAAATCAGATTTATAGAAAATGCAATAGCAAAGCATAACATAACATTCACTAGAAATCCATTACAAGTTCAACATCCCATAGCTACAACAGGTTTAGCTCATATTGAGCTTACAAAAACAAAGAGAAAAATAAGAAATGGAAGAAGAAGCCATTACACTGGAGGAGATAGAGAAAGGGGCGCAGCTGCTGTCCTCTCCAGTAAGGAAGATGATGTCTAATCTTATCTCCCTTTTGCTGTCCCTTATTTAGGGTTTTTTTAGATTTATCTCAAGGCCCTTTCCTCTCTCATCCTTTTTGGGCTAAAAGTTGGCTTGTAAAAGTGTCATTGGCCCAATTTATTAAGTCCAATGCATTAAATACCAGCCCCACGTGTAAGTCACTGCCCTTATCAGCGAAGGACACCTCATTATGTAAGAGAATGTTTTGAACTTTTGTCATTTTCCCAAATCAGCTTCAGCTACGATTGCTACAGCAAATCCCAGAGCAACGTCTCCAGTTCAGCACCTGATTCTCCAAAAACCGCCCTGCACAGAAACTCTCAATTAATTACCAAAAACAGTTCTAAATGACATCAAAACATTAAAACTCACAAAAGACTCTTATAAAACACACTTTACACAAAATCACACTAAAAATACTAAAAACATAAACTCAAAATACTCAAAGACCACAAAAACACAAGTGAAAAAGGTACAAATAACTCTTCATAAAAAGAGTTATCAGGTTTCTACCCAGATTCTGTTGTGAAAAAGTAATTGAATAAGGTAATGAGAAAAAGACTGTGAGATCATAATTCAAAGTTGATAATATAGAAAAGAACGTTAATACTAATAATGACGATATGATAATATTGGCAATGTTGATAAAGGCAATAACGATGGTTAGCACCTAGTTGTTTGATGATCATCATTGATGGTCATTCTTGATAATCAATGTGATTGATTATGATGGTGGATGGTTGGACATGTGTTTGCATGTTTTTGAGCATAGTATGCATCATACGTTGACGTTGATATGTTGGGTGGAAAGCAAACGATGAATCGCGATAGTGGAGGCCACGATGGGTGTTATCCCGGCCTTGCGGGTATATTGGGTATGGAAGTTTCAGGTGACATGGGCTAGCTACCTATTGTCGAAGTGACCTAAAGAATAAGCTTGAATACCCTGATTAGCCACTATACGTTATCAGGATTAGTGAGAGTGTTCGGGGATGGCCCAAGGTCTGGCATATCATCAACGTTGATAACCAGACATGTTCTCCTAATCGTCTTTCCAGAGTTAGAGTTGTTGGCCACATGCTTGTTGCATTCGCATTGACATGCATCTTTGATATATATTATTTATATCTGTGATGATTGATGTATGTTGTATGTCATCTTAATTACTATTCCATTCCGTTTACATATATTCATGATTGTGTTTCTTACCCCTATCTTTGTTATTCTTGTGCATATGTTGTGGTATATGCAGAGGAGGGTGAGCATGCTAACGAGGAGTGATCCCGAGGAGATCTCTCTCAGTAGTTAGGCTTTATGTTTTACATTATTCGGTTTTATTCTGATGTATGTTTAGGGATACCAGCTCTAATCATGTAACATCGGGATTTGGGTTATGTTTTATGTTTTATGTTTCATGTTTTTCCGCAGTTTGTTATATATATTAAAGGATATTTATTCAGATTCTCATATTATGTTTTGGATGATGTGATATACTTTATCTTTGAGATTTATATTATATTGATATTATTTTAAAAAGGATATATGATTTTCTTATGTATTATCGTACACGGGGTAAAGGGTGTCACATTTAGTGGTATCAGAGCCGGTCTATCCTACTAGCCGGGGTATGTGTCTGTTGTTTTCTCTTCTGTTACTCTTATATGATTGCCTATGACGATGGTATAGAGTATTAAGTGTTTAGTTTTGTTTTGCTTGACTTTCTATATTGAGCAGTTTGCTTTAACGATGCAAGAAGTTATAGCAGGTAGAAACGATCGTGCGATTGCTGATGCCCTGGAAGCATTAGCTAATACCATAGGGCAGAATCAGAATCACAACGGAGGTGGACCTGCTGAATTTCAGGGTTTGGATAAGCTCCAGAGGAATAATCCGCCATCTTTTAGGGGAGCTTATGACCCTGAAGGTGCTCAGACATGGATCCGAGAGCTTGAAACGATCTTTCGGGCCATGGCATGCACCAATGCTCAGAAGGTTACCTTTGTTACCTTCATGTTAGTAGAAGAAGCTGAACATTGATGGGAGAAGGCCGCCAACGTTTGGAAGTTGAGGGCGCCGCTGTTACTTGGGATGCTTTGAAGGAGAGGTTCTTGGGGAAGTATTTCCCTGCTGATATATGCGACAAGAAGGAGATGGAGTTTCTGGCTTTGACTCAGGGAAGCATGTCCGTTGGGGACTATGCCGCTAAGTTTGACGAGCTGTCACGTTACTATCCACTCTACCAATATTGTAATGATGATCGCTCCAAGTGTGTGAAGTTCGAGAATGGTTTGCGTCCAGAGATCAAGCAAGCCATCCGCTACCAGGAGATCAGTGTTTTCCCCACCTTGGTGAACAAGTGAAGAATCTTTGAGGAAGACTACAAGTCCAGAGTTGCTCTATTCAAGAATTCTAGTCCTCAAGGGAGTAGGAGGATGACCCAGCAGGATAAAGGGAAGCAGCAGTTGACACCAGTTAGCCGTGGGTTCAAGTATGCCAGCAAGAAACTGCAGTATACGTTGGGACCAGCTTGTGGCGAAGGATTTGCCTCTTCTAGGCCAATCAGGTGTGGTAAGTGTGGTAAGGAGCACTTTATTCATGACTGCAAGGAGACGGACATCATCTGCTTCAAGTGTGGGAATCCTGGTCATATCAGTAAGGATTGTAGTGGAGCAAAGACGGAGCCATAGAGTGCCAGCAAGAGTTTTCAAGCCAATCGACTGAGGACAAGTGGGAGAGTCTTGACTCTCATTGGAGCGGAAGCCTCAAATTCCGAAGACCTGATTCAAGGTAAGTGCCTCATCAAAGGAACTCCTTTAATAGTGTTGTTTGATTCGGGTGTGTCGCATTACATGATTGTGTTGAGTACCTTAGATTACCTGTTGCCCAACTTGAATATGATCTAGTTGTTGCTATCCCTACAAATAAGCCTCTTATTACCTCACATATTTGTAAAGGTTGTTCTATTGTCATTGATGATAGAAATTTCATATTTGATCTTATATGCTTACCCCTTAAACAACTTGATGTTATTCTTGGTATGGACTGGTTATCTGCTAATCATGTCCTTTTAAATTGCTTTGATAAGACAATTGTTTTTGGAACTGCTGTCAATCCTAAGGATCCGAGTTTTATGACTGCCAACCAAGTCAAGGCTTCTACTAGAAAAGAAGCCCAAGTATACATGATCTTATCTTTCCTGGAAGTAGACAGAAAGGCTGAGGTTAAGGATATGCCAGTTGTGAGAGATTTCCCTGAGGTTTTTCCCGAGGATGTTTATAATTTGCCACCCGAGAGAGAGGTTGAGTTTGGCCTAGACTTAGTGCAAGGTACAGGACCTAAATCCATAGCACCTTATAGGATGTCCCCTCTACAGCTAGCTGAGTTGAAGAAACAATTAGAGGAATTGCTCCAAAAGCAGTTTGTTAGGCCTAGTGTGTCTCCGTGGGGAGCACCGGTGTTGTTGGTGGAAAAGAAGGATGGTAGTATGAGGTTGTGTGTTGATTACCAACAACTCAACAAGGTGACCATTAAGAATAGATACCCTCTTCCTAGGATAGATGACCTTATGGACCAGCTGATAGGAGCCTGTGTGTTTTCTAAGATAGATTTGAGATCAGGTTACATCCAGATTCGGGTCAAGTTCGAGGACATTCCGAAGACTGCGTTCAGAATGCGTTATGGCCATTATGAGCACCTAGTTATGCCTTTTGGTGTGACTAATGCCCCTGCTGTGTTCATGGACTACATGAACAAGATCTTTCATCCATACTTGGATAGGTTCGTAGTTGTCTTCATAGATGATATCCTGGTATACTCTAAGATTAAGGAGGAACATGACGAACACTTGAGAATAGTTTTGCAGACCCTTAGGGAAAAGCAGTTGTATGCTAAGTTGTCTAAGTGTGAGTTTTGGTTAGAAGAGGTGAGTTTCTTAGGATACGTCATCTCTAAAGGAGGGATAGCCGTAGACCCAGCTAAGGTAGAAACAGTGCTCCAGTGGGAAGCGCCTAAGTCAGTGACTGAGGTTAGGAGTTTCTTGGGTTTAGCCAGGCACTATAGGAGGTTTATAGAAGGGTTCTCTAAGATAGCTTTGCCTATGACCTGCCTTACTAAGAAAGGTGATAACTCTTGTTATGAAGAGTTATTTATACCTTTTTGGCTTGTGTTTTTGTGGTCTTTGAGTATTTTGAGTTTATGTTTTTAGTATTTTAGTGTGATTTTGTGTAAAGGGTGTTTTATAAGAGTCTTTTGTGAGTTTTAATGTTTTGGTGTCGTTTAGAACTGTTTTTGGTAATTAACTGAGAGTTTCTGTGCAGGGCAGTTTTTGGAGAATCAGGTGCTGAACTGGAGACGTTGCTCTGGGATTTGCTATAGCAATTGTAGCTGAAGCTGACGGTGCACAAGGACAAAGGCTCAAAACATTCTCTTACACATTGAGTTGTCCTTAGCTGATGAGGACAGTGTCCTACACGTGGGGTTGGTGTTTGGTGCATTAAAGTCAGGGAACTGGGCCAAGGACACTTGTCCTAATCAGTTTATAGCCCAAAAAGGATGAGAGAGGAAAGGGCCTTGAGACAGGCTGGAAAAAGAACCCTAAAAGGGGGACAACAAATGGGAGAGACACACGGAGAATCTTCCCTACTGGAGCAACGACAGAGCTGCGCCCCTTTCTCTCTCTCCTCTCTTATAATGGCTTCTTCTTCTATTTCTTATTTTTCTATTTGTTTCTGTAAGCTCAATATGAGCTAAACCTGTTGTAGCTATGGGATGTTGGTCTTGTAATGGATTTCTAATGAATGTTATGTTATGCTTTGCTATTGCATTTTCTATAAATCTGATTTGGTTGTGTTTTAATTGAGCTTGATCACCTTAGTTAAAACTTGAGCTCACGGCTGCTTGGAAAAGCTAAGTGTAGCAGAACTGTTTTATATATAAGACTAAAATCATTAATTGGAAAATTATGATGAAGAGTGATTTAGGAATGAACATTCTAACTCTTAGGCTAGCTGGAACGAGCTTAAGTGAGGCGTGAATGTAACTAATATGGACCTAGGAATAGGAGACGTTTAGTGAAGTTCATCTCAGAACTGTTGGCAAACAAACTTTCATTTCCTGGAGCCAAATTGCCGTAGCATTACAAACGCATAACTGAGCTAGACTGAAGTCGCAAGGGATACTTCCCCGTAGCTGTTTTACCCATTCTGTTAACAAATCCGTTTTTATTGCTCTAGCATTTATGTTTACCAAAACTGTCCTGGATACACACACACAAATTATTTGTTACTCTTTGTTAATCTTGATTAATAGAACCATTAACAAAAACTTGTTACTTGAATCACCATATAATCCTCATGGGAACGATCTCTCTTACACTTTATTACTTGTTAAACGATTGTGTATACTTGCACAAGCTCGTCAACCATCTTTTTAGCAACAAGTTTTTGGCGCCGTTGCCGGGGATTAGTAATGGTGCTTAATTAACAAGTTTTATATTGATAGTTCTATTAGTTGAGACTACTGATCTGTGGAGTGTTTTGTTATAGCAACAAGTACTTTACTCTGTATGCGTAGGCATAGCGCTCCTGAGTTCCACCTAGACCCAGAAATTGAAAGAACATTCAGAAGGT
Organism: Ammopiptanthus mongolicus; assembly: GCA_039655645.1. Taxonomy (NCBI): domain Eukaryota; kingdom Viridiplantae; phylum Streptophyta; class Magnoliopsida; order Fabales; family Fabaceae; genus Ammopiptanthus; species Ammopiptanthus mongolicus. The sequence goes on along the minus strand of CM077348.1, from coordinate 46,543,537 downwards.
TGAACAGGCAGAACCAGGGCCTAGTCGAGTTGGGGAGATTGGTTCCTGATACCCTTGACTACTCCTCCGCTGCCACTAGTTCTAACAACTCTGAAATGGGTGATGAACCTAATAGCATGGCTTTAGCCAATTATAGAACCAGTTCTATCAGAGGTTATGCCCTATTTGATCCGGCAACAATGAACACAGGCATAGTGGTGCCCGAAATAACAGCTGGGCATTTTGAGTTCAAGCCTGTTATGTTCCAGATGTTGCAAGCAATTGGGCAGTATAGTGGTGCTGCAACCGAGGACCCTCATTTGCACCTGAAGCAGTTCCTAACTGTGGCTAATAATTTCAGAAATCCAGGAGTCACTGACGATTCCTTCAGATTAAGACTGTTCCCATTTTCTTTGGCTGGCAAGGCTAAGAATTGGCTAAATTCTATGGAACCCAACTCTGTTAATACATGGAATAGGATGGCTGAGAAGTTTTTGACCAAATTCTTTCCTCCCATGAAGAATACGAAGTTGAGAAATGATATAACCTCCTTCAAGCAACTTGATGATGAGCCTTTATATGAAGCATGGGAGAGATTTAAGGAGCTTTTAAAGAGATGCCCCCATCACAGCATTCCAATATGCATTCAGATGGAGCACTTTTACAATGGAGTGTTGCCATCTGCAAGAATGATGCTTGATGCCTCTGCAGGAGGCACTCTTCTTAACAAGTCCTATAATGAAGCATATGAATTGATTGAAAGTATTGCTGCTAACAGTTATCAGTGGCCTACTGCTAGGCTGACCTCTGGAAAAAGCACAACTGCTGCAGGAATGCATGAAGTGAGTGGCGTTACAGCACTTACTGCTCAGTTGGCTTCCTTAACTAACATGGTGAAAAACCTAGCGATTACAAACAAGAATAACCAGACATCTCAAGCAGCTGTAACTGAAGCAGTGGTAAATGAACAACAGGTGCACCAAGCTGAAACTGTTTCTTGTGTGTATTGTGGAGGAGAACATTTGTTTGAAGACTGTTTCAGCAATCCTGCATCTGCTAATTATGTTAACTACAGGGACAACAAGGGAGATAAACCCTATTTCAATACCTACAATCCAGGGAACTGGCAACCTCAAAATTTTTCGTGGAATAACAATGCTAATGCTCCGCCATGGAACTCAAACTTTCCTGCCCGGTCCACAACTGCTCCCTCTGGATTCACAAGTCAGCAACCAAGGCCACAACAGCAAGCACAACCGGCAACTCAAGAAATGTCCCTGGAAGCTGTCTTAAAAGCATTCATGTCAGAAACTAAGGCACAGTTCCAGAATCAAGGAGTATCCATGAGGGACCTTGAGAACCAGGTAGGCCAGCTGGCCAATGCACTGAACAGCAGACCCAGTGGATCTCTGCCATCTTCTACTGAAACTCCTTCATCCTCAAGCCCTCTTGGTAAGGAGCACTGCAAAGCAATACAATTGAGAAGTGGAACTGAGTTACCAACCATGGTAGAGAAAAAGAGCAAAGTGCAAATTGAAGACACTGAGACTATTCCAGCAACTGGTGAAAATGTTGCAAAAACAACTGAGAGAACTGCTAAGAAGCCTGAGGCTGTTCCAGAAGCTGAACCCTTGCCTAAATTTAGTCCAGAAAGACCACCTCCCCCTTTTCCTCAAAGGTTGAGGAAAGTACAACAAGACAAGCAGTTTAGCAAGTTCATGGAGATTCTAAAGCAGTTGCACATCAATATACCTTTGGTTGAAGCTTTGCAGCAGATGCCTAACTATACCAAGTTCATGAAAGATGTGTTAACAAAGAGGAGAAGGCTGGGGGAGTTTGAAACAGTTGCCATGACAAAGGAATGCAGCCTGATGCTCCAAGCCAAAGTACCTCCCAAGTTGAAAGACCCGGGAAGTTTCACCATTCCCTGTTCTATTGGAGATACCTACTGTGGCAGAGCACTGTGTGATTTAGGTGCTAGCATCAACTTAATGCCTATGTCGATTTTTAAACAATTGGGCATTGGGGATGTCAGGCCTACCACTGTGACACTTCAACTAGCAGACAGGTCTATTGCATATCCAGAAGGAAAGATCGATGATGTACTGATAAAAGTAGATAAGTTTGTGTTCCCAGTGGACTTTATTATTTTAGACTGTGAAGCAGATAGGGAAGTTCCTATTATTCTGGGTAGGCCTTTCCTTGCTATAGGAAGAACTCTCATTGATGTACAAAAGGGAGAGTTGACCATGAGGGTTAATGATCAACATGTGACTTTCAATGTGTCCAATGCCTTTAGGTATCCTGAAGAAGGAGTGGAAGAATGTTCGTTTGTGCAGTCATTCGATGATCTGTTGCAACGACAGTTCCTGATAGGAAGAACAGAATTGAGTGATGATGAGTATGAATCAGGTACTGATGATCCCTTGTTGGAAGAACTTTCTGAAATAAAGGATTGCACTGCAAGGCAACCTATGTGGGCTAGAAAATTTGAATCATTGGAAGTCACTGATGAGACTTTCAAGGACAACATACCTTCAGTTGTGAAGCCACCTGTTTTGGAGCTAAAACAGCTCCCAGCTCATTTGAAATATGTTTATTTGGGAGCTATGGAAACCTTGCCTGTGATTATTTCATCTTTTCTAACTACTAATCAAGAGAACAGTTTGATAGAAACCTTGAGACGACACAAGAAAGCAATCGGTTGGCAAATGGCAGATATCAAAGGCATTAGTCCTACTGTGTGTATGCATCGAATATTGCTAGAGCCTGAAGCCAAGAATAGTGTAGAAAGCCAGAGGAGACTGAATCCTATCATGAAGGATGTGGTAAAGAAGGAGGTCATCAAATGGCTGGATGCTGGGATTATATATCCCATCTCTGACAGTGTGTGGGTAAGTCCAATCCAGTGTGTACCAAAGAAAGGGGGAATAACAGTTGTGGCTAACAAGAAAAATGAACTAATCCCCACCAGAACAGTCACAGGATGGAGGATTTGTATGGATTATAGAAAATTGAATAAATCCACCAGAAAAGATCACTTTCCCTTGCCCTTTATTGATCAAATGTTGGATAGACTCTCTGGGAAAGAGTTCTACTGCTTTTTGGATGGATACTCGAGTTACAATCAAATTGCTGTAGCACCCGAAATCAAGAAAAGACTACCTTTACTTGTCCCTATGGAACTTTTGCCTTCCGAAGGATGCCTTTTGGTCTCTGTAATGCCCCAGCAACGTTCCAACGATGCATGATGGCCATATTCTCGGATGTTATTGAAAAATCTATGGAAATTTTTATGGATGACTTCTCAGTGTTTGGAGAGTCATTCCAGGAATGCCTTGAAAATCTGGAACAGGTCTTGGATCGTTGTGAGGAAACTAATTTGGTGTTAAACTGGGAAAAATGTCACTTTATGGTTCAGCAAGGAATTGTGTTGGGTCACAAGGTGTCTAAGAAGGGTATGGAGGTAGACCAAGCCAAAATAGAGGTCATTGAAAAGCTGCCACCACCTACCTCAGTTAAAGGAGTGAGAAGTTTCTTAGGACATGCTGGTTTCTATAAAAGATTCATTAAGGATTTCTCCAAAATCTCCAAGTCTCTATGCCAGTTGCTAGAGCATGATAGAATCTTTGATTTTGCTCCAACCTGTTTGGAAGCATTTGAAATTCTGAAGAAGGCCCTCATTACTGCACCGGTCATAACTGCTCCCGATTGGTCTATGCCATTTGAGTTGATGTGTGATGCTACTGATTTCGCAGTGGGAGCAGTTCCGGGCCAAAGGAAGGATAAGGTGTTTCACTCTATATATTATGCCAGCAAAACATTGGTCGAAGCTTAATTAAACTATACCACTACAGAGAAAGAGTTGTTGGCTGTTGTGTTTGCCTTTGACAAGTTCAGACCCTACCTTGTTGGAACAAAGGTGATTGTCTATACTGATCATGCTGCCATCAAATACTTAATTGCCAAGAAAGATGCAAAGCCAAGACTGATTAGGTGGGTGCTCTTATTGCAAGAGTTCGACATGGAAATTAGGGATAAGAAGGGAGTTGAGAATCAGGTGGCAGACCATTTATCAAGACTGTCTGAGGGGAATGAAGCCACAAAGAATTCTGAGATTAAAGAACTGTTCCCTGATGAGCAGTTGCTGTCCATGGAAGATGCTGAAACACCATGGTATGCTGACCTGGTGAACTACCTGGCCAGTGGAATTGTCCCTACAGATTTCAGTCCACAACAAAGAAAAAGGTTCTTCCATCAGGCAAAGTAGTTCTGCTGGGACGAGCCATACTTGTATAAGCACTGTGCTAACAATTTGCTTAGAAGGTGTGTAGCAGAAACAGAAGTCCCGGCTATTCTCTTACATTGTCATTCATCCCCATGTGGGGGACATTTTGGAGGAATGAGGACGGCTGCCAAAGTCCTCCAGGCTAGGTACTTTTGGCCTACATTATTTAAAGATGCCTACTGTTTTGCCAAGGGCTGCGACAGATGCCAAAGGGTGGGAAATATTTCAGATAGACACGAGATGCCCCTCAATTCCATCTTGGAAGTAGAGTTGTTTGATGTGTGGGGCATAGACTTCATGGGTCCCTTCCCCCCTTCCTTTGGAAATTTATATATTCTGGTGGCTGTAGACTACGTGTCAAAATGGGTGGAAGCTGTAGCTCTCCCTACAAATGATGCTAGATCTGTTGTGAAGTTTGTTCAAAAGCATATTTTTACAAGATTTGGCACACCAAAGGCATTTATCAGTGATGAAGGTACACACTTCTGCAACAAGCTCTTTGATGGAGTCCTCACAAAATATGGGGTGAGACATAAAGTGGCTACAGCATACCATCCACAGACAAATGGGCAGGCAGAGCTGTCCAATAGGGAAATAAAAAGAATTCTGGAAAAAGTGGTGAATCCAACTAGAAAAGATTGGTCCCTGCACTTGGAAGATGCTCTTTGGGCATATAGGACTGCCTACAAGACCCCCTTAGGAATGTCACCCTATAGGTTGGTCTATGGAAAGGCATGCCATTTGCCCATTGAGCTGCAGCATAAAGCCTTCTGGGCAGTAAAAAAACTAAATCTTGAGCTAGCCCAGCTCGAATGCTGCAGCTCAATGAGCTTGAAGAACATAGGATGTTTTCGTATGAGGGGGCAGAACTCTACAAGGCCAAGACAAAAGCTTGGCATGATCAAAAGATCCAGAAGAAAGACTTTGCACCAGGAGAGCAAGTATTGCTCTTTAATTCCAGACTGAAGCTGTTTCCAGGAAAACTCAAATCTAGATGGTCTGGACCCTTCACAATAGTTCATGCCCACTCTCATGGGGCCATGGAACTGCTTGACGCAGCCTCTGGTAGGACCTTCAAGGTAAACGGGAAAAGGGTCAAACATTACTGGGGTGAGCCATTTGCTAAGGCACAGGCCACCACAGTAATGGCTGATCCTTGAATGTTCAACATGCACTGAGTCAGGCTGAGGACTTATAAACCAAGCGCTACTAGGAGGCAGCCCAGCAATTTTTATTTTATTTTCTTTAATTTTAGATGTTATTTTGTTTTTGTTTTTGTTTTTTTTTTTCTTTTGTTTTTTTTTTTTTCCGTTTTCTTTAGCATTAACAGTAAGCAGAAGACAAAGAAATTGGGGATGAGGCTGAAGGTGGTAAAACTGTCTCGGTGGTGCCGTGATTGTATATTGGGTTGGAAAAGGTTGGGGGCCCATGTAACTGATTCGGGATTGTGTTGGGTTTTGGGGGAAGAAGTCATGTCAAGCTCAAACCAGGTACAACAAATCCAAAAAGGTTAGAGGGGAACCCTCAGACCACTTATTCTCCCTTGGTATCCGCGCCTCTCCCTAGCCACACACTCCCAACCACCCGCATCAATCACCACACTCTCCCGTCAAATCTCTTCATAAAGCCCCCACCTTCCCCTTCCTTCCCACACGCAACCCACTGCCTCCACCACCCGAACCCTAACGCCTTCAATCCTCCCCCAAATCTCTTCTTTTTCCCTACCTTCATCTCTTCCCCTCATCTTCGCCCAACCATGCCTCGCATCAAGCATACCGCTGTGAAGAAGAGCAAACCCACCGCAAGTGATGAGTCTGAGGGGTATGAAGTGTTTGTTGATGCTGAAGCTGCAGCTCGGTACATTAATGTTACTGCGCTCAGAGAACCTCATGCAGAGAAAGGTTTCACCATCTCCACCAAGGCTTCTTATGGCCTCCCTGCCGAAATTGCTGTAGTGATTGACCAGCACAAGTGGAATGCTGGCCACCCAACTGGGTTCTGCACATCTTTTGTTCGCGAGTTCTATGCGAACATTGGAGGTGCCGAACAAACCCACTCCATGGTAAGAGGGTGCAAGGTCAGTTTCTCTGCTAAGACCATCAACTTAAAGCTGAACTTGGCTGAAGAGGATGATGAGTACCAACCTTTACTGACAAAGGCCACTGTAAAGCAACTAACTGATATGAAGGATGTTGTGACGGTCCCAGGGACGAAATGGCTCCCAACTTCCGGAAACCAGCTGAAAATAGCAAGGTCTGCATTGCAACCCTTTGCCAAGGTTTGGTATCACTTCCTTAGGCATAAGCTCTCCCCCACTGCGCACACAGAAACTGTTAAGAAGGAACGTTTGGTGCTCCTTTACTGCATAATGGAGGGAAAGAAAATAAATGTGGGGAGGTTGATCCAGCAGGAGATCTCCACTTGTGCCACGAGCACGAAAGGCCAATTGGTTTTCCCCTGCTTTATCACTGACCTATGCAAGCGATGTGGCGTCGAGCTTCGAAAAGGGGAAGTGGAGGAGAGAAACGCAGGAAGCATTGATATTGCCTTAATCAATCGATTCATATCCAACTCGGCTAAAGCTAGCTAGGCCAAAGACCAAGAGCGGATTATGGAACCAGGGGAGCCCTCAAAGCAGCAGGGCCGCTCTGCAGGGCTAGAACAAAAGGTGGAATCACTGACTCAAATGCTGCAGCAACAAATGCTACAGCAACAGTTATATTGGCAATTTGCCCTGGATCAGTTTAAATGGCAGCAACGGGTGCTGGAGCTTAACCAATGGAAGAAGGTGCACCCCATTCCACAGTTTCCACTAAATATTCTACCTGATCTGCATCACACCCCTGGGCAGCATAATAGTCCAAGTGCCACAGCAGTCCCGGATGACTCGGACTCTTCTGACTGGATGCCACCAGCTCCTTCACAACAGCAATAACCCACCACCACCACTGAAGAAATCAGCCGTAACAAGAGAAAGAGAAGTGCAAGCCCTTTGCCGGACTTGGGGGCTGAGACTGAAGCAGAGCCTGAAGAAACTGAGCCCGAAGCAACAACAACAACCCTTACCCCCTCTCGCACTCCTAAGAAGAAAATTCCAGCCACCCCTCTTCGAGATGTGATCACCAAAATAGCCACTGATTACCCTGCCTCTGATGAGGATGAGGAGGACAATGTACCTCTTGCCACAAGAAAGAATAGGCTGCCTGAACAAAGTGCTGTCAAGGGCAAGGGTCACCAGCCGTCTATGGCAGAGAGTGAGGGGGCAGGGGGAAGTGCAAAAGATACAGTAGCCTCAGCCACTGATGAAGAAAACCAAGAAGACTTGGTTTTTGTGAAAGAAGTGGGGACTTCAACCCCCACAAGCAAGAAGACCACTACTGCAACAGGGAGCAGGAAGAGCTCCCGTATCAGGAAGTTGAGCACTTGAGCACATCACAGCCGGTTGCTGCACTCTGTTGCAGCAACCCTATCAGGAGTTTCCTTGTTTCCCTTTTTTTTTTTGGTTATTTCTTCTGGTTTGTGGTTTCAGTTGTTGTTGCTGTTTTATTTTGTTCAACTTGTAGCATGAAGTTGCCATTTTCGTCAGCTTAACATCCTGTATGTTTTACTCCACCCTGTGCTCAACCATCCCCATCCTGGGGTTTTGCTTACACTACAAGAAAACTCGTTGTTTCCCACGGTCTAAATCCGTGGGAAAACACAACAATCCGTGGGAAAACACAATGTTCCCACGGATTAGCCACGGCTCTTCAGCTGTCGGAAAAACGGGCGTCGGAAAAGTTTTCCCACGGTCAGTTTAGAAAAGCCGTGGGAAATTTCCCACTGCTATGTATTCCCACGGCTATGTAACCGTGTGTAATTTCCCACGGTTTTTACCCCGGGTAATTTTCCCACGGCTTTCCCCTGGGAAATTTCCCACGGTATTTTCCACGGCTATCCCCTGGGAAATTTGCCACGGTCATAACCCTGGGAAATTACACAAAACTTCCCACGGCCTTTTCCCACGGCTTTAACCCTGGGAAATATTAATTTATTTTTTTTTAAAAATTTCTATAATATATAAATAAAATTAATTAATTAATTAATTATATTTTGTTTATAATTTTTTATTCATCTGGTCAAAAATTATATTTTTTAATTATTTCAAAATAATAAGTAAATAAATATGACAAAATAGATAAAATACAAATCACATAAATTGACATCATAATTTAAAACATAAGTAATGTATGTTTTTTTACAAACAATAAAAACTAAAAATTCATACAAAACCTAACGACATAATCTAATAATTTCCATCTCTATAAGGATCCTCAAGAAGCTGGTCAAAAGAGTCATCATCCTCCTCTGAGGTGCCCTGGGTCGGCTGACCAGGCTGCGGAGGCTGATGCTGCTGTGGGGGGGGCTGTGTGGACTGATGCTGCTCTAATCGCTGGATCGTCTCCATCATCCGCTGCATCATCTCATCCCTCTGCCGCTCATGCTCCTCGGAAGCGGCTAATCTCTGCCTCAGCTCAGCAATCTCCGCAGACTCCCGAGGACGACTACCGTGACTAGTGGACACCTCAGTACGAACGTCCAAGATGCACGAAGACCCTTTCCGGTAGTTGCGAGCAAGATCTCCAGCACCGTACAGGCGGCCCTTATACTTACCGCCAACAACCTCTGCCCAAATACGCAATGCAAGCCGGTCCTCCTCCTCGGGGTCAGCTGAACTGGATGAAGACGACCTAGCCTGAGACATCCTCGCCTCAAACTCCTCCTGTTATTCAGGACCAAACACACTAATTAGCTCATATATGATACAAAATTATTAAATTAAAAATAAAGGGCATATAAAGGGTATATATTTATTACCTGAGTGCGCCTCGAGCGCTCATCTACATACTCGCCTGTACCCTTCCTAGTATGGGTACGGCGGTGGAGCTCGTTAACCTTCACATTTCGCTTATACTTCACAGCCTGTAACACAAGCATGGATAATAAATTAAACTAAATGTAGTTATTAAACAATTGATCTTGAAATAAATATATTTAATGCATAAAAAATGAGAGTATAAACGTACCATACGTTCTGCGTACTGCGCCTGGCTGATGGAACCTCCTGTGTGCAGGCTCCCCCCTTTTCCGATGCCCTATTTTTCTTAGCTTGATCTGACATTTTCTTAAACGCATCTGAAGCCCAGTGACGACACAAGTCCTCCCAAATTCCATCTCCAATCCAGTCTGGCTGTGAGCCTGAATTAGGGGCCTTGTAACACCCCGTTTTCCGTATGAGTTTGTATATGTTGCTATAATTATATGTATTATTGTTATTATCGTTATTATTAGTATAATATTTGATAATTTGTTTGTTTACATTGTCACTGCATTTTTTAAGTATCTATATGAATGTATATTTATGTGTGTATATTTTAAGTGATAACATGCACGCTTATGTTTGTATGATTATAAGTATGTTTACATTTTAATATTAAAATGTTGTTGTTGTTGTTGTTGTTGTTATTATTATTATTATTATTATTATTATTTATTTATTTAATATGTAATTGATTCTTATTGATATGTAAATGATTTATATTAATTATACTTATATTAATATACGATTGATTGTGTTAATAGATAATTGTGCATAAATATATTTATATTATTAATTAAGAATTATACTGCATGTATTAATACATGATCTTATCTATATGAATATATAATTGATTATATTAGTATGTAAGTCTGTGATCTCGTGTGCTTATATATGGTCTTGTATGGACTAATATGATATGTGTAATTAATGTTTGATCGTATATTTATTTACTTGTCATCAATTATATATATGTTTATATTAACACTGGATCACTTGTATTAATGCACAATAGAATTATATTAATATAAGATACCTATATTTATGATAATTGTAGTTGTGTTGGTATAAGATCAATCAGATGTCATAGAGATTCAATCATTGAATAGATAAGATTATCTTATCTTAATCTCCTACAAAATCCTATCTAGAAACAACTATCTTTTTTATGCTGAACTTATATCATATTTTTGACCCTGTTAGAGTCCGAATTAGGAATAGATCGTGAAACATGATTTTGTACAAAATTCACTTAGCTTTCCAACGCCACCAAGAACACCTAAATCGGACACTCTTAGCTCAAGTTAGAGCCAAACCAGTGAGCATGCGTTTTGGGCTCTTCGGTTAGCCCATTTCGCTCTAATCCTTTTTATAACTCTTTTGCTCGACCTAAAAAACATAGCCATCTTTCCTAGAGTTAGAAACAGGCCATCTTTTATCTTTCTCTTAGGTTCCCTATTGAATCCTTGAGCGTCCTCAATCCTTGTTTGAGTGTTCTTCGTCAAGAACATATCCCTGTGGCGTTTGTTGTTGTGTTTGGGGTTAAGCTGCTAGCTTAGTGTTACTTTGAGGTAAGGTAACCAACACTTGTTCATCCTTTCTTGGAATCCCTTTAGTTAATGTTGAACCGTTTTGTCTCTGTCAAACCGGACTTTGTTGTTCATGCGCCAGTGTTGTGAACGGGTGCTAGCAGATTAGTTCCCCAGGAATCTAATCGAGGTATATGCATAACCATTGTGTTAATTCCCTTCCCTTTCTTTGTTTGGGAATTAACTACCTTTGTCCTTTCTTGTTGTTCTTGGTCAAAGCTCGCTGAACCTGTTGAACCCGTTTGGAGGAGTCACGCATGGACTTCACTCTTGTTGGCTCATAGGTTGGAATCGTCACGCCAGGTATGGGGAGAAGGGATTAGTATAACATATAGGTTCTAGGGTAGCGTAAGATGAGGGTTAACCCATGACCCTATTTGTGTGCTATATGCCTTAATTGCCGTGTGAAATTATTATGGTTGTTTATACTTGTTGTTAATTGTTTAAATGGTTTGTATGATCTTGGCATAACGTTTATGATGTTGTTTATGACGTTGTTTAAGATGATGATGATATTTCATGATTGTATGAGTTGGTATGTTGGAACTGCCGTTAAATCTATGTTAATAAAAGACATAAAGATGTTAGCGCTAAGCCTAAAACTAGGATTAGTCCAATTGATGTTCATAAACATGAGGATATGAATTGTGGTTTAGATATTAAGATTAAGTTATAATCTTAATAACTATATGATTTGAGGTTTAAATATTAAGATTAAGTTATAATCTTATAACTATATGATTTGAGTTTTAAATATTAAGATTAAGTTATAATCTTAATAAGATATGAATTGTGGTTTAGATATTAAGATTAAGTTATAATCTTAATAACTATATGATTTGAGGTTTAAATATTAAGATTAAGTTATAATCTTAATAAGATATGAATTGTGGTTTAGATATTAAGATTAAGTTATAATCTTAATAACTATATGATTTGAGGTTTAAATATTAAGATTAAGTTATAATCTTATAACTATATGATTTGAGGATTAGATATTAAGATTAAGTTATAATCTTAATAAGATATGAATTGAGATTTAAATATTAAGATTAAGATATGAATTGTGGTTTCGATATTAAGAATAAGTTATAATTTTAATAACTATATGACTTGTGGTTTAGATATTAAGATTAAGTTATAATCTTAATAAGATATGAATTGAGGTTTAGATATTAAGATTAAGTTATAATCTTAATAAGATATGAATTGAGATTTAAATATTAAGATTAAGATATGAATTGTGGTTTAGATATTAAGAATAGGTTATAATTTTAATAACTATTTGACTTGTGGTTTAGATATTAAGATTAAGTTATAGTCTTAATAAGATATGAATTGAGGTTTAGATATTAGGATTAAGTTACAATCTTAATAAATATATGACTTGAGGTTTAAATATTAGGATTAAGTTATAATCTTAATAAATATATGACTTGAGGTTTAAATATTAAGGTTAAGTTATAATCTTAATAAAATATGAATTGAGGTTTAGATAATAAGATTAAGTATAATACTTAATAAAGATAATGTTAAGTTAAGACTTAACAAAGAGAACAATTAATAAGACGATGATGTTATTGGTAACGACGTACTGTTACCGATGTTGCTGGTTAAATCATTCTTGATGCTTATTGGTCAAGTTTGATGTTGTTAATTCATCTTTGATGCTTGTTGGTCAAAGTTGATAGACATGTAATGGTGTTGATGATGGATGGTTGGACATGTGTTTGCATGTTGTTGAGCATAGCATGCATCATACGTTGACGTTGATATGTTGGGTGGAAAGCAAATGATGAATCGCGATAGTGGAGGTCACGATGGGTGTTATCCTGGCCTTGCGGGTATATTGGGTAGGGAAATTCCAGGTGACATGGGCTAGCTACCTATTGTCGGAGTGACCTAAAGGATAAGCTTGAGTACCCTGACTAGCCACTATATGTTATCAGGATTAGTGAGAGTGTTCGGGGATGGCCCATGGTCTGGCATATCATCCACGTTGATAACCGGACATGTACTCCTAATCGTCTTTCCAGAGTTAGAGTTGTTGGCCACATTGCATATGGAGTAGTGGAGTAGTTATGCATCGCATAGCATGTTTATAACGTGATATGATGGAATGTGTTATAACATGTATGTTGTATTATGATGTTTATATGCTGCATGATCATCTTGCTAACTGCTCTATTACCGTTTATGTTTATACGTATAGTTCCTTACTCCCTATCTGTTGTTGTTGTGTTTTGCATGTACCTTTGGTTATGCAGAGGATGGTGAGCTGCCAGCTGAGGAGTGATCCCAAGGAGATCGCTTGCTCATAGTATAGTTTGGTTTATGTTTAGTATGTTAGTTGTTTTCCGATGTAATATCGGTAGTGGTTACCAGCTCTGATTATGTGACATCGGGTTTCGGGTTTTGTTTATGTTAATGTTTTTCCGTAGTTGTTTTATGTTTAAAACGTTTTCGGATCATGTGGTACTTGCTACCTTTTAAGTTAAAGTTTTTAGATTTTATTTAACTTGCATGCTTTATTTACTTTTATCGTATGCGGGGTAGCGGGTGTCACAGGCCTCCCTAAGCATGTCGGAGAGGCGGCGAGAGGCTTTCATGTGAAAGATCCTCTCAATCTCCGACTCATGCTCATGCGACTTGACCCTGTATTAGAAGAACATAAATAATATTTGTTATACTAATTATTTACGAAATAATCAAAACCACATTAAATAAATTGAATTTTTGCAACTTACTCTAAAAGCCTCAAACATAATATTCCGCTCCCCATCATTAAGTGCTCCCCATGATGGACATGCCCTATGATACCTCCGATGAATAACATACGAGATGGCAGATGCAGCTCTCTTCGAAGGAAGGAACCTTAACAATAAAAGAGTATGAATCAATCAAAAGACATTGTAATAAATTATAATAAAAATCGAATAAATGTTTCTTTATTAATTCTTACCCATTACCAACCGGCCTGATAATAGGTCGACCATCGGGCATTAACTGAATCTCCTCTACCTCCTCTGACTCATCCTCGCCCACCCCTGCCTCTGAAGGTGAGCGTGAATAACTAGGACTATACTGCTCCTCCTCAGCCTGACGATGAGCAGGTGACATCTCCGCCACACCTGCTGAAGTAGAAGCGCCCTGATGTGCATGTGGCATGAACCTCGGAGTGGGAATCGTATCAATCTCAGGTGCAATCGGTGGAGGTGGTGTAGCTACAGGTCGACACAATGTAGGTGTGGGTGGGTGCGGTGTAGGTGCGGATGGACGTGGTGTAGATGTGGATGGGCGTGGTGCGAGTGCTGGCACTGACTGGGTAGATGTAGAAGGCATAGGCGAGTATCCATCTACAAACTCACGAATCACTATATGGCAAGAGGGTCTGTTCCGACGACGAGTCGGACGCTGGTCAGTATCGGAGACCACACCCTTACCCTTCTCACCAGTGGGTGGTCTGGGTGGAGGTGGGTCACATCCTCCTCCTGATACCATGTCTATACAGAGCATTTTAATGTTAAAATAAAATTCATGAAATATATAACTCATCCGATAAAGCAATAATATAAGTTATCTAAGCCATAAATTAACAAATGTAACTCACTAATAATCCAAGATAGAGCAATATCTAAGTCATATATAAAGTCAAACAATATAATTCACTAATACAATTAAAACTTAAACAAATGATCTAAGCTTTATTCAGAATTTGAGACATCATCGTTAGATCTTGCTGAGTCATTATCTTCATCATGTTCAGATCTTACTGAGTCATTATCTTCCGTGGAACCATCATTTTCTTCATCCAAATGCTCATGGATGGACGACAAATTAATGATATCCACTTCTTTACCAGGGACTTGCAAGTCACGTAAGTAACCAATCGGCTCAACTTCAATGACTTCATTTATACGTGACATTTCATCCGCTTGATAAGGCACCTCTACCTCTGGATCATCCGCTTCGATGCGACCCCTTGGTTTGGTCTTGATGGCAACACACCAACCTCGTTTGTCTTTTCGAGTTGCGGGATAAGGAACATAATACACCTGTCTAACATTCTGTGCCAAGATAAACGGATCAAACCTTTGATATTTTCCACTCATTCGGATGTCCACAGTATTACATTTTGGATTATAGTTTGTGCCCTTAATGGATGGATCAAACCAATTACATTAAAACAAAACTATTTTTTTAGTATAGTCTAAATAAGTGTACTCCAATTCATATATGTGTTGGACCACGCCGTAGAAGTCATCTTCGCCTCCTTCTGTGAGGCCCTTTACGTAAACCCCGCTGTTTATTGTTTTTTTGCCCTCCGTCCATGATTGGGTATGAAATTTGTACCCATTCACAAAGAACGTATGCCATTCTTTGACAGCGGCATTAGGACCGTCGGATAAGTTCCTTAAGTGTCGGTTAACAGCGGTTGGTGCCGCACTGTAAACCTACGTATGTTAAATGGAAAAATCGCTTATGTCTAGATTTTACAGGAAGTTGCTAGTTCAAAGAATTTTAAGATACTTACTTGTTGTGTAAACCACTTTGCAAAATCTGCATGTATACGAGCAGACTGCTCTTGTTCACTTATGTTTTCAGATAACAAGAATGAGCTGTATAAATTGGACAATACACTCATGTTTAGCACAAATTAAAGTATTTATTATTACATAATTGAAAGAAAAGGATATACAGTACATACTCAAGGTATGGCTTAACTTCATTGCAATTGATCAACACATGAACATGGGCTGACTTCCTCTCTGCATCTGTTAACCAGTGAGTCAACTCCTTCCCTGAATGACGACCAGATAGGCAAAAGACTGATAAGGCTAGCGGATGTCTTTCACTTTCATTTTCCATTTCATTTCTATTATTTCTTGGTGACAACATGAAGTTGTTGAAATAATGGGAACAAAAATGGATTGTCTCACGATGTAAGTAAGGCGCACAGATTGATCCTTCAACTCTAGCCTTATTTTTCACTGATCGTTTTGAATCACCCATGAATCTACAAAATAACAAGTTCATAGAAATATTTATTACCATTCATTTCAAATGAAAAAAAAAATCGTGTGCCTCATTCACCCCGAGAGCGTCACACACCATCTCCTGCATTGACACAAACTGTTCACCATATCCCATATCTACACAACTGCTTGAAGCCCCCGTGCAATTCTCATCAAACCCTAAATCAACATGCGGCACTTCTTCACCATGATCGGTCCAAATCCAATAATTGTTTTGGAACCCATTTTTATACAAGTCGGTCTTCACAAGGTCATCGCTCTTAATCTTTCGACATTGGCATTTAGCGCACGGACATCTAATTCGATATCCATCATCGATGAAACACTTCTGCTGCTTTGCTTGGGTAACAAACTCTTCAACCCCATCTATAAAAGATCGTTTCAGACCCCCTCTTTTCGGATATAACCTATCATACATCCAACTACGATTCGAAGGATAACTATCCATCCTCTGCATGTTCATAAAAAATCCAAATAAATTTAAACATTAAATTTCAACAACATGCACGCCAACTTAGAGATTTATCCAACGAATGCTTCACAATCCTAAATCACACTCCCTTTCGTTAATTGGTGTGGCCCTATCCCATTCAAGAAGAAACGTTTTCAACACTCGATCCTAGTATTAATAATTATTGCTTAATTCACATACCTTATATTTGACAAAATTTCGGCAGCATTTCCCATTTGTCTCTAGCTACACGACTTGACCGCGATCAAGTATGCATCCAGAGAACAAAAGGAAATGTATCAGACCGCAATTTCATCAAATATAAGGCATGAGAAGTACACAATGACTATTATACGAGTGAAGAAAATGTTTTTTCTCAAACTGTCCCCTTGGACAATTCAAGGTTCAATAAACAAAGAGCGGTATGTACCTAACTAGTACATGTGCTTAATGATATTGAACCTCAAACGGGAAGCTAAGGTTTTGCTCAAGTATTATATAAATAAAATTTAACCGTACAAGACACCCTTTGTACTTGAAATTCAAGTTCTTAGGGTAAAATTAAGCAATAATTGCTCAAATCACCTTACTATATCAACATTGTTAATAATGGTTTGCAATTTGTTATGTTCAATCTATGTTCTGTTTTCTGGATGATGTTGACCTCTTAAAAATGTTTGAGCTTTTCCAATATTCTTCTTCTTCTTCTTCTTCTTAAAGTTGTGGCCTTATTCACATTTCAAAATTTCTCTCATTTTCTTCAATGTTTTTAATAGTAGACATGCCTGACCATTTAATCGTTGCACTTTCTGCAGATGTGGTCCAAAATGTATCTCAGAGTATGGGAGAGGTTGGTATACAATGCTGCAAATCCAGCAGCATGGTTCTATGTTTTGAAATCTTAATCTGAGAGCTGTTTACCTCTATTGTGACTTAATGCACTATAAAAATGCAGAATATGCTATTTTGCTCGGATTTTAATGATCATTCAGACCAGTCAAGTGATTCTTAGCTCTTTTTAGATAGAAGAGATAAGTAGCTTTTAACTTTTGGAAGGCTAGATTAATCTTGATTTATTTGTTTGGAAAGCTTCATTATGCTCTCTGTCTGTTTCGCAATAAATGAACTATGTTAAAGGAGAAAGAGGAAAGTATCAATATGGACAAGAAGAAATCCTTCGATTTACATAATGCTAAAACAAAGAGTAGGTTAAACATAAAGGTGATACATGGAACAATTGAACCCTATTATCAGAAAATAGAAGAAGAAAACATCTGAGCCCCAATATCTAATTGAAAATAACTGTCACAGAAACTTTGGTGGAAACCCGATTAGCTTATTTTTCTGTTTAAAACATCTTAGATATCTCTTGAACTAATATGCTAAACAATTGATTGAAAATATGGCAAAACTCTTCTTAAGTACTATAATATGATGCTGCAATTTCTGTGTAATAACCCATTGCTCAGTCAACCTCACTAAGTAATAGCAGCAGTCGGTAAATTAAATTAGTCAATAGTTCAGTCATAACTGTGTATAATAATTAAATTAGTTAACAATCTCAATTGAAGGAGAATTATCAGCAGTTTTAAGGGTTAAGCTTCTCTAATATGTTTGTTACTTATTAAGTGTTGCTTGTGTAAATGCTACCTTTGACTGCGCCAACTGCACTCCAGCTCACTCATTTAAACTCACAAAAATTAGCTAGTATTCATGCATACTATTCACTTAGAGAACTAGAAGAAGCACTATGCGGTAACTTATCATTTTCAAACAATGCTTAGATTAATCTACATTTGAAAAGTAACTATGAAGCAAAAAAATCACATGCCAGAGGAAATATGTCTAGAATTTGTAACCCTGAGAGGAAGGGGTGGCACTATAAGCAACATCACTACAGAGGAGTCAGCACTCAATAGTTGTCTCCACTACCTTAATACTGTCACCAAACTGATATAGCTTCATCCCCACACAAAAAAAGTACAAAGGGTTATTACTGAAGAAGTTATTGGGAGTTTTATGCAAGTTGGAGAGGGAGGGAATGAATGGGAGTTCCTTAACCATTTACTGCATCTATAGCACCGCTGCCCAAAACTTCAAATATTATGTTGCCTAGTGAAATTGGTCATCTAGATTTTGTCACGTTTGTTATTATAAATGTTGCTATGTTTAAATTCTTGATCTCGTATGTTTCAGCTTTCAATCATACAATCAGAGATCAACAATCACTCCAGACCAGCAAGAAGCAGTTCAGTGACTCGCTCTTCAATCTCTAGTCCACAGCACAACACCTATTCTTCAAACAAATCCTCCTCTATCCTTAACACAAGCACTGCTTCAGTTTCATCTCAAGCTAGACCATCTTCTCCCATAACCCCCTCTCCAACTACAGCAAGGCCTTCCACTCCATCCTCCCATTCTTCAGCATCACGACCCTCAACACTTATTTTCTGACAAAAGTAGAACACCACAAGGTTCATGGCCACACATCCCAACCAACTTACATTCCCCATCTGCTCAACCTGCTCGGTCACTTTCCCGGCCTTCTACCCCCACTGACCTAACAATAGAACCTTTGCTTCTACTATGAATTAGAAGTGGGAAAATCTCTCCCTTATACAGTTATACTTTATGACTTACAGTAATGACTTACAGTAATGAAAATTTGCAGCAGGAACAGTGCAACAGTAATGAAAACGCAGCCGCAAAGCTTGAAGTTGAGAGGCAGAAATAGTGGAGACGCGGGGAGACGCTGGAACAATGGAGGATACAGCCGAGCTAGGCAGAGGGAGCTGTGGTTGCAAAGCTTGAAGTTGAGACGCGGTGGAGACGGTGGAGATGGTGGAGACGCGGCCGAGCGAGGCAAAGAGAAGTGGGGCTTTTCGAAGTGAGGTGCGAGTGGGAGCGGTGGAGACGCGGCCGAGCGAGGCAGAGGAAGCGGTGGCCGCAGGCTTTTCAAAGTGAGGTGGTGGCGAGGTGGGGCTTTGGCTGCGGAGCAATGGAGGGTAGGGGCTTTGGCGGCTGAGCAATGGAGGGGAGGGGCTTTGCCGATGGAGCAATGGTGAGGGAGGGGGAGGGTTTCAGCAATGGAGGAGGAGGAGGGTTTCAGTAATGGAGGGGAGGGAATGAGCCGAAGGGTCTCAGGTAGTGAATATAGCGCGCTTTCTCACGGCAAAACCGTGGGAAACCAACAAACCCCTACCCGCGGTTAAAGCCGTGGGAAATAATTTACCATTACCCACGGCTTACCCGTGGGAAATCCCGAAAACATTTACCCGCGGATAAGCCCATGGGAAAATAGAAAGTTTAAACTGGCAACTACACACGGTCTAAACCGTGGGAAATAACCTACGGCTAAACCGTGGGAAAACCGAGGGATACGAGGAGGGAAGAATTGGCGCCACTTTGCACTATCCTTTACCCACGGCTTAACCGTGGGAACATTTGTTTTTTATTTTGCGAGGGTTTAGGCCGTGGGAAAATGCGAGGAAAAAAAATTCGTCATTTCCCACGGCTAAAGCCGTGGGAAATTCTAAAATTACACACGGCCGCAAGACCGTGGGAAAAAAGCCGTGGGAAATAACGTGTTTTCTTGTAGTGTTAATGCAGCTTGTCTGTTTTAATATTTCACTAGTGCATCTCTATGGCAATTTTGGCTTCATTGTTGTCTTTCTAGCTTGTATGCTTGGATGTAATTGTTTGACACTCGCGGCACATGCTTTAGCAATTCTGATCTACCTTGTGAGCTTTTGGGCCCAAACATATTCATCATTCTTTCTCTGTGAATACCATTCTTATGCATAATTCTTTGATTTTGCCTTGCTGCTTTCATACGTGTACACATCTTTGCTGCACACACATTTGCTAGAGGCGCATTTTGTTTCTTGAGCCTAGTCTTGCCTACATAGCCTACCCTTGTATCCTACCTTTGTGTGAACCACTTTGAGCCTGCAAGCCCTTTGTTTCTAATAGCCCACATTACAAGCCATATCCTGAAAAACCAATGTCCTAACTAGTTGGAGTGGCTGGTGTACTTCGTGTGTTTACATGCTGTAACATAAGTTTGGGGGTGCTCGAGGGCTAGCACAGTTTTCAGTTTGGGGGTGCCATGCAGCTGTTATGTGACAGAATATCAGAAATGAAATTGAACTGTTGCTGGTAAAAAGCAATGGTTTGTTGTAAAAAAAAAAAAAAAAAAAAAAAAAAAAAAAACCGCAGAGCAGTTGCAAGGAAAAATGCTAAAATGTTGCAACAACTGCTCTGAGGGTACAAAGGAGGAAACCGAATTCAAAGAGGTGTAAAAAAGGGAAAGGAATCAAACAAAATGAAAAAGATCAAAAAGTCCTCCCTAACTTGTGTAACGCCCCAATTTTCACGTTTTCTAATTCTTCAGTATTTTAATGTCTTTATTTTATTCGAGGTCTTAGGAATGGAAATAAAATATTCCGAGACCATAGTCATGCTCGACGATATCGTAGGAAGCTACGATTAAGTTGAGTCAAAAACTCAAACGGAGTCCGGTCTGCGTTTTTACACTGACAGTATGATTTTACTACTCAGAAGACCTCAGATAGACCCGTGAACGAGACAGTAAGTCTTAGAATTTGATTCTCTACGTTTTGGTTAAATTTCGTAAAAATTTCAGAAAAATAACTTCCTGACCTTCGTTCGGGCGGAATTCTCAATCGGGTGACGAACGGAGCCACATATGGACTTACCGAGACTCGCCAACAGATAATCTTGATATCACAACATCCCAGAACACTTGGGAGAGTATGCCAGAGTCGTCATGACGATCGAGAAAATCTAGACGCGAAATGGCCAAAATGCCCCTAACCTTAGTCTTTTGCACTTTTACCATTTTACCCTTTTGGCAAATGACCATTTTGCCCTTAAGTGACTTGTTTTAAAGGCTGAACTCAGCCCATCCAGCCCCTCATTCACGAAATTTCTGCCCAAAGAAGAACACCATTGTTGTTCTTGAAGAGAAACTCCATTTTTCTTCTTGAAAAGCTTGAATCACTTGTTGGAATCACTTGATTCCTTGAGCAATCTTCCATCATTTCAAGGTAAGATCACTTCTATGATCTCTTAGCTCCTTGAATATCTCTTTATTTCAAGATCAATCTTCATTTTCATGAAAATTATTTCTTAGATCCAAAACTTTGAAAATCCATAGGAAATTGTAGAAAAATCCTTTTGAGGTAAGACCAAGTTCTTTGAACTCACATCATTAATCTCTACATAAACCCAAGAGCTTTTGATTCAACTCTCATCATAGCTCAAAAAGCACATTAGGGCCGAACCCTTTTGAAGATGATGAATAGTGTTTTTCATCAATTTTTGATTTTTAACACTTGATTTCATCCTTAGCTTTCCTAATGCCTTTGAATCCATGAAATGGAAAACCAAGATCAATTCCTAGCTTTATTCTCTTTAGGGTGGCCGAAACCCTCTTTGTGAGAATTGTTGAGTTTGGTTTGATTGTTGTTTAATTATTGATTGTTTGGTTGTTTGTAGTTGGTGACAACTATCAGGAGGTTCACAAACCGATCAACCGACTTTGATCCGGGAATCTGCTCTTCAACAGGTATGGGGAGAAGAACCTCATCACACCAAGATGGTGGTGGTGAAGATGGTTGTTTACTTTATGTGTGGGTGAAACCCTTTAGTTTGGGTTCACTTTTAGTTGTTATGTTTTGTTAAGTTCTCATGGAGAACAAGAATGTCATGATGAGTTTATGCTTTAGTATGTTGTAGTGTGCTTTAGCATATGTTGATGATGAGATGATTGAATGAAAAACCATTTTCATGTATGTTGGAAAACCTACTTTGATCACTAGATCAAGTATGGACTTTTATTGTTGATTATGAGACCATAATGTGTGATGGACTTGGATGTTTGATTATGATGTAGTAATGTGTGTATTATGGTTATCATGATTGTGTAAGTGTTGTGAGCTACACTTTGATTGGTTGATGAAGTAAAACTTCACATTGATTCCTAGTTGGCTATTAGCCATGACCTTGAGGAAAGGAAGGATATGAATAGTTCTTGGACAAGACAAGTTTTGATGTAAAGAAAGTGTTTTCAAGAACTTGTGTTTTTCAAAGAAAAACCCTAAGTGACTTTGAATGGAATTAAATCTCAAAGTGGTTTCACCAAAGTGAAACATGTTTTATACCTTATCCTTAGTTCATCTAGCTAATCAAGTGACTCAAAATGAGAAAAGAAGTGTTTTCATGAAGAGAATCAAAATGGTTCCATAAGGTTGATGTCTTGTTTTAAGGCAACATTTCGCTAAGCGAAATTACTTTCGCTACGCGAAAAACAGGGAAAGTCTTAGTTGGGCATCATTGCCTCACTTTCGCTAAGCGAATTCATATTCGCTAAGCCAACCAAGCGAGTTTCGCTACGCGAATTACGTCTCGCTGAGCGATCCAGAGAAGTCTCCAAAGGAGGTATAACCGCCTCCATTTCGCTAAGCGAAATTATACTCGCTAAGCGAACCCAGTGAATTTCGCTACACGAATTCTGTTTCGCCGAGCGATCCAGAGGCGTTTACAAAGAGGTGTAACCGTCTGTACTTGCGCTAAGCGAATACATATTCGCTAAGCGAATACAATACATTTCGCTACGCGATGGATGTTTCGCCGAGCGATCTAGAGGAGTTCCAAAGGAGGCATTACTGCCTCATTTTCGCTAAGCGAATGGAATTCCGCTAAGCGAATTTCATGTTTCAGAAAATGCTAGAAATGAAGTAAGTAGTTCAAATGTTGTTTTAAATCAAATGAGTTTTCAACTGTAAAAGTTGTTTGGTTTACAAAAAGAGTTTTCTAACTCAATCGTAAAGTTTTACGCGTGAAAAACCTAAGTTAAGTAATTAACTTAGAGTTGAAGACAAGGGTTAATTAAGTATGGTATATGGTGGAACAAGACCATGTGCTATACCATTGATGACTTAGTACATCAATGACTTCATAAGACTTAAGTGAAATCAACACTTGTTTCCTTAATTGAAAAACAAGGGATTAATATCTTAGAAAGGCTTAAAGACTTATCTAAGAGGATTCTCAATCCTTATTCATAATGCTTAGGACTTGAGACATAATTCATAAGACATAAACACAAACATGTAACGTTTTGGGTTTTGAAACAATAGTTCGATGACGGACCGATGATTCGGATCCAGGTTAATCGTTCAATTGTTTCTGTCTTGTGATAACTGGAATGAGAGAGATCCTGAGGCTGTGCAGGTATGGGACTGTACAGTGGAAGGAATCCTGAGGCTATGCAGGTATGGGACTGTATAGTTAAGGGAAGGCATATAAGAATTGATTGGTACTACCCATACCAACAAGATTTATCTTCTTTTCGGGAACTTAGAACATAAGTACTTTATAGTTAAGCGTGCTTGACTTAGAGTAATTATGGGATGGGTGACCTTCTGGGAAGTTTCCTAGAAAGCGTGTAAGTGAGGACAAAACACGCTGAAAAGACTTGTGTTGGTTTGTGGGGACAGTCGGCGATTCTGAAAGCAGTCTGGATCATTCCAAAGGAATCACGAGATATTTATCCGATGGATAATTGTTTTATCCGATGGATAAATGTTTTATAAAACAAAGACGTGTGTGGTTTCTAAGGAAGAGAACCTTAGTGAACCTTGAGGTTTATCCAATGGATAGACATTGCTTTATCGCATCTGCTTTGTGTAAGCATTGGCATTTCATGTGCATAGTTGTAAGGCCTTGAGCCTAGGAGTTGAGCTTACACCTTGATGCGGGTGCGAATCTTACGGTGACGATCTTCAATGGTCTTTTTGGAGGTATCAGGGTTGGAAGGGCTGACATGTGACCAGTTGGTGATTCTTCTGTGTCGTGGCGAATCCGTGCAATACACTGATATCCTCTACTAGATGCCGTACTTTTCATGTTTGGTCGAGAGTGTTACCGTAAAGCCAGATACGTGCACGTTACGAATGTTGTAGCATCTTGCTCATGGCTGGCAGAAACCAGAACATGTCCTCCCATTCACTCTCTCCGAATGTTTTGTTAGCTCCATGGAGTAGGGGTCAGAGTAGTACCCAGTGACATTGACATTGAGTCATATACATTGCATTGCATTGCATGGCTATTGATGTTTATGGCTATTGATGTTTACGTTTACTGTTAGACATCGCTGTATTGTTTAAGGATGCCTTATATTATGCTGTTAAATGTTTAGCATGCTATTATGTTGTTAACTGCTTAACATGATTTATACTGAGAACCTTTGTAAGCATGTTGGGTATGCTGTTACCCGGTGAGTCGTCCCGTTTTTGCTACTGCTATTTTGTTGTGTTGATGAACGGGAATCTCACCCATATCTATATGTTTTCTGCTAGTACTTGCTGTTGATGCTTGAACAGATGGACGCGACGATGGTTCGGTTCAGCAGTCCCTTTGAGTTCGGAGGTGGACTCTTTTACTGTTTTAGTTTTGTTGTCGGCCAGACTATGTCAGTTTTTGTAGTACCTTTTGGGAGCTATGACTCCTAGTACTTATTGTATTTTCTTATGTCAGTCATACATTAGATTTATGTCTGTATACAGTAATGTTGATGTTTCTGTTTTTGTTTTCTGTTTCTGTATTTATAATACTGTATGTATGTCCTAGTAATGCATGGTGAACCTAAGTTCACTTATTAGTAATATTTATTACCTTTACTAATCCCATTACATCTTTATGAAAAGAAAAGAAAAAGAAAAATCGTATTTTCCGCATTAATAAATATTTTCGGCCTTATAAACGTTCGGGAATGTGACACTCGGGAAAGGGTGTTGCATTATTTGGTATCAGAGCTGGCCGAGTCTTTTTGGGGTTTGTAGGTTATGGTCTGTCTTGTTTGTGTTGTGTTTTCTCTGATTGTCTTTCTGTGCTATTGTTTCTGAGAGAAAACAATGTTGGAGAGGATGATGACTTCGGTCTATCCTTTTGTATTGTTTGTTCTCTGTGTTGTGTTTCTGTGAAGAAGACAACGATTGTTTGTTACTCTCTGCATTATTGTTTCTGAAAGGGAATGGTATTGGGTAGGAGAGTAATGTTTTTAATTTATTGTAAGTTGTCGCTAGCAGAGTTCTTCAGAACGAGTGTTTTCCGACGGGTGCAAGACGAGTTGAAAGACAGGGAGTTCCTGCAGCTATGTCAAGGAGGAATGTCTGTCAAAGAATATGCTGATCGTTTTGAGTTCCTGCTGAAGTCTTCGAGGTATTTCCATCTTCATCCCAACGAGGAGTGGAAGTGTACAAAGTTCGAAGAAGGTTTAACGGACGAGATTCAAGGAGAGGTGCTACCTCTTGAGGTCAAAGAGTTCTCGGTTTTGGTAGATGAATGCTTCATAATCGAAGATCTGATGAAGACTTGTGGAGGAAGGCAACGTCACTCTGGACCGACTAGGTTCCATAAAGGCACCAATGGTCGTGATGATAGATCTCGATCAAAACCATATTCAAAACAGCAAGGTCAACAACAACGTTCTGTAGGGGGAAGTAGTGGGATTATTAGTCAATCTGGAAGCGCCCCAAAGAAGTGCATGAAGTGTGGCGAGAACAATCATGTCACCAGAGGATGCTTAATCAAGGGAATCATATGCTTCAAGTGTGGGAAGCCAGGACATACTTCACGCGATTGTGTGCAATCAAAAGCTAGACATTCTGTCAACGATGTGCAAGCAGCGAAGCCTAAGGCAATGAGTAGAGCTTATACTGGGGATGATGCTAAGACTTCTCAAAGGGAAGATTTGATTCACGGTCAGATCGTCGTGGAAGGTAGAACCTTATCTGTATCTTTCCTTACCCTTAGATTTGGTAATTCTTGCACTTTCTGCCAAGCCTGTTATAACTGCGAAAGTCTGTTTGAACTGTTCTATTTTCCGTAATGGATAGAACATTTTTGATTGATTTGATCTGTTTGCCTCTTTCGCAAATGGATGTGATCATAAGGATGGATTGGTTATCTTGTAACTAGACGGTGTAAACAAAACCTTAGTTTTCCCTGATTCGGATAATTCTGGATTTGGACTGCCAACCAAGGAAACGTTTCTTTGAGAGGAGGAGGAGCAAAACGAATACATGTTACTAACGAGTCTGCGGAAGTCTTTCTTGAAGACGTACCAGGTGTATCGCCAGTTCGAGACATCGAGTCGTGATCGATCTTGTGCCAGGAACAGGACTAGCGTCTATGGCACCTTCTCATATGGCACCTGCTGAGTTGGAAACCTTGAAGGAACAGTTGGTGGACTTATTGGGAAAACAGTTCGTTAGACCCAGTGTGTCGCCGTAGGGAACGCCTGTGCTGTTGGTGAGAAAGAAAGACGAAACATCTTGCTTATGTGTGGATTAGCGCCAGTTGAACAAAGTTACCATTCAGAACAAGTACCATCTTCCGAGGATAAATGACTTGATGGATCAGTTGAGGGGAGCGGCAGTTTTCTCCGAGATTGATTTGCGATCGGGTTATAACCAGATTCGTGTGAAGACAGAAGATATACCGAAGACAGCGTTTCGAACACGCTATGGGCACTACGAGTATCTTGTGATGCCGTTTTGTATGACGAATACTCCTCTATATTCATGGATTATATGAATAGGATCTTTCGTCCATACCTAGATAAGTTTGTCGTTCTTTCATAGACGACATACTCATCTATTCGCGAAACCAGGAAGTACATGCTGAATACCTTAGTGTGATTCTTCAGGTTCTGAAGGAGAAACAGCTGTATGCAAAGTTGTCCAAGTGTGAGTTTTGGCTCGACGAAGTAAAGTTTTTGGGTCATGTGATTTCAAAGGAAGGATAAAGCGTTTGAATGGATTGAAGCCTGTGAGGAAAGTTTGCAAGGATTAGAGAGAAGGTTGACTACTTCACCTGTGTTAGTGCTGCCTGATCTCAAGAGAACATTTGTGTTCACACTTCTACGTATTCCTCAATGTATTAGACAATTGAGTGAATTGGTAATATGGTGTCCATTGGTCTGGACATTTTCGTATTATTTCACTGAAAGTTTTGTTATTCCTATTTCTTGAGTTATAACATAAACAACTTCTTGATATTGGAAGTTTCTTGATGAAACTTAGTCTAATCACTTTTACTTTTGGTGAAGGTGATCCAGTCTGATTTTTGCCAGACTGTTTATCTTTTGATTCCAAAGTTTATTGGAAGGTTCTTATGAAAGAAGGAACTTTATAGAGTCATGGATGTAAACATGTATTAGCTATGCATTTTTACACTCACGAACCTACTGAAGAGTCTTTTTGCATACTGGATATTCCTATATTCATTTCAGATTGGTAAAATTCTTTTGTACACTTTCTTCTGAGACCAAGACCAAGAAAAATTTCCTTTGTTGAAAAATTTCTTTCCTTAATCTTCAGCGATCGAGTGGGTTTAGTTTTAAGTCACGGAATTTCGAGGACGAAATTCTTTTAAGAGGGATAGGAATGTAACGCCCCAATTTTCACGTTTTCTAATTCTTCAGTATTTTAATGTCTTTATTTTATTCGAGGTCTTAGGAATGGAAATAAAATATTCCGAGACCATAGTCATGCTCGACGATATCGTAGGAAGCTACGATTAAGTTTTGAGTCAAAAACTCAAACGGAGTCCGGTCTGCGTTTTTACACTGACAGTATGATTTTACTGCTCAGAAGACCTCAGATAGACCCGTGAACGAGACAGTAAGTCTTAGAATTTGATTCTCTACGTTTTGGTTAAATTTCGTAAAAATTTCAGAAAAATAACTTCCTGACCTTCGTTCGGGCGGAATTCTCAATCGGGTGACGAACGGAGCCACATATGGACTTACCGAGACTCGCCAACAGATAATCTTGATATCACAACATCCCAGAACACTTGGGAGAGTATGCCAGAGTCGTCATGACGATCGAGAAAATCTAGACGCGAAATGGCCAAAATGCCCCTAACCTTAGTCTTTTGCACTTTTACCATTTTACCCTTTTGGCAAATGACCATTTTGCCCTTAAGTGACTTGTTTTAAAGGCTGAACTCAGCCCATCCAGCTCCTCATTCACGAAATTTCTGCCCAAAGAAGAACACCATTGTTGTTCTTGAAGAGAAACTCCATTTTTCTTCTTGAAAAGCTTGAATCACTTGTTGGAATCACTTGATTCCTTGAGCAATCTTCCATCATTTCAAGGTAAGATCACTTCTATGATCTCTTAGCTCCTTGAATATCTCTTTATTTCAAGATCAATCTTCATTTTCATGAAAATTATTTCTTAGATCCAAAACTTTGAAAATCCATAGGAAATTGTAGAAAAATCCTTTTGAGGTAAGACCAAGTTCTTTGAACTCACATCATTAATCTCTACATAAACCCAAGAGCTTTTGATTCAACTCTCATCATAGCTCAAAAAGCACATTAGGGCCGAACCCTTTTGAAGATGATGAATAGTGTTTTTCATCAATTTTTGATTTTTAACACTTGATTTCATCCTTAGCTTTCCTAATGCCTTTGAATCCATGAAATGGAAAACCAAGATCAATTCCTAGCTTTATTCTCTTTAGGGTGGCCGAAACCCTCTTTGTGAGAATTGTTGAGTTTGGTTTGATTGTTGTTTAATTATTGATTGTTTGGTTGTTTGTAGTTGGTGACAACTATCAGGAGGTTCACAAACCGATCAACCGACTTTGATCCGGGAATCTGCTCTTCAACAGGTATGGGGAGAAGAACCTCATCACACCAAGATGGTGGTGGTGAAGATGGTTGTTTACTTTACGTGTGGGTGAAACCCTTTAGTTTGGGTTCACTTTTAGTTGTTATGTTTTGTTAAGTTCTCATGGAGAACAAGAATGTCATGATGAGTTTATGCTTTAGTATGTTGTAGTGTGCTTTAGCATATGTTGATGATGAGATGATTGAATGAAAAATCATTTTCATGTATGTTGGAAAACCTACTTTGATCACTAGATCAAGTATGGACTTTTATTGTTGATTATGAGACCATAATGTGTGATGGACTTGGATGTTTGATTATGATGTAGTAATGTGTGTATTATGGTTATCATGATTGTGTAAGTGTTGTGAGCTACACTTTGATTGGTTGATGAAGTAAAACTTCACATTGATTCCTAGTTGGCTATTAGCCATGACCTTGAGGAAAGGAAGGATATGAATAGTTCTTGGACAAGACAAGTTTTGATGTAAAGAAAGTGTTTTCAAGAACTTGTGTTTTTCAAAGAAAAACCCTAAGTGACTTTGAATGGAATTAAATCTCAAAGTGGTTTCACCAAAGTGAAACATGTTTTATACCTTATCCTTAGTTCATCTAGCTAATCAAGTGACTCAAAATGAGAAAAGAAGTGTTTTCATGAAGAGAATCAAAATGGTTCCATAAGGTTGATGTCTTGTTTTAAGGCAACATTTCGCTAAGCGAAATTACTTTCGCTACGCGAAAAACAGGGAAAGTCTTAGTTGGGCATCATTGCCTCACTTTCGCTAAGCGAATTCATATTCGCTAAGCCAACCAAGCGAGTTTCGCTACGCGAATTACGTCTCGCTGAGCGATCCAGAGAAGTCTCCAAAGGAGGTATAACCGCCTCCATTTCGCTAAGCGAAATTATACTCGCTAAGCGAACCCAGTGAATTTCGCTACACGAATTCTGTTTCGCCGAGCGATCCAGAGGCGTTTACAAAGAGGTGTAACCGTCTGTACTTGCGCTAAGCGAATACATATTCGCTAAGCGAATACAATACATTTCGCTACGCGATGGATGTTTCGCCGAGCGATCTAGAGGAGTTCCAAAGGAGGCATTACTGCCTCATTTTCGCTAAGCGAATGGAATTCCGCTAAGCGAATTTCATGTTTTAGAAAATGCTAGAAATGAAGTAAGTAGTTCAAATGTTGTTTTAAATCAAATGAGTTTTCAACTGTAAAAGTTGTTTGGTTTACAAAAAGAGTTTTCTAACTCAATCGTAAAGTTTTACGCGTGAAAAACCTAAGTTAAGTAATTAACTTAGAGTTGAAGACAAGGGTTAATTAAGTATGGTATGTGGTGGAACAAGACCATGTGCTATACCATTGATGACTTAGTACATCAATGACTTCATAAGACTTAAGTGAAATCAACACTTGTTTCCTTAATTGAAAAACAAGGGATTAATATCTTAGAAAGGCTTAAAGACTTATCTAAGAGGATTCTCAATCCTTATTCATAATGCTTAGGACTTGAGACATAATTCATAAGACATAAACACAAACATGTAACGTTTTGGGTTTTGAAACAATAGTTCGATGACGGACCGATGATTCGGATCCAGGTTAATCGTTCAATTGTTTCTGTCTTGTGATAACTGGAATGAGAGAGATCCTGAGGCTGTGCAGGTATGGGACTGTACAGTGGAAGGAATCCTGAGGCTATGCAGGTATGGGACTGTATAGTTAAGGGAAGGCATATAAGAATTGATTGGTACTACCCATACCAACAAGATTTATCTTCTTTTCGGGAACTTAGAACATAAGTACTTTATAGTTAAGCGTGCTTGACTTAGAGTAATTATGGGATGGGTGACCTTCTGGGAAGTTTCCTAGAAAGCGTGTGAGTGAGGACAAAACACGCTGAAAAGACTTGTGTTGGTTTGTGGGGACAGTCGGCGATTCTGAAAGCAGTCTGGATCATTCCAAAGGAATCACGAGATATTTATCCGATGGATAATTGTTTTATCCGATGGATAAATGTTTTATAAAACAAAGACGTGTGTGGTTTCTAAGGAAGAGAACCTTAGTGAACCTTGAGGTTTATCCAATGGATAGACATTGCTTTATCGCATCTGCTTTGTGTAAGCATTGGCATTTCATGTGCATAGTTGTAAGGCCTTGAGCCTAGGAGTTGAGCTTACACCTTGATGCGGGTGCGAATCTTACGGTGACGATCTTCAATGGTCTTTTTGGAGGTATCAGGGTTGGAAGGGCTGACATGTGACCAGTTGGTGATTCTTCTGTGTCGTGGCGAATCCGTGCAATACACTGATATCCTCTACTAGATGCCGTACTTTTCATGTTTGGTCGAGAGTGTTACCGTAAAGCCAGATACGTGCACGTTACGAATGTTGTAGCATCTTGCTCATGGCTGGCAGAAACCGGAACATGTCCTCCCATTCACTCTCTCCGAATGTTTTGTTAGCTCCATGGAGTAGGGGTCAGAGTAGTACCCAGTGACATTGACATTGAGTCATATACATTGCATTGCATTGCATGGCTATTGATGTTTATGGCTATTGATGTTTACGTTTACTGTTAGACATCGCTGTATTGTTTAAGGATGCCTTATATTATGCTGTTAAATGTTTAGCATGCTATTATGTTGTTAACTGCTTAACATGATTTATACTGAGAACCTTTGTAAGCATGTTGGGTATGCTGTTACCCGGTGAGTCGTCCCGTTTTTGCTACTGCTATTTTGTTGTGTTGATGAACGGGAATCTCACCCATATCTATATGTTTTCTGCTAGTACTTGCTGTTGATGCTTGAACAGATGGACGCGACGATGGTTCGGTTCAGCAGTCCCTTTGAGTTCGGAGGTGGACTCTTTTACTGTTTTAGTTTTGTTGTCGGCCAGACTATGTCAGTTTTTGTAGTACCTTTTGGGAGCTATGACTCCTAGTAATTATTGTATTTTCTTATGTCAGTCATACATTAGATTTATGTCTGTATACAGTAATGTTGATGTTTCTGTTTTTGTTTTCTGTTTCTGTATTTATAATACTGTATGTATGTCCTAGTAATGCATGGTGAACCTAAGTTCACTTATTAGTAATATTTATTACCTTTACTAATCCCATTACATCTTTATGAAAAGAAAAGAAAAAGAAAAATCGTATTTTCCGCATTAATAAATATTTTCGGCCTTATAAACGTTCGGGAATGTGACACTCGGGAAAGGGTGTTGCATTATTTGGTATCAGAGCTGGCCGAGTCTTTTTGGGGTTTGTAGGTTATGGTCTGTCTTGTTTGTGTTGTGTTTTCTCTGATTGTCTTTCTGTGCTATTGTTTCTGAGAGAAAACAATGTTGGAGAGGATGATGACTTCGGTCTATCCTTTTGTATTGTTTGTTCTCTGTGTTGTGTTTCTGTGAAGAAGACAACGATTGTTTGTTACTCTCTGCATTATTGTTTCTGAAAGGGAATGGTATTGGGTAGGAGAGTAATGTTTTTAATTTATTGTAAGTTGTCGCTAGCAGAGTTCTTCAGAACGAGTGTTTTCCGACGGGTGCAAGACGAGTTGAAAGACATGGAGTTCCTGCAGCTATGTCAAGGAGGAATGTCTGTCAAAGAATATGCTGATCGTTTTGAGTTCCTGCTGAAGTCTTCGAGGTATTTCCATCTTCATCCCGACGAGGAGTGGAAGTGTACAAAGTTCGAAGAAGGTTTAACGGACGAGATTCAAGGAGAGGTGCTACCTCTTGAGGTCAAAGAGTTCTCGGTTTTGGTAGATGAATGCTTCATAATCGAAGATCTGATGAAGACTTGTGGAGGAAGGCAACGTCACTCTGGACCGACTA
Organism: Ammopiptanthus mongolicus; assembly: GCA_039655645.1. NCBI lineage: Eukaryota > Viridiplantae > Streptophyta > Magnoliopsida > Fabales > Fabaceae > Ammopiptanthus > Ammopiptanthus mongolicus. The sequence continues at coordinate 46,510,781 of CM077348.1, read as the reverse complement.
GGTTCCATAAAGGCACCAATGGTCGTGATGATAGATCTCGATCAAAACCATATTCAAAACAGCAAGGTCAACAACAACGTTCTGTAGGGGGAAGTAGTGGGATTATTAGTCAATCTGGAAGCGCCCCAAAGAAGTGCATGAAGTGTGGCGAGAACAATCATGTCACCAGAGGATGCTTAATCAAGGGAATCATATGCTTCAAGTGTGGGAAGCCAGGACATACTTCACGCGATTGTGTGCAATCAAAAGCTAGACATTCTGTCAACGATGTGCAAGCAGCGAAGCCTAAGGCAATGAGTAGAGCTTATACTGGGGATGATGCTAAGACTTCTCAAAGGGAAGATTTGATTCACGGTCAGATCGTCGTGGAAGGTAGAACCTTATCTGTATCTTTCCTTACCCTTAGATTTGGTAATTCTTGCACTTTCTGCCAAGCCTGTTATAACTGCGAAAGTCTGTTTGAACTGTTCTATTTTCCGTAATGGATAGAACATTTTTGATTGATTTGATCTGTTTGCCTCTTTCGCAAATGGATGTGATCATAAGGATGGATTGGTTATCTTGTAACTAGACGGTGTAAACAAAACCTTAGTTTTCCCTGATTCGGATAATTCTGGATTTGGACTGCCAACCAAGGAAACGTTTCTTTGAGAGGAGGAGGAGCAAAACGAATACATGTTACTAACGAGTCTGCGGAAGTCTTTCTTGAAGACGTACCAGGTGTATCGCCAGTTCGAGACATCGAGTCGTGATCGATCTTGTGCCAGGAACAGGACTAGCGTCTATGGCACCTTCTCATATGGCACCTGCTGAGTTGGAAACCTTGAAGGAACAGTTGGTGGACTTATTGGGAAAACAGTTCGTTAGACCCAGTGTGTCGCCGTAGGGAACGCCTGTGCTGTTGGTGAGAAAGAAAGACGAAACATCTTGCTTATGTGTGGATTAGCGCCAGTTGAACAAAGTTACCATTCAGAACAAGTATCATCTTCCGAGGATAAATGACTTGATGGATCAGTTGAGGGGAGCGGCAGTTTTCTCCGAGATTGATTTGCGATCGGGTTATAACCAGATTCGTGTGAAGACAGAAGATATACCGAAGACAGCGTTTCGAACACGCTATGGGCACTACGAGTATCTTGTGATGCCGTTTTGTATGACGAATACTCCTCTATATTCATGGATTATATGAATAGGATCTTTCGTCCATACCTAGATAAGTTTGTCGTTCTTTCATAGACGACATACTCATCTATTCGCGAAACCAGGAAGTACATGCTGAATACCTTAGTGTGATTCTTCAGGTTCTGAAGGAGAAACAGCTGTATGCAAAGTTGTCCAGGTGTGAGTTTTGGCTCGACGAAGTAAAGTTTTTGGGTCATGTGATTTCAAAGGAAGGATAAAGCGTTTGAATGGATTGAAGCCTGTGAGGAAAGTTTGCAAGGATTAGAGAGAAGGTTGACTACTTCACCTGTGTTAGTGCTGCCTGATCTCAAGAGAACATTTGTGTTCACACTTCTACGTATTCCTCAATGTATTAGACAATTGAGTGAATTGGTAATATGGTGTCCATTGGTCTGGACATTTTCGTATTATTTCACTGAAAGTTTTGTTATTCCTATTTCTTGAGTTATAACATAAACAACTTCTTGATATTGGAAGTTTCTTGATGAAACTTAGTCTAATCACTTTTACTTTTGGTGAAGGTGATCCAGTCTGATTTTTGCCAGACTGTTTATCTTTTGATTCCAAAGTTTATTGGAAGGTTCTTATGAAAGAAGGAACTTTATTAGAGTCATGGATGTAAACATGTATTAGCTATGCATTTTTACACTCACGAACCTACTGAAGAGTCTTTTTGCATACTGGATATTCCTATATTCATTTCAGATTGGTAAAATTCTTTTGTACACTTTCTTCTGAGACCAAGACCAAGAAAAATTTCCTTTGTTGAAAAATTTCTTTCCTTAATCTTCAGCGATCGAGTGGGTTTAGTTTTAAGTCACGGAATTTCGAGGACGAAATTCTTTTAAGAGGGATAGGAATGTAACGCCCCAATTTTCACGTTTTCTAATTCTTCAGTATTTTAATGTCTTTATTTTATTCGAGGTCTTAGGAATGGAAATAAAATATTCCGAGACCATAGTCATGCTCGACGATATCGTAGGAAGCTACGATTAAGTTTTGAGTCAAAAACTCAAACGGAGTCCGGTCTGCGTTTTTACACTGACAGTATGATTTTACTGCTCAGAAGACCTCAGATAGACCCGTGAACGAGACAGTAAGTCTTAGAATTTGATTCTCTACGTTTTGGTTAAATTTCGTAAAAATTTCAGAAAAATAACTTCCTGACCTTCGTTCGGGCGGAATTCTCAATCGGGTGACGAACGGAGCCACATATGGACTTACCGAGACTCGCCAACAGATAATCTTGATATCACAACATCCCAGAACACTTGGGAGAGTATGCCAGAGTCGTCATGACGATCGAGAAAATCTAGACGCGAAATGGCCAAAATGCCCCTAACCTTAGTCTTTTGCACTTTTACCATTTTACCCTTTTGGCAAATGACCATTTTGCCCTTAAGTGACTTGTTTTAAAGGCTGAACTCAGCCCATCCAGCCCCTCATTCACGAAATTTCTGCCCAAAGAAGAACACCATTGTTGTTCTTGAAGAGAAACTCCATTTTTCTTCTTGAAAAGCTTGAATCACTTGTTGGAATCACTTGATTCCTTGAGCAATCTTCCATCATTTCAAGGTAAGATCACTTCTATGATCTCTTAGCTCCTTGAATATCTCTTTATTTCAAGATCAATCTTCATTTTCATGAAAATTATTTCTTAGATCCAAAACTTTGAAAATCCATAGGAAATTGTAGAAAAATCCTTTTGAGGTAAGACCAAGTTCTTTGAACTCACATCATTAATCTCTACATAAACCCAAGAGCTTTTGATTCAACTCTCATCATAGCTCAAAAAGCACATTAGGGCCGAACCCTTTTGAAGATGATGAATAGTGTTTTTCATCAATTTTTGATTTTTAACACTTGATTTCATCCTTAGCTTTCCTAATGCCTTTGAATCCATGAAATGGAAAACCAAGATCAATTCCTAGCTTTATTCTCTTTAGGGTGGCCGAAACCCTCTTTGTGAGAATTGTTGAGTTTGGTTTGATTGTTGTTTAATTATTGATTGTTTGGTTGTTTGTAGTTGGTGACAACTATCAGGAGGTTCACAAACCGATCAACCGACTTTGATCCGGGAATCTGCTCTTCAACAGGTATGGGGAGAAGAACCTCATCACACCAAGATGGTGGTGGTGAAGATGGTTGTTTACTTTACGTGTGGGTGAAACCCTTTAGTTTGGGTTCACTTTTAGTTGTTATGTTTTGTTAAGTTCTCATGGAGAACAAGAATGTCATGATGAGTTTATGCTTTAGTATGTTGTAGTGTGCTTTAGCATATGTTGATGATGAGATGATTGAATGAAAAATCATTTTCATGTATGTTGGAAAACCTACTTTGATCACTAGATCAAGTATGGACTTTTATTGTTGATTATGAGACCATAATGTGTGATGGACTTGGATGTTTGATTATGATGTAGTAATGTGTGTATTATGGTTATCATGATTGTGTAAGTGTTGTGAGCTACACTTTGATTGGTTGATGAAGTAAAACTTCACATTGATTCCTAGTTGGCTATTAGCCATGACCTTGAGGAAAGGAAGGATATGAATAGTTCTTGGACAAGACAAGTTTTGATGTAAAGAAAGTGTTTTCAAGAACTTGTGTTTTTCAAAGAAAAACCCTAAGTGACTTTGAATGGAATTAAATCTCAAAGTGGTTTCACCAAAGTGAAACATGTTTTATACCTTATCCTTAGTTCATCTAGCTAATCAAGTGACTCAAAATGAGAAAAGAAGTGTTTTCATGAAGAGAATCAAAATGGTTCCATAAGGTTGATGTCTTGTTTTAAGGCAACATTTCGCTAAGCGAAATTACTTTCGCTACGCGAAAAACAGGGAAAGTCTTAGTTGGGCATCATTGCCTCACTTTCGCTAAGCGAATTCATATTCGCTAAGCCAACCAAGCGAGTTTCGCTACGCGAATTACGTCTCGCTGAGCGATCCAGAGAAGTCTCCAAAGGAGGTATAACCGCCTCCATTTCGCTAAGCGAAATTATACTCGCTAAGCGAACCCAGTGAATTTCGCTACACGAATTCTGTTTCGCCGAGCGATCCAGAGGCGTTTACAAAGAGGTGTAACCGTCTGTACTTGCGCTAAGCGAATACATATTCGCTAAGCGAATACAATACATTTCGCTACGCGATGGATGTTTCGCCGAGCGATCTAGAGGAGTTCCAAAGGAGGCATTACTGCCTCATTTTCGCTAAGCGAATGGAATTCCGCTAAGCGAATTTCATGTTTCAGAAAATGCTAGAAATGAAGTAAGTAGTTCAAATGTTGTTTTAAATCAAATGAGTTTTCAACTGTAAAAGTTGTTTGGTTTACAAAAAGAGTTTTCTAACTCAATCGTAAAGTTTTACGCGTGAAAAACCTAAGTTAAGTAATTAACTTAGAGTTGAAGACAAGGGTTAATTAAGTATGGTATGTGGTGGAACAAGACCATGTGCTATACCATTGATGACTTAGTACATCAATGACTTCATAAGACTTAAGTGAAATCAACACTTGTTTCCTTAATTGAAAAACAAGGGATTAATATCTTAGAAAGGCTTAAAGACTTATCTAAGAGGATTCTCAATCCTTATTCATAATGCTTAGGACTTGAGACATAATTCATAAGACATAAACACAAACATGTAACGTTTTGGGTTTTGAAACAATAGTTCGATGACGGACCGATGATTCGGATCCAGGTTAATCGTTCAATTGTTTCTGTCTTGTGATAACTGGAATGAGAGAGATCCTGAGGCTGTGCAGGTATGGGACTGTACAGTGGAAGGAATCCTGAGGCTATGCAGGTATGGGACTGTATAGTTAAGGGAAGGCATATAAGAATTGATTGGTACTACCCATACCAACAAGATTTATCTTCTTTTCGGGAACTTAGAACATAAGTACTTTATAGTTAAGCGTGCTTGACTTAGAGTAATTATGGGATGGGTGACCTTCTGGGAAGTTTCCTAGAAAGCGTGTGAGTGAGGACAAAACACGCTGAAAAGACTTGTGTTGGTTTGTGGGGACAGTCGGCGATTCTGAAAGCAGTCTGGATCATTCCAAAGGAATCACGAGATATTTATCCGATGGATAATTGTTTTATCCGATGGATAAATGTTTTATAAAACAAAGACGTGTGTGGTTTCTAAGGAAGAGAACCTTAGTGAACCTTGAGGTTTATCCAATGGATAGACATTGCTTTATCGCATCTGCTTTGTGTAAGCATTGGCATTTCATGTGCATAGTTGTAAGGCCTTGAGCCTAGGAGTTGAGCTTACACCTTGATGCGGGTGCGAATCTTACGGTGACGATCTTCAATGGTCTTTTTGGAGGTATCAGGGTTGGAAGGGCTGACATGTGACCAGTTGGTGATTCTTCTGTGTCGTGGCGAATCCGTGCAATACACTGATATCCTCTACTAGATGCCGTACTTTTCATGTTTGGTCGAGAGTGTTACCGTAAAGCCAGATACGTGCACGTTACGAATGTTGTAGCATCTTGCTCATGGCTGGCAGAAACCGGAACATGTCCTCCCATTCACTCTCTCCGAATGTTTTGTTAGCTCCATGGAGTAGGGGTCAGAGTAGTACCCAGTGACATTGACATTGAGTCATATACATTGCATTGCATTGCATGGCTATTGATGTTTATGGCTATTGATGTTTACGTTTACTGTTAGACATCGCTGTATTGTTTAAGGATGCCTTATATTATGCTGTTAAATGTTTAGCATGCTATTATGTTGTTAACTGCTTAACATGATTTATACTGAGAACCTTTGTAAGCATGTTGGGTATGCTGTTACCCGGTGAGTCGTCCCGTTTTTGCTACTGCTATTTTGTTGTGTTGATGAACGGGAATCTCACCCATATCTATATGTTTTCTGCTAGTACTTGTTGTTGATGCTTGAACAGATGGACGCGACGATGGTTCGGTTCAGCAGTCCCTTTGAGTTCGGAGGTGGACTCTTTTACTGTTTTAGTTTTGTTGTCGGCCAGACTATGTCAGTTTTTGTAGTACCTTTTGGGAGCTATGACTCCTAGTACTTATTGTATTTTCTTATGTCAGTCATACATTAGATTTATGTCTGTATACAGTAATGTTGATGTTTCTGTTTTTGTTTTCTGTTTCTGTATTTATAATACTGTATGTATGTCCTAGTAATGCATGGTGAACCTAAGTTCACTTATTAGTAATATTTATTACCTTTACTAATCCCATTACATCTTTATGAAAAGAAAAGAAAAAGAAAAATCGTATTTTCCGCATTAATAAATATTTTCGGCCTTATAAACGTTCGGGAATGTGACACTCGGGAAAGGGTGTTGCAACTTGTATGAGCTGGGCCATGAAAGAAATAGTTGTGAAGCAAAAAGAGGAAGCATACCTAAGCTCCATCTAGTGTAGCCACCTTCCAAGAACTGTTCCTACCTGAACCCAAGCCCCATTGCAACCAAATAAAGTCCTCTAGCAGTGTGCAATTTTGATTGTGAGTGGTGTGTTTAGAAGCTTGTCAAGGTCGTGTTTGAGTATGCATTTGAATGATGATTGAAAGTACCTATCTTAGCTTGAGAAGAGAGGAAGAATACACTGTTATGAGAGTTTAGTGCTGTAGCATGTTGCTGAGAGTTGAAAATGAGGACAGCCATGAATGCTTGCTTGATTGAACTTCATGATTGTTGATGCATTGTCATGTATGCCTTGTGAAGAAATTGGTTTTCAAAGAAGAAAGTTTTGTGTTTGAGCTAATTTGAGCACATGTGTCGAGGTTTAGAAAAATTTGTGTCTTTTCTTTTTAGTTTCTTTTGTTTCCATTACCTGAGGACAAGCAATGATTCAAGTTTGGGGGTGTGATAACTCTTGTTATGAAAAGTTATTTATACCTTTTTGGCTTGTGTTTTTGTGGTCTTTGAGTATTTTGAGTTTATGTTTTTAGTATTTTAGTGTGATTTTGTGTAAAGGGTGTTTTATAAGAGTCTTTTGTGAGTTTTAATGTTTTGGTGTCGTTTAGAACTGTTTTTGGTAATTAATTGAGAGTTTCTGTGCAAGGCAGTTTTTGGAGAATCAGGTGCTAAACTGGAGACGTTGCTCTGGGATTTGCTGTAGCAATTGTAGCTGAAGCGGACGGTGCACAAGGACAAAGGCTCAAAATATTCTCTTACACATTGAGTTGTCCTTAGCTGATGAGGACAGTGTTCTGCACGTGGGGTTGGTGTTTGGTGCATTAAAGTTAGGGAACTGGGCCAAGGACACTTGTCCTAATCGGTTTATAGCCCAAAAAGGATGAGAGAGGAAAGGGCCTTGAGACAGGCTGGAAAAAGAACCCTAAAAAGGGGACAACAAAGAGGAGAGACACACGGAGAATCTTCCCTACTGGAGCAAGGACAGAGCTGCGCCCCTTTCTCTCTCTCCTCTCTTGTAATGGCTTCTTCTTCTATTTCTTATTTTTCTCTTTGTTTCTGTAAGCTCAATATGAGCTAAACCTGTTGTAGCTATGGGATGTTGGTCTTGTAATGGATTTCTAGTGAATGTTATGTTATGCTTTGCTATTGCATTTTCTATAAATCTGATTTGGTTGTGTTTTAATTGAGCTTGATCACCTTAGTTAAAACTTGAGCTCACGGCTGCTTGGAAAAGCTAAGTGTAGCAGAACTGTTTTATAGATAAGAGTAAAATCATTAATTGGAAAATTATGATGAAGAGTGATTTAGGAATGAACATTCTTACTCTTAGGCTAGCTGGAACGAGCTTAAGTGAGGCGTGAATGTAACTAATATAGACCTAGGAATAGGAGAAGTTTAGTGAAGTTCATCTCAGAATTGTTGGCAAACAAACTTTCATTTCCTGGAGCCAAATTGCCGTAGCATTGCAAACGCATAACTGAGCTAGACTGAAGTTGCAAGGGATACTTCCCCATAGCTGTTTTACCCATTCTGTTAACAAATCCGTTTTTATTGCTCTAGCATTTATGTTTACCAAAACTGTCCTGGATACACACACACAAATTATTTGTTACTCTTTGTTAATCTTGATTAATAGAACCATTAACAAAAACTTGTTACTTGAATCACCATATAATCCTCGTGGGAACGATCTCTTTTACACTTTATTACTTGTTAAACGATTATGTATACTTGCACAAGCTCGTCAACCATCTTTTTAGCAACAAAAGGTCAAATCTTTGTGTGGGACTCTAAGTGTGAGGAAAGTTTTCAGGAGTTGAAGAATAGGTTGACCTCTGCACCTTTGTTAGTGTTGCCCAATCCTGGTGAACCTTTTGTGGTGTACTGTGATGCTTCAAAGCAAGGTTTAGGTGGTGTGTTAATGCAAAATGGTCAGGTAGTAGCTTACGCTTCTAGGCAGCTTAAGACCCATGACTTGGAGCTAGGAGCCGTAGTGTCTGCCTTGAAGATTTGGAGGCATTATCTTTATGGAGCTAAATTTGAGGTCTTTAGTGATCATAAGAGTTTGAAATACCTGTTTGACCAAAAGGAGCTGAATATGAGACAGCATAGGTGGATGGAATTTCTTAAGGATTATGAGTTTGAGTTGAGTTACCACCCAGGTAAAGCCAATGTAGTGGCTGATGCTTTGAGTAGAAAAACCTTACATGTTTTAGCTTTGATGGTTAGAGAGATGGATTTGATTGAGGAGTTTAGAGACTTGAGTTTAGCTTGGGAAGTTACCCCTAAGAGCATTAGGCTAGGAATGTTAAAAATCACTAACAGTTTATTGGATCAGGTTAGAGAAGGCCAAAAGATAGATGCATACCTTTTAGACCAGATGGAGCTTATTGCTTAGGGTAGAAACCTTAGTTTTAAGGAAGGGACTGATGGAATTTTGAGGTTCCAGGATAGAGTTTGTATACCTGATGTTCAAGAGCTTAGAAAGTTGACCCTTGAAGAAGGACATAGGAGTGGTTTGAGTGTTCACCCTGGAGCCACGAAAATGTATCAGGATCTGAAACGGATGTTTTGGTGGCCTTGGATGAAAAAGGATGTGGCTGAGTTTGTGTATGCTTACTTAGTATGTCAGAAGGCTAAGATAGAGCACCAGAAACCTTCGGGTAAGTTTCAACCTTTGAGTATTCCTGAGTGGAAGTGGGATAGTATGTCTATGGATTTTGTGTCTGGACTCCCTAGACTCTAGCTGGTTGTGATGCCATATGGGTTGTTGTGGACAGGTTAACCAAATCTGGCCATTTCATTCCTATGAATATTGAATATTCATTAGAGAAGTTAACTAGTTTGTATATCAGAGAGATAGTGAGATTGCATGGTGTACCCTCTAGCATAGTGTCAGATAGAGATCCAAGATTTACCTCTAGATTTTAGAATAGTTTGCATGAGGCTTTAGGAACCAAGCTTAGATTGAGTTCAACTTATCACCCACAGACCGATGGTTAGTCTGAGAGAACCATCCACTCCTTAGAGGACTTGTTGAGGGCGTGTGTTTTAGAGCAGTTAGGTAGTTGGGATAAGTTTTTACCCCTTATAGAGTTCACCTATAACAATAGTTTCCATTCCAGTATTGGGATGGCACCTTATGAGGCTTTGTATGGGAGGATATGTAAGACACCCTTGTGTTGGAATGAGCCTGGAGAAAATGTTGTGTTAGGACCTGAGGTAATGCAAGAGACAACAGAAAAAGTGAGAATTATACAAGAAAAGATGAAAGTGGCACAAAGTAGGCAAAAGAGTTACCATGATAAGAGAAGAAAAGCTCTCGAATTCCAGGAGGGGGATCATGTGTTCTTGCGAGTTACTCCAACAACTGGAGTTGGCAGAGTAATGAAAGGGAGGAAACTTACTCCTAGATTCATTGGCCCTTACCAAATTCTAAAAAGAGTCGGTGAGGTTGCTTACCAAATAGCCTTACCTCCGTTCTTATCAAACCTTCATAATGTGTTTAACGTGTCTCAACTTCGAAAGTATGTTCATGACCCAAGCCATGTGATAATACCCGATATCATTCCACTAAATGCTAACTTGACTTTTGAGGTTGTTACCTATTCGGGTTGAAGATCGAAGGGTCAAGCAGCGGAGAGGGAAGGAAACTCCCTTGGTTAAGGTCGTTTGGAGTGGAGCTACAGAAGGAAGTGTTATTTGGGAGTTGGAGAGCAAGATGAAAGAGTCATATCCGCATCTGTTTACTCAAGGTGAGTAGAAATTTCGAGGACGAAATTTTTTATAAGGGGGTGGAATTGTAACACCCTGCTTTTTACCCCTATGCTTATATGTGATAATCCTTGCTTATATATGTTTTATATATGTTGTTTATGGTTGTTCTTGATGTCTAAGTTCATAGTTGGGGTAGTTCAGCCTTAAGGAATGGTCAATACATTCGAGTCCAAGAAACTTGTTTTACGGTTTTGTCCATATCTTGAGTTCTAGACGTCCGATTAAGGCGATCTTGGATGCGTTGGAAACCTTAGAGAATTATCTACAAGTCTTATTTCTAGTGTCAGGGCCAAATTCAGCTTCTATAGTTTCGCCTCGCGAAGGAAACATCGCCTCGCGAATCTGGCAGATAGATTCTTGCAGCTCTCTGGTTTGCCTAGCTAAAAGAGACTCGCCTTGGGAATCTGCGCGCAGAAGAAACGTGTTTTTGGGCTTCTAATCACCCCATAATGTCCCTAAATCATATTTATACCATACGACTCTACCTAACCAATTTTCTAACTCGAAATACTCTTAGAAACCGCCTCTTTCACTCCAAACAAAGATTCCTAAACCCTTTCCAAGGATTCTTGAAGGAGATTGCACCGTTGTTCATTGTTCTTCATCGCCTCCACTTGATGAGCATCGCTGCCATCACAAGCCCTCTTCCTCCTTGCTGGTCTTGAACCTTTTGGGGTTGTGATCGTGAAATCAAGTGTCGTGAAATCGAGTGTTCGTGAGACGCAACCTTTTCCGGACCTTTCCTTTCCTTTGTTCATTTTGAATCGTCATACCAGGTATGGGGGGAAGAAATAGATCATAAGTATGTGGGTTTTGGGATAGGTTAAGATGAAGGGGTTAACCCATGACCCCTATATGTTTGTCTATATGCATTGTAAATGCCTATGTATATGCTATGAGTGTATCTAAGTGTATGTCATGTATATGATATGTATATGCTAAGAATATGCCTATGTGAATATTATGTGTATATATATATATGCCTATGGTGCTATGACCATGATTGTTGGTGTTTGTCTTGATGATATGATTGAAATATTATGAGGTGCGATGAATGGTATGTACATACATACGTTATGCATTGATGAGATTGTATGATGTGAATTGATAATGGTGACTTGATGATGATGTTCGTTACGATGACGAAAATGGGATTAGCGAAAGAACATAGCTTTAGGACGTTTGGCACCCCATAATGAATGAGTTGTTATGAGAGGTGAGATTGATAATATGGGATTAGTTTTGGAAACCCATAGGAATGATTCTTGAGAGATGGGATGATAGGCATAGGGATAACTTAGAGAAATTCTTATTATTCCCACATCTGTCATGATTCGCCTGGCGAATATCAATTCGAGAGACGGGACAGAGAGACCATTCGTGGTCTGACTTGATTCGCCGGGCGGATTGTAATCCACATATTGGGGCTCTCTGGCTCACCTCACGAGCCAGGATTCGCCTAGCGAATCTGAGAACCTGTTTAGGAGCTCTCAGGCTCGCCTTTCGAGCCACGATTCGCCTAGCGAATCTGGGTTTCTCACCTAGATTCTGTTGTGAAGAAGTAACTGAATAGGGTAATGAGAAAGAGACGGTGAGATCGTAATTCAAGGTTGATAATATAGAAAAGAACGTTAATACTAATAATGACGATATGATAATATTGGCAATTTTGATGAAGGCAATAACGATGGTTAGCGCCTAGTTGTTTGATGATCATCGTTGATGGTCATTCTTGATAATCAATGTGATTGATTATGATGGTGGATGGTTGAACATGTGTTTGCATGTTTTTGAGTATAGCATGCATCATATGTTGACGTTGATATGTTGGGTGGAAAGCAAACGATGAATCGCGATAGTGGAGGCCACGATGGGTGTTATCCCGGCCTTGCGGGTATATTGGGTATGGACGTTTCAGGTGACATGGGCTAGCTACCTATTATCGGAATGACCTAAAGAATAAGCTTGAATACCCTGACTAGCCACTATACGTTATCAGGATTAGTGAGAGTGTTCGGGGATGGCCCAAGGTCTGGCATATCATCCACGTTGATAATCGGACATGTACTCCTAATCGTCTTTCCAGAGTTAGAGTTGTTGGCCACATGCATACGGAGTAGTGATGTTGCATTCGCATTGACATGCATCTTTGATATATATTGATTATATCTGTGATGATTGATGTTTGTTGTATGTCATCTTAATTACTATTCCATTCCGTTTACATATATTCATGATTGTGTTTCTTACCCCTCTCTTTGTTATTCTTGTGCATATGTTGTAGTATATGCAGAGGAGGGTGAGCATGCTGACGAGGAGTGATCCCGAGGAGATCTCTCTCAGTAGTTAGGCTTTATGTTTTACGTTATTCGGTTTTATTCTGATGTATGTTTAGGGATACCAGCTCTGATCATGTGACATCGGGATTTGGGTTATGTTTTATGTTTCATGATTTTCCGCAGTTTGTTATATATATTAAAGGATTTCGATTTATTCAGATTCTCATGTTATGTTTTTGGATGATGTGATGCACTTTACCTTTAAGATTTATATTATATTGATATTATTTTAAAAAGCATATATGATTTTCTTATGTATTATCGTATGCAGGGTAAAGGGTGTCACAGTCGACAGCTTCTTTATGTATATAACTTACTGATGATGCATATGTATATGGATATAGGTTATATTGATGTTGATCTGAGCAGTTATTATTTATTGTTGTAAGAAGAAAAAATTTTATCACGATTTCCAAAGTAAGCGTGTTCTAATTAAAGAAATTTTGTTTTCCAAAAGTAACCAGCAAAATTTTATTTCATATTTTATGTTGTTTTTGGTAACCAAATGATGCCGGATTATGGTGTCACATTAGTGGTATCAGAGCTGGTCGAGTCTTTTAGGAATCTTTGGGAATAGGTCTGTTGTGTTGATGTTGTGTGATCTCTGATTAAGGTTTGATTGAATTACTTCTTTGAAGTAATGTGTGTTGATAAGTGCTTATATGTTTTGGTTTCTGGTTGCAGTTTGACTGATTTCAATCTTGTAGATCAGATATAGAACCAAGACTCAAAACTAGAGCTGGACGTGGCCGTGGACGTGGTCACAGGAGAGGAGTTGGTGTCCATGCTGAGGACATTGACGGTGCCAATGGAATGGACTTCACTGCACAGGCAATGGCAAACATGGCAGTGGCAATTGCTATTCAGACGGCTACCATGAATGCTCGCAATGCTCAAGAGCAAGTTCGTGCTGAACAGGCTATTGAGGTCCGAATTCTGACTACCTTTAGACGCTAGAATCTGCCACAATTTCATGGCGATATGGATCCCGAGAAGGCTGACTTGTGGATCCAGGAGATTGAGAAGATTTTCGAACTGATTCACTACCCTGAAGAGGTGAAAGGACCGTATGCGACTTTCCCACAGTTAGGAGACGCCGAATACTGGTGGAAGGGAGCCAGACAGCTGCTGGAGGCAAATCGACAAGAAATCAGTTGGGATCTTTTCAAGCACCGATTCTTAGGGAAGTACTTTCCACAAAGTGCTAGAGCTGGGAAGGAGCAGGAGTTCTTACGACTGCAATAGTGGGAGATGACAGTCGGAGAATATGCGGCCAAGTTTGAATCGCTGGCCAAGTATTTCCGATTCTTCCAGAACAATCCAGATAAGGACTGGAAGTGCGAAAGTTTTGAGAGAGGACTGAGGTATGAAATCAAAGAGTCAATGCTGCCGCAAGGAATTCATAATTTCCAGGCGTTGGTTGAGAAAAGCAGTGGAACTGATGAAGGAGTGGAAGGGACAACAGAGGTAACGTTGGAGGACCTTCCCGATTCAAGAACCAGTATAAAGATCAGAGGGGAAGACAGAGTCAAAAGAAACCTTATTCTCGACCCACAGGGAATCATCAGAAACAACAACAGTATTGTCCTGTTGCTCATGCATCAGGTAGTGGAGGCCAAGGGAATCAAAGTCAAGGCCAAGAGAGGAAGTGTTTCAAGTGTGGAGATCCATCATATCTGGCCAACAACTGCCCTGTGCGGAATGGTAGATACTGTACATGTGGACAGATGGGGCACATCGCAAATATACTGCAAGGCACAGAAAGCTGTCTTAGCTGCTAACAACAATGGCGGAGCCAAAAGGCCGACAACGAAGGGAAGAGTTTACACCATGAGTGGTGCTGAGGCTTCTAATTCTGATGATCTCATACAAGGTGATTGCGACATAGACGGTAATCTCTTAACCGTGCTTTTTGATTCGGGTGCAACTCATTCGTTCATTTCCATGGATTGTGTGAAATGTTTAAAATTATCTGTTTCTTCCTTGTCATATGACTTAATTGTTTCAACCCCAACTGCTAAGCCAGTTATTGTAAATTCAATTTGTTTGAACTGTCCTATTGTTGTTCAGGATACATATTTTCTTGTTAATCTGATATGCTTGCCTTTAATATAGTTAGATCTAATTTTAGGCATGGATTGGTTATCTTTCAACCATATCCTATTAAATTGCGCACAAAAAACCCTAGTTTTTCCCAATATTGAGATTTCAAGATTTTTAGCTGCCAACCACATTAGAAGGAAGGAGATCAGGAATACGTGCTTCTATCCAACTTAGAAGTCGAGGGAAGATCGAGCTGAGTAAGATGCCTATTGTGAGGGACTTTCCCGAGGTGTTTCCAGACAATGTTCCGGGATTACCGCCTATAAGGGATATAGAATTCTCCATCGATTTTATTCCAGGAACTGATCAGATATCGATTACTCCATATCGGATGTCACCTACAAAGCTCACTGAGTTGAAAGCTCAAGTCGAGGACCTTTTGTCGAAGCAGTTCATCAGACCAAGTGTTTCCCCATGGCGAGCACCAGGTCTCCTAGTGAGAAAGAAAGATGGAGGCTCGAGACTTTGTGTGGATTTTTGGCAACTTAATAAAGTGATGATCAAGAACAAATATCCTATACCGCGTATGGACGATTTGATGGATCAACTGTGAGGAGCTGTTGTTTTCTCGAAGATCGATTTAAGGACAGGATATCATCAGATTAGAGTAAGAACTGAGGATATACCTAAGACTGCGTTTAGAACTCGTTACGGACATTATGAATACCTCATGATGCCTTTTGGAGTAACGAATGCACCTGCTATCTTTATGGATTATATGAATCAGATTTTTCGTCCGTTTCTTGATTAGTTCGTTGTAGTATTCATCGATGACATTCTCATTTACTCTAAGAGTCGTGAGGAGCACGAAGAACATTTTCGACAAGTTCTGCGAGTTTTACGCGACAAGACGCTGTATGCGAAACTCTCCAAGTGTGAGTTTTGGCTTGAGGAAGTCGGATTTCTAGGTCATGTGATAACGAAAGAAGGGATTGCTGTTGACCCTGCTAAAGTGGAAGCTTTACTATCTTGGGAAAAGCCAAAGACAGTGACGGAAATAAGAAGTTCCGTTGGATTGGCTGGATATTATCGATAGTTTATCGAAGGATTTTCCAAAGTCGTAGGACCGTTGACTCAAGTCACAAGGAAAGACCAACCTTTTACGTGGATTGCCAAGTGCGAAGAAAGTTTCCAGAAGATAAAAGAACTTTTGACAAGTTTGCTAGTTTTAATACTTCCTGAACCAAGTGAACCTTACGAAGTGCATTGTGATGCTTCGCATCAAGGTTTAGATTGCGTATTAATGTAGCACCGGAAAGTGGTGGCGTATGCGTCAAGGCAATTAAAGACTCACGAGAGGAACTATACCCGCACACGATCTGGAGTTAGCTGCGGTGGTTTTTGCACTAAACATATGGAGACATCATTTATATGGTGCTAAGTTTGACATCTTCAGTGATCACAAAAGTTTGAAGTATATGTTTGACCAGAAGGAGCTCAACATGAAGCAAAGGCGATGGATGGAATTTTTAAAGGATTACGACTTCATGTTATAATATCATCCTGGAAAGGCTAACATAGTAGTAGATGCCTTAAGCCGGAAAGCCATTCATATTTCAACTATGGTGGTGAGAGAATTAAAGTTAATTAAAGAATTCCGTGATCTCAACTTGGGAATGGAGATAAGCCCGAAGAAGTTAAGTTTTGGAATGATCAAAATCTCCAGTGGACTAATGGAAGAGATACGTGAACAATAAGCTGCAGATGAACATCTTCAAGAGAAGAAGGAGTTGATGGAACAAGGAAAGGCTAATGAGTTTAGCTTAGGACCGGATAGGATTTTGAAGTACAATGGATGAGTTAGTGTACCCAATAATCCTGAGATGAGAAAGGTGATTCTAGAGGAATCCCACAAGAGTAATTTGAGTATTCACCCTGGTTCAACCAAGATGTATCAAGACTTTAAACAAAGATTTTGGTAGCCAGGCATGAAGAAGCAAGTAGCGGAATACGTTGCATCATGTCTAACTTGTCAGAAAGCCAAAGTGGAACATTAGAGACCTGGAGGAATGCCACAATCACTAGGCATACCTGAATGGAAATGGGATATCAATGGACTTCGTGGTAGGTTTACTGCGAACTACAAGAGGCTTTGATTCAATTTGGGTAATCGTTGATAGTTTAACGAAATCGGCACATTTCTTACCTATCAAGATTAACTACACAGTAGCAAAACTAACCGAAGTGTATATTAGAGAAGTGATTAGACTCTATGGAGTACCCTCGAGTATTGTTTTAGATCGAGATCCTAAGTTTACTTCACGTTTTTGGGAAAGCTTACATCAAGCGTTAGGAACCAAGTTATGCTGAAGTTCGGCATATCATCCTCAAACGGACGGACAGACCGAAAAAACGATTCAATCGTTAGAAGGTTTACTAAGGGCGTGCGTCTTAGACAATCGAGGGTTTTGGGATGAGCTGTTACCATTGATTGAATCTACATACAACAATAGGTATTACTCGAGCATAGGGATGGCACCTTATGAGACACTGTACGAGAGAAGATGTCAGACGCCTCTTTGTTGATATCAAGATCGTAAGAGCACGATTCTAGGTCCGGAAATCGTACAGCAAAAAACGGATAAAATCTGGCAAATTCGTGAAAGGATAAAGACATCCCAAAGTTGGCAAAAGAGTTACTCTGACCGAAGGAGACGACCTCTCGAGTTTCAAGAAGGTGAACATGTGTTTCTGAGAGTCACTCCCACGACTGGGGCAGGTAGGGCTATCAAATCTAGAAAACTCACTCCTAAATTCATTGGACCTTACCAAATTCTTCGCCGTATTGGTCCAATAGCCTATCAAATTGCTTTACCCCCATTTCTTTCAAACCTTCACAATGTCTTTCACATTTCACAATTGAGGAAATACATTACTGATCCATCTCATGTAATTGACCCTAACCAAGTACCTTTGAAAGAGAACCTGTCATATGAGACTTCACCTGTAGGAATCGAGGATAGGATGATCAGATAGCTCAAGGGAAAAAAATCTCCTTAGTCAAGGTTATTTGGGATGATACAACTGGAGAAGCAACTTGGGAAATGGAAGACAAGATGAGAGTGCAATATCTTTATCTTTTTCAAGGTACATAATTTCGAGGACGAAATTTATTTTTAGTGGGGTAGTAATGTAACACCCTGATTTTTCAAGCTTTCTAAGGTCAATGAACTGTGCATATGAGTTTGTATTTTTCGGAGGGCCTAGAGAGTGAATTAAAATAAAGTCATGCTTTACGCTATCGTAGGGAGTTACGGTTAAATTTTGGGTCGAAAACTCAGACGGAGCCCGGTCTGCGTTTTTCACTGACAGTAGAATTTTACTACTCAGAAGACCTAATTTTGACTCGTGAACGAGACAGTTAGGCTTAGAATCGAATTTCCTACCTTTTTGCTAAAATTGGTATTACGCACTAAAAAGCGGAATAATATAAGTTATTTGGACGAAATCTCAAACCAGGTGACGAACGCAGCCGGATAGGGATTTACTAGGACCCGCTAACGGATAATCTTGAAGTCATGTCAGGTCAAGTCACCTAGGGATGCGTGCCAGTGTCATGATGGTTTTTGAAATATCTGGACACGAAATGACCAAAATACCCTTGAACTTTTATGGAAATTACACTTAGGTCCTTATGTGAAATGACCTTTCTACACTTAAGTGAAAATTTTGTGGACATCATTGTCCCACCTCATGAGTCCCACGCCCCCACCATCATAAGAATCACTCCATTTCCTTCTCCTTCAACACTTTTCTTCCTTTCTTTCTCCTTCATTTTCTCTCACTTTCTTAAGGATTCTTCAAGAACTTTGAGAAGCAAAGTTGATCAGTTCATTCATCTTCATCATCTAGGAGGTAAGGAATCCTCACTTAATCTCTCAACCTTCATCTTTCTCCATTGAATCATGTGTTTCAAGCTATGTTTAAGTTTGAAGCTTAAACTTCTTAAATTCATAAGAAATTGTAGAAAAATCTGTTTAATGTCAAACCAATGTCTATGAGCTAGTTTCATTGCCCTCTCTCATAATCTAAGAGCTTGTGACCAAAAGATTTTTCTAACCCATATGGGTATAGGGTGGCCGAATCCTCCCTTGTTGAATCAATGGAGTTTGGTTCAATTTTTTTGTTTAAGAAGTGTTGATTATGTTCTATCACACATAGAGGTCCTTTGAATCCAAGAGTATGTAATCAAAAAACTTCCCTATCCTATTTGATTTAAGGGTGGCCGAAACCACCATTTGGGGAAAACAAGAATTTTTTATTCAAGTTTGAGTATAGAGACTTGATTTGGTGTTAAAGGTACCTATAGATCCTTCACCCAAGAGATAGGAACTTTTAGACATCCCTAGGTAATTTTGGGACCCTATGGCCGAACCCTAGGTAGAGGGGAATAGGGAAATTATGTTGTGTAATATTGATGTTTAGATTGATTGTGTGTATGTAATTATGGTTGAGTAATCGGACGAGGAATCGGGAGAATTCGCGGGCTGATCGGACGACTTTTGCTCGGAGCATAACTTCAGCTGCATGCTGTGTTTGTGTATATGGCTTGTAATATTTTTCATGTGTTGTGTTGATGTGGAGTGATTTATTTGTGCTTGCTCATATTTGGTTATGCCTGATTATGCATGATTTTGCTTGTTATGCTTAATTATGGTAGATGATGTTATTTATGCTTGTTTGATTGATATCGTGCTAAGGGACCTAACGTCGGTTAGGATTCAACATCAAGTAAAGTTAAAAACTTCAAAAAGCTGGGGACGTAAAGTAAATGAATAAAGAGCAAAACGAGTTTTAAATGAGTTTTTGGAAAAATAAATGGGATGGATATCTTTTGGGAATAAAGAAAATAAAATATACTTTATTGAGAAATGAGTTGAAATAAAGGGAAAAGGGAGGAAAATATCTTTAGTGAAGAAAAGTACGATTTTGAAGTAAAAAGTGCATTTTAGAGACATCAACCGTTTTTAAAGTAATGAAGCGAATCATTTCAAGTTAAAGTGTTTTCAAGAAAATCGAGTTTCGAAATAAATTGTTTTGTCCAAGAAAAAGGGTTTTTCACGAACCGTATTTCAAGTGTTGTGATTTACCAAAGTACTTCAAAAAGAAAGGTGGTTTTGTTTCAAGTGTTGGTTTTTGTAGAAAACCGATCCCGAAGGCTTTGTGCTAAGCTTCGGAGATATGGCTTTTGGTTTTTGTTTTTAAAAAAGAAATGGTTGTTTTGGATGTGAACCTAGAAACCAAGACGTCGGGGTTCTAGCGTTCTGTAGAACACGTGGATCAAGGATCCGTGTTAGGTTAGTGGTCCTGTAGGCTTGTGGACAATTTTTGTGGTCCTGTCGGCTTATGGACAAGTTGTGTGCTCTAGAGCCCAAACTCTGAGATTGGTGCATCGGTTGAAGGTTTTTGGGTTTGAGATGTTTCGGACTGTGTGTCCTTTTTCTGGATTTTGGACTGTGTGTCCCCTTTTGAGAAATGTTATAAAGACTTGAGAGTCAAAAAGTTGTGGTGGTTGATAGCTTTGATGCTTCAACAAGGAAATAAATGTAGGACAAAGAAAAACTTACTGAAACAATGGTTTTCTCATGCATTGTGGTGTCTGGCAGACGTGCCATCTAGATGGGGAACCTTGATGGCAGGGAACCCTGTGATGACTTTAAGTCATTGTGTATCATTGTGCCTTGACGGACAATGGTGTCATACGCTTTGGAACACATTATGCCTTGTGTTGGACAATATAGTATGACCTAATTACAATTTGTTAAGTACCTCTGATTGCGCCCCCATGTGAGAATCGTGTAGTGTCATGGGATTCATGTACTTCTGTTTAGCACGTTGGTGCTAGTCATTGTTGCCTGAGGGCCAATAAATTGTGAGCATGGTCCGCTCTTTGAAAGGTGATGGGATTTCCGGAAATTAAGAACTAAGTGTTAGATGATATATGTGGAAGTGTCATGTATACGTTTTGAAAATGACGATGATTGTCGGTCACGAGACCCTTGTGTTTTTATTTATTGCCATGATATTCTATGATGTGGTTATCATGCTCAATAACTTTCTCACCCTCGCTGTATTTTTGGCCATGCTGTTTTTCTTTTGGCATATATTATATTATGTTTACAGATGGACACAATACCCGAGAGCCTAGTCCATTTGGGGGTACGCTCACTCGTGTTTGATCAGCGGGAGGACCCGCTGCATGGGTTATTCACCCAGGTGCCAGTAGTGCAGCTTATACTGGACCTGTCTACACTCTGAGAGGGACCGTAGAAGTGGAGCCCCAGGAGAGGACCCACACAATGGAGACAATCTAGATACCTCTACCGCCCATCTGGATGATTTTACAGTTTTTGGTAGATCAGGGGCAGCTGCAGCACTACATTCCAACTGCACAGCCCTTGCAGCAGCAGTCACCCATGATTCCTCCCCCACCATTCGTTTTGGTAGCGGTGGGGCAGGGAGAGGACCTAGAGGAGGACCCTCAGGAGACCCCTGAGTATCATCCTCTGGAGGCCCCTGAGCCTCAACCTCAGGAGAATGAGAATGTAGATTCCCTTGATCCTTCCTCTGATGTAGATGTTGGACCCTGCTTCGGGGAACTGTCTAACAGGTTTCATTAGGCGTAGACCAGCTTAGAGTGTTAGATTTTTGAGGCAGCGGTTTTTGGGTAGTCTGTTAGCTGCTACTGATGGCCCTGAGTTTTAGATGTGGTTTTTCCAGACTGTCGTTGCCTAGTTTTTAGAGTTAGTAGTATTTTCTTTTCTGTTAGTTTCTTTTTGAAATGGACATGTTGCCCATAGCTTCTTTATGTATATAACTTACTAATGATGCATATGTATATGGATACGGGTTATATTGATGTTGATCTGAGCATTTATTATTTACTGTTGTAAGAAGAAAAAATTTTATCACAATTTTCAAAGTAAGCATGTTCTAATTAACCAATAAAATTTTATTTTGTATTTTATGTTGTTTTTGGGTAACCATGTGATGCCGGATTAGGGTGTCACACTTCGTGACTTGTGACCAGTTGAGTCGTAGGCGCGGTCATGGTCGGGTGCGGACCACGTCTCACTGACGCTAAGTTCAGCATGACTATACCGAAGGAGTGCACGGCCGTGCCATGTGCGCAGCTTATATATGGGAACAGAAATCTAGGTTTGCGTTTTTAACCCTCATTTGGTGGCTGCTACTACCCTAGTGCGGCCAGACTTGCCCCCTTCCCTATCTCCGTCAAGCTCAGTGCATTTTTGGAGTTTTAAAGACCTTTGGTAAGCTTTTGTTAAGCTATGCCAGTTTTGTAGGTAACGTTTCTTCCCTTTCTTATTTTCCTTTCCTATTATTTGATTGGAAACTAATTTGGTTAATGTTTTAGTTGACCAAGGCTTGGATTCAGACTGAGCCACTTGGGAGGACGTGACTGGTTTGTTGTTTTGGGCTATCATTGTTGGAACCTTCAAACCAGGTATGGGGAGAAGAATAGTATAACCACTAGGCAGTGCGGGTAGTGTAGTATGAGGGGTACCCATGACCCCGAGGCTATTTGTATGTTGTATGCTTAAATATCTGTTGCTATAAATGGTTGTTGTTGTTAATAACATGTTTTGGGTCAAATGCAATATGCCAATATTGTATGCATTGCTTGTTATGTTGGTATTTGATGATATGTTTATATCATAATTGTTTGTTGAGCTATTGTATATGATGATTGATGGCTAAATGGTTGTGCTGTGATAAACCTGCCAATATAACCCTAAATTGGTTAATTAGGACTTTAATTGGTCAAATAATAAAAGGATTGTTATTCCCCAAGAATTTTCATGAGACATAGATTAGTAAAAGGTGAGGTTTTTATGCTGATGGTTTAGTCAAGAACCTTAGGAATGATGTTTGAGAATGTTAAGGTCTAATTGGTTAAATAATTAAAATGTTAATCACTTCCCAGAACAGCACTGTTGCACGATCAGCACGGCCATGCTGAACAGGGAGCACACCCATGCTCCCAGTTTGAATTCTGGAAAATGGCCGCGCTTTCAGCATGCCCGTGCAGATGAGCATAGTTGTGCATAACAAGGAGCACGCCCGTGCAGATGTGCACAGCCGTGCCTAACAGGAAGCACGCCCGTGCTCCATTTAAATGGCAGCACGCCCATGCTGGGGTTAAGCACGCCCGTGCCACCTCTCTGGACAGAATCTGATACTTAAAGACTAATAGGGGGTTTTAACCCCCAATGTTTCCAATAATGATAGAATAATACACTAAACAAATGATTAAGATAGATAACTTAATTATTTGTTAATTAAGACGTTGAGGAACGATGAGTTGGTTAAGTCGGTGCCCTAGGGGTTACCGCACGATGATGGAATTGGATGCCTTTAGTGGTCCAATGTTAAGATGATATAATTGGATGCCTTTAGTGGTCCAATGTTATGATGATATAAATGGGTGCCTTTAGTGACCCAATGTTGAGGATGATATTCTTGGGTGCCTTTAGTGGCCCAAGCGGAGGTGGCGGTTGCCCGTTGTTTGTTGTTGTGTTCATGCATCACATTGAAGATGTTAGTTGGGGGAAGTTCAACATAGGGGAGGTCGTCCAAGAGTACGGCGATTAGGCCATCCACAGTAGGTTCACCCAAGGTTTGGTGAACCGTGGCCTCCCGTGATGAGGCGTCCATGGTTTGATGTGTTGGCTATCCAAGGGGTTCACCCATGGTTTGGTGGACTGCCGGCGTTGGTGCCTTTAGTGGCCAATGCGGATATGTAACTCCAAAGTTGTTCTTCCTGAGATAGTTGGATCCACATCATTGATGCAGTAGTGGAGTAGTGTTGCATTGCAGCATATAGCATACCCGCTTGATTTATGATGTTGAGGTGATGTTTATAAACGTATGTGTATGCTTATGATTGTTGTAATGCCATTATGTATGATCATCTTATTCCTATCTCCATGCCGTTGTGTTTACATGTTTCCTTACTCCCTGTTCTTTGTTTTTATTGTTTGGCATGTATAGTTTATGCAAAGGATGACGAGCAGCCCGGAGAGAAATGACTCTGAGGAGCCACCACTCATAGTTAGGGCCTTCAGTTTAGTTGTTTTATTTTCTTTAGTTTTTCAGTTGTATTCCGAACATGTTTCCGGAACGGTTGTACCAGATCTGAATTGTGACATCGGGGTTGGGTTTGTTTTATGTTGATGTTTCTTTATTCTTTTAAACTTTGGTTTAATCTTTTCCGCTTTGTTGAGAACTATCTTATGTGGTACCTTTCCTACCCGTGAACCTTTTTATGAAAGGTTGCATGTTTCATTTTACTTTATATACTTTATTATTATTATTAATTATCTTTAATGCTTTTATAACATGCGGAGTAGACGGTTGTTACATGAAGCTTGTTGAGATTAAATGTTCTTCTATCCTTTCTCCAATGCCCTTTGCAAAATGAAGTGTTTATTTGGAAAATTGTTTTCGAAAGGAGGGAAATTTTTTTTGCTATATCAATCTATGTTATATCTCTGAAATTCTCTTCTTGAAAGTTTGGATGTTTCATCTCTTGATGCTTAAATAAAATGAAATATCAAATAAAGGAGATTCTATGAGTTAATTTAAGCTTGATTAACTCTATTCATTTTGACTTAATGTGCTTTATATGAAGGTAAAAAAAGGCAAGTATATATATGGGATAACAAGTGGTCATTATAACAAGTGGTTATGAATAAACTTGCACCATGATAAACGAATTGATTTATCTTAACAAGTATTCACTTGTGTATACTTGACACTTATTTTTGCAAATTAATGCACTTCGTGAGGGGGAGAATTTTCTTAGTTTTTGATATATTATCCAAATTTCTCCTTTCCTCCTTGGAATTGAATTGTTTCATGGTAAAAAGAATTTCCTTTTCTCTTTTTGACATCACAAGTTTTTATCAGACTCTTTTATTCCAAATCCTTTTTGTTGATGCCAAATAGGGGAACAAATCTACAAAGCAAATATATGGTATTACAAGTAGCATATCTTAACAAGTAGTTAAAATATTATATTTGCTTAGTGATTTGCCATCATCAAAAAAAGGGAGAATGTGAAACCCCATGGGCTTCAGTATATTAAGTTTTGATGATGCCAAATAATGTTTGTTGAAATGCGGTATGCATGATATATATCAAAGAGTTATATCTTATATCTAAAATCATGCACTTCGAGAAATTGAATTATGGACTAGAACTAACTATGATTTAAGTAAGGAGTGTCTTACAGAGAAGTCCAAGTTTCACAAGTGAGTTGAAGATCAAGGAAATACAAGAAGCTATGCTCACAAAGGAAAAGTTTTAAGTACAACAAATGAGCACAAGAACAAGAAAGCAAATAATCAAGTTAATCTCAAGAAATGATCCAAGCATTTTAGAAGATGGACGAAACAAACAAACAATGCTTGAGTTGGATCAAGAAACATGTTCCAAGATCAAGGAGAGCTTCAAAGTTTAAACATCTCATGGGTAGAATCTTAGGAATTCATGTAAGATAGAATAGATATTTGTTATAATTGGCTCAATTTTTAAAACCGAACTTACTCTTTTTCACACTTAAAGTGTTTTCTCTTAAATGTTTTAAAAACTTGCAAAAATCATGTTTTCAATATTTATGACTAACTAAGTATTCTAGTCATCAAAATCAAAAGGTTTTTTCATGTTTTCAAAAGCTATTCATAGTGGTATGTCAAAACTTTCTCAAATATCTTTTTAGAGTTCTAGAAAACTGACCTTTGGCCACTCTTTTGCTTATATCTTTTGAAGTACATTGACTCTGGTCACGAAACCGATTTTATAAGAAAATCGACTCAAATATCTTTCAAACGAATGGTCATATGCCTAAAAAGAATAAAGGATGAAGAAGTTATGACTGTTTAAATTTACATGAGTGCTGGAAAAGCCATAATTGATTATGTCAGTCCATAATCGATTGTATGTGTTCCAGAAGAGTCATAATCGATTATGAGTAAACGATAATCAATTATGTGTTTTTGAAATCATCCGGAAGTCATTTCACCAAGGGACAAAAATGGAATTTAAACAAAAGACTAAGGACATAATTGTCCCACCACCCCTAAAGTCACAAAAATATCTAGATATTTTGTTAGAAGTAATGATGATGGTGATGAGTCATGCGACGCAAACGTAATTCCATCAGTTTCTAGGGGCAAAACGGTCTTTTCTCGCCCTAAATATCTTAGATATTTGTAGAATTCTAATGATGACGTGGTGAGTCATGGTGGTGACTCACCCTCTGACGCAGCATGCTTAGGTGACTTGTGTCCCTCATCCAGTGTTCGGTTTTGTCCCTACACATCCATTCTCGACTCCGTCGATTTCCCGATTTAGGTTTAATGCCCGAATAAAGCGTAAGAACTTATTTATTTTGAAAATTTTCAAAATCGTCAATATTGTTGGAAACAAGATATAAAATCTATCCGTTTCGTTCTCGAGTCAAAATTAGGTTTTCTGATCAGCAAAATCTTACTATCAGTGAAAACGCAGACCGAGTTCCGTTTGAATTTTTAACCCAAAATTTAACTGTAGCTCTCTACGATAATGTAGAGTATAAATATGATCTTGGTTTATTCAAAATCAATTTCTAAATCTCGGATAAATTACCGATCTTAGAAAGCAGTAAAAATTGAGGTGTTACAGCCATAATCGATTATTGTGCGTTATTTTGGGAATAATCAGATTTTGCATTAATTTTTTCAACCCTAGTTTTCCCTATAAATACAACACTTCTTCACCAGCTTTTGAGCCACACAAGAGCACGAAAATTCACTCAAAAATTGCTTCTTCTCTTTTCTTTTTTATTTGAAAAAGCTTTTCACTTTTGAGCCATTTTATTTTCAATATCTTGATTATCATTGTGTGCTTCAAGTTGTAATTGTTATTTGCACTATCAAGAGTGCTTCTCTTTTGCCTTCTCATTTGAGATTGTAGTTATGCTTCAAATTGTTTTATCCGCACTATTAAGAGTGCTATATTGTGGTACAAGTCAAACGGCTCAAACCATCTTTTGGTTACCAAATTGACAAAAGAGGTGATATCTCTTGGGCTGATTGAGACTCTGTCACTAAGGGAGGTTATATCCCTGGTTTGTGAGGAGTGCTCGGACGGTTGCCAGCCCCTGTTAAGCTTGGTTGAGGCTTTTCCACTGGGGGAGGTGATATCCCCGGTCTGTGAGGAGTGCTCTTCTTTGTGAAGGTTTCTAGCTTAACCTGATTTAACAGCTAGTTATTGAGTGAAAACCCATGGTGTTTGACCTTGGGGACTGGACGTAGGCCACTGGGGTGTTTAGTGGCCGAGCTAGGATAAATCTGTGTGTTCTATCTTTCCTTATACATCTAATTATCGCCAGTTACTTTATTGCAATTTAAATTTAGCAATTTATCTTAAAGCAATTTATTTATAGCGCTTTACATTCAGTCATTTTATTTACCGCCTTTGTAATTTATTTTATTCCGCTATTATCTCTTAAGTTTTAAAAAGGCGTTTTGATTGTACAAAAAAATTTTAATTACACGATCACCCAATTCATCCCGCCTCTTGGGTAATGGCTGCCTGGGCCAACATAGGCGATGATTGACAGGTTGACGAAGTGTGCTCACTTCTTACCTATCAACCAGGGTTACTCTCTGGAGCGATTAACTCAAATTTACATCAAGGAGGTTGGTGAGACAACCCCTTCCTCGGAGGTCCCATTGGTAACCCGAACTAAAATTCTTAACGTTGCAGCGCAGCGTGGTAATATAAAAATGCTGAAATATTAAAACAATCAATACACTGATACCATAATAATTTATACATACATAAGACTACTGGCTCCATCAGTAGAGCCTACAACAACCGACATTAAAAAGTCTCAGAGTACGCAACTAGTAAATAAAATGAAAGCATGGTAGCAAAACAAAATACATGCGACTTCCTCTCCTGGCCCCAAAAATACATTTCGCTCAAACCCATGTACCGGCCATGACAACTAAGACTACTAATCCCCATACGACTATGACAAGGGTAGTGAAAACCCCCAAGCTCTACAGTCCTCCAGTGCTAGGATCCGAGACTCTCCCGCCAGCATCCGGTTCAACAGGTATGCCATCGATCTCCTCTGGAAACTCCTCAACAGGATCTTCTCGTGTGATCGAGAATAAATAAGATACGACATAGAGAAAATATAGGGGATAAGAAACAACAAATCATCATAAATGGAAAAATAGCTATAAAATAATTTATATAGATAGCAACACTCCACAACACATCAGTGTAAATCAATCAACTACCTATTCGTTTTCTCTTAACTACTGTCTCTTACACTCATGCAACTAACGACTATATGGACGCGATCACGACGCGACATCCCCAACAGATCACGATGTCTCGTTCATCTCTATGCCACCCCTCGTAATGCAAGGTTCGGCCAATAGCCCGCAGGATCAACTCGTCTCATGGATACGACATATTCCCCCACCCGTAGGCCAGGTCGGAATATTCGCCCGTCAACAACGCAACTTACGGTAACGACATATCCCCCCGCCCGCAGGCCATGTCGCGACATTCGCCCATTAACAACTAATGGGTACGATCATCTCCCCGAAGGAAAGATCGATCGCCCGTACGCCAACACAGTTATGAACAACAACTATGCAACATGAACCTCACCGACTCATCTCGGATCAACACTTAGTGTCTCAACCACGACTTATAACAACCACGACCAACTTTCTCCGGCTTAACTGGGTATCAACTTTAAATCACAACGCAAACAGATCAACTGGATCTCTAGGTTGAGCACTATAACATATATATATCTATGACTTTCTCACCACATATTCATTTCCCAACTTATTAGAATTTATTGCCTATCTCTACTCAGACATCAGCAGTCACAACATCACATCATAAAGCAACCAAAAACAGGTTCATTAATAAAATCAACTCACAGATAAATAATTAAGTAGCCATAAACATATAATAGACACAACATACATATCACATAAATTATATTAAACATCCCATCACAGAACATACATCCTCAATATACGATAAAATCAACCTATCGGTCAAACTACCTCTAGTAGGGTTTAGGTCGCCCTACGCATATCAATATATATATTATTTTAAATCTTGCCTCCCCGACGATATTGTAGTTCTTTACCCCACCTGAACAATTTTCCCGTGCAACTCCGACTGCGGCTCCGCAACTGTCAATCGTATGCGCTTTCGAATGATCGAATGTCGTCTGATCCTTCACAACAGATCACAACCAGAAATCAAATCAGTTCAATCAAAACTTCCCTAATGCTTCTGACTAGGATTCTTGCCCCTATTTATTTAAATAGGCTAGAGGTGTTGAAATTCTACCAACTCTTGGATCAATGATCCTTAAGCATGATTAACGATTAAGACATAATCCAAGATTAATTGTCAAAGATTTGAACCAAAACACCTTCAACTAACAAGTTAGGGTTTCAGACATCATGGGTAAAAATAGGTTAGATTTTGATTTGATTTTCTAATCACTTGGATTACATGATCATAGAATGGAAAAGGTGAAATCAAGAATCATTTCACAAAAATTGGACAAAACTCATCTTTCCCCGAAAAGTTCTAGGTTCGGCCGTCTCATATCCATATGGGTTAGAGGGATATCTTGTTTACAAGCTCTTGGATTGGTAGAGAAGAGGATGAAACTAGATCATAGAAATTGGTTTGACATTAAAAGGATTTTTCTACAATTTTCTAGAGATTTTTCAAGTTTTGGATCATAAACTTGATCGTAGAGAAAATCCCAAGATTCAATGGAGAATATGGAAATTAAGAGACCAAGGAAGAACTCCATACATATTAGATGATGAAGGTGAGCATGGTTGTCAACTTTGCTTCACAAAATTCTCTAAGAATTGCTTAAGAAAAATGGAAAAAGTAAGGAGAAAAGGTGAGAAATGAAGAACAAGTGATGGAGGGATGGCCGAATGGGAGAAGGAAGGAAGGGTGAAGATGAGTCAAAAATCTCACTTAAGGGTATTATGGTCATTTTACACTAGGACAAAGTTGTAATTGTGAAAAAGGTCAGGGGCGTTTTGGTCTTTTCGAGTCTAGATATTTTGAAAATCCATCTTGACCTTGGCACACATTCCAAGGTGATGTGACCTGATGTGACTTCATGGTTATCCATTAGCGGGTCCCGGTAAAATCCATATACAGCTCCATTTGTCTCTCGATTCGAGTTTTCGCCCGAATAGTTTTTTATTATTCCGCTTTTTAGGGCGCGAAACCAATTTTAGCAAAAAGGTAGGAAATTTGATTCTAATACTAACTGTCTCGTTCATGAGTCAAAATCAGGTCGTTTGAGCACTAAAACCATACTGTCAGTGAAAAACGCAAATCGGGCTTCATCGAAGCTTTCGACCCAAAATTTAACCGTAACTCCCTATAATAGCATAGAGTGTGGCTATGATTTTAGTTTATTTAATTTCATTTTCTAAACCTTATATAAAAATATAAAATCATTTATATGATTTACTGATATTAGAAAGCATGAAAAATCGGGGTATTACAATTGGAGGCAGCATGGGGTACCTTCAAGTATCGTTTCGTGATCCAAGGTTTACCTCAAGGTTTTGGAGGAGCTTACACAGTGCGATGGGAACTAGACTAAGTATAAGTTCTGCTTAAAATCCTCAAACGGATGGTCAGTCTGAACGCACAATTCAGTCATTGGAGGATCTCTTAAGGGCGTACGTGTTAGAGAACACAGTAAGTTGGGATGAGTTCCTTCCATTGATTGAGTTTACTTATAACAACAGTTTCCATTCAAGTATTGGCATGGCGCCATACGAGGCACTGTATAGACGTAAGCGCAGGACTCCGTTGTGCTGGTTTGGGACGGAGGAAAGTCAGCTGTTAGGTCCGGAACTGGTACAGCAAACAATGGAACAAGTCCGTAAAATAGGGAAAAGATGAAGACCGTAAAGGATAGGCAGAAAAGCTACGCCGATAAGAGGAGAAGACCCTTGGAGTTTCAGGAAGGCGACCATGTCTTCATGAGAGTTACCCCTAGAGCTGGATTGGGCAGGGCAATCAAATCCAGAAAGCTAACATCTAAATTCATAGGACCGTTTTAAATTCTTTGACGGATCAGTCCGGTAGCCTATCAGATAGCTTTACCGCCAATTCTATCAAATATTCACGACGTTTTTCAGGTCTCTCAACTCAGAAAGTACCACCCTGATCCATCACATATGCTAGAGCCTGAATCAATCCAACTAAAAGAGAACCTTGAGTACGAGGCTTCACCTATTCGGATCGAGGACAGAAGGATGAAATAACTTCGCAGCAAGCACATTCCGTTAGTCAGAGTGGAGTGGAACCCAGACCGGGAGATTCAACATAGGAACGTGAATCTGAGATGTGCTAGAGTCACCTGTATCTGTTTTCAGGTATGCGACGGAAATTTCGGGGATGAAATTTTCTGTAAGGGGGTAGTAAGGTAACATCCCGGTTTTCTGTGACTCTAATCCAGTTGGTTAATCCCGATTAGGGCATTGGATGATTGTGTGAATTGTTTTGTGCTAATTTAAGGCCTAGTCGGAAGCTTAGGAATAGGTTTGAACAAGAGTCAAGGTGCCTAAGGTGTTAACCGAGAAACTGGGGAAGTCAGAAGTTCGGAAGGCTCTTCCCAACTGAGCAGCACGCTCAAGCGTGGGAAAGGAGCACGCCCTAGCGTGCCAACACTCAAGCGTTGGCATGTTGCACGCCCAAGCGTGCTGAGTGCGTTTGCCAGCTGGTGTGCTTTTTGACGTGTGTGCTACACGTGTCAGACCAGGCTGAAGGCGAAGTGGACAAGGTTCCACGCTCAAGCATGGAGGGAACACCACGCTCAAGCATGGCACTCCTGCACGCTAAAACATTCTCAGCTGGATCACTTAAGTGAAGGTTTTCACTTTCTTCTTCACTTGGTCATTTCTCCATTGTTGAGCTCGAAGTGCAAAGAGTAGTGAGAGAATCTCTGAGTGTTTTAGAGAGAGAAACTCAGTTTCGAGGAGATCGAGATGCCGGAACGCGATTTTGACTACACGGTTGTGATCGCAGCAAAGCTATCTACGACTTTGACGGATTCGTTTCTCGATTCGCCAAAGGTAAACTCAAATCCCTAACACGTGTTAATCGTGTTCTTCATGGTTCTTCGATTCTTGACCTTTCTTATTCGATCTTTGAGCTTGCCCTCGGGCTAACACTGGTATTCGTGTTGTGCTCGTGATTGGGGCAAAGTTCGTGCTCGCGGTTACTCATGGATTGGAGCTCAAGGTCGCGACTAGGGAGAAGCTTCGGCGATTTTCGGAGCTGTTCTTCGTGTTCGTGGGTGTGTGGGAGAGCAAGCCAGTGTTCATGTTGGTTTTCGCGCCAGTTGTTCAGGTGGGGAGAAAGAGTATTACTGCCATTGGGAAGGCAAGAGTAGTGCAGTTGTGTTTTCTGCTATGTGTAGGGAAGCCCTAACCCTACTAGTGGTTGAGCCCCGATAAAATATCTAAACCCTGGGTTTAGCTTACTTTGGGCTATCGCCGTTAAGTTTGGAAACCCTAGGTTAGCGAACTCTTGATTGAGGACGATCTGTGTAACACCCCAACCCGGTGTCACATTTTGTATCCCAAAATATTCTTTTTCGGTTAATTAAAAACTTTTTCGAAAATAAATCAATAGAGTAGTTGCGAAAATCTGATACCAAAATAAAACTTTAACAACCAGATGAAACAAATTGAAACTCATCATCTATAACAGTAATTCAACTTCGCCATAAGGCGTACATCTTTTCAATCTCTTAATACACAACATAATCAGTCACAGTCAAAAGATCTTACTTAAAAATCAAAATTCCTATGAGCTGGTCTGATAAAAGAACTCTAAGAACAAAAGAGCATACTACCTAACATACATCGTACAAAGGAGACTGGGTCTTGTCGTCAACAGTCACACATCTTTGTCGTCGGCATCAAGGAACTCAAACTACAGGGTCCCGAGGTGACCCAGAGGACCGTTGAGAAATATTTGTACACGTATCCAAAAACACAACAAGGTGTTCAACATGTACAAGCAAAGGTAAGATACTCATTCACAATTTTATCATAATAACCACACAAGTAAAACAAAGTACAACTAATAAATCGGTATACAACACAGTCATGCTATAGAATATCAACATTCAGCATAATATCACAACGAGATAATCTCACTCTGTGGGATCACACCCATTCATCAAGATAAGTTAAAAGAATGCATGAGACTTCAATCAACTTTCTAGTTCATGTTCTCCGGAGATTACTAACTTCCATTCATCGAGCGATAGGCCGTGAATACTCCCATAACACAATTGTCCTCATGAATCGGCCTCTCAATTTAGGTCCGAACTCCAATTGTTCAAGGGTATCACGTCACAACCATATCATGAATAGTCCAGTCTCTGATCGAGTTCATCCGTGTTTGGCAGCCGATTACCACGGCACGAGGTCGAGATGCCTCCGGCCTCTTGTGGAGTCTCGAACACAAGATGTCCCTATAGACCTAGTGGTCTTAACTGGCTCATATTCTCAACCTTGGATTGCAGCTCGTTTCCAATGGCACGTCGGCCAACTCATATATGCAACTCATGGTTTTCTGTTTTCTTTTTTGTTTGTTCTTTCTTTCTTGTCAAGGCACACAGCTTATGACTCATTTTAAAGGACATTTAGCCCATTCATTCAAAATACAGGACACGTAGTCCAAGTTCTCAATTCACGAAGTACTAGGCCGACGTCGCGGACACTAGACTCACATATAGAACACTAAGTCCATTCATTTCAAAACACAGGACACGCAGTCCGGGTGCTCAATCCACAAAATTGTATCCCGACGTCTCGGTCACTAGATTCATGTGGTTCACATGCGTGAAGGGGTAATCACCAGTTTCATCAAAATTCGTTTTCGTTGATCAAATCTTGAAAACAGAGCTCAAAATCTCTTTGCTATAAACCAAAACTCATTTTCGCTCTAAAACTTATTTCCACAAAATCTTTTCTTTGCAAAGCTATTTCTAGAAGCTTAAATCCTCAAATCCCATTTTCAAAAGGATTTTGACTTGAAAATGTCTTTTCTAAAGGTTCCATCATTTGAACTTTTTTCTAAAGATTTCCATTGGAGCAAACTTTTTGAAAGAGACTTTTTATTTTTGAATCGTCAAACACATTGAGAAGATTCTTCCTATGACAAAACTAAAATAATTTTCAAGGCTTTCTTTTGTACAACATGTTTAAAAAATAATGATAAAGCAACTTTTCACTATTTTCCTCACCAACTCTCAACTCCGTAAGTCTTATTCGAAATCCCTTTGGAGTTCTTAACTTAGTGGCTTTTTAGTGAAATTGGTCATTATACCAGTTAACTTAAAAGCTTTTCAGTTCTGAAACCAAAACCTTTCTAAATCTTTGATTAAGACTTTTAAGTAACTTAATCTTCATTATCAAGCTATAGCCGATGCTATGCTCTCAACCAATCCAGTCAGAGAAATCACAATTCAATGTATACACATATAGTCATCAAATCTCAAAACCAACATCATACATATATCTCATCCAAGACAACAATGCCACAATTCATTTTTAAACATCCAATCACATAATCACCAATTAAATCAAGTACATACACCACAAGAGAATCATTAATCATTTCAAATAACATCATCACAATCATACAACAATCACTCTTATGAGGCTATCAAACTCATTGGAGTTAATCTCCCCTCACCTCTTGAAGGTAATTCACCGGATGAATGTCGTCCGATTCGATCCGCTAGTCCTCCGATCAATCACCCGAACCAATCAACAACAACCACCTTAACACAATCAATCCATGAAAAATTGTAGAAAAATCCTTTTAATACCAAACCAATTTCTTTGGCCTAGGTTCATGACATCCTTTCATGATCTAAGAGCTTGGAGCCAAGAAATTCCTCTAACCCGTATGGGTAGTGAGGGGCTGAAACCTACACATAGTGGGTGAGAAGGTTTTTGGTTGGATTTTGATGTTTTAAGTTTGTATCTAGGGTTATCTCACTTAGTTAGGGTAGTATCCAAGAGATGAGAATTTTTGGAGCTCCCTAACTATTTTTAATAGCATAGGGCCGAACCCTAGAGGTAGAGAAATGGGGAGAATTTTTGTGTTTTGTGTTAATGTATTGATTGATTGTATGTGTATAGTAATCGGCGGATAATCGGGCGAGAGATCGAGTGAAGTTTCGAATCGATCGGGATATTGCTATTGCATTAGGAACTCCAAGAGGTAAGGGGACAAACCTAAGAAATTCCAATTCCGACAACTATGTGCTGTGTTTGTATATTTGGGATGTAATTATTTAGCTGTGCTTGATTGTTTGTGGCGTGATTTATTTTATTGCTGATAATTTCCAATGCATGATATATCGGCTTATATGTGAATGTATGGTATGGCATTGGAATGAATGTCTGGATGTATCATGTGCCCTATTGTGGGGATTATTGCATTAAAGGATCTAGCATCGGTCAGAATCCCATAATATGTAACCTAAAAGCTTCAAAAAGCTTGAGACGTGTATTAAGGAAAAATAATAATATTGAATTGTTTTCCAAGTAATTTTAAGAGAAAAAGAAATTAATTAGCTCTTCGGAATAAAATAATATTAAATATTTACTTTTGAAGGGTAAGTTGACTCGAAGGGCAAAATGGGAAAATTTTGGCTTTAACGAATAAAAATGAAGTTTTTATGGTGAATAGTATTTTTGGAAAACTTTATTGGTTTTTAAAATAATAAAGTTAATCTTTGGAGCAGAAGCATTTTCGAGAAACGTGATTTCAAATTATTTGGTTTTATTCAAGAAAAAAGGTTTTTTCAAACCATAATTCAAAGTTTGTGTTTTACTAAAAACTACGAAAAGAAAAGAAATGGTCTTTAGACCAAGTTTTGTTTTATGGAAAATCGAGCCCGAGAAAACATTGTTTCTTTCAAATTGGTTCAACTCTTCTTGCATGGAAAGAGTCCAATGTTCATCAATGATAGCATCATCAATATCTTTAGGTTCAATTTGAGATATGAAAGCCATGTAATGACATGCATGTTTAAGAGAGTTTCGAGTTGTTACCCCTTTTGAAATATCACCTATTATGTTGTCAAGAGGATGGTGTCTTGATGTTCTCCATTCTCTTGGAAGATTTGAGTGAGTTGAATCATCGATACTAAGAGGTGGTTGATCTTCATCCTTTTTCTCTTGACTTATTTGTTCCTCAAGGTGGTTATTTCCCAAAAGTTCTGCAAGATCATCAACACTTTTTTCTACCACAGATTTTGGGTTAGTCTCATCAAAAGAAACATGCACAGATTCTTCTATGGTCATAGTTCTTTTATTATAAATTCTAGAAGATTTACTAGAAACTGAGTATCCAAGAAAGATACCTTCATCAGCTTTAGCATCGAATTTGCCAAGGTTATCTTTACCATTATTTAAAACAAAGCATTTACATCCGAATAGGTGAAGGTGAGAGATGTTGGGCTTCCTTCCCTTGTAAATTTCATAGGGCGTTAGTTTTAGAATAGGTCTTATAAGGACTCTATTCATGACATAGCATGATGTACTTACCGCATCTGCCCAGAAATACTTGGGAACGTTGGTCTCATTGAGCATCGTCCTCGCTAGCTCTTCAAGAGACCGATTTTTCCTTTCCACCACTCCATTTTGTTGTGGAGTTCTTGGTGCGGAAAAATTATGCTCAATTCCATTTTCAGTACAAAAGGCCTCAAATGCCTCATTTTGGAACTCACCACCATGATCACTTCGGATAGATACAATGTTTAAACCTTTTTCATTTTGAATAACCTTAGCAAGTTTCCGAAAGGCAGCAAAAGCGTCATTTTTATGAGAAATAAACAATGTCCATGTATAGCGAGAGTAGTCATCCACAATAACAAGCGCATAGTAATTACCACCAAAGCTCATAGTTCTAGATGGACCAAACAAGTCCATATGTAAAAGCTGTAAAGGCCGATTTGTTGAAACAACGTTTTTAGATTTGAAAGAGGCCTTTACTTGTTTTCCTTTTTGACAAGCGTCACACAACTTATCCTTTTCAAAACGAATCTTTGGTAGACCAATTACTAAGTCCTTGCGAACCAACTTATTTAGATGATCCATGTGAATGTGAGCTATTCTCCTATTCCATAACCATGTTTCATCCTCTTTGCTAATAAGACAACATGCATCATTTGAAGGTAATTCATCCAAGTTAACCATGTAGATATTTCCAATTCTTTGTCCAATTAATTTAGTTTGTTTGTTATGAGAATCCATGACCATACATTTAGACGAATTGAACACTACCTCAAAACCTATATCACAAAGTTGGCTTATACTTAGTAAATTATGTTTTAGGCCATCGACATACAAAACATTTTCTATGATGGGATTAGGACTTCTACCAATAGTACCAATACCAAGAATTCTACCTTTATTGTTGTCACCATAGAAAACATAGCCACCTTTTTTGGATGATATAGAGGAGAACTTGTTTTTGTCTCCCGTCATGTGCTTTGAACAACCACTTTCAAGATACCAATTAGAGTTCTTGGCCTTCAAGCACACCTACAACACAGAATCAAGTTTTAACCTTTGGTACCCAAATATTTTGGGTCCTTGAGAGTTAGCTTTGGGTAATACGCCCTTTGGAACCCATGTCTTTATGCGATTCACTTCTTTATTTTTCCTAACATTGCAAATAGAAGCAGTGTGTCCTTTCCTACCACAGTGAAAACATTTGACAAAGGGGCTACTTGATGTGTTGTTTGGACAAAAGAACTTTTTGAAAGATTTTTCATGAATTTTCGGGCGAAAGCCCAAACCAGCTTTGTCATAAGTACCTTTTTGATTTCCTAAAAGAACATTTAGATTATCTCTTCCCATAGTAAATTTTGCAAGCGTGTTGTATAAATCCTCGATTTCATTCTTCAAAATGCTGCATTCATCACACTTAAAAACTTCATTCTTTTTGTTTTCACAAGAAGTGCATGGGGAGATTTCGATTGGAACGACTTGTTTTTCTTTAAGAGCTTCCATTTTGTTGGTCAAAATACTTATTTTTGTTTCAAAAAAAGAAATGTTTTTCTTAGATGATGAAATGCTTTTGCGCAGTCTAACATTTTCATCATTTAAATCCTCACAGGCAATAAGTAAATCATCATAAGTTAAATCAGTTTCAAGCTCAAAATTGTTTACCTCATCTTCCTCATGGTTGGCCATGAGACATAAATTTGCTTCTTCATTATCCGATTCGTCGGAGGAGTCCATGTCGTTCTCATCCCACGCAATATAAGCTCTTCTTGCTTTTCTATCCTTCTGTGGCCTTTTATCTGATTTTTCATGTTTCTTTTGGCCTTGAGGACAGTCGGGTTTAATATGACCCTTTTTGCCACAGTTGTAGCATGTTGGATTGAAGGAAGTTCCTTCCCCCTCATTTTTCTTTTGAGGATTGAAGAATTGTTTTGCCTTGCCTTTCTATCTCATGAATTTTTTGAACCTTCGAACCATTAGGCTCATATTTTCCTCGTTTTCATCGAGGCTATCACATTCATCAAGGTCGTCTTCTTCTTCTGTTTTATTGATAGTTGCTTTGAGAGCAATACTTTTCTTTTTCTTATCGGTTTCCTCATTCTCAATGAGTCGATTTAGTTCGAGCTCATGTTCCTGCAATTTTCCAAACAGAGTTGCCAAAGACATAGAAGATAGATCTCTAGATTCAGATATAGCTGTAACTTTAGGTTGCCAACTTCTATTTAAACATCTAAGAACCTTATTAATTAAATCTTCATTATTGAAGGACTTCCCAAGAGCTCTAAGATGATTAATTATATGGGTAAATCGTTTTTGCATATCATGTATGCTTTCACCCTGTTTCATCCTAAATAGCTCATACTCATGGGTTAATGTGTTCATTCGAGCCCTTTTGACCTCGGTAGTACCTTCATGGGTCAATTGAAGGGTGTCCCACATTTTCTTGGCGGTCTTACAATTTGAGACCCTATAGAACTCATCGTAGCTTAGAGCTGCAGTGATGATGTTCCTAGCTTTCAAATTATATTGGACCTTTTTCTTTTCCTCGTCGGTCCAAAGATTTCTTGGTTTATTCACCACTGCATCATTAACTGAATAAGTGGGAACAAATGGACCATTTTCCACAGCGTCCCAAACATCGAGGTCTACTGCCTCAAGAAAGATTTGCATCCTTTCCTTCCAATAACCATACCCTTCACCATTGAACAATGGGGGTCTGTTTGTGGAATTGCCCTCATTTTTAAAACCGTTTGAAGTCATGTTACCTCTTGAAGCGATTTAGCCCTTTAGACAAGAGTTAAGCTCTGATGCCACTTGTTGACAAGTGACTTCAAACACAAGAGGGGGGTGAATTGTGGGTGATATGTGTTTTTGAAAAAACTTTTTGCAATTACGGCGCTTGAAGATAAATGACTGAAATTAGAAGCGCTATAAAGTAAATTGCTTGAATAATAAATTCGAGAAAGTAAATAGCAATAAAATAAATCGCGTAAATTAAATTGCAATAAAGTAAATGAGATAAATTAAATTGCAATAAAATAAATACGATAAATTAAATTGTTGTAAGGTAGAAGACAATAATGAAAGGATAGAGAGAGAGAGAGCCGCAGATTTATCCTGGTTCGGCCACTAAATACCCTGTGGCCTACGTCCAGTCCCCAAGGTCAAACACCAAGGGTTTTCACTCAATAACTAGCTTTTAAATCAGGTGCAGCTAGAAACCTTTACAAACCAAGAGCACTCTCCACACAAAATAATGGGATATCACCTCCCTTTGTGCAAGAGCCTCAAGTTCAAGAGATATTGTTTCTCTTTAAAGAAAAAGGGATTCACACCCAAGAACAAGAAGAAGTAGAAGAAGAATGTAGCACTCAAGTAGTGCAGATAAAAATTACAAATTGAAGCTCAAAGTACAATTCAAACTATATGATATGTAAAGCTCTCTATTCAAAAAATAATCAAAAGTGAATGTGTGAGAGTAAGTAATAAAATAAACAGAGTTTCAGAGCGCAATAGGATTCGTGTGTCTTAGAGTTGCCTTGGCATTCCTATTTATAGAAAAACTTTTAAGTCCATAGGAATTAGGTTAAACCATTTAAAAAACAAGGCAGTCGCTTCATATTCGATTATGGTATAGCCATAATCGATTATCCCTTGAGAAAAAACGCGCTGATTTACTTTCGCAGCATATAATCGATTATGACTTCTCTGTTTTGAGTGTAATCGATTATGACATAAGCATAATCGATTATGACTTCCCTGATTTGAGTGTAATCGATTATGACATATGCATAATCGATTATGTACATTATTTTTTTTTTGAAAACTTAACGGCTATAATGAAATTTCTATTATTTTTAGTAAAAGCCTTTTAAGTTAACGTAATGTGTGTGTGTGTGATTGATTTTAAATATGAGAGCTTTAGAACCATTTACAAAGAGATCCTAATAAACACCGATTACAAGAAATAAAATTCCATAACCCAGTCTTGAAGCACTTGATCTCCTTGATCTTCTTTTCCGCTTTTTGTATACTTGACTTTCCGGTTCCTTTTGTCAATCATCAAAAACTAGATTCATCCTGTCAAGGCATATATTCACAACTTGGGGGACCAAAATTGAACAATCGTAATACTTGGGGTACCCAATTGGCGCAATTAAAACCCGAGGGACTAAAATCGTACAATCGTAATACCTAGGAACTAAAAGTGCAATTAAGCCTTTTTTATTTGTTGACTATGTAAAAACCTCTAAAGAATAGTATATCAAAATGAACGTCTTGTCACTACTGTGGGAGATTTGGGATGGACTCCTTTTCTTCTTCCATGTATACTCTTCTCTTTTTTGTTTAGATATTCATGTATAATTTCAACCTGAAGAAGAAAAAACTGAAGCACATTTTTTTAACTTTTGCGAATTCTTTGCTTAGCAAAAAACAAAACCTGAAGCACTTTGTACTATTTTTTTCTTTTTTCCTATGAAATGAAAACCTTTGTCTTTGCCTCAAAAAGTTTTCCTCCCCAAAATTCAGGATTGCGCTCAAAATTTGAAAAATTTAAGATTAAGTTGAAATTTTGTTTACAACATGATAATTTTTTGTGGGAACAATACCGAAAAAGATACACAGTTAGGGTCGTGCTGAAAAGTATTGTCCTCAAGAAATATTTCACAGCAGTCGAAATTCCCCCATGATACAGCTGACTCCTCTTGGCTATTCAGATGCCAAGGCTCAACATGAACTAGTAGAGAGTGTTTTCGAAATTCACATGTACCCGGAAGTGAAGAGGAGATTATATTGAAAAATATTATTATTGTTGGAATGATAGACATCTCTTGAAAATAGAAAATAGGGAATAGCAAGTATTAAAGGTGGACGACGGTGTACGATAAATATGGATGATGGTTGACATTAATATGGACGGCGGGTAGTCAAAATGTTTTCTGAGGTAATTCAAATGTACCGTCCAAAATATAGTTGTTTCAATATAAGGTTTGCTAAATAATTAAATTATATTTTTGCAAAAGATAATTTAATTAAACTCAACCCAAAAAGGTGACACCCCCTTAATCGTGCGTAGGGGGAAATGGAGGACTTACAGTGTGTCGGCCCAATTTGGGCCCATTCTCATGGGCGCGATGCTTCCCCTGTCATAAGCCCTTTTAAAGTCTTTAAACATTTATTGGTTTATAAACACTTGAGGAAGTCCATCACCAAGCAATGTGAGACTTACCTCTTTTGAAATACTCACAACATACAATAATCCCCCACATATTTCAAAAGAGGAAATAAAATAAGTTTTATTAGATTTTGGGTTACATAATGAATGCAGACTTTCGAATCTGGTGTCTTCTATACTATGAACCAGACCTAGATAGATGAGACCTTAACTGACAATGTAGTTGGTGAAGTAAACTTCTATGAACTAAAACATTTCAGGGTAAATTGCAATCCCATTTGATCTCATCTACATTCTCTCATATCTTTGTTGTTAACGTTGTGTTGCGCTTTTCGGCCATGTGCGTGCCTGGTTGTTTTTGAGTGCTCTAGAGATTATGCCATCATCTCATGGGAGCGGCCCCACTCCACATTTGTATAGGTAAATTTCATCAAGTGCATACTGCACTTTATACACCATCCATAAGAGATTAAAAGCTTTTAGCTTATCCTCATTAAATGCAATTCTAGCACTTCTCATGAACCTCACACCATAGGAAAGGACTTTCAATGTGCTAGCAGGATTAACACTAACTTGTTATTACCCATATGAACCTTTTCATGGGGTCTCCACTCATAAGGCTGGGTTATCATCATTGTTAATTTTCAATTGGCTCAAGTCTCATTCCCTTCGATGTGGTATTTATCAAGTTCCTTCCCAAAAGGCTTGGTCAGAGGATTCGCCAAGTTCACTTCTGACTTTACATAATCGATCGATATAATTCCATCCTTTAGTAGCTGCTTTATCACTCTATGTCTCAACCTAATGTGTCTGTTCTTGACATTAAAGGTTTTATTGCTTGAAATAACAGTTGCTGCCTTATTGTCATAATGTACAGACATAAAAGGAGTTGGCTTTATTCCCAACAAAATATTGTCTAAGAAATTTCTCAACCATTCTGCCTCATTACAGGCCTTCTCCAGAGCAATAAACTCTGATTCCATAGTGGACTTTGCAATTAAGGTATGTTTGGCTGATTTCCAAGTCACTGTACCACCACCAAGGGTGAACACGAAGCCACTAGGGGATTTAATCTCATCCGAATATGAGAGCCAATTAGCATCACTGTATCCTTATAATACAATGGGAAATCCACTATATGTAATATCATAGTTCATGGTACCTCTCGTATATTTCATTAGTCTACTCAAGGCAACCCAATGATCATTATTAGGATTATGAGTATATCTACTCAATCTGTATATAACATATGCTATGTCAAGTCTAGTGTAATTCATCAGGTGCAACAGACTCCCAATTATCTGTGCATACTGAGAATGGGCAACCAGGTCACCAATATTTTTCTTCAAGTGGGAGTTAGCATATATAGACAAATAATCACACATTCACCATTTACTAATTTTGTATATACATATTTATCAACTTCAACAGAAGAGAAACCATCACTAACCAAAGTTTGATCAAACTTTTTATGCCATTGTTTAAACGCTTGTTTTAGACCATACAATGATTTGATTAGTTTAAAAACTTTATTTTCTTGACCAGGAACTACACAACCCTCAGGTTGTTCCATATAAATTTCCTCTTCTAAATCGTCATTCAAATAAGCTGTTTTAACATCCATTTGGTGAATAATTAATTTATATGCAGAAGCCAAGGCGATTAGAATACGAATTGAGAAAATTCTAGTTACAAGAGCAAAGGTATCAAAATAAACTATGTTTTGTTTTTGAGTAAACCCTATTGCTACTAATCTAGCCTTATATTTGTCAATAGTTCCATCAAGATGATATTTTCTTTTGAAAATCCATTTGCAACCAATTGGGTTTGCTCCCGAAGGTAAATCCGCTAAAACCCAAGTATTACATTTAGTAATTGAATCTATTTCTGATTTAATGGCTTGTTTCCAAAAAGTTGCATTAGGTGGAAAAAAAAGCTTGAGAAATGGTTAAGGGATCAACATCAACAAGATAAGTGTAAAACTCATTTCCAAACGATTTTTCTTTTCTTTCTCTTTTACTTCTCCTCAAATCATTATGCATGTCCTCATGTAAGTCATTAGATAAATTATGAGCAGATGATTCAGAAGTCTTCTCTAATTTTAGAGGAAAAACGTTTTCAAAAAAGTCCGCATTTTTTTGTCTCAATTATAGTCATACAATCAATCACATCACTTTTTAAAACTAAAACTCTATAGGCAGCAATATGATCAGCATAGCCAATAAACATGCAATCTGAACTCTTAGAGCCTATTTTCCTCTTCTTTGGATTAGGTAGCAACACTTTAGCTAAACACCCCCCACACTTTTAAATATTTTAAATTTGGTTTATAACCCTTCCATCACTCATATGGAGTTATACCCATTTTCTTATAGGGAATCCTATTTTGTAAATGATATGTAGATAATAAGGCTTCACCCCAAAGATTATTAGGTGCATTAGAGCTAATTAAAAGAGCATTCATCATTTCTTTTAAAGTCCTATTTTTTCTTTCAGCTACTCCATTGCATTGGGGAGAATAAGGTGGCGTTGTTTCATGAATTATGTCTTCCTTTTTACAAAAATCATTAAATAAAGTATATTCACTATCTCTATCCGATCTTACTCTTTTAATCTTTTTATCTAATTGCTTTTCTACTTCTACTTTATACAAGAGGAACATTTCAAACGCTTCAACTTTATTTCTAAGTAAATACATTTTGGTATATCTAGAAAAATCATCAATGAAAGTCATGTAATAATTTTTAGCACTTCTAGTCATGGTTTGTTTTAAGTCTCCTAAATCAGTGTGAATTAATTCCAGCTTCCTTTCTACAG
Source organism: Ammopiptanthus mongolicus (assembly GCA_039655645.1). Lineage (NCBI taxonomy): Eukaryota > Viridiplantae > Streptophyta > Magnoliopsida > Fabales > Fabaceae > Ammopiptanthus > Ammopiptanthus mongolicus. Next base: position 46,466,343 of record CM077348.1, on the reverse strand, counting down.
AAAAACATGATTTTGTAGTCATTTTTTGATTCTGTACATATTTCACATTTGCTTAAACATGCATCACTAAAATCATAAATTAAACCAAGATATTGCATTTTCTTAATATAAGAAGCACTAACATGTCCTAGTCTAGCATGCCACGTATCCATAGAGTCAATCAAGTAAGCAGAAGACGAAGCATTTTCATTAATAACTTGAGCAACATTGAGTACAAAAAGTCCTTGGTTACAGTAACCTTTCCCCCAAAAGTACATTATTTTTTGTCATCACAATTTTATCAGATTCGAAATATACCTTAACCCCAACCTTTCCTAGCAATCCAACAAAAATTAAATTTGCTCTTATACTAGGTACATGAAGTACATCATTGAGAGCTAGGGTCTTGCCAGATGTGAGTTTCAGAAGAACCTTTCATTTTTCAAGAACTTCAGTAGTTCAAGAGTCACCAAGGTACACTAGTTCTTCTCCATCCCCCACAAAATTGTATGAGGTAAACACGTTCTTATTTGAACAAATGTACCTGGTAGCTCCAAAGTCTACCACCCAATCACTCACACTAGCCATCAGCACGGCTTGCAAAACAACCGCATTGATGATGTCATCTCCTTCAACCAAGTTGGCCTTGGGTTTAGGAGGATTTTCATTCCTCTTTTTGTACCAGCATTGAGCCACATGATGGCCTGGTTTGCCACACACATAACAATTTCCTCCACTATTCTTGAAAGTAGGATTATTCACTCTAGGCACAAATGGGGTTTTACTGTAATCAGACTCTTTGTTGGGTTTATGGTCATACCTCTTTTTACTATTGACTTGAATCATATGCAGCGAGTGCCTTTGCGCTTGCAACCTTAAGCTCCTTTCTGGTAGTGTCTTCAATAATGATGTGGGTGATCAGATCAGCAAGCGATATCTGCTTGTTTTTGTGCTTAAGGTGCTGTTTGTAGTCCTTCCATGATGTTGGCAGCTTTTCAATGAGCAGTCCAGCAACAAAGTCATCCGACAGAGTTATTTTTTCAGCCTTTAGGTCCTCCAACAATTTGTGATATTCATTGATTTGGTCCTTAACATCATCATCTTCATTCATCTCCCACTTATAGTAGTTGCCAATCATAAACTTCTGTCTCACGGCATCTTCATCAGTGTATTTCAGCAGCATAGACTCCCAGATTTTGTTTGTTTCCTTGTAAGAGCAGTAAACATCAAAAAGTTTATCAGATAATGTACTAAGAATGGTATGCCTACAAACCATGTTAGCATGAGACCAGTCCTCCATCATTTTAGACGAAGCATTAGAATCTAGTTTCGGGGTAGTGAGGGCATGAGCCACGCCATGCATCTCAAGAATAGAGTAGACACGCTCCTGGCAACGTTTGAAGTTCCTGCCTTCGAACAGTTGTGAACAACGACGGGAGGAGGCGACTAGTGGTCGAGTCTCTCTGGTGATTGGTTGGTATCTAATTCAGCCATATTCCTTGAGATTGTTGTAACAATACCGAAAAAGATACACAGTTAGGGACGCGCTGAAAGCACTGTCCTCAAGGAATATTTCGTAGCAGTCGAAATTCTCCCAAGATGCAGCTGACTCCTCTTGGGCTCAACAAGAACTAGCAGAGAGTGTTTACGAAATTCACATGTACCTGGAAGTGAAGAGGAGATTATATAGAAAATATTATTATTGTTGGAATGATAAGGCATCTCTTGGAAATAGAAAATAGGGAATATCAAATATTAAAAGTGGACGGTGGTGTATCATAAATATGGACGGTGGTTAACATTATAATAATAATAATAATAATAATAATAATAATAATAATAATAATAATAATAATAATATTATTATTATTATTATTATTATTATTATTATTATTATTATTATTATTATTATTATTATTATTACTACTACTACTACTACTACTACTACTACTACTATTGTCGTTGTTGTTGGAATGATAAGGCATCTCTTGGAAATAAAAAATAGGTAATAACAAGTATTAAAGGTGGACGGTGGTGTATCCCCTCATGGGCGCGAGGCTTCCCCTCTCACAACCCCTTTGAAGTCTTAAAACATTTATTGGTTTATAAACACTTGAGGAAGTCTGTAACACCCTGATTTTTCAAGCTTTTTAATATCAATAAACTGTATTTATGAGTTTGGATTTTATTGGAGGGCCTAAAGAGTGAATTAAAATGAACTGAGACCATAGTCACGCTCTACGCTATCGTAGGAAGTTACGGTTAAATTTTGGGTCGAAAACTCAGACGGAGCCCGGTCTGCGTTTTCACTGACAGTAACGTTTTACTACTCAGAAAACCTAATTTGGACTTGTGAACGAGACAGTTAGTCTTAGAATTGAATTCTTTACAATTTTGATAAAATTGGTTTCGCATACTAAAAATCGGAATAATAATAAACTATTCGGACGAATTCTCAAACCGGGTGACGAACAGAGCTGGATATGGATTTACCGGGACCCGCTAACGAATAATCTTGAAGTCACGTCAGGTCAAGTCACCTAGGGATGCGTGCCAGTGTCATGATGAATTTTTAAAATATCTGGACGCGAAATGATCAAAATACCCTCGAACTTTTATGGAAATTACCTTTGGGTCCTTGTGGGAAATGACCATGTTACCCTTAATGAAAAAATTTGTGAACATCCTAGTCCCACTTCAAACCCCACTCTCCCTCCCCTTCATATTCCATTCACCACTTATGTTCTACACTTCATCACTTGTTCTTCATTTCTTCAACTTTCTCCTTCACTTTCTCTCAAATTTCTCTTAAGAAATCTTCAAGATTTTTGGAAAACAAAGTTGATCACTAGCTCATCCTTATCACCAAGGAGGTATGAACTTCATTCTTGACCTCTCAATCTTCCTTTTCTCCATAGAATCTTGTAGTTCCTCCATGAATCAAGTTTATGACCTTAAACTTCAAAAATTCATGAAAAATTGTAAAAAAATCCTTTTAATGTCAAACCAATTTCTATGAGCTAGTTGCATTACCCTCTTTCATGATCCAAGAGCTTAGAACCAAGAGATCTCTCTAGCTCATATGGGTAAGATGGCCGAATTTCACTAAGTTGGGTGAGTAGGGTTTTGTTTAAAGTTTTGGTGTAATAATCATTGATTTAGTCCTATCACACTCTTAGTGAGCATTGAATCCAAGAGACAAGAATTTTTGGGTATCCCTAGCTAATTTTTCTAGCCTTTGGCCGAACCCTAGGTGGAGGAGAATAGGAGATTTTGTGTTGATTAAATTTGATATCTTAATTGATTGTATGTGTGTAGCTATTGCTAGGTAATCGGATGACTTTCGGTTTGATCGGGCGACTTTTCACGGAGGGAAAAATTTCAAGAGGTAAGGGGACAAACCTGAGGAATTCCATTTCCGACAGCTGTGTGCTGTGTTTGTGTATATGGATTGTAATATTTTCAATGTGCTTGGTTGATGTGAAGTGATTTAATTTTACTTGCTCATATTTGATTATGTTTGAATATGTCTGATTATGCCTGATTTATTGTATGGTGGATAAATGTTTATTATGCCTATCACGGTAAATATTGTGCTAAAGGACCTAACAACGGTTAGGGTCCAAAATCATGTAAAGTTAAAAGCTTCAAAAAGCTTGGAACCTAAAATAAGAAAATGAAAGGTTAAAGTTTCAAAAGATTTTGAAAACAAAAGGAATTAATGTCTTTTGAGAATAAAGAAGATAAAATCTACTTTATTGGGAAATGCGTTGACATAAAGGGAAAAAGGAGAAAAACAACTTTAATTTAAGAAAAGTAAGGCTTTGAAGAAAAAAAAAGTGCTTTCAAGAAATTTTCGTTTCGAAATAAATTGTTTTATCCAAGAAAAAGGGTTTTCACGAACCGGATTTCAAAATGTTGTGGTTTACCGAAATACTTCAAAAGAGAAAAGTGGTTTTTGACCAAGAGTTGTTTTTATGGAAAACCGATCCCGAAAGCTTTGTGTGTAAGCTTCGGAGATATGGGTTTTGGTTTTGGGTTTCAAAAAGAGAAAAAGTGGTTTTTGAGGTGAACCTAGAAACCGAGACGTCGAGGTTCTAGGGTTCTGCAGAACACGAGGATCAAGGATCTGTGTTAGTGAGTTGGTCCTGTAAGCTTGTGGGCAATCTTTGTGGTCCTGTAGGCTTGTGGACATTTTATATGCTTTAGAATCCAAAATCCGAGACTGGTTCATCGGTTAGGGATTTTTGGGTTCGAGCTGTTTTCGACTGAGTGTCCTGTTTTTGAGAAAATGTGGTAAAGACCTAAAAGAGTCTAAAACCTTATGGTGGTTGATAGCGTTGATGCTGCAACGAGGAAATAATGATACGACACAGATAAACTGACAAAAACAAAGGTTTTCTCATGCATATGTTTTTGGTAGACGTACCGTTGAAAATGAGGGAACCTTGATGGCAAGGGAACCTGGGGATGACTTATGTCATTGTGTAACATTGTGCCTTGATGGACAATGGTATCATACGTGTTCTGGGAACGTATTGTGTCTTGAGTTGGACAATATAGTATGATCTGATTACATTTGTTAAGTACCTCTGATTGCGCCCCCATGTGAGAATCGCGTAGTGTCATGGGATTCATGTACTTGTTTTAGCACGGAGGTGCTAGGCATTATTGCCTGAGGGCCAATGTATTACGAGCCTGATAAACTCTTTGAAAGGTGATGGGATTTCCGGAAATTAAGTATTGAACATTAGATGATATATATGGAACTGCCATGCATACGTTTTGAAAATAACGATGACTGTTGGGCACGAGGCCCTTGTGTTTTACCTTTAGTATTATGATACTCTGTGATATGTTTATCATGTTGATGATTATATGAGACATGCCTATATGAATCTGTTGTTTGTGGTTTGGGCATATAGTTGTCGTTTTTGGATTCATATATTGGTTTCTCACCCTTGCTGCATTTTTTTGGACTGTGTTGTTTTCTTATCGGATATATATCTATCTATGTACAGATGAGATCAGAGAGCGAAGGGCTAGCTCACTCGGGAGTCCGCTCCCTCACGTTTGAGCACCGCGAGGAATCGGGTGCGTGGGTCATCCACCCGGGCTCCAATAGCGCGGTGTATACAGAACCAGTCTGCTCCCTTCGAGGGAACACTGAGGTGGGACCTCAGGAGAGAGTTTACACGGTGGAGACCATCCAGCTTCCACTGCCACCGGTCTGGATGATACTGCAGCATATGGTGGATCAGGGATCTTTGCATCACGAGATCCCAGCAGTTCAGCCCCTACAACAACAACAGCCACGGACACCTCGCCCTCCCTTTGTTTTAGTACCAGTGGTACACGAGGAGGATCCGGAGGAGGACCCTCAAGAGACTCCTGAGTATCATCCTCTGGAGAATGGGGATGCCCCGACTGCAGGAGCTGAAGAGGTGGGGATGGTCGATGGGGACATAGATTCCCCCGATCTCTCTTCTGATGGAAACTTTGGACCCTCCTTTGGGGGACTGTCCAACGGTTTCCACTACACGTAGACCAGCGTAAGATGTCAGTCTTTTTTTTTTAAGAGGTAGCATTTCTGGGTAGTCTGTTATCGACTACTGATGGCCATGAGTTTTAGAGATATGGTTTCTAGATGGTTGCTGCCTAGTTTTGTTTTTAGTACTGATAGTATTTTATTTTTCTATTAGTTTCTTTTTAAAGGGACATGTTTTCCACAATTCATATGTATATAACTAACTGATGATGCATATATATGAGACATGCCTATATGAATCTGTTGCTTGTGGTTTGGGCATATAGTTGTCGTTTTTGAATTCATATTTTCTCACCCTTGCTGCATTTTTCTGGACTGTGTTGTTTTCTTGTCGAATATATATCTATCTATGTACAGATGGGATCAGAGAGCGAAGGGCTAGCTCACTCGGGAGTCCGCTCCCTCACGTTTGAGCACCGCGAGGAATCGGGTGCGTGGGTCATCCACCCGGGAGCCAGTAGCGCGGCGTATACAGGACCAATCTGCACCCTTCGAGGGAACACTGAGGTGGGACCTCAGGAGAGAGTTTACACGGTGGATGTAACGCCCCGATTTTCAAGTTTTATAATTATTCAGTATTTAAGCGTTTGTATTTTATTGGAGGGTCTAGAGAGGGAAATAAAATAATCTGAGACCATAGTCATGCTCTACGCTATCGTAGGAAGTTATGGTTAAATTTTGATCAAAAACTCAGACGGAGACCGGTCTGCGTTTTACACTGACAGTATGATTTTACTGCTCAGATGACCTAATTTTGACTCGCGAACGAAACAGTTAGGTTTTATATTTTATTTCCAACGATATTGGTTATTTTGAGAATTTTCAAAATAAATAAGTCGTTATACGATATTTGGGCATAAAACCTAAATCGGGTGGACAACGGAGCTGAATACGGGATTTCAGTGAGCCGCTACGGATAAGGTTGAAGTCACATCACCTAGGAAGGTGTGCCATGACTCATCGCTGTAATGATGACGTTTAGAAAATATATGGACGTGAAATTACCAAAATACCCTTCTAACTAATTACAAGTTTGCCATTGGTATAAAAATATCTCACTCACTCTCTCACCCCTAAGGCCATTCGGCCATTCTTCCCCCCCCCCCCCACTTTCTCTTCTTTCTCTCTTATTTTCTTCATTTTCCTCCATTGGTAAAGCTTGGAAACTTGGAGTTTTTGAGTGATTCAAGCTAGTTTTCTTCAAGGAATAGCATCTAGGAGGTAAAGGCTCTCCTCTAGCTCTGTCAATCTCTCTTTTCATCTCTTCAAGTTCATGATTCATGGTGGTTTAAGTTTTGAAGCTTAAACTTTAAAAATTCCTAGAAAATTGTAGAAAAATCATTTTGATGCCAAATCAATTTCTTTGAACCTAGTTCATGGTTATCTATCCTAATCCAAGAGTTGGAAACCAAAAGAGCTCTCTAGCTCATATGGGTTTTTGGGGGCTGAAACCCCTATGTGTGATTAGGTAGGATTTTAGTTAAAGTTTTGATGTAAGAAGCTTGAATCTAGTCTTATCACACCTACTAGGTATTGAATCCAAGAAATGAAAATTTTTGAAGCTCTCTAGCCATGTTTTTTAGCTATATGGCCGAACCCCTAATTTGGGGAAAACATGAAATTTTGATTCAAGTTGCAAAATTGAGACTTGATTTGGTGTTAAGGGTACTTAAGGATCCTTACTCCAAGAGATAGGAAATTTTAGACATCCCTAGCTATTTTTGGCACCCTATGGCCGAACCTAACTCCTAAGAGATTAGAGAAATTTATGTTGTTAATTGTTGATGTATGATTGATCTGTATGATTGTAGTTGTGGCTGGGTGATCGGACGAGAAATCGGATGACTTGCGGATCGATCGGACGATTTATCGCTCTTTGGGAACTCCAAGAGGTAAGGGGTGATAACCTGAGGAATTCAATTTCCTATGGCTGTATACTGTCTGTGATGTGTGTTTGGTGGAAATTTGTGTAGTGGTATGTAATATTAATTGTTTTGTAGAGTGGTTTATTTATTGCTTAATTATATGTGCTTATGCTTGTTTTTGCTTAAGTATATGTGATTGCATTTTATTATGCTCAAGCATGTTGGATTATACCTATGTATGCTTAATGTGATATGGCGATTGAATAGTGATTGATAGCACGCTAAGGAACCTAACATCGGTTAGAGTTCGTAATGGTGTAAAGCTAAAAACTTCAATAAGCTTGGAAAGTTGGATAAGAAAATGAAAAGATTTAAGTTTGAGGGTTTTTGGAAATAAAAAGGAAACAAATGGCTTTTTAGAATAAAGGAAAATAAAAAGATTTACTTTATTAAGGATAAGTTAACTTGAAGAGTAAAATGGAGAGAGATTGACTTCAATTGGGAAAAACAAGGTTTTGAAGTGAAAAGTGTGTTTTAGAGATACGAGTAGTTTTTAAAGTGATAAAAGGAACCATTTCAAGGAAAAGTGCTTTTGGAGACATCATTTCAAAATAAATTGTTTTATTCAAGAAAAAGGATTTTACGAACTATATTTCAAGGTTTTGTGTTTTACCGAAATCCTTAGATAAGGAAAAAGGTGGTTTTTAACCATGTGATGTTTTGTTTTGGAAAACCGATCCCGAAGACCTTGTGTATAAGCTTCGGAGATTTGGGTTTTGGTTATGAGTTTTCAAATGAGCAATGTGGTTTTGGTTTGGAAACTAGAAACCGAGACGTCGGGGTTCTAGGATTCTGTAAAACACGAGGATCAAGGATCCGTGTTAGTGTGTTGGTCCTATAAGCTGGTGGACATTCTTTGTGGTTCTGTGGGCTTGTGGACGTGTTTTTATGCTTTGGAATCCAAAATCCGAAACTGGTGCATCGGTTAGGGATTTTTGGGTTTTAGCTGTGGGGACTGCGTGTCCTTTTTGAGTTTTGGACTGAGTGTCCAGCTTTTGAGAAAATGTTGAAAAGACTTGAGAGTCTAAAAGATGTGGTGGTTGATAGCTTTGAGCTTCAACGAGAAAATAATTATACGACACAGAAAAACATACGAAAACAAAAAATTTTCTCATGTATTTGTTTTTGGCAGACGTGCCATGGGATGGGGGACCTTGAGCCCTGTGATGACTTTAAGTCATCGTGTGCCATTGTATCTTGATGGACAACGAATAAAATCCATATAATGTGAAGCATTTGTACAATGTGATATGGTATTGAAATCCATGTAAAGTGAAGCGCTATGCCCTGTGTGGATAGTGTGATATGGTACTGAAGTCCATGTAATGTGAAGCGTTATGCCTGGATTGGACAATGTGACATGGTAAATAAATCCATATAATGTGAAACGCTATGCCCTGTGTTGGATCGCGTGATATGGTATTGAAATCCATGGTAATGAAATCCATATAATGTGAAACATTGTACCCTGTGTTGGTCAGTGTGATATGGTAAATATAGTGTTCCTTGATCGGCAATCGAGTCTGATCAACTCATTCATTTGGTGATGGGATTTCTGGAAATTAAGAATCGAATGCTAGATGGTATATTGGAAGTGTCATGCATATGTTTTGAAAATGGCGCTGACTGTTGGGTATGAGACCCTGGATTTATCTGTGTTGTCATGATGTTCTGTGCTATGTTTAACATGTTTAATAACTGTGTTTGATATACCTATATGCATCTGTTGTTTGTGCTTTAAGGATGCAGTTGTTGTATTTTGAGTTCATATATTGGTGTCTCACCCTTGCCTGTACGTGTTGGACAACCTGTTGTGTTTTTGGATACACGTACAGATGTTTGTTAGCATTCCTTTGGATATAGCTCAAGTACTGAAGATTGATGACGAAGAGGTGTGGAATGGTGACAATGAGACGCTGTCCTTTTAGTACTACTGGTGTCGGGGTAGCACACTTTGTCATCTGTAGGTTTCTTTTGTCAGACCAGCTTAGGTTTATTTTGCAGTAATTACTTTTGGATGAGTCTGTTATCGGCTCCTGATGGCCGTGGGGTAGACTGATGGATTTTAATGGATATGTATCTTTGTGAGTTATGCTAATGTTATCGTGAGTATGTGTTCTTTAATATTATAAAAAGAAAAAATTCTATCACGATTTTCATAGTAAGTAATATATAAGTAAAGAAAAGCTTTTTCCGAAGGCGAACCAGCAAATCCTTTTTCCTACTTAATAGTTTTTGGGATTACGAAAGTGACACCCGAGGATAGGGTGTTACAGTGGAGACCATCCAGATTCCACTGCCACCGGTCTGGATGATACTGTAACATCTGGTGGATTAGGGGTCTTTGCATCACGAGATCCCAGCAGTTCAGCCCCTACAACAGCAGCCGCCACGGACACCTCTGTGACACCCTCAAACCCAGTGCCACTTTCGTAACTCAACACCCTTAATGAAACGATAAATAAAATTTCACTGGTTTTACTTTCGGAAAAAAAAAAATATCTTTTGTATAAGCAGATTCTGGAAATCGTGACAAAAATTTTCTTGTTAATACGTATAAGCACCACTCCAGATAACACAGAACTACTCATATACAATAATTAGAACAAGGTATATATACATATATATATATATATATGATGGACAGCAAGTCCCTTTACAAAAGAACGAATGATTACTAAACTTCTAAAAAGCTATAAAACTAGGCAGCGACAGTCTGGAACCATATCTCTAAAACCTATGGCCATCAGTAGCCGTTAACAGACTACCCAAAAACCACTGCCTCAAAAAAAAGGTATACACCCTAAGCTGGTCCGACTAATGGAAGCCATTGGACAATCCCCCGGAGGGAGGTCCAACGCTGGAACCAGGGGAAGAACTCTGGGAACCTACGTTCCTGTTCCCCTGTGGATGGGGATCGGAAGCATCCGAAAGATGATCCTCCGGGTCCTCCTGAGGATCCTCCTCAGGGTCTTCCTCCTCCTCCTCCTCTTCCCCCACATCCTCCACGACGTGCTCGCCCGCTACCAAGACAAAAGGCGGGGGAGGCGTCTGGGGTAGCTGTTGCTGCGGGGACTGTGCAGCGGGGGCGACCGACTCGATCACACCCTGCTCCATAAGGGCCTGCAGCATCAACCCGATGGGAGGGAGAGGCACCTGGATGGTCTCCACTGTCCTAGTACTCTTCCGCGGTCCCGTCTCAGTCGTCCCGCTTACAGTGCAAACTGGTCCAGTGTACGCCGCACTTTCCACCCCTGGGTGGATAACCCACGCGGCTGGGTCCGTCCTCCGATCAAATGCTAGGACGCGCATCCCCGAGTGCGCTAGGTGATCTGATGTCGGCTCCATCTGTAAACACGATACAATATATATACCAATGGACAACCCGTCCAAAAACATGCAAGGGTGAGAAACCAATATATGAATCCATAAACAACAACTATATGCCCAATCCACACAACAGACTCATATACTGTAACTCACTCAAATCATCATATAACATGGCATATATCATTAAGTACAAATGGCGGTAAATGCACAAGGGCTTCGTACCCCACAATCAACGTTATCTCCTAAACGTATGCATGGCACTTCCATATATCTCAACTAATATTCACACTAGATTTCTAGATTTCCGGAAATCCCATCACCATTCGCAATGAGCTGATCAGGCTCTAGAGATTTAAACCAATATTTGGCCCAAAAACGAGTACTTTGAATCCCATGACACTACGCGATTCTCACATGGGGGCGCAATCAGAAGTACTCCACAAGAATACGGTCATACTGCATTGTCCAACTCAAGGCACAATACGTTCCCAGAACACGTATGACACCATTGTCCATCAAGGCACAATGTTATGACAGATAAGTCATCTCAGGTTCTCCTTGCTTATCAAGGTCCCCCGTATCACGGCACGTCTGCCCCGCATTAAATGCATGAGAAACCTATCTAGTTTCCGATAATGATCTTTGTCGCATCAATATTTCCTCGTTGTAGCCTCAATGCTAACAACCACCATAATGTCTTAGACTCTTTAAGCCTCAAAAACACCTTTTCTCAAAAGAGGACCTGTATTCCAAAACAATTCAAATCCCAACATCCCTAACCGATGCACCAGTCAAGGACGCCGGATTCAAGATCATAAAAACATCCTCAAGTTTACAGGACCACAAAGATTGTCCCTAAGCCGACAGGATCACAACTAACACGGATCCTTGATCCACGTGTTCTGCAGAACCCTAGAACCCCGACGTCTCGGTTTCTAGTTTCTAAGCTTTAAGCTTTAAAACCACTTTCCTTGAAAACTCGAAAACCAAAAACCCAAATCTCCGATACTTACACAAAGTCATCGGGATCGATTTTCCATAAAACAAAACTTGGTCCAGAGACCATTTCTTTTTTCTTTCGTTGTTTTTCGGTAAGATACGAACTTAAAACAAAACTTGCACAAACTCATTTTTCTTGAATAAACTCAGTATGACTTTGGAAACCACATTTCTCAAAAAGGTTAACTTATCAAATTAAGACATATTGAAGGTTTCTAATGTCCTATTTGCTTTTAAACTTCACTTCTTCTTATCAAAACACATTTCAGACTTTTAAAGCTTTTAAGTTACACGATGTCGGATCCTAATCAAAATTAGGTCCTCTAATGCCTAAATCCCACAGCAGGGCACACTATACATCCATATAACCATTCAGCAAGTATAACATGCATTCAACTATATCAGCAGTTACATCAATACATCAGCACATCAATGCATATTCCAATCAACAGCAGTCAATCAAGAAATCAACTAACATCAGATATAAACTACTTAAATACAATACAAACACCGATGCAGCACATAGCTGTCGGAAATGGAATTCCTCAGGTTTATCCCCTTACCTCTTGTAGCTTCCAGCTAAAACTTTGAACACCTGATCAACTTGTTTATCGCCCCAGCACGCTGCCGATCACTACATACACGTAAAACATATCGGCATTAACTTACAAAACGAAGATTTCTCCTAATGCACCACCCCTAGGGTTCGGCCCTATTACACTAAAAATAGCTAGGGAGCTCCAAAATTTCTCATTTTCTGGATAACACCTTAACTAAGTGTGACAGCCCTAGATATCAGATCAGATCATCAAAAACCAACCAAAACCCTACCCTACACACATAGGGGGGTTTCGGCCCCTACCTAGAAAATATAGCTAGAGGGATTTCTTGGCTCTAAGCTCTTGGATCATACAAGGATGTCATGAACCTAGGCCATAGAAATTGGTTTGGTACAGATACGATTTTCCTACAATTTTTCATGGATTTTCAAAGATTTTAGGGACAAAACCCTAACATCCTTGATCATGAAAATATGAGGAGAGAAAGGAGAGATTGAGAGAGATAGAGTTGAACTACTACCTCCTATGGTGATCCACTCCAAGTTTGATGAAGATTGCTTCACAAAAACTCAAGCTTTAGGCCTTCAAAAATGGAGATTTTGGAGAAGAAAAGAGAAAGAAGAGAAAGGAAGAGAAAGGAAGAAGATGGAGTTGAGGGGAAGAGAGAAACCACCGAAAAATGAGAAGAGATAAGGGTGGAATTATTAGATATTTATGGGTTTATTAGTTTAATAATAGGAAAGGTAAATTGGTAATAAAAATTAACCAAGGGCAATTTGGTCAATTCACATCTCGATATTTGGAATCATCCCGACACTGGTATGACTTCCTCAAATAACTTGATACAATGTTGGCATGAAAAACATCTGATCGTGGGTCTCGAAAAACCCTAAGACAGCTCGAATCGTCTCCTCGATCGATTATTGGCCCGAATATAAAATATTATTTATATTTTGGGCGTCAGGACACATTTTAGGAAAAAGATAGAGGATCAAATTCTAAAACTAATGGTTTCGTTCATTAGTCCAGATTAGGTCGTGATAGTAGCAAACACTATCATCTGAAAAACGTAGATCGGTTTTTGTTTGAGTTTTCGGCCCAAAACTTAACCGAAGGCTCCTACGATTTTATGAAACAAAACTATGATTTTAGTTTTCCCAAAATCATTTTCTAAAACACAGATAAAAATATAAACTCATTAATTGAGTTTATCATCCTTAGAAAGCACGAAAAATCAGGGTGTTACAACCTCCCCCTCCTTTTGTTTTAGTACCAGTGGTACACGAGGAGGATCTGGAGGAGGACTCTGAGGAGGACCCTCAGGAGACTCCTGAGTATCATCCTCTGGAGAATGGGGATGCCCCGACTGCAGGAACTGAAGAGGTGGGGATGGTCGATGGGGATATAGATTCCCCCGATCTCTCTTCTGATGGAAACGTTGGACCCTCCTTTGGGGAACTGTCCAACGGTTTCCGCTAGATGTAGACCAGCGTAGGATGTCAGTCTTTTTTTTTTTTTTTTTTAGGTAGCATTTTTGGATAGTCTGTTATCGGTTACTGATGGCCATGAAATCGTTTTAGTTATTTGGTGTTTGGTATATTTATTGATTAAAATTTGACTTTGAATGTTATGTCTTGATAACTACAGTGAGCAATTTGGACTTTGGCATATGAAAGGATTAGAATATGGGATTGAGTGATGTAATTCGAATTTTTTTTCAATTAATTCATTACTGTAATTTAATTGTATGAATCTACCATGATATTTTTGCACTTCAGCATATCAATGAAGTTATTAAATATAATTTATTAGTCATTGGTTTGTGTTTATTTGTTTCTTTCTTTTTCTTGCCTTGTTTTTTCTGGATTTGTTAGACTATTCATCCCATTGCCTATATCCACACATTATCAAGAGTTCATGAATCACGAGTTTATGAGTGAACTGTTCAGAATCTGAGAGTAGACTACTAAAGCCGTTTGGAAATAATGATAAATTAAAATTATATTTATATATGCAGAGAAATAAAACATGCTCCTAAAATGCTCTCAATGTTTACTCTCCCAATTAGCCAGATTCGATGTTAACAAAGCAATAATATTTTTAAAATAAATTATACTTTATTTTTCGATTTTATCTTAGTTTACTTGATCTTTTTCATTTTACATATGTTTACAATTATATGCAGTATCATTTTACTTAACATATTAATATGTGTGTATATAATAATCAATCAAACATACATATTTACTTAGACGTCAAAATAACAAATAAAATATCCAAACGAAAATACACATAACAAAAAAAAAAAATTGCGGTCATACAGGTGCGACATTGTCTGTCTTGCCGCTAGTTATTATTATTATTATTATTGTTGTTGTTGTTGTTGTTGTTGTTGTTCTTGGAATGATAAGGCATCTCTTGGAAATAAAGGTGGACGGTGGTGTATCCCCTCGTGGGCGCAAGGCTTCCCCTCTCATAAGCCCTTTTGAAGTCTTAAAACATTTATTGATTTATAAACACTTGAGAAAGTTCATCATCAAACAATGTAGGACTTACCTCTTTTGAAATACTCCCAAAATACAACATTTTTCATATGCAATTAATTAATACTTGGACAAACATTGATTTAGAGTTATATGTATGAAACTTTTATTTTTATTCAAGTCTATAAGAATACCCTGGTAGACTAAATGGTGAAAACGTCATTTCAAACTTCAACTATTTCATTCATGTACTCACAATGGATGGGTTTACGTGATAAGCAACAACAACGACTTGTAAGAAAGTAACTTCTGTAGGGAGATAGCATAACCTTCGTGTTCTCAATGAAAAGTAGTACTAAACCATATATGTTATGGAATTAATATCCTATATGAACATAAATTTAAATTAATGTGTATTGTATTATAACTAGTGTATAGACCGGTGGCATGCACGGAAAATATGATAATTTTTTAAAATTTCGTTTTAAAATATGTAATTGTTGATTTCAAGTTTAGTGGTTTAAAATTTTGTTGTGGGGAATTATATACAAAAAATTGTTAAAAAATTATTTCATCTGAATTGTCAATCACAAAATGTAACAGATATTAAATTAATAATTATTATTATTGATATATATCAGGCTACTTTTCTCTTCTCTCTTGAAAATATATTTGATTTATTTCTCCTCTTTTTTCCGTACAAGTTAACCATTTTTATAAAATATATTTATCTATCATTTTATTTGTTTCTTCTCTCTTGAAAATTTATTTGATTTATTTCTTGTATTTGTCGAGTGCACATCAACAATTTTTGGAAAATATATTTATTTATCATATTACTTTTTTCTTCTCTCTTGATTTCATTTATTTATCCTGCTTCTCTCGTGTAAGTTAACCATTTTTAAAAAATATAATCATTTACCATATTATTTTTCTTTTTCTCTCTTGAACCATATTATTTTTCTTTTTCTCTCTTGAAAATCTATTTAATTTAGTTTTTCTCTTTGTCCCATGCAAGTTAACCATTTTTAGAAAATATATTTATCTATCATATTATTTTTTCTTCTCTCTTGAAAATCTATTTGATTTATTTCTCCTCTTTTCCCGTGTATGTTAACCATATTTAGAAAATATATTTATCTATCATATTCTTTTTTTCTTCTCTCTTAAAAATCTATTTGAGTTAATTCTTCTCTTTTTCCTATGCAAGTGAATCATTTTAAAAATATATATTTATCTACCATTTTATTATATTTCTTCTCTCTTAAAATCTATTTGAGTATTATTAAAGATTGTTTAAATCAATTTTGTTCTATATCTGGTCATAAGGTAAATGATCATAAAACTAATATATGCTTCTCCAAAAATGTGTCCCATCCTGAAGCCCAAGATATAGCCCGAGTCGGTGGCTTTACTATTACAAAAAACTTGGGTCGCAATTTGGGAGCCCAACTTTGTCATAAAAAGTGTTTCAAGGTAGGGTGCAATCGAAGCTTAGTGGATGGAAAAGGCAATGCTTATCAATGGCTGGGCGCTTTACCCTAGCAAAATCTATTCTAGGAACAGTAGCAAATTTCCATATGCAACATGATCGCCTTCCCTCTTCCATTTGCTATCAAATTGAGAAAGCTCAGAGAAGCTTCATTTGGGGTGAAAGTGTTCAACATAAGAAGGCTCATCTGATAAAGTGGGAAACTCTCTGTAAACCTATTCCTGCTGGTGGATTGGGTTTTAAAAACTTAAAGACTTTGAATGATGCTTTCATGCTCAAAATCGGATGGGGTATCATCACCAGAAAAGATGACTTATGGGTTCAGGTAATTCGAGGTAAGTATTTTAATAGAGATATTGATATTATTCACATTCCCAAAATCTGTGCATATGATTCTTCTTTGTGGAAAAATAAAGTTGCCTATTGGCCCCATTTGATTTCTAATATTCATTTTAGCTTGGGTAGTGGTAATAATGTTGATTTTTGGAATCAGAGGTGGGTTGATAAAGATATGCTTCTTCGGGATCATGCCCTTATTCTTTTGGATCAGAATTCTGAGCATGTCACAGTGGTGAATTTTGTAGATGAGTCAGGTAATTGGGATTTCATCAAGCTTATTCAAATTCTCCTTAATGACATCATTAAAAAAATTCGAGTTGTGCTTCCCCCTTTAGTCAATGATGGGCTTGACCTTCTAGCTTGGAATAATACTGCAACTGGATGCTTTTCTATTAAAAGTGCCTATCTTTCTTTGTCTCAAAATTATGAGGAGAATAGCTAGTGGAATAAAAGATTGAAGTGGAGAGGTCCTTTGCGCATCTCCTCTTTTCTCTGGCTAGTTGATCATAACAGGTTTATGACTGCTCTATACCGTGGTATATGGTCAAGCTCCTCAATTGATTGTCATCTTTGTTTGGAAGAAACTGAAACTATTATCCATGTTCCACGTGCTTGTCCAATTGCTTCGCAGATTTGGGCCGAGTTTATTGCTCCGGTGAATATCATGAATTTTTTTCTATGGCCTCAAGAAGATTGGCTCCTCAAATGTCTTTCACAGGATCTGGGCAATAAAAATGTGGATGGGAATTCTTTACGGGACATTGAATTTCGAGTTGTGTGTTGGTTTCTTTGGAAATGGCGCAATCGCAGCTTATTTGAAGATGGTTTCTCTTATCCGATTAATCCCTCAATTCATATTCACAACTTTGTTGAAAACATTCAGAAGGCTAATCTTATGTCAAAGTCAGATAGGTTTCATTCCAATTGGGAACTTATTAGATGGAAGATGCCTCCTCCTAGGTGGGTCAAGGTTAATAATGACGACGCTTCTAAGGGAAACCCGGGAGAGGCCGGCTGCGGTGGGTTAATCCGTAAAGATGATGGCTCATGGATCATTGGTTTCATGCATCATATTGGTTTGCATACTGCCATCACTGCTGAATTATGGGGAGTGTTCATTGGGCTTAGTTTGGCTTGGGAAAAAGGTTACAAAAATATAATCCTGGAAGTGACTCCCAATGCATTGTTCAAGCTCTTCACAACCCATCTAGTGCTCGTGGCTTCAATCAAATTTTTAGAGTCATTCAAAAAATTCTCAAAAGGCAATGGGATGTTAAAATTCAACACACAATGAGAGAAGGCAACTATGTTGCTGATAGTCTTGCCAACAAGAGTCTTGCTGAACCTCTTGATTATAAGGAGATTCTTACTCGTTATCCTGAGTTAGATTTAATTTTGTTAGGTGATGTGTCTGGAGTCTCCTTACCCTACTTAGTCTCTAGTTAGTTGTTTTCTTTTGGGCCTTAGCCCCGCCTTGTAACAAAAAAAAAAAAAATTATTTGATATATTTCTTCTCTTTTTCTTTGCAAGTTAATCATTTTTAGAAAATATATTTATCTATCATATTTTTTTTGCTTCTCTTTTCCCTTATGAGAAGCTCATTTCCGTGTGCCTTGCACCTGATATAAATGTGGTAACAAAAATGTGTGATTTATTTCATGAATCCACCCTTTTTGGTCCCATAAAATGATAGCATTATCGGGTGCCATCAATCATTTTTATTTTTAAATTAGAAAATTTTATTTGAATTTATTATTAATAAAAGTAATTTTTATATGTCAAATCGAATATTAATAAATTTTAATTTGAGTAAAACTAAAATATTAAATACTAAACCAAATAAAATAATGTGAAGGGTAAACAATGAATAAAAAAAGATAAATAGTGTGAAATGTTTAAAATTTAATATAAAAATAATTTCATTTTTTTAAAAATTAATTATGAATATATTAATTAATTTTGAATTTGTTGCTTCATATTTATAGTAATAGTTTAACATGAATTTCATTTAAAATCTATTGACTTAATTGAAAATTTTGATAATGTTTTGTAATTTCTAATTGTAAAAATTGAATTTATTAAATTATTCTTTAATTAATTACTAAAAATTTAATAAAATAAGAAATGATTTTTAGAGAAAAAAGAATGAATGTGATGATAGCATATGATTTAAGATAAAAAAAAGATACTTCAACCTATGTTATATTAAATTATAAAATATAAATTAATATAAAAAGATAAATATAATATAAAGCACAATTATATTTTGTTTACCTATAAATTAATATATTTTTTAATTTGTATACTGAAAATATAAATTGATAAATTTAAATAAATACTTGCAAAAATTGTTGTTCCTTAACTTGAATATAAATATTCAAACTTCAAAACTCAAAACTATAACAAAAGGTGGTCTTTAACTTTATGAAAATAATTTAAGTAGAAATTTCTCTGGTATAAACCATTGTTGGATCTTGAATATCAATCCTAATTCTACAGGGTTATGATATAATTTGTTTAATTTGTATATTAAAAATATAAATTGATAAATATAAATAAATTATAAGCTGTATTTACAAGAAAATATTAATGCAAATGGTATATGTTGAAAAAAGTTACCTATTGATTTCCGCAAATTAAGAAAAAATTCAATAATTAATTAAATAAATGCTTCTATAGAAAATATTCAAATATTTCAATGCTTATTTGAATTTCAAATATATTTCGATGCTTATTGGATTAAATGACAGTAACAACCACTGAATAATAGAATACATATTTCAACGGATTAGGAAAACATTTCAATGTTGATTGGATTAAATGCTTATATGGAAAATATTCAAATATTTCAATGCAAATATTTGAATGCTTATCATTCTATAATTCTTTTGTAAAAAAAGAGTTATTCTATTATTCTAGACACTTGCATAATAAATGACATTATTTCTAACATGTACTAGGCATAATGATTTAATGATTCAAATTGAGTCAAATGACATTATTGTCATAAATGACATTTAATGAAATTGATTCAAAAATATGAATAAAAAAGACTGTAATGAAATTGACTCAAATTATAATATGCTCGAATTATTATAAAAATAATATTATGACAGAATTATGTTTAAGATTGTAATTCCATTTCATCAAAAAAAAAAAAAAAAAAGATTGTAATTCCATTATGACTGTAATTTTATTGCAAACATATTCTAATTCCTCATGACTGTAATTCATTTTATTTGTTCATTTAATTTTTTTTGATCCGTATTTATTCATCTAATTTAATTGAATTCATTTATAGATATTTAATGTCATTTTAATTTTGGATTACTATGCTCAAATCAAATCAAATCAAATGCTATCAAATCAACATCATGTTAGCTGATTCAACATTGAGATCATTAAAAAAAAAAAAAAAAAAAAGCTGAATCACCATTGTTGGGCTATTAAAAACATGGTCAGTCTTTTCACAATAATTTATATTAATCTTAAATAGTTTTTAAATATAAATTATTTTCTAATAAATAAAGTTGAATAATTATGCGGATTTTTTAGAGTTAATTTAACCACATGCATCTTACCTTTTTTTATTTTATTTTAAATGGTACAAAAAAAATAGTGTCATCACTATCACTTTTAATGTATTAAGAACATGTTATAAATTTGAATTAAAAATTTGAAATGAAATAAATTTGCATTCAAAATTGTTGTTATTACTACTAATACTATTAATCATCATATTCTAATAAATTCCTTAAATCAAATTAAATAATCATAACCATTATATAATTACAATATTCAAATTACTAGTAATCATAGTAATTTTAATATGTCCATTAATAAAATGGTAATATCAATTTTGATATTATAATTATTATTAGTAATCAGAGTTGTATTCAAATATTGATAATTAACTTTTATTAATTTGCAGATAAATACATAATCAATCAAATCAATCAAAGCTAAAAATTATTTTTTAACAATACATTTAAAACATAAATTCCGATTGATTATTAATACAATTGAAATAAATTTGCATTCAGAGTTGTTAATATTACTATTAATTACTATTAATTATGGTATTCAAATAACTTCCTGAATTAAATTTGAATAATCAGAGTATTCAAATTACTATTAATTGTGATAATTTTAATTTTGGTATTCGAATAATTATTAGTAATCAGAATTGAATTCAGATATAAACAATTAGAATCAAACGTAATACTAATTAAAATTATATCGAAATCAAATGCAATCAAAACATCGGAGCAAAATAGTTTGTAAAGCGTTGACGTTTAGATTTTAAATTTCCAAGAGTGTATTTTGGCTTTCAAGTTTCATAATTTGATCATAATTGTAAACGATTAATTTTGATATAATAGTTATTTATTTTAAGAATATTTTAATCAACAACTTTTTTATTTTATTCAAATATTTGAAACTCAAGACAATTAAAGTTGGGCTGTTAATTGGCAATCAACATTATATCTCAATTTGTTGATTTTATTTAAAGTAAAAAAATTTAATTACTAATTTTTTCTCTCAATCAACATTAAAATATAAACAATAACAATCAAATACAATATTAATTACTTTAAAAAATGGCAATAAACGAAATTAGGTAATTGTCAAATAGCCTTTAAAGTATAATTGGTAAGAGTAATTGCTAAGTGTGTCATATGTTGACACATGTAAAAAGGTAGGTGAGAATGTGTATGTAGTTGACATGTGTAAAACTTTCCTTTGAGTGTTGATTATATATATTATGTTATATATATTATGAATATTATGAATAAATATATTACTTAACAAATCATGAATAAAGTCTCTAGAAAGAAACTCAACATCCAAACTAGCTAATGATAAAATTGATAGTTTTGTTTATGAGAAAACAATAAAAACATATTAGCACACCTGATGCCCCTTAAAGTGGGTATCAGCTTCGAATATAATCCGCATAAGCAAAAAGAAGAAATCAAAATCCAAAATAAGTTACATAAGTCACCATGATTTGAAGCCAAGCAGAATGCGTTGGAAGAACACAAATAATTATAGGAGCAAAGAAAAAAGTATGAAACTTTAAGTGCTTATATTACCAGCTCACAGTAAGAAGTTCTTGACATTCTGGATAGGATATTGGCAAGAAAAACGATCTGCTTACCGGTATCTTGAAGCTTTCGCGATAAATAAATTATATGGGAATATTAATTTCAATAATCATAGAACGATAATTTAGGAAAGGGAAATAATAAGTGCAAAATTAAGCTAGCAATATTTGTATTGATCACGTAATGAGGAAAAGCAGATTGTTAAGTGTGAGAAAGAAAATGAGAAAAGCGATCACAGGAAGAGAAAGGAGCTAATGGAGGTGCATACTGCATACCAGGAACTCAATACGTAGAACAAATGAGACTTCAATCATACCATACCATAGCAGCCTCTGATAGTAGGCATGTTCCTTCGGTTTACATACCCTTCGCATCTGGTTACCTGGTGTTGTTTTAGTTCCTGCAGGATTAGTTAGAAAGCAAAGATGTAATTAAAATTCGCAAAATTATTAAAATACAACAAAGTGAATGAACGAGGTGATTTGACATAGAGTCAAAGCAAGATGTAATATATTGGTGAGAAGGAAGCTGTGAACGGGTGCTTTGATCTTGAACGAAAATTGGCGAGACTTTAATACCTTTTAAAGTGATATCATTCAAATTAAAAGATTTCTTGGAATCCCAAATTGGAATTTTTCACACTAATTGACCTTATTATTGTAGAATCTCAATAATTATTGATTTCAAATTTCAACCATCAAATATGAGGTGCATAATTGTAGGAATAACGTTTTTTAAAATGGAAGACAATCATGTGAATCCCTTCTTTTGTGCTATGAATGACATGTAGGATTCTGCCTATATGGATGTGAAACGACCCCATACAACTATGAAATCATCCCATTGGCTCAGAACCCACTTACAGTATTAACTATAACTTAGCGATATTATTACATGCTTATTAAACAGACGAGACAAACGACACGACATAAAACATAAACACGTATGTAAAGCAATTATCAGAGTAACGCAACAGGTAAAGTAAAACACATACACATGCGGTATTATAATATATACATGGCGGCCCCATCAGTAGGGCTACTATATTACATACATACTCTCTACAACCGTAAAATGAAAATAAAAACATATACATCAGGACCTCAAAAAGAAGAAAACTCTCCAGCACCCTCACCAGTACTCCCCTAGCCCGCTCTCAAAATACATCAAGCCTCTCCACACAGTCTTAGATACGCACTGGCCAACCCTCACCATCAGTGGTGAGGATGTCCTGAGCTACCATGCCCCTCTCCGTGGGTACGCCTATAAACCCGCATAGGCTCGTACTCGGATGAGGGACTCGACACTACGATCCGGCGCCTCAGAGCTGCCCTCAGGTACCGATCTGAACGCCTCCGCTGTCCTCTGTAGACGAAGCCCCTCTTGCTGGATACCACCAAAGACTGGGGTGCCACCCACAAGTCCTCATGCTCTCTCTGCCTCGGAGGGAGCCACATCCGAGGGAATGGAAGAAACTGATACACGCGGTAGGGTCCGATAATGTCCACGTACGGTGGGGTACCGCTCTTGAAGATCAGGATGACATGTCCTGTGTATACCACCAAAAAGGTGGAGGGATCCACCCGCCATCCCCTCTCACCGTGATATACACTCAATATCCCCCAGCACCGGCATCCGCGGTGCCCTCGTGATAAACGGGTGACGTCTCGGGTCCATCCTGTGGCTCAGCTGGCTCGTCGTCTGCTCGCGAATTGAACATACAGATACACAGAAAAGATAGGGAGATAAGATATATAGCACAATATAAGGATGATGCAATGCAGAGTATATAGCAAACGCAACCATATCTCAATGTCTCGACACCACGGTCGTTCCCTAGCTAGATGTGACACATACTCTTTCTATGCATGCCGGCCGGTACTAAACACCCTACTAAGGGCAACATCTCGTCTGCTCAACGGACCACAAGTTGGTTTGTTCCAGTAATCCGTTCCGCTCGCCATGACCCATAAGAGTGCATCACCGCTCAACTGTCCCAGTCAAAGAGGACTATCTGGGCCTCCTCGAAAGATCCACCGGCAATTGGAAGGACTCAGGGTCCAGTCAGGATAGTAGGACGTGCCCAGGACCGCCATGACATGATAGGAGCTACCATACCGGTCTCTTGTGGGTACACCTATGTCCAGTATATCCCCAAGGTCACACAAACCTTCCCTTCCGTTTTTCGCACCCATACTCGGTGCACCAACCTCGTATGCCTTACAGCATACGGCTCGCCACTTAGCATCATGTGCATATGCTATGCATGTCATCCATCTCTCACACATGTAAACTTGCTCTTAGCAACACGAGCTCCAAGCTCCAACCGTACCATATGAGCTCCAAGCTCCACAGTAACCATACGAGTTCCAAGCTCCATTGTAACCATCTGAGCTCCAAGCTCCCATCACAAACTTACGAGCTCCAAGCTCCAACTATAACCTCGAATCTCGACTATCAGCTCAAGCGTCCACCACGGGGTCAAAGCCCTAATCAGACTAAACCTCCAATTCTCATGCATACATGCATTTCGAGATATATACAACAGTTCATCATTATCAGCATGCTTAAACAAAGTAGTAAACACCTCACACGTCATCATGCCATCATATCATGCAGATATATCTCATACCACAGTTAGCAGATACGCAATTACTCACAAAGCAACCATACATACATCACGTCAATCAACACAATACAAGTCTTCTAACCTAAGGTATCAACACAGCGGTGCTAGGCCGAAGTAGGCTAAACCGAGGGTTTAGGTACTTCGTCAGGGCTCAACCTCAAGTAGGGTTTAGGGTTCCCCTACACAACATAAAGCATACCATAGAGCTATATAAACTACTCTTGCCTCCCCGACGTGTGTAACTCTTTCTCCCCACCTGAACAGTTGTGGCACGAAGATCAACACAGTCACCGGCTCACCAAACTCGCAGCTTCCAAGCTCCAGAACAGCCACAAACCTCCCTCACAGGTGCGACCTCAAGCCCCAATCACGAGCAATCACGAACACGGACTTTGCCCTAATCACGAGCACAACACATATACAATAGTGTTAGCCCTAGGGTAGGCTCAAAGAATCAAAGAAGAAGGTAAAGACTCAAAGAATACCAAGAACACGAAGAACGCGTGTTAGGGGTTCGAGTTTACCTTAAGCAAATCGAGAAAGCAATCCACCAAAGTCTTAGAAAACTTGGTCGCGATCACAACAGTGTAGTCGAAATCGCGTTCCGGCGGCCCGATCACCTCTAACCTTGAGCTTTCTCTCTCTAGAAGTCCAGAGCTTCTCTCTCTAGTTGCAGGGAATACTTGGTAATTTCGTACAAAATTGAGAAGAGAAACTCCCCCAACATGATTAGCTGTCCACGCTGAAATGTGGAACATCTGCACGCTTGAGCGTTCCCACGCTCTAGCGTGGGTTCTCCCCACGCTTGAGCATAGAACCTCTTGCACTCCGCCTTCTCCCTGGCCTGACACGTGTCTCACACGCGTCCAAACTCAGAACAGCTGGCACAACGCACTCAGCACGCTAAATCGTGCAAGCTTTCCCACGCCTAAGCGTTGCCACGATTGAGCGTGGAGTCCTCCCATGCTTGAGCGTCCAACTTAGCAGGGAAAGGACTTCCAGCCTTCTGACTTCCCCAATTTCTCGTGTTACACCTTATGCTCTTCCAACCTTGTTCAAGCCTATTCCTAAACTTCCAGCTACGTGTCAAACTAATACACAAACAATCACACAATCATACGAACACCCGATCAAGGTTATCCACCTTAATTAGGGTTTCAGAAAACAGGGATCTTACATTACCACCCACCTTACAGAGAATTTCGTCCTTGAAATTCCTCGCTCATACCTGTAAACAACAATGGATACTGTTGGCGCATTTGTGCTTCTCGTTCCCAGGTTGAATCTCCGGTCGCTGGGTCCCACTCAACCCTTACCTGGGAAATCTGCTTGCCGCGAAGCTCCTTGATCCTTCTATCCACTATCCGAGCAGGTAAAGCCTCGTATTCAATGTTCTTTCTTAGTTGGATTGATTCCGGATCTAACATATGCGATGGATCAGGGTAATACTTTCTAAGTTGAGAGACGTGAAAGACGTCGTGAAGATTTCACATATTAGGCAGTAAGGCTATCTGGTAAGCTACTGGACCAATTCGGCGAAGAATTTGAAATGATGCTTTGAATCTGGGTGTAAGCTTTCTGGATCGAATTGCCCTTCCAACGCCAGTCCTTGGAGTAACTCTCAGAAATACATGATCGCCCTCCTAGAACTCTAAGGGTCTCCTCCGCTTGTCAGCGTAGCTCTTCTGCCTATCCCTTGCGGCTTTCATCTTTTCCCGGATTAACTTAACCTGTTTCATTGTCTGTTGCACCAATTCAGGACCTAACAACTGATTCTCTCCAATCTCAAACTAGCACAACTGAGTCCTGTACTTCCTCCCGTACAAAGCTTCATACGGCGCCATCCTGATGCTTGAGTGGTAACTGTTGTTATAGGTAAACTCAATCAAAGGAAGAAACTCGTCCCAACTTACTGTGTGTTCCAACACGCATGCTCTTAGCATATCTTCCAACGATTGAATCGTCCGTTCTGATTGACCATCCGTTTGGGGATGATAAGCAGATTTCATCCTTAACTTAGTTCCCAACGCTCCGTTTAGACTTCTCCAAAACCTAGAAGTAAACCTCGGGTCCCATGTAACTTCACCACCTCCCTGATGTAAATCTGAGTCAATCTCTCCAGAGAATAGTTCTGGTTGATAGGTAAGAAATGAGCACATTTCGTCAACATATCTACGATGACCCAAATTGCATCATACCTCTTCTAAGTCCTTGGTAACCCAGAGGCAAAGTCCATTGCAATGCTATCCCATTTTCACTCCGGAACATCCAGTGATTGCAATAATCCTTCTGGCTTCTGGTGTTCAACCTTCGCCTTTTGACACACCAAGCAGGATAGGACATAAGCCGCTACATCCTTCTTCATCCCCGGCCACCAGAACAGCTTCTTCAGATCCTGGTACATCTTGGTAGCCCCTGGATGAAAGATCAACTTGCTTTTGTGTGCTTCCTCTAAGATCATATTCTTAACTTCGCTATCCGCAGGCACACAAACTTGATCACCTACCTAATCAAACCATCGGCACCCCTTCTGAACTCAGACGTTTCGCCTTCCTCGATTAACCGGTTAACCTCTTTAAGATACACATCCTCAGCTTGTCTTCTCTAAAGCAGATTCAGGAAATCGCTAGTCACCTCGATCATCCCAAGATTCATCTTATCCTCGACGATTTCCACATCCAGATTCGGATCTCTAAACTGCTCTAACAACTCAAGCTCTCGTACCATCATGGCAGATACGTGTAGGGACTTCCTACTGAGCGCATCCGCTACTACATTCGCCTTACTTGGATGGTATTGTAGGTTGAATTCATAGTCCTTTATGAATTCCATCCACCTCCTCTGCCTCATGTTCAACTCCTTCTAGTCGAACAAATACTTCAAGCTCTTATGGTCACTAAATATACTAAATTTAGCACCATACAGATAGTGTCTCCATATCTTCAATGCAAACACTATCGCAGCTAGCTCCAGATCGTTAGTCGGGTAGTTCTTTTCATGCACTCTCAACTGCCTGGAGGCATAAGCCACCACTCTTCCTTGTTGCATGAGGACACAACCCAATCCTTGATATGACGCATCACAGTACACGTCAAAACGTCCTAACGGATCTGGAAAAACCAACATCGGCGACGTGATCAACCTCCGCTTCAACTCTAAGAAACTCTGCTCACATGCTTCCGACCACTCGAACGCCTTCCCTTTTCTCGTCAACTACGTCATAGGCAATACAGTCTTAGAGAATCCCTCGATAAATCGCTTGTAGTAGCCCGCCAACCCAAGAAAGCTTCGAACCTCAATTACAGACTTTGGGCTTTTCCACTTAACCACCGCTTCAACCTTAGCAGGATCCACCGTGATTCCATCCTTGTTGATCATGTGTCCTAAGAACTGTACCTCTTCCAGCCAGAACTCACACTTTGACAGCTTTGCGTACAACTGCTTATCCCTCAACACCTGTAGCACCACTCGAAGATGCTCTTGATGTTCTTCTTTACTCGAAGAGTAAATAAGGATGTCATCGATAAACACGACAACAAACTTATATAGGAACGGTTGGAATATCCCGTTCATATACTCCATGAACACGGCCAGAGCATTAGTCACACCGAAAGGCATAACCAAATACTCATATTGCCCATATCGACTTCGAAAAGCAGCCTTTGGTATATCCTTCCCTTCACCCTGATTTGATGGTAACCAGATCGCAGGTCGATCTTTGAAAACACAGTTGCTTCCCTCAACTGGTCCATCAAATCGTCGATCCTCGGCAACGAGTACTTGTCTTTATCGTCACTTTGTTCAGCTGACGATAGTTGACACATATCCTTGAAGTTCCGTCCTTCTTCTTGATGAACAGCACCGGAGCTCCCCATGGCGATGCGCTAGGTCTGATGAACTCTTGCCTAGAATCTCATCCAACTTTTTCTTTAGCTCTGTCAGCTCAATTGGAGACATCCGATACGATGCTACTGATATAGGCCCAGTTCCCGGTACAAGATCTATGACGAACTCGATCTCCATCTCCGGTGGCAACCCTGGAACATCATCTAGAAACACTTCCGGAAATTCTCGCACCACAGGCAGCGCTCCCACACTCGGAGTTTACTTCGTTTCCAAGGAGAACAGCACCACGTACTCTTCAGATCGTACACCCGTCGGAATACCTTCGTTAGCAGGCGTCAATCTAGATAGCTCAGAAAAACAAAGGGTTTTATTGGCATAGTCAAGCACCACATGGTTTGTAACACCCTTTCCCGAGTGTCACATTCCCGAACGATTATAAGGCCGAAAATAATATTAATGCAGAAAATACGATTTTCTTTTTTTTTTCTTTTCGCAATGACATAATGAGATTAGTAAAGGTAAGTAATAATAACTGAACTTAGGTTCACCATGCATTTCTAGAAGTCATACAGAATTACGTACAGAAATAGAAACAATATTGTATATAGACATAGGTCCAAGCCTAACTGATAATAAGTATATAATTAAGTAATAGGAGTCACAGCTCCCCAAAAGGTACAACTGACACTTGACACAGCTTGGCCAAAACTAAACAGCAAAGGGAGTCCCCCTCCAGACTCAAAGTATATGCTGAACTGAACCATCATCACGCCCATCTTCTTAAGCAGAAAAAGCAATACCAGCAGAGAAGATATACAAATATGGCTGAGATTCCCAATCATCAACACAACAAAATAGCAGAAGTAAAAACGAGACGACGCACCAAGTAATAACGTACTTAACATGCATACCATAAATCTTCATATATCATGTTAATCAATTAGCAGCATAATATAAGGCATCCTCGAAAACAGAATAGTGATGTACAACAAATAAATGGAATCATCAACAACCATGCAATGCAATGTACATGACTCAATGCCATATGCCACAAGGGTAAACTCTAAGCCCTACTCCATGGAGCTAACAAAGTGTCGGAGAGAGTGAATAGGATGACATGTTCCGGTTAATGCCAGGCATGGGCAAGATGCTGCAACATTGATAACATGCACGTATCTAACTTTACGAAAATACTCTCGACCAAACATGAAAAGTACGGTAGCTAGTCAAAGATGTCACAACAGTGCATGGAATACC
Organism: Ammopiptanthus mongolicus; assembly: GCA_039655645.1. NCBI lineage: Eukaryota > Viridiplantae > Streptophyta > Magnoliopsida > Fabales > Fabaceae > Ammopiptanthus > Ammopiptanthus mongolicus. The sequence continues at coordinate 46,436,848 of CM077348.1, read as the reverse complement.
ACGACACAGAAGAATCACCAACTGGTCACTTGTGGAATCTCCAACCCTGACATCTCTCAAGACCATTTAAGATTGTCACCATAAGATTCGCACCAGCATCTAGGTGTAAGCTCAACTCCTAGGCTCAAGGCCTTACAACTCATGCAATGAAGTGCCAATGCTTACACGAAGCAGATGCGATAAAGAAATGTCTATCCACCGAATAAACCTCAAGGTTCGCTAAGGTTCTCTTCCTTATGAACTATACGCGTTTTTGTATTATAAAACTTTTATCCACCAGATAAATCTCGTGATCCCTCCAGGATCGAGTCATCACAAGACGGAAACAATTTGAACGATTGACCTGGATCCGAATCACCGGTCCGTCATCGAAATATTGTTCCAAAACCCAAAATGTTTCATGTTTGTGTTTGTGTCTTATGAATTACATCTCAAGTCCCAAGTGTTATGAAGAAGGATTGAGAATCCTCTTAGATAAGTCTTTGATCCTTTCTAAGATATTAATTCCTTGGATTTCCAATAATGAAATAAGGATTGATTCACTTAAGTCTTATGAAGTCATTGATGAACTAAATCATCAATGGTATAGTGCATGGTCTTGTTCCACAATATACTATACATAATTATCTCTTTTCTTTTACTCTAAGTTAATTACTTAACTTAGGTTTTCATGCGTAAAACCTTACGATTTAGAGTTGAAAACTCTCGATTTGAGACTTTGTAAACCAAAACCTTTTAATTAAAAACTCATTTGATTTGAAATAACTTTGTTACTTGCTTATAGTAAAGTACCGTAACTAAGTTGAAAAGGGTTTTTCCTTACTAATTTAGTGTAAAACCATGTTCTAAGTTAGTGTAAAAGAAAATAGAATTTCATTTAGTTTTCAAACTATGATTCAATTAGTTCAAACTTGAGGACAAGGTCCTCTTTCTACTTTGAAGATTGAATGTTAACTTAATTTGAAAATGAAGGTGATATCCCATTAAAACCTAAGGTAACTTCATATTACTTTTACTTCTATGAAATCACTTTCATCATTTTACTTTTAAATCACTTAGTTAATTGGATAAACTATGACTAAAGTAAAAATACCTTTTCACCTTAGTAAAAACACTTGAAGGTCAAAACTTTATTTGATCTTTGGATCAAAATCAGTTCTTGTTTTGTTTTGACATATAAGTTACTAAAACATTTTCTAACTTTCAAAACATTGAATGTTCAAGAAGAGCTCATGTTCTTCCTTTTTCTTATGGTCATGCCGAATACTCCCACACAAGGGATCTGAAGATTTTGCTTCACTAGCTTGTCAAGTAATGACTCAAAATGCTCATAATATTATGATGAACAATAATCATGCATCATTCAATCATAATCAAGCATAAAAATCCTTACTTGATCTAGAGATCAAAGTATGGTTTTTAACATGCATAAAAATATTTTTCCATCCAAACATATATCATCGTAAGCATATACTAAAACATGGAACCATTATTACAACCATGTTCTCAAAGAGAACTTCATAAACAAAGTAGTGAACCCAAACAAAAAGGTTTCACCCAAACAAAGCATAAACAACCATTTTCATCTTCCACCAATTTTGGTGTGATGAGGTTCACTCCTCATACCTTTTGTGAAGTAATCCTCCGATTGAAAAGTCGTCTAACTGGTTCGCAAATCTCCCGATTATTCGCCCGAATGCTCAAAACCAACTACAATCACACAATCCAATCAAATATCAACATTCAACAACACAAATTTTCCCTATTCCCTTAGACTTATATAGAATAAAAAGCTAGGGATTTCATTATCAACATTCAACAACACAAATTTTCCCTATTCCCTTAGACTTATATAGAATAAAAAGCTAGGGATTTCATTTGGTTTCAATCTCTTGGATGGATGATCCTTAGGTATACCTAATACTAAAACAAGTCTCATTACTCAAAACTTGAATAAAAAACTCAAGCTTTTTTACCCTATAGGTTTCGGCCTCATCATACCCATATGGGTTAGAGAACTCTTTTGGTTTCAAGCTCTTGGATTATGAAAGAGGGCAATGCAACTAGCTCATAGAAATTGGTTTGACATTAAAAGGATTTTTCTACGATTTTTCATGGTTTTATAAAGTTTAAGCTTCAAACTTAAACATAGCTTGAAAATGAAGTTTCAATGGAAGAAAATGAAGATTGAGAGATCAAAGGAAGATTTCATACCTCTTAGAAGATGAAGATGATCAATTTTATCAACTTGTTTCACAAAATCACTTGAAGTTTCTTAAGGAAAATGATAGAAAAGGTGAGAAAGTGTGAGGAGAAATGTGTTATGAAGGAAAAGGAGTGAATGGTGAGGTTTGATGAAGGTGGGGCGTGTGAGATGAAGGTGAGGGCAAGGGTGTCAAAAAAATTTCACTTAAGGGGCAAAATGGTCTTTTCACACAAGGTTAAATGGTAATTATGAAAAAGGTTAGGGGTATTTTGGTCTTTTCGCGTCCAGATATTTTCAAACGTCATCATGACACTGGCACGCTTTCCAGGGTGATGTGACCTGATGTGACTTCAAGATTATCCGTTAGCGGGTCCTGGTAAATCCCTATCCAGCTCCGTTCGTCACCCGATTTGAGATTTCTCCCGAATAACTTATATTATTTTGCTTTTTAGTGCGAATAACAAATTTTAGCAAAATTGTAGGAAATCCAAGACTAACTGTTTCGTTCATGAGTCAAAATTAGGTCTTCTGAGTAGTAAAATCATACTGTCAGTGAAAAACGCAGACCGGGCTCCGTCTGAGTTTTCGACCCAAAATTTAACCGTAACTCCTTACGATAGCGTAGAGTGTGACTATGGTCTTAGTTTATTTTATTTCTTTTTCTAAACCTCAGATAAAAATATAAACTCATTTACACAGTTTATTGACCTTAGAAAGCTTGAAAAATCGGGATGTTACATGGTTGTCCGAAAGCTAATCCATGCCTAGGATAACATCGATCTGCTGCATAGGCAAACAGACTAGGTCCACAAAGAAATGTCTGTTTTCTATTGCAATAGGGCACTTTAAGCATATAAACAGGGTAGTCAAAGAATCACCCATAGGCGTGGATATAGTAAGGTCAGATGGTAAAGACGAAACCGGTAACCCTAAGTGATCCATACATTCCATAGAAATAAACGAGTGGGTAGCCCCCGAATCAAACAAAAAAGGTAAGAGCTTGCCTGAAACTAAACACTTACCTTGAATCAGATTCGGGCATCGAGAGGATTCATATCCCCTCACGGTAAACACTCTTCCCGTAGTTTGTGGCCTCGCAGTTTGCCCAGTCACTCCGATTGGTCTGGCATTACCATGCCTGCAATCCCTTGCCATGTGTCCCGGCTTTCCACACGCATAACATGTCATCGTTCCCCTTGGTGCTTGGCTCCTACAGTCTCGAGCAATGTGTGGTCCCCCACACTTAAAGCATCCTTGCAATCCCTGAGTTGCGCTCGGCCTTTGTCCTCCGGCCTCTCCTGCCCTCTGGTTGGGCCTCTGGTAAGGTCCTCGACTTGATTCAAACTTTCCACCTCTACCTCTTTAGTTACTGCGGATGGGTCCTCCACTCCTTGGAGTCAGCTCAAAGTTCAAACATGATGAGAAACATAAATACATATATCTACTTATCATTCATACAAGCATCACAACGATCGATCACACTCCTTCTACCCTTCTAGCCATAGTCGTACTCTCTTGCAGAGACGACAAACTTTGCCAGTTCCACTTCCTAACACTCGCAGTTTTAGTCCCTGACTTTCACAATCCGGATAGGACCAAATTGCTCTGATACCACAATAATGAAACGACCCTATACAACAATGAAATCATCCCATTGGCTCAGAACCCACTTACAGTATTAACTATAACTTAACGATATTATTACGCGCATATTAAATAGACGAGACAAACGGCACGACATAAAACATAAGCACGTATGTAAAGCAATTATCAGAGTAACGCAGCAGGTAAAGTAAAACACATACACATGCGGTATTATAATATATACATGGCGGCCCCATCAGTAGGGCTACTGTATTACATACATACTCTGTACAATCGTAAACTGAAAATAAAAACATATACATCAAGACCTCAAAAAGAAGAAAACTCTCCAGCACCCTCACCAGCACTCCCCCAGCCCACTCTCAAAATACATCAAGCCTCTCCACATAGTCCTAGAGACGCACTGGCTAACCCTCACCATCAGTGGTGATGATGTCCTGAGCTACCCTGTCCCTCTCCGTGGGTACGCCTATAAACCCGCATAGGCTCGTACTCGGATGAGGAACTCGACACTACGATCCGTTGCCTCAGAGCTGCCCTTAGGTACCGATCTGAACGCCTCCGCTGTCCTCTGTAGACGAAGCCCCTCCTGCTGGATACCGCCAAAGACTGAGGTGCCACCCACAAGTAGTCATGCTCTCTCTGCCTTGGAGGATGCCACATCCGAGGGAATGGAAGAAACCGATACACGCTGTAGGGTCCGATAATGTCCATGTACGGTGGGGTACCGCCCTTGAAGATCAGGCTGACATGTCCTGTGTATACCCACAAAAAGGTCGAAGGGTCCACCCGCCATCCCCTCTCATCGTGATATAAGATCTCAATATCCCTTCAGCACCGGCATCCGCGGTGCCCCCGTGATAAACGGGTGACCTCTCGGGTCCATCCTGTGGCTCGGCTGGCTCGTCGTCTGCTCGCGAATCGAACGCACACATACACAGAAAAGATAGGGAGATAAGATATACAACACATCAAATATAGGGATGATGCAATGCAGAGTATATAGCAAACACAACCATCTCTCAATATCTCGACACCACGGTCGTTCCCTAGCTAGATGTGACTGTGACACGTACTCTTTCTATGCATGCCTGCCGGTACTAAACACCCTACTAAAGGCAACATCTCGTCCGCTCAACGGACCACAAGTTGGTTTGTTCCGGTAATCCGTTCCACTCGCCGTGACCCATAAGAGTGCATCACCGCTCAACTGTCCCAGACAAAGATGGCTATCTGGGCTGCCTCGGAAGATCCACCGGCAACTGGAAATACTCACACTACAAGAAAACAGTTGATTTCCGACGGCCAAAAACCGTCGGTAATCAACAAAAACCGTCGGTAACTACACATTTCCGACGGTCCATTAACCGTCGGAAATAGGCTTGTCGGTAATAGTTACTGACGGCTAGGCCCATCGGTAGTTTATCGACGGCTAGGCCCGTCGGTTATAGTTACCGGCGGGCCGTCGGTAATGACTGGAGTACTTTACTGACGGCCCAAGCCATCGGTATATATAGTTTTTTTTAATTAGATTTTAATTGATTATTTAATTATTAATAAATTATATTTTATATTTATTAAATATTTTTCTTTGTTATTAATTATTTATAAATATTAAATAAATAAATAATGCAAAATAAAATTAAAAATAACATTAAAACATTTAAAATTATATCCAAATAATAAATAACATATGTTCTTACAATACATAAAAATATAAATAAAAAAACTAATAAGAAAATCTAATAATCTCTATCATAATGATGAGGAGACTGGATAAGATCATCGAAAGAGTCTTCCTCATCATCATCGGCACTGGTGCGACCGGCCGGCTGATCTGGATAGGGGGCTGCTGCTGAGGATGCTGTTGGTGCATTTGTTGTATGCTCCGTACCATCTGCTCCATCTGCCGCCACGCTCCTCGGCAAGTCGCTCACGCTCCTGGGCACGCCGATCAAGCTCCTCGGCACGTCGCTCAGTATTAATAACTCGTCTAGAAAATAAAACTTTAACCTCTATGAGATAATTTTACTTGAAAGTCAAGTTCATGCATAGGGTAAAGTGTATAGGGACGGATCAAAGTTGCAAACAAACCAACAAGTAACTATTTTAAGTCTTATGAGCCTTAACACCTATTTTAAGTGATAAGAAAAATTGGTACTATATTCCTTTTTGAGGACTTATTTATTTTATTAACCTATTTTGTTATTTAATCATTGTTGTAAGTTAATTTTAATTTCAAATATTTAACCTCTTTATTCAATTAATCAAATATTATTTATTATTTCTACCTTATTTAAATTTTTAATCGATTAAATTTTATTCACCAATTAGTTTCGTCACATCACACTATCCGCTACCGAACCATTTGCAATTTGCCATGACTCCACCATCACCGTCCCGACATTTTTTTCATGTCCAGGTTTCTAACTTAATCTAATTATTTTTATAATTTATTATTTAATTATAACTTTTATGAGGCTTCACACAAATACAAGTGGTAAGGTATTTTGATATTCTATGCATTAGTATTTTATTTTACTATTTATGCATTAGTTTTATGTGGCTTAACACTTGTTATAAATGTTAAGAACAACCAATTTATCTTAATTAATTTTATTTATATTATTCTATTATTTATTATATTTATTTATTTATTTTACTTTATTTATTTATTTGATTTTACTTAGCTAAGTCCTTGGGTCGATGTTTCTAACTTAAACTAAAAAAAAGTATTATATGGTGACATCTTTTATTTTTTAAATCTTATGTAATTAAACATGTAATTTATCCTAAAAAATTCACGAGTGAAATTAAGCCCTACACTATCACTACAAACATGCAAATTAAAACATCATGAATATAATTTAAAATAAAATTAGGGAATTAGAACAAATAAAAAAAAAAAAAAAACCTAAACCTCAATTCAACCTAAGTCCTACACAACAGAACATAAAATTTCACCAGCAATACATAGTTTGACATTACAATTTCAACAACATCATACATGTTCAGCAACATAATACATGTTTAGCAACTACAATTTCAGCAACATAATACATGTTCAACAACAATACAGTAATGCAAAGAAAAACAATACAATCCAATGGGGGATTTTGAAATGACTGACCAGACGTGGAGATAGCAAACAGTGGCGAGGTGGTGCTGGCGAAGGGATGGTCCGGCGAGCTGGTGCTGGCGGGGTGGTACTGGCGGTTGGTGGTGGTGGCCCGTGGAATGGTGGTGCGGCGAGGAGAGAAGATACAGAGGAGAGGAGAGGAGATGGTGGCGGTGGCTGGTGGCTGTGACGGCGGAGGAGAGTAGACGCGGAATGGGAAGGGAGGGGGAGGGGGTCGCGGGAGGGGGAGGGGGAGGGGGAGGGGGAGGGGAGGGGGAAAGAATGAGAGGGAGAAGGCGCGGGCCTGGTATAAGTGGACGTTTATAGACGGCTTAGGCCGCCGGTAAGGTGAAAATGCCCGGCCGTCGGTAAGGTAAAAATACCCTAAGCCGTCGGTAAACTAACAGTCACATTTTAATTTACCGACGGATTAAACCGTCGGTAAGGTTACCGATGGCCTGTAATTGAGCGGGAATATTTGCGCCAAAAAATGCCGACGGCCTAGTCCTCGGTATACCGCCTTCGGTAAACAAATTTAACTTTTTTCGATGGCCTAAGTCGTCGGAAATTCATGAATTACCGACGTCGTTACGGCCGTCAGTAAGAAGCCGTCGGTATTACCGGGTTTTCTTGTAGTGTCAGGGTCTAGTCGGGATAGTAGGACGTGCCTAGAGCCGCAACGACACGATAGGAACTTCCATACCGGTCTCTTATGGGTACACCTGTGTCTAGTATATCCCCAAGGTCACACAGACCTTCCCTTCCGTTTTTCGCACCCGCACTCGGTGCACCAACCTCGTATGCCTCACAGCATACGGCTCGCCACTTGGCATCATGTGCATATGCTATGCATGTCATCCATCTTTCTTGAGCTGATATAGCGACACATGCAAACTTGCTCTTAGCAACACGAGCTCCAAGCTCCGACCGTACCATACGAGCTCCAAGCTCCACCGTAACCATACGAGCTCCAAGCTCCACTGTAACCATCTGAGCTCCAAGCTCCCATCACAAACTTACGAGCTCCAAGCTCCAACTATAACCTCGAATCTCGACTATCAGCTCAAACGTCCACCACGGGGTCAAAGCCCTAATCAGGCTAAACCTCCAATTCTCATGCATACACGCATTTCGAGATATATACAGCAGTTCATCATTACCAACATGCTCAAATAAAGCAGTAAACGCCTCACGGGTCATCATGCCATCATATCATGCAGATATATCATATACCACAGTTAGCAGATACGCAATTACTCACAAAGCAACCATACAAGTAACACCCCCTCGCGGGTGCTACGTACTCGAACTCAGATTGCGGAAAATATCAAAAGAATAAAAACGATGGTTGCTTTCGGAAAATGCTTTAATTAAGTAGCTACGTTCAAAAACACGGTTCTAAAAATTTTCTGCATGCATAGGCAACACAAACTCAAGATAAGGAAATAAACTTCATAACACGCCCTAATAATTAAGGTTCATACTCACATAGTCGTAACGTAAATCCAGGTCTAATATATATCCTATTACAGACTTAAGAACATAAGTTCAAATGTGTGCAGCAACATATATAAAACTGCTTCAAAACAAAGGGCTCCTAAACTGGTCAGCTAAAAGTAGCCATTGGGATACAACCCAAGGTTGGCTCCTTCAAAATTTCCCATCGTCCGAGTCCTCACGTGTCGGCGGGGACCTACAATCAACATCTGTACATGTGTTCCAAAAACACAATAGGGTCTCCAACATGTACAGGCAAATGTGAGATACTCATATAATAAGTTTATCGTGATAGCCACACAGGCGACAAACAACAGTATAAACATCCACAAATGTTATAAGAACAGTTATCTATCTAACACAATACGATATCTCAAACACCATCATTAGTTATAATAGTGCATGAGACTTCAATATCATCTTTCTAGTTCATGTACTCCGGAGATTCTAACTTCTCAACATCGAGCGATAGGCCGTAGTAACACCCGTAACACAATTGTCCTCATGAGTCGGCCTCTCTATTTAGGTCCGAACTCCAATTGCTCCAGGCTACCACGTCATAACCATATCCTGAATACTCCAGTCTCTGATCGAGTTCATTCGTGTTTGGCAGCCGATTTACCACGGCACGGGGTTGCTACGCCACTGGCCACTTGTGGGATCTCGAACACAAAATGCCCTTATAGACCTAGTGGTCTTGACTGGTTAAATTCTCAACTACTTGAGTTGTAGCTCAGTTCCAAATGGCATGTCTGCCGGTTCATGCATGTACACAGAAAGTTTTCTGTTTTTCTTTGCGTTCATTCTTTCAATTGTCGAGACATAAAGTCCATGACTCGTTTCAAAAGGCATTAAGCCCGCTCAAAATCAAAAACACAGGACGCGAAGTCCGAGTGCTCAATCCACAAAACACTAGTCCGACGTCTCGGTCTCTAGGTTTGGGTTCATCTTAAAAGATCCATCATTTTTCCTTTTGGTTTTATTTCCTCAGAACAACTTTGGAAAACAAAACAACTTTTGGTTTCATTTCCTCAAAACAACTTCGGAAAGCAAAACACATTTATTATTCTTGAAATAAAATGTTTCTTGATCAAAGAGAACATTTTCCGGGAAAAACACTTTCTTGAAAACAAAACCCATTTTCTAAGGTTCCACGTCTTTTTAAAACGTTTTTCTGAAACAAAACACGTTTTGCTTGACTTTCCACAAAACCACTTTTTCTTTTCAAAAGAACATAACTTTTTCAAAAAGGAAACTTAACTTTTCTTGAAAAGCAACACGTTTTCCAAAAATCACTTTTTGATTTCAAAACGCTTTTTTCAAAACTTTGATTTCGGATTTTGAGTCTTTTAATAATTATCGAGACATACACACACACACACACACACACACACACACACACACACACACACACACATATATATATATATATATATATATATATATATATATATATATATCAACAATCCATAATCATCATCATAATATCAACCACGGCATCAATGCCACAAACCATCAACAAATATACAATTATGTCTCATCAAGTAAAACAACTTCAAATATCATTCAACACCTCTCTAAATCATTAATCAAGACATCATAACACATATGTCAATCAAGCACTATGAAGCTACCAAAATTAAATGAACTACCTCCCTTTACCTCACAACAATGTTCAATCCAAACTCGATCGGTCATCGGCTCCGGCTCCGGTTTCGTTCGCGTCGCCTAAAACAATTAAACACAACACAATACAATTCAAACAACAAATAAACATCATTATACAACACCAAAACACAAATTTTCCTTCCCCTAAAAGGTATAGGGTTCAGTCATGAAAGGTAAGAGGGCTAGGGATCTCATTTGGTTCCAAACTTTTAGATGGTTGGTTCATAAACTTTGTTAACACTAATACAAGTCCTATGACTCAAAAATGTGAAACAAAACTCAAGGTTTCTCCTCATGAGGGTCTCGGCCATTTTGGGCAAAAGAGGTTAGAAATTGATTTGGTTTTCCATCACTTGGATTCAAAGACAATAGGAAAGCTAAGGATGGAATCAAGAGTTATAAATAAAAAATTTGATCAAAAACACTATTCACTCATGGGCATAGGGTTCAGCCATATTGGGGATTAAGAGCTAGGATGAGAATTGGATCATGAGCTCTTGGGTTTAGGTAGAGAATGATGAAATGAGTTCAAAGAAATTGGTTTCCCATTAAAAGGATTTTTCTACAATTTCCTATGAATTTTCAAAGATTCGGATCTCAAAATGGGTTTTCATGAAAATGGATTTTGATCATGAGATTGAGTGAGATTCAAGAAGCTAGTAGATCATAGAAGTGATCTTACCTAAGAATGGATGAAGATTGATCAAAGATTCAAGGTTTTTCTTTAATGATTCAAGGATTTCTCAAGGTAACAATGGTGGTTTCTCTCAAAGGAAGAAGATGAAGTTCTTGGTTCTCTTTGGGGGGCTGGTCTGCATGAATGAGGCTGAGGAGGGGCTTTTCCAGCCTTCTAATAAGCCACTTAAGGGCAAAAAGGTCATTTGGTTCAAAGGTAAAATGGTAAAAGGTGAAAAAGGTTAAGGTAGGGGTACTTCGGTAATTTCGCGTCCAGATTTTCCCGAACGTCATGGGGACTCTGGCATGCTCTCCCAAGTGATATAACATGATGTGGTATCAATATTATCCGTTTTCGGGTCCTGGTAAGTCCATACATGGCTCCGTTCTCCACCCGATTGAAGATTTCGCCCGAACGGAGGTCAGGAAGTGATTTTTTTGAAATTTTTGTGAAATTTAACCAAAACGTAGAGAATCGAGTTCTAAGCTTTACTGTCTCGTTCACGGGTCCATCTGAGGTCTCCTGAGCAGTAAAATCATATTGTCAGTGTAAAAACGCAGACCGGACTCCGTTTGAGTTTTCGACTCAAAACTTAATCGTAGCTTCCTACGATGTCGTTGAACATGACTATGGCCTCTGAATATATTATTTCCATTCCTAAGACCTCGAATAAAATATAAGTTCATAAATACTGATTAATTAGGAAAACTCGAAAATCGGGGTGTTACATTACTACCTCTAAAAAAAAAAATTCGTCCTCGAAATTACGTACCTTGAAAAAGATCAGGATACTATAATCTCATCTTGTCCTCGAGCTCCCACGTTGCATCTCCATGTGCTTCTTTCCAAACAACTTTGACTAAGGGGACTTGTTTTCCCCTGAGTTGCTTGATCCTCTTATCAACGATTCGCACAGACAATGTCTCATAAGACAAGTTTTCTCGTAAATGTACTATATCAGGTTCGATTACATGGGACGGATCAGGAATATGCTTTCGAAGTTGTGAGAGATGGAAAACATTATGAATATTGGACAGAAAAGGTGGTAAGGCAATCTGGTAAGCTACTGGACCAATACGACGAAGAATCTGGTAAGGTCCAATGAATTTGGGAGTGAGTTTTCTGGGCTTAATAGCTCTACCTACCCCAGTCGTAGGTGTGACTCTCAGGAACACGTGTTCACCTTCTTGAAACTCGAGTGTTCGTCTTCGTTTATCTGAGTAGCTCTTTTGTCTGCTCTGTGCCATCTTCATCTTTTCCCGAATTTGCTTAATATTTTCCGTTGTTTGTTGCACAAGTTCGAGGCCTACAATCATATTCTCTCCATCCTGGTACCAACACAATGGTGTCTGGCACTTTCGTCCATACAAAGCTTCATAGGGCGCCATCCCTATGCTCGAATGATAGCTGTTGTTGTAGGTGAATTCGATAAGAGGCAACATATCATCCCAACTTCCACCATGGTCTAGAATGCAAGCTCTCAGCAGATCTTCCAAAGATTGTATTGTTCTTTCTGTCTGTCCATCAGTCTGAGGGTGATAGGCTGAACTTAGCCTTAACTTTGTTCCTAAAGCTTGATGTAGACTTTGCCAAAAACGTGACGTAAACTTTGGATCTCTATCGGAGACTATACTTGAAGGCAATCCATATAGTCTGATTACTTCTCTGATATACAGCTCAGTTAACTTCTACACTGAGTAGTTGATCTTAACAGGTAAGAAGTGTGCTGACTTCGTTAACCTATCAATGATCACCCAAATTGAATCAAAACTCTTAGAAGTTCTCGGTAGTCCTACCACGAAATCCATTGAGATGCTCTCCCATTTCCATTCGGGTACATCCAAGTATTGAAGCATTCCGTTAGGTCGTTGATGTTCCACCTTCGCTTTCTGACAGGTCAAACATGACGCCACATACTCAGCCACTTGCTTCTTCATTCCTGGCCACCAAAACTTCTGTTTCCGATCTTGGTACATTTTGGTTGATCCAGGGTGAATGCTCAGCTTGCTCTTGTGTCCTTCTTCTAGAATCATTTTCCTCATCTCTGGGTTGCTCGGTACACAAACCCGTCCATGGCATCTCAAGATACCATCAGTTCCCAAGCTGAACTCTGCAGCCTTCTCTTGTCCAAGTAATTCCTTTTTCTCTTGGAGGTACTCGTCAGTTGCTTGTTTTTCACGGATCATTTCCATCAGTCCACTAGTTACCTTGATCATTCTCAAGCAAATCTTCTCGTTGTTCACTTCCACAACTAGATTGAGATCACGAAACTGTTCTATCAATGCTAGCTCTTTAACCATCATTGCAGAGATGTGCAGAGTCTTCCAACTCAGAGCGTCTGCAACGCCATTTGCTTTCCCAGGGTGGTATAGCAAACTGAATTCGTAGTCTTTAAGAAACTCCATCCAACGTCTCTGCCTCATGTTAAGTTCCTTTTGATCGAACAGGTACTTCAAACTTTTTTGGTCACTGAAGACATCGAACTTGGATCCATATAAGTAGTGTCTCCAGATCTTCAGCGCAAAAACCACAGCAGTTAACTCTAGGTCGTGCGTCGGGTAATTCCTCTCATGAGTCTTCAACTGGCGCAAAGCATACGCTACAACCTTCTGATGTTGCATAAGCACACATCCTAATCCTTAATGTGAAGCATCACAGTACACTTCGTACGGTTTGTCTGGTTTAGGTAACACTAACACTGGTGAGGTTATCAAACATTCCTTCATCGTCTGAAAACTTTCCTCACATTTGTCAGTCCACGTAAACGGTTGGTCCTTCCTCATAAGTTGAGTTAACGGCGCAACAATCTTCGAAAATCCTTCGATGAATCTTCTGTAGTAGCCAGCCAGTCCAACAAAACTGTGGATTTCTGTCACAGTCTTGGGTCTCTCCTATTGAAGTACTGCTTCTACTTTTGTAGGATCGACGACAATTCCTTCCTTTGTAATCATGTGTCCCAAGAATTTGACTTCATCTAGCCAAAACTCGCACTTGGGCTGCTTTCCGTACAACTTCTCTTTGTGAAGGATCTGCAGAACTTGCCGCAAGTGTTCCTCATGCTCCTCGGGATTCTTCGAGTAGATAAGAATATCATCAATGAATATGACAACGAACTGATCCAGAAACAGACGGAAAATCCTGTTCATGTAGTCCATGAAGATAGCAGGCGCGTTCGTCACTCCGAAAGGCATCACGAGGTACTCATAGTGACCATAACGAGTCTTGAATGCAGTCTTGGATACGTCCTCGTTGTTTACTCTGATCTGGTGATAACTGGATCTCATATCAATCTTTGAAAAGACAGCGGCTCCCTGAAGTTGATCCATCAAATCATCTATGCGGGGTAGAGGATACTTGTTCTTGATTGTTATCTTGTTGAGTTGACGGTAATCCATGCAGAGTCTCGAACTCCCATCATTCTTCTTCACCAACAACATTGGCGCTCCCCACGGGGACACACTTGGTCCCACAAACCGCTTGGACATCAAATCCTCTAGTTGAGTCTTCAGCTCGGCTAACTCCGTAAGTGACATCCTATATGGAGCTATAAAGATCAGACCGGATCCTGGAACTAAGTCGATCGCAAACTAGATGTCTCTCACAGGTGGCAAACCTGGTACGTCCTCTGGAAAAACTTCCGGAAAATCTTTCACAACCGGCAAATCGCTCAAGACAACGTCCCTCTCGATTTCTAAATAGGATAGAAGCATGTATCCCTGAGCTTCTTCTTTCAAAGAAGCTCTTACTTGGTTGGCAGTTAAAAAAGCCAGAAACCTCAGGGTCAGGAAAAACTAAGGTTCTATGTGCACAGTCTAAAAGGATATGGTTGGAAGATAACCAATCCGTGCCTAGGATCACATCCAATTGAGCCAAAGGTAAGCATATTAAGTCAACAAGAAAGTTCCTATCATGAACGATAATAGGACAGTTCAAACATACTGTGTTCACAGTAACAGGTTTAGCAGTTGGAGTTGTGACAATCAAATCAAAAGATAGCGAAGAAATAGGCAAGTTCAAAAGTCTCACCCAATTCAAAGAGATGAACGAATGTGTCGCACCCGAGTCAAATAGTACATTTAGGAGATTACCAGCTATGATGCAACTACCTTGTATGAGATCATCAGATTTGGAGGCATCAGCGCCACTCATGGTATACACCCTTCCCCTCGCTATTGGTCTAGCAGTCCGCATGTTGTTGACAGTCGGCTCGGGCTTTGGTGTAGGGAATTCCCTCGCGAAATGTCCTATCTCTCCGCATTGGAAACATAGAACTCCTTTCAGCTTGCAGCTCTCAGCTGGGTGTCCGGGTTGCCCATACTTGAAACACCTCTGGGCTCGGCCTTGGTTCTGGTCATTTCCACTCCCACCACCGTAAGTAGAAGCGACAGGACGATAAGGTTGCTGTTTCTGACCATTCCCTTGAGGTCGGGAATATGGCTTCTTCTGGGACTGCTTCCCTTTTTTATGCTGGTACTGGTTCGGGTTCCTTGACCTAGACGGTATTCCTGCAGTACCCTTGTTCTCCTTTCCGCTTCTCATCTTTTCTATTTTTCTGCACTTCTCCACCAGAGCTTGAAAAGTACGAATCTCCAGTGGTAACACCGACTCCTTGATCTCGAAGCGCAAACCTCCATCAAACCTCTTGCATTTCCAGTCCTCATTCCGTTGTTTGCTGTACCAGCTCCGGACCTAACAACTGTCTTTCTCCAGCCTCAAACCAACACAACGGAGTCCTGCATTTACATCCATACAGTTCCTCGTACGGCGCCATGCCAACTTCCCGTGTTCTCCAACACATACGCTCTTAAGAGATCCTCCAATGACTGAATTGTTCATTCAGACTGCCCATCCTTTTGATGATGATAAGCAGAACTCGTACTTAACTTAATTCCCATCGCACTGTGTAAGCTCCTCCAAAACCTTGAGGTAAACCTTGGATCACGATCCTAAACGATGCTCGAAGGTACCCCATGCAGCCTTACAACCTCCTTGATGTAGATCTGAGTTAATCGCTCCAGAGAGTAACTCTGGTTGATCGGTAAGAAGTGAGCACACTTCGTCAACCTGTCAATGATTACACAGGCTGCATCACACCTTTTCTGAGTTCTCGGCAACCCAGAAACAAAGTCCATGGCAATACTATCCCACTTCCATTCTGGGATGTCCATGGATTGCAACAACCTTGCTGGCTTCTGGTGTTCAATCTTCGCTTTCTGACACAGCAAGCAGGTTAGGACATAAATAGCCACATCTTTCTTCATCCCCGGCCACCAGAACGGCTTCTTCATATCCTGATACATCTTGGTAGCCCCCGGATGGAAACTCATCTTGCTCTTGTGTGCTTCCTCCAAGATCATATCCTTAACTTCTCTATCCTCTGGCACACAAACCCGATCACCATACTTAAGTAGACCATCAGTACCTCTTCTGAATTCCGAAGTCTTACCTTCCTCTATCAACTGATTCACACTCTCGAGGTACTTATCCTCAGCTTGCTTCTTCCATAAAAACTTCAGGAAATCGCTGGTTACTCTAACCATCCTCAGATTCAGCTTATCCTCGACGATTTCCACTTCCAGATTCAGATCTCTAAACGCATCTAAAAGCTCTAGCTCTTTTACCATCATCGCAGATACGTGTAGGGACTTCCTACTGAGCGCATCTGCTACTACGTTCGCCTTACCTAGATGGTATTCCAGGTCGAATTCATAGTCCTTTATGAATTCCATCCACCTCCGCTGCCTCATGTTCAACTCTCTCTGGTCTAACAGATACTTCAGGCTCTTATGGTCGCTAAACACGCTGAATTTAGCACCATAAAGATAGTGTCTTCATATCGTCAATGCAAACACTATCGCAGCCAATACCAGATCATGCGTTGGGTAGTTTCGCTCATGTACTCTCAACTACTTAGAGGCATACGCCACCACTTTTCTTTCTTGCATGAGCACACATCCCAAGCCATGATAAGATGCATCACAGTATACATCAAATCGTCCTAATGGATATGGTAGCACCATCACAGGTGATGTGGTCAGTCTTCTCTTCAGCTCCTAGAAACTTTGCTCGCAAGCCTCTGACCACTCAAACGTCTTCCCCTTTTTCGTTAACTGCGTTATAGGTAATGCAATATTAGAGAACCTCTCGATAAACCTCCGATAGTAGCCCGCTAAACCAAGAAAGCTTTTCACCTCGCTTACAGACTTAGGGCTTTCCCAACTCACTACGGTCTCAACTTTCGTAGGATCCACTATGATTACATCCTTACTGATCACACGGCCTAGAAACTGAACTTCCTCTAGCCAAAACTCGCACTTCGTTAGTTTAGCATACAACTGTCGATCCTTTAGCACTTGCAACACCGCCCTTAGATGCTCTTGGTGTTCCTCTCTACTCGAAGAGTATACAAGGATGTCATCGATGAACATGACAACAAACTTGTCAAGGAACGGTCGGAAGATCCTGTTCATATAATCCATGAACAAAGCTGGGGCATTAGTCACACCAAACGGGATAACCAAGTACTCGTAGTGACCATACCGACTCCGAAAAGCAATATTTGGCACATCCTCCTTCTTAACCCGGATCTGATGGTATCCAGATCGTACATCGATCTTAGAAAACACATCTACTCCTTTTAGCTGGTCCATCAAATCATCTATTTGTGGTAACGGATACTTGTTCTTTATCATCACTTTGTTTAGCTGACAATAGTCTACACACAGCCTCGAGCTTCCATCCTTCTTCTTCACAAACAATATCGGCACTCCCCATGGAGATGCACTAGGTCTGATGAACTCTTTGCCTAGCATCTCGTCCAATTGTTTCTTCAGCTCAGCCAGATCCACTGGAGACATCCGATACGGCACTAGCGATATAGGCTCAGTTCCCGGTACAAGATCTATAGCAAACTCCACCTCTTTCTCCGGTGGCAGTCTCGGAACATCATCGGGAAACACTTCTGGAAACTCTCGCACGATAGGTAAAGCATTGACACTTGGAGTCTCCTTCGCTTCCAAAGAGAACAACACCACCCATCCGTTTGATCGTCCACCCTTCGGGATACTCTCGTTGGCAAACATCAATCCAGATCGCTCGAAAAAACGGAGGGTTTTGTTTGAACAGTTTAACATTACATGGTTGGACTAAAGCTAGTGCATGCCTAGGATTACATTTATTTGTTGCATAGGCAAACAGATAAGGTCAACAAGAAAATGACGGTTCTCTAGCGTGATAAGACACTTTAGGCATACATATAGGGTAGTCAAAGAATCGTCAGTAAGCGTTGAGACAGTCAAATCATAGGGTAATACAGAAACATGCTACCCTAAATGATCCATGCACTCCAATGATATGAAAGAATGAGTAGCCTCCAAATAAAATAAAACTGACAAAAGTTTACCAGAGACTAAGCATTTACCTTGAATCAGGTCAGGGCTTCAAGAGGCACCAGAATCCCTCACGGCAAACACCCTTTCGGTCGTCTGTGGCCTACTCTGTTGACTTGCCACTACCGATCTTGCTCCGCCACTCTGAGCTCTACCCGCTCTGTTGTTTAAACTGAGCCCTTCTGCTAACTCCGGGCTTGCAATCTGATGCATAGTGACCCATCTGGTTGCAGTTGAAGCACTTGATATGCTGGGTCCTTGGACAACTCTTAACTAGATGTAGTCCCCCGCATCGGAAATAGGTCTTGATCTCTTGTGGCCATTGACTGGAGCTGCTCCCTCCATGGTTGACATTAAACTGAGCCGGGAGATCATACGGTCTCGCCCTTTGTTGGAACTTGCCACTCCTACCTCTCTGGTTGCTTCGAACAGGTCCACCACTTCTTACTTGTTGTGGAACAGTCACTGCTCGGTCATGCCCTTCCACCACTGTGCACTTCTCTACCAACTCAAGAAAAGAGTTGATACTTAAAGGTAGCATCGCTCGCTTCAACTCGGGCCTCAACCCGTCTTCAAAGCTTCTGCAAACCCATTCTTCATCAGGGTGGATCTAATAGAATTCAGAGAACATGAGTAGTGCCTCAAACCTCATCGTGTACTCACCAATTGATAGCTGTTCCTGTTTCATACTCAGAAACTCTTTCTCTTTCTCTTGTCTGATGCTCCTCGGGAAGTACTTCTCCAGAAAGCATTCCCGGAACAATTGCCAGGTTAACATCCTTCCTCCGGCCTCCAGCAGTCTGGCCTTGGTCCTCCACCAAGCTTTGGTTTCTCCAACCAACATGAAAGCAGCGTATGTAACTTTTCGTTCCTCTCGACAGTGTGTGGCCATGAACACCTTCTTTATCTCTTGTAACCACATCTCTGCAGCTTCAGGGTTGTATTCTCCATGGAATTGGGGAGGATTTCCCTTCATGAAAGCATTGAGACTGGTGTCCACCGTCTCATTTCCTCTGACTGTGTGTAGCTGACCCTGTCTGGCTTCTCTCTCTTCCTGCCTCTGCATATATTGGGCAGTCTGCTAAGTTTGTTGCATCATTACGATGGCCAAGTGCCGCATGGCCCGCATTGCTTCAGAAGTGTCACCACCACTTCCTGTCCCTGAGTGGTCACCATTGTTGTTATTATCATTACCTCCGGTCGCAGCCGGCCTTCCACCTCTTCCTTTTCCACGTGCCATCTAGCTTCCTGTAAAAGGAGCTATCAGTTCCAATTCATAAGACATATAATAGCATTTAACAGTTAAACACATCATATACCTTATGAATGAAAACATTTATCACACTTCGAGAACTAGCGCATTGGACACTCTACCCAATCCAGACTTAGTTGATACAATGCGGGTATCAATCGTTAAAGCCAGTTCACTTGTTGGACTTGCAATAATGGTTCCAGACTTCCATAGTTTATGGTCCTAATAAGGACTGTGCAGCATCAACGACCCTCAAGGCCCATTATGGAACTAAACTGCTCTGATACCACCAAAATGAGACAACCCTCCTTTCCCAAAAGGATAATCCCATTAGTCCCAAGCTCCTGTTATTATTAACTATGCCTATATAAAGCGACAGTGTGATATTCAAACAGCGTTGCGGAAGCGAACAATAGACAAACTAAACGACGATGACAAGCATAGAAAACCATCAAAGTAAACGCGCAACACAAAGATAACTATACAAATACCATACATATCGTAGCCCCATCAGTAGGGAACTGTACATACATATACACACCGGATAAATAAAAACTCAAAATACATCAACAGCAAAAGAAAAAGATTCTCGGAGCTCACCAGCACAACTTGCTCCCACTCAAAAGTACATGAAAAACTCTCAGCTCACCACCTAGGACGCACTGGCAGGCTCCCACCATTAGTGGTGAGGATGCCCTGAACTACCCTGGCCCTCGCCATGAGTACGCCTGTAACTCACCAACGGCTCATACTCCGATGACGAGCTGGACACAACAATCCTACGCCGACAGTAGGTCCTAAAATACTGCTCTGTCCTCCGGCGCTGGCATTGGTAGACGTAGCCCCTCCTGCTAGACACAACCAAAGACTGGGGTGCCACCCACATGTAGTCTCGCTCTCTCTGCCTCGGAGGTCACCACATCCTGTGGAAAGGAAGAAACTGGTAGAAGTGATAGGGTCCAATGATGTCCATATATGGCGATGTACCGCTTCAAAAGATCAAGCTGACGAGTCTTGTATAAACCACCAAAAAGGTCGAGGGGTCCACCCGCCATCCCCTCTCATCATGGTAGATGATCTCAATGTCGAGTGAAGCCTCGGGTCCATCCTGCGTCTCAGCTGGCTTGTCGTCTTTAAGCCAAACCAAAACAGAACAACAGGGAAAATAGTAGGGAGATAAGAAATACAGCGCATGGCAAGGTCGGAAAACAACAGTAATGCAGTAAACAAACACATGTAGCATGTAGCAGATATAATAGATATATCAGTTACTGCATTCCAACAAACGTTTCTCAAGACAACACATGCAACAAGCATCCATCTCCACGAGTCTCACACTCAGATCAATCCTCTAGACCGGGATACTAATTCCATGCAGCATGTCGACCGAAAGTTCACAAAACTGGTTCCCACTGGAACGGTTCCACACCCGAACAAGTCCACACCGGAACAGGTTCTGTGTCGGAACGAAGTTAGTTTGTCCAAGAAATCGAACCGCTCGCTGTGACCAATAAGAGTGCATCCTCCTTCCACACAGAAACTGCGGTATCTCAGTTGCCTCTGAACATTAGCTTCGAACAAAGGAAAGCTCTAGGATTAGTCGGGTAAAACGGACTGGATCGAGCGTCACGATAGGATAGGAGCTACGTCATCCGTCACTATAAACTATTCTCGAGACCGGCAATATCCCCAAGGTAACTCACTTGACCGCCCCATCTACTTTCCGTACTCGTACTCAGATACAACTAACCTCGTATGAAGGTGGTAGCCCATACTACCTGTCATATGGCCTCGCCACTTGGCAGTTGATGATATGCAATAAACATCCTCAACGGGCTTGATACTGGATTTCACGCCTAAACTCTCAATCAGAAACAACCCGATGCCACTGCATCCACACAACCACAGCCTTGACGCCACGCGTCCACGAGCCACAGCTCAAACAACAAGGCCACAGCCTCGAAAAGTCAACATAACAGCAATGACACCATCCAAGGTATCAACCCGACAACAACATGGCACACAACCAAACTTAACTCTACGAAATTCCGCCACCATACCACGATTACCACAAACAGTATAACAGCATCAATATCAACAACAGTAATATCAACAACAACACACAACAGAATATCACATACCAAGTAGCATATAGGCACTTAGACAGATAGCAACAGTAGTCATCATCATAATAGTCATACGAAACAGATCATTCTCAATCAACAGTTTGCTAACCTAGGGTTTCCAAACTTAACGGCGATAGCCCAAAGTAAGCTAAACCTAGGGTTTACGTACTTTATCAGGGCTCAACCACTAGTACGGTTAGGGCTTCCTTACACATAGCAGAAACACAACTACATTACTCTTGCCTTCCTGACGGCAATAGTACTCTTTCTCCCCACCTGAACAGTCGTCACGCAAATCCATGTGATCACCGGCTTGCTTCTCACATGCAGCCACGAACACGAAGAACAACCTCGGAACTCCTCCTTAGCCGCGGCCTTAAGCTCCAAGCTACAGGAAATCACGAGCGCGGACTAAGCCCTAATCACGAGCACAACACATATGCAATAGTGTTAGCCCTAGGGCAAGCTCAAAAGATCAAAGAAAGATGTAAAGACTCGAAGAATGCCAAGAACGCGAAGAACGCGTGCTAGGGATTCGAGTTTACCTTGGGCGAATCGAGAAAGTAATCCGCCAAAGTCGTAGAAGACTTGGTCGCGATCACAACGGTGCTGTCAGAATTGCGTTCCGGTACTTTGATCGCCTCGAACTGAGCTTTCTCTCACTAGAACACTCGGAGCTTCTCTCACTACTCTTTGCACTTCGAGCACGACAATGGAGAAATGATCAAGTGAAGAGGAGAGTGAAAACTTTCACTTGAGTGATCCTGCTGAGAATGCTTTAGCGTGCAGGATTTCCACGCTTGAGCGTGCCCACGCTGAAGCGTGAGGTTCCCTCCATGCTTGAGCGTGGAACCTTGTTCGCTCTGCCTTCACCCTGACCTGACATGTGTAGCACACGCGTCAAAAAGTACACTAGCTGACAAACGCACTCAGTATGCTTGAGCTTGCAGCATACCAACGCTTGAACGTTGGCATGCTAAGGCGTGCTCCCTTCCCACGCTTGAGTGTGCCGCTTAGTTGGGAAGAGTCTTCCAAGCTTCTGACCTCCACAGTTACTCGTTTAACACCTTAGGCACCTCCAACCTGGTTCAAGCTTATTCCTAAGCTTCCAACTAGGCCTTAAACCGGTACAAAACAATTCACACATGCATTCAAAGCTCTAATCGAGATTAACCAACTCGATTAGAGTTACAGGAAATCGAGATGTTACAAAAGGCTTTCTCCTCTTATCGGCATAGCTCTTCGGCCTACTCTGCGCAGTGCTCATTCTCTCCCTAATCATCTCTATCCTATCTGTAGTTTGCTGAACCAAGTCAGGTCCTATCAAGGTCTTCTCACCTACCTCACACCAACACAAACACTTTCTTCCATAAAGAGCTTCATAGGGTGCCATGCCTATGCTAGCGTGATAACTATTATTATACACAAACTCTATGAGAGGTATAAACTTATCCCAACTTCCACCTCCATCTAAAACACACGCTCTAAGCATGTCCTCAAGGGTCTGAATGGTCTTCACCGACTGACCATCCGTCCGGGGGTGATAGGCTTTGCTATAAATCAACTTAGAACCAAAGGCTTGCTGAAAAGCTCTCCAAAATCTAGAGGTAAAACTCAGAGGTGGGTATACCATGAAGCTTGACTATCTCCCTGATATACAAGTATGCCAACTTATCCAAGCTATATTTTGCCTTAATTGGCAAGAAGTGAGCAGACTTGGTCAACCTATCTACTATTACCCATATGGCATCTAATCCCAAACGATTCCTAGGTAACCCCATCACAATATCCATGGATATTCTCTCCCACTTCCACTCAGGAATTTCTAAGGGTTGCAACAGACCTGGAGGTTTTTGATGCTCTATTTTAACCTTTTGGTATACTAAACACTTAGACACAAAGTTGGCCACATCGTTTTTCATTCCTGACCACCAATACATCTTTTTAAGGTCTTCGTACATCTTAGTTATTCCTGGATGTATGGTGAATTTTCTCTTATGTGCTTCCTCTAACACTTTTTCCTTGAGGCTCCCCTCCTTAGGAACAACGATCATACCCTTATACATTACTAAGCCGTCAGCAGAAAACTCATAACTCTCTTGTCCTAACAAAGATAACAATTCCTGGTCTAAAAGTTGTCCACGCTTAATCTCTTCCCTAAGGTCACTTTGAATTTCCAACCTATTCAACCTCAAACTTAAAGCATTCAAAGACACATCAAGATTCAAGTCTCTAAACTCCTCTAACAGATTCATCTTTTTCACCATTAAACTAGACATGTGTATGGATTTCCTACTAAGGGCAACGGCCACTACATTAGCCTTCCCTGGGTGGTACTTCAACTCAAAATCATAATCCTTAAGGAACTCCATCCACCTCCTCTGCCTCATATTCAATTCTTTTTGGTCAAACAGGTACCTAAGGCTCTTATGGTCACTAAAAACCTCAAACTTAGCACCATACAAATAGTGCCTCCAAATCTTAAGGGCGAAAACTATAGCTGCCAACTCAAGGTCATGTGTAGGATAATTCACCTCATGGATCCTAAGCTGCCTAGATGCATAAGCCACTACCTTCCCCTCTTGCATCAACACACATCCTAGACCATTCTTAGAAGTGTCACAATAAACGACAAAGCCTACTGAAGGGTCCGGAATGATCAAGGCTGGTGATGACGCTAACCTCTTCTTAAGCTCTTGGAAACTCTCCTCACACTCACTGTCCCACTCAAAGGATCTCCATTTCCTAGTCAACTTGGTCAAAGGTAAGGCTAATCTAGAGAAACCTTTTATGAACTGCCTAAAGTGCCCTGCCAATCCTAGAAAACTCCTCACTTCAGTCACTGACTTAGGTTGTTCCCACTCTAAAACCGCATCTACCTTAGAAGAGTCAACTGCTATCCCCTTTCTAGAGAGGGTATGGCCCAAAAAATTCACCTCATCAAGCCAAAACTCACACTTTTCTGGTTTGGCATAAAGGTGCTCCTCTCTTAAGATCTGTAACACTAACCTCATGTTCCCCTCATGGTCTTCTAGTGTTCCAGAATATATAAGAATATCGTCTATGAACACCACCACAAAGCTGTCCAAAAACGGCCTAAAGATCTGATTCATGTAGTCCATGAAAACGGCTGGGGCATTAGTCACACCAAACAGTATCACTACATACTCGTAGTGTCCGTACCTAGTCCTAAAGGTTGTCTTAGGAATATCCTCGCCTTTAACTCTAATCTGATGGTACCCAGATCTCAAGTCTATCTTAGAGCAAACTACCGCTCCTCCCAACTGGTCTAATGGGTCATCTATCCTAGGTAAAAGGTATTTATTCTCGATGGTTACCTTGTTTAACTGCCTATAGTCAACTCACAACCTCATACTGTCATCCTTCTTTTTGACCAGGAGCAATGGTGCTCCCCAAGGTGACACACTAGGCCTTATGAATCTTTTTTCTAACAATTCTTCTAACTGTTTCTTAAGCTCACTCAGCTCTAGGGATGCCATTCTATAGGGTTCTACTAAAACAGTTCCACTCCCAGGTACTAGATCTATATTAAACTCAACCTCCCTAGTTGGCGGTAAGCTAGAAACTTCCTTAGGAAAAACATCCTGGAATTCACACACTACAGGTATTGCCGCTATTTCACTCTCAGCTTCTATCTTAGCAGAAAAGAGAAGTATGTATCCCTGAGCCCCCCTCAACTAAATACTTGTGGCAAGATACAGCAGACAAAAAGCAATCTGACACTGAAGGGTCAATAGACATTGTTTGTGGAAGAAAAGAAATGCTTCGAGAAGAACGGTTGATAACAGCATTATTTTGTGACAATCAATCCATGCCAAGTATGACATCTAAACCCGACATAGGTAAACATATCAAATCGACATTGTAAGATAAATTCTGGCATATCTAGGAACATTTCAAACAGGCAATAGAAGTAACCAATTTATCTTTGGCAGGGGTAGAAACACACAAGTCAAAAGGTAGTTTAGAAATAGACAACTCTGAGTTTCTAACACAACTAAGAGATATAAAAGAATGGGATGCTCCTGAATCAAACAATATCATAACTTTTCTATCTTTAATTAAACCCATACCTTGGATCAAACCATCAAACTCCTTCACTTCCTCTACTTGGATGGTGAAAATTCTTCCTTGGCTCTGGATTCTGGTCTGAGATTGTCCTCCTCCCTTGCAGACTCTAGCAAATTGTCCCACTTTTCCACATTTGTTACAGGAGACTTGTGCCACGGGGCATGCGCGATCCCCATCGTGCCATCCACACCTGAAACATCCAGCTCCCTTATCTGCTTGAGCTCTTTGGACCTGATTACCCTTTGAGATGGTAGGCATTGGTCGCAGGATCTTCTGAAATTTACCTCCTTTGTTATGGAACTTCTTGCCGTCAAAGGTACTTTTCTCTTGTGGCTTCTCCATCTATAGAGCTTGCATCTTCTACTCACAGCTACCCTACAATTGTTTACTAAGGTGGGTTAGTCCCGAATCTCCAAGATCCCAATAAAGTGCTGCATTTCTGACTTCAAACCTTGCTAAAATTTGATCGCCTTCCAGTCGTCCAAAGGATTGTCCCTCAAGTACTTAGAGAACCTTGCCAAGCTTTCAAACTTAGCAACATATTCAGCAACTGACATGTCTCCCTGACGAAGCTGTAGGAATTCTGTTTCCATCTGAATGTGAATACTATGCGGAAAGTGCTTCTCCAAGAAGACTTCCTTGAACCTGTCCCACGTGATATGAGCGTCTAAGGCTAGCAACCCACCCCTAGCACAATTCCACCAGTGCTCCGCATCAGACTTCAGCATATAGGTGGCGAAATCCACCTTCTGTGCATCAGCGTGCCTCATAACCCGAAAGATATTCTCTAGTTTTAGCAACCACTCTGCTGCCTCAACCAGATCAGTAGTACCTCAAAAGGTTGGCGGATTATCTTCCTAAACTATGACAGTCCCATGTACTGCGGATCTTGAGCTGCAACTGCTCCAACGTTAGTCGCGTTCCCATTGTCCCTCATCTGACGGAGAGTCTCCGTCTGCTCTTACATAACTCTGGTCATTTCGACCAAAGCTGCCGCAAGTGAACCATTAGCGTTAGCCCCACTCCCTCCAGTAGCCATAAATCTGCACACCACCAATCAAACACTAGGTTGATCAGGTCCAATATCTCAAAGAATAGCATGCAGCATATATAACTCTAGCAAGCAGTCCTATGCGCCCATATTTGATTTTTGAAAACAACCCATTACCACAGTCCAATTTAGGATTGAACTACTCTGATACCAAAAATTTAACGCCCCTCGTTACATTAGTAACCCAATATAATAATTTAAATAAAACAAGGTAAATAAAAATTTTCTTAAATAAATATTGAATAAGTTCATAATAAATAATAATCCAAAATAATTGTTCATACCAATCCAAATAAACGAAATACATAATAAGTTTTAAACCTCAAAATCGGCCGTCTATTACAACTCGCATAAATAAATAACTAAACAATAATAAGCGCATCCTGGCATAGGTCATGCAAACTAACCCAAGCTGCTAATAGAATATAATCTTCATGCGTCTGGCTGCTCAACAGGGTCGTCCTCAGTCACTGAAAATAACACTACTAATGAGATATATAATCCCAGTGAATAGAAATGTAGTTATAAAAGGTTTTCACAAAAGCGTTGTTCTCAGCCGGTGCGGTAACCGGAAAAATTAATCATGGTACCCGCTATTTTTAAAATAATAGATAATAATTATATACACTAATATTAACAATAATCATTCAACAACACATCATAATCAAGTATAACAAATTCTCATTTATCAAATAATCTCAACATCCTCTTATGTCATATGACTTTCAAATTGCAGATAACAATGGCGTCCCATTGCCTACCTTACTCATGAAGGTATTTCGATGTCACCTTCTCTTCAGTGACATTACTCATTTCGATACCATCCATTGTACACTGGCGGTATTACTCATTTCGACATCCCAACGTGTGGCGATGTTGCTTTTGATACCCCATTATGGCGGTATTTCATATTTCGACACCCCAATTCATTGGCAGTGTTACTTTCGATACCCCTATCATAGGTGGTATTGCATCAAACAACATTCATCACATTAAAAAATTATTGAATCATGCCAAAATCATCATATAATCAAATATAGCATGTCAATCAACCAAATCATACATACAACATACATAATATAACATCAATCTCATGAATAAACATTTGATTCATAGCAGAAACACCTTAGAAGGAAAACCTCCAAAGTTAGAAAATCAGGATTTGATCAAACACATGATTATTTTCCAAAAAACGTATTTTGAAAGCATAACCCAAACCCCAAGACAATTTGCACCATAGAAAGGGTGAGAAAGATTATTTCTACTCACCTCTTTAAGACCTCCAAGAAGCTCCAAGCATTTGGTCACGAATGCGCCAAGAAGCTCCTCAAGAATCTCCCCCTTTCTTCCTCCTCTAGGCTCCTTCTACTCTAGAATCGTCTTCTCCACGCTCTTCAGTCCTCAAAGGCAAGCAAAACCGTGTTTTAGGTTGTAAATAGGGTTTCTAGCCGCATTAGGGTGTTGTAATGGTGTATATATAGTGTTGCACTTGAGATGACCCCATATAAATGAAATCATCTCATTAGCTGCAGAATGTTCTCAACGTTCTCGGCTCACAACCTAGGACGCACTGGCTGGGTCCCACCCTCAGTGGTGAGGATGCCCTGAACTACCCTGGCCCTCTTCATGAGTACGCCTATAGGTCACCAAAGGTCCTCAAATATTGCTCCGTCCTCCGACGCTGACCTCGGTAGACGAAGCCTCTCTTACTGGTCACCTGCGAAGAAGCTAGCTCAGCCCAGGTGTAGTCCCACTCATGACACCTCGGTGGTAGCCACACGTGTGGGAAAGGTAGGAACTGCATAGCTTTGAAGGGTCCTATGATGTCTTACTTGTGTTATGCCCCTCCTTGGAACAATATGCTCATCGGACCTGTGTAGACCGTCAGAAAAGTAAAGGGGTCCACACGCCACTCCAAATCATCGTGATATATGATCTCGATCAGGCCCAACACTGGCATCCTCAGTGCCGATGTGATGTAAGGGTGCGCCCTCAAATCCATCAGCTAGCTCCTTGTCTTCATTCGAATCGGGAACCAACAGACATACAAGAAGCAGTAGGGAGATAAGAAATACCATGCATAGCGAAATCGGAATAGCAATAGTAATGCAGTAAACAACAACATGTAGCATGTATAACTGATATAGTACTTACTACACTCAAACAAACGTCTCTCGAGACAACACATAACAGTCATACGAAGCAGATTGTAACACCTCGATTTTTACTGTTCATCAATTACGGTAAAGATATATATCCTTTATATTTTATCCGAGGTTTAGAAAATGATTTTGGATAAACCAAATTCATACCCTACGGTATCGTAGGGTGCTATGGTTAAATTTTAGATTGAAAATTCAGACGGATCCCGGTCTGCGTTTTCACTAACAGTAAGATTTTAATGATCAGAAAACCTAATTTTGATAAAATTCGTTTTTCGCACTAAAAAGTGAAATAATAGAAGTTATACGGGCGAAATCTTAAATCGGGTGATGAACGGAGCTGAATACGGATTTATCGGGACCCGTTAACAGATAAACATGAAGTCACATCAGGTCACATCACCTAGGAAGGCGTGCCACTGTAATGATGACGTTCTAAAATATCTGAACTCGTTCACACTGAGAAAAGACCAAAATGCCCTTGATCTTTTTTCCTAAATGACATCTTTGTCCCTAAAAGAAAAGACCGTTTTACCCCTAGGAGTTTATGAAAACGCATTCTTGCCCTCACCCTCATCATTACTTCTAGAAAAATATCTAGATATTTATGAAGTTAGAGGTGAAATGACCATTTTGCCCTTAACCTTTTGTTTTAATTCCAATTTTGTCCCTAGGTGAAAAGACTATTTTGCCCCTTAAGTGAATAATTTTGGACCATCTTATCCATCCATGCCTCGCGCATAAGGCTAGCTCATGGAGCCATTCTCCCAGTTTTCCTACAACTCCATCTTTTTCTCTAAACTTTCTCTCATTTGCTTAAGTGAAGCTTAACCATTTTTGGTGAAGAAAGTGTTGAATCCTTGCCATTTTCATCACTCAAGGAGGTAAGATTACTGTCTGATCCATAAGTTTCTTATTCTTCATTTAAATCTTGTTTTTCAAGCTATGATCATATATGTTCAACTTCTAAGTTCAAAGTGCATAAATCTCTAGAAAATTGTAGAAAAATCCTTTTAATGTGAAACCAATTTCTATGAGCTAGTTTCATCATCCTCTTTCATTGTCCAAGAGCGAGTAATCAAAAGACATTCCTAGACTATTTTTCCATGGAGAGGCCGAAACCATGATCTTGAAGAATCATGAGTTTTTGATTCAAGTTTTGTGTAAGAAGACTTGATTTAGTGTGAGGTAGGATCATTCATCCAAGAGTTAGAAATTTTTACACATCTCTAGCCTATTTGGATCACCATGGCCGAACCTAGCTTCTAAGAGATAAGGAATTTTATTTTATTAATGTTAAAGTTTCCACTGTGTGGGACCTCTCCTGGGACCCCACTTCGACGGTCCCTCTCAGAGTGCAGACAGGTCCATTATAAGCTGCACTACTGGCACCTGGGTGAATAACCCATGCAGATAGGTCCTCCCGTTGATCAAACACGAGTGAGCGCACCCCCGAATGGGCTAGGCTCTAGGGTACTTGGTCCATCTGTAAACAGAATATAATATATGCCAAAAGAAAAACAGCATGGCCAAAAATACAGCACGTGTGAGAAACCAATATATGAATCCAAAATACGACATCTACATGCTCAAAACACAAACAACAGATTCATATATCAAACACAGTTATTGAGCATGATAAACACATAACAGAATATCATGGCAATAAATAAAAATACAAGGGTCTCGTGCCCGACAATCGTCGTCATTTTCAAAACGTATGCATGGCACTTCCACATATATCATCTAACACTTAGTTCTTAATTTCCGGAAATCCCATCACCTTTCAAAGAGCGGATCAGGCTCACAATTCATTGGCCCTAAGGCAACAATGACTAGCACCAACGTGCTAAACAGAAGTACATGAATCCCATGACACTACGCGATTCTCACATGGGGGTGCAATCAGAGGTACTCAACAAATTGTAATTAGGTCATACTACATTGTCCAACACAAGGCATAATGTGTTCCAAAGCGTATGACACCGTTGTCCGTCAAGGCAAACAATGATACACAATGACTTAAAGTCATCATAGGGTTCCCTGCCATCAAGGTTCCCCAGCTAGATGGCACGTCTGCCAGACACCACAATGCATCACCTTTTTTCCCTAAGTTTTTCTTTGTCATACATTTATTTCCTTGTTGAAGCATAAAAGCTATCAACCACCACAACCTTTTGACTCTCAAGTCTTTATGACATTTCTCAAAAAGGGACACACAGTCCAAAATCCAGAAAAAGGACGCACAGTCCGAAACAGCTCGAACTCAAAAACCATCAAGCGATGCACCAGTCTCAGAGTTTGGGCTCTAGAGCACACAACTTGTCCATAAGCCGACAGGACCACAAAAATTGTCCACAAGCCTACAGGACCACTTAGCTAACACGGATCCTTGATCCACGTGTTCTACAGAACGCTAGAACCCCGACGTCTCGGTTTCTAGGTTCACATCCAAAACAACCATTTCTTTTTGAAAACCAAAAACCAAAACCCATATCTCTGAAGCTTATGCACAAAGCCTTCGGGATCGGTTTTCTACAAAAAGCAACACTTGAAACAAAACCACCTTTCTTTTTGAAGTACTTTGGTAACTCATAACACTTGAAATACGGTTTGTGAAAAACCCTTTTTCTTGAATAAAACAATTTATTTCGAAACTCGATTTTCTTGAAAACATTTTAACTTGAAATGATTCGCTTCATTACTTTAAAAACGATCGATGTCTCTAAAATGCACTTTTTACTTCAAAACCGTACTTTTCTTCACTAAAGATATTTTCCTCCTTTTTCCCTTTATGTCAACTCATTTCTCAATAAAGTATATTTTATTTTCTTTATTCCCAAAAGATATCCATCCACTTTATTTTTCCAAAAACTCATTTAAAACTCTTTTTGCCCTTTATTCATTTACTTTACCTCCCCAACTTTTTGAAGTTTTTAACTTTACTCGATGTTGAATCCTAACCGACGTTAGGTCCCTTAGCATGATATCAATCATAGCAAGCATAAATAACATCATCTACCATAATTAAGCATAACAAGAAAAATCATGCATAATCAGGCATAACCAAATATGAGCAAGCACAAATAAATCACTCCACATCAACACAACACATTAAAAATATTACAAGCCATATACACAAACACAACACACAGCTGTCGGAAATTGAATTCCTTAGGTTTTTCCCCTTACCCGTTGAAGTTATGCTCCGAGCAAAAGTCGTCCGATCAGCCCGCGAATTCTCCCGATTCCTCATCTGATTAATCAACCACAACTACATACACACAATCAATCCAAACATCAATATTACACAACATAATTTCCCTATTCCCCTCTACCTAGGGTTCGGCCATAGGGTCCCAAAATTAGCTAGGGATGTCTAAAAATTCCTATCTCTTGGGTGAAGGATCTATAGGTACCTTTAACACCAAATCAAGTCTCTATACTCAAACTTGAATAAAAAATTCTTGTTTTCCCCAAATGATGGTTTCGGCCACCCTTAAATCAAATAGGATAAGGAAGTTTTTTGATTACATACTCTTGGATTCAAGGACCTCTATGTGTGATAGAACATAATCAACACTTCTTAAACAAAAAAATTGAACCAAACTCCATTGATTCAACAAGGGAGGATTTGGCCACCCTATACCCATATGGGTTAGAAAAATATTTTGGTCACAAGCTCTTAGATTATGAGAGAAGGCATTGAAACTAGCTCATAGAAATTGGTTTGACATTAAATGGATTTTTCTACAATTTCTTATGAATTTAAGAAGTTTAAGCTTCAAACTTAAACATAGCTTGAAACACATGATTCAATGGAGAAAGATGAAGGTTGAGAGATTAAGTGAGGATTCCTTACCTCCTAGATGATGAAGATGAATGAACTGATTAACTTTGCTTCTCAAAGTTCTTGAAGAATCCTTAAGAAAGTGAGAGAAAATGAAGGAGAAAGAAAGGAAGAAAAGTGTTGATGGAGAAGGAAATGGAGAGTGATTCTTATGATGGTGGGGGCGTGGGACTCATGAGGTGGGACAATGATGTCCACAAAATTTTCACTTAAGGGTAGAAAGGTCATTTCACACAAGGACCTAAGTGAAATTTCCATAAAAGTTCAAGGATAATTTGGTCATTTCGTGTCCAGATATTTCAAAAACCATCATGACACTGGCACGCATCCCTAGGTGACTTGACCTGGCGTGACTTTAAGATTATCCGTTAGCGGGTCCCGATAAATCCCTATCCAGCTGCGTTCGTCACCTAGTTTGAGATTTCGCCCAAATAACTTATATTATTCCGCTTTTTAGTACTTAATACCAATTTTAGCAAAAAGGTAGGAAATTCGATTCTAAGACTAACTGTCTCGTTCAAGAGTCAAAATTAGGTCTTCTGAGTAGTAAAATACACCTGTCAGTGAAAAACGCAGACCAGGCTCCGTTTGAGTTTTCGACCCAAAATTTAACCGTAACTCCCTAAGATAGCTTAGAGCGTGACTATGGTCTTAGTTTATTTTAATTCACCCTCTAGGCCCTCCGAAAAAAATACAAACTCATATACACAGTTTATTGACCTTAAAAAGCTTAAAAAATCGGGTGTTACACGCGGCAAAGAACGGGTGTGCTGGACATCGGCACGGCCGTGCTTATGTTCCAGAAAGGGACTTTAAGCCAAAAATCCCAGTTGGGCCTTAACCAACAAATAAAACTTAACCAAACAAGCTTATATAAAAAATACTTAACGAAAAGCAGGGTGTTACACTTCACACAATCCGCGATATATAATGTCATAAGACTTTAGGAATTAAGAAACTTATTGAGTTTAATATAATGTGATGCTCCTTGTTTGTAGCAAAATTTTGCGCTTGCATTATCTTCCCTCGAGTGTTTCCATTTCTTATTGCTGGAAGAAAGTGTTTCAATGCTCATCTTTACTCAATTATTCTTTCATCCACATATGCTTGTAATTCCTATTTTAGATTGCTGTATTTTGACACTTTTGACACTTATAAAGGTTAGCATCAAATATAGTTTAAGCACATCTACGAGCAAGACATAGGTTGATGACATCTCCAAGACGGGGGTGAATTGGGTGATCGTGTAATGAAAAACTTTTTGTACAATCAAAACGGCTTTTTAAAACTTAATCAGAGATAATAGCGGAATAAAATAAATTACAAAGGCGGTAAATAAAATGACTGAATGTAAAGCGCCATAAATAAATTTCTTTAAGATAAATTGCTCAATTTAAACTGCAATAAAGTAAATTGCGATAATTAGATGGATAAGGAAAGATAGAAAACACAGATTTATCCTGGTTCGGCCACCAAACACCCCAGTGGCCTACATCCAGTCCCCAAGGTCAAACACCAAGGGTTTTCACTCAATAACTAGCTTTTAAATCAGGTTCAACTAGAAACCTTCACAAAAAAGAGCACTCCTCACAGACAAGGGATACCACCTCCCCCAGTGAAAGAGCCTCAACCAAGCTTAACAGGTGCTGACAACCTTAAGAGCACTCCTCACAAACCAGGGATATAACATCCCCCAGTGACAGATCGAGTCTCAATCAGCCCAAGAGATATCACCTCTCTTGTCAATTTGGTAACCAAAAGATGGTTTGAGTCGTTTGACTCGTACCACAATATAGCACTCGTAATAGTGCGGACAAAACAATTTGAAGTACAACTACAATCTCAAATGGGAAGGCAAAAGAGAAGCACTCTTGATAGTGCAAATAAAAATTACAACTTGAAGCACACAATGATAATCAAGATATTGAAAATAAAATGGCTTAAAAGTGAAAAGCTTTTTCAAATAAAAAAGAAAAGAGAAGAAGCAATTTTTGAGTGAATTTTCGTGCTCTTGTGTGGCTCAAAAGCTGGTGAAGAAGTTTTCTATTTATAAGGACAACTAGGGTTGAAAAAATTAATGCAAAATCTGATTATTCCCAAAATAACGCGCAATAATCGATTATGGCTGTAACACCCCGATTTTTACTGCTTTCTAAGATCGGTAATTTATCCGAGATTTAGAAATTGATTTTGAATAAACCAAGATCATATTTATACTCTACATTATCGTAGAGAGCTACGGTTAAATTTTGGGTTGAAAATTCAAACAGAACCTAGCCTGCTTTTTCACTGACAGTAAGATTTTACTGATCATAAAACCTAATTTTGACTCGAGAACAAAATAGTTAGATTTTATATCTCGTTTCCAAAAATATTGGAGATTTTGAAAATTTTCAAATTAAATAAGTTCTTACGCTTTATTCGGGCATTAAACCTAAATTGGGAAATCGACGGAGTCGAGAACGGACGTGCAGGGATAAAACCGGACACTGGATGAGAGACACAAGTCACCTGAGCATGGTGAGTCAGAGGGTGATTCACCACCATGACTCACCACATCATAATTAGAATTCTACAAATATTTAGGGCGAGAAAAGACCGTTTTTCTCCTAGGAACTGATGGAATTACATTTGCACCACATGACTCATCACCAGCATCATTACTTATAACAAAATATCTAGATATTTTTTAACTTTAAGGGTGGTGGGACAATTATGTCCTTAGTCTTTTGTTTAAATTCCATTTTTGTCCCCTTGTGAAATGACTCTTTTGCCCCTAAAATGAACAATTCTGGTCCCCTTTGTCCCTTCTATCCCACGCCTATAAATACTCTCCCCCACAAGGAAAATCACTTCCAAAAAGCCATCCTTGAAACTATGAAGCTTGGGTTAAGGTCGTTCCGGTCATCGGAATTTGAAACCGATCGCATATTCGGGCTCGTAGTTGCGACACCTTCGCACTGCTACCTTTCTATGTGAGTATCGTCAAGGTAAGTTGGTGTCGACATTTACCTTCTTTTAGTCATTCAATTCCATTTCTTCCTCATTCTTGATCCCGACATCGTTTCGGTGCGTTTTAGGCTTTTACGGGTGTTTCTGCGCTATTGATCGTTCGAGGAGTCGCACAAGGGCTGTGCTTTGGGCTTGAGGCTGCGTGACAACCCTGTTTGGTGAGTATTTATCATTCAAATTTTTGTGGCTGAGTTCTTTTGGTCCTTGATTCGTTGTTCTTCGATTGGTTATCATTGATTCAATTGTCGTTTCTGAGTTTTTGGTTGTTTTTGGTCCCTGTGCGTGTGCTTGAGGCAATTGTTGGACTAATGTACGTACCGGGCGTATCTTTGGCAGTGGTTTAGAGCTGAGTGTTGTGCTCGTTAGGAAGCGTGTACGGTTTTTGGTTGCGGAGCCGCAGTCAGTGTTGCACGAGAAAGCACGCAGGAGACTGTTTAGGTGGGGAGAAAGAACTGTTATCGTCGGGAAGGCAAGCATAGTATAGAATGTATACATTTGTAGGGGAACCTTAAACCCTACTAGAGGTTGAGCCCTGGACAAAGTACCTGGACCCTAGGTGTAAGTACCTTTGGGCTATCACCGCTAAGATGATACTCTAGACTAGACGATGTGATTGTTGAGGTTGATATGTTGAACTGCCTATGTGATGATCTATTTATATGATATGTTGAACTGCCTATATGGTTATATGTTTATCCGATATGTTGAACTGCCTATGTGATTATCTGTTTATCTGATATGTTGAACTGCCTATGTGGTTATATGTTTATCCGATATGTTGGACTGCCTATGTGATTATCTATTTATCGGTCGACATGATGATATCTATATTGGCATACTTATTGTTGTGATATTTTATTCTTGTGATTGGCTGGATGATTGTTGATGAGAGTATGGTGAGATTGTGATGTTGTTCGGGTTGATACCGTCGTGGTTTTGACCATGGAGATGTGGCTCGTGGACGCAAGGCATCGTGATGTGATGTTGATGTCGATATGGATGCAATGCATCGTGACTATGGTCGAGTGCTTAGGTGTCAGGTTCCGGTATCAACCTGTGATGGATGTTTAATGCATATCATAGCGTTGCATACCATAGCATATTTGATCCTAATGGGGGATGCCCAAATGGGGGCAAGATGTGTACCACCGATCCCGAGGCAGGATGTCCAACTGGGGAGGTGATGCAATTAATCCCGACGAGGATGTCCAACTGAGGACGTGATGAAATCGGTCGACATGCATATAGGGATTACTATCCCTCGTAGAGGTTTGATCTGAGAGAATGACTTTTGAGATGGTTGTGCTGTATGACTCGAGAGATGGTTGTTGGTGTGTTGTATGTTTTCTATGTGTTGTGTGCTACATGTATATATATGTTGTACTATTGCCCCTCTTCCATGTTTGATGATGCATGTTTCTTATCTCCCTATCTTTTCTCTGTGTGTTTTCTTTTATTTGATGGGAAGACCCTGTGGAGGAACCAGTTGCTGAGGAGTTGGATGACACTCTTTACGATCCTGATGCCGGTGGACGAGCCACGAACCCTAGCCTTGAGAGGTTGGGTGGTGAGCGCTTTTAGCCTGAGAGTTTTCTCTTTGTCTTTTGATGTATTTTGCTTATAGTCAGTTCGAGGTACTCCGTATGTATACATTACTACTGTAGCCCTACTGACGAGGCAACCGATGCATGTATGTATCCTTTATGTTTGAACTACGTTACTCTGATGTATGCGTGCTTTGGCATAGTCTTGTTTATGTTTTTAATCTTTTCGCTCCGCTTCGCCTTAATAAAGCGCGCTAACGTTTATAATATGGTTCAAGGCTTAGTTAATATCTTTGCTTCTTTAATGGGACAACGGGTCGTGCCAATGGCAAAGTCATAATCGATGTTGACATTTTCAGCGCTTTTCCGGATGATTTCAAAAACACATAATCGATTATCGTTTACTCATAATCGATTATGACTCTTCTGGAACACATACAATCGATTATGGACTGACATAATCGATTATGGCTTTTTCCAGCACTCATGTAAACTTTAATCAGTCATAACTTCTTCATCCTTTATCCTTTTTAGGCATATGACCATTCATTCGAAAGATATTTGAATCTATTTTCTTATAAAATCGGTTTCGTGACCAGAATCAATGTATTTCAAAAGATATTAGCAAACGAGTGACCAAAGGTTAGTTTTCTAGAACTCTAAAAAGCTATTTGAGAAAGTTTTGACATACCGCTATGAATAGCTTTTGAAAACATGAAAAAACCTTTTGATTTTGATGACTAGAATACCTAGTCAGTCATAAATATTGAAAACATGATTTTTGCAAGTTTTTAAAACATTTAAGAGAAAACACTTTAAGTGTGAAAAAGAGTAAGTTCGGTTTTAAAAACTTTGAGCCAATTATAACCAATATCTATACTATCTTACATGAATTCCTAAGATCCTACCCATGAGTTGTTTAACCTTTGAAGCTGTCCTTGATCTTGGAACTTGTTTCTTGAGCAAACTCAAGCATTGTTTGTTTGTTTCGTCCATCTTCTAAAATGCTTGGATCATTCTTTGAGATTAACTTGATTATTTGCTTTCTTGTTCTTGTGCTCATTTGTTGTACTTAAAAATTTTCCTTTGTGAGCATAGCTTCTTGTACTTCGTTGATCTTCAGCTCACTTGTGAAACTTGGACTTTCTCTGTAAGACACTCCTTACTTAAATCATAGTTAGTTCTAGTCCATAATTCAATTTTTCAAAGTGCATGATTTTAGATATAAGATATAACTCTTTAATATATATATCATGCATACCTCATTTCAACAAATATTATTTGGCATCATCAAAACTTAATATATTGAAGCCTATAGGGTTTCACAGCCTAGACTGCATCACACCTTTTCTGAGTCCTTGGCAACCCAGAAACAAAGTCCATGGCAATGCTATCCCACTTACATTCTGGGACATCCAGCGATTGCAACAACCTTGTTGGCTTCTGGTGTTCGATCTTCGCTTTTTGACACACAAAGCAGGTTAGGGCATACGCCGCCATATCTTTCTTCATCCCCGACCACCAGAACAGCTTCTTCAGGTCCTAGTACATCTTGGTAGCCCCCAGATGAAAACTCAGCTTGCTCTTGTGTGCTTCCTCCAAGATCATACTCTTAACTTCTCTATCCGCTGGCACACAAACCCGATCACCAAACCTAAGCAGACCATCAGTACCTCTTCTGAATTCCGAAGTCTTACCTTCCTCTATTAACCGATTCACGCCCTCGAGGTACTTATCCTCAGCTTGCTTCTTCCATAAAAGATTCAGGAAATCGCTAGTTAGACTAATCATCCCAAGATTCAACTTATCCTCGACGATTTCGGCTTCCAGATTCAGATTTCGAACCGCCTCTAATAGCTCTAGCTCCTTTACCATCATGACAGATACGTGTAAGGATTTTCTACTGAGCGCATCCGCTACTACATTCGCCTTACCTGGATAGTTTTGCAGGTCGAATTCATAGTCTTTTATGAATTCCATCCACCTTCGCTGCCTCATGTTCAACTCTCTCGGGTCGAACAGATACTTCAGGCTCTTATGGTCGCTAAATACACTGAATTTAGCACCATAGAGATAGTGTCTCCATATCTTCAATGCAAACACTATCGCAGCCAATTCCAGAGCAGGCGTTGGGTAGTTCCGCTCATGTACTCTCAACTGCCTGGAGGCATACGCCACCACTTTTCTTTCTTGCATGAGCACACATCCCAAGCCCTTATAAGATACATCACAGTATGCATCAAATCGTCCTAAAGGATTTGGTAGTACCAACACTGGTGATGTCATCAGTCTTTTCTTTAGTTCCTGGAAACTTCGCTCGCAAGCCTCTGACCACTCGAATGCTTTCCCCTTTCTCGTCAACTGCGTCATAGGTAATGCAATCTTAGAGAATCCCTCGATGAACCGTCGATAGTAGCTCCCTAAACCAAGAAAGCTTCTCACCTCGATTACAAACTTAGG
The DNA here is from genome assembly GCA_039655645.1 of Ammopiptanthus mongolicus. Lineage (NCBI taxonomy): Eukaryota > Viridiplantae > Streptophyta > Magnoliopsida > Fabales > Fabaceae > Ammopiptanthus > Ammopiptanthus mongolicus. The sequence goes on along the minus strand of CM077348.1, from coordinate 46,397,141 downwards.
CCTTTCCCAACTCACTACGGCCTCAACTTTCACAGGATCCAATGCGATTCCATCCTTGCAGGTCACATGGCCAAGAAACTGAGCTTCCTCTATCCATAACTCACACTTCAATAGTTTAACATACAACTGCCAGTCCTTTAGCACTTGCAACACCGCCCTTAGATGCTCTTGGTGTTCCTCCCTACTCGAAGAGTATACAAGGATGTCGTCAATGAAAATAACAACAAACATGTCAAGAAACGGTTAGAAGATCATGTTCATATAATCCATGAACATAGCTGGAGCGTTAATCACACCGAAAGACATAACTAAGTACTCATAGTGACCATACCGACTCTGAAAAGTAGTCTTTGGCACATCCTCCTTCTTAACCCGGATCTAATGGTATCCAGATCGTAGATCAATCTTAGAAAACACAACCGCTCCCTTCAGCTGATCCATCAAATCATCTATCCGTGGTAACGGATACTTGTTCTTTATCGTCACTTTGTTCAGCTGATGATAGTCTACACACAGCCTTGAGTTTCCGTCCTTCTTCTTCAGAAATAATACCGGCGCTCCCCGCAGAGATGCACTAGGTCTAATGAACTCTTTGCCTAGCATCTCGTCCAACTGTTTCTTCAGCTCCGTCAGCTTTACTGAAGACATCCGATATGGCGCTATCGATATGGGCTCAGTCCCCGGTACAAGATCTATAGCAAACTCCACCTTTCTATTTGGTGGCAGTCAGGGAACATCATCGGGAAACACTTCCGGAAACTCTCGCATGATAGGTAAAGCTCTGACACAAAGAGTCTCCTTTGCTTCCAAAGAGAACAGCACCACGCACCCCTTCGATCGTTTGCCCGTCGGATCACTCTCGTCGGCAAGCATCAATCCAGATCGCTTTGAGAAAAGAAGGGTCTTGCTTGATCAGTCTAACATCACATGGTTGGCCGAAAGCCAATCCATGCCTAGGATGACATCTATCTGTTGCATAGGCAAACATATGACATCAACAAGAGAATGATGGTTCTCTATTGTGAAAGGACACTTATGGCATACAGATAAGGTAGTCAAAGAATCGCCAGTATGCGTTGAGACGGTCAAATCATAGGGTAATGAAGAAACAGGCAACCCTAAATGATCCATACACTTTATCGATATGAAAGAATGAGTAGTCCCCGAATCAAATAAAACCGATGAAAGTTTACCAGAGACTAACCATTTACCTTGTATCAGTTCAAGGCTTCAAGAGGCTTCAAAATCCCCCACGGCAAATACCCTCCCGGTCGTTTGTGGCTTACTCCGCCACTTTGAGCTCTCCCACTTGGCTGTTGAAACTGTGCTCTTCTGCTAACCCCGGTTGGTAATCTGATGCATAATGACCCATCTGGTTACAGTTGAAGCACCTGATGTGCTGGGTCCTCGGACAGTTCTTGGCTAGATGCAGTCCCCTACACCGAAAACAGGTCTTGATCTCTTCTTGCCCCTGGCTGGAGCTACTCCCTCCATAATTGATGTTAAACTGAGCGGGGCGATCGTAAGTCCTCGCCTTTTGTTGAAACCTTCCTCCCTTGCCTCTTTAGGTGCTTCGAACAGGCCCACCACTTCTCACTTGTTGTGGGGCTGTCCTTGCTCGGTCATGCCCTTCCACTACTATGCTTTTCTCCACCAACTCAGGAAAAGAACTGATACTCAAAGGAAACATGGCTCGCTTCAATTCTGGATGAACTTGATAAAACTAAGAAATTTTGAGTAGCGCCTCGAACCTCATAACGTACTCACCAACTGACATCTGTTCCTATTTCAGACTTAGGAACTCTTTCTCTGAACGGGCTATATGTCCTTTAAAATGAGTCATGAGCTGTGTGCCTTGACAATAAAGAAAGAATGAATGAAAAAGGAAAACAGAAAACCATGAGCTGCATACATGAGTTGGCCGACGTGCCATTGGAAACGAGCTACAATCCAAGTGGTTGAGAATATGAGCCAGTTAAGACCACGAGGTCTATAGGGGCATCCTATGTTCGAGAATCCACAAGAGGCCGGAGGTATCGTGACCCCGTGCCGTGGTAATCGGCTGCCCAACACGGATGAACTCGATCAGAGACTGGACTATTCATGATATGGTTGTGACGTGATACCCTTGAGCAATTGGAGTTCGGACCTAAATTGAGAGGCGGACTCACGAGGACAATTGTGTTATGGGAGTATTCGCGGCCTATCGCTCGATGAAGGATAGTTAGGAATCTCCGGAGAACATGAACTAGAAAGTTGATTGAAGTCTCATGCATTCTTTTAACTTATCTTGATGAATGAGTGTGATCCCACAGAGTGAGATCTCGTTGTGATATTATGCTAAATGTTGATATTCTATAGCTTGACTGTGTTGTATATCGATATATTAGTTGTACTTTGTTTTACTTGTGTGGCTATTATGATAAACTTGTGAACGAGTATCTCACCCTTGCCTATACATGTTGGACACCCTGTTGTGTTTTTGGGTACGTGTACAAATGTTTTCTTGACAGTCCTCTGGGTCACTTCGGGAACCTAAAGCTTGAGTTTTCTTGAAGTCGATGACGAAGATGTGTGGACTGTTGACGACGAGGCCCCAGTCTCATTGGTACGATGTATGTTAGGTAATATGCTCTTTTGTTCTTAGAGTTTTTTATCAGACCAGCTCTTAGGATTTTTGATGTTTAAGTCAGGTCTTTCGACTGTGATTGATTATATTGTGTGTTAAGAGATTGAAAATATGTAAGCCTTATGGCGAAATTGAATTACTGTTATAGATTATGAGTTTCAGTTTGTTTCATCTGGTTGTTAAAGTTTTTCTTTGGTATCAGATTTCCGCAACTACTCTATTGAGTTATTTTCGAAAAAAATTTTAATTAATTGAAAAAGAATATTTGGGATACGAAATATGACATCCGGTTGGGGTGTTACAACTGACGTCCTGACTTAATACCGAGCAAATCATGATTGGGGAAAAGAACGTCTTGCGTGAGCCGTTATAGCATTTGCGATCTTTGATGTGACAATGTGGGGCTGTGATAATACAGACAATGTTCTTTCAATCACTCACTATTTTCTGCCCCTTTCTGTTGTATCATTACAGTTGTACTTGTCTAGATCATAACCATATTTTATATATGTGAAAGCTATTGTTCCCCTGACACTGCATGTGAGTATATACTTATATGTAAGTACGTAAATTTTTTCAGACCTTACAAAGAAGAAAAAAAAAGAAAACCCATATTTTCGGTATGCTCTTTATAATTTCGCATTTTTTTTTTGTTTTGTGTTAAATAATTGTGACCCCTAAAGTGGGGTGTTACATTATTTGGTATCAGAGCTGGCCGAGTCTTTTGGGTTTGTGGTTGGTCTATCTTGTTTGTGCTGCATACCTCTGTGACTTGTGTGCTATTGAATTCCGAAAGGAATAATGACATTGTTTGAGCTTGTGTGAAGGAACCTCTAGTGTATGCCGAAATTTTGTTGGTCTTGTAGGACGAGATGGCTAACAGGAACACGGGCATTGTTGACGTTGTACAAGCCCTGCGAGAGATGACAGTTGCTTTTGTGCTACGCGAAAAAATGGCCGCTGCTGGTCGAGGTTTGAGCGAGTTTCATAGGAACAACCCACCTCAGTACAAGGGAGAGTACGACCCAGAGAAAGCTGAACTTTGGGTGCAAGAGATGGAGAAGATCTTCAAGGCGATGCGATGCTCTGACGTGGACAAGGTGACCTATGCTGCTTACATGTTAGTACGAGTGCTGAGTACTGGTGGAGAGGAGCCCGCCAGGTAGCTGATCATGCCAGTCAAGCAATCACGTGGGAGCTCTTTCGCAGGAAGTTCTTCGAGAAGTACTTCCCTGCAACCGCCAGGCATGCTAAAGAGATGGAGTTTCTCCAGCTGCGTCAAGGAAACATGATGGTCTGCGAGTACGCTTCCAAGTTTGAGAGCCTAGCAAAGTTTTCAAACAACTTTTAGGACAATCCCAACGAAGCATGAAAGTGTAGAAAGTTTGAAGAGGGCCTGAGGCACGAGCTCAAGGAAGCGGTCATGCCGTTCGAGATCACTACCTTTCCCCAACTTATGGACAAGTGTTGACTGATTGAAGATCTGAAAGGAAGCCGGAGCAAGACGCAAGGAAGCTTTGGACCGTCAAGGTTCAAGAAGGGTGGTAGCAGCAGTTTCCACCACAAGAAGCCTTACTCGAAGCCATCTGGGGGCCAACAATACCAGCGATCATAAGGGAAGGATAGCGGAAGCCGTTCGGTTTCGAGAGCGGTTGGTATCAAGTGCAGAGGGGATCACTATGATAGGGAGTGCTCATCAAAAGGAATTACCTGCTTCAACTATGGAAAGCTTGGTCATATGGTAAGGGAGTGTAGACAACCCAAATCAGAACCTGCTGTCAATCTGGTCCAAGCAGCGAGGCCCAAGGCAAAAAGGCGTGTTTTCTCTGTGAGCGGTGCTGAAGCTTCTCAAAACGAGGACTTGATCCAAGGGGAGGGTGACATTGGAGGTAAAACTTTAACTGTACTGTTTGATTCAGGCGCAACACATTCCTTTATTGCATATTCTTTTGTTAAACTTTTGGGATTACTTGTCTCTTTGTTACCTTTTGATCTGGTTATTTCAACACCTACTGCAAAACCTGTTGTCATGGCTGAGGCCTGTTTAAACTACCCCATTCTTGTCGAGGGTAGGAAGTTTGTAATCAACCTGATCTGTTTGCAATTGTCACAAATAGATGTTATCTTAGGGATGGATTGGTTGTCCTCTAACCACGTCCTTTTGGATTGTGCAAATCAAACCTTAATATCCCCAAAAAGTGAGGTTTCTGGTTTTATCTCTGCCAATCAAGCGAGAGCTTCTTTGAGAGAAGGAGCTCAAGGATACATGTTGTTGCCCTTTTTGGAAGTCAGTAGCAAGAAGGATGTGCTTCCGATTCCAGTTGTCAACGAGTTCTCAGAAGTCTTTCCTGAAGATATATCTGGACTTCCACCGGTCAGAGACATCGAATTTGCGATAGAGCTAATGCTAGGATCTGGACCAATATCTATGGCACCATATCGGATGGCGCCAGCAGAGCTAGAAGAGTTGAAGAAACAGTTGGAAGAGCTGTTGTCCAAGCAGTTTGTTAGGCTCAGTGTATCACCATGGGGAGCACCTGTTTTGCTTGTGAAGAAGGATGGAACGTCTCGTTTGTGTGTGGACTACCGTCAGTTGAATAAGATTAATATCAAGAACAAGTACTCGCTTCCGAGGATTGATGACCTGATGGATCAGCTGAGGGGAGCTGCTGTGTTTTCTAAGATAGATCTACGGTAGGGTTACCGTCAGATCCGAGTAAAGACAGAGGATGTTCCGAAGACGACATTCAGAACACGTTATGAACACTATGAGTATTTGGTAATGCCATTCAGAGTGACGAATGCACCTGCCATATTCATGGACTACATTAATAGGATCTTTCGCCCTTATTTAGATAAGTTTGTTGTGGTATATATCGATGACATTCTTATTTACTCTAGGGAAAAAGAAGAGCATGCGAAACATTTGCGAGTGGTACTGCAAAAACTCAAAGAGAAGTGGTTGTATGCCAAGTTTTCGAAGTGCGAGTTTTGGTTAGAAGAAGTTCAATTTTTGGGCCATGTTATGTCCAAGGAAGGAATAGCTGTGGATCTGGATAAAGTGGAAGCTATTTTACAGTGGAAACAACCAAAGTTGGCAACGAAAATCCGTAGCTTCATCGGTTTAGCAAGCTACTATCGAAGGTTCATTGAAGAATTTGCTAAGATTGTGGCACCGTTGTCCAAGTTAACACGGAAGGGTCAAGCATTTGCATGGACCGATGCTTGTGAGGCCAGTTTTCAGGAGTTGAAGAAGCGGTTGACCAGTTCACCAGTGTTAGTACTTCCGGACCCCAACGAACCTTCTGAGGTATTTTATGATGCTTCCTACCAAGGTTTGGGATGCGTCTTGATGCAGAACCAGAAGGTGGTATCTTATGTAACACCCCAATTTTCACACTTAGATTATAATGTGTTAATACTTGATTATATATGTTTATATATGCTTTCTATGCTTGCTCTTGGTGCCTAAGTTCATAGTTGGGGTAGTTCAGCCTTAAGGAATGGTGAAAACATTCGAGTCCAAGAAACATGTTTTACGGTTTTGTCCATATCTTGAGTTCTAGATGTCTGATTGAGACAATCTTGGATGCGTTGGAAAGCTTAGAGGATTATCTACAAGTCTTATTTCAGGTGTCAGGGACAAATTCGGCTTCTATAGTTTTGCGTAGCGAAGGAACTTCGCCTAACGAATCTGGCAGACAGATTCTTGCAGCTCTCTGGTTCGCCTAGCGAAAATTGATTCGCTTAGCGAATATGCGCGTAGCAGAATCGTGTTTTCGGGCTTCTAATCAGCCATAATGACCCTAACTCATATTTGTACCATAAGACTCGACCTAAACCTATTTTCAAAGTCGAAATACTCTTAGAAACTGCCTCTTTCGCACTAAACAAGGATTCCTAAACCCTTTTTAAGGATTCTTGAAGGAGATTACACCTTTGTTCATCGTTTTTCGTCGCATTCGCTTGAGGAGCATCACTGCCATCACAATCCCTCTTTCTCAATGCTACTCTTGAATCTTTTGGGGCTGTGATCGTGAAATCAAGTGCGTGAGATCGAGTGTTCGTGAGACGCAACCTTTTTCCAGAACTTTTCTCTTCCTTTGTTCATTGTGATCGTCATACCAGGTATGGGGGAGAAAGATGATTATATCATATGGGACTGTTGGAATGAGATTGAGGTGATTGGGGATTCCCATGATCCCCTTGTGCCTTGAGTGATTTGTTGTTACCATTGTTGGAGCAGTGGCTTAAATGATTGTATGTTATGATTAATGTATTGAACTTATTGTATGATTATAATATCACAAAGCGTGTATGTATTGCTATAATGTTATAGATATGTATGTGTTACTATAAGTGCTATAGTGTTTGTAATTGTTGTTATAATAATGTTTTGATGAGTTGTAATCATGAATTATATGACTATTGGTTTAAGATTATAAGACGTGAATATTGATTTATATTTAAGGATGAATACATGTAGACTATGATTGTGACTATATTGGAATGTGAGGTATTGTTTGAGTGTAAGACCCAGTTCTAAGGAGCCTGTTTATGGGTACTCATTTGTGAATGTTTGTGTGAGACCCAGCTCTGTAAGGCCTGTTTATGGGACTCAGCTCGGAAGAGCCTGTTTATGTACCCAGCCATGGAATGGTGCGTTTATGGGATCCAGTCTCTAAGAGCCTGTTTATGGGACCCAGCCCCTAGAGAGCCTGTTTGTGGGTACTCAATTATGTGTGTTGTATGAGTCTGAGGGGACATTGTTGCTCGTGATTGTAATGCGACATGTATACGAAATATAATGAGATGATATGTTAAACTGTTGTGAGATGATTTGACTTGATTTACGAGAATGTTTATATTATGTTTGTGGGTGTGTAGTACTTATACGTGTATGTATGTATGTATATATATATATATATATATATATATATATATATATATATATATATATATATCTATGTGTATGCATTAGCCTTAATTTCCATTTTTACTTCCACAACATATGTATATGAGTATGTCTCCTCACCCCTTTGTATTTGTGTCTTTTCTTGTGCAATGTATGATTTGTTCAGATGACTCTCAAGTAACTGAAGAGTAACACATCGGAGCTTACATGGAGTTGTTGATGCTTAGAGTATTAGTAGTTGAATTCTTTTGATGTTGTTCTTTAGGCTTTGGATCATGTTATTTATTTCTTTATGGGTTTTTGTTTAGCTCTGATCCATGTGACATCGGACTAGGGGATTATCTATTTATTATTTATACGAAACTTGTAAACGTTTTATGGCATTGTGTTTAATTTAATTGGATTTGAGGTTTGATATTATGAATGGTGATACTTTTAATTATTGCGAAAATGTTTATTAATGGTAGAACTCATATATTATTTCGTATGTTTTTCCGCAAAGAATATTTTCGCAAATTAATATTTATATAATAAACGTATGTTGGGGTTAAGGGTGTCACATCTTACGCTTCAAGGCAGTTGAAGAATCATGAGAAGAATTACCCGACTCACGACTTGGAGTTAGCTGCGGGTGTTTTTGCTCAGAAGATTTGGAGGCATTTCTTGTATGGGGCAAAGTTCAGCATTTTCAGTGATCACAAGAGTCTGAAGTGAGACAGTCTCAAAATATCCCATTAGTCCCAAGCTTATATGATTAAGTATGCCTAACCGTATTATAGCGATAGCACGGTATTCAAAACAACGTAGCGGAAACAGAAAACGTTAAACGAATAACGCATACGAAAAGCATAGACAATATCAGAGTAAAGCGCAAATATGAAGTAACTATACATCTACCATGCATAAAAATAACCCCATCAGTAGGGCATTGTACATACATATACATACGGTCTGTACAAAAACTGAAAGGATAAACGAAAACACATCAAAAGCCAAAAAGAAAGAACCCTCGCAGCTCGCCAGCACTACCCAACCCACGCTAAAAAAATACATATAAAGCGCTCAGCTCACAACCTAGACCCACTGGAAGGCTCCCACCATCAAGGATGAGGATGCCCTGAACTACCCTGACCTTTGCCGTGAGTACGCATATAAGTCACAAGAGGCTCATACTCTGACGACGAGCTCGAAACCACCACCCTACATCTGCAGTAGGTCCTCAAGTACCGCTCCGTCCTCCGTCGCTGTCCTCGGTAGACAAAGCCTCTCCTGCTAGAGGTGTGAGATGTCTTTGGATCAGCCCAGGCGTAGTCCCACTCATGGCGCCTCGGCGGCTGCCACATGCGTGTGAAAGGTAGAAATTGTACAACTCTGAAGGGTCCCACAATGCCCTCCCTGTGTGATGCCCCTCCTCGGAAAAGTATGCTCATCGGCCCACTGTAGACCGTCAGAAAGTTAGAGGGGTCCACACGCCACCCCGATCATCGTGATAGATGATCTAGATCAATCCTAGCACCGAAATCCTCTGTGCTGACCTGATGAAAGGGTGCGCCCTCGGCTCCATCGTCAAAAATAGATGGCTCCTCGTCTTCACGCGAACCAAGAACAAAACCGGCAACAAAGAACAATAGGGAGATAAGAATACTGTGTGTGCAACAATCGAAATGACAATAACAGCATAGCACACCAGTTAGCAAATAGCAAGTAGTATGACCAACAATACAGCAGATACTTCACACATCCACACGTCTCTCGAGACAACTCATGCAACAAACATCCATCTCCATAATTCTCACTCTTAGATCAATCCTATAGACCGGGATATTAATCCCATGCAGCATGTCGGCCGAACCTCACAAAGCCGGTTCCATACCAGAACGATTCCACACTGAAACAAGTCCACATCGGAACAGGTTCTGTGTCGGAACGAAGTTAGTTTGTCCAAGAAATCGAACCGCTCGTCATGACCAATAAGAGTGCATCCCCCTTCCAAACCAAAATCGGGGTGTCTTGGTCGCCTCAGAACGTTATCCTGGAACGTGGAAAGCTCAAGGATTAGTCGGGCAAACCGGACTGGATCGGACGTCACGACAAGATAGGAGCCACCTCATCTGTCACTGTAAACTATTCCCGAGACTGGCAACATCCCCAAGGTCACTCACTTGACCGCCCCTTCCGTTATCTGTACCCGCACTCAGGTACTACTAACCTCGTATGACATTAGCAGCCCATACTACCTGTCATACGGCCTCGCCACTTAGCAGCTGATAATATGCAACAAACATCCTTAATGGGGTTGATACCGTAACTCACGCCTAACACTCAATCAGCAATAACACGATGCCACCTTATCAGCACGTCCACAGCCTTGACGTTACGCGTCCACGAGCCACAGCTCAAACAACGCGGCCACAACCTCAAGCAATCAGCATAACATCAATGGCACCATCCACGGTATCAATCCGGCAACAAACACGACACATAGCCAATCTTAACGCTAACCAGCATTTCGCCACAACACCACATTACAACATACAACATAACAGCAACAACAACGATATCAACATTGACAATACAACAGGCATATCATACACCAAGTAGCATGTAGGCACGTATACAGATAGCATAAAGCATAACACATTATCATAACAGTCATATGAAGCACTTTATCCTCGATCAACGGTTATCTAACCTAGGGATCAGGTACTTTATCGGGGCTCAACCTCTAGAAGGGTTAGGGCTTCGCTAAACACAGCCGAAAAATACAACTACGCTACTATTGCCTTCCCAATGACAGCAGTACTCTTTCTTACCACCTGAACAATCGGCATGAAAATCCACACGAACACTAGCATGTTCTCCCACATAGCAAGAACGCGAAGAACAGCTCCCCTAACTGCAGCCTCAACCTCTAGTCTACGAGCAATCACAAGCACGAACTTTTTCCCTAATCACGAGCACAACACATATACAATAGTGTTAGCCCTAAGGCAAGCTCAAAGATCAAAGGAAAACGGTAGAAACTCGAAGAACACAAAGAACACGTGTTAGGGATTCGAGTTTACCTTAGGCGAATCGAGAAACGAATCTGACAAAGTTGTAGAAAACCTCGTTGCGATCGCATCCGTGTTGTCAGAATCTCGATTCAAAGCTCCGAAGTCGAAGAACTTAAGCTTTCTCTCACTATAACTTTGTTTCCTCTCTCCTCAACTCTGAAACTCTCTGGACTTAAGCTCCAATTCGTGCAAGAAAATGAAGAAGAGAAAGGAAATACTTAACTTGATCCTATTGAGAACGCTTAAACATGGACAATCTGCACGCTTGAGCATGCCCACGCTTGAGAGTGGGGTCTCTCCACACTTGAGCGTGGAGCCTCGTCCACTCCGCCTTCTCCCTGGCCTGACACGTGTTGCACACGCGTCAGAAAGCACACCAACTGGCAAACGCACTCAGCACGATTCAGAGTGCAACAAGCCAACGTCTGAGCGTTGGCACACTAGGGCGTGCACCCTTCCCACGCTTGAGCGTGTTGCTTAGCTGGGAAGAGTCCTCCAACTTTTGATTTCCCCAGTTTCTCATGTTACGCCTTAGGCACTTCCAATCTGATTCAAGCCTATTCTTAAGCTTCCAACTAGTTCTTAAACAAACACAAGACAATCCACACAATCAATCAAAACCCTAATCGAGATTAACCAACTTGATTAGAGTTACAAAAAAAATCGGGATGTTACATGAAGTACTTGTTTGACCAGAAGGAGCTCAACATGAAGCAACGGAGATGGTTGGAGTTTTTGAAACATTATGACTTCGAGTTGCAATACCATCCAGGGAAAGCAAACGTTGTGGTGGATGCTTTAAGCAGGAAGGTACTTCATGCGTCTGCCATGATGGTCAGAGAGAGAACTCATTAAGCAGTTTAGAGATTTGAAGTTAACTTTAGAGGCATCACCAGGGAAACTCGATGTGGGCATGATCACTATGGAAAGTGACCTTTCCAATCAGATTAGAGAGAACCAGAGTGAAGATTAGTACCTGATGAGATAAAGGGAAGCCGGACGGCAAGAGACGACCTCAAAGTTTGTGGAAGAACCGGATGGGCTTTTGAGATTCAAGGGCAGAATCTGTGTGCCCAGTGATGCAGATCTAAGGAGACTGATCCTTGAAGAGGCTCACATGTGTAGGTTGAGTATGCATCCGGGATCCACCAAGATGTATCAGGACTTAAAGCGGATGTACTGGTGGCACGGGATGAAAAGGGATGTGGCCAATTTCGTCTCGTCATGCTTAGTATGCCAGAAGGCCAAAGTGGAACTCCAAATGCCCGCAGGGATGTTTCAATCGTTAGATATCCCAGAACGGAAATGGGATGGCATATCCATGGACTTTATAACTAGTCTACCAAGGATACCGAAGGGTTACGATGCTATATGGGTGATTGTGGATTGATTCACAAAGTCAGCGCACTTTCTACCCATAAACATTAAGTATTCTATGGAGAAGCTCACCACTTATATATCGGGGAGATCATCAGGCTACATGGTATACCATCTAGTATTGTTTTCGATAGAGACCCGAGATTCACATCTCTTTTTTAGCAAAGTTTGCAAGAGGTTCTAGGGACAAAGCTGTGGTTGAGTTCGGCATATTATCCGCAGACGGACGGTCAATCTGAAAGAACGAGTTAGTCTTTGGAAGATCTGCTAAGGGCTTGTGTGCTTGAACATTCAGGAAGCTGGGAAGAGTTTTTGCCTTTAATAGAGTTCACCTACAACAATATTTTTCACTCAAGCACAGGGATGGCACCCTATGAAGCTCTGTATGGGAGGCGTTGCAGAACACCGTTGTGCTAGTACCAAGATGGAGAGCATATTACTTTGGGACCCGAGCTCGTAGGTCAGACCACGGAGAAGGTAAAGTTGATTCAGGACAAGATGAGGGCGACTCAGAGTAGACAAAAGGGATATGCGGACTGGGATTGGCAGAGTGATTAAATCCAAGAAACTCACATCAAAATTTATCGGACCCTACCAAATTCTCCGTACAGTTGGCCTAGTGGCATATCAAATAGGCTTACCCATTTTTTCTTTTAAACCTTTATAATGTGTTTCATGTCTCGCAATTTCGAAAGTGTATTCCGATCCCACACACGTAATAGAGCGTGATACGGTACAATTAAAGGATAACCTAACCTTTGAAACTTTTCCTGTCAGGGTTGGGGACAGAAGAGTAAAGCAACTGAGAGGAAGGATATCGCTCTTGTGAAGGTCATCTGGAATGAAGCGTCAAGAGAAGCGACGTGGGAGTTGGAAGAGAAGATGAAGGAGCTTTATCCGCATATGTTTTGACGTTCTTGGTTTCGAGGACGAAACTCTTTTTTTGTTGAGGAGTGTTGTAGCACCCCCGTTTTCTGTAACTTGTTGTAATCACTTTGACAATGTGATTCTATCCTTTTATGTTGTGTATGACCTAATGATATATATATATGAATGATTTCAGTGATGGTTTTTATCCATGATGATTATTGTGATAAAGTTTTCTTTTTTCGTTTTGAGACGAAAATCGATAAAGCTATGTTTTAACTTGTATACGATAATTTCTCGTTTCGCTTGCCGGAGGCCGGGAATCGGGCAATTGAGTGAGATGTAATGTTGAATTACATTTTCCATTACCTTGTTGATTATTCCTATTGAAGAGAATTAGTTTTCATGAAAATCCAAAAATTTACCAAAAGTAGTAAAAACCGATTATCTATTTTTGGTAAAAATCCTAATCACCTTATTCCTAACTAAATGGAGAAATGTAACTATCCTAGTTACATTTCAGCCATATCATCTTGGAAGGAGACAAGATTTTCCTTTCTCATTTCTTTCAAATCAATGTTATGTCATTAACTTAAATGGAAAAAGTGCTTTAACCATTTTAAGTTAATCTTCTCCTTAAGTCTCCTACAAGCAACAACACACCATCTCTTTGCATCTTGACCCTCCAATTTCATTTCACAAATTTGGACAAAGGTTTGGAGTCCAAAGGGGAGGGGAGAGTTTGGCCATTTAGGGGGGAATACCCTAAAATTCTACTATTCCATTCGTTTAACACTTATCACTACCATTCGGCCAGCCTTGCTGAGTGTTCATACTCATTTTATTTCATCATTTTGACTTCATTTCCTTGCTCATCTCCTTCATCTAAACAACTTTCATCTTTTGAATTTCTTCATTTGAGGTTGTTTACACTAAGTTACTCAAGAATCTTTCAAGGAGACTTCAAGCTTCTAGAACTTGTTGTGAGTCTTTCATTTAAAGAAGTAAGGTCGTAACTTAGTTTCTTTCACATCTTTACTCTAAGGAACACTTTGTCTTATCATGTTTATTGTAACACCCCGATTTTCGAGTTTTCCTATTTAATCAGTATTTATGAACTTATATTTTATTCGAGGTCTTAGGAATGGAAATAAAATATTCCGAGACCATAATCATGCTCAACGATATCGTAGGAAGCTACGATTAAGTTGTGAGTCAAAAACTCAAACGGAATCTGGTCTGTGTTTCTGCACTGACAATATGATTTTACTGCTCAGGAGACCTCAGATGGACCTGTGAATGAGACAGTAAGTCTTAGAATTCGATTCTCTACGATTTGGTTAAATTTCACAAAAATTTCAAAAAAATCACTTCCTGACATCTGTTCGAGCGAAATCTTCAATCAGGTGGAGAACGGAGCCGCGTATGGACTCACCAGGACCCGACAACGGATAATCTTGATATCACATCATGTCAACTCACTTGGGAGAGCATGCCAGAGTCGTCATGACGATCGGGAATTTCAGGACGCGAAATTACCAAAATACCCCTAACTTAAGCCTTTTCACCTTTTACCATTTTACCCTTTGAACCAAATGACATTTTTACCCTTAATGAACCTTTTAGAAGGCTGACCAGCCCTTGCTCAGACCAATTTCCATGCACAAACAGCCCCAAAGAGAGCCAAGAACACTTCATCTTCCTTAGAGAAAAAAACCTCCATTGATTCCTTGAAAAATCCTTGAAACTTTGAAGAAAAGCCTTGATTCTTTGACCAATCTTCCTCCATTCTAAGATAAGATCACTTCTATGATCTCCTAGCTTCTTGAATCTCTCTCATTCTCAAGATCAAAACTCCATTTTCGTGAAACACATTCTTAGATCCAAATGTTTGAAAATCCATAGGAAATTTTAGAAAAATCCTTTTGATGTGAAACCAATTTCTTTGAACTCACCTCATCATTCTCTACCTAAACCCAAGAACTTATGATCCAAGTCTCATCCTAGCTCATTTATCCCAATATGGCCGAACCCTAAGAGTGATGATGAATAGTATTTTTCATCAAATTTTTGATTTCTAACTCTTGATTCCATCATTAGCTTTTCTAGTATTCTTGAATCCAAGTGATGCAAAACCAAATCAATCCCTAGCCTTTTTATCTTTTCATAGCCGAACCCTGTGCCTTTTAAGGGAAGAAAATTTATGTTTTGATGTTATAGATTGATGTTGATTTGTTGTTTGAATTGTGTTGTATTTGATTGTCTTAGGCGACGCGAACGAGAACAGAGCCAGAGCCGAGAACCGATCGAGTTTGGATTGAACACTTTTGTGAGGTAAAGGGAGGTAGTCATTTAAGTTTGGTGGCTTCATAGTGCATGTTTGGTATATGTGTTATGATGACTTGATTATTGAATTGGAGATGAGTTTGAATGATATATGGTATTGTTTTACTTAATGAAACATATTTGTACACTTGTTGATAATTGTGGGATGCCTTGATTGATATTATTGTGATATTGAACTATTGATATACATATATATATATATATATATATATATATATATATATATATATATATATATCCTGGATGAGCATAGGACTGCCTATGTCTCGAAAATTATTAAAAGACTCGAAACCGAAATCAAAGTTTCGAAAACCGTGTTTGAAATCAAAAAGTGGTTTTTGGAAAACGTGTTGCTTTTTCAAAAAAAGATATCTTCATTTTTGAAAAAGTATGTTCTTTTGAAAAGTCGTGCAAATCGTGTTTTGTTTTAGTAAAGTGTTTTGGAAAGGCGTGAAACCCTAGAAAACGGTTTTTGTTTTCAAGAAAGGTGTTTTTCCTGGAAAATGTTCCCTTGATCAAAAGGATGTTTTGTTTCAAGAAAGTCAAAGTGTGTTTTGTTTTCCAAAGTGTTTTGAGAAAATGAAACCAAATTAAAAAAATGATGAACCTTTGAGACGAACCCAAACCTAGTGGCCGAGACGTCGAGGCTAGTGTTTTGTGGATTGAGCACTCGGACCTCGTGTCCTGTGTTTTTTATCTGAGTGGGCTTGATGCCTTTTTGAAATGAGTCGTGGACTTTATGTCTCGACATTTGAAAGAACGAACGCAAAGAAAACAGAAAACTTTCTGTATACATGCATGAACCGGCAAACGTGCCATTTGAAACCGAGCTACTACTCTAGTAGTTGAGAATTTAATTAGTCAAGACCACTAGGTCTATAGGGGCGTTCTATGTTCGAGATCCCACAAGTGGCCGGGGCGTAGCAACCCCGTACCTTGGTAAATCGGCTGCCAAACACGAATGAACTCGATCAGAGACTGGAGTATTTAGTATATGGTTATGACGAGGTACCCTGAAACAATTAGAGTTCGGACCTAAATAGAGAGGCCGACTCATGAGGACAATTGTGTTACGGGTGTTACTACGGCCTATCGCTCGATGTTGTGAAGTTAGAATCTCCGGAGTACATGAATTAGAAAGATGATATTGAAGTCTCATGCATTATTATAACTGATGATAGTGTTTGAGATGTTATATTGTGTTATATAGATAACTGCTAATATAACTGTATTTATCTGTGGATGTTTATACTGCTGTTTGTCGCCTGTGCGGCTATCGTGATAAACTTTATATGAGTATCTCTCCTTTGCCTGTACATGTTGGACACCTTGTTGTGTTTTTGGAACACATGTACAGATGTTGATCATAGGTCCCGGGGAGACATGAGGACTCGGATGACGGAGCGTTCTGATGAAGTTGACGTCGGGTTGTACCCCAATGGCTACTTTTAGCCGACCAGCTTAGGAGTCTTTTATTTTGAGCAGTCATATATTATATTACTGCCCATATGTTGAACTTATTTCTTAAGTCTGTAATATGTTATATATTAGACTAGGTTGTATGTCATGTTTAAGTTTTTATGAACAGTGAATATCAACGTGTGATATGAAATTTATTTCTTCGACTTGAGTTGTTTTGTCTATGCATGCAGAAAATTTTTAGAAACTGCGTTTTCGAACGTAGCTACTTAATTAAAGTATTTTCCGAAAGCAACCAGCGTTTTATTCTCTTGATTTATTCCGCATTAGAGTCCGAGTACGTAGCACACCCGAGGGGGGTGTTACATTTATGATGTTGAAAAATCAAGTTTTGAACTTGTTGGTTCATTCTCTAGGTCACAGTTTTGGTGTTGGGTTGGTGACCAAGAATATTTGCTCCTTCTCTTCAAAAGAGCTTCAAGAGGTAATGGCGGAGTGAACCATATCACACCTTAATAGTGATGGTAAAGGCCTCCTAGTTTTGTTAAAGGAAAACCCTAGATCTAGGGTTTCCTTATAAAGTTCTTTACTTTGTTGATATTGATGTGTATGTTGTGGTGTTGGTGTAATGGTTGTGTTTATGTGTTGGTGTTGAAAATCATTTGGCATGGTGAAAAACTATTCTTAGGTTGAAGACCGAAGGATAGGATTTTTGAATGATGATCTTGTTCATGCTTCTACTACTTGACGGAATGACTATATGTTAAGATGATTTTCATGATTCTATAATGTTGTTGGATGGTTTGTATTTTGTTGAAAAATAACATGAAGGTTTCAGCCTTGTCTTGCAAAAATGGGAAGCCAACGCTTCTTTGTTCAAGTAATGGTTCAATGAACTTAAAATGGTTCCAAGAAAGCAAAACAAAATAAAAAGATCTATCCCACTTCCAGAGGGAATTCGACCTTGACATGGTTAGTAGGGTTAGGAACTTAAAATGTTGATTTTAAGGGGTTTAATGTGTTCATACTAAGGTATAAAGGTTATAGAAATTAAAAAGGTTTCCAAAGAAAGCAAGTTTTGGTTCCAAAAAACCAAGTGTTGTAAAATGATTATTTCGGTTTCATATGAAAATTATTTTAAGAATAGGAAGGTTTGATGTTGGTCAACCCTTTGTTCTAACATGTTGTTTTAAGTTAAAGGTTTTCAAGAAAACAAAGAGTTTTCGACATAGTCCAAGTTGTTTTTCAAAGGTTTTGATTAGTAAAACCTACTTTAAAAAGAAATGAGAATTCTTGTTAGTATTTTCTGAAAGAACCTGTTTGAAACACATGAAGGGGGTTAAATTGTGTTTCTTAAATTTTTAAAACTTTTTGCAAACAGATACATATATTTTTTCATAAAGGTTGGGCATTAAAACGACAGCGGTTGAAAAGAGCGTTTCCAAACACCCGTTGGACGCTTACTTAGAAGGATTAAGATAAAAGAGTAAACGCGTTAAGAAATCAATTCAATCCCAAGGAGTTAGCTAGAAAATAAACTAAAGCAAAACCAAGGGAGAGAAAAAGAACACGAAGATGTTATCCTGGTTCACTCTTCACCAAAGAGCTACGCCCAGTCCTCTCTACTTGAGAGCTTTAACCACTATAACAAAATCCTCTGTTACAAGTATTCAACACTTCTTCAGGCAATTATTCTACACCTCTTCAGGCAACACTAAGTATTCTTTTCCAGTCAAGCCGCTTCAGGCTCAAGTATTCTTTCTAAACAAGCCTCTTCAGACTCAACCAACTAAGGTTTGAAAAGGATTTTTGCTCTACTAACTCACTAAGACTGAGTGTTTGAAACTAGACTTTGAACTCTAAACAATACTCTTCGCAGAGAGTGATATGAAAGTTTAAGAATTGAGTAAGCTTGTAAGCTTTGATTTTTTTCTTGATTGCTTATTTTCTTGTATGCTTGTATTTGCTCAAGTTCGGTAACTTTGAATCTTCAAAGGTTGAGGTATTTATAGCCTTTTGGCTTTGAGAAAACTTCAGTATTCAACGGATGGAAAAGGATCCGTTCTGATCATGCATTAAATGCGTTGGTCCGTTGAGTCTGATAACTTGTTGAGGCTTCTGATCAGCAAAGTAGACTATTAGGCTTGATAGCTTGAAGTAGTGCTGACACCTTTTCCTTGTACCCGAAAGTTGCCTTTTGTCTTTCTTTTAGGAGATAGTCAAATCATTTTGTGTCAGAGACGGACTGGCTTCAATTTTCGACGGTACGAAGATTACAGAGGATGTTTATCCAAAAGATACTTGCTTTTACACATAGAATAATAATTTCAAAAGGTTTACATATGTGTTTGCGCTAAAAGATTATTAGGACATTGGACTTGATAAAGAGAACATTCATTTGAAAGAGTCTTTGGACTCAAATACATCGTTTTAAAGATTATAGTCCGGACGGAGCTAGAACTTTTAGTCTTTGGACATATTCAAAGTCTTTGAACTTAAATAGTCTTTGGACATAGATTTTCCTGCACACTTAAGATAAAGCATTAGTCCATAGCTAACATTTGTTCTCTTAAATTTGTCTTCTGTTAACATCAAAACTTAAGGGATTAATGGACCATAACCACTTTGGTTCCAACAATCTCCCCCTTTTTGATGATGATAAAACATACTAATTTGATTGAACAAAGTTTTCCTATAGAGCTGAAAAGCTCCCCCTAAGAAAAAGGCTTCTATCAAACATAGAATATAAAGTATAAAGAGCTACGTACAGTCCAGTAAAGCAAGTATTAGACTTTGGCAAACGTATATGCAAGCAATCATATCAAGAAATGCAAGCAAAGTATTAATCAAATTAATATTCCCTTTCTCCCCCTTTTTGTCATCAGACAAAAGTGAGACTTAACCATCATTGTCAGTTAAACGAAAATAAAAAGACTTAAAAGAAAGAATTTTAAGAAGGAGGAAGAGGAGGAGGTTTAGAGAGGAAATTCTGAAACATGACTGTAATCTGTTGCAGCATAGCTGCATTACTGGCTTCAATGGACCGTTGAACAAACTCTTGAACCTCAAGAGGGACAATAGAAAATGAGCTTTCCGCAGTGGCCTTGGTTGCCGCAAGGTTCTATTGATCAGGCATCACGCTAAGAGCATTTGACGGTGAGGGATCAACAGGATGAACAACTGAGATAGGATAAGGCTTAGTGCTTTGATGCTCAGATGCATTGTGCTCAGACTCTTCTACTTCCTCTTGTGCAGCAGCCGAGTGAACTTCCTCAGGCACTGGAGAAGGTGCAGGAGTAGCTTCCTGAGCAGATGGTTCAACCTAAGGAGTGTCATCGTCTTCCTCAATATCTATGGGGTATAAAGGAATCCCAAAGATGTCATCACCCAAAATCATGAATGTAACGTCTGAGATCAATTGTACCTCCCACGGACGGTGGGGGTTTCTGATTTCTCCTCTTCAGTCAAACCAGACGAAAATGCTTCCGCTGTGCACCTCCAGATGGTGCTTTCCCAAACTATGCATGCATCATTGTCTTCATTTTGCCAAACAAAATTCTCCAAGCAACTTTGAAGAACATCTTCATCATCTCTTGGTCTTTTCCAGAACAAAGGATCAAAAGAAGTGGGGGTTGGCATCACAACCTTGTTCAGTCGCTTCCGAGCCTCCTTGTTTTTGTTCATATCTAACATGGGCATCCTTGGACATACTCTCGGAGGAACTGATCCAACAACAACATTTGCCTTCAGCTTCAGAAATCTTTTAGGAAGATTGTGCAGAATCGTCACTTGTCGAGGCATCTCGCATTCCTTCCTTATGTTATAGTAAGGAAGGAGATCTCTGACATCTGAGTATTACTTCCATTCAGACGGATGGCTGGGAATGAACTTGACATCTCGGTCCAAGATGAAAATTTTCAGACCATAGGTTCTAGACCTTTTCTACTAAGTGGAATCCCATTTCAACTTCTGCTCATTAGGAGGAATGATGTGGCGACCCACATTATAGTGGCACCATTGAAACTTCTTGTCCATTATGAGGTTTGGGTAGATTTTTCTCGGAGGGAACCTCTTTTGGCCAAGATCAGTGAGAAGGGGTCTAAGAGAAGTATAGCTTTCACTGGGGAGTGGGTTGGATGGAGTGTAAGGGTGACGTGAGTAGCTGGGAGAGGGAGGTACGGTTTCAGGTTCATATTCATATTCTGGGTAAAGGTAATGAGGGCGAGAGAGTAAAGAGGTGGTAATATCATCTTTGAAATCAAGGGCTAGGACAGGCCAAACAAAGCACATATCAGTGTAGGTTAAAGGTTTGTTGTTTCTTATGAAGGGTGTGGGTTCAATATAGGAAAGGTTTGTCTTTTGTAGTGGCGATTTGGGTACGGTGCACCATTGGATTCAAAGGGTCTGTTTCCCCATGGTGTGAACCAGTCTTCAGGTTCAGATGGTAAGGGTGATGAAGGTATTTGTGTTTGGGTTAGAGAGATAGGGAGTAAGATATCAATCACTTCAGGTGTAATAACGGAACGAGTTTGAGGTTCGGTATTATCTTGAGTCTTGGACCAAGTGGACCTTGGTTTTCTCAAAGGTGGCTTGGACCGTGGCTCATCAGCTTTGCCGTTGATTACCTTGGCAATAGGTATGTCACCTTCATCTTCTTCTTCTTGGACTGACTGAAGAATCAGTCTTCTTTTTCTCTTCTTCTGAACTGAAGGAGCAGAAGGATGAATAGAACTTTGCTCAACTGCTGGACGAACAACATGTTCAGCTGAGACAACTTGATCAGACGCTTCTTCAGCATTTGGCATCTGATTCTTTTGGGCGCCTTTTTGTTTCCTTTCCTTCTTGGACTTTTCAAAACAATCCAAGTCCAGCTTAATCATCATCAAGCTTTGCTTGCGGAACTCTGGTTGTAGCATACGTTCCATTCCATAAACTCCAACATATTTGAGTTTTTGTTCTGGAGTCAAAAACTTAAGATCATTGTAAACCAGGTGCTTCTAAAAAATTCTTGAGAGGAGAGCAGCATAGATGATGGTCATATTCTTTCCGGAGCCTTCAATGGCATACTTAAAGCAGGTGAAGAGAAGGTGTGGGAGATTTATTTGCTTCTCCAGAATCAAATAGACTAGACAAAATTGATGAGCTTTTGATATGGAGTCCTTCAAGCCAGCTTTGTGAAGGATAGATGTAACACCCCCCTCGGGTGCTACGTACTCGAACTCGATTGCGGAAAACATAATCAAATAAAAACGCTGGTTGCTTTTGGAAAATAATATACTTAAATAGCTACGTTCAAAAACGTGGTTCTAAAAATTTTCTAAAGGCATAAGCAGTTCAACTCAGAACAAAGGAATAACTCCTAACACATACACCGATATCCACTATTTATAAAAGCATAACCATAACATAAGTTCAGTCAACATAATATACCATATTACAGACTTAAAGGCCTAGTCAACATTCATGCAGTAAATAAACATAAGACTACTTCAAAAAGATGGACTCCTAAGCTGGTCGGGCTAAAAGCAACCATTGGGAACAACCCCAAAGTCAGCTTCCTCAAAAGGTTCCTTCATCCGAGTCCTCACTTGTCCGTGGGGACCTATGATCAACATCTGTATATGTGTTCCAAAAACACAACAGGGTGTCCAACATGTACAGGTAAAGGTGAGATACTCATTTTATAAGTTTATCACGATAGCCGCACAAGCGACAAACAACAGTTACAGTCACACATAAATACAGTTATAATAACAGTTATTCATATGAAACAATATCTCAAACACTATCATTAGTAATAATAATGCATGAGACTTCAATATCATCTTTCTAATTCATGTACTCCGGAGATCCTTACTACCCTTCATCGAGCGATAGGCCGCAAATACACCCGTAACACAATTGTTCTCATGAGTCGCCCTCTCAATTTAGGTCCGAACTCCAATTGTTCCAGGGAAATGCGTCATAACCATATCCTGAATAGTCCAGTCTCTGATTGAGTCCATTCGTGTTGGGCAACCGATTTACCATGGCACGGGGTTGCTACGCCACCGGCCACTTGTGGAGTTTCGAACACAGAATGTCCCTATAGACCTAGTGGTCTTAACTAGCTCAATTCTCAACTACGTAAGTTGTAGCTCGTTTTCAAATGGCACGTATGCCGGTTCATACATGTACATAGAAAGTTTCTATTTTCTTTTTTGTTCATTCTTTCATTGTCGAGCCATATAACTCACGACTCGTTTTAAAGGACATCAAGCATGTTCAAAAATCAAAACACAGGACACGACGTCCGGGTACTCAATCCACAAAACGCTAGTCCGACGTCTCGATCACTAGGTTTGCATTCATCTCAAAAATGCATCGTTTTTCCTTTCGGTCTTATTTTCTCAAAACAACTTTGGAAAACAAAACACACTTTTATTGTTCTTGACTAAAACATTTCCTTTTCAACGAAAACCATTTTTAAGGGAAAACACTTTTTCGTGAACGAAAACCATTTTCTAAGGTTCCACGTCTTTTTAAAACGCTTTTCTGAAACAAAACTCGCTTTGCACAACTTTCCACAAAACCAATATTTTCTTTTCAAAAGAATATAACTTTTTCAAAAAGGAAGGATTACTTTTCTTGAAAAGCAACACGTTTTCCCAAAAACACCTTTTTGATTTCAAAACTCGGTTTTCAAAACTTTGATTTCGATTTTCGAGTATTTTAATTATTTGTCGAGACATAGCCAGTCACATGCTCTTTATCAGTCCAGGATATATATATATATATATATATATATATATATATATATATATATATATAGACATCCAAAACAGTCCAGTATCACAACAAAAGTCTATCTAAGGCATCAATGCCACAAATCATCAACAAGTATATATATGTATGTTTCATTAAGTAAAACAACTTCATATCTCATTCAAACACATCTCCAAATCATAAATCAAAACCACCACATCACATATATCAATCAAGCACTATGAAGCTACCAAAATCAAATGAAATAACTCCCTTTACCTCTCTAAGTTGCTCAATCAAAACTTGAATGATTCTTGGCTCCGGCTCCGGTTTCATCCGCATCGCCTAAAATAATCAAATACAATTCAATTCTCAACAACAATCAACACAAGAAAGAAACATCTAAACATAAATTTTCTTCCCCAAAAAGGTCGAAGGTTCGGCCAAGAAAAGATAAAAAGGCTAGGGATCTTATTTGGTTTCAAACTTTTGGATGGTTGGTTCATAAGCTTGGTTAACACTAACACAAGTCCTATTACTCAAAAATATGAAACAAAACTCAATGTTCTTCATACATGAAGGTCTCAGCCATGAAGGGAAAATTAGGCTAGGAATTGATTTGGTTTTACATCACTTGGATTCAAAGACAATAGGAAAGGTAAGGATGGAATCAAGAGTTAGAAATCAAAAATTTGAACAAAAACACTATTCATCAAAAATCATAGGGTTCGGCCATTTTGGGGAAAATAGGCTAGGATGAGAGTTTGCTCATATGCTCTTGGATTTAGGTAGAGGATGATGAAGTGAGCTCAAAGAAATTGGTTTCCCATTAAAAGGATTTTTCTACAATTTCCTATGAATTTTTGAAATTTTGGATCATAAACTTGATTTTCATTAAAACAAGATTTGGACTTGAGATAGGAAGAGATTCATGAAGCTAAGAGATCATAGAAGTGATCTTACCAAAGAAAGGATGAAGATTGATCAAGGATTCAAGCTTTTCTCTCAAGGTTTCAAGCTTTTCTTAAGAGAAAAATGGAGTTTTTCTAAGGAAGAAGATGAAGTGTGTGAAGAAGGCTCTCAATCTGGTTTGGGGCGTGGAGATGGGGGCTGACCAGCCTATAAAACAACTCACTTTAAGGCAAAATGGTCATTTCCTTCAAAGGTAAAATGGTAAAAGTGAAAAAAAGTTAGGTTAAGGGTATTTTGGTCATTTCGCGTCCAGATATTTTCGAATGTCATGATGACTCTGGCATACTTTCCCATGTGTTTTGACATGATGTGACATCAAGATTATCCGTTAGCGGGTCCCGGTAAGTCCATATGCATCTCTGTTCTCCACCCGATTCAAGATTTCGCTCGAACGAAGGTCGGGAAGTGATTTTTTTGAAATTTAACAAAAACAAAGGAAATTAAATTCTAAGACTTACTGTCTCGTTCACAGGTCCATCTGAGGTCTCCTGAGCAATAAAATCGTATTGTCAGTGTAAAAATGCAGACCGGGCTCCGTTTGAGTTTTCAGCTCAAAATTTAATCGTAGCTTCGTACGATAACGTTGAGCATGAATATGGTCTCGATTTATTTTATTTCATTTTCTAAGTCCTTGAATAAAATATAAACTTACTTATATAACTTGTTGATTTATAGAGACAGTGAAAAATCGGGGTGTTATAATAGATTTGTTCAGAATCTGATGCAGAACCGTAGCCTTCTCAGTCAATCTCGAGTCTATCAGCTTGTCAGACAAGTTCTTTAGAAGACACTCTTTGACAGTGTCCATACCACCCAAGTCTTCTTCCCATTTGTCTTCACAAGTGATTCCAGATTGGGCACACCCAATGGCGTTAGAAATAGTAGCTTCAGAGGCGATCACTTCAATGTTGAGGACCTTGTTTCTGATTTCCATTGCCGAGATGGTAGGGTTAGTCCAAAACTCCCTTATGAGTGCTGGGTAGATGATAGGAGTACCTTCAAAGAAACTTGATCAGCCAGTAGCTTGAATGTTTAGGGAAACATCTATCTCGTGGTCAACGAAAAACTTTCGACTAAATTTGAACTCAACCAGTACCTCAGCAGTCTTAACATCAAAAGCTTTTCCTTTGCCCTTAGCAGCAACAGTTATGGATGATGAAGTCATTTTTTCAAAGAGAGAGGTTTTTCGCAAGAGAGAGTTTTTTCAAAGAGAGAGAGATGAAGATGAAGAGATTGTAAAGGTTTCACCTATATCAAATACTGTTATATATAAAAAAAACGGTTCACATTTTCAAATAAAATTTTAAAAGAAAAGAAAAGGGGCGAAGGGACGTACATTAAATGCGTGATGCACGTTCCAAACTTTGAAACCGTAAAAAGCAGTTTTGTCATAATGAAAAATGGAACGGACTCAGTTAGGGAATGAGAATTAATTTTGCCTTCGACAAAGATTTAGTTCAATTAATGCAATGGACGAACCAATCAACATATATATTGGACTTACATGTATTGGCCTAAAGTAAATATTGGACGCATGCATTGGACTCATCATCAATCAATGAAATACATGTTTAGATATTTTCTTATGAATGTGAACCTATCTTCAGCTAGAGGTTTGGTGAAGATATCTATCCATTGATAGTCTATATCAATAAATTGAATATCAATTATTCCTTTCTGCACATAATCTCTAATAAAATGATACTTGATTTCTATACGCTTTGCTCTAGAATACAATATGGGATTTTAAGACAAATTGATAGCAGTTGTATTACCACACATTATTGGAATATTTCTTACAAATATGTTGTAGTCTTCCAACTGATGTTTAATCCATACAAGTTGTGACCAGCATCTTGCAGCAGCAATGTACTCGGCTTCAGCAGTTGATAGGGTAATTGTGCTTTGCCTTTTGCTTGACCATGAAGCTAAGTTGGCCCCAATAAAGTGCCAACCTCCACTGGTGCTTTTTCATTCAATTTTATCTCCAACATAGTCAGCATCACAGAATCCAACTAATCTGTATTCATCAAATTTCTTATACAGCTGACCTAGATAAGTAGAGCCTTTGAGATATCTAAAGATTCTTTTAACTGCTGAGAGATGAGACTCTGTTGGATCATATTGAAATCGAGCACATAAACAAATACTAAACATGATATCAGGTCTGGACGCAGTTAGACATAAGAGGGAACCAATCATACCTCCATATACCATTTGGTCTACCTTTTTATCATTGTCATCCTTATTTAGTACGAACGTTGGATGCATTAGGGTATTCATTAGTTTGCAATCATCCAGCTTGAATCATTTCAGAAGCTCCTTTATGTACTTCGTCTGATGAATGTACACTCCGTCCGATGTTTGTTTGACTTGAAGTCCGAGGAAGAATTTTAGTTCTCCCAACATACTCATTTCAAATTCTTTCTGCATAAGCTCAGAAAACTCTTGGCAAAGAGATTCATCAGTTGCACCAAAAATTATATCATCAGCGTAAATTTGAGCAACAATAAACTCCTGTTTACTTGCTTTTCTAAAAAGAGTTGCGTCCACCTTTCCTCTTGAGAAGCCATTCTCTATTAGGAAGGTGTTGAGTCTCTTATACCAAGCTCTAGGAGCTTGTTTGAGTCCGTATAAAGCCTTATTAAGCTTATATACATGCTCAAGGCGGTTTTGATCATCAAAACCAGGTCGTTGTACAACATATACTTCTTCATTAATGAAACCATTCAAGAAAGCACTTTTTACATCCATTTGGTAAAGCATGATGTTATGATGTGCAGCATATGAGAGTAATATATGTATGGCTTCAAGTCTAGCTACTGGAGCAAAGGTTTCAGTATAATCAATACCTTCCTCTTGTGAGAAGCCTTGAGTAACTAACCTAGCTTCCTTTATTCCTTACGACTTTGCCATCTTCATCCAGCTTGTTTCGATAGACCCACTGGGTCCAATGATAGACTTATCCTTTGGCAAGGGGAGCAGCATCCAAATGTCACTACGTTGAAACTGGTTAAGCTCCTCTTGCATAGCGAGGATCCAACAATTATCCATTAGGGCTTCGTCCACTGACTTTCGTTCCAATTCAGATATGAAGACTGAATCAGCTGGTTCTCTGAAGGTTGACCTTGTCCGGACTCTGTCATTTGGCTTGCCTATAATTTGATCCTTGGGGTGGTAAGTCCTGAATTGCCACGAACGTGGGGTGTTAGCAACTTGCTGAGACGTTGAAGCATCTGATGCATTTTGAGTTGCGTTGGATGCTCCATTGAGACGACTCGCCGTCCCATTGGAGAACCTAAGATATTTAACTATCCTTAATCGTATTACAAAAGTTAGCGCGCCTTATTAATACGAAGCGAAGCGGAAGATTAATCGCGGAAACGAAACTAAATTAAGGCACGCAGCATATCAGAGTACACAGCTATGAAATACAACATATATAGGTAGCGGTTGCCCTATCAGTAGGGCTACAATAGTAATACATACATACTGAGTACGTCGGTACTGACAAAAAACAAAATACGTCAAAAGATAAGAAACTCTGATGCCAGCTACACTTCTGGTACAATGCTCAAATGCCCTCGAGATTAGGGTTCGTGGCTCGTCCACCGGCGACAGGCTCGTAAGGAGTGCCATCCAGCTCCTCAGCAACTGGTTCCTCCATAGGGTCTTCCCATAAAATAAAATAGACACACAGGGAAAATACAGGGAGATAAGAAACATACATCATCAAATATGGGAGAGGGCCAATAGTACAGAATATAAACATGCAGCACACAACACATAGAAAATATATACCACGCCAACAACCATCTCTTGGGTCATGCAATACAACCATCTCAAAAGTCACTCTCTCAGATCAAACCTCTACGAAGGATACTAATCCCTCTATGCATGTCGTCATCCTATATGCATGTCGGCCAATATCATCACGTCCCCAATTGGACATCTCCGTCGGGATTAATAACATCTCGTCCCAATTGGACATCCTCGTATGGATAAAAAAATACATCAAGTCCCCAATTGGAAATCCCGCCTCTGAATTAAAAACATCACGTCCCCAATTGGACATCCCCTTTGGGACCAAATATGTTATGATATGAAATTCTATGATATGCAACAAACATCCATCACAGATTGATAACGGAACCTCACACCTAAGCACTCGGCTACAGCCATGATGCACTGCATCCACATCAACGTCAACATCACGACGCCTTGCATCCACGAGCCATAGCTCCATGGTCAGGACCACGACGGTATCAATCCGAACAACAGCGTAATCTCACCATACTCTCATCAACAATCATCCAGCCAATCACAATAATAAAATATCACAACAATACATATGCCAATATAAATATCATCACGTTGACAGATAAATAGCTAATCGCATAGGCAGTTCAATATAACAGATCAACAGATAAGCACATAACCAGTTCAACCTATCAACCTCAATCAATCACATCCTCTAGATTATCATCTTAGTGATGATAGCCCAAAGGTACCTACACCTAGGGTCCAAGTACTTTGTCCAGGGCTCAACCTCTAGTAGGGTTTAAGGTTCCCCTACACATGTATACCATCTATACTAAGCTTGTCTTCCCAACGATAACAACTCTTTCTCCCCACCCGAAACTGCTACGCACGCTCGCCTTCCCGCACAAGCTCCCGAACACAGCTCCGCAGCCGGCACTTTAGCACGCTTTAGGGTGATTGAACACAGTCTGATCCTTCACAATAAATCACAACTTTAACATTAGTAAAAGCACATCTCTTTGTCTCCTAGGACCTAGGTTCGGCCATCAAGGTTTAAAATAGCTAGAGATTCTAACTCTTGGATGAATGATCCTCAAGTATACACACCACTAGAGTAAGTTTTATTACACAAAAACTTGAAGCAAAACTCATAGTTTTCACACAAGCTAGGTTCGGCCATCATTGAGAAAAATAGGTTAGAGATATCTAAAAGTTCCTAACTCTTGGATCAATGACCCTTAAGCATACATAACACTAGATCAAGTATCATTATTCAAAACTTGAATCAAAAACTCAAACCTTCCTACCCTATAGGTTTCGGCCTCTCCATACCGATATGGGCTAGGGAAGCCTTTTGGTTACATGCTCTTGGACAATGAAAGAGGATGATGAAACTAGCTCATAGAAATTGGTTTTACATTAAAAGGATTTTTCTACACTTTTCTATGGATTTATGAAGTTTGAAGTTCAAACTTGAACATAGCTTAAAAAACATGGTTTCAATGGAGGAATATGAAGATTAAGAGATCAAAGAAGAAGTCCATACCTCTTCGAGGATGAAGATGAGCAAGATGATCAACTTTGCTTCACAAAAGCTCTAGAGAATTTCTTAAGAAAAAGAGAGAAAGTAAGGAAGAGATAAGTTTTAGGAGAAATGAAGTTGGTGGAGTGTTCATTAAGGAGGGGGCATGGGGTAAGAAGGCAAGGGTAGGAAGGTCCAAAAAATTTCACTTAAGGGCAAAATGGTTTTTTCGCACAAGGGTAAAATTGTAATTGTGAAAAAGGTCAGGGGCATTTTGGTCTTTTCGCGTTCAGATATTTTCTGAAGTCATCATGACATTGGCACGCTTTCCTGGGTGATGTGACCTGACGTGACTTCATGTTTATCCGTTAGTGGGTCCCGATAAATCCCTATTCAGCTACGTTCGTCACTCGATTTAGGATTTTGCCCGTATAACTTATATTATTTCCCTTTTTAGTGCGAAAAACCAATTTTATCGAAATTGTTGGAAATTCGATTCTAAGCCTAACTGTTTCATTCACGAGTCAAAATTAGGTCTTCTAAGCAGTAAAATCTTACTGTTAGTGAAAACGCAGACCGGGCTCCGTTTGAGTTTTCGACCCAAAATTTAACTGTAACTCCCTACGATAGCATAGAACATGACTATGGTCTTAGATTATTTAAATTCACTTTCTAACTCTCGGATAAAATATAAACTCATTTATATAAATTACCGATATAAAAAGCAATAGAAAAATCGAGGTGTTACATTACTACCCCCTTAAAAGAATTTCGTCCTCGAAATTCGATGTACCTTTTAGAATAAATGAGAATATCGCTGCTGCATATCTTCTTCACGTTCCCAGGTGTCATCTCCTGTTGTAGCATCCCATATGACCTTGACTAAGGGAATCTGCTTCCCGCGGAGTTCTTAAACCCTCTTGTCTGCGATTCGTACAGGCAGTGCTTTATATTCCAAGTTCTCCCTTATCTGAATTGATTCAGGCTCTATCACGTGTGATGGATCAAGATGGTATTTTCTGAGTTGGGATACATGGAATACATCATGAATATTGGATAGGTTGGGAGTAGGGATGGCAATTTAGACCCTACCCGCTGGGTACCTACAAAAAATACCCACGATGGGTAGGGTAAATACCCGCTTTATGGGTATGGGCCCGGGTATGGATAATTACCCGCAAATTTGAATGGGTATGGGTGCGGATACGGGTACTCTAGTACCCACCCCGCCCCGCACCTGCATATATATATTTATATATTCATTTATTTATATTAATACATATAATTATAATTATAATTATATATAAATTTTTAAGAATATAATTAATCTAAAAGTACCCAACCTAGATAGTTCATTAGTGTTTTTCCCTTTCTGGTTGAGCTCTTTAGCCGTTCTTTCTCGAGCTAACACCAACACCATTCTTCCTCAAGCCAGCGTCGTTCTGGATGTTTATTGTGATATTTACTCGTTTTGGATGTTTTAGATATTTTTACTTAGTTAAATACTTTGGTTTGTAATGTTTTATGTGTAGATTTGAAAGATCTTTGGATGGTTTTTTAATTGAGTTATAATGATTTTTTTGTTATTTGTTGCTTTTTCTTAGTTAAAGTGCTGGTAACGGGTGCGAGTATGGGTATTTCGGTACCCAGAGGGTACGGGTACGGGCACTAAAGTTGCTATCCACGAGAGTATGGGTACGGGTACGGGTATTTTTTTCAAGTGCGGGTACGGGGACGGGTATTATAGTACCCTATCCAGACCCTACCCATTGCCATCCCTAGTTGGGAGGTAAGGCAATTTGGTAAGCAGCTGGACCAATTCGGCGAAGAATTTGAAATGGTCCAATGAATCTAGGTGTAAGCTTTCTGGATTTGATTGCCCTGCCAATTCCAGTTCTTGGATTGACTCTCATAAAGACATGATCGCCTTCTTGGAACTCCAAGGGTCTCCTCCTCTTGTCACTATAGCTCTTCTGTCGATCCAGTGTGACTTTCATCCTTTCCAGAATTTTCTTAACTTGGTCCGTTGTTCGCTGCACTATTTATGGGCCTATCAACTGATTCTCCCTGGTTTCATACCAATAAAGCGGTGTTCTGCACTTTCGTCCATACAATGCCTCGTATGGCGCCATGCCAATACTCGAGTGGAAACTATTGTTGTATGTGAATTCAATTAGTGGAAGGAATTTGTCCCAACTTCCTATGTTTTCCAAAACACATGCTCATAAAAGATCCTCCAACTATTGAATCGTCCTTTCAGACTGACCATCCGTCTGCGGATGATAGGCTGAACTCATCCTTAGCTTCGTTCCTAAAGCACTATTTAAACTCTGCCAAAACCTGGAAGAAAATCTCGGATCCCTGTCTGAATTTATACTCGAAGGTACCCCGTGCAATCTCACCACTTCCTTTATGTAAATCTGGGTTAATCTTTCCAGAGAATACCTCTGGTTGATCGGCAAGAAATGAGCACATTTCGTAATCCTGTCAACGATTACCCAAATTGCATCGCACTCCTTTGCATCGCATTCCCTTTGCGTCTTTGGTAGTCCGGAAACAAAATCCATTGCAATGCTATCCCATTTCCATTCTGGGACATCTAGTGATTGCAATAACCCTGCTGGTTTCTGGTGTTCAATCTTTGCCTTTTGGCACACCAGACAGGATTAGACATACTCCTCTACTTCCCTCTTCATCCCAGGCCACTAAAACATTCCCTTTAGGTCCCGGTACATCGTTGTAGATCCGGGATGAAAACTTAGCTTGCTCTAGTGTGCCTCTTCCAAGATCATGTTCCTAACTTCGCTATCCTTAGTCACACATATCCTGTCTCCAAACTTCAGGATTCCATCACCACCTTTCTTGAACTCTGAAGTCTTTGCTTCTTCTACCATCTGGTTCCTTTCCTGTAGGTACTGATCTTCTCCTTGTTTCTTCCAGATCAAGTTCAGAAAATCACTAGTGATAGTGACCATTCCTAAACTTATCTTATCCTTACACTAGTCCATGTCCAAGTTCAGATCTCTGAACTGCTCTAACAATTCCAACTCTTTCACCATCAGAGCCAACATATGCAAAGATTTCCAACCCAATGCATCTGCTACCACGTTGGCCTTTCCTGGATGGTACTATAGATCGAATTCAAAATCCTTTATGAATTTCATCCATCTTCTTTGTCGCATGTTCAACTCCTTTTGGTCGAACAGATACTTTAAACTTTTATGGTCGCTAAACACACTGAATTTAGCGCCATAAAGATAGTGTCTCCATATCTTCAATGCAAACACTATTGCGGCCAACTCTAGATCATGGGTTGGGTAATTCCGTAAATCCACTTTCAGCTGTCTGGAGGCGTATGCTACCACTTTCCTCTCTTGCATGAGTACGCAACCCAAACCTTGATACGATGCGTCACAGTACACATCGAACGACGTTGATGGATCTGGCAAGACTAGTACCGGAGATGTGGTTAGCCTCCTTTTCAGCTTTTGGAAACTAGCCTCACACTCTTCTGTCCATTCATACGTTTTTCCTTTCCTCATTAATTGCGTCAGAGGTAACACAATCTTCGAGAACCCCTCGATAAACCTCCTGTAGTATCCTGCTAGCCCGAGAAAACTTCTGATATCACTTACCATCTTAGGGCTTTCCCACTTAACCACAGCTACTACTTTTACAGGATCTACTGCTATACCATCCTTGTCAATCACATGTCCAAGGAATTGTACCTCCTCCAGCCAGAACTCGCACTTCGACAACTTGGCATAGAGTTGTCTGTCCTTAAGAACTTGAAGTATAACCCTCAAATGCTCTTGATGCTCTTCCTTGTCTAAGGAGTAGATACGGATGTCATCGATAAAAACAACGACAAATTTATCAAGGTACGATCTGAAGATTAAATTCATATAGTCCATGAACACTGCAGGAACATTAGTCACACCAAAAGGCACAACTAGATAGTCGTAGTGTCCGTACCGACTCTTGAAAGTTGTCTTCGGTGTATCATCTTCCTTCAATCTTATTTGATGATATCCGGATCTCAGGTTGATCTTCGAGAATACCGTTGCTCACCTCAACTGGTCCATAAGATCGTCAGTCCTTGGCAATGGGTATTTATTCTTGATCGTCACTTTGTTGAGCTGTCGGTAGTCCACACACAACCTTGAACTACCGTCCTTCTTCTTGACGAACAATACAGGTGCTCCCCACGAGGAAACACTTGGTCTTAAAAACTGCTTCTTCAGCATGTCGTCTAATTGCTTCTTCAACTCTGCCAACTCCGTCGAAGACAATCAATAGGGTGCTACCGAAATCAGTCCGACTCTAGGTACAAGATTGATTGCGAACTCTACCTCCCTCTTGGGTGGTAATCCTGGCATATCATCCGGGAAAACATCTGGAAACTCACGCACTACCAGCAAAGCATCTAGACTTGGAGCCTCCTTGGCTTCCAAAGAAAATAGCACCATGCATTCCTTTGATTGCACACCTCCCGACACACCATCACTAGCAGGCAATGATCCAGATTACTTGAAAAAGCAGAGGGTTTTATTTGAACAGTCTAGTACCACATGGTTGGCCGAAAGCCAGTCCATGCCCAGGATAACATCAATCTGCTGCATAGGCAGGCAGACTAGGTCTATGAGAAAAGATCGGCTCTCTATAACAACCGGGCATTGTAAACAGACAAATAGGTTGTCAGGGAATCACCCGTAGGTGTAGAAACAGTGAATTCATATGGTAAGGATGAAACAGGCAACTTCAATTGATCCATACACGCTAATGATAAAAAAGAGTGTGTAGCCCCTGAATCAAATAAAACAGATAAGAGTCCCCCCGCAACTAGGCACTTACCTTGTATCAGATCGGGACATTGAGAAGCTTCAGATCCTCTCATGGCGAACACTCTTCCCGTCGTCTGCGGCCTGTCCTACTGGCCCACCATAGGTTGCCTTGTCCCCGCATCTTGAATTCTTCTGTTAGTACCCCCTGGTCGACACTCGTTGGCATAGTGGCCCCACTTGCCACAACGGAAACAGTTGACGTTCGGTGCTTGAGATCAATCCTTCACTAGATGTGGTCCACCGTATCGAAAACATTTGGAAAATCCTGGTTGTCCTTGACTGGTATTACCCCTTCCAGCAGCTGTCGTTTGTTGACCTGGACGATTGTAAGGCTTCGCCCTTGGTTGAAACTTTCCTCCGCGACCGTTCTGACCAAAACTTCTGACTGGTCCACCACTTCTCACTTGAGCTTGTGTAACTCCCTCTTGGTCATGCCTTTCTAGAACTTTACATTTCTCTATCAGCTCTGGGAATGATCGGATGTTCAACGGTAGCATAGCCCTCTTCAGCTCGGGCCTCAACCCGTTTTCGATCCTTCTGCACACCCAGTCTTCATCCAGGTACACTTGGTAGAATTGAGAGAATTTCAGCAGCGCCTCGAATCTCATGGCGTATTCTCCAACTGACCTCTGTTCCTGCTTCAAGTTCAAGAACTCTTTCTCTTTCTTTTGACGGACACTCCTTGGGAAATATTTTTCCAAGAAGCTCTCATGGAACACTTCCTAGGCCAGTAATCTCCCCTCGGTCTCTAGCAGTCTCTACTTGTTCTTCCACTATGCTTCTGCTGCTCTGACTAGCATGAAAGCGGCATAAGTGACTTTCCTATCCTCTCTGCATTGGATAGCGACAAAGACCTTCTCGATCTCTTGCAGCTATAGCTCAGCAGCTTCTGGATTGCATTCTCCATGTAATTGGGGAGGATTCCCTTTCATAAAAGCATTCACTTCGGTGTTTACCACTCCACCTCCTCTTGCCGGATGCTGTTGTTGTCTAGCGTCCCTCTCTTCCTGTCGAGGCATAAACTGAGCATTCTGCTACATTTAGTGCAGCATTGCGGCGGCTAAATCTCTCATGGCCCTCATTGCTTCGTTCTAATCTCCGCCACCTCCGGTTCCTGAGTATCATCATTACGGTCGAAGTAAAATATTAATCAATAGATATATATATATATATATATATATATATATATATATATATATATATATATTATATGCCTTACGAACAAAACAGTTATCACACTCGATAACTTGCGCATCAGACACTTTACCCCACAGTTGGTATCCAATGGGGATCCAACTCATTAAGTCAGAACACTTCCTAGACCACATAGTTCGATTTAGAATCGAACTGCTCTGATACCACTAAATGAGATGACCCGTCGTCCCATTGGAGAACCTAAGATATTTAAATAACCTTAATCGTATTATAAACGTTAGCGCGCCTTATTAATTAATACGAAGCGAAGCGGAAGATTAATCGCGGAAACGAAAATAAATTAAGGCACGCAGCATATCAGAGTGCACAGCTGTGAAATATAAGATATATATACGTAGCAATTGCCCTATCAGTAGGGCTACAGTAGTAATACATACATATTGAGTACGTAGGTACTGACTAAAAACAAAATACGTCAAAAGATAAGAAACTCTGATGTCAGCTACACTTCTGGTACAAAGCTTAAATGCCCTCGAGATTAGGGTTCGTGGCTCGTCCACCGGCGTCAGGCTCGTAAGGAGTGCCATCTAGCTCCTCAGCAACTGGTTCCTCCACAGGGTCTTCCCATAAAATAAAATAGACACACAGGGAAAATACAGGGAGATAAGAAACATGCATCATCAAATATAGGAGAGGGGCAAAAGTACAACATATAGACATGCAGCACACAACACATAGAAAATATATAACACGCCTACAACCATCTCTTGGGTCATACAACACAACCATCTCAAAAGTCACTCTTTCAAATCTAACCTCTACGAAGGATACTAATCCCTATATGCATGTCATCATCCTATATGCATGTCGGCCGATATCATCACGTCCCCAATTGGACATCCTCGTATGGATAAAAAAAAAAACATCACGTCCCCAATTGGACATCTTGCCTCGAGATTAAAAACATCACGTCCTCAATTGGACATCCCCCTTTGGGACCAAATATGCTATGGTATGAAATTCTATGATATGCAACAAATATCCATCACAGATTGATACCGAAACCTCACACCTAAGCACTCCGCCACAGCCATAATGCACTGCATCCACATCAACATCAACATCAACATCAATATAAACATCACGACGCCTTGCGTCCACGAGCCACAGCGCCATGGTCAGGACAACGATGGTATCAATCCGAACAATAGCGCAATCTCACCATACTCTCATCAACAATCATCCAGCCAATCACAATAATAAAATATCACAACAATACATATGCCAATAAAATATCATCACTTTGACAGATAAACAGCTAATCACAGAGGCAGTTCAATATAGCAGATCAACAGAAATGCACATAAGCAGTTCAACATATCAACCTCAACCAATCACATCATCTAGATTATCATCTTAGTGGTGATAGCCCAAAGGTACCTACACATAGGGTCCAGGTACTTTGTCCAGGGCTCAACCTTTAGTAGGGTTTAAGGTTCCCCTACACATGTATACAGTCTATACTAAGCTTGTCTTCCCAACGATAACAGTTCATTCTCCCCACTTGAAACTGCTACGCACACTCGCCTTCCCGCACAAGCTCCCAAACACAGCTCCACAGCCGGCACTTTAGCACGCTTTAGGGCAATCGAACACAGTCTGATCCTTCACAACAAATCATAACTTTAACATTAGTAAAAGCACATCTCTTTGTCTCCTAGGACCTAGGTTTGGCCATCAAGGTTTAAAATAGCTAGAGATTCTAACTCTTGGATGAATGATCCTCAAGAATACACACCACTAGAGTAAGTTTTATTACACAAAAACTTGAAGCAAAACTCATAGTTTTCACACAAGCTAGGTTTGGCCATCATTGAGAAAAATAGGTTAGAGATGTCTAAAAGTTCCTAACTCTTGGATCAATGATCCTTAAGCATAGATAATACTAGATCAAGTATCATTATTCAAAACTTGAATAAAAAACTCAAACTTTCCTACCCTATAGGTTTCGGCCTCTCCATACCCATATGGGCTAGGGAAGTCTTTTTGTTACATGCTCTTGGACAATGAAACAGGATGATGAAACAAGCTCATAGAAATTGGTTTTACATTAAAAGGATTGTTCTACCACTTTTCTATGGATTTATGAAGTTTGAAGTTCAAACTTGAACATAGCTTGAAAAACATGGTTTCGATGGAGGAATATGAAGATAAAGAAATCAAACAAGAAGTCCATACCTCTTAGAGGATGAAGATGAGCAAGATGATCAATTTTGCTTCACAAAAGCTCTTGAGATTTTCTTAAGAAAAAGAGAGAAAGTAAGGAAGAGATAAGTTTTAGGAGAAATGAAGTTGGTGGAGTGTTAATGAAGGAGGGGGCCGTGGGGTATGAAGGCAAGGGTAGGAAGGTCCAAAAAATTTCACTTAAGGGCAAAATGGTCTTTTCGCACAAAGGTAAAATGGTAATTGTGAAAAAGGTCAGGGGCATTTTGGTCTTTTCGCGTCCAGATATTTTCTAAAGTCATCATGACACTGGCACACTTTCCTGGGTGATGTGACCTGATGTGACTTCATGTTTATCCGTTAGCGGGTCCCGGTAAATCCCTATTCAGTTCCGTTCGTCACCCGATTTAAGATTTTGCCCGTATAACTTATATTATTTCCCTTTTTAGTGCGAAAAACCAAATTTATCAAAATTGTTGGAAATTCGATTTTAAGCCTAACTATTTTGTTCACGAGTCAAAATTAGATCTTCTGAGCAGTAAAATCTTACTGTCAGTGAAAACGCAGACCGGGCTCCGTCTGAGTTTTCGACCCAAAATTTAACCGTAACTCCCTACGATAGCGTAGAGCGTGACTATGGTCTTAGAATAGTTAAATTCACTTTCTATCACTCGGATAAAATATAAACTCATTTATATAAATTACCGATATAAAAAGCAATAGAAAAATCGGGGTGTTACATCCATCCTCTTTAAGCGTTGGACGATCTTCTATATCATTCAGATTCATATCTGCAAAAGATTCATCTAGCTTTGATAATCTCTTATCAGGTTGTTTGTCATCAGACTTAACATGAATGGATTCTTCAACAACTAAAGTCCTAGAGTTATAAACTCTAAAAGCTTTGGAAGTTTCAGAGTATCCCCACAATATTCCATTGTCTACTTTGGCATCAAACTTACCAAGTTGATCCTTTGTATTATAATAAAACACTGACATCTGAAAGGGTGGAAATAAGAAACGTTGGGCTTGCGTCCTTTCCACAGTTCCTAAGGAGTCTTGTTCAAGATAGGTCTTATGTATATTCTGTTTTGAATGTAGCAGGCATTATTTACAGCTTCAGCCCAGAAGCGTTTGGAAACAGAATTATCACTGAGCATTGCCCTAGCCATCTCTTGAAGAGATCGGTTCTTTCTCT
This sequence comes from Ammopiptanthus mongolicus, assembly GCA_039655645.1. Classification (NCBI taxonomy): domain Eukaryota; kingdom Viridiplantae; phylum Streptophyta; class Magnoliopsida; order Fabales; family Fabaceae; genus Ammopiptanthus; species Ammopiptanthus mongolicus. Next base: position 46,358,112 of record CM077348.1, on the reverse strand, counting down.
CAACAACATCATTCTGTTGTGGAGTTCTAGGGGTAGAGAAATTGTGATGAATACCACTTTCGTCACAGAACCTTTAGAAAAGCTCATTTTCAAATTCGCCCCATGGTCACTTCTGATTGAGCTTATACATATGCCTTTTTCATACTGGACTCGCTTACAGAATATAGTAAAGATCTTGATAGACTCATCTTTGTGAGCAAGGAAATTAACCCATGTCCATCTTGTGTAGTAATCTATTATGACAAGCTCATATTTCTTACCACTAACAGAAGCCGTCCTTGTTGGACTAAACAAATCAAGATGCTACAGCTCTAATCGTCTTGCTAACAATGTTCTTGGACTCAAAAGAGTTCTTAACTTGTTTTCCTTTTTGGCACCCATCACAGAGAGCATCCGATCTATACACAATCTTTGGTAGACCTCTTACGAGGTTATGCTTGTTTAGTCTTGAGATTAATCTCAAACTTGCATGACCAAGTCTTTTATGCCAGAACCATCGCTTATCTTTAACAGACACTAGGCATGATACACTTTGCTTTGAGAGTTCCTCCAATTTAATCTTATACAGAGTATTTTGCCTCTTGGCAGTGAATAAGATGGACCCATCAGGATTCTTGACTATATACTCACCTTTATTGAAGGAAACATCAGACCCACTATCACATAATTGACTTATGCTAAGCAAGTTGTGTTTTAATCCTTCAACCAACAGAACATTATCAATAGAAGGAAAATGATGCTTACTAATCTTACAAATTCCAACTATCTTCCTTTTCTGGTTGCCTCCAAAGGTGACCCATCCTCCAGCCTTTTCACGTAGGTCATGGAACATAGACTTTTCTCTTGTCATGTGCCGTGAGCATCCACTGTCCAAGTACCAGGACTGGGGTCTTCTTTGTGTTGCTAAGCAAGTCTGCAATAGGGATTATCATGTTTTTAGGTACCCAGATAGACTTGGGTCCTTTTTGGTTAGTCTGTGGTCTTCGTCCATGCATAATGTTTTGCTTTTTGGGTATGCATTTTGAGAAGGTGTGACCACTCTTCCCACATAGATTGCAATAAACAATAGATGCATGCTGTTTGGTTCATTTTGCTTTCCATGAAATTTGGAATTCTTATGATAATGATTGGGTCTTGATATTTTGTGAGAAGCTTCTTGTTTCACAAAGTCATAGCCTAAGTCAGACTTATCGTGAGGTGATCTTGAGTACCTCAATATTAAGTTTAGCTCTTTTGAACCTCCAACAAGCTTTGATACGCTTTTGATTAGGTCGGATACCTCTTGTTTGAGTCTGGTTACCTCAAGAGGTTCACTAGACTCAAAGGTGAGTTTATCAGTTAGACTGATATTCTTAACTTTCAGCTTATTGTTTCCTTCAATGAGCTGCTTATTTTGCTTGCTGGTATCTTCCAGTTCTTTTTTATTTTTGAAAACTTTCTTCTAAGCATGATATATTGATGATGCAGTAAGGAGGAATCATTTAGCAGTTCATCATATGCTTCTTGAAGAGAGTCAGAAATAGATACCTCTTCTTCCTCTGATTCATCGTCTGATGAAGTGTTTGCCATCAAGCAAACGTTTGAAGTAGGAGAACTCCTTGGTCTGAATAACTGCTCTAAGGTGCCCAGCTTCTCCTTAGTAGTTCGAAACTGTAAGACCATCTCCAATCTTGGTCGATCTAGAGTATTGATGAGACACCAGTTAGCACGAGCGTTCAACGAGTACCATCTGATATCTTCATTCATCCAGTTAGCCAAGCTTGGGCGCTATTGAGCCGTCCTCAAGAGATATTGTTGGATGATGATCTCCATTAGTGAATACGTTCCACAACTCAAAGTCTTGAGCTTGGACGTATATTTGAAATACAGATCTCCAGTAAGGATAGTCCGTTCCATTAAAAATGGGTGGAACATTCCATTCTCATTCAGAGGTGACTTCCTGAGTTCTTTCTTCGGGAACAACAAGTTGTTCATCATCTGAAGAGTCTTCATTTTGAGCATTGGACCATAGACAGAGGTTAGCTTCCTCATTTGCTTCTTCCTACTCCTCAGAAGAATCAAGGTCTTCCCAAGTTGCCATGAAGTTCTTCTTCTTCTTTTTGAAGAACTTCTTATTGTCCTTTAACATAGGACAGTCAGCTTCGAAGTGGCCTAGCTTGTTGCACTCGAAACAGACTAGTTGACTTTTGTCCTTGGACTCAGCACGGTCCTTGAATTTTTTCTTTTGAAATGGCCTTCTTTTTAACCCATTTTTCTTTCTCCACATATTTTGGATTTTGCTGGAGATGAAAGATAGCTCGTCATCATCAAATTGATCAGCATCATTGCTAGACTCATCAGCTTTTACAGCTTTTGAGCTATTGGACTTTTGAGCTTTTAAGGCAATCCCTTTGTTCTTCTTTCCAGAATTATCAAGATGAAGTTCCTGTTCATGGACTTGCAACGTTCCTACCAGATCATCCCAGGTCAAAGTAGAGAAATCTTTTGCCTGGGTGATTGCAGTGACGAATGGCCTCCATTCCTTAGGCAAACTTCAAAGAATCTTAGTAACATTCTCTTTGGTAGTGTAAACTTTCCCAATGGATTTTAGGTTGTTGGTGATCGTTTGAAAATGACCCATCATGCTCAGGATGGACTTTCTTTCAGCCATGTTGAACATTTCATACTGGCCAACAGCATGATAATCTTTGAGTCTTTTACCTTGGTAGCCCCCTCATGGAGATTTGACAAGGTATCCCAGATTTGTTTGCCTGATTCACATACGTGAATCTTCTGGAATTCATCTGGACTTACAGCACACATCAAAACATATCTTGCTTTGTGATTTTGTTCCATCTTGGCTCTTTCAGCATCAGTCCATTCTTCTTCAGCTTTTTCTGTACCATCAGCGTTGAGACACACATTTGGACCACTCATGATTCTAGTCCAGAGTGCAAAGTTTGTACTTAAGATAAAACCTTTGAATCTCTCCTTCCAGTACAGGTAGTGGGTTCCGTTGAAAAACGGAGTTCTGGTCATGGAAGTGCCTTCCATAACAGGTTGGCTCCCGCTTAGCATGCCTTGTCCTGTCATATCTGTTGCAGGATCTTTTCCTCTACACGGCTAAGTGCTCAACCCAGAGGCTGAGCTCTGATACCAATTGAAAGAACCTGTTTGAAACACAAGAAAGGGGGGTTGAATTGTGTTTCTTAAGTTTTTAAAACTTTTTGCAAGCAGATATATATATATATATATATATATATTTTCACAAAGGTTGGACGTTAAAACAACAGCGGATTAAAAAAGCTTTTCCAAACACTAGTTGGATGCTTACTTAGAAGGATTAAGATAAAAGAACAAATGCGTTAAGAAATCAATTCAATCCCAAGGAGTTAGCTAGAAAATAAACTAAAGCAAAAACAAGAGAGAGAAAAATAACATAGAGATGTTATCCTGGTTCACTCTTCACCAAAGAGCTACGTCCAGTCCTCTCTACTTGAGAGCTTTAACCACTATAACAAAATCCTTTGTTACAAGTATTCAACACCTCTTCAGGCAACACTAAGTATTCTTTTCCAGTCAAGCCTCTTCAAGCTCAAGTATTCTTTCTAAGCAAGCCTCTTCAGGCTCAACCAACTAAGGTTTGAAAAAAAGTTTTGTTCTACTAACTCACTAAGAGTGAGGGTTTGAAACTAAGCTTAGAACTCTAAACAATACTCTTCGTAGAGAGTGATATGAAAGTTTAAGAACAGAGTAAGCTTGTAAGCTTTGATTTTTTTTCTTGATCGCTTGTTTCCTTGTATGCTTGTATTTGCTAAAGTTCGGTAACTTTGCATCTTCAAAGGTGGAGGTATTTATAGCCTTTGGCTTTGAGCAAACTTCAGTCTTCAACGGATGGAAAAGGATACGTTCTGATCATGCATTAAATGCGTTGGTCCATTGAGTCTGATAACTTGTTGAAGCTTCTTATCAGCAAAGTAGACTATCAGGCTTGATAGCTTGAAGTAGTGCTGACACCATTTCCTTGTACCCGAAAGTTGCCTTTTCTCTTTCTTTTAGGAGATAGTCAAATCCTTTTGTGTCAAAGACAGATTGGCTTCAGTTTTCGATGGTACGAAGAACACAGAGGATGTTTGTCCAAAAGATACTAGCTTTTACACATAGAATAATAATTGCAAAAGGTTTACATATGTGTTCGCACTAAAAGATTATTAGGACATTGGACTTGATAAAGAGAACATTCATTTGAAAGAGTCTTTGGACACAGATACATCGTTTTAAAGATTATAGTCTAGACGAAGCGAGAACTTTTAGTCTTTGGACGTATTCGTAGTCCTTGGACTTAAATAGTCTTTAGACATAGATTTTCCTGCACAGTTAAGATAAAACATTAGTCCAAAGCTAATCTTTGTTCTCTTAAATTAGTCTTTTTTTAACATCAAAACTTAAGGGATTAATGGACCATAACCACCTTGGTTCCAACATTTTCCTTATAAACAATGAGTCTTTTACACTACTATTATCCATTTAGAATCTTACAAAATAAATGAGTTATAGTTTTCATTTGAAAGTAAAGAGGTGATTCAAAGTAAGATGTATTTCCGTTTTACACTAAGTAAAAGAAAATAGAAATCACTTCAAAGGAGTTTTACACTAAATTAGATATCTTATGAATATACGTATAAGTTTTCAAACTATGTTTGATAAAGGAAATTTCATGAACCAATTTACTACCAAGGAAAATATTTCGAAGATTTACTATAATTAGCGTAAACACGTATTATCTTCAAAAGGAAATTCAATGAGTTCCACAATGGCCTCACAAAGATTAAATAAAAGATATGTACCTATACCTTGTGGTCGTGGAAAATCATATCCCATGCCCTTAATGATTTAGGTCATCTAAGGATCCATAATGATTAACCACAAAGAATTACTTATACAAAATAAGAAATGTTTCCTTTGATAGATAAGTGAGAAGATATGATGAAGGAATCCTTGTGAATTATGTTTTCCAAAATACATTTAGGATATGGAATAATTTATCATAAGACATGAACATCGTTTTCCGAACGACGAAGTTATACGTGGACACAAGGAGCGGAATCAAGAATGGGCGACTGATGGCGAGTCATGTGAAAGTGGGTCTCGTAGGGGTGCCCTGTGGTTTATCAAGAGATAAACGTCGTGATATAGTAATGGTGTATTACTTGTATTGTGTTGTGACATTGACTAAATGTGACACCCACTATCTCGCTCATGATAATTAATACAAAGGATCATACAAGTCTTTAAATTAAAAACGTGTTAAAATAAAAACTTGTTTAAAGAGTAGCAAGTATCACATTATCCAAGACAATTCACCATATGAACCAAATATGTTTTAAACATTTAAAACTCAACAACTGCGGAAATAAACTAAACCCGAAACCCGATGTCACATATCAGAGCTGGTATACAATACACCGATAATACACCGGATAGAACGGAAAACAAACTAGCAAACTAGCAACCTAACTGCTAGCAAGCGATCTCCTCGGGATCACTCCTCAGTAGTTGGCTCACCCTCTTCTGCATAAACAAGGTACATGCATAGAACAACAAAAGTATGGAGTGAGAAGTCATATACATATGAATATAAACGGTAACAGAGTAGTTAGTAAGATGAGCATACAACATACAATCATACAAACATAATATATCATGTTAAAGAATACGTGCAATGCTATGCAACATCACTACTCCATGCACATGTGGATCCATCAACTCTAACTCTGGAAAGACGACTAGGAGTACATATCTGTTTAACCAACAGGGATGCATCACTATAGCAGATGATCTCCACAGATACTCTCATTAATCCTGAAAATGTATAGTGGCTTGTCAGGGTAGTTAGGTTGTAAATAGGACGCTCCGGCCATGGGTTGCAAGTCCATGCCATAAGGAACCTCCTTACCCAACCCTACCCTCAAGGCTGGGATAACACCCATCGTGGCCTCCACCGTCGTGATTCATCGTTTGCTTTCTGCCTAAACCATCATGTTTATGCAATGATATATGCAACATATGACCAACCATCCACCATCATCATCATTAACAATGATTATTGAACTTGACCATCAACGATGATTATAAACAACATCTGACGATAACCCATCGTTATCGTCTTTATCAACACCACAAATAGCAACACATCGTTACTATTAGTATCATTATCTTTATTAAGTATTATCTGAATTAACTAAGCTTCTATCCTTATTTTACTTACCGATATCCCCATTAATGTTCTTATCTTAATTTGATTACTATCCTCAAAACATATTCTTTAGATTATCACATTCTTCACTTACTTTCTTTATTTAACTTTGTAAGATCATGTGGTTTCACTCATGCCCGATAATCAATTATTACCTATTATATTCAATTACTGCTATCCTAGTAATCGATTATTGCTAACCTAATAATCGATTATTACTACGTATTAATCGATTATCACCCTGTTACAACAGCTCTTGTACTTAGTTTAAGAGTATTTTCTAATCTAGAATGTTTTTAACACTCATAGATCGACACTTATGTGTTTGAACTATAATCCTTGGGTTATCATCCTCACCTATCATACTAACTCCATTTATTATGAACTTTCACGGACCTATAACTGGGTCTATGGCTTAAGATTAATTTAACGTCAACTTTCAACGCTTAATCAACATAGCCATCCATCATACTTCATCATTATTAATATGAAACATGAAATCAACACGTATAATCATGCCATAATAATAATAACTCACATCCAATAATCACAAGAATCAAGAATATCACATATAGTCATTTAACAACACCCTTAGACATACATGAATACATAAATAAGGTTCAAAAGTCATATATCATATATCAATATACAATTAGGGTCATGGGTTAACCCTTCATTTTACGCTACCCCAAAACCTATATTCATACTGACCTTCTCCCCCCATACCTGGTTTGACGGAACGAAATCCAAGGAAGAAGAGAGTAAACGAGATCTGTTCTTGATTCCGTCTCAGGGCTCAAGCGCTTAATCAAGAATACAACGTAACGAAAGGAATATATTCAATTCCTAATCCAATAAAAATTGAAGGAAAAAGGATGACCTTTAGAGTTGGTTACCTTACCTTGATCACAAACTAAAAGACTTACTAGAACAAAGAAGAGGAAGAGTTGCCTTTGTTAGAACCAAAACAGTAATGGCTAATGACCCCTAAAAGTTTTAATGATTACCAAAATTATTATATGCTTATTAAATTCACTCAAAGTCAAGTTTATGCTAATCCATAACGTCAAAAGACCTTCTTATGCTTTTGACTTCAGACGGTTCTCCAAATATAAAGTTTCATCTAGCTCTTAAAGGACAAAAAGCTCAATGCAATATCTTCGTCCAAAGAAACTTCATGATTCGTCCAAATAATCTTTTGGACTATAGTGGTAAAGGTTTACGTACAGCCATGATCATATAGTTTTGTGCGTCCAACTGTTTATACATATTGTGCATCCAACTGTCTATATTGTGCATCCAATTGTCTACACTGATTGTGCGTCCAACTGTCTATATAAATGGTGCGTCCAACTTTTTATATATATCTTTGCGTCCAACTAACTTTATTTTGCAGATAACGTGGCTCTCTCTTTCAAAAGTCTTAATTGTTTTTAAAATGAAATATCTTTTTCACATAAGACAAAAGAAGGTACAAAAGTCGTACACAGCAAACCACGTAGAGCAAAGAATCACGTAGAGCAAAACGCTTGTCGGCCATAAAGGCAAATCAATCTGCTATAATTCAAGCTGCTACTACCAAAAGCATCCTCATCTTGAAAGGACAGTTACTCAACGGAGAACAACTGGCAAATGGACTTGTGCCTAACGGATATTTGAATATGTCTAAACGGAAAAGTTTCCTACTTTTTTTGAAATCAAAAGGTCAGACAAAGTTATAAGAAGACCCTCTTCTGAAGAAGCAAACACAGAACACAAGAGAAAGAAATTATTCAAGAGAAAATTCATTGTGCAACAAAAAGCTTCAAAGCAATCACTCTCTAGAAATCGATATGTAAACCTCTTATTCTTTCATTGTAAAGTTACAAACAGATTGTTAAGAGCTGTATCGTGTAGTACTCTCACTCTTAGTGAGTCTGTAAAAAGCTTGAAAAACCCACTCAAGTCTTAGGATTTGTTGAGCCTGAAGAGGCTTGTCTGTAAAAGAATACTTGAAGCCTGGAGAGGTGTAGAATACTTGGAGTTGTAGTCGTGGAGTGACTAGGAAACAACTTGTGAAAAGTGCTAAGTGATTTAGTGGAAAAACCTTCTCAAGGAAGGGACTGGACATAGCTCTTTGATTTGAAATAGTGAACCAGGATATATCTCTGTATGAATCTTTCTATCCCTATCTTGTTAAGTTTATTTATTTACTAACTTGGGGATTGAAAACAAAGTCTCTTAAATGTTGATTATCGTTTTTATTTGATTCTTTCATCTTGCTTGTCTAAAACGCTTTTCAGAAAAGGATTTCGAAAATTGGTTAAGAAACACAATTCAACCCCTCTTCTTGTGTTTCCCTGTTTCACTTTCAGCCTTATCTTTGGTTCAATACACTTGCTGCATAATGGTGTCAAACGGAACCCAAAAACGTTCATAATCAGTCCTCAAATCAAGAAAACTCAAAGAGAATTAGGAAAGAGACAAGGGTACACGAATTTACCTCAATTCTAACCTATTAAGGTTAACAAGAACAAGGAAGAATGACTACACAAAGACTCTGTATCAGCTGCGGTGATTTTCCAACGAAAACGGGTAAAACGGTTTACGTTCTTGATGAATCTCAAAAGGATTAAGAGAGAACCTTAAGAGATTGAGAAAGGATGTTTTCAGAGGTTTAGAGACTGCCAAAATAGGGTTTATTTCGTGCCCAAAGGGTTTAAAAAGGAGTTAAGACGAAATGGGCCAAAATAAGGATTGAAAACCCGTTTCTGCATAAAAACGCAGTCATAATCGATGATTGTTTTGATTGTCAAAGTGCGTACTCGAAAACCCATCATAATCGACTATGGCTACTCTGAATTGTTTTCTGAACTCATAATCGATTACCATAATCGATTATGGATGTTCTGGCTCCTTTTTACTAACACTAATCGATTATGGTCTGGTTTGACAGCATATGCCCCTTTTTAAGGCTAAACCACCCAAAACATATACTTAAACATCCAACATGAAACTAAGGACATAAATAAATCAACTTATAAACATATATTAATACATTGATGCATGTATAAACGAAAATTGGGGTGTTACACTTGATATGCATATGCATCTGTGCATGAGTAGGGCGTTATGCCTGGGAGTTGAGCTTACACCTTGGTGCAGGTGCGATTGCCTAAGGTTGCGATCTTGAGGATCTTGGGGACGTTAGGGTTGGGAAGGACACATGTGGCCAGAGAGTAGCTCCTCTGTGTCGTGGGTACCCATCAAAAAACACTGACATCCCGACTTAATACCGGGCAAATCATGATTTGGGTAAAGAACGTTTGGCTTGAGCTGTTATAGCAATTGTGATCTTTGATGTGGCACTGTGGGGCTATGATAACGCAGACAATGTTCTCCCAATCACTTACTCTTGTTATGTTTAGCTCCATGGGGTAGGGGTTCGGTCATGTTGCATATCGTGTCATTGCATACTTGAGTTGATGATTGACTCATACTGCTATTGATTGATATATTAACTATGATGCTATGTGATGAGTTAATATGTTATGGATGCCTATGTGCTATATGCAGTTTGGGTGTGTGTGTGTGTGAATTGTACCACTGCTATTCTGGTAGTGTAATGTGCAGAATCTCACCTCATTACTTTTGTTGTTACGCTGATCGCGTGGTTTCATCTGATTCTTGTTAGTAGTCATGGCGAGTGACCCATCTTCTCAGCTGACCTTGGACGTGGTTCTTCACGACAGCGATGACGCTTGGACGATCCACCCCGACTGGCGTTGTACTTATATGGGCGATGTGAGCCTCACTAGCAGGAAAGAGTCGTCGTACTCGATGATGTCCTCGTCGGAGAGAGTCTGCACCCTGCGCATCAGTGGATAAGGGAGCTCGGGAGTTACCCAGCCGCCACCACCACCACCAGCTGATCAGCCACATCTGTCGAGCCTCCAGCTCGCAGTTCATCCGGTGGAGCCCAGAGACGTGTATGTAGACCCTTCATTGATGCCGCCACCACCTATTGCACCATCTACCTCTACCTTACCCATACCTGCTGCCAGTCTGTCTGTTTCCGTGGTCCCACCCCCGGGGCCTGCCTTTGTGCCTTTCGAGGTGTACCCTCGGGTTCCTCGCTAGCGGGCGAACATGACAGTGACTGTGATGACAACCAAATGGTGTGGTTGCCTTTTGAAGATCGTTTGGATGAATTCAAAAGATGATAATTGCATGTTCTTAGTTAGAAATAAAATGAATCAACATAAAAGAGAAGAAAATAAGAAAATTGTGAAGAAAGAGATGGTGTAGGTGCCACAAACCAAGAAGGTTTGATAAGCCAAGTGATGTTCGTCACAAAAACCTTGGATTCTTGATAAGAACTAAGTTTGGTTCAACCAAGAACCTAGGAGAACAATTCTCACAAATGGAATTAATCCAAATTCAACATCCAAGTTATCTTATTCCATGTTTCTAGGTGCATACATATAGTAGTGGAAGGCATGAAGATGCCATCAAAAGGTCACCATAAAGTGACTTGACCCCACTCATAACATAGAATAATTCCTACTAAAAACTAATTAAAAGAAAAGAACCATAACCACCAAATAAAGACTCACTAATGTGTGGCTATTAACTCCATAACCACCATATAATGACTCTCCAATAAGTGGCCAAACATTCCATAACCTCCCAAGGAGTTACTAAGGCATGCAAGCCAAAAGTTAACCTCCTTTCTTATCTTAAAATTCGACCCCACTATCATACAATAGCCAAATAACATATTGAAATAAAAACTAACTACAAGCTTAAAACAAAATGGTCAAATCCGTCCAAAATTTCGTGTATAAATTCTAGCCCTATTTTCTTCATGATAAAGATTGAATTAGGTCCTGATGATAGAAATACAACTTGTAGAAAATTCCCTTGGCTTTCCAACGCCACCAAGAACACGGAAATCGGATTATCAGAGAACAAGTTATAATCAAAACAAGGCATAAGGTCACTTGGACTTGAATGGTTTGACCTCCTCTTGTTGCAAACTTGAATTGCCCCCCTTGGCACATATCAGACTGGTCGTAAGAGCACACCGGCCCATGATAGGGTAGCCTTTTCTATCCCCCTAGTCTGTCTCTTGTCGGATGATGAGGAGATGGATGAGGAGGAGGAGGAGGAGGTCCCAAAGTATGTGCTTGAGGTAGCCCCCGCCAGCACGAGTTAGGATGCATGGTGGTTGAGGACCGACGAGGAGCTGCTACGATACGCGGAGCAGATTATGAATGGGTACGACATGCAGTCTTTGGAGGCCGCCGAGGACGAGGAGGAGGAGGACGTCTCGGAGGAGTACTACTCCGACGAGTAGTACTGTGCTTGTTATGGCCAGTCTCTAGTATTTCCCCCGTGTCTGTATGTTTATGATGTATCCCCTTCCCCATTTTCTTTTGTGGACCTGCGTCTCCTGTAGCTAGGGTTATTTTCTGCCCCTTTCTGTTGTATCCTTACAGTTGTACTAGTTTATATCAGAACCATATTTTATATATATGAAAGCTATTGTTCCCCTGACACTGCATGTGAGTATATACTTATATGTACGTATGTAAAAGTTTTCAGACCTTGCAAAGAAAAAAAAAGAAAACTCATATTTTCAGTATGCTTTTTATATTTCCTCATTTTATTTTTTTGTCTTGTGTTAAATAATTGTGACCCCTAAAGTGGGGTGTTACAGAGGACGACCTCGGTGTTAGCACCTTGTACTGAAAATTTCATTTGGTGTTTGTTTTTGATTTTGTTTGCCGACCCAAGGTCCAAGCTACCAAAGCTAGGGCTTTAGGCCTAAAAAAGATAAATTAATATTACTATTAGCTTTAAATAAAATTTAAATAAAAATATAATAATTTTAATAAAATATTATTATTAGGTTTTAAAAGGCCTCAATTCAGAGTTTGCTTTAGGCCTCCATAGATGTTGGGCCGGCCTTGCTCACGTGCAACAATGAGCTCGAAAGAGATTGTATCACGCTGCCGTGAGCTCCATCCATCAGAACCATCGCCCCTAAATCTCTACAGGTCGTCACCCTTCGCGTGTCCAACTCCTCCGGAACTGACGTCCCCCTTCGTTCTATGTCTCATGCCCATTTTTTTATTGTTAAATCAATGGTCCAAGACGAGGGAGGACCGGTCCTCCTCCCAAAGTTGGGAGGACCGAAGACCTTGCCAACAAGGAGTGCCAACATCCTTGTACAACAAAAGCTAGTACAAAGCATGCATGAATTAAACATCTAGTCATATTATCAAAATTATTCCTATACAATAATAAGGTTTCTACAATTAATGAGAAATGTTAAATTCATTACAATGAACCATGCGGTCAACAAGGTGGAAGAGAAAAAAGAAAAAGAATACAATAATCCATAGAGAAAGGAAAGAGGTCAAATACAATGACTACAACTTTCAATAACACAATTAACACAAATAATAGTTGCTATAAGCCGTAATAACACAAATAAAATAAATGCACTAATGTATTGGTAAACAAAAGGGAAGAACATGGAGAAAACTAAAAAATCAAACTTGAAGAAAATTGAATACAAAAAAGAAAGGGACCACCGACGAATAATACTTAAAGAAGGTGACTTATTTTTGTTGCTATTAGGGTGAAATAATTAGTTTCAAGTTCGATAGAATGGGTGGAAACCAAGGTATAATATTAAGCTTATCGACAGATGAAGCCTTAACCACAATTTTATGGACTGGTCCAAATTGTGAAACCTTGAGGTTCGAATACTTAAAGGAAATGGTTACAATTCGATAGTATGATTTGAAGTTCAATTTTGGAAATTCCGACAAATTTGACTATCAAAAGGAAGTCTCGTCAGTTTGAATGATTGCGGTTATTGAAGATCAGGAGTTTGAATTTAATTGAAGAAACTGTTGAGACAGTTTTTAGGAAGTAAAACGTGCAAGAATAACTTTAACACATGTCAGCAACATAAGGTTCAAACAATTATTTGTTCCCCCTATAAATACTAGTTAGGATGTTGTGATCAATGTTATAAAAATTCTAAATATCTCAACAACAATAGCTTGACAGATTTTTTTTGAAGTATGTCTTCCTTTTCTAATTCCAGCTATTTCAATACAATGCAATTGTCATTTTTATTCATATGCTTTTGTTTTACTTTTCTGCTCTTTCCATTTTATTGCCTTATTTATTGATTTCATTTACTTTCCAATTCTTTAATTTCTTGTCTCCCCCTTTAAACTTCATTTTAAGTTTCTGTGTTTCTTTTTAGTCGAAGTTTACATTCTCGCATGTTTATTATACATTTTCAATTGAGTTGAATCTTATTGTTGATATTTAACTTTTACTGATTCGTTTTAAGTTTACTAAGTTGCTTGTGGAAGATAATCATTTTATTGATACAAGTAAGATTACCACTGAAATTTAGAATCCACGTTGAATCTTGAAGATAATTATTGACCTACTATAGAAGTCAATATAACCAAATTTCACCATAAATTGTCGTACATGAAACTTCTCTTTCAACCTGTGGTGCATCGTGGAAGCTCTTCGATGAAAGATCTTTCTCTCCCAAAAGAATTTCACCAAGTATGAAAACAAAAATTGGTGTGTCAGAACCAATGTTGCTGCTCAAATGGAGCGAGATATCGTGAGGGAGAAAGTAAACAGATAAGTAAGGTAAGGAGAAATTTTAGTATTTTGATACACTATTTTCTTATATTTCCACCACATGGGAATATATCATTCTCACCCTTCTTAGAGAAATAAAGATCCATCAAATTTTCTTGAGTCAACTCAAATAGTTAAATTACGAAACATGAATGATGAGCGCGGATTCAAGCTCCCCCAATCAGTAATCAATTTCACTATGAAGTGCTCACAAATCACAATCACAATACATATACGGGAAAGCTAAGAGAGAAGAAAATAGTTGAAACAACTTTGGCAATTGAGAGTGCCCTAACCAAAAGAAAAAGATCACAAAATTGAAAATTCCCATAAAGTCCCATACCATACTCCTTCCTTCCAAAGCCACCGAGGATCACAACAAAATCTACCATTCTGTCTTCCACCGCTTCAAGATTCTCTCACTCTCAGATTCTCTCTCCGCCATTGTCAATGTCGACCCTTCCTTCTCCGCCACTGCCTCCGGTGGCGCTTTAGCCACTTCCGGCGACGGTGCTTCTCCGGCTGGAGAATCTTCCTCGCCGGAGATCCCCTGCAGCGGTTACTTCCAATTTTTCTAGGGTTTTCTGATCGTTCAATTCTTTCCCGAGACGACGCTGTCGTTAGATTTTAGTAGTTCTCTGTGGCATCGGCGCGGTCGTCGTCATGGCTCCGGCGCGAAAACGTGGTGCGAACAAGGCGAAGGCCAATGGCCAGTTGAGTTTGGGAGATCTCGTGCTCGCTAAGGTCAAGGGTTTCCCTGCTTGGCCTGCCAAGGTGCGGTTTCCTTCATCACATGGATTTTGAGTTTTTGTTGTTTCTTCGAATTTTATTGATACCTTTCAAATCTTTGTGTTACAGTGCTGTTTGATTCGGTGACGTCTTTGTTAAGTGTTTCGGGTACTTGGTTTTTGAATGGATACGTTTATCTTTTTGAGTAAATTCTTTGCTGTGTTTGTGAAATTGTGCATATGAGTGTTTTTTGCATTGTTCGTGTCTTGATATACTTTTTTAAGTGGGTTCACAGACTCTTGTAGTCGAACATTGTTGGGCTTTTTGGTAATTTGATTGATCTAGAAATGTTTTGAATTATTTTACTTCATAGGAGCATTACTTTTCTCCTTTTTTGTGATCATTCGGCATCGGTAAGTGGTTAACAATTTTGTATTTTTAGCGTCCCTTTCCATTAATTATCCCAGTTAACTAACCAGTTATAGAGGTTGAATTTTCAATTGTTAACTAACTAGGGGTACTGATTTTGTTAATTCTTTATGTTCAGATAAGCAGGCCTGAAGATTGGGAGAAAGTCCCAGATCCGAAGAAATATTTTGTTCAATTTTTTGGCACGAAAGAAATGTAAGTCTCTCTCTCACCTGTTTTGATTGTAGCATTAGCATATAACTAAACAATGTGTGAATGGCAAGGTTGTCAAGCACTTTGGTGAATGTTAATAAGTTCTTTGGTAATTGATAAAAAGGGCAGCCTGGTTCTATAGAGCTTCAGCTATTCTCAGGATATAGGGATGGGTTGGACCTACTATGTGGATCTATAATAGCTAGCCTTACCTTGTATTTGCAAGAGGTTGATTACACGACTCGAACTTGTGACCTCTAGGTCACATGGCAACAACTTCAACCATTGCGTCAAGTCTCCTCTTTAGTAATTAATGATGGGAGAAAAAGGACTATTATTTGAATTTGCACCTAGGTTATATAATTTTCACCCTCTTCAGCTCTTCTTCCTTCCTCTCACTTATGATACAAATGACTTAATGCAATTTTGTTTTTCAAGACTTATAGGGCTTAAGCACGAGAACAACTTTCAATGTGGCTCTAGATATTATTGCGAGTGACAAAATATCTTTCTTTGTATTAAACCTTTGCGTTAATTATGCCTTGTACTGATATGTTATTTTGGCACATACTGATATTGTATATCCTATTGTGAGCATGAATTCTTATAGCATTTTGCACATCACAATTTTCATTGATTTGAACTTTTCAACAATAACAATACTTATCTTCATTAGATCAACTGTTTAAGATACTAAACTTAGTGTAAGCTGTAAACTTTCATGTAAGTTGCGAATACTGATTATGATTCTTGGAAAGAAATTAATAATTTTGGATCTCTTTTATATTGTCCTATGAGAGAAAGAATAATTGCTGCATATTCTAGTTATTATTGTTATTTGGTATCTCATGGAATATTCCCTTTGTTTTTATTTCCGTGATAAAAAACGTAAATTTTGTTATCATTTTTTCTTGATGAATATAGATGGGAGGATCTTTTGATATGGTCCCCCGGGGATGGGGATGGGGGTGGGTATGGTTTGATTGTTAGTGGTTTTATTTACCAGCCCAAACTGGCAGGTTCAACTGGAAAAACTGGGAACCAGTCCATAGTAGTAATCCTGGATAGCAATGCGAACAGCCCTAAAAATGCTGTAGTGGTATAGCATATTGAGGGATGGCCACTACATTGTAAAAGATGATATAACATAAAACTTCAGAGATTATAAAACATATATGATATAACTTTAATAATTAAGTGTGCGTCTCTCTCTCTCTCTCTATATATATATTAATAGTATAATAAATATATTGATTAGAATAATGATATAACAACAACAATTGAAGCCTTTTTCCATGAGGTGGGGTTGGCTACATGAACCAAACGATACCACTATGTTCCATCAAAAACCAAATCTTTTGGAAGGCAATTTATGCCTAATTTTTTTTTTAAGATTTTACCTAAAGTTTTTCTTGGTCTTTCTATGCCTCTAAATTATAGGGCTATCCTCCATCTGATCCACTCTTCTAATTGGGGCTTCTATTGGTCATCTTCTCATATGTTTGAACCATAAGTACGATTCTATCATCTTTTCCTTAATAGTTGCCATTTCCTACTTTCCCTCTAATCCATTCATTCCTTATCTTATCTTTTCTTGTATACTCACTCATCCAACACAACGTTTTCATCTTTCCCACACTTATCTAATGCTCATAGTCTCACTTTATTGACCAACATTCAGTATCATAAAGCATCGCTTGTCTTATGGCTGTGTGATAGAACTTTCCTTTTAGCTTGAATAAGTGTTTAAAAATATAAAAGAATGTGAAAATAATTTTGATAACTGAAATACAACCATTTGAAAACTAATAATTAATGCCACAACAAAAGGGGGAAAGAGCTAATAAAAAGAACCAGCTGTGAACATTTAACCCTTTGAAAAAAAAAAATTTACTGTCATAACTCATAACCAATAGCTGTAAACCATAGTGAATATGATTGTCAAGTCTTAAGCGATAGAAAGACAGAAATTATCAACCAAACAAGAGACAAAAGAATTGTAAAAGAATAAAATCTGAAAGGCAAAAACAAAGAATTGTGAATAGGGTGGGGCTACCAGTAAATGGTCAGGATGTGGCAGTAAATGGGGTGGGGTTGTTGGAAAATGGGTGAGCTGGCTGGAAATGGGTTGGGCTGACCAGAAAATGCTTTAGATGGCTCCCTTGTTTGTTGTAGTCGCTGGGGTTGTTGGAAAATGGGTGAGCTGGCTGGAAATGGGATGGGCTGACCAGAAAATGCTTTAGATGGCAACCTTGTTTGTTGTAGTCGCTGCAACAGCCAGAAAATGAGCTGCGATTGGCTATGACTTGTGCGACACATTCTGCAACAAAGCTCCCGTTGTGGCTGGAGGGCACTCTGCACTGCATCGGTGCTGAAGTGCCGTGAAATAGCACAATGGACTACTCTAACGGGAAGAAAAGAATCATGGGGATAAAGACATTGCTGTACAGGAGTTCCAGACTTTTCGGAACTAGGCAGCGGAATGGTGATCGGATCAAGTCACAAAGGAAGGTTACCTCGTTCCCACCAGATAACAGCCAAATCTTCTAGAAGCTTGAGAGATAGAACCAAATCTCTCAGTAGCAACTAGCAAGGAATAAAGGGATGATATCCCCCTCCATCCCTGAATCATACAGATTACGATATATCTTATATAGAAGATTTTTAGCAATTCAATCAAGATTTGATAAAAGATTTAAACAAAGTTTAGTTCGGAGTCAAATTAGCATCAAATTAGCTTGTTTTCTCCTTGTGTTAGTAAAATAGACATCATTTGAGCTTTAATACCATGTTGAAATTATAAGGTTTAGGTAGGGACTAGGGGAGGAGGAAAAAGAGAATAGAGACCTGAATAATAGGATATTAGATTGATATAATGTATTATGATGTGATACAAAAGAAAGCACTAACCCCTATTTATACTAGGAGTTAAAAGTTCTAGACTACCCTAATCAAATAAGGGAACTAATAACTTGACATATTTGGGCATCAAGTCAAACTTTCACCCTTCTAGAACTGATTCCTATCGACCGGAGATCAGTTTGGGGTTAAGGTCCACCATCACGACATCTAATTTTCTTTTTCTTCGGCAGAACTGAAATTTTGTTAGAGAGAAAAGAGGAAGAGTGTATTAGATGGCCCACAGTTAATGAATTGTACGTTAGGAGGAGTAGGAGGGGATCTCTGGATTGGAGGCCCAAAACAGTTGTAAGCAAAACGTGGAAAAGCGTCGTGGTGGGGAATTCAGCTGTAACAAACTGGACAGTTGACAACCTAGGAGTTGAAGGGGAGATTCTGGACACTTACAAGCAGTGAGGCTGGGATGTGATAAAAAGGAGGAGGGGAAGAGAGGACGGGAGAAAAATTGTGGAATGGGTGGTTCTGAGTGGATAGGCCTCTCCAAAGGCTGGGGGCTCAATCTCTGGTTGAATCATTTTCTCTTTCTTGTAATTTTATTTATGTTCTTGTATTCCAAGAAATTCAAGAATCACTATTCTGTAAGTAGCAATACAGAATATACACCACCGGATTCTCTAGTTTCTATTAATTTTTATCTATTTCAAAAAGCTTTATTTTCTGGTTCCCAACAAATTACTATTAGAGATAGCAGCACGTTCGAGAAAGGCTGAGGCATGAAAATGAAAGAGAAAAGCTGCAACTAAAGACTTTAACCAGATTTGAATGGTTTTAATGCATGACCAACCCGAGTGGTGGACTGGATCCACTAGTCATTATTGACATAATATAATATAATATTATCATTTATCTGATTGTTCTGGTATTTCCATCAGTATTAGTTTAAAAATTTAAAAAAATAAAGAAATTGTAAAATGCAGCTAGGAATATGTTAGATACTTGAGTAAACAGGAAAAAGGCCCAACACGAGGCTCCCACCTGGTGGGGTATGGGGAGGGTCGATGTGCGCAGCCTTAGCCTCGCAAGTGGAGAATAAAAGAAAAACTTAGGGCGAGGACAGTTAGAATAAGACAGTTGAGTTAGTTATTAGCAATTGTATAGTAGTATAAATAAATAAGAGAGAAAGGGAGAAAGAAAGAGGATTCTGTATTCTGGAATTGGAAAAGAGAAATGAGAGGGAGAGTCCCAAGTCTCTCGAACACTTGGGGAATTCAGTGTAATATTCATTGTCTCCTTTGTGTGGGTATTACTTTGATACTGCTCAGACGCTTTGTTCAATCAATAATATCACAACATTTTCGGGGGCTTTGTTCAATCAATAATATCACAACATTTTCGGTAATTCTGATTGAGTTCTGATTGAGTTCAATCACCTGGTATCAGAGCTCCCAGAAATCCTGGGAGTTGTTCATTGTTTGATCAAGAATGGAGGCAAGATTGGAAAATGTAAATATTCTTGAAGAGTTGTGGAAGGAATTTGCACGTTGGAGGGAGGAAGAAAGGCGACAAACTGAAAGAGACAAAGAGATTCAAGAAGCCCAACTAATGATGATTGTGGATTTTCGTGAGAATCTTCAGCAATCCAGCTACAGAAATGCATTGGGAAGAGGTACGATCTTTGGTTCGTGAAATGAAGAAACTAGAACAGAACGAGTGTAGTCTGAAAATAGAAGTTTGAAGCATAATAAAGAGACAAGAACTGGAGCTTGTGAGGACAGTTGGAGGAAGCATGAGATTTCCCCCTTTTTTGGGGAAGAATCTAACCACCCAGTTGTGAGGGAAAAAAGAAGGGGAAATAGAATAGAAACTCAGGTTGTCCAAAACTACGAATAGAAGATAGAGAGGGGAATCCTCATGACTGAGATCATGTCGACGGAGGTAGGTGGAGTCAAGAATTAACTGCCGAAACTGCCTGATCCAGATTCATCAATGGAGGTGGGTGGATCATTAGTGGCTTTGGGTTCTTGGAGTTCACACATTGGTCGAGCCTCCATCGCTGACCTTCAACCCTTGTATGACGGAGTTTTAAGCAGGAGGTGCAGGGCTCGATCCCTGCCACTAACAAATCCCCCTCCCCCTAACATATTAACCACTAACAATTTGCCGATCAAAAAAAAAAAAAAAGCCCTTGTATGACGGATAGCAAGGCATTAGAGCAAGGGGTGGCTGAGAATAACCGGTCCGCCATGGCCATAGAAATCAGCATCGCCGTAAGAGGTCAAGTCAAGAAACCACAGCCAGAACCGCTGGACCCAGACTTGTCCGTGGAGGCCGGTGGAGTGACGACGGATTTCAAAATGTCACGGATGATGTCTAAGCTTCCATTGCCGGAGCCACCCGCCTTGAGCCCACACGCGGCGGCCAGTGGGAAGTTCATAGAGGAGCTGGCTTGGGAATGTCGTAGAAAGGTGCATCGTATTGGAGAAGCTGCTTTGCTTCAGTGTATAACCACCATAAAGGAGAAAGTGATGGGCAGAATTGGAATTCTTCAAACTGAGTACAATTTGTGACCTAACGGGCCATGCCTATGTCCTCGCTGCAGAGAGGAAAGGGACTGTGAAAACAGAAGAAAAGGAAGGAGGGGCTCACTCAAGAGTGGCCCTAATCTTTAAATGTGTTGGGTCACAACCCAAAACAGGGCGGGATGCTGAGTATACAGCTATTAGAGTGTTGCTGCATTTGCAAGAAATTGTGATGGACCAGGACTTCTTATTAACCTGAGTGGAATCAACATTGAATTGACCTGGCAATGGTCCTCCAAATGCAAACCACCTCTGTTTGGAATAGCACAATGGGACTCCAGTTGAAATTTGTTTTCAGCTACCACAGTTATTACCTGTAAGGACAAGGTGAATGTTTGGGGGGGGGGGGGAGTATTGTTAGATACTTGAGTAAACAGAAATTAACAGAAAAATTGTTAGGGAGAGGACAGTTAGAATAAGATAGTTGAGTTAGTTACTAGCAAATGTATAAGATAGAAAGGGAGAGAATTCTGTATACTGGAATTGGAAAAGAGAAGTGAGAGGGGGAGTCCCAAGTCGCTCGAATACTTGGGGAATACAGTAATATTTATTGTCTCCTTTGTGTGGGTATCACTTTGATACTGCTCAGGGGCTCTGTTCAATCAATAATATCACAGCATTTTCGGTAATTCTGATCCAGTTATATCAGGATATCTCCTAAGTGTCCATCACAGATAGGTGTTTAACTCTGGTAAGACAACTATTTTGAAGTGTCTATGCCTCCTTCCCCATCCCTTTCCCAAAATTAAAAGGAGTTCACTGCCAACTATGACGAGAGTCGTAAGTTCCAATAATTTGATAAAAAAAGATTTGATGAACTTCATCCAAATACCTGAGTAATCTGATTTTGTGATGACTCTTTTGCTTTCCACTTTGCACCTTATATTTTATGTTTATTCTTTTGTTCGTTAGATTGATTGTCTTGCATTTTATCATCTTATGTGGTATCTAATTTTATGTTCTTTTCCTTCACAGAGCTTTTGTTGCCCCTGCGGATATTCAGGCATTCACCAATGAGGCTAAAAATAAGTTGTCAGCTCGGTGTCAAGGCAAGACAAAGTACTTCACCCAAGCTGTTAAGGAAATCTGTGCAGCATTTGATGAGTTGGAGAAGCAGAAAGCTAGTATTTTGAGAGATGACAGTGATGATCCACGTATTGGTTCAGAGGCTCCTTCCGTTGACGGGGTAGGCCACCTAAAGGATGCCACTGCTGATGCAGGATTAAATGTAGAAAAATCTAACACCTTTTTGGGAGATGCAGGCTCTGATTCGGGGCACTGTACACAGAGATGTGGAGAAAGTGATAGCCAAGATGAAAAGCCTTCTGTATCTTGCCATCCAATTGACAGTTCATCTCCATTTTCGTCACCTGTGATCAAAAGTGAATCATCCATTGGTGCAGAAATAAATAAGCAAGCTAGCAAATCTGGTCTTGAGGATCCATCATGCCTGAAAGTGGAAGCTTCTGATTGTAAGGATGCATGCAATGTTAATGACTTAGAACAAACTGATAATGTACAGAGTATTTTTACCAATGGTGACAAGCCAAGAAAGCTTGGTACCGACTCAAGGAGGAGAAGCGAGGCTGCAGATGATAGAAAAAGAAGTGATGGATCTAATAGAACATTTTTGAAGGATGAAAACTCTGCAGGTTGTTCTGAACGTTCCAGCTCCCGAGAGATACTGAGAGGTAGGAAAAAAGGGAAACATGCAATTTCTGTTAAATCAGATTCTCCTGATGCTTTTAAATCAGTTTCTGATGTTAACAATGGAAATAAAGATAAGAACTTGCTGAAAGTTAAAACAAGTTTTAAGGTAAAAAATGAGTTGCAGGAGATCTTGGTTGATTCTGAGAAGGCTGATGGGAAAAATTCTTTTAAGCAAAATAAGACCCAAGTTCTTGGAAAGCGTAATTTTGGAACAAATGAAACTTTACATGCTACCAAGAAGTTGAAGGGTATGGATACCAAAGACGATAAAACTTTAAAATCTCTCCCGGAAGATGTGAGGAGTTCTTTGCCTAGCTCTCCTGTTGATGACAAAGCACTCAGAAAAATAGAGTTGAAGAGGTCCACATCACATTTGAAAACAGGAAAAACTTTGCCATCAAGGGATCAAACAGGTGTTGTAGGTTCTGATGATTCTGTTCCTGAGGTGCTACCTGGGACAAAACATGTCCTAGTCCAGCAAGCTATGCCTGATTCTGCTAGCCCCACCTCTGATGAAAATACAGAAATGAGTTCTCTTAGACCGAAAGGTGATGCAATTAATCTTCTGGTTAAACAAGTACAGAAGAAACGTAGAGCTGTTTGCCTTTTTGATGATGATGATGAACCTAAGACTCCTGTTCATGGAGGTGCTGCTAAAAATATTAAATCACCTTCGTCTGTTTCAAAGGTTATGATGAGCAATGATGCATACCCAGAGAAAGCTGATGTTGCTCAGCTGGCTAACATAATTTCTTGTGCACCTGAGGATAATCATTTGAAAGAATCGTCTTCCGAATTACATAATGACACTTTGTCAACTGGGCAGTCTCAAAAAGAGAAGGTTGATGAAGTAATTCCTGTCCATTTACCTCATAGTCCTGAGAAATTTGATTCCAAGCAGTTTCCTTCCAAGATGGGAAAATTAATCTCCATCTCTCCAGTGAAATCACCTCTGTCAGTTCCGACGACAAAGTCCAATGCTGAGCTACATAAATCTTCCAAACCTTTGCTTAAAGTATCCGGCAATGCTACTCAAAAGAATTCTGATCATGGGTCTTCAAAGAGTTTAAATAGCATCAATACTCATAAAAAGAAGCCTGCAACTTTAGTGGAAAGTTCTAAAACTACTCCAAAGACATTATCACAGGTAGTTGACGTTCCTGCTGCAACAGAAGATTTTAAGGAGCTTGATGCTTTTCATGTTGATAGGTATATATGTTTTGATTCTTTTTGGTTCATTTTTTATCCTTTTGGACTTTTTTACTGATTATTTTTTCCTTTTTACGTTGTTTATGTTATTACAGATTAGAGGTTGGCATGGAACAAAAAAGTAGTCTATATAGTGGTTCTAGGACTCCAGAAACTGCTAAGACTATGAAGCATCTTATTGCGGCTGCCCAGGCGAAAAGGAGACTAGTAGCTCAATCTCAATGTCTTCCTCTTGGCCTTCACAATTTTCAAGGGGGTACACCTAGCCCCTCTACAGTTAAGCCATTTCTGTTTGCCTCAAGCAATTTTGTGCAGGCAGATCTGCAGGGAGTTAATGAGCGGCCGTCACTGGCTTCTCCATCAACTAATGAGCATCACTATGCTTCTCAAAATCAACTTGATGCTGAAGAAAACGAGGAGAGAAGAGTTGGTTCAGTGCAGAGGGCTGTAGGGGGCTCTTTGAGTGGTGGCACCGAGGCAGCTGTTGCTCGTGAAGCCTTTGAAGGAATGATTGAAACTTTGTCAAGGACCAAGGAAAGTATTGGGCGTGCAACACGTCTTGCCATTGATTGTGCTAAGTATGGCATTGCTAATGAGGTATGCTTCATCACATTATTGTTATTTCTAAAATTATGAATCCGATTATGACTTACTTCCCAATTTTTTTGCCAAGCTAGATGACTATGGATTTGCATTAGAAAATAATTTAAATTCTGCTATAGTGTACAAAAGTACTGCCTTAATATTAATTAGTATAAGGTCCATTAGTATACTTATTTGATGTGATTTATTTGTAAAATTCTGATGAGTTGTGATAGAAGTATGAAACTGGTTGGTATCCCCTGAACCAACATTGTCACATTGTAGGTGGATGGGTAAGCTCAGCTCTTGCAGAAAGCTAAGCCTTACGTTCCCCGAAAATGAAGGGTTTGGAACATTGGGTGTGTTAGTATTATGGAGTAAGCTGTAGTTTACTTCTACTATTAGCTCTCTTGTGTGCGTTGTCCCCATTTCTTGCTTATATGAATATGGCAATGCATTTGTTTTGTTTATATTTATAGATTAATTATTGTAATGTGGGTATATTTTCCGTGAAGTTAGATTTTTGCAATTAATTTTGGCAGTTACATTAATGGTTAATTTACCTGTAGTGGACTTACTTCCAAGTCCTTATTTTCAGGTTGTCGAACTTCTTATCCGAAAGCTGGAAATTGAAACTAGTTTTCATCGTAAAGTGGATTTGTTCTTTCTCGTTGATTCCATCACCCAGTGCTCACATAATCAAAAAGGTGGGGGGATGTTTTTCATATAATGCTTTTTAGTAGCATTATTTATGGGTATGCCTGTTTCTCTATCTGTGTCTTTTCACTTTTTTGTCTCTTTATCTTATCTTTTCTCTTAAGTGTGTTTTCTTCATGTGTTTTCTTCATGGCATCTTCAATTCTAATTGTAGAGATATTTTTCAGGCATTGCAGGGGCCTCCTACGTACCTACAGTTCAAGGAGCATTGCCACGCCTTCTTGGTGCTGCTGCTCCTCCTGGGGCTAGTGCTCGTGAAAATCGTCGTCAATGTCTCAAGGTCAGCTCTTTCTGTATAAATTTAAGTATGAGGGGGAGGATAAGCATGCTCTCAAAAAGAAAATGAAAAGAGCGGGGGGGGGGGGGGGGGGACAACCAAGAATGTAACAACGCTTCTAGGTCTCTCTAAGGTTAAGTCTTTCTTACTTTCTTTTTCTATCAAGATAAAAAAGCACAACCTTATGCCTAAGTAAAACTAGAGGTAAAAAGAGGCCCTTTAAAATGTATGTGTTAGAATATTTGAAATATCTCGTAATATCTTATCTTATCTTATCCTTAGGATGTGTATGGATGGGGTATTTCGAAATTCCAAGGTATTTAAAATACATGCCAATTGGATTGTTTCTATTGAATTATTTTCATTTTCAAAATACTTTATTTGGATAAAACAATTCAACTTTCTTGTATTTAAAATTCTTTGTTTGGATAAATGAATTTAATTTCCTTCAATTATAAAATTTCATTTTTCAAAATTTATTTAAAAAATTTGTGGTGGTGGTGGCCAGCCGGCGGCGGTGGTCCGGCAACGGCAACAGTGGTCCGTGACGACGGTCCGGCGATCGCGGTGGTGGTCTGGTGAGATTCGCATTAGATAGCATAAAGGAATTTCAAATTCCTAGGTTTGAGGTGGTATTTGAAATCCCTTAAATTTAGTTCAAATGAAAGACTCCATAAAATCCATTTATTTATGAAATCCTCCACATTTTATATCCCAACAAGGTATTTTGGAGCAAGGTTATTGAATCGAGATTTGAATCGTGAATCGGAAGACCTATTTTCCGAATTGTGAATCGAATCTTATTATGAATTGTAAGATTCATGATCAATAAAAATATGATAGTTTTAAGTAAAAACAAGTGACATAGGCAAAAAACCATAAGCCAAAATATCATATATGAGCATCAATAACACATCAGAGGAGCAAGTGGAAAGAACGAGCAAGTGTGGACTAAAGAGAGAGTAAGAGAGAGTGCTGTCTTCGAACAAGACAAGGGAGACCAAAAAACAGAGAAGAGCAGAGGAGAAGGGAGGGGCAAAGCACTGTGTAGGCAAGAAGAATAAAAAATCACATTTTAGGAGGAAGTGCAAACCAAAAACACAGTGTGCTAGGTTGTTTGTTTGTGACTCTGACTTGGGTTATTTGGAAGGTACGATTTTGGCTGATTATGTCCCATTTAAGAGAAAATTGCAAAAACAAAATAGCCTGAGCAGACCTTGTAGAAACCGGGTCTTGTAACTCGGCCCGTTTCTGGGCTGCAAGCACGACAGAATTTGTATCGTGGGATTTAGCGAGATTCGTGATTCATTAGATTCAGCAGATTGTATCGGGATTCATGTTGAGATTCAGGTCCAAAAAAGATTCGCACTCCGATACATATCGATTGTGTTTGATTTCGTTTCGAATCGAGATGCGAATCGCATGAATCGTAAGATATTGATAACACTGTTTTGGAGTAATGTATTTTAATTACCCTCTACGAATACTTCATCCTCTAACATTACCCCATCCAAACACACCTGGATAATATCTTATCTTATCCTTTGGAATTTTAGCTTATCATTGGTAAGTTATTGGTTTCTTTCTTTAATTAGTATTAGGAGTCTAATATTAGTATAAATAGAACTATTGAGTGTGTCTTATGTATTAGATTATCACAACATCAAATCAACATTAGTTTCATATTATTTTGAGTTTCCGTTCTCTCTTTCCTTTTCTTAAACCCCTTAATTCAACATGATATCAGAGTGGTACCATCTTTCGTGATCTGTCTCGTCACTATTCCGTTGCCTGAGTTCCAAGAAAAAAATGGATCTCCTATTAGTCACCTCTATTTGTTGTGTCGTCTTTCTGAACTTCCATTTTGCATTTTCTGATTTGGTAATGGTGTGGAACTTTTGTTCCTCATCGTTTGGTTTGGTAATGGTGTGGATTTGGTAATAGTGTGGAATTTCCGTTTCTCATCGTCTGGTTTTGTAATTGGGTCTAATTCCACCCCAAAAGCTAGCTCTCTGTCCCATATGCTTTGGCCTCAGCTCTACGTCCCAGATGCACTGGCCCCATCTTCATACCAGATGCACTAGCCTCGTCTCTGACCCAGAAGCAGTTGTCGGCCCTAGGGTTCGATCTGGTCAAGAATCATCTTTCCGACAATCGTTTATCGGTCCCAACCATTGGTTTTCATGGAGTTTAGTTTTTTATGTTTTTATATTTTTATTTGAGGGGGAATGTATTGTTTTCGTGTAACAAGCTTAAAGCTTAGTAAGCTTTAGCTTGAGGGGGAGTGTAAGAATATTTGAAATATCTCATAATATCTTATCTTATCCTTACGGATAATATCTTATCTTATCCTTAGGGATTTTATCTTATCTTTAGTAAGTTATTTGTTTCCTTATTTAATTAGGATTAGGAGTCTAGTATTAGTATAAATAGAACTATTGAGTGTGTCTTATGTATCAGATTATCACAACATCAAATCAAAATTAGCTTCATATTATTTTGAGTTTCCATTCTCTCTCTCTCTTTCCTTATCTAAAACCCTTCAATTCAACAATATGTATTATGTTTGAATAAAATAGACCATAGAAATGCCAAAAGCACACACTGCCACTAAATCTTGGCTCCTTTTTTCTTTTAAAGCCATTTAAACAACTCAAGAGAAGCAAGTCCAAACTGAAGGGCAAGCACTAGATTCAACTAGCTCACAAACT
This sequence comes from Ammopiptanthus mongolicus, assembly GCA_039655645.1. NCBI lineage: Eukaryota > Viridiplantae > Streptophyta > Magnoliopsida > Fabales > Fabaceae > Ammopiptanthus > Ammopiptanthus mongolicus. The sequence continues at coordinate 46,330,218 of CM077348.1, read as the reverse complement.
AGTTTTCCCCAAAAAAAGTATCTTCTTTGCAATCCAGAAAATATTTCTAAGTTTATTACTGTTATGAGAGGAGAGAGGAAAGGAACGAGAGAGAGAGAGAGAGAGAGAGGGAAAACTGATTCTATTATTTCTTAAACAGAAGTTGTTACAGAGAGACTATTTATAATAGCAGGGTAGCTTACATGACAAGCTAACTCTAGGAGCTAGGATCAACTAAGACAGTCCTATTCGAGTGAGGTTTACACTCACTTAAGCTAAACACTTACTCTAACACCCCCCTTATAAACTGAGGGCGGTTTTACAAACTGCAGTGTCAATAATACCTAGATTGCTTCTGAGTGTCTCAAAGCGAGTTTGGGAGAGAGGCTTGGTTAGAAGATTGGCAACTTGATCTTTGCCAGAGATGTGGCAGACAGTGAGAGTCTTGTTGAGGACTTTCTCCCTTACAAAGAACAGATCTAATTCCATGTGTTTTATTCTGGAGTGCAGGACTGGATTGTGAGAGAGAGATAGACTGTTGACAGATTGTCACAATAGATAACTGGATGGGCAGTATTTATCTGTAGTTCCTGGAGCAATGACTGAACCCACATAACTTCTGAGGTTGTAGCTGCAAGACTTCTATATTCAGCCTCGATACTAGACCTGGCCATAAGGGATTGTTTTTTGGACCACCAACTCACCAAATTCGGCCCAAGATACACAAAAGAACCAGAGGTGGATCTCCTATCAACAAGGTCTGCACCCCAATCAGCATCACAAAATCCTTGTACGGTAGGGTATAGGGCTGCCCTGGTCTAGCTGGTCTCAGCATAAGACCATGTGAAATGGTGCCCTTAAGATACCGTAGTATTCTCTTCATTGCTTTCCAATGCTCCTCAAGAGGTTGGCTCAGAAATTGACGGACTTTACTGACACTGAAACTGATTTTAGGTCTAGTAATAGTGGCATATTGTAATGCCCCAACAACCGATCTATAGAGTGTAGGATCCTCCATGTAGTTTGCACCATACTTAGTAAGTTTGCTGTTATTTACCATAGGTGTTGGCGGTCCTTTAGCACCAGCCATATTGACCTTGGACAAAAGATCATTGATGTATTTTTACTGAGATAGAGCCAGCCCTCCATTACAAAGATGCTTGATCTCTATTCCAAGAAAGTAGTCAAGCTCTCCTAGTTGTTTGAGAGCAAATTCAGTATCCAATTTTGTGATGAGTTCAGTAATTCGTTGAGTTGATGAACCTGTGACAATGATATCATCCACATAGACAAGCACATAGGTGCTTATCCCAGACTTAGTGTGAATGAACAGAGAGGGATCGCATCTGCTTGTTTTGAAACCAAATTGGACTAGGGCTTTAGTGAGTCTGTCAAACCAGGCTCGAGGTGCCTGTTTCAGGCCATATATGGCTTTATTTAGCCTGCAGACTTAACTGGGATGAACTTTCAAAGCCAAAGGGCTGCTCCATATAAACCTCTTCCTTGAGATGCCCATTTAGGAAGGCATTGTTTACATCTAACTGTTGAATGGACCAGCTGTTAGTGACTGCTAAAGTGAGAATAATTCGTATGGTAACAGGTTTTACCATAGGTGAAAAAGTTTCAGTGTAATCTTGCCCCTATTTTTGATGAAAGGCTTTTGCAACTAGCCTGGCTTTGTACTTGTTCACTGAGCCATCTGGATTTTCCTTGATCCGGAAAACCCACTTGCAGCCTATAGCTTGCCTGTTAGAAGGCAAATCCACCAGTGTCCAGGTGCCATTTCTGATCAAGGCATCAAACTCTGATTGCATAGCCTGTTTACATTAGGGAATAGCTACTGCTTTTCTAGGGGAAGTAGGTTTAGCTTGTGTTAACAAAGCATGTGGATTAGTAGTAGTTACCAGCTTAGATTTTAAACGTGTGTGCATAGGATGATGATTGTGATGCTGGAGATAAGAAGGTGGGGGGCTAGGGCAGGCAGTAGAGACAGGGGGCTGTGACACTGGAGAAGAGTACAGTGGGGTAAGGCCAAAATATAAGGAAGGGAGGGTGGATGACTCAGAGTTTGAGGAGTGGGGACTGGAACTAGAATCAGAGATGGGGGAATAACAGTGAGAGGGTTGACAAGAGTAGGAAAAGTTGGTTGGAAAGCTTGATGGATGGTGGGAGGAGAGGATGGAGATTGAGGACTGTGAGAGATAGAGGGGACAGACTCAGCAGGTGGCCTCAAGGGAGTGGGTGTACCCATGGGAATAGGTGCAGTAAGAGGGACAGAAGGTGAAGTGAGCTGAGGAATGACATGAAGAGGCACTGGATAGGTTGTTTTGCTGTGAAATTGCTGTAATACAGCGGATGGTGACTTTTGGGATGCAGATGAATTTTTAAGTTTTGTATGATTAGCAAAAGAGAACTTAGTTTCATCAAACTGAACATCCTTAGAGATGAACAGTCTCCCTTCTTGGGAGAGGCACTTGTATCCTCTATGAGAGGAAGAGTATCCAAGGAAGGTACATTCAGTGGACCTATACTCAAGTTTATTTTTGTTATAGGGTCTAAGGCATGGATAGTTGCACACCCAAAAATTCTGAGGAAGGTGTATTCAGGGTTGGTGTTATATAGGAGAGAGTAAGGAGTGGAGTTTTGAATAACAGGGGTGGGTAGCCTGTTAATGAGGAAGACTGCAGTGCTAAAAACATCTTCCCAGAAGTGCATGGGTAAAGAGCCCTGTGCAAGGAGAGTGAGGCCAGTTTCAACAATGTGCCTATGCTTCCTCTCCACACTCCCATTCTGGTGATGGGTGTGAGGGCATATAACTCTGTGAATGATGCCCAAATCTGCTAAGAACTTGGTGAAAGGCCTAAATTCACCACCCTAATCAGTTTGAACAGCTTGGATTTCAGTTTTAAATTGGACTTTACTGAGCTCTCTAAATTGTTTGAAAATAGTAAAAGTTTCAGATTTTTGTTTCAGAAAGTAAATCGAAGTGTATTTTGAGCTTGCATCAACTATCGAGAAGTAGTAATGATGCCCTTCTTCGGATGGAATAGGGGCAGGACCCCATAGGTCAAGGAAAAGCAGCTCAAAGGGCTTGGTGTACATTGTGGTGGAAAGATGAGATGGTAATCTGTGAGATATGGCAAGACAACATGGTACACAAAATTCGAAGTTATTTTTATTAATTCTTGAAAGATTACATTGATGTAGGACCTATTTTCAGCAAACTCATTTGCATGACCTAACCTATAGTGCCAAGTATAATACTGTTGAGGCACTTTATTACATTCAACTGTCTTAGGTGCAGAATTATCAGTGGATACAGATAAAGGAACACTACTAGAAACAGTATTACAAGTGAAGAGACTGAGACACATAGGAGACTATTGTGGAGAGGCATAGCTTGAGTGAACAGAGAAGTTGGCGAAGACATATAAACCTGCAGAATTGACATAACCCTCAGAGTATTCTGCTATCAACCTGAGATTTGACACAGAAACAATTAGGTAAAAATTGAAAATAGACGTTATATAGGGAGAACTTACTGACACTGATTAGGTTTTTCGTGATGGTGGGAACATATAGCAATTGGTTAAGATTAATAGTAACACTGCTATCCAATGGTGAGTTAACATAAGCTAAGCCAATAGAAATGATAGATAAGCCAATACCATTACCCATGAATATTTGCTCTGGACCAGAGTTCTCTGCTGGATGAGTCAGATTGGCCTGATGAGCAGTGACATGGTGAGTGGCACCACTGTCAGGGTACCAAAGGTTGTTAGAATTAGTTCCCGAGTTGGAGGCTACCATGGCTATTTGTTGAGCTGTATTTTGAGACTGTGCTTCATTGTTGTGTGAGTGCCAAGGCAATTGGAGAATAGGTGCTGGCGCAGGAAGAGGAGCAGGCTTTGGTTGAGATTGTGAGTAGTTGGATGGCTGAGGAGGCTGCTGAAACTGAGAGTAATGCTGATTTTAGCCTTGAACTTGTGGAGGAAAGTGACATTGACCTTGTGAATTAGAGTAACCTTGCCTTTGATGCATGTAACCTGCACCAGGATGAATGTATCCTTGGCCTTGAGAAGGAAACTGAGGATATTGTGCCTAAGGTGGAGTCTGGTAGGATTGATACGGTTGAGAGGGATCACGATACCAGCAATCAAAGGTGTCATGGCCATTGCGATTGCAGATCTGGCAAAAAGGCCGAGGACCAGATCTGCGGCCACGGCCTCTGTAACCACCACAGCCACGTCGGTATCCAGAATCAAAGCTAGCATTAGAATCTTGTTGAAAACCTTGGAAATTGACTTGTGAAGAAGGTGGCATCGGAGGAGGCGGTACTTGATTCGGAACAGAGGACTGTGACTGAGAGGAGGAAGAATGAGCCAGATTCACTGAAAAAGCATCGGAGATCGTTTGAACTTTGGCTTTGTTTCGCTCAAGGCGCGATTCGCGTGATAGCAAAAGTGATTCAACTTTAGCAATGGTGCAATTATTAGCATGACTTTATGGGAGCTGGCCATGCTCGAAGTCGTTACCATAACCGCAAGGAGGGGGATGCCGAAGGCAGGGCTAGTGACTGGAGTGAAGTCGTAACAAGGTAGCCGTACGGGAAACAAGAGATGATACTCCTCCGGCAATCCCTCCAAAATCGCTTCAAGATGTTCTTGAGTAGAAACTGGATTTCCAATAGAAATGAGCGCATCAACGAGCGCTTTGATGCGAAGCAAGTACTCATCAATGGTGCGGTCACCTTTTGTCATGTGGCGAAGCTTAGATCGGAGTTGAGTACTGTGCACCTTTGTCTGAGAGTTGAAGTAATTGTGCAACTCATCCCATAGTTGCCACGCATGAGAGCATCCTACTACTCTGCCATGAATCGTATCGAAAATGGAGTTTAACATCCAAATGAAGAGTTGTTGATCTTGCGCCTCCCACGCAAGAAACGCAGGAATGAAGTTTTCGGCAACATGATCTGCATCAGTCAAGAATCTTGGAGGAATTCATGGACACACTACAAATTTCTCAAGACGATTCGCAAGAAGAACAGCTTCGACAATCTGCTTCCAGTGGAGGAAATTGCGTTCGGTGAGCTTTGTAGTGATCACAGAGTTGAGGTTGGGAATTGGCGCCACCGCGAGCGGTGGCGGAGGAGGCGGTGATTCACCAGTAGGCGATGCGGAAGGCATGGTTCCGAGGACTTAAGCTCTGTATACCATATTACAGTTATGAGAGGAGAGAGGAAAGGAACAAGAGAGAGAGAGAGAGAGAGAGGGAAACCTGATTCTGTTATTTCTTAAACAGAAGCTGTTATAGAGAGACTATTTATAATAGCAGGGTAGCTTACATGACAAGCTAACTCAAGGAGCTAGGATCAGCTAAGACAATCCTATTCGAGTGAGGTTTACGCTCACTTAAGTTAAACACTTACTCTAACAAAGTTCAAGCTGAAAATTACACAAATATTAGTGGAAAGGGCTGTGTGGGGTCTACGAATCGTCAATATGTCGTTTGTATTAATGTTATCAAGTACAAGTGTTGAGATTTAAAGATTGATGTCTTGATCTTAGAATTAGTTTGACTTCCAAAAGGGCTTTTTGGGAAGAAAACCCTCGCTATTAGAAAGGTGTACAACAAAATTAACAAAAACCTTTTACCACTAGGTGAGGTTGGTTATATGGAGCAAACGATGCCATTGGGTAATCTCAAATACCAAATTTACAGAGAAGCCATTTAGATCCAGGTTTTTATAATGGTTACTCTTATAGTTTTCCTTGGGTTTTCTCTAACTCTGTTTGTCTGGCTAGCCTCCGTATGATCAACTCTTCTTGTTGGGGCCTCTATGGATTTTCTCCTCACACGGTCAAACCATTTTAAGCGGGTTTTCGGTTTTTGTTTTGTTTTTTGTATTCAATACATGGTACTCCAACTTTCTCTATAATACATTCATTCTTGATCTTAATTTTTTTTTTCTTGTATGTCCATTGCCCACTCATCCATCGCAACATTCTCATCTTCGCACAACTTATTTATTTGTTTACCACCTAACACGTGGTACCATAAGCATTGCTGGTCTTATGGCTTCTGGATAAAATTTTTCTGAGCGTGACAGGCACCTTCCAATACCTATTGGAAAGTGTAGGGAACTAAAAATAGGACTAAACAAGAAAATACACCGGATGGATCGATAGTACAAATTCTCTTTTCTTGATTGTGAGATAAGTGAGAATAATAATTAAACAAAAGCAAAAGGAACTGAATCTAATCACTTTCCCTATCGCTGAGGTCCTATTTAAAGTGAAAATCCCAAGTAATATTTGAATTCATTGTGGATTAGAAACTCTGGATGGGTAAATTATGTAAATGATACAAGCGATATAGATTAGAAGAGCCTCTAAGGACAGAAAATTGCCGGCTAAGATTTTCTGCCTTTTTCTCAAAACACTATATTGTCTTTTTTTTCCAAGACAGTTTTTTTTTATTTGGGGGGTCGGGTGGGGGTCATAACACAGAGAACGGTTAAGGAAAGTCAAAAAGAGGATATACATTGAGTTCTATGAATTCAATATAGCAGAAGTGAGAAGCTTTCCTCATGGTGGATATACCATGTTAATTGTTAAAGGCTTAGGGTTAGAGAAAGACGGCTAAACAATACCATTGAATATATTTATGTATTTTTTATTTTTATAGAATAATAAATTCATTAAGAAGGAAGAGGATTACAAGATACAACTTACAAGGATAAGATATCCTCCACCAAAAAAACTACATAGAGATATAAATACAAGAACAGCCAACAAGCTCCAGAAGAACAAAGCAAACAATGGAGCTCAATCTCTACGCATATCCTTCCAAGAAAACAAAAAGAAACACTTAGGAGCCAAGAAATTGTGTCAAGTAACAATGCATGTCAATCTCCTCTAGAGAAACCATGGGCTGAACACCACAAACAAGCCAGCAAAATGGCCCTATCCCAAATGTTCTCTACAGATGAAGTAATTCCCTTGAAGATTCTGACATTCCTTTCCAACCATAGGCACCGAAGGACAGCAAACACAACACACTGCCAAAGAGTTTCTGCATCTTTATGTAAGCCAAAACCTATAAAGTTAATAGGAAATAGGGGAAATAACATTGACCGCCCTTGAGGTTTGGCTTAATAACACCCGACATCCTTGACCTCCCTTAAGGTTTATGTTGTAAGGGGTGTAAGTTTAATGACAACTTAAACCTCAAGGGGGTAAGTGTAATGACAACATAAACTTCAAGGGAGGTCAATGTAATTTTTGAATCAAAAGGGTGCCGAGTGTAATTGAGCCAAACCTCGGAGGAGATCAGTGTAATTTCTTATAAGAATAAACTGCTTCAAATCCTTCGGGCAGACCCAATTCTCTACAAAGATGCCAAAAAGCCTATTCCAAAGGGAATTCGCAACAGAACAATGCGAAAGAGATGAGTTCCATTATCCAAGTTCCATTATCCAAACCAGAACAGCACATCACTCTTATTAGGGGGGCAAGGCAGTGTCGGGTCTTCGCTTTTGTAACATGTCATTAGGGTTAATGCTTTTAAGGATGGCAGTCCAGACAAAAGATTTGACCTTTGGAGGGGGTTTGGATTTCCAAATGTGGTTATCCCAAAGGAATCTTTTTAATAAGGAATTCACGAAAAGATTTGCAAGAAAAGACTCCGAAGAATCAAGAGACTACACTCTTTTATCCTTGTCGGTGGAAAAGTGGACAGGTTCAAGCAAAGCCAAAAGGGATTCTAGTTTAGTAACTTATCTATCATGCAATTTCCGAAGAAAATGAAAATTCCAAGAGAAGTTGGAAGAAGCAGAAGATGAGTAAAACTGACAAATCGGAGCATTACGTAGAGAAGAAAGCTGAAAAGCCATAGGCCTCAGCAAGAGGAACATTTCCAAGACAAGTATCTTAGCGGAATTTGATACGACCACCATCACCCATGGTCAAGGATACAAGAGCCCTAAAAGAGGGGTATCCTTTAGAAATGAAATTCCAAGGACTTGCATCAGTAGCTTGGTTCACAGGTTTTATGTTTCACCCATTCAGATGCAAACCATATCTGCTTCTAATTTTTTTTTTTTTTTTTTGCCATAAAAAAGAAATCTGAAGAGGAAAGCGACAAAGCCTCTTAGCTGCCTCAGTGATATTCTTCGACACCAAATTTCCAAGTTCCAAACCCCCTTCTTTCCTAGGTCTACAACACACCTTCCATTCCAACTCACCCAGCCACTGAATATATTATATGTAGCTATGCGATACAATTCCATAACCTATTAACCTATTATTCCTAACTATACTAATACTTACGTTTACGAATCCAAGCCCACTAACAATAAGACTAACAACCCTATTACCTTCTAACAACATCTATTATCTTTTCTTGATTAGTAACTAGTCAAATGTGATTTTGTTTTGGAAAGTTTATGATGCCACTATTTTTTATTAGTGGGTATTCTGTATGCAAGAAGGATATCAAATATGTTTTATTATGTTCGGTGGATTGCAGGTTTTAAGGTTGTGGCTTGAGAGGAAAATTTTTCCTGAATCAGTTCTTCGCCGTTACATGGATGATATTGGAGTTTCAAATGATGATATCACAGTTAGTTTTTCTACCAGGCGTCCATCTCGAGCAGAACGGTCTGTGGATGACCCAATTAGAGAAATGGAAGGCATGCTTGTTGATGAGTATGGAAGGTGTGGCATTTGTTTGTTTCATCTAATTTTAGATTGAAAGCTCGTGTTATGTTTTATGTCTGTTTTCATTATTATTTGTTTTCCCTTTCAAGTAACTGGCCATTTTCGTACAACTATTGTATCTTACTTTAACCCTGGAGAGATAGTAAATGCTGAATCCTTAAATGAAAAACAGATACATCAGAAAATGGAATATTTTATCAAAAGATAAAAATCACAAAACGGAATATTTCACTTTGGGAATTATTGGTTCCCAAATGAGCTTGACAGTATAGGGTGAAAAAAGAAGATATTTTGAAGCAAGAGTTCATAAAGAGAAAAGAACTCAAGAAAGAAATGGGTCAGCCATTTTGAAGAAGTTAAAACTTTTACCAATTGGAGGAGAGTTTAGCAAATTCGGAGCCTTGTTAGAATTTTACATTAAAACTAGCTTCATAAATCTGTATGAATTTGAATTGGTTTAAAATCATATTATGTCAAAAATTGTTTTAAAATGAACTCAGGATTTTTTCTTTTGACCTAGTTTGACTGAAAAACTGATCATATAAAAACCTATTTTCATTTTCCTGGTGATTGTCAAACACTTGCAGTTACAATACCCAGCTATGGGTAAAGTGTTGTGGCTTGACAAAGTTAAAATCATATTCTAGTGCCTGCATTATTGCTTCTTATACCAATTTGAAGCTTCTGGTATTCTATGTGTCCTGCTTTGCATTAGTTTTGCCTATTGGATGGAGAATATACATATAGAAAGTAAGACTCCTATATTAGTGACTTGGCCCTTATGTGTAGGTAACTTGTAGGCTGCAACTCTCATGTATTATAAGTATTTGCTCCTGTTTCTTCTTCCGAAAATGAAAACTTGAAAATAAAATAAAAGGTGATTTCTTTTTAATCCATACTACTGTAGAAAGTATACTCTCCTTGGAGTCCATTTATTTCTTTCCAAAGAAATGCTGAAAGCCGTGTCATACTGACGTTTTGACATAACTTTACATATTAAACTCGTTATATTTGATTAAATTCCTCTCTAGAATTAATTTTTACATAGTATTAAAATGCATGCAATAGGGGATAAAAGCTAAATTACCATGCAAACGTGTGCATGTTAAGTAGGACTAGGATTCAGTTTTTTATATTATGCGGAAATGGAAATTGTAGATGGAAATTTTTTTCTGTAATTTTTGTACTGCTGTGCGCTTACCAATATTATACAAGCTGGACTTGCAATTAGCAACATTAAGATTTTCTAACTTCTTTTCTTATCATTTTATGAAGCGGAACTGTCTATTTGTTTTCTATTCTATTACCATTTTAATTGTTTCCAAAAACAATTTCGAATTTTGATTGATATTATGCATCTGGATTTTTTGTATCAGTAATGCTACATTTCAGCTGCCTGGCTTTTTATCTTCTCGTGTGTTTGAAGAAGATGAAGATGATGTTTTTCCTAGCAATGCGTCTCCAGAAGATACCACTCGCACTCTTGTAGAATCAGAAACTTCTACTGTTACCCCAAATGACAAGCGCCATTGTATCTTGGAGGATGTGGATGGTGAGCTGGAAATGGAAGATGTCTCAGGTCACCCAAAGGATGGAAAGACTGTATTATTGAACAGTTCTTCTGAAATGAATTTGCAACTTCAGGGATCAGATAGGATTTTAGATCCAGCTTCGAACATTTCTGCAGAGGTACCTGATATTCTTGAGGGTTCACCTCCCTCGCCACTTGATTCACCCCCTCCTTCCCCACCTTTGCCTTCTTCACCTCCACCATTGCCACCTCCATTATCTCCATCTCCTCCCCCACCCCCACCACCCCCAGCATTGCAACCCGCACCTCCTCCTTTACCACCCTCAGGCCCTCCATCATCATTCGTGCCACCACAATCATCACATCAGTCTTCACCACAGTTGGGGTATAAGCAGAGTGTACCTTGTGACTATAGTGGCACAACTAGTGTAAGATGTTTTTTTGCTTTTAAATTTCACTGCTTTTGTTTCAGATTTGTTTGCATTGCCGGTTTTGACAAATTAAGTCCTATACAGGGCAACCAAATAGTTCAAATGGCTGGAAGTTCTTTTCATGGAGGTCACAAAAGTGCAGTTGTCAAGAATGAAATATTATCTCAGGCACAGCCATCCACTTGCTTTCCTCCATTAGCAGTCTGCAGCTCTCAGGAACCTTCTGGTTTTAACCCTCGAAGGCAGTTAGAATATGGACAGAAAGATATGTATCTAAATTCTCAAGTTCCTCAACCTAACCAGCAATTTCATCTGGGTAACCCATCATTTGCTCCGAGACACATGCATCCTGCTCCACTCCAAAATCCACCCAATCAATATTCATATCCAAAGCCTGCAGTGCAGCAGCATCTTCCGCATTCTTTCCATCCTCCCTTCTCACTGCCATCCCTTCCAGATGGCCAGAGGCAATTTGTTGCTAATGAGCTATGGAGGATGCCATCAAGTGAATTTAAAACAAACAATCATCATGATTTATGGAGAGGGAGAAATCCTTCATGCCCTGTTCCACCCTTTGGGCAGGAAGGTTTGTGAGTCTATCTTGCTTACCATTCCAAATGTTTGTTACATGTTTATTATGTACTCCCTTATTCCTGAATTCTGTCATTAGCTTTTTGAGAAGGCTTTGATCCATCTATTTAATTATTAATTATTAATTTTATTATTTATTTTATCTGTTAGTGATGCAGCATAATGGTCAAAGCTCTTTGTAGTTACTCTAATTTACTGGTATTTTGTGTTTTTGTGAGGTCAATCTGAATGTTACAACTATTTTTTTTTTTTTAATGATGGTGATGACAGGTTATGTTCAGCCACCTCTTGAAAGACCACCAGTAAGCAATGTAGGTTTTCAGCATGTGAACCCTAACAACATACCTGCTCCTCATCCAATGTCAGGTTAGCTGTGCACCTGTGCTATTTTACACTACTTTACTTTTTCTTAGTTCTCAGTTTTCCCGTTTGAGCTGCCTCTTGTTAGCAAACTACATTTATAGAACAAGATCATCATTTCCTTCTTCAGGGCATGGTGTTACTCAGATGTTACCCTGTAGGCCAGACATTCCTGCACTTAATTGTTGGAGGCCTACTTGACGTTGATTGGAATTTTTGGCTTCAACTGCAAAATCGGTGGGTAAGGATATATTGGCTATTCGATTCATTGTTTGTGGCTTATTTGATGGTTACATAGGTTAATTGTTTACATTGAGAGGAAATTAATTTTGAATAACTGATCATTATACCTCCTTATGCATGGACTCGATTTCTTTATAATATAAGATTTTATTTTAGGTTATTTTACATACCTGTAGTGTGCTTGCTTCACTTTTTTTGTCCATTGCTTATGTTACTTTTTATTAAGTAGAAAAATCGTATTTCAAGGTGTTATCTTGTAATACTGAATTATGTCTGCCTGTTATCTTTCAGTGCTGTTGCTGGTGGTTCAACAATCAAGGTTACATATTGTGGTGCGAAGTTAGATTTACTTGTGTAGTACATTCAACTACCCCTGAAGAAAATTTTGAAAACTTGCGAAGGCTCTTGGCAGGACTGTGTATATTGTAATTTTTCCTGACAATGTTTCCCAGGAACATTGGCTTCCAAGTTGAGGCCCTTGTTTCTGACTTGGTTAGTTTATCTGTTTCCCATCCCCTGTAATTATTCCATAAGATCTATATATAGAAATCAGTTTCATTTACTCAATTTCAACTTCAATAATCGAGTGTCAGTTTTACTATCTAGTCTTTGTTTTCTGTTTCCAAACTTTATTTCTTTGATTTTTTTTTTTTCTAGTTTTTCACATTTTCTTAACAAATAGCATGCTTTTGTGACTTTAGTACCTATAACCTTTCTGCATATGTGAAGTCATTTATGGAGCTCTTCTGTTGGATACTAATCTTTTGTTGTGATGGAAAGAATAAAAATGGGGTAACTGATGGTAAGGTGTTAACTCTGTTTTACTGGAAGTTTATTTCATAATACTGAATCTTTGCTTCATGTGGAAATTTAGTTATGCATTTGTTAGAATATTTGAAATATCTCATAATATTTTATCTTATCCTTAGGGATAATATCTTATCCTATCTCATCCTTAGGGATTTTATCTTATTTTTAGTAAGTTATTGGTTTCTTTATTTAATTAGGAGTAAAAGTCTAGTATTATTATAAGGTGAATTCTCTGGGACCTGTCTCGCAACCTTCCGCTGCCAGAGTTCCCAAAAAAAAATCGGAACTCCGATTAGTCGCCTCTATCTGCTGTGTCGTCTTTCTGGCGTTGTTCTCCTTTGTACACCGCCATTTGCCATTGTCTGCCGCCTTACACCGGTGACCATTTTGTTCTTGGTCATTGTGCATTGGCCCCATCTCCGTTTCTCATCGTCTGGTTTGGTAATGGTGTGAAACTTCAGTTTCTCATCGCTTAGTTTGGTAATGGTGTGGAACTTCCGTTCTCATCGTTTGGTTTGGTAATGGTGTGGAACTTTTTTTTCTCATCGTCTGGTTTGGTAATGGTGAGCAACTTTCGTTTCTCATCTTTTGGTATGGTTATTGTGTGGAACTTCCATTACTCATCGTCTAGTTTCGTAATTGGGCCTAACTCCACCCAAAAGCTATTTATCTATCCCAGATGCTCCGACCTCCACTCTACGTCCTAGATGCATTGGCCCTATCGTCATCCCAGATACACTGGCCTTGGCTCTTTGTCCCAGATGCACTAGCCTCGCCTCTGTCCCAGCAACAGTTACTGACCCTAGGGTTCGATCTGGTCAAGAATCATCTTTCCGGCAACTGTTTTCCGGTCCCAACCATTGTTTTCATGGAGCTTAGTTTTTATGTGTTTTTATTTATTTATTTATTTTTATTTTTATTTGAGGGGAAATGCATTGTTTTCGTATAACAAGCTTAAAGCTTAGTAAGCTTTAGCTTGAGGGGGAGCATTAGAATATTTGAAATATCTCATAATATCTTATCTTATCCTTAGGGATTTTATCTTATCTTTAGTATGTTATTTGTTTCCTTATTTAATTAGGATTAGGAGTCTAGTATTATTATAAATAAGACTATTGGTGTGTCTTATATATCAGATTATTATCACATTAAATCAACATTAGTTTAATATTATTTTTTGAGTTTCCATTCTCTATTTCTCCCTTTCCTTATCTAAAACCCTTCAAGTCAACAGCATTCATGTGCACCACTGAATCATTGATATTCAATTTTTTTTTCTTTTTTGTTTTAAAAATATTGTCCGTGCTTTACATGATCCTTGTACTTGTGCTGGATTGCTTGGAAGAAATGAATACTAGATTAAATATATGCTATTTTGCCCCAAGGTTGCTAGAAAGGATTTTTCAAAAGGGGAGGAGGAAGTGAACAGTTGTTTTGGGTTTTGATAGATCTCAATGGTGTTGTTTGACCCATCTAGATGACCCATCCGATGGGATAAAGCTTGTTTTTTTGTCATTGTAGTAAAACATAATTGTAGTTAGAAATATACAGTTTAAACTTGAAAATCAAATTGCAAATTTTAGCTTTGGTTCCCACTTCACGGGTTTGTGAATTAATTGAGTAATGGTATCTAGTAGAATAAAGTTGGAAGCATGTTATCTGCTTTTGGTGTTTAACTTTATACCAAGTGAAAAGCTATTTCTTGTGAGGCACCCTTGGGTTCTTTTATTTGGAGTTTTACCCTTGGGTTCTTTTATTTGGAGTTTTTATTGAACTGTGATAAATGCTCCTCAAGGGACCTTGAATACTCAACCCCAGAAAGGCCATTTTTACTTAACTATTCTTTAAGCTGTCTTGACGTTTTTTATTTCTTCAGTGTAATTCTTTTGCTGTGGTGAATGTTGTTGCTTTTCCCTTTGTCTTTCCCACGTTACTTGTGGCCTTAAGTTTCCTAAATCTTTGGCTCCCTGTCTTCCTGCTATTACTCCATAGGAGATGTAGTTTGTTATAAACATTCTCTGTATCTAATTAATTCTTTTAAACATTATTCACTTGTCAAAAGAGAGAAAGACTGAAATTTACCACCTTATCAAGAGAAATATATTATTTGCCATAATCATATCTATATTGTCTGGTAATAGTCGTGATTCATGATTTTCATGCTCCCTCTATCAAGACTTTTATCTGGAAAAATGACCTGCTACAGAAACATAGACCTCATAGGGCTCTTTCTTGGTTCCTCCTACTATTTTTGTTAACTATATTCGAAAGTTTGGAGATAAAGAGTCCTCTTTCTGCATTCTTTGGTTTCTTGGAAGCTTTGGAGACTATCTTGGTTTTGTTTTGTTTTGGTTTTTTTTAGTGCCCTTCGTATTTTTTGGAACATTTTTGTCCATCCATTGTAGAGGCTTTGGTAGAAGGAAAGGTTACAATATGTCCTTTGAAGTGTGCACTCGTTTGAGGGTGTGGTTCCAATCTCCAGAGCATAAGACCCAAACTTTTATCACTGATTTCTACCTTGCATTTGTTATGGGACAGAGTTGTTCACTTGTCTATATAGATGTCAGCATTCTGTAGAGCACTTCTGTTGTGGATTTGCCAAGGGATTGGGGCTCTCTCGATCTTATGTCTTGTTTTGCTTTTTTGTTTAATTTTGGTTGCATTATTCTCCTGCTTTGTAAATACATTCCTTAATAATTTCATTTTTAACAAAAGAGAAAAAGACTGAAATTTTTAGATAATTATTTTTCTTTTCTTGTTTTATTTTTCAACCTCCGCATGAATTTAAGTTGATTAGAAGTTTAAGTAGCTTATACTACAAAGCCTTGTGTTCTCTTTCAGAATATCTCATTGGTTTCTGTCCTTATTGTCCGTGATACTTGCACTCTTTTTTGTGGTGAACTGCTGTTGGTTTCTTGGTTTAAAACTCCATATTTGCTTCTTAATTTTGTGACAATAGTGGCCGCTCCAGTGAAATGAGTTTTACCCGTCCAGATGCGCATCTAACGGCCATATCTGCGGTATTTTCGTATTTTTGGACCTAGGTTTATAATTCACATCTTTTTTATTCCTTAGTATCGCTTCTGCATCACTCTCAGCTCTTCCTTCCTTCGTCCAGCTTCTGCAACTCAACCTACAAGCTTGTCAACTAAGCTTCTGCCACTCACACAAGATGATGATTCGGATTAGATCCAAACTTGTATTTGAATTTGATAGTTTTTTGACTTTTTTTTATTGACTTTTATATCTAGCTGAAGATTATAACATATGATTATAAGTATGAGATTGTTTGCAATTTTGGTTACTTTGTTATGTTTTAGCAATTATATATGTGTATATTTAATTTTTTAGCTTGTACGTATATACATTGCAATAGCAGCCATCCCGTTCCCACTATCCCGCTATAGTAGTTTCAGGGATCGGCCACTACACGCTGCTATTGATAACTATGGTTGTCTTACAGAAGTGTGAAATGGAACTTTAACTGACTTTTGGTTTCCTTGAAATGATATTTGTGCTTACTGCATTTTTTCTTTTTTTCATTTCTATTGCGATGTCTCATTTAGTCCTCTTGAGTTCATTTATTTTACATATTTGATAATTGATAGGAAAATATTTATTAAAAGGAAAAATAACCATAAAACTCAGTGGAGGATCAGAATTTTTTTTTTTTTTGACAAAAAGAAATATTATTAGAGAAGAGAAGTTTACAAAGAGGGTAGGGCATCCTCACAGACACATAAACAACTAAAACCGAAGAAACTAAGTCATGCATTGCCAATCCCTCCGCATGTCTAACAAAGAAACACTACTAAACAGACCATGGGCAGAACACCAATGAGATACCAAAAGAGTAACCCTATCCCAAATGAAGTCTAGGGTTGAAAAGGAATCGTTGAAGATTCTAGTGTTCCTTTTCAACCAAATACACCAAAGAACATCACTAGCAAAGCACTACCACAAGATTTCTTTATGAGAACCAAAACCTCTGAACTTAGTAAGAAGAAACTGATGCAAATCCATAGGGCAGACCAAGGCTCCAAAGATCCCAAACAGCCTATTCCAAAGAGAAAGCACCATAGAATAATAATAAAAAACATGAGCCTCGAATGCCGAATCTGAGCCACACATCATGAACATGTTAGGTGACATAAGTGATGAGAGGTTTGCACTTTTGGAGCATTGCATTAAGAGTTAATCTTGTTAAGAACAACAGTCTAGACAACAGAAATTTGTCTCTCTTAGGAGAGTGAGTCAAGAACTCAAAATAAGATTTACAAGAGCGTACTCCTAAGAAATCAAGAGTCCATGTTCTTGAGTCAGGAACAGAAGAACGATTAATAGAATCAAGTAAAATCAGAAGAGACTCTAACTACCAACCTCTCTATCATGCAAGTTCTTGAGAAGGTGGAAATTCCAAGAGAAGTTATCCTAAGAATAAAGCTGATAAACAGAGGCATTTTGCAAAGACGATAGGCGAAAGAGCGTTGTAAAAGCCTCAGGAAGAGGAATAGTACCAATCAAAATATCTTCCCAAAATTTAATACAAGAGCCATCACCCAAATGCAAGGACTAGAGAGATTAAGAGAAGGTAAACCTTGAGAAATAGATTTCCAAGGACTAACATGAGTAACTCTACTCGTAGAATTGGTGTCCCACCACCAATGTGTGTTGGTCCAGGTGGAAGGGGCTTGGATTCCTTAAGCATGTGGTCTTGGGTTCTATTACTGGATTCATGTGTATGAAAAAACACTATTGGGAGCAAAGTTATCAATTGCGGATGGCGGACCATAGCGGAAGGCCAAAAATCCACCATTTTAAGCCGCCTCAAAACGCCATTGCGGCCATGGCGCCGCCATCCTTCATAAAGTGGCCATAGCGGTTGGCCAAAAATCCGCCACCGCAATCCGCCATGGCGCCGCCATGGCGGATTTTTGATAACACTGGGAGGGGTCCCTGCTTAGGCGCCTGATAGTACTCCGGGAGATTAATCTCTCACCTATCGGGTGGGAGGATACTCTGGGAAATAAAAAAAGAATTGGTGTCCCACCCATTTGGATGAAAACCGTATTTAGTTCAAATAACGATATGCCATAAAGAAAAAGGTCGTAAAGGAAAATGCCAAAGCCACTTACCAATGCCTTGTTCTTGGATATCAAATTACCAAGGCCTAACCCCCTCTTTCTTTGGTCTACAGCAAACCTCTCAACTAACAAGGTAGTCTCCACAAGAATCTCCCATCCCCAACCAAAGGAAATCCAACACAACTCTATTTTTGAGCCACGACCCCAACAATTCGAATAAGGGAGAGGAAGTATAACAGGATGCTAGACAAACAAGACTGTATTAGAGTGATTCGACCACCCAAAGAGAGAGCACCCTTCTAACAATCTAGTACGTGTTTGGATTGCCGTTTGCAATCCCAATAGTAAGTTTGCAGTGGCATAACTGTTATTTTTTTTTAGCATTCAACGTGAAAGCAAAATTTTATTGCGTTGGGAGAACGTGTTTTTTCAACTGGGAACCAAACAAACCCCTAACCATTTCGTAATCTTACAAAGCACCGGATCCCTAAAGGAAAGCGGACAAGGATTACCTCCCAAAAGAATGCCAATATAAGTGATAGGCTATTGTAGAATTTGACAGCCCGCTAAAGTAGCAAAAGCAGTCAATGACTCTACTCCTTTTCACAAACTTTTTAGTGTTCCTTTATTTTTATATCATTATTTATAAAGTTGTATTTAACTATAAGAATATTTTTGTGCTTTGAATGTATGTGTTTTCCTTTACTTTTAATCAATAATGACATCAATAAAATTAGAGCTTTGTAAAAGTGAATAGGAGTTCGCGTGGACTATACTTTATCAATCTTGTTCCTAAAATGGGTAGGTTTGTCAAAGTAATGGGTTTCCGATCCATTAGCTTGGTGTTTGTTCTGTAGCCAATCCGTTTTCTGGACAAATTGCGCCTGCCATGCATTTTCCGGTCAAATCAGCCCCTTTCTAGCCAATCCCACCACCCGTTTTCCTCTGTTTTGATTGGCTTTCTCTGTTTCAGCAGTTACCTTTTCTTTCGGTTTTTTTGTTACAGTCCCCTCTTTATTTTCGTGATGTTTCTTTCTAACTGCAAGCCTCCAGAATTGGCATTCATTGCAAGCTTTCCTTATGAGGTATACAGCTATATCCTCTTTACTTTTTGGTTATGCCATTGATTATTATTGACTTTTGTGTTCATATTATTCGTTTTATATGCCTAGTCATTAATTTTGAATCATTATTTTAAATGGTATATTTATTATAATATTAGTCAATAGCAGTAAATATTGAATGGCTTTGTCTGTTTCTGCACAGCCAACTTTCCTTCATTATTATGTTAGTCTTTTTTATTCTTCTGTTTCTTTCTTCTGCAATCCCTAGACTTGACATTCATTGCAAGCTCTTTCCTAATGTGGTTACCAGCTCATATCTTTTTATTGACTTTGTACTTTCTGGTTATGGCATGTGATAGTAAACTATCCATTGGAAGGAAAAAACAAAACAGAAATGGGGAATTCAAGTAGTATATTGAGATATTCTGCAACCCAGTGTGAATTACAGGAGGTATAAACTGAAGAAATAAAAGAAAACAAGTGCAGGCAAGTTAGAGAGTGCCTACGTTCTCTCCCAGAGGCCAATACCCAAAACTAACCTGAAGATCTATTTTCTCTCCCTTCCTTTCTTATATGAGCTCATACACAAAACGTGCTGCTCTGCTAGAATCCTAATGACCAATCACACTCTGCCAGCTAGGCAGAGTTTGTTACAATTGTTCCCTCCTTTTTCTCTCAGTTTACGTGCGTAAACTTTCCCAAATCTTTTGGGACCCACTCCACTAGCATCACTTAGGTGCCTATCAACACCCCCCTGCAAGACTCACCTTGTCCTCAAGGTGAAATTGAGGAAACAAATCTTGTAATTCCTGCCATTCCTCCCACGAATTTTCACAATTAGGAAGATGTTGCCACTTGATCAGCACTTCAACCAAACCTTGAGCATTAGTCCTCACAGCCAAAGCTTCTGCCAGTTCCACTTGCAATTCCCAGTCATCAGAGAGACCAGCAGGCAGAGGTTGAGCTACCACTGCTGTTGGCACTGCCTTCTTCAACAGAGACACATGAAAGACCGGATGCACTCTACTCTCAGCGGGTAATTTCAGTTTGTAGGCCACAGAACTAATCTTCTCAATGATCTCATAAGGACCGTAGTATTTGGGACTAAGTTTCTGGTTGATTCTTTTAGCCAACTGTCTGAGCTTGTAAGGTTGAATTTTGAGATAAACCGAGTCTCCAACTTCAAAAGTGACCTCCCTTCTGTGTTTGTCAGCTTGCTGCCTCATTCTGTTTGGAGCTCTACTCATCAATTCCCTCAGCTCCCGTAACATATCATTTCTGTCCTTGGTCAATTGTTGCACCTCATCAACACTGGTGCTATTCTCATCACCCCAAATTAGCACTGGTGGACTCCTACCATACAATGCCTCAAAAGGAGTCATTTGTAGAGTTGCATGATAATTGGTATTATACCAATATTCTGCCCAAGGCAACCATTTTGGCCACTGCTTCGGTTTGCAGCCAGTGAAGCATCTAAGATAAGTTTCAAGGCACCTATTCACCACCTCGGTTTGTCCATCACTTTGAGGGTGATAAGCTGAACTCATTTTGAGTTTTGTACCTGCCAATTTAAATAGCTCAGACCAGAAAGCACTAGTAAAAACTCTGTCTCTATCCGAGACAATTGATGTAGGAAACCCATGTAATTTCACCACTTCCTTGAGGAACACAGCAGCAACTTCCTTGGCAGAATAGGGGTGTGCTAGGGTGAAGAAATGAGCATACTTAGTTAACCTATCCACCACCACAAATATAGTATCCACAACTAAAGCTTTGGGCAAGCCTCCCACAAAATCCATGGAGATGTCACTCCATACTTGAGAAGGAATAGGTAGAGGTTGTAAGAGGCCTCCAGGACTTAAAGCTTGGTATTTGTTCCTTTGGCAAGTGTCACAAGCTTGTACATATTGTTGAATTCTCCCCTTCATACCCTCCCAATATACCACATTAGCTATCCTCTTGTAAGTCCTTAAGACACCAGAATGTCCTCCAGTCACTGAATCATGAAATCCCTTCAAAATTTCATTAATACGCGGAGAGTTCCTTGGAACTACAATTCTGTCCTTGTAATACAGCCTCCCTTGCTTGAGTTTGTAGCCGGCATGCTCCTTTGCTTTAGCAAGTAAATCCTGCACTATGACCTTCAATTTATCATCATGCTGGACCTCATCATCCAATCCCTCCCATTCATGACAATGTGCTGTGGAGATGGCAGAATATTGAAGCTTCCTTGAGAGTGCATCAGCCACTCTATTCTCAGCTCCAGGTTTGTATTTGATGTCAAATGTGAACCCCAACAACTTGGTAACCCATTTTTGTTGCTCTTCACCCATTAGTCTCTGGTCAGTCAAGAACCTCAAGCTCTTTTGATCGGTGTGCACCACAAAATGCCTCCCGAATAAGTAATGTCTCCATTTGTGAACTGCTAACACAATGGCCATTAATTCCCTTTCATACACAGATTTATTCTGAGCCCTTGGAGACAAAGTTTGGCTCATGTAGGCAACGGGCCTACCTTCTTGCATAAGGACTGCTCCCAACCCCTTCCCTGACGCATCAGTCTCTAATACAAATTGCTTAGTGAAATCAGGAATCACTAAGACAGGCAATGTAGTCATAGCTGTTTTGAGTTGCTCAAAGGCTTCTTGAGCTTCATCATTCCAAAGGAAACTGTCTTTCTTCAGCTGTTGTGTCAATGGCCAAGCAATCTTGCCATAATTATTCACAAAGCGTCTATAGTACCCTGTGAGTCCAAGGAAGCCTCGCAAACCCTTCACATCTTTGGGAACCGGCCAATTCACCATGGCACTGATCTTAGCAGGGTCAGCAGAGACACCCTTGCCTGAAATCAAGTGCCCTAAATATTCTATCTGCATTTGACCAAACTGACACTTCTTCTTGTTGGCAAATAAGTGATTAGTCCTCAGGATTTGTAACACAGTCGCTAGGTGCTCAATGTGGCTGTCAACACTAGGGCTATAAATCAATATGTCATAAAAAAACACCAATGCATACTTCCTCAACACAGGCCTCAGAATTCGGTTCATTAGAGCTTGAAAAGTTGATGGGGCATTAGTGAGCCCAAATGGCATCACTAGGTACTCATAATGCCCCTCATGAGTCCTAAAAGCAGTTTTAGGTATATCTTCAGGTTTCATCCTAATCTGATGGTAACCTGATTTCAAGTCCAACTTAGAAAATATCACGGCAGAACCAATCTCATCTAATAACTCATCTATCACAGGAATGGGAAACTTATCCGGTACTGTATGCTTATTTAATGCTCTATAATCAACACAAAATCTCCATCCACCATCTTTCTTCTTAACAAGCAAAACAGGGCTAGAAAAAGGACTTACACTAGGTCTTATGATACCTGATTGAAGCATTTCATTCACAAACTTCTCAATCTCATCCATCTGGTAATGTGGGTATCTGTAAGGTCTGATATTAGGTGTAGGAGCCCCTGGTTGTAGTGTAATGACATGGTCTTGTTCTCTCACTGGAGGCAGACCTGTTGGCTCTTTGAAAACGTCCTGGAAGGCTACCAATACCCCCTCCATTTCCTCATTCAGTTCCATAGGTGAATCAGCCACTGTGTCTAGTTGATAGTAATCCACCAGAAATCCTTCACCATCTTGTTGCATGTCCTTCAACATAGTCTTCATCGAAACTTGTTGTCTGCTAAGAGAGGGCTCCCCCCTCACCATAAACTCTTCAGTCCCCTTCTTCCATTTGATAACTAGTTGTTTGAAATTTGCCCTTATATCTCCAAGACTAGCCAACCAATCCATGCCCAAAACAAACTCAATACCACCCAATGTCATGACAAAGAATTTCTGTTCTATTTCAATTCCCTGCAGAGACAGTTTCAACCCCTTACACACTCCTCTATGGTGTACCTTCTCTCCATTGCCAACTGTAATGGTATACTCTACTGTGTCCTCCACTAATAACTTCAGTTCCTCCACCAATTTGTAAGAAATGAAATTAGTGGTGGCTCCTGAATCAATCAGAATAAGCACTGCCCTGTTGCCAATCAATCCCCACACTTTGAAAGACTTGTTGGAAGTAAGCCCTTCCTTGCTCCTCATAGACAATTGGAGCTCTTTCATTTCTAGCACAATCTCCTCTTCCTTCTCCTCTTCACTATCCTTTGCTTCACTCTCCACCAATTCAAGTTGAAGATGTCTCAACTTGCATTTGTGATCATGACCCCATTTTTCTCCACATTTGAAGCATAGCCCCTTTCTACTCAACTCTCTCAAGTCCTCAGGACTCAATCGTTTGCTTCCACCATTCTTCTTTGTATCTCCTTCCTTCACTTCTGGCCCCTCAATGGCAAGAGGAACAGGCCTGGTTACGTAACCCTTGGCACCACTGCTAGACCCCTCCTTACTCTGTTTCCAATTGTTTGAACGATCACGCCAATCACCTTTGTCTCGGGCGTTGGATCTGGTTTTCTGTATCGCGGCATTCTTCTCTTCAATCAGTAAAGCCCTGTCCATCAGTTCAGCTAACGAATTTGATTCATGGAGTTGCAATTCCGCTTGGATCTCTTCCCTCAATCCGTTCATAAAAATACTGTCTAACATGATTCTCTTGCCCCTCTTCAAAGGAGCAATCAACATTTCAAACTTCTCTCTATACTCCATCACCGTCCCTGTTTGCTTCGTCGTCAACAACGGACCAAGCGGATTCTGCACTAGAGCGGGTTGGAATCTACGTATCACTGCACGTGTAAATTCTTCCCAGCTCAATTCCTCCGTTTGTTCTTCCCACCACTGATACCAATTAAGCGCGCGTCCTTCTAACGCAATTACAGCAGCATTAAGCTTGTCTTCATCGTGCACATGGTTCACACGGAAGTAGCGTTCTACACGGACGAGCCAACCGTGAGCTTCCTCGCCGTTGAACACTGGTATTTCGAGCTTCCTTCCACGCGAGTAGTATCGCCTTGGTGAATGAGATGGATTATGACGTGAAAGGTGTCGTGAAGGTGTCGTGCTGTTTCCTGGGCCATTTCGGTGTCGTTCTCGCGACGGTGTTCTTCCTCGCCGACGATGACGTGCACGGTCTTGTCCTTGTCGTTCGAGCAGGCGTCGTAACTCCGCCAGTTGCTCGTGATTTTCCTGTCGCATCTCCGTGATTTCCCGTTCAACAATCTCAACTCGTGCTTCCATAATGGCTCGCGTAACCACCATTCAACTCTGAGTTTCTGGTGCTTTGATACCAGTTGATAGTAAACTATCCACTGGAAGGAAAAAACAAAACAGAAATGGGGAATTCAAGTAGTATATTGAGATATTCTGCAACCCAGTGTGAATTACAGGAGGTATAAACTGAAGAAATAAAAGAAAACAAGTGCAGGCAAGTTAGAGAGTGCCTACGTTCTCTCCCAGAGGCCAATACCCAAAACTAACCTGAAGATCTATTTTCTCTCCCTTCCTTTCTTATATGAGCTCATACACAAAACTTGCTGCTCTGCTAGAATCCTAATGATCAATCACACTCTGCCAACTAGGCAGAGTTTGTTACAATTGTTCCCTCCTTTTTCTCTCAGTTTACGTGCGTAAACTTTCCCAAATCTTTTGGGACCCACTCCACTAGCATCACTCAGGTGCCTATCAGCATGGATTACATAGTGACTCTTGGGTTCATATTATTTGTTTTACACACTTAATTTTTAGTTGTGAAGCATTATTTTAAATGATATTTATTATAATATTATTGAATGGAGGCGCAATTGTGACAGAACGCTGTAGAGCAGACCTCTGCTGCTACCAGAAGCCAATAGCATCATTTTTATGGTCGCTGCCGCCAAATCATGGTGTTGTGGCCTAAATAGCGGGAGGAGGAGCCGCTATTCCCAGTTGTCTTGTATCTGTTCTGGAGGTCATCCTTTTAGGCCAAATTCTAGCAACCCTAGCATTTTCTGGTCAAGCTCACTGTTTTTCTTGTCTACCCCCTTCCTGGCCAACCTTGATCCTTTTTTGATCAAGCCCACCACCCGTTTTCCTGTTACGAATGGCTTCCTCTGTTTCACCCAAGGCAACTTTCCTTTTGCTTTTTTGTTACAGTTTTTATTTATTTATTTATTTATTTATTTATTTGCTGTTTGTTTCTATCTGCAAGTCCCTAGATTTGGCATTCATTACAAGCTTTTTCCTAACATGGTTTACAGCTCATGTCCTATTATTGATTATGGCATTGATTATTATTGACACTTGTGTTTGTTTATTTGATATACAAACTTAATTATTAATTGTGCATCATTAGTTTAAATGATATTTTTATTATAATAAATATATAATTATAGTTATGTTTAGTAAATGAGTATATTTCTTTTTTAATATAAACTTTTGTTATTATTTATTTATTTATTTATATTATAATTAATATTTTTATTAAAAATATGAGTAATGTATGTTTAATAAAATTTTTGAAACTTATTTTTCGTCTAGTGGCCATCCTGCTATCCACTATACTGCTTCAGCGTTTTTTATGGTCACTACTCTGCTCTGCGATCTGCAAATAACTACCAAATTTCTTGATGCCGGTGTTGCTATTGTGGTGGTGGGTGATATTAGAACCTAGAGGAAACTACGTCTTGTCTTTAAGTTAGATTTTGAGAAATCTTATGATCATGTTAGTTAAGGTTTTTCTGGATCAAGGCTTGGATTCTAGGTGGAGAATTGGATTTTGGGTGGGTATCCTCTTGCACTTCTGCAATAATAGTGAATGATGAATCTAAATCGTGTTTTAAGGTCAATGAGGCAAGGTAATCTTCTCTGTTTCTCTTTATCATTGTGGTTGATGTCTTTAGCTGGTTGGTGTCTTGAGCTGTTCATAATGGGCTGGTTAAGGGGTTGGAGGTTGGTTTGGAGTGGATTTTTTTCTCCTATCTTCAATTTGCCGATGATACCTTCTTCTGGGGGCCAAATGTTGATTCCTTTGTCAATATTTTGTCTATCTTAAGATTCTAAGGTATTTCTGGCTTCAGATTAATTTGGCGAAAGTGGTCTAGAAGGGGTGATGGTAGATAGTCAGATTTTGGCGGCTTTTGCTACTTTGGCTGGCCATTGATCTTTTCAATGGCCTCTCGCTTCTGTTGGTGCCCCCATGGGAGGTAATCCTTAGATGACGTCCTTTTGAGATCTGGTGGTGTGCAAGATATCCAAGTGTTTAGATAGCAGTTGGGATAGGGTGGCCTAGTATATGAGGCTCCCACCTGATGGGATCTGGGAAAGGTAGATGTACGCAAACTTACCCCCACTCTAGCTGACAAGGAAGCAACCATACCGTTGCGCAAGGTTCACCCTCTTTAGATAGCATTTGGGATATGGTTATTTTTTAGGTTGTTTGTGTGTTCTGTTCATGGTCTCTTTAGAGGTGTTTCTTTGTTAGAATGTAGAGAGATTGGCATGCCTTGCTACATGACTCGATCTTTTAGGCTCTAGGTCTTTTCTTTTGATATCTTCTTGTGAGAATGTTATATCCTTTGTACTTTTCTCTTCTTCCTTAATAATTTTTCTTTTCCTATTAAAAACAGAAAAAATATTGTTGCTTACTGCTTATAGTTGCTATTGTTATCCTTGTTTTTATGGAAGTTAAATTGCCATCTTTATATGTACTCTTTTGAACATTGTTATTTATGATCAAACTGTTACCTGCTGTCCATTTATCATTGTTTGTAATGTTGTATTTAACTGTAATTGTGTGCTTTGAAAGTTCGAGTGACTGAATAATGACATTTGATTGCATGTCACTGATTTTTAATTTGTAACCTTGTTATGTTAGTAAAATTAGAGTGTTGCTTATAGTGGCTCTTATTTCCTCAAGCTATTTAATCTCTGATGGAGATTTTTTCTTATTCAAGTATTATTTATATTATTTTTATAAATTATTCATTTTTTACGAAATTCATATTTGGATTAGTCTCTAGAATGGCACGGGTAACTTGAGTTCTGATTTATCTTTGGGGTTTAAAGTTCCTTTTTTTTATGGATTTTAAATTGGGATTCTTATATGTACTGTTTTAAACATTGTATTTTTATTTTACGCTGTTAGGTTGTGTCACTTTTAGCTATTTTATGAATGGAGCTAATAGGGCATGTGAATTCAATGTGAAATACTAACACTGTTCTCATATTGCAGCCTGTGATCATAGACCAATACTATATAATGAGTGAACTATTATTCCTAACTGGGGAGTGGGGACCCATTTAACCCATTTGAAGAAATGTACCAAATGACAAAACCTTGGTGGGATTTAGAATTAAATCACAAGCTTTACGAAAACCCATTTTCCACACAGATTGATTCTATGAGATAAGGACCTTGCACAGGGTGCCAAGGGTTGTTCTGTTGGCGAGAATGACAGGTCATCTAAAGGGTATCCCACAATGCTCCTTATACAGCAGTAGGGGCAGTAGATACTGAGCATAAGCAAGGACATTAGATTAGTTGCTGTAGAATGAGACAACAGGGAATTTAATCAGGGTATGTGTATAAAGCCAAAGTTGGAAATACTGCTATTTTAGCACAATTTAAATTCCTTGATTAAGCTCATTTGGAAATTAAAAATTCCTTCTGAAGTTATATCTATCAGTAATACTTTATAGAATAAATACCAATGACATGTAGATTTGTAGAACTAAAGTATACAGCTATTTCCCCTTATCAACCCTTATATATTAAATTAGAGTACTCACTCTTGAACGTGAAACTCTATACAGAAATATTCTGCTCTCATTGAGCCACATGACTTACTACATCAAGCATAATTTATTTAAATATTTTATTTTTTCAAGTGAATTTTAAATATACTAATTAGTTGCTATAACTACCAATCTGGTAATGATTTACTTATTTCCATTTAATTCTTTTCATTTTCAGGACAAATATTTCTAATTAATTGCTATCATTTCTCATTCAAATTATTACCTTTTTAAAATTAATATATTATCTTATTTAAATTATTACATTTTTAAATTAATTCAAAAACGAATTATTATCATTATTATTATTATTTTCCGTTTATGATACAGAAACACAAAAAAATATTTCATTTATAATATTCTAAAATTTATTCAAATATAGATTATACTTTTTTTACATCCATTTATAGAATGACACATGTTTTTCTTAATTTCTATTATTTTAATATTTAAATTTAAATTTTAAATTAATTGTGCATATCTTTTTTTTAAATTTAAATATTTTTTTTATTTTAATCTGTAATTTTTAAAATTCTATTTCGATTAATTATGTATATATCATTTATAATTTTAAATATTTTTTCTTATATATTTTTATTATATTTTATATTTCTTATGTTGTTTCTAAATTGAAAAACGCTTTTCCAATGCACAAGATACTTGCTAGTGTGTTTTATGCAGAAGACTAGTTTGGAAACAAGTGCCCATTTGCATGAATGAAAGGCCATCTATAATTTCAAGTTTCAACAGCTACTTTCAATAGTCTTTCTCTGCTTTTACTAATGCATGGGATAGTGTTCTGTTTTTGGCCTTTCTTTGGTGTTCTATTCACGGTTGATTTCCTTCTGGTATGGAGAGATTGCACAGCTTCTTTATTTTTCTTTTGTTGCAATTTTAAGCATCTTAGGCTAACTGTTTTGTGTGAGTTTCTCTGTTTTGGGGAGGATTAACTTATCCTCTTGAATTTCCTTCTCTAGTAATTTTTTTTTACTAATTTTTGAAGTACAAGAGTGCTGATAGGTTATCGACCTGATCTATTATTGAATTGAAGATTACAGAGAAACATAATTGCTAACATTTGGTTATAACTTAAATAATTGCTAAACTGTAAGGAGTATGGACCTTTGAGCAATTTGAGGGATTTTGAGATGCTTGAGCTAGGTTTACCTGGTGCAGTGTTGTTAAACAGTGGCCATGGCGGAATGGCGTGGCGATTTTGTGCCAGCCGCCATAGGCAATTTGTGAAGCGCCACTCGCCATGGCGTCGTCATAGATCGCAATCCCACGTTTATATGGTGGAATTTTGGTCATCCGCCATAAATCACCATCCGCCATTTACAACATTGACCTGGTGATAAATGTGTATAAAATTTTCTTTGGGGCTAGAATCCTACATGATATCTACAGGAGTGAATCATATCAAACAACTTTGCCAAGTTCCCAGTAAAGAACATTGCAGTAAAATTTCAAGCCTTTTCTGATTTTCCAATGATTAGCTGATTTTATGGTTGCTGTATCATGCCCTTTTAAGTGCTACTCAAAGTAAGTGATAGAAGGTGCAACAACTATGT
This sequence comes from Ammopiptanthus mongolicus, assembly GCA_039655645.1. Taxonomy (NCBI): domain Eukaryota; kingdom Viridiplantae; phylum Streptophyta; class Magnoliopsida; order Fabales; family Fabaceae; genus Ammopiptanthus; species Ammopiptanthus mongolicus. The sequence continues at coordinate 46,301,114 of CM077348.1, read as the reverse complement.
ATGTCCACAGAAATTTTAATTGAAATTAAGAAAATGTTGTGTGCCGTGTGAAGGAATTAAAGATTTAAAGCACAAGTAAATTTGAAAAGCATATTCAAGAGAAACTTTTAGAAGTGATGCATGCTTTGGTTTTATAAACATAAAAGTATGCATGAACATTTTCACAAAATTACGTAGAAATACTACTGAAATTCTCATGTGTTGCAACTTAAATTAATGAATTATACAAGCAGTTTTTGAAAAGCACAAGCACTAGAAGCTGCCCCCTAATAGACAGCTTGAACTTTTCTGATATCTGTTTTCTATGGACGGTTTTTTCTAATTCAAATAGCTACTGTACTTCTCCTTTCTTGATTTCTTTCGTCGATGTTCAACGATGATTGATCTGATTTTAAGTGCTCCTTCACGCCTTTGTTTTTCAGTTGCATTTATATAAAGACAGCCATTGCAGGGAGATTGTTAATTGATATTGTTCTATTTTACGATAAGTAACTTGTAGATAGAATAGGCATGGACATGTGATGCCTTTGGATTGCCACATAGTAATGAACATTTTTAATACTGATGGCATTACATGTGCTTTATTAAGATAAAATCCCATTTTTGGGTTCAAGTACATACTAATACAAAGCTTTGTCTATTAACATTTCTATATTGCTGAAGAGGAATTTTGAGTAACTTGACTGTTTCAGGTTTCCGTGAAACAAAGATGAAGATGGTGTTTACTTTCTCATGGTTTCTAAGCAGTCACCGAACAAAGAATAAGATCAATCTTCCATCACATTCAAAGCTGTAGATCATTGAGGTAAATATTTGACATGGAAGAACAGACAATAATTATGCATTTTACTGACTTAAAATTTTTTACTGACTAATTTTTTATGCAAGGACATAATTGTAAAGATAGTTCTCATGGTCATGAAGTTTTGAGAAATCTAGTAAATTTTATGTGATAGGTTGAGATATTATTGCACATTTACAATGTGTAGATTGTTTTCTTGTACTTTGTGTTCATGCATATCTCCTTGCAGTTAAAGTGTTTTTTTTCCTGAAGAAATTCATTAAGATGAAGAGCAGAAGATTACAGAGTTCGGAGGATAAGTTATCCTCCTTACAAAATTAAAAAAGAGGACAAACAAAAAGAATAATAAATGAAAATAAGATGTTCAATTTCTCAACATTTCTGTAAGAGAAATTGCTTGTAAAAGACCACTTGCATAGCACATAACAAACACAGAAGGGGAAATAGCCTTATTTTAGGCCCAATAAGGCCAGAAAAGGATTTGTGTTATTTCAGTAAAGGGGAAGGGGGTTTTACAGAGGAATGGGGATTCCTTCTGCCGCATAGCTGGGCTCCTAAGAGAGCTATTGCTCTCTCTCCATAACTATTATAATGATTATCAAAAGATACCCCCTCTCTCCTCACTCATCCTACTTAACAACCATGTAGCCTAGCAAAAACGGTTTTGCTTTCCCTCTCTCCTAAAGCCCACGTCATTCTTTTCTATTTAGTCCCTCCTTTGTTCCTTCGGGTGTAAACCCTCCAGATCATAGAGCCTGGAGGCCGATTGTGTAGCAGCTGGCCAATTGGGCCTGTTGACTCATGAGTCCTATCAGTGCCACCCTCTACAGATTCAGCCTTGTCCTCAAGGCTGAAATTCGGGAATTGGCTTTGTATAGTAAATTTGTCCTCCCACGTTGCTTCATCTGTGGACCTTCCTTTCCAATGCACTAACAGCTGGTCAGTGTTCTCCCCTCTTTTTTGCACAGCTCTGGCTGCTAGCACAGCCATTGGTTCCAGCATATCAATATGGTCACCCTCCAGTCCCTGTGGTAGACTTTCTTCCACTCTATATTTTCCCACCGCTTTCTTCAGTAAAGACACATGAAAAACTGGATGAATTCTTGAACTGTCAGGTAATTTCAGCTTGTATGCCACTGCACCCAATCTCTCTAACACTTGAAAAGGGCCATAATATCTAGCTGCTAATTTGGCATTTATCCTAGCAGCTACTGAATGTTGTTTATGCGGGCGAAGCTTCAGAAATACCTACTCCCCTACCGCAAAAACCCTTTCTTTCCTGTTGTGGTCTTCTTGTGCCTTCATTCTTGCTTGTGCTCTCCCTAGATGGTGCTTTAACTGTCTAAGAGCTTCATCTCTGTCGCTGAGATCCCTGTGAACAGCCTCCACCCTTATTTCTCCTGGAAGAAACCTTGTAATCGTAGGGGGTTTTCTCCCATACACCACTTCAAAAGGTGAGGTTCCAGTAGATTCATGAAAATTGGTATTATATCAATACTCGGCCCAATGCAATCACTGGACCCAAGTTTTGGGTTGATCCGCTACAAAACATCTAAGAAAAGTTTCCAAGCACCTGTTCACCACTTCCGTTTGACCATCTGTTTCTGGATGGTATACGGAACTCATTTACCAATACTCGGCCCAATGCAACCACTGGACCCAAGTTTTGGGTTGATCCGCTACAAAGCATCTAAGAAAAGTTTCCAAGCACCTGTTCACCACTTCCGTTTGACCATCTGTTTCTGGATGGTATGCGGAACTCGTTTTTAATTGAGTTCCCTGCATCTTGAACATCTCTTTCCAGAAATTGTTCACAAAAACCGGATCACGATCACTAACAATGGCCTTCGGAATACCATGGAGTCTTACTTCCTCTTTTGTAAATATTTCAGCCATAACCCAAGCTGTGTAAGGATGCTTTAGAGGGATAAAATGGCTATATTTGGACAGCCTATCCACCACAACAAAAATCGCCTCATACCCTTTAGATTTGGGAAGTCCAGTGATGAAATCCATCGAGCCCTCCTCCCAAATGAGTTCAGGAATGCTCAAAGGATGGAGTAACCCGCTTGGAGATGATGCCAAATATTTCTGCCTTCGGCAAATATCGCACTCCTTCACGAAGTCCATGACTCTTTTCTTCATTCCCATCTAGAACACATTGGCTGCCACCCTTCTATAGGTTCTATAAAATCCCGAATGTCCTCCTTGAGGTGTTGCATGAAACTCCTCCAAAAGTTGTGGAATCCAACGTGATGTGGCTGAAATGACCAACCTATCTGTATAAAACAGTACCCCATCTCTGTACGAAAACCCTTTTCTAGCCTCTGTCATGTTTCAAATCTTCAATGATTTTTTGTAATACCATATCCTTGTGGACTTCCTCAACTATCTGCATATAATCTGTCCAAATGGGATATGATACAAGAGAATGCAACTCGCCACCCTCCTTGACCCGAGAGAGGGCATCAGCCCCTCTATTCTAAGACCCCGGCTTGTACACAATGTCAAAACGGTATCCCTACAGCTTAGCTGCCCAATTTTGCTGATCTGAGGTTGAAATTCGTTGATGCAGTAGCTGTTTCAGGCTCTTCTGATCAGTACAGACAGTAAAATGCCTCCCCAAGAGATAGTGTCTCCAATGTTGAATTGCTAGAGCCAATGCCATTAACTCTTTTTCATAGGCAGATTTGGACAGATTATTAGGGCCTAAAGCCTTGCTGAAATAAGCAACTGGCCTCCCCAATTGCATGAGAATGGCCCCAATTCCTAAACCCGACACATCACATTCAATAGTGAACTCCTTAGTGAAATCGGGTAAAGCAAGAACCGGAGCAGTGATCATTTTTTCCTTCAGCAATTCAAAAGCTTCTTGTGCTGTAGCATGCCACATGAACCCATCCTTCCTAGTCAATTCGGTAAGTGGTCGAGCAATCTTCCCATAGTTTTGTATGAATTTTCGATAATACCCTGTGAGGCCCAAAAATCCCCTCACTCCCTTCACATTTCTTGGTACCGGCAATTGGGCGACACTTTTAATCTTCTCAGGATCCATAGTCACTCCCTCTTGAGAGATCAAATGCCCAAAGTATTCAATCTTAGTTTGAGCAAAATGACATTTCTTTCTATTTGCTACCAATTGCTGATTTTTAAGCACTCCCAAAACCTCATGCAAATGCAGCAAATGCGTCTCCCAATCCTTACTATAAATGAGAACATCATCAAAGAAAACTAACACAAACCTTCTTAACATAGGTCTAAAAATCTCATTCATGAGGGATTGAAAGGTGGATGGTGCATTCATCAAACCAAATGGCATTACTAGGTACTCATAGTGCCCTTCATGAGTCCTAAAAGCCGTTTTATGCACATCCTCCTTTTTAACCCTTACTTGGTGATAACCGGATTTGAGGTCCAACTTGGAGAAGAAATAAGCACCATTATGTTCGTCTAGCAGTTCATCAATAATGGGGATAGGAAATTTGTCCGGAATTGTTACCTTGTTTAAGGCCCGGTAATCCACACACATCCTCCATGTGTCATCTTTCTTCTTTACTAGTATCACTGGGCTTGAAAAAGCGCTATGGCTGTGTTGAATAATTCCCGAGTCTAGCATCTCCTTCACTTGCTTTTCAATCTCGTTCTTCTGATGATGAGGATAGCGATAAGGCCTTACACTGATTGGGCCCTGCCCTTCCAACAAAATGATAGCATGCTCTTTTCCTCTACTGGGTGGCAACCCTCTTGGTTCCCTGAACACCTCTGCATACCTCCCCGACACCTCTTCTACTTCCACTTGTTGTTTACAGCTGATTCCTTTTGTACTGCTGTCTGGTCCCCAATTCCGGTCACAATGGACCTCTGTAGAAAGGAATAATTCCCCAAATCGTCTTGATGGCCTCCCTAGTAGAGTTTGCAGTGCTGTCTGGGTAGGTTGATTGCCATTTTCACCCTTCAATTCTACCCATTTGCCATTGATTTGAAATTTCATGATTTGTTCTTTCCAATCCACTCTCATCTCTCCCAACGTCGCGAGCCAAGACATACCAAGTACCACATCAATCCCTTCCAAATCGAAAAGGAAGGCGTCCACTGTAATCTGGATCTCCCCTATTTTCATTCTGATACCTCTACACTGCCCTCCAGCTTCAGCCTGATATCCATCCCCAAGCTTAATTCTCATCATTTTTGTCTCTTCTATTTGCCAACCCATAGTTGCTACTAGCTGCTTGGATATAAAATTATGGGTTGCCCCACTATCCACCAAGATGAGAATGGGCACCCCTTTCACTGAGCCCCTTAACTTCACTGTTCTAGGATTGCCTCCTCCCTCTCCTAATAAATTTCCCAGGTTCATAACACTGCATTCCCCATCAATCTCCTCTCCTTCTTCGACTTCACTGGCTAAGATGTTCCCCTCCGTGTCTCCTTCTTCCACATCATCTATGATCATGATTCTTGGTTGTTTGTCTGAGCATTGATGCAAAGGGTGGTAAGGCCCCCCACATTTATAACAAAGCCCTTTCTGTCGCCTTTCCATGAGCTCGTGGTATGGCAAATGTGACACTCCTCTTTCCCTCGGCTGTGCCTTCTTTCTTTCCTCTATTGGGTCTGATTTTGCTTTGTTGGACCCAGAAGACCCCCCTCTGTAAGAACTATTTCCTCCAGGCCCATCCTTGTTACTCTTCACATATACCCACTCAGACCCTGAATTGTGGCCCACACTGTTGGCCCGTAACTGTGTTCCCGACCCAGATCCTCCTCTGAAACCCATGCTCTTTGGATGGCTCCAACCAACGCTCCTTCCTCGCAACTCCTTCTCCACTGCACGCGCGACATTCATCAGTCGAGCTCGCGACAGGGGACCAAGGGTGATCAAGCTCCGCACACGCCCTCGGACCTCTTCAGCAACCCATGGAGGAAGTAGCCAAAATATTGGTCATCGGGCAACCTCCTCACCTGTGCCGTCAGCCATTCAAAGTCCTGGATATATTCTTCAACACCACCTCCTTGCCGAAGAGCGGCCAATTGCTTGAATATGTCTCCTCCTCCCATATCGCCGTATCGATCCAGTAATTCTTGTTTGAGCTGCTCCTAAGTGAGTTCTGCTTCATCATCGAGGAGAGAATTGAAGAAATGAAGTGTTCCTCCCTCCATACATAGTTGAGCCCGATTGACTTGCACTGCTGGGCTCGTTTCTTGGACCCGAAAGTATATTTCAGCTCAAGTAATCCACCCCGCCGGGTCGTCCCCATCGAACATTGGTAATTCCACCTTCTTCACCGATTGACGAAACTCTTCAAGAGCCTCTCCTTGTAGTTTCTTCAAACCCGAGCTCGATGACGTTTTCTTAGATGTTGAGTCCTTTTCTGAGTGGCCTTTGTGGGTATTTTTGTCTCTCGCACCCTCGCCTTCCTGCTCGTTTTCCACAAACACTTGCTTTTTTCCGAGGCACTTTTTTAGCATCTCCATCATCGTCGCCATGGATGCTTGGCCATCCTCAGTCCTAGCTTGCATCTCTGCCAAGGTGGTTTTGATGCTCGCTACTTTGGTTTCCAGGTTGCCTATCCTCCCCTCCATTCCAACGAGTTTCTCAGTTTTTTTCTTCGGCGGCATCCACCTTCCTCCGAGCTCCCTATGCGCTGATCCCCTCTAAGAGGATGCTCCTCACGTATCCGGCAGGTCGGACTAGTTTGATACAAACCAGTCAAGCAAATAGCAGAATCAGGAATTAGAGAACAAGATAAAGTAGAGAGAAAAGGATTTCTGTGTTATTTCAGTAAAGGGGAAGGGGGTTTTACAGAGGAATGGGGATTCCTTCTGCCGCAGAGCTGGGCTCCTAAGAGAGCTATTGCTCTCTCTCCATAACTATTATAATGATTATCAAAAGATACCCCCTCTCTCCTCACTCATCCTACTTAACAACCATATAGCCTAGCAAAAACGGTTATGCTTTCCCTCTCTCCTAGCACCCACGTCATTCTTTTCTATTTAGTCCCTCCTTTGTTCCTTCGGGTGTAAACCCTCCAGATCATAGGGCCTTGAGGCCGATTGTGTAACAGCTGGCCAATTGGGCCTGTTGACTAATGTTGAGTCCTATCAGGTACCCAGAAATAGAATAGGAAAACAGAAGATATTTGTATTGAGAATGATGAACAAGTCTGTTACCAAGATAATAACAGAGCTTGAATTACAGTAATGAAGATAGAAAGCAAAGAAAGAAAGATAATGGGCAATTCAAGAGTGCCCTGATCTCCCAAGAGTCTAGTCCCAATTCCAGCCTAAAAACCGTAGTGAGTAACCCCCTAACAATATATCCTTCCCACAAGCTGGACCAGATCATCAAGGTCAGTTATGTGGGTCTGGATCAAGTGCATCATGCACCCTTGTGTCATCAGGTGTTCCCTCCTTACATAAAACTTAGTAATTCTGGCCATATCGGGCTTATTGGACCCCAAGTTCGCATCATTGATATTTAAATAAAAGAAACTCTATAGAAAGATGACATTCATTGATTTGGTTAATTGAACAGGGCTTATGCTCAGTTGTATGGGACAATCCTTGGAAAGAGATTCTCCTTCAATTCTGTTACAGCAATAACTTCTATTTCTTTGCTCCCCCCATTTTCTGTAATTCTCGCTCATCTATCTCCTAGGAACCTAACAAATTGGTCTAACCTGTTGGATCTCTTGATTAGGGGAGTTGGAATTGCAAGTTAAAGCTTTGGAGCATTCAGTAGAATTTTTGAAGAAAAGGGCTAGCGATCACGGGTCTCAGTTGTTTGCAATCAAGATGATTTTGACTGAATGGAAGAGCTTAAACAGATGCTGCATAAGTTGCTGAAGAAATAGGAAATCAATCTTGAGGAGGAAAGGGCAGAAGCAACCTTCTCGAGAGATTGCGTCATCACAATCAAACAGGCAGCATAAGGAGAACGATGCTTGGAGTTTGGTAATGATGAGTCTTGTTCTTGGGCGAAGAAAGTTAAATGGCCCAGTTTCAATGGAAGTGGCGCATTGGGTTGGATGGCTAGGACAGAGAAATTCGTTGAGGTTCAGTAGACAAAGCCATCAGAGGTGCCGGAAAAACTAGAGACAACACCAGAACTAGATAGTGACAAAAACAGAGAATGGCCCAATGGTAGTGAAGCTTGAGACTGACGATATGATGGAGATTGAGGCGGAAGTTGATGATGTAGATGCGGCAATGGTTCACAGTATTCAGAACACAGGGATCGAATGAGATTGAACTCCAAAATGAGCTTGTTAAATGAAAGTGAAACCGCGGCAGTCTGGGCCATGTCTTTTTGACGATGTAAGAGTTGAGATGGAGGACAATCTGCAGTAGATAGCTGAGCAGTGGTAGAAGTACCTCTCGATGGTCAGACCGTCGGAAAGCGTTGGGATGGTCAGCTCACTGCTACCACCAGAACCACCTGATCGGAATCTTCGTATGGCAACTTATCTGTAAGTGTTGGGTGAACAGGGGCAGAAGTATGTATTTACTCCTATGAGTGTATATAAATAGTAGATCAGCTGAGTGCAAACACACTCAAGCATTTCACAATTTCTTTCTTACTTCTAAGTCTGTCTACATGGTATCAAGAGCAGGTTCGTTCCCATTTTGAAGGATTCTGCCTCTGGTTCAGCAGAACCTTGATATCCCTAAAGTCTTGTCCTTTGGAATACCCAAACAGCCACTGTCAGGTCCAAAACTCACTGTTTCCGGCCAACCCACAGTCTACTATCGCCGGAAACCTACTCAGCAACCTCCGACGATCTTTTCCACCAAGCACCGCCACCAGAACAATCGTCACGCGCCAGTTTCTTGACGGCGCGTGAAGCCCAGTCGCAGTCACGTCCTCGGCGCGTGAGTCACGCGCCGCCTTCCCACCACCAGAATCTCGCCGCAACCGCCCAGAAAGGTTCGCTTAAGCCTCCTCTGTCCGTCTAGCTGGTCAAAACCCACTTTTCTAGTTGTTTGGAAGTTGATCCTTGTTTTTTTAGCCTCCTATTTTTTTTTTGTTACTGTTACGGTTGTTTTGTTACTGCTATTTGCTTGCTCGTCTCCATACAATTTCAGGTGTTAGTTCGGACTCTCCTCTGTGTGGTTTTTTTTATTAGAATGGGTCGTCCTCAATGCACATATTGCAAGAGAATGGGTCACACTCAAAAGACTTGTTACTCTCTTCATGGTTTTTCTGGAAAATCAGTAAATATATGTAGTGTTGAAATGTTCAACAAATTTTCCGAAGCTGAGTACCAAGAATATCTTCAATTAAAAGCTGCCCGTCACTTTCATGGGTCTACTGCCACTGGTGTTCATGACGCTGCGGCCTTCATATCTCAATCTGGTAACAATCAAAATCTTTGGATAATTGATTCAGGTGCCTCTGATCATATTGCTGGTAATAGTTCTTTATTCTCCTCCATATCTTCTCCTAAATTTCCACACTTCATAACACTTGCGGATGGTTCCAAGGTCACCGCCAAAGGAATCGGTCATGTTTCAGTCACTCCTTCTATAACTTTAAAATCTGTTTTGTTTATACCTGGTTGTCCTTTTAATTTGATCTCCCTTAGTCAACTTACTCGCTCTCTAAATTGCTCAGTAACCTTTGATGCTGGTTCTTTTACTATACAGGAACGTAGTACGGGTCGGATGATTGGCGTAGGACATGAATCACATGGTCTGTATTACCTCAAATCAGCTCCTTCTGTAAGCTGTACTGCGGTTGAATCTCCAAATCTTCTTCATGAACGATTAGGCCATCCAAGTTTGTCAAAATTGAAGCAAATGGTTCCGAATCTTGCAAAGATGTCATCATTAAACTGTGAGTCTTGTCAATTAGGCAAGCATGTTCGCTCTTCCTTTCCCAGCAAAGTTGAAAGCCGAGTTGATTCTCATTTTTCCGTTATCCATTCAGATATATGGGGACCAAGTCGTGTGTCTTCTAATGGCTTTCGATATTTCATCACTTTTATTGATGAATTCTCCCGGTGCACTTAGGTTTTCTTAATGAAAGAACGATCTGAACTTTTGTACATTCTCACCACTTTTGTTAATGAGGTTAAAACCCAATTTGGTAAGACGATCAAAATCCTTAGAAGTGATAATGCAAAAGAATACTTTTCTTCTGCTCTTTCATCCTTTTTGTCATCACAAGGCATTCTCCATCAATCCAGTTGTCCTCGTACCCCTCAATAGAATGGCATAGCTGAAAGGAAGAATAGACATCTTGTTGAAACTGTTCGGACGTTATTACTTCATGCACATGTTCCTGTCCGACATTGGGGTGATGCAGTTTTGACATCCTGTTTTTTAATTAATCGGATGCCTTCTTCTTCTCTTAATCACAAAATACCACATTCGATTTTATTTCCTAAAGAACCACTGTTTCATGTTGCTCCACGAATATTTGGATGCACATGTTTTGTTCATGACATGTCTCCAGGTCTTGATAAGCTGTCTGCCCGAGCCATCAAATGTGTTTTTCTGGGGTATTCCAGGTTACAGAAAGGTTACAAGTGTTACTCTCCTATGCGGAATCGTTACTACATTTCTGCAGATGTAACGTTCTTTGAAGAAAAACTTTACTTCTCACCATCCATAGTTGAGTCTCATACTATTCAAGAAGTTTTTCCGATCCCTTATCTTGGTCCATCACCTTCCCTTGTGCCAGAACCAGTTGAAACTGCAGATATTCCTGACAATTCTCCTCTCGAGCAACCTCAAAGATCACCCATCATATATCGATGTCGTCCTCATGTTTCTAATACAGAAATAGAAGGCACTGAAAGACCGACCGAATCATGTCCTACTCCAACAGATGGCCCTACTACAGACCTCCATGATGAGAACCCTGACTTGCCCATTGCTCTTAGAAAAGGTACTCGGTCTACCCGCAATCCTCATCCTATTTATAACTTCTTAAGTTACCATCGTCTATCTCCTTCTTATTATTCTTTTGTGTCATCCATATCTTCTGTTTCCATTCCTAAAAATGTTTTTGAGGCACTTGATCATCCAGGATGGCGACAAGCCATGATTGATGAAATGCAGGCTTTGGAGCATAATGGTACTTGGGACTTAACTATTCTTCCTCCAGGAAAGAAACTCGTTGGCTGTCGATGGGTCTATGCTATTAAAGTCGGGGCCGATGGTCAGATTGATCGACTCAAAGCCCGACTTGTAGCCAAAGGATATTCCCAAATTTATGGACTTGATTATGGAGATACTTTCTCCCCTGTGGCCAAAATCACTTCTGTTCGACTCTTTCTTGCCATGGCTGCTATACGTCACTGGCCATTATATCAGTTGGATATTAAAAATGCGTTTCTTCATGGTCAGCTAGAAGAAGAAATTTATATGGAGCAACCTCCTGGATTTGTTGCTCAGGGGGAGTTTGGTTTGGTTTGCAGGCTACGAGGATCTCTCTATGGGCTGAAACGGTCTCCACGAGCTTGGTTTGGGAAATTCAGTACGGTTATTCAAGCATTCGGAATGAAACGTAGTGAAGCAGATCATTCGGTCTTCTATTGTCATACCTCTCCAAATAGATGTGTTTACTTGGTGGTCTATGTAGATGATATAGTCATCACAGGAAACGACCAGGAGAAAATTTCTCAGTTGAAGGAACATTTGTGCAACCATTTTCAAACCAAGGATTTGGGGAAGCTGAAATATTTTCTTGGGATTGAAGTTGCTCAGTCAAAAAATGGAATTATCATCTCACAGAAAAAATATGCATTAGACATACTTCAAGAAACTGGTATGTTGGACTGTAAACCAGTTGATAGTCCCATGGATCCGAATCTAAAATTACTTCCTAGTCAAGGGGAGCCATATTCTGATCCGGAAAGATATCGGAGATTGGTTGGTAAGCTCATTTATCTCACTATAACAAGACCTGATATTTCCTGTGCGGTTGGTGTAGTAAGTCAATTCATGCAGTCTCCTCATAATGATCATTGGGATGCGGTGACTAGAATTCTGAAGTACATTAAGAAGGCACCAGGACAAGGACTACTTTATGAAGATAAAGGAGACACTCAAATTGTTGGATATTGTGATGCAGATTGGGCAGGTTCACCTATTGATAGACGTTCCACTTTAGGGTATTGTGTTTCTATTGGTGGAAATCTTGTCTCTTGGAAGAGTAAGAAGCAAAATGTGGTCGCAAGGTCCAGTGCAGAGGCTGAATATAGAGCTATGGCTACAGTCACTTGTGAACTCATTTGGATTAAACAACTTCTTCAGGAGTTGAAGTTCGGAGACACCAAACAGATGAAACTATGTTGTGATAATCAGGCAGCTCTTCACATAGCTTCTAATCCAGTGTTTCATGAAAGAACTAAACATATTGAGATTGATTGTCATTTTGTTCGAGAGAAAGTTCTTTCTAAGGAAGTTATCACTGAATCTGTTAGTTCGAATGACCAACTAGCAGACATTTTCACAAAGTTTTTAAGGGGGCCAAGAATTCAATATATTTGTTCCAAGCTTGGAGCATTTGATTTGTATGCTCTAGCTTGAAGGGGAGTGTTGGAATTAGTAGCATTAATATTGGGAGTTGTAGCAATTATATTCAAATTCATGTACATAGTTAGTCATGCATCTAGGGAATGTTATACATGCACCTAGGAAGTAGAAATATTATTAATCTCCTTGTAAATGTAAATTGTATTTACTCCTATGAGTGTATATAAATAGTAGATCAGCTGAGTGCAAACACACTCAAGCATTTCACAATTTCTTTCTTACTTCTAAGTCTGTCTACAGAGGTTCAGTAGACAAAGCCATCAGAGGTGCCGGAAAAACTAGAGACAACACCAGAACTAGATAGTGACAAAAACAGAGAATGGCCCAGTGGTAGTGAAGCTTGAGACTGACGATATGATGGAGATTGAGGCGGAAGTTGATGATGTAGATGCGGCAGTGGTTCACAGTATTCAGAACACAGGCATCGAATGAGATTGAACTCCAGAATGAGCTTGTTCCAATGAAAGTGAAACCGCGACAGTCTGGGCCATGTCTTTTTGACGATGTAAGAGTTGAGATGGAGGACAATCTGTAGTAGATAGCTGAGCAGTGGTAGAAGTACCTCTCAATGGTCAGACCGTCGGAAAGCGTTGGGATGGTCAGCCCACTGCTACCACCAGAACCACCTGATCGGAATCTTCGCATGGCAACTTATCTGTAAGTGTTGGGTGAACAGGGGCAGAAGTACACCTCAATGGTAAGAAAATGATGGGTTTTGAGAAGTCCGGTCAGCCCACCACCACCGCCAGATCAGGGTCTTCATATCATTTAAGTTACTAAAATAGTCGAAATCCCAAGAACACATTGTAAAAATTTTGGATAGGAGAATTTTGTAAAGAAGATAGAAGATAATTGTGGAAAAACTAAATTAAAAGAGAAGTCTCCTGCCCAATGGTCCTTTCAAAAATTGACAGGAGAACCAGGCAATGAGCCAAGCTGGCTTGTGAGTTGCTCAATAGTTCACTAACAACTCAATAAGCTAGGCCCATGAGTTGAGCTAGAGTTTGAAATTTTGCAATGTTTGATAAATAAGTCGGGCTTGAGTTCCATAGATTCGTCTCTATCTCCCTCTCTCCCACACACACACACATAGAGAGAGAGGGAGAGGGAAAGACTTAAAAACCCATTTTTACCCTATATTTCAGTTTATGATCTAATTCTACATACAAAGACCTTTTTATTAGCTCATATTTATATAATTTTATAATTGTTGTCTTGTTGGTCAAGTGGTCCCCACTCCCATTACCAATGAACAGTGGTCTTAAAACTACGTGTTATGACCCACCATCATCCTGACCACCCATAAGTAGAGTAGTTGGTTGATGTCTTCTGTATGTTTTGAGCAGGCTTGCTCATTGAGCTTGTGCTACTCGTGAGCTCATAGTGGGCTAAGCTTGAGCACCAGAATGAGCTCAAATTTTTTTTTTTATTATTATTTAAATGAGCTTGAACCAATCCAATTTTGATTAAGTTCAGCTCATTGCCAACCGTGCACCTTCCTGGGTTGATCAATTTTTATTTATTATTATTTAAAGAGCTTGAACCAATCAAATTCAGCTCATTGCCAACCCTGCACCTTCCTGGAAAGCACAGACTAAAAGTTAGTATAACCTAGAGAAATAAATTTTCACAGGCTAACATGGAAAGCTTGGGCTACTATATTAGCGTCCCACCCATTCCGGTCTAAACCATTGTTACTTTGGATAACCTGATGGCATAAGCAAACAGGTTCCCATGGAAAACACCATAGCCATTTACTTGCTTGAGCAATATTTATAGACACCAAATTGCCAAGACCCAAATCCCCTTCTTTCTTGGGACAATAGCACAGCTCGCGGTCACCAACTGATCACAACTCATAACTATATGAATTCTTGTAAAAAGAAAGTTGAACTAGGAACGTTTGTATTTAGCTATGTTAATATTTATGTAAATAATATATTCCAATTATAGGAATATTAGGTAATTAGGATAGCCAGATATTACGTTATTATGTAATAATTGTAATTACTATCTTGATTTTATATTGATTTGTTCAGAGCAGTGTAGTAAGTATCGTACAATACGAATCGCGAATCGATTCGAAAAATGGAGGCTGGCGATGCAAATCGCATGCATGAATCGAACAGGCCATGGATTCGCACTTGAATCGCCTGAATCGACTGCGAAACGCGTGAGTCGCGAATCGTCTGCCGTATCGCACGATACGTGCATGGCGGCTGAAACAGAGGAAACCGGGTCGGGTCGCGCGACCCGGCTACGATTAAAGGCCTTTTAGGGTTTTTTTTTCCCAATTTTATTTAATAAAATTGGAGGGAAACAGCCGACCTTCTCTATTCTTATCGTTAAAAGTGTTTAAACACTTAACCTAGACCCCATTCTTCTCTTTTCATTTGCCTTATAAGGTTTTAACTTAAAACCCAGCAGTCTAGCACCGCATTTTCTCGAACCTTTCTTCCCAGTCCCAACTTATTCTTGTCTCTTGTGCATTTTTTTCTATTGTTTTATTTTGGTCCCCACGCACTAAGCTCTGTCTTGTGTTACTGCTTCTTTCTCTCTCTTCCCACGTGAGGATTATATTTTAATTGGCAATGGGTCAGACAAAGAAAAAAAGGGAAATTGATATCACATGGAAGCACTGTGAGAGTGTTACACCCCATAGGTTGATGGTAAAATGTAACTACTGTTCACACTCTAATTGGGGTGGGGTTGCAAGAATGAAACATCATCTTGCTGGGACCAAGATGATGTGAGACAAGTGAAGCTGTTAGAAGAAAAAGATAAAGCCAAAGAGGCTTGCATAGAAGAAGTGGCTACTGCTGAAGATGCTACAAAAAAGGGAACAAAATCAGTAAAGCAGACAACAATGAATGAGGTGCTCAAAGACAGAGATTTGGTCATTCAAGATATTTGCAAATGCATCTATGGCAATGCTTTGCCATTTAATTTGGTAAGAAGTCCCTTATTTATTCAAATGCTGAAATCTGTTGCTGATTATGGAAAGGGTCTAAAACCTCCCAGTTATCATGAAGTAAGAGTATCTTATTTGAAAAAAGCAGTTGACAACATCCAAGCAGGTCTAGAAAAATACAAGATTGAATGGGAAAAATGGGGTTGCACCTTGATGTGTGATGGCTGGACAGATGGGAAAGGCAGATCACTCACCAATTTTTTGGTAAATAGTCCAAGTGGGACTGTTTTCATAAAATCTGTTGACACTAGTAATGTGATCAAGGATGCCACACAAATGTTTGAATTACTGGATTCCATGGTAGAAGAAATTGGGGAGGACAATGTGGTGCAAGTCGTGACAGATGGTGCTTCAAATCTTGTGGCTGCTGGAAGAATGTTAGAGGATAGGAGAAAAAAAGTATTTTGGTCTCCTTGTGCAGCCCACTGCCTTGATTTGATTCTTGAAGACATTGGGAAGTTTCCTGTTTTTTTCAATACCATTGCGAATGCAAAAAGGGTCACAACTTTCATTTATAGACACACATGGATCCTAAACTTATTTAGAAAGCATTCTAAGGGAAGGGAATTGGCTAGACCGACAGTCACAAGGTTCGCAACTGCCTTTCTCACTCTACAATGCATAATGCAACAAAAGAATGCTCTTCGATCATTGTTTGCTTCGAAAGAATATGCTACTAGTTTTTATGAGAAGAAGAATGAGGGTAAACAAGTGATGAACATTGTTTTATGTGATGCTAGATTTTGGAGCTCCATCCAGTATTTTTTGAAGTGTGTGACTCCACTTGTGAAGGTTTTAAGGCTTGTGGATGGAGATTCGAAACCTGCCATGCCATATATCTATGAAGCTGTGGATAGAGCTAAAGAGCAAATAGCTGCAAACTTCAAGAATCAAGAGTCAAGATATAAAAAGGTGTGGAAGATAATTGATCCTCATTGGAATTTGCAATTACATAGGCCTCTCCATGCAGCTTTGTACTATCTTAATCCTAAGTAAGTAATTTCATTTCATTCTACATGTTTTATGGACCATAATTATTTATTATGGACTATAATTTCATTCCTTATTTTGTTAGGTTCCATTATCATAAAAACTTCAATGCGGATGGTGAAGTTTTATTTGGTTTACATGAGACTATTGAGAGAATGGTCCCGGATAGAAGGACTAGGTTTACAATTGATCAACAACTGGATAGATTCAAGACAGCCAAGGGACTTTTTGGAAGGAGCATGGCAATAGACACTAGGGACAAGAAGCAACCTGGTGAGCAACATTCTAATTTCTTCTCTTGTTAATGTTATGTAACATTGTAACTTAATGTTGGCTTTTATTATGCCAGCTCTTTGGTGGGGAAGTTATGGTGGGGAGGGCAAAGAGTTGCAAAAGGTTGCAATGAGAATTTTGAGTCTCACTTGTAGTGCTACTGGGTGTGAAAGAAATTGGAGCATATTTGATCAAGTTCACACTAAGAGAAGAAACTGCTTAGAGCAACAGAGATTAAATGTTCTTGTCTTTGTTAAATATAATCTTCAACTTGAGATGAGGCAAAGGTCAAGGGAGGAAAAGGGAGAGACTTATGATCCCATATATTTATTCGATATTGAATCGGATGATGAGTGGATCACTGAAAAGGAGGGTCCTTGCTTACCGGTTGATACTTCATGGATGGATATACATGAGTCCTTTGGTCTTGAAGAAGGAGCTCCTTCCAAGAAAAGGAAGAGCGGTATTTATTTAAACTTTAAAACTTAAAAGTTGAAATTTAGAAGAAACACTTAACTATAGTGTCATACTCAGCAAGTTCTTTTTCTTATAGGTCCAAGAAATTTGAATGTCAAGAAGGGAAAAGCTATCATGATAGGGGATGATGACACTCATGAGAGTGAAATTGAAGAGATAGTTGGCGATGTAGAGGAAGAGGAAGAGCATGAAATACCCCTTGATGAGAATGAATTGAGTGATATTGATCTTGGGGATGATGATGAATGTGACTAGAGTGTAGTTAGATTATGTTTTTATTTTTTATTTTATTTTTGAGGGGTTGAACTTAACACTTTTTGCTTGAGTTTTTTTTTATGACTTGAACTTGAATTATTTTGAAGCTCATATATGACATATCAGCTCATGTTTTTTATTATGTTACTTGTTTATGTCATATATTTTTTTTATCATGTATCTTACGATTCATAATTAGATACGATTCATGATACGGAAAATAGGTCTTCCGATACGCGATACGTATCTCGATTTGATAACCATGGTTCGGAGCACTATATAATACAGTCTCCATGGTGTAGTTGAAACACACGAGTTATACCAAGAGTCTCTTGTTTTTCTCTCATCTCAACATGGTATCTAGATCCTAACAAGAGGCAACCCTAATCTGTTCCTACCTAGTGGACCTACTGCCCATCAGGGAAATTTTACAGCAAAATCGTGTCCTCTTTTCGGTTTTGCACCCTCTTTGGTGTCTGTGTTCTCCTTTCGGCATCCCATCCAGACCAGTCTGCCACTATCAGTGATTGTCCGCCGCCGCCAGTCGCCATCGGACGATATCGTTTTTGGCCGTCGACCCCACCAGCAGCATCGTCAGCGGTCGATCTGTCCGACCGTCCAGAAACCGCCGCTGCCCTCCGCCTGATGCGCCCGTACGCGCGTCTTTGTCTCTCAAAGCGCAGCCGCACGCACGAGACTTTTGGTAGCGCGTGGCGGCGCATTCGGTCACCATTCCGGTCGCTGTTTCCTGCGTCGACATCGTCGGCCCCTCCTCTTTCTGGATCTGCCGTCACCTCCCTCAACGGACCTCTGTTTTGCAACGTCCTTGTGTGTTGCATTATTCATGTACCCGTAATTCTGGTTATTTTCCTTTTTGTTCTGACCCTTGGCTAGTTCTGGCTCCTCAGGTCCTCCTAAGGACTCCTCAAAGGCGGACGCTCCTGTTTTTACCAGTTATGTTAGTGCCCCTCTTTGCACTGACAAATTGGATGGAAGCAACTAACACATGGGCACCTGATATTAAGTTATGGCTGAATGGACAAGACTATGTTGATCATTTGTCCAAGAAAGTTGATGATGTAGTCACTGATGACCGCCCTCGGTGGAAAAAGGTTGATGCTCAGTTGGATAGCATTATCAAATCCACTATTCACTCTTCTTTGAAGCAGATCTTTCGTGTCCATCTCACTTGTGAGTCCGTTTAGGAGCAAGCCAAGGTTCTTTACACCAATGACACATAACGTCTCTCTTGAGTATGCCAGAATCTCATGAATGTCATTGCTCCTCGCCAGATTGATGGTCTTATTTCGGCTTATTTGGGAAAGGTTCATTGTGCCTTACATGATTTCAATGAACTTTTGCCACTGGCTGACATTCCAACCAAGGAACTTGAGCAACGCAGGAGGTTCTTCATGTTGTTGGCCCTGTACAGTTTGCCTTCAGAGTACTCAACCATCCGTGATTAGATTTTGGGTTCTCCTAATGTCCCATCTTTGAACATGGCTTGGTCCACTTTGCTTCGTGTCTCGGCCAAATCATCAGCTAGTTCTGGGCTCCCTCTTGCTCCTAGCTCTGAGCTACCTCCTGCTCCTGTTGATGCTTCTACTCTTGTCTCCCAGGGCAGTGGTCGTGGACGCACTCGGGGTGGTCAGTTTGGTAAAACTCGTCCGAAGTGCGATCTCTATCACTGCTTGGGCCACACTATTGATAAATGCTGGACTTTACTTGGCCGTCTTCCTCGCACTGCTAATGTTGCACAGGTTGATCCACCAGTCCCATCTAAGCCATCCACTCACCATACTGCATTGCCTGTAACCTACACAGAGTTTCTCAAGTGGTTTGAAGAACGTCAGGGTGATGGGTCCACTGCCTCTGTTGCTCACACTGGTAATTCCTTTGCTTGTCTCTCCTAGTCGTCTCTAGGTCCTTGGGTTCTGGATTCTGATGCCATCAATCATATCTCTGGTAATAAATCTTTTTTTTCCCACCCTTTCTACATCTAGTTATTTACCCACATTTACCTTGGCTAATGGTTCTAAAACACAGTCCAAGGGGTCGGCATTGTCCATCCCCTCCCTCCTTCTCGGTTGATAATGTGCTTTATGTCCCGGGTTCCACATTTAATTTGCTTTCCATTAGTCGCTTGACCCGTTCCCTTGATTGCACCATTTTATTCACTATAGATTCTGTTTTCCTGCTAGACCAGAGTTCAGGACGGATGATTGGCGCCGGATGTGAGTTCAATGGCTTGTACCTGCTCTCACCTCCTTCTCGGGTTTGTGCTGTCAAGGATTCCCCTCTTCTCACTCATGCTCAGTTGGGCCATCCCAGCCTTGCCAAACTCCACTAGTTGGTGCCGATCTAGCTAAACTTACTTCTTTGTCGTGTGAGTCGTGTCAGCAAGGGAAGCAAACTCGTAGTTCATTTCCTAGTCGTGTCTTTAATCGAGCTAAGTCTCTGTTTTCTTTAGTGCATTCTGATGTTTGGGGTCCCAGTCGGACTGTGTCCACTTTAGGGTTAAAATATTTTGTTACCATTAAAGAATGATTTCTTGCGTTGTACTTGGATATTTTTATTGAAAAATCGTTGTGTTATTTATTTCAACAATTTTACTCTGAAATTAAAAATCAATTTGGTATTTATATTCGTACTTTGCGTAGTGATAATGCCTCTCTCAACCATTTCAATCTTTTATGACTTCTCAGGATATTCTTCATCAGACTTCGTGTGCTCTCACCCCTCGACAAAATGGGGTTGCTGAACGCAAAAATAGACATCTTATTGAAAGTACTTGCACCCTATTACTTCATGGCAATGTTCCATTCCGTTTTTGCGGTGATGCTGTTCTCAGTGCGTGCTATTTCATTAATAGGACGCCTTCCTCTGTTCTTGATAACCAAGTGCCTCACTCTATTTTGTTCCCTCATCAGTCCCTCCATTCATTAACTCATCGCGTCTTTCGGTTTACATGTTTTGTTCATAATCTACAACCAGGTGTTGACAAGCTCTCCGCCCGGTCCCTAAAATGTGTCTTCCTTGGTTATACTCTGTCACAAAAGGGTTATCGACGTTATTCTTCTACTCTACACCGCTATCTTGTATCGCCTGATGTCACATTCTTTTGAGTCTGTTACTTACTTTGGGCCCCCTTCATCTCCCGGGTCGGTCACAGATGTCTTCCCTCTTCCTCCCACTCCGAATCTTGCCACCTATACTCCACTAGTGATATCCCCTACTCCGGTTGCCCCTACTCTTCCTTTACAGATATATCAGCGTCACCAACCGCTGCCTCCACAGGTTGAACATGTTCCTCCTGATGATACTGGTGCCGCCATTGATGACCCTCCTCGAACGCCAGCTCCTCCGCCTGCTCCGGTCTTGCCTCCTGACCTTGATCTTCCCATTGCCTTTCGGAAAGGTATACGCTCCACTCGTAATCCCTCTCCAAACTATGTTAATTTAAGGTTTCACCATCTTTCTCCACCAGATTTTGCTTGCCTTTCTTCTTTGTCTTCTGTGTCTATCCCTAAGACTGCAGGCTATGAAGCACAGACACCTCTAGTTTTAGGTGTGTCCTGTGTCCGACACGTATCGGACACTGTCACTCGTACGACACATGTCGGACACGTCATTAAAGTGTCCAATTAAAAAAATAACTTATTTTTGTAGTGACACGGCTCTGACACCTATGGGACACCGTTTTGGTGGGAAGGGACACGACTCCTTTTGCCTCATACGCGCGTTCATCTTCTCCGGTCTTCTCTATTCTCTTCCATTCCCGGTCTTCTCTTTTCGCAGGTGACGCATTTGCTCCCTCTCGGTGCTTCACTTCAGTCTTAGTGCTTCTCTTCATGTACGTCATCTTCACACTTCAGTCTGCGTCTATGTCTCTGTAGAATTCTTCCTGACTCTATCATTTCTCAAAGTATTTTTTATGTCAAATTATCGATGATTTTTACTTTGTTGTATTGTTGTATATATCTTTTAAAATAAATTTGGTACTTTGATGATAGCATCCCACCCTGAATTGGTTAAATCATTTTCTTGTCTTATTTAATATATATATATATATATATATATATATATATATGTATATTGTCGGTGGATATTTACTGTTAAAGTGGGTCTGAATGGCCAGATAGATCGCCTTAAAGCCTGCTTGGTGGCGAAAGGTTATACTCAGGTTTTTGGCTTGGATTATGGAGACAGCTTCTCACCAGTTGCCAAAATGGCATCTGTTCGTCTGTTTCTATCCATGACTGCTATTCGTCATTGGCCACTATATCAGCTGGATATCAAGAATGTTTTTCTCCATGGTGATCTCACTGAAGAGGTATATATGGAACAACCTCCTGGATTTGTTGCTCAGAGGAGTTTTGTGGTCTTGTTTGTCGCCTCCGCAAGTCTTTGTATGGCCTCAAGCAATCCCCTCGAGCTTGGTTTGGCAGGTTTAGCACTATTATTCAACAGTTTGCCATTACACAAAGTGAGGCAGATCACTCAATTTTCTATCGTCATTCAGCTCGAGGGTGTGTTTTCTTGATTGTATATGTTGACGACATTGTCATCATAGGGAGTGACCACCATGGCATATCACAAGTAAAACAATATCTTTGCCATCACTTCTAGACAAATGATCTTGGAAAACTTCGATACTTCTTGGGTATAGAGGTGGCATAATCAAGGGATGGCATCGTCATTTCTCAGAGAAAGTATGCGATGGACATTCTTGAGGAAACAAGTCTGCTGAATGCAAAATCAGTTGATACTCTTATGGATCCAAATACTAAACTTCTACCAAATTAGGGGGAGCCACTTTCAGATACAAGGAAGTATAGAAGACTAGTTACGAAACTGAACTACCTCACTGTCACTTGTCCAAACATTTCTTTTGCAGTCAGTGTGGTAAGTTAGTTCCTAAGTTCCTAAATTCACCTTGAGTAGGTCATTGGGATGCATTGATCCGTATCCTCAAGTACATCAAAGGGGTCCCAGGAAAATGTCTCATCTATGAAGATAAGGGTCACACTTATATCGTTGGATATTCTGATGCTGATTGGACAGGCTGTCCAACTGACAGGAGATCCACTTCTGGATTCTGTGTACTTATTGGGAATAATGTAATATCTTGGAAGAGTAAGAAACAAAATTGTTGTTGCAAGGTCAAGTGCTGAAGTCGAGTATCGTGCCATAGCATCAGCTACTTGTGAACTCATCTGGCTCAAACAGTTACTTCAAGAACTGGGATTTGGGGTTGTTATGCAGATGACACTCGTTTGTGATAATCAAGCTGCATTACACATTGCCTCGAATCCAGTTTTTCACGAGAGGATCAAGCACATCGAGATAGACTGTCATTTCATTAGAGAAAAAATATTATCTGGAGACATCACCACTAACTTTGTCAATTCAAATGACCAACTGGCAGATGTTTTCACTAAGTCTTTATGAGGTCCTCAAATAAATTATATATGTAACAAGCTTGGTGCATATAATTTGTATGCTTCAACTTGAGGGGGAGTGTTGATATTTATGAAAATAATATATTTTGATTATAGGAATATTAGGTAATTAGGATAGCCAGATATTACGTTATTCTGTAATAATTGTAATTACTACCTTTATTGTATATTGATTTGTTCAAAGCACTATATAATACAGTCTTCGTGGTGTAGTTGAAACACACGAGTTATACCAATAGTCTCTTGTTTTTCTCTCATCTCAACAAGCTGTATAAATCTTCTCTTATTTGTCATTCTGTCTTCCCTCTCCATATGATTATTTATTTTAGATTGACAATTTACACTCACTTGCCAGGAGAGAGAACGAATAATTTGCCTTTATAACATGATCAAAATTCATTAGAAGAGGTACCTTGTCATATGTTTTATATCCTAGCTCATTGCAAGGGTAAGATAGGAGATTGTAAGTGTCTGCTTTTCAAACTATCATCTCAAGGTTGGAGGGGAGGTTCATTATGTTTGGATAATCCGATTCTTTTGGGCATAGTCTCTTTAGGGAGTAGCAATTTTAAATGTAAAGCTTGAGGAACATTTCTCGTATTTTCTTCCGCTAGAACTATTTGAAATTGAATGGGGGCATTTGATCCCAGCAACTTTCGTGTAGATCCGTCCATGGTTAGAATAGTTATCTAAACTATAGATGTGGTAAATGTACTTAGTTCATCAGTGGCATTTTACCTTGATATATTTTCTGCCATCATGGACAAGTAAATCTTATGAGGCTTTAGAAGACAGCCCCTGATCTAATTTACACACTTTGGTTTGAATCTTGTTAGTGAATGAAGAACGCTTCTGCTTCTTTTCTTTACTTTTAACTATGTATTCTCCACTTTTTGTGCCAAAATTTTGTTTGTTGTAGCTATTGGCATTTTGCGTTATGATGATAGATGATTCTCTCTACTCAATTTCAAAATGTTATGAACATTGGTTATTATACATCGGCTTCATTTCTGTGTATTTTAAATTAAAAAGGAATAGGTGAGCGTAAAATCACTGTTGAATACTTAAGTTGAAATATTCGAGGCCAATCAGAATTTGATTTAGCGTAGTTTAGTCGTGTTGATTCAAATGTCTTGTCGTCAATTCCTAGTGGTACTATTACTAAAAGCACAATTCATCACCAAACCCCGTAATGTTCAAAGGCGAAGTGTTTACACGGTTAGCAACCTCTTAAACTTTTTTTATGTCAAGAAACTTATATAGACGAAAATGAAAAGGCACACCATTCTCTTCATCGTGGAAAACAAAACAAGCGATAGAGATGGGATAACCCCCAAGCTACAAGCTGATGACACCCATATACATGCATCAAGAGCCACGAAATTATTAGACCTTGGAATTATATTCAGACCAAACAGTTTTAGTTATAATGCCAAGGATTTGGCTGTTTTAAAGTGGGATTTTATTTCTAAAGTAAGAAAATAAAGGTATATTCATCCTTGATTTGATAAAGTGTATAAAATCTTAGCTCATTAAATAATCCATCGGTAAATACAGTTGTATTTTCTCACTTTAGAAATAATCTCGAGTTAAATGAGTGAGTACTCACCGGTCACCATCCTTATATTTGACCATATTCTGGGTTATTCATAATCATCTAAAACAAACTTTTGCATTACATATTCTGCAACGCATTGCTGATATATTTATATCATATTTCGAAACTAATTCTTACTGCAATGATGTAAATTTCGAAGTTTGATATGCACAATAAAAGAGTAGAAATAACTTTCTGAAGTGACAAGTTAACGAATTTCTAAAATAAGATTTGAGAAGCCAAATTGCAAAGTAATAATAATACTACACATTTATACAAGCATGCCTTCTCTCGGCCAGAGCAAGAAGCTAATACATTCACCTGTAAGGTGCACAAACCCACAAAAGTATCACTTTGACTCTACACAAAAAAATAGGTGAATGCTAAGGTTGGGGGTGCTGGTCATAAAAACAGTGCCCTTGTTCAGAGAGAAATAAAATGTCATATTTGATTTTTTTTTTTTTTTTTTTTTTTTTTCTACATTGGTTTCCTCCTGTTCAGAGAGTCCAATCTACCCAGGTGTAGCGGCTAATGATTCCATAACCTGACAAAAGGGATCAAAATTGTTCTGATAACTTACTACATATTAATCAAGCGCAGCTTTATTTCTTCGACCAGTTATTGGCTTCGGCAAGCCATCAAAGATTGGTTTACCAATGGCTGCAGTTGAAAAGGCCTGTAAATCTGGTTTCAAATTCCACATCGAAGTTGGCCAAATGGATGAGGAGCCACTGTTTTCCTGATCTTGTAAACTTGATGTACTTGATGATTTCCTCACACCAGATGACCCATCAGTTAGAAAAGCATCCCCCAAACCGATTGGCACAGGACTAAAACCACTTGATTCAGAATCAGTTGTCACTGCAGTTCGGCTAGCTGCTTTCTGTCTCAGAGCTAAGCCCTTTGCTGTTCTTGATGGAAGACCACCACTGCTGCTATTATCCTGCCTCAAAAGCAACTCTGGTATCTTGGTAAAGTCAGCTTCAGATTTCTGACGCCTCCGGACAAGTTTATCATTCCATTTATCGGAGTCACCTTCCCTGGCTTCGGCAGCTGGTACAGTATCAGACTTTTCCATAATCTCTTCCAATATTACATTGACCAAACTTTTAGATTTTCGGTGACGATTCAGAGGTCGGTCAGACATAGGCGAGTTCTCGGAGGACTTAGAGGTCACTTTAAGTCCATAGTAACCCTGTAAAGTGCTCATGGCTGGGGAGACCTTCCGCTCGGAAGAGTTAATTCTCAAGGACTGGAATGATTCAAGCAGTTCACGGTGTGAATGATCAGGTGGACTGTGGTCAGAGTAACCATGTCTGAAGGGACACCATTCATGGTTATTAGTGATTTAATTTTAAATGCTAATAGGAAAGAAATCAATCAGGAGTAATGGTATTAAAAAGAAATTATGTAATGAAACCAGAAGACACGGGGAAGATTATAGATATATTTTCTTGTACACTGGAACTGCCTTACTAAATTAAACTCCGGAAGAAACATGAATTCACAGTTACGAAATTGAATAACTTTAAAATGAACAATACAGAAGTCAACCATTGTATTGATCTAGAAGCAGAGAACGGAAATTGATAACTGTATTTTTCAATAATAGCATTACATATGAAGGAAGAAAATAACATGACGAGGATAGAATACTTTGGTACCATAATAGAACAGAAAAGGAAAAAACTGTAATTTGTATGATAGTATTGATACAAGAAATTTAAAAGCAAAAGAACTTGACCAAATGATGTAATAAAAATATGGATTTAACTTTGATCCATAACGGTTTACAGAATTTTACACTATTCGTGAACGATATATTGTCAACTACTTAAGTTGTTAGGTAACGTTTAGTATCAGACATATTTTAATATTCCCAAGAAGTAAGGTGCGAATAAAAGTTTCCCATATTTGATACAAAGAATGAAAAGTCATTTCCAACCATAAAAGTTGAAAGAAATATTCATTCCCGGAAATGTAATTTACCTAAAAATAAAACATTTCATGGATACAATCTATATACCTGTTATGGATACAATCTGACTTCATATTTACCGGATATAGATAAGGATTTAATTACAATACATTTTCCGTGTAAAAAAGTTTTTATATTGACAATCAATAATATATTATCACGTCATTAAAAATGTTTGACTTTTATAGTAATTATTTTAAGATTCATACATGAGGTGATGTGTGATTGGTTGACAGTGTAAAAAACTTTACATAGACCGTACATCAAAATTAAACTTTATAGATAATAGTTTAAAAGCTTATACAGTGATGGTGGATATCATCTAAATACCTGTTATTTGAATCTATCTATTTATAAAAATTACACCCATATAATTTAATTCTAGATACATTCTCACCTCCAACTTCATATTCTTGTTTGTCTGTACAAGCATGCCCAACACATGCAATTAACCAAAGCACAATAAGGAACTTGGCCGGCTATTTTAACATAATCATGGTCAAAGTATCAAACTCTCTAAGAAAGCTCCAACTGAAGTAAAGAAACCAAAATTTCCTTCTCCCCATCTCCCCACCCTCCCTTTTGTTTCTTTTAATACAAGACACTTAAATATTTGAATAACTAACACTGAAAAGGATAAGACTTAGCTTTTTGTGTTAGTGCTGTTCCTTAATTCAATAGAGACAAACATACCTTGTAGTACTGGAACCATTTGATAAACAAGGAGATGGAGGGTGCCTTCCTGGTAGTGGAATGTGGAGAGTTTTAAGCGCAAACATTTGATGGTCCGTAACAAGACCATTCATCTTTTTGATGTCTGCAACCTACAATTTCCCAAAGCAAAAAAGAGAAGAAGAAATTGTAACTTCATTATGTTACTCAAATTAAAAAGAGAACGTTAACTTAAAGAAATAAGAATTCAGCACTTTTCCTCCTTTCTAAAGTGGTGGAGGAGAGAGGTAATCAACAATGACATTAACATACAGGAGCAAATACTTCAGCCAACACCAAAAGAAAAAAAAAAGCAACTTGAGAACGAAAACCATGTAATAAAAATATCAAAAATCATTTCAAAAGAAAAAGACTTTCACCCATATTAATATCTGTTCCTCTTACTTTTTCCTGAATTTCCTGTCAGCTTTTTTTTTTTTTTTTTTTTGTTCCCTATACAGATGAGGGTTACAAACCAGAAACTTCAAAACGATACCATATCAAAAAGAGGCTACACCCACCTACCGATGCAACAACAAACGCAACTTGCGTGGATTTTTGACACATACGCCACCGTTTAATCATAAAAATCATCATACATAACACATTTATATTTTTTTATAAAATAAATAACACAAATTCTATCTCTTTCTATAGAATAAGAATCAAGCTTATATATAACAGAAATAAACGTCAAAAATAAAATTGATATTGAAAAAACGTACCTCAACACCATACTTGATTGCAATGCCAGCCAAAGTGTCCAATTTGGATACAGGATGTTCTATGTAGCCAAGTCTAGGAGGAGATGAAGACACCGAAGAAGGCATCATAGGGCTACGTTCTCTGCTGGGTGTGTCTCGATCTACAGAACCATCAATTTCACACCAAAATTGATCGTAATACCCATTGTTATGTTCTTTCCATTTTTCTCTTTCCATCTTTTTCTATCGAATCAACAACCCAAACCCATCTCAGTTTGTCGTGTTTTGCGTGAATTCAAATGGGCATTGGACAGAAATCGATTCGGAGTCGGATTCAGAGCGTGAAATTTGAAATTGGCGAATGTCGTTGAAGAACAGAGGAGCGACGAGATCAGGTTGGAGAGGATTGAAGAAGAGGGTAGCGGTTT
The DNA here is from genome assembly GCA_039655645.1 of Ammopiptanthus mongolicus. Lineage (NCBI taxonomy): Eukaryota > Viridiplantae > Streptophyta > Magnoliopsida > Fabales > Fabaceae > Ammopiptanthus > Ammopiptanthus mongolicus. The sequence continues at coordinate 46,272,925 of CM077348.1, read as the reverse complement.
TGGGATTCACGAGAATGCAATATGCGGATCGAATCGTGTTGGGATTTTGTGGGTGTTGTTTGTGTTCCTTAATTCGGGTCAGCGATTTTGTTCCACTTTCTCGGGAAAACGAAGGAAAATTGAAGCTTTTTCTTTTCTTCCTTCCTTTCGTTTACCTCAGTTGCAGACAAAATTAATCATCGCCTTCACTAATATTGTCTGTCGTTATAAATAATCAAAGTGAAGACCTAAATTGGTCACACAAAAATTTTAGGAATAGTTTTAATCCCTGAAAAATATAGATTTTCAATTTAGTCTCTTAAATTTATAAATGCGGGATATATTAGTTTCTAAATTTAGTTTCGATGTCCATATACTTTCTTACGTGTCCTATTCATCATCCCAGTTGGTTCATTAGTGGTCCTGTGTGGTTATGATGAATTTCTGGCAGGAAAAATTAATGAAAGTGAAAAACAATGCATAATTTTTAGATATTTGGGTTTTAAAATTGTGTATGTTTTTCACTTTTTATTCATTTTTCAAAGAGAAAATTTGTTATAGGCCACACAGGACCACTAATGAGTTAGGTAGGGTGGTTAATGAGACACGTAGGCTACTAGGCAAGTAAACGGAAGTTGGAATTGGACTAAGGGACTAAAGTATCCCGCGTTTGTAAATTTAAGGGACTAAATAGTTAATTTATTTTTTTTCAGGAACTAAAAGTTGGTCCCTGAAATTTTTCAGGGATCAATTTGGACCTTCACTCAAATAATTATTAAGAAATTTATCAATGAAAGAATTTTTTTCGAAAAACAAAATTAGAATGGAGAGATAAAATTAAAAATTATATAATAAATAAGGATTTAATTGCTATGTATTTTTGGTGTAAAAAATTTTATACTGACAATCAATCATAATTTGCCACATCAATAAATATTTGACTCTTATTCTAACTATCAATCATCAATTATTATAATTTTTGATTGATTGACAGTATAAAAAACTTTATATCAAAAATATATAACAATTAAACTCAAGTTAGTTATGGTAACAAATCATGAAGCACAAACAAATTGTTGTTGGTCATTTCACCAAAAAAATTGTTGTTGGTCAAAGCTTCCCACTAGACTCCGCGGGATAGGCCAGAACGGTTTAATGCCACTGCATAACTGCAAAAATATAAGTTTTAATTTATGTTATCTAATTATCTAAAATAATCAAAATTCGTTTTTAGTCACTTATTTTTAAAATATTTTTTTTGGTCTCTCAATTTTAAAAATAGCTCATTTTTATTTTTCAATATTAGCTCAATTTTCAAAATAGTGACCAAATATGAGCCATTTTAAAAATTTAGGGACCAGAAGGATATTTTAAAAATAAGGGACTAAAAACGAATTTTTAATTTTATAATGAGTAAAAACATATTTAACCCTTATAATATTCTTCTTCATTACTTTTTAGAGTTTAATTGCTATGCATTGTCAGTGTAAAGTTTTTTACACTAACAACCAATCAGAAATCATTGTGTGTGTGACTTTTAAGGTAGTTAGAATAAGAGTTAAACACTTTAACTTATGTGGCAAATTCTGATTGGTTGTCTATATAAAAAATCTTTACACTGACAGTGTATACAAATTAAATCCTACTTTTTTTGTGAATTTTAATTAAAAGGATATACAACTCATAATTATTCTATATGAATAGCAAATAATCATATAATGTAATTATTATGTAGTTTGGGTTTTAAATTAAATAACCATATCATGCATTTATTAAATTTTTACTAATAAAAAACAAATTTGCAGATATTATATATATATATATATATATATATATATATCAAAATTAATTCATAAAAAAAGAGTCAAAATTATTACTTTTTTGATCATTTACTTGATTAGGGTAATTTCAGTTTTACTTAGTAAAGAGAAATGATATTATTCATTCATACTATTATAAAAATGATTTCTCATCTTAGTGTCTTATTTTTGTTTTTTAAATTATCATTGTCAATTATTCATTTAATAATTAAAAATAATATAAAAAATATTATTACTAATATATTCTATTAAGGATAAAAAATTTAAAGATAAACTTGTAAATAATAATGTTATAAATAAATTTTACTCACCTATCAATAGTTCTCAACTTTAGACTATATAATTATAATGCACTTTATATAATTAAATATGTTTTTGGTCCTTGTAAAATAACGAAAATTCGTTTTTAGTCCCTCGATTTCAAAACTTCCTTTTTGTCCCCTTAATTTTCAAAATAGTCCACTTTTGATCCCAAACGTTAGTTCAACTTTCAAAATAAGGATAAAAAGTGAGCTATTTTAAAAATTGAGGGACCAAAAAAGCACTTTTTATAAATGAGGGACTAAAAACAAATTTTCGTTATTTTATAGGGACCAAAAACATATTTAACTCTAATTTAAATAATGTAGGAAGCTAAAACTACGTAATTAAAAGAGTATTAAATTTATGAGGATTTTTATGCCCTATTTTGTTTGAGTGTAGATTGTGGCGTTCTCAGAGTATGCATTTTGTTGTTGGTATATAATATATTTTTTCACTTGTATAAAACATGTATGTTTGATCTATAATTTTTGGTGATTTTATATGGTGATTGATTAATGTAAACACATTGTTGTAATTTTTATTCTGTTGATTTTAATAAACGGTGGATTTATCATAACAAACAATAATTAGATATATTCATTACATGAATTTACCATTCACCACACGAGACATCTATATTTGCATGCAAATAATGAGCGTTGGCATGCACTTTATCATTCACTGTTGTAGAGGTTGCTAATTTTAGTTAGGCTGCAAGGGTTGGAGAAAAGTGCTGAGCAAGTCATTGCACCAGTTATGAAAATCTGAATTTAACAATAGGCAATCTTAACTCAGTTAGAATCTGGAATGCAAGGTACAAAACTACAAAAGGGATCAACCCAGATGCGATTGTCACTACAACACTTTTTTGTTTTAGGTAACGCTCAAATAAGCAACAAATCAAAAATGTTGTCTAAAAGTACATTAACCAACAATTTAGAACTGTTGCCATAGTATCTATGTCTTTGACAACACTTCTTGTTTGATAAATGTTGCCTATTCCTATAGTATAGGCAACAATTATACGAAAAATGTGGTCAGAAGGTAAAAAGAAATGTTACCTTAGACAATATGTAACGCTCGAATAGACAACGCTGGGAATTGTTGCTTAAAACATTTGACAACATTTTTTCTTGTTATGATTATATTTTTTAACTGTTCCTATAAAGCAAAAATGTTGTAGTGTGTGTTTTTGGAGGGTTTACACTTGTTTGTTACATTGTATTAACATACATTAATGTTTTTTTTTGTCCATAGAGTGTAACGGTCTTGTTTTATAAGCCCATAGAGTGTAAAGGTTATGTATTTGAAAGGGGGTGAAAGTGGAGAAGGTGTCACTGGTTATTATTAATCATTAATTTTTTCCATCAAAGCTATGAATTTAGCAATTGTTTCCTTCTCTCTCTGCATATTTTATTTTTTGAGCATATTATATATAGAGACATTTCAAATAGATTCCAATAGTATGTATATAAGGGAGCGAGGGTATGAAATGTAGGAATAGAAAAGTACAGTTTTGTTTTTTCAATGGGGAATTACTGCTATACTTTCTCATAGTTTGTTTGATTTTTCATACATGTTTTGTACATTCCTAAGTTATCAGATGTGATGATTTGAACGCACCACACCAGCTTTCTTTCACTGAAGCCTAATGCCTAAGTTATGACAATATAATTTGAATCTTAAATAAACTGTTTGTTGATCCATGAATATTGTGGTGAGATCGAGATGGTGCGTGATCGCGTTCGTGCAATCTTTCAGGTGGGGAGAAAGAACAGTTATCATCGGGAAGAAAAGTGTAACATAGAATGTATGCATGTGTAGGAGAACCTTAAACCCTACTAGAGGTTGAGCACTGGACAAAGTTCTTAAACCCTAGGTATAGGTATCTTTGGGGATATTACCGCTAAGACGATACCCTAGGTTAGAGAATGTTGATGATGAGGATGTTTTGATGTGCATACTAAATTGCTTATTTGGCTATCTACTTACTTGCCTATGTGACTATCTGTATATGGGTGGGCTGGTTGTTTGATTGTTGTTATCGTATGTTGTTTAGTGTTGGTGGATGTTAATTGACTGTGAGGTCAGGTATATCTTCAGGAAAGACTTCAGGAACTTATCGACAATCCAAATCGGACGCGCATCTTTCTCGCTACTGACCTCCAGAAAGGACAACAACATGTATCCTTGGGCTCCTTCTCTCAAAGAAGCTTCCGCTTGATTAGCAAAGATAAAACCAAAAATCTCACTTTTTGGAAAGATTAGGCTTCGGTTGGCACAGTCCAAAAGAACATGGTTAGAGGACAGCCAATCCATCCCCAATATAACATCTATTTGCGATAATTGCAAATAGATCAGGTTGGCTACAAACTTCCTACCCTCAATAAGAATAGAGCATTTTAAACAGGCCTCAGCCGTAACAACAAGTTTCGCAGTAGGCGTGGATATAATCAAATCGAAAGGTAGTGGAGAAATAGGTAATCCCAAAAGCTTAACACAACTATATGCAATAAAAGAATGTGTTGCACCTGAATCAAACAGTAAAATTAAAGTTTTACCTCCAATATTACCTTCTCCTTGGATCAAGTCTTGGTTCTGAGAAGCTTCAGCACTGTTCACTGAGTAGACTCGCCCTTTTGCCTTGGGCCTTGCTGCTCGAACCAGATTGACAGCAGGTTCTGCCTTGGGTTGTCTACACTCCTTTGTTATATGACCAGGCTTCCCATAGTTGAAGCAGATGATCCTTGTCGTTGAGCACTCCCTTGCATAGTGGTCTCCTCCACACTTGAAGCACTTGACACCAACAGCTCCCGAAACTGCACGGTTTCCGTTGTCCTTCCCTTGGAATCGTTGATAGCACTGACCTCCAGACGGCTTTGAGTAGGGCTTCTTGTGATGGAAACTGCTACCACCACTCTTCTTGAACCTTGATGGCCCAACGCTTCCTTGGGTTTTGCTCCGACTTCCTCTTAGTTCTTCAATCAGCCGGCACTTGTCCATGAGCTAAGGAAAGGTAGTGATCTCGAACGGCATGATTGCCTCCTTGAGCTCGTGTCTTAGACCCTGCTCGAACTTTCTACACTTCCATGCTTCATTGGGGTTGTCTTGGAAGTAGTTGGAGAACTTTACCAGACCCTCAAACTTGGCAGCATACTCGCAGACTGTCATGCTCCCTTGACGTAGCTGGAGAAACTCCATCTCCTTGGCATGCCTGGCACTCGCAGGGAAGTACTTTTCAAAGAACTTCATACGGAAGAGCTCCCAGGTGACGGCTTGTCCAGCCTGCTCGGCCACTTGGCGGGTCCCCTCCACCAATACTCTGCATCACCTACCAGCATGTAGGCTGCATAGGTTACATTATCAGCATCTCAGCACCTCATTGCTTCAAAGATCTTTTCCATTTCTTGCACCCACAACTCAGCCTTCTCCGGGTTGTATTCTCCCTTGTATTGCGGCAGGTCGTTCCTGCGGAATTCACTCAACCCTCGACCACCAGCAGTCGCCTGTTCTCGGAGTACAAAAGCAACAGTCATCTCCCTCATATCCTGCACAGCATCAGCCATGCTCGCGTTCCTATTTGCCATCTCGTTCTGCAAGACCAACAAAGTTCAGTACATGCTAGAGGTTCCTTTGCACAAGCTCAAACAATGTTGTCATTCCTTTCGGAATTCAACAGCACACAAGTCACAGAGGCACACAGCACAAACAAGATAGACCAACCACAAACCCAAAAAGACTCGGCCAACTCTGATACCAAATAATGTAACACCCCACTTTAGGGGTCAAGATTATTCAACACAAGATCATAAATTTAAAAGCGGAATATATATATATATATATATATAAAGCTTACCGAAAATATGGGTTTTCTTTTTCCTTTCTTTTATACTCAAGTTTCAAAACCATGCATGTATACTTACACCACAAGGACAATATGCATAATCATAAACAATACTAAAAGATAGAACATATCTCAAATACATAGGTACACATAGTAGTTTCAACATTGGACTACAGAAGAAAACAAAATAACATAAAGACAAGCTTAACCTGTACTACAGGAGATGCAACTCCACAACATAGAGGGGGAAGGGGGTACATAATAAATATACATACACTAGGAAAGACTCTAGAGATTGGCCAAAAACTGACACTGTACTACTCATCAGAGTAATACTCCTCTGGGTCCTCCTCCTCCAAAAATTGGCACTGTACTACTCATCAGAGTAATACTCCTCTGGGTCCTCCTCCTCCTCGTCCTCATCCTCTAAGGCCTGCATGTCATACCCACTCATGATCTGCTCCGCATACTGCAACGCCTCCTCATCAGTCCTCAACCACCACGCGTCCTGACTCGCGCTAGTAGGAGCTACCTCAGGAACGTCCTCCGGTACATCTGCTGGTACATCCTCCTCCTCCTCCATATCCTCATCGTCAGACGAGAGGATAACGATTGGAACGGAGAAGAATACCCTGGAGGAAGCCGGTGTGCTCTTACGAGCAGTCATCCTCCAATTCGCCCGCTGGCGAGGAATCAGAAGGTGTAGCTCGGAAGGCTCATAGGTAGGTCCTCGGGGTGGGACTGTGGGAACGGATGGTCCGGTAGTAGACGCAGGCAGAGTAAACGTAGACGGTGCAGTGGGTGGGGGTGGCATGGAAGCAGTGTCAACATATACGTCCCGGGGCTCCTCCCGATGAACTGCAGGCTGGGTACAAGGCAGTCGCGGGTGATCAACAGGTGGTGGTGGTGGCTGGGTGACCCCTGAGCCACCCTCACCACTGATCCGCAAAGTGCAAACTCTCTCGGTCAGGCTTGTCATAGAGAAAGGTAACTCCCTCCTGCTCGTGAGGCTCATGGCTCCAGTGTAGGTGCGCCGTCCGTCAGGAAGGATCGTCCAAGCGTCAGTCCCGTCGTGAAGTGTCAAGTCTAAAGTCAAACGAGAAGGTGGATCGCTCGCCATATCTACTCACCATAGCAAGATGAAAATCATGCGGGTGACAGCAAAAGTAATGAGGTGAGATTCCGCATATCGCACAACCATAATAGCAATGCTAAAAGTCACTCACACACGCACCCAATCGGCAAATAGTGCATGGGCTTTCACAACATAATAATTAAATTACATGACATCACAGTTAATATATCAAACAACAATAATATGGATCAAATGTCAACTCAAGTATGCAATGACACCAATGCAACATGACTCAGACCCCTACTGCATGGTGCTAAACATAATCAGAGTGAGTAATTGAGAGAACATTGTCTGCGTTATCTCATCCCACAGTGCCACATCCAATGATTGCAATCATCATAACGGCTCACGCCAGATGTTCTTTACCCAAATCATGATTTGCCCGGTGTTTCAGTTAGGACGTCAGTGTTTTTCGATGGATATCCACGACACAGAGGAGCTACTCTCTGGCCACATGTGTTTTCCCCAACCCCCGACGTCCCCAAGATCCTCATGATCGACACCTCAGACAATCGCACCTGCATCAAGGTTTAATCTCCACTCCTAGGCATCACGCCCAACTTATGCACAAATGGAGATGCATGTCAAGAAATGCCACAAAACAGCCACGTACTACCTCATCACTGTAGCACCACGTTTATTTCTTGATAAACCACAGGATACCCTTACGGGACCCACTTTCACACGACTTGCCATCAATCGCCTATCTTCGGTTCCGTTCCTTGCAATCACGTACCACTTCGTTGTTCGTAACACGATATTCATGTCTTATGATACATTAGTCCATAACTTAGATGTATTATGGAGGTTAGGATCCGCAAGGATGCCCTTCATCAATCTTCTCACTTGTCTAACAAGGAACATTACTTTTATAAGTAATTCTTAGTGATTAAACATTATGGAGTCCTTAGATGATCTAAATCATCAAGGATGTGAGACATGATTTTGTCATGACCACTAAGCATTAGTATATGTCTTTTACTAAAATCTTTATGAGTCCATTAAGGAGTTCATATAGATTCCTTTAGGAGATAAAACGTGTTTTTACTATTATAGTGAAAAGCATCAAAGTACTATCCTTATAGTAAAGTAGTTGATGAAATCTCCTTTATTAATTATAGTTTGAAAACTCTAATAAAGTGTCCATAGGTGTCTCATTTAGTGTAAAACTCCATTAAATTTGTTTTCTTAGTTCTATTATTTAGTGTAAAAGAAAACATACTTTTTATTTGGAGTCATCATTTTGTTTTCTAATGAAGTGTAACTTAGACAATTTTAAATAGTTCAAAAGATAATAGTGTAAAACTCTTTGTTTTTAAAGAAAGGTTTTGTAAGAATCCTATCTTCTCAAAGAAGACTTACTAACCAAAAATCCTTTAAAAACCATCTTGATTAACTATGAAACTCTTGGTTCTTGAAAATCTTTTCCTCCAAAACAACTTATTAAAATAAGTGGTAGATCAACATCAAGCCAACTTATTCTTAAAAAAGTTCCTTCATGAAATCCAAAAACACTTATTTCACAACACATGGTTCTTTGGAACCAAAACTTGGTTTCTTTGGAAACCTTTTCAATTTATACACCTCTTATACCTTAGTATGAATATATAAAATCCCTTAGCATCAACATTTTAAGGTCCTAACCCTACTTTCTATATTAAGGCCGAATGCCCCATAGAAATAGGATAGGTTTTTCTTTGTTTTATATGCATTGTTAGAACCATATTAAGTTCATTTTACCATCACTTAAACCACTACAAAAAAATGGTGAAATCGCGACCGTAGAATTCGATCGCTATACATCAAAATTCGATAGCTAATTTAATTAGCGACCGAATTTGCAACTGAATAGTAGTCGTGGCGAAAGACATGATCGCTAAGGTACCCGCAACCGAATTTTAATTCGGTCACTATTAGAGACCGAATTATCCGTCGCAATACTTAATATTTCGGTCGCTATGCTTTTGGTCACATTATGTCAGATAATCGAAATTAGCGACTTGATATTTGGTTGCTAAATCGGTCGCTAAATTGGGATTGGATTTTTTTAAAAGGCGGCGACCGATATATCGGTGGCTAATTCGGTCACTGTAATTTTCCTTTTTTTTTAAAATTTTTTTAATAAATTCTTTTTAAATCATTATTATGATAATACATAGGAATCAATTGGATTCTTTTCAAATTATTGTTATTGATTTGAATTAAAAAAACATTTAAAATATTAAATATATTAAGTAACGCTATAAATGTATTAAACAAAACTTTAATATAGAGAAGGGGGGCGAGAAGTCATCTATAAAGTCAAACCTAATGTAAACAAAACTCGTCCATAATTTAAATAAAACAAAAATGTAGCAAACAAAAATGTATCAAAAATCAAAATGAAGGCGGAGGCGGAAAGCCATCCTCGTCATCATCGGCGACAGCATCCTCTAGAGAAGGAGAAGGCCCAACTGGATGAGGGGGTGGCACAACAGGAGGCTGGATCCTCATATGCTCCATCACCATCCGTATATGCTGACCCTGCTCCACTGTCGTCTGTGTCAGCTGAGCAATTTGCTCCGCCATCAATCGTTCCCTCTCAGTCTTCTCCCTGAGCTCGGCGTTAAGCTGTGTAATGGTGTCCTGCATCTGCTCGAACTGCTCTGAAGGGACGGTACCTGCGCAAGACGAAGTAGGCGTGCCAGATGATGAGGCAATAAACTCGTCGCCCAAGTGGCCGAGGCCATACACGTGCCCCTTCTTGTTCCTACCTCTGACGACCTCCAAATATATGGCATTGTCGTCGATGGAGATCGGGGGCCCTCACCAGATAAAACCTCATCTTGTGAGGCACGTGATATGACCTCATCCCGCCTATGATTATATGTGTCCTGCGAAGTATAGTAGAAGATCATTAGTTACATTTATAATATTAACAAGTAATAATAAATCACAATTTTTAATTAAGTTTGTTTTTTACATACTGCATAGTTATGAGCCTTATCATTGACCCATTCCCCCGACTTTAACTTTTTGGTCTTTTCCACTAACTCCATAGCGGTCGGGGGTCGCTGTAACTCCGCAGCTTGCATATATTTAGATATTTTTTAAATTCATAATATGTGCAATAAATAGAAACTAAGTACTGCCCTAAAATATAATTTAAACTTACCAACTCATCGAAGTGAGCGACGACCGATTTAGAGCCGCCAGTGTAGGCAGATGCCCCTCCATCAATAGCTTGATTACGTCGAGCGGTGGCGCTTTTCTCCTTGAACTTCGGAGTGGCCCAATGTTGTTCCAGGCCCTCCCTGATCACCGGATCCATCTAGTTACCCTTATCCTGACCGGTTCTGAGTTTATTCATTTTGTTTTTCATAGCTAAAGAACCTTTATGCTCAAAACCGGCCCTGACGGTGTCCTCAATATGTGGAGCCCACCTATACGATTTCTGCAAGAAACACTTATTAGTCAAGCTTAAGAATAAAACATTAAACCTAAAGTAAATGTAATTAAATATTTTAATAAATTATTACCTTAAATCTCGAAAGAACATGTCCCTAACGTCCTGAGGGATGGCCTTCCAACTAGGCCATGCAGCATCAAATTTTTGTTTGAGGATCTTGGAAATGGTGTCGGAAGGGCCCTTCGCAGGTATAAAGCTGCGGGAAAATTAATTAAACAATGTTTTAAATATGACTTTAAATTAAATTAATCACATTTATATATAATAAAATTAAATTAACTTACTCATTCTTGCCCCTAGGGACAAGAAGCGTCCTCCGGTCAGTCGAATCCTGGCTCTCATGTGGCGCCACTGATGATGACGGTCCAGTCGACGTCCTGACATCCGATGTAACGCCCCGATTTTCACGTTTTCTAATTCTTCAGTATTTTAATGTCTTTATTTTATTCGAGGTCTTAGGAATGGAAATAAAATATTCCGCGACCATAGTTATGCTCGACGATATCGTAGGAAGCTACGATTAAGTTTTGAGTCAAAAACTCAAACGGAGTCCGGTCTGCGTTTTTACACTGACAGTATGATTTGAAACAACTTTTGAACCACTTACTCTATTTCTAGCACTTTCTGAAAACAGGAAATTCGCTTAGCGGAGTTAAATTCGCTTAGCGAAAATGAGGCAGTAATACCTCTTTGAAAACTCCCCTGTATCGCTGGACGAGAAATGGCTCGCTCAGCGAAATTCGCTTCATTCGTTTAGCGAAGATTATTTCGCTTAGCGAAAAGGAGGCAGTGATGCCTAACTTGTATTTTCTCTGTTTTTGCCCAGCGAAATTGGATTCGCTTAGCGAAAAGTGCCTTGAAACAAGACATTAACTTTGTTAAAGAAAAGCCTTATGGAACTATATTGATTCTCATGAAACTTTTCATTAATCCACTTTTAAGTTACTTGATTAACTAGATGAACTAAGGATAAGGTATAAAACATGTCTCACTTTGGTGAAAACACTTTGAGATTGAAACTTTGTTTGATCTTTGGATCAAAATCATTTATGGTTTTTGTTTAAGGCATAAGCCACTAAAAACATTTTTCTTACATCAAAACTTGAATGATTCAAGAACTACACATTGCCCTCCTTTTCTCAAGGTCATGGCCAAAAGCCAACTAGGAACCAATGTGAAGTTTTACTTCATCAGCTAATCAAATCATGGCTCACAAAACTTACACAATTATGATCAACAATAACACACAACATTGCATCATAATTAAGCACCTAAGCACAAAAGTCCATACTTAAGCACATAAGCACAAAAGTCCATACTTGATCTAGTAATCAAAGTAGGTTTTTCATCATGCAAGAAATCATTTTCTCACCTAGACAACATCATCATAAAACACATGATAAGGCATACAAGCATAACTACAAATATCACACATTGTTCTCCAAGAGAACTTAACACAACTTAACCATTAAAAGTGAACCCAAACTAAAGGGTTTCACCCACACATAACTTAAACAACCATCTTCACTACCACCATCTTATAAACGTTCGGGAATGTGACACTCGGGAAAGGGTGTTGCATCCGAGGCTGGAATAGCTGGTGCCGATCCATCACCCGTGGGCCCAACTGCAGATGTACTGCCAGGAGTGACTCTGTTAGAAGCCGGCGGGTCGATGGTAGGAGAATCTGTCCTAGAACGACCTCTGCCACGACCTCTGACAGGGACTCTGCCACCACGCTGGCCTCTGCCTCTGGACGAATCTGCCATCTGTGCTAAAAAAAGGATATGTAACATCATAATACTAACTAATTGATTAACTATAACAAAAACGAATAAACATAACAAATGAATAATACATAAGTTACCTAAATTGTATTTGTATCGCTGAAATCACTCTCACTCTCACTCTCACTCTCACTCTGACTTGATTGAAATGTGTCTTCGCTACATTCTTCCAAGTCAGACTGGTTCATTAACTCTCTATCAACTTCTTTCCCACCGCCAGCAATGTCCGCGAGAGAATTATCAATGATATCTGGCGTAATATCTAGTGATACATGGGGCCCTATAAACTCATCATCTTGGTAAGGAACATCTTTATCATGTTGATTGATTATGTTATCAGTAATTGTACTGCGAGCCTTTATCTTGATGACACCCAACCAGCCTTGATGTCCCTCGGGATATGGCGTGTAATAAACCTGCTCTGCTTGTTGTGCAAATATGAATGGGTCGTACGCTTTATTATATCTATGAGATTGCTTAACTTCAACAATGCCATATTTTTTTATCTATTTTTGTCCCTACGTTAAGAGTACTATCAAACCAATCACACTTGAAGAGAACTAACTTCATCATGGGGAAACCGGTATACTCAATTTCAATAATGTCAGTTAGAATCCCATAAAAATCGTCCTCTAATTGACCATCAGTGCCTCGTACACAAACACCATAATTACATGACTGCATTCCTTCACTCCATTGTTTTGTGTGAAATTTATATCCATTTACAATATAACGATTCCATGATGTAACCGATCTTTTAGGCCCCCATGCCAAATTGGTCAACAAGGGATTTTGAGCATTATTTATTGGATCTAGAACCTACAAATTTTAAAAATTGAGCGTATAAATCATACTAATAGAAGAAACAGTTGTGTAATAACTCAAGACACTCAAACTTACATATTGTTTGAACCACACAGGAAAGTGAGAAGTAATTTCCCGATCAATTTGAGCTTCTGAAATGTCATGTTGGATCTCCCTTAGAAAATTGGCATACATACTACACATGGAGGTTCAAAAACAGGGATTAATGAAACTAAATGACAACATAATTAATAAAACACAATGTACACACTTACTCTAAATATGGCGACACCTCTTCACAATTTTGAAGAATGTACAAAAGAGCAGCATTAATGTCACGTTGGTCCAAGAAATATCCTTTGGATTTGCCACTAAATTTGCCTGGATAATTGAATATTGATATAGGAGGACTAGACGAACAACCTTCACCTGAATCAACATTACGTGGCATTCTAGTCCTTCTCGTGTCAATTTCATCCGGATAGTAATAAGAGTCAAAGGTAGATGTCTCCTCCACTAAGTAGGCTTCACAAATGGAACCTTCTACTCGGCCTTGTTCTTGACTTTGTGTTTCAAGGAGTGCAAAAACCTTATTAAAAGGTATACATACAATTAAAACATATAAAAAGAGGACGACTTGGACTTACAATTATAATAAAAACATTTGAGGTTGTATACCTCTCAAAGGGATACATCCAGCGATATTGGACAGGACCGCCAACTCTTGCTTCGTAGGGCAGGTGAATTGGAAGATGTTCCATTGAATCGAAGAAGCTTGGGGGAAAGATTTGTTCCAACTTACATAACAATACAGGTATATTCTCTTTCATAACCCTTAATTGTTCCACATATAGTGTTGTCGAAGTCAGCTCCCTAAAAAAATGGCTCAGCTCAACAAGTGGGTTCCAAATTGGTTTCGGTAATGAGTCGAACGCAATGGGAAGCAACCGTTGCATGAATACGTGACAATCATGGCTCTTCATGCCATGTAACTTTGCCTCCCTAATGTCGACACATCTACCCAAATTGGAAGCATATCATCGCCCCGCCTTATAAATCTGTCCTGACTAATAACAAACTCTATAAACTCAGCCACTCCAACTCTGAACTTTTCCCTAAGACGTTTATTACGATCCAACCTACGATACATCCACATCCGATTTTCCGGAATCTCCATTGCTGCCAACTCAAGCAACCTACAACGGCATGTATTATGGGTTATTCCAGCATCTCCATCAATCTCCTTCCTTATGACAAGGTATGAACCTATCCCATTCGAGAAAAAACCTTTTCCACACTCGGTTAATACTAGTACTGGGAGAATAAAAAGAGATGCATCAAACCAAAATTTCATCAAGTATATAAGACATTTAAACGTGGAAATGACTATTATACGAGTGTGAAAAAGGTTTTACCCCAAACTGTCCCACTTGGACAATTCAAGATTCAATATAATGAGCATTCGTACCTTAAGAAGGTAATTATACTCATTGATATTGGAGCTCAAACGGGAAACTAAGGCTTCTATAAATAATTAACTATAAGAAAGTAGAATCATTATCTTATATATCAAGCAAAAAAATTGAATCACACCCTATTGAGTTCAACTCTCCACTAACAAACAACACATTATTGGCAAACACATGCATAAATTCTAAATTATCAGCACACAACCAGCATCCTGCCTTTCGGAAAAGATCACATCCTATTGAGCTCTGCTCTCCACTAACAAAGAACACATAATATGCACACACATGCATAATTTCTAAATTATCAGCACACAACCAGCATCCTACCTTTCGGAAAGGATCACATCCTATTGAGCTCTGCTTTCCACTAACAAACAACACATAATTTGCACACATGCATAAATTCTAAATTATCAGCACACAACCAGCATCCTGCCTTTTGGAAAGGATCACATCATATTGAGCTCAGCTCTCAACTAACAAACAACACATAATTGTCAAGCACATGTATAATTTCTAAATTATTAGCACACAAACAGCATCCTGCCGTTCGAACAAGATCACATCCTATTGAGCTCCGCTCTCCACTAACAAACAACACAAAACTTCACATAAAGCATGACATATACCACACAAATCAAGGCATAAAAAGAGAGAGTATCTAACTTACTTCGATTCCAAGCAAAGAATGATAAACGGTGCCAAGCTCAAGGAGTGCTGGAAGAAAAGAGAAATATAATAGTCAAATTTCATTAAGTTCAATCATCCTCAAACAATCAAGAGATTTTTCCATGCTGTAAATACAATTTGCTTCATCAAACAATTAATTTGCAACCATAACAATTAGCAAAAAATAGCAATTGAATGCAATTTGTAACTATGAAAAGCTACAATAGAAGTTATCCACTGCTTGTTTCTTTTCTTCATTAGCACAATAGAAGTTATCCATCCAAAACAATAAAATGAAAGTTCAGCTCTATTTAGACTTATCCAAAACAAAAAAAATATGAGATGCTAGCAACACATTCTCTAACACTCTCTTACCAACATACACTCTCCAATTGTGATCCATATGAATTTCAACCAATAGGAGGATATGTGTTGGAAAGAGAGTGTTAGAGAGTGTGTTGTTAGCACTCAAAAAATATTTCTATTTCTATTCTCCACTAGGAGAGAGTGAAGAAAATGGGCTAACAGAACCTACTTTTTGCTTGCTTGATGCTCTAAGCTGAAACAGAGAACCCAAGAAGATAGACCAACAGGGAGCTGCAACATCAGCAGGACAAAACCAGAAAGTGCAACATCCTATGTAAACTGTGGCCGTGGACACCAAAAACAGCAGACCAAGGCTTGTCTATATAATATATCTCCAGTCTCTCAATAGAACGTGCATCTGTTGTCTTATAAGTTATCAGCTATCAGAACACACTAAGCTTCAGCAACATTGGAGTCATACTTTTTAATACTGGTTTTCTATTCAACTTGTTTTGGGTCAAATATCAATAGTTCCATTTTTAGAAGAGATTATGGCATAACAATAAGCGAAATTAAATCAAGAGGGCCTATTTGCCTTCAACTACCATCTTTTAAGGGCGCATGTAAAACATGGGCTTTGATAAGGACTTGAATGCATGTACGATGTGTTGTTCGATGTGTGTTGGTTTGTATGATTGATTTTATAAATTTCCTTTACTTAGGTGAGGAATAAAGATGTCACCAAATTCAGTTATTACTTGTAAGAAAGTAAGAATGCTGATTCGAATCTCCTTTAATGCCAAGGGTTTATAGAAGAGAATAGAATTGATTGCTATCATATAAACAAGTCAGTGAATGAAAACTTGTTTGAGCCTAAGTTGAAGATGTAGAATTTCCCCAAAGATTGTGTAAAGTAGTATATGAGCGTTTAATTGTGCTAAACATCCGTAGAATATTTATGAAAAAAAAAAAAAAAAACATAAGCTGTGTTGGAGAGAGTGAAAATTCAAGACTCAAGTAATTTATCCAAGTTAATAGTGTTGTGGTTTACTTGATTAAGAAAACTGATATTGTACATCAATGCAGTGCTCTATACCTATCAGGTTGGATAAATCCGAAGAATGTGGAGAGGGTTATTACTAGAGGAAATAAACAGTGTGTAAAAACTATCTTATATTGTGCGAACTATTTCATTTTATCAAATCTAACTGATTAAGTTATATTTGTTTATAAGAATTGGCATGTAAAGGCCAAAGTCAGAAAGGGTCTTGATTAAGAAAGCGGTAGTTAATATCATATAGAAAGAGAGTACCCCCTATGATTATAGCATGTACCCTAGGCAAAAAGGATAAAGTAGTTCTGCATACATGCGCGGAAATGAAGTAATTAAGGGGTTACGTACTGTCCAAACCGATGAGTGATGAACAGATAGAAAACAACATAGTAGTTTGGCAAGGGTGAACTTCAAAGAATAATTATACATTATAAAGAAAAAGGTCAAAGAATTAATAGCCAATAGAGATGGGCAAATTTATTTAATTTTCTTTCTTTTCGATTCATTTATTTTCCTTCTAAAATGATATAAAGGGGTTCAGACAAGCTTAACTTATGGTGTGTTTGATTTCTCCGTCGGGAAGGTTCCCAACGACCGTTTGGGACCTTCCTAATAGAAAACCAAATACACACTTAACTTTGCAATTGAATTGTGTTTAAGACTATCAGCGAGCCCTTACTTTCATATTAGCTAAAATTTCATTTATGTGCTCCACCATATAGTAAAAGTTGTTTAGTTGTCAAATGAAATTTATAAATAAAAGCACATGTATTTATCTTTTAATTTAATCATCTAAATAAGATCCAATAGTCCAAATTTATTGGTCTTACCTTCTTAATTTCCTTCTTAGTTAGTCTGAAAATTAATATTTGTAACAAAAGTATATGGGTCGGTTTGTTTTATATTTTGATAGAATTGATTTTAAAACAATTGATGTTAAATGAAATTTGACTATGATTTTTCTCAGTTAGTTTGGTAGGGAGTAAAAAAGTTCAGCTCTTCATTACCTTTTCTCTAAAGCAATACCCTAACCCTATATATGAATCTCAACCCAATTCGGTCCTCAGACACTGCAAACACATTCACATACTGCATCAAGATTCACACACTGCAAACACACATTCACATATATATAGGCATAGGGAAAAATCACAGTGAAACAAAATCAAATTGCTGAAACCTTAACATTAAGCATATATATATATATATATATATATATATATATATATATATATATATATATATATATATATAGGGAATCCAGTGAAACTCAAAACTCAACTACCCCACAACAACCAGATGGAGGAAGATTAAATGGTGAATCCAGAGACAATAAAATGGTTACCTGGGAAATGAAAGAATGCAGCGGAGGAAGGGACGGTGGCCTGATCACCGTTTCTGCAACGGAGAAGTGAAGAGATGAGAAGAGAAGAGAAGAGAAGAGAGGAAGAGAAAGATGACAGAAGAGAAGGAAGAGAAGAGAGGAACATACCGGAGGAAGGGGAGAGAAAGACGGTGGCCGGAGGAAGGCAGAGAGGGACGGATGAGAGGCAGAGAGGCAGAGATGCAGAAGTGAGGAAGGAGAAGGAGTCTGACGCGATTTAGGGATTAAAATCTAGCGACCGATTAAATTCGGTTGCTAAATCAGTCACTAAACACAATCCTATAGAAGCCATTTAGCGCGTCTTAGCGACCGATATTTATTTTGGTCGCTAAGTATGTTCGCTGATAATTTACAGTCGCTATTCGATCGCAAATATGCCTCTCTTAAATATTCATTCAGCACGTCTTAGCGACCGATATAAAATTCAGTCGCTAAATAAGGTCAACTGATTTGACTCTGACAAAATTTACTTTAGTGATCGATTTACATGCGACCATTTTTTTCGGTCGCAAATTCGGTCACCAAATAAATACATTATGTGATCCGTAAAGGTATGGATATCGGTAGCGAAATCGGTCGCTAAGGGCAACGGAAATATTCGGTCGCAATTTTCGATCGCTATTTGACCTTTTTTTTGTAGTGCATAGAAGCTTTGGCTTCCCTCCTCAACATGACAAGGCCAAACCTCACATACATATATACAACCAAAATGAAACCATTCAACAACATCCAAAGTAGCTAGAATAATCACATCAACATATAAGCATGTATCAAGGCAACTTAGAACATAAACAAGTTCACACTATTCTAAAATCCTATCCTTAGGTCTTTGGACCTAAGAATAGTTTTTCACCATGCCAAAATAATTTTTTTCTAGCACATACAAACACAATCATCATATCAACACAACAACATAACTTAATATGACAACAAAGTAAAGAACTCCATAAGGAAACCCTAGATCTAGGGTTTTCCTTCAACAAAACTAGGAGGCCTTTATCACCCATTTAAGGTGTGATATGGTTCACTCCCCCATTACCTTTGTGAAGCTTCCTTGAAGAGAATGAAAGAAAACTTGGTCTCCAAAGCAAGCCCAAAAACCGTGGCCTAGAGGGAAAGTAAACAAGACCATGAACTTTGATTTTTCAATATCATAAACATGATAACACAAGGATGTTCTCAAGAGTAATAAAGTAAATGAGCTAATTTAGAAACTTACTCTTGAACAAGGGTTCAAAAACAAGTTCAAGAAGCTTGAACTTTCTTGAATGATTCTTGAATAACTTGGAGCAAACAACTTCAAATGAAGAAATTCCAAAGATGAAAGTTGTTTAGATGAGTAAGATGAACAAGAATATGAAATTAAAATGATGAAATAAGGTGGGTAAGGTCACTTACCAAGGCTGGTCGAAACTAAGAAGAGAGGAGAGAGAAGAGAGAGCTTAAGAGTTTTAGTGTTTTCAAGTGAGAGGTTAGAATGAATGGAATAGTGATCTTGGTGTCTTGAACACCTAATGGCTGAGTTCTCCCTCCTTGTGGACTCCAAAAATTCATACAATTTTGGTCATAGAGAATGGAGGGCCAAGATGCCAGTTGATGAGTGTGTTGCTGCTGAAGGGAAAGCTTAAGGACAAGATTAACCAAAAATGGTTAAAATACTTTTTCCATTAATGGTTAGTGTCATAAACTTGACTTGAAATGATGGAAAGCAAATCTTGGCTTCTCCCAAGATGGAATGGCCGAATGGCCTTAACCAAAGGTAACAAGAATAGTTACATTCCCATTTAGTGAGGAATTAGGTGATTAGGGTTTTTACCAAAACTGGATAATTGGTTTTTACTACTTTTGGTAAATTTTTGGATTTTAAAAAAGCTAATTCTCTTCATTAGGAATAATCAAAAAGGTAATGGAAAATGTAATTCAACATTACATCTCACTTAATTCCCCGTTTCCCGGTCTCCGACACGCAAAACGAGAAATTACCTGATAACGATCAAAACAGAACTTTTATCGGTTTTTCGTCTCTTACCAACAAAAGAAAACTTCACCACAACATAACCATGGATATAAACCATCATATAAACTTCCACACACACACACACACACACACACACACACACACACACACACACATATATATATATATATATATATAGAGAGAGAGAGAGAGAGTCATACAAAACACAAGGTATCAATCACAATGTACTGGCGATTATAACCGGTTACAGAAAACGGGGGTGTTACACCAGTGGATGCAATGCATCGTGACCGTGGTCGAGTGTTTAGGCATGAGGTTCCGATATCAACTCATGAATGATGGATGTTGCATAGCATATCATGGTGATTCTATGTTGTCCTAATGGGGATGTCCAATTGGGGACATGATGTGATACTTTGTCCCGACAGGGATGTCCAAATGGGAATGTGATGAAATTGACCGATATGCATATAGGGATTAGTATCCCTCGTAGAGGTTTGATCTATGAGTAAAAGCTCTTTGAGATGGATATGACGTGTGACTCGAGAGATGGTTGTTTGAGTGTTGTTTGCCCACTATGCTGCATGCTAAATGTTTACATGCTATATTAATGCCTCTTTCCCCATGTTTGATGATATATGTGTCCTTATCTCCCTTTTTGTGCCTTGTATGTTGGTCGTTCTTCATTGAGCAGATGACGAGCAGTTAGAGACTGATGGATTGGAGGCAACACCACGGCGTCTTTCGGATGCTTGAAGGCCCCGCTGACCCGAAGTGATGATGGCACCGAGGTTTCAGGAGCTAGGAGACATCAAGATCGTCTACCATGATAATCTAGGCTGGCAAGTTGACCTTGCCACGTTCCTGACTATTTACACTGGCCTTATCAATATACAATTCAGGAACTACACTTCACCGTGTGGAGACATCCTAAGACCTTTCTGAGTGATACAACACCTACCTTTCTCACAGATGTGGTACCCACCGAGATCCCGTGAGCAGAACTTCATGTGTGGGACGCCAGAGTCATCTCATGTCACCAGTAGGAGAGGTTTTGAGTTTCGTGAACAACAGCGGAGATCAGGACAGTATCTTAGGACTTATCAACGACAGAGGATCGTTGTGTTGAGTTTCTTATTAGAGTACGTGTCTCTGTGGGTTTATAGGTGCACGTATGGTGAGGGACATGGAGCTCTGGGCATCCGCATCGCTGATGGTGCGTTCCCGCTAGTGCGTTTGTCTTAGGAGAGTGATGTGAGTACTTTTGATATATTTTGAGTGGGTGGGTGAGTGCTATTAGTTGGAGAGTTTTCTTTTGACCTTTTGATGTATTTGGCTTTATGTTACCTTTTTATGGACATCGTTTGTATATATTACTACAGCCTTACTGATGGGGCAACTCATGTGTGTTAATGTAAATAGTTAACTTTACGTACCAGCTGTGCTTGACTCTGATCTGTTTATGCTTGCTTTAGTTTTCTTAGTTTTCTTTCTTTCCGCTTCGGTTAGCTTCTTTGATAAAGGGCGCTAACGTTTATAACACGATTAATATTAGTTAATACTTAAGTTTTTTAATGGGACATCGGGTCATCTTATTTGATGGTATCAGAGCAGTTCGATTCTAATTGGACTTTGAGGTCTATCAAGTGTATTGGCTTTGATGGTTGGATCCACATTAGTTATCAACTATATTAGAGAGTAGTAGAGTGTCAGATATGCAGGTTATCGTGTGTCATAACTGTTTTATTCATATGGCATATAATATGTTTATCTGCTGCGTAATATTGTATGTCTTATGAATCGAGGCTAATGATTCCTTTTTGAAGGAAGATAAATGGCTAGTGGAAACAATAGAAGACGAACTAGAGGAGGAGGTACACCGGATAAAACCACGGACTTTAATCATAATGGTGATACCTCGGGAACCGGAAGTGACAGAGATCATAATGAGGCAATGCGGGCCATGAAGGATTTGGTCTCCACTATGCTGCAATAGATGCGGCAGAACGCTCAACTCATGCAATGACAGTAAGAGAGGGAAGCAAGACAAAGTCAGCTGCACCTAGTGAGAGATGATGAGATGGTGGACATCGGTCTCAATGCGTTCATAAAAGGTGAAAGTACCACAAACAAACACTAGAAGGGGGGCTGAATAGTGGCTACTTAAAAACTTTTCACAAGCAGATCTCTTTAATAGATAATCAGACTCATGACTCGTCTGAATATATTTTTGATAGAGCACGTTATAATTTTAAAACACAAAGACGCTTTGTTTAAAAAAACTTATTTAATCCCCTGTTACTTAAAGCAACAAGAATAGAAATAGGACTCTTTAAAGACAATATAAATATTTTAATTATAAGAGACAATAAATTTAGTCAAGTGTAAAAGAGATAGGGAAGAGAAAATTGAATACAAGCGATTTATCCTGGTTCACTCACAAAAACCATGAGTTACATCCAATCCCCAGTATTCACAGTGTTTTCTTTCATTATCAAAGCAGATAACTATAGTGAGTATTATTTGCACACCTAGCCTCTCAAGGCTCAAGTATTATTTGCACACCTAGCCTTTCTAGGCTCAAGTATTATTTCCACACCTAGCGTATCCAAGCTTAAGTATTATTCATAACCGACCTCTTCAGCCTTTTGAGTATTCTTTGCACACATAGCCTCTCTAGGCTCGACAAGTATTGTTCTTAACTGACCTCTCCAGGCCGTTGAGTATTCTTTGCACACATAGCCTCTCCAAGCTCAACAAGTATTGTTCTTAATCGACCTCTCCAGGCCGTCGAGTATTCTTTGCACACATAGACTCTCCAGGCTCATCAGGTATTTTTCTTAACCGATCTCTCTAGGCCGTTGAGTATTCTTTTCACCTACCCTCTCCAGGCATAATGGGTGTTCTTCTTAACCAGCCTCTCCAGACTGTTGTCAATATTATCTTTGCCTAGCCTCTTCAGGCTCACTGAATTTTTGATGAAGGTTATATAGAAATATTCTCACAACACTCACAGATTGTATTTAAAATGAAGTACAGAGAAAATGTTCTTCCTACACTCACAAGAGTGGATATATAATGAAGTTCCTAAGAACTAAAGAAAAGTCTCTCATAACACTCACTTGAGTGAATATATAATAACTATGTTGAGAAGAAATTCCTATTGTGATGAAGATTACAATGTCTTCATTCCTCACTTTTCTGCAATGGTAGTGATACACAATAGCTTGTGCAATTTCAGTTCTTCAGGTTTCTCATCTACCATGCCTCTTCATTTTTCATTTTCTACCTTTTAGCTCGATATAGCATATACAGACATATCTGTTTATCATCTCTCTGTTTTCTTCAAGCACACTATCTTCCTCTTCAGGTTCTCTATTTATATTCTTCTCAGCAATAGATCCGTTGAAGTATTCTAGATGTTGAGATGAAATAGATCCGTTCTGATGACCCATTAAATGTGGAGAAACATTGCCCTCACTTTAAATAGAGGAAAGAGATATTCATATAATGGCAGAGACCTTTTGTTTCAGATAATTGAGGCTTTTTGTTTCAGATAGGCGTGGCTCTTAAGACTTTGGATTTAGTGAGTACTGACTTTAAGACTGTGCTTAGATGTTTATCTAAAAGTTCGAGGAGACGCAAAGACTGTAAGACATATGTCTTATTTCCTTGATTTAGATGCTCTGGTGAGTGATCACAAATCAGCTTTTTATATGAAAATCACTGTTAGCCAAGTACTGCACACTTAAAGTAGATCATCAACAATGTTCATAAGGTTCATTTTAATCATATTTATCTTGTTTGGTTTCATCAAAACCGTAATGGATCTTTAAGGAAAAACGAAGACTTAACAAAAGGGAATCCCCCACAGTTTCACAGGGAGTATAACCCTGAAGCTGCAGAGCTATGGTTACAAGAAATTGAGAAAGTCTTTGTGGCTATACACTGCCAGGAAGATAGAAAGGTCACATGATAAACCTCAATTCTGTGCATTTTAAAGGGGTATTTGGGGTAGTTTTCGATGCATTTCATGATATATATTATTGTATTTCATTCCTTTTACTTAAGTTTTGACAGAATTGACGTTTAGAGGCAGTTTGATGAACTTATGAATATTAATGAAGGTTTTAGAGCTAAATTGGGCAGAATACTGAAGTTCTGAGGTTAGCACGGTCATGCCATATGAGAGCACGCCCATGCCAACCCTCCAAAGCCATCCGTCCAAACAAATCCTTACGAAAAGGCTTAAAGCTGATCTCTAAAGATTTAGCACGGCCCTGCCAAATATCCACACGGCTGTGCCAAAGTGAAGCAAGGCCTAACTAAAGCAAGCACGGTCCTAACCGCGAGGAGCACGGCCGTGCAAGAAGATGAGCACCCCCGTGCTGAAGCCTGTGCACTAGAATGCTGATTTGTGAAGTTGGTACGCCCTTACATATTTGAGAAAGGCCTTACATAATGAAGAGCACGGCCGTGCTGACTGATGAGCAAGCCCGTGCTACCTGTATAGAAGAAATTTCTACATGTATCTCTTGTCACAATTTTGATCATAACTTCAGCTCTGGATGTCCGATTGAGGCGTTCTTGTTGGCGTTGGAAAGCTTACGAAAAAGATCTACAAGGCTGTGCAAGACGAAATTCGGCATGGCTGTGCTTCATTTAGCACGACCGTGCTCTACCCCGTGCACTATGACACTATTTTACGGAAATGAAGCACGACCGTGCTGAATTTAGCATGCGTGCTGACGGCGCTGACAGCAAATTTTAGGGCTTTTCTCCTATTTTTTCCTATAAATAGAGGCCTCTCTACCACTCTTATCATCAGTTATCAATTGTAGACTTGTTTTAGTAGTTTGTTTTCTTTGTAGTTTTGATTTTTAGAGTAGGATTTGACATTTGGAGATTAAGTGGGAGACAACTTCTACCCTCTTCAATTATCCAGGATACGTTTTCCATTGTTGATTTTGGTTTTCTTTATTACTATGAGTAGCTAAATTCACAACTAGAGTTGTGGTGGATCTTATGTTAGTAGAAACCCTTTTCGCTTTGTCTTAGCTTTAATTCAATTCCATTTGATTTCAAGGTTGCGCACCCTTTGTATACTCTTAATCAATTGATTGATATTTTGGCTATTAAGCCCAATTAAATTGGTAGTTCTATATGATAATCGAGGTTTAATATCTAGATTTGAGAAAACGTGATTTACTCCTTTCAATCGTTCAACCTTTTTGTTCTTAATGCTTTCTAATCATTTAAACTCTTTGCCTGACAACCATTGGGTTAATTTGGGGAAAAGAATATTAATTGCCTGACAATCAATTAATAGTTTTCATAGAGGGATTGATATTCGAAAAGCAACTGCGAAATTGAATAGAATTAGGATTTGGGGGTATCGAAAGCACAAATGAAACCATGACTCTAGGCTCTTTTACTCTTGATTTCTAAACTCTTTTCATTCTTATTTTATCATCTTTTACCATTGCTCTATTATTATTTATTTTCTAAGTTCTTGATTAGTCTGAATAGCATAAGGATTTCTCTATTTCAGTACTTGCTTTATCACTTAGTTATCAAAATTAATCTCTTGAGTACGATATCTGGACTTCCGTCCTATATTACTTCTGCGACAGGGTACACCGCCCTTAAGTGTGTTTTGAATGCAACATCACATATGCTGCTTTTATGTTGGTTGGAGTAGCAGAGGCCTGGTGGAGGAACAAATAGAGGCTACTTGAGGCAAAAGGAAGAACGTTGACTTGGGAGTTGTTCCGAGATAGCTTTTTGGAGAAGTATTTACGAAGAAGCGTCCGGGAAGAAAAGGAGAAGGATTTTCTGAACCTGAAGCAGGAACAAACATCCGTAGGAGAGTACACCATGAGGTTCGAGGTGTTGTTGAAGTTCTCACAGTTCTACCAGGTGCACACGGATGAGGATTGAGTGTGCAGAAGATTCGAGGACGAGTTAAGGCCCAAACTGAAGAGGGTAATGTGTGACACCCACTACCCCGCATATGATAAATATAAAATAATCATATATAAAAGAAGTTATAAATTAAAAACCAAAGGTAGCAAGTACCACATGATCCAAAACGTATAAAACCATAAATAACAACTGCGGAAAACATCCATAAAACAAACCCAAATCCCGATGTCAAATATCAGAGCTGGTAACCACTACCGATAATACATCGGAAAGCAAACTAACATAAACTAAAACCTATACTAAGAGTAAGCGATCTCCTTGGGATCACTCCTCAACTGGCTACTCACCATCCTTTGCATAAACTAAAGGTACATGCAAGAAAACAACAACAATAAGGAGTAAGAAACTGTATGTATAAACATAAACGGTAATAGACCAGTTAGCAAGATGATCACACAGCATGTAGTAAATAACAAATTACATCATACCATATCATATCATATCATATCACATTGATAAACATGCTATGCAATGCAGGG
Source organism: Ammopiptanthus mongolicus (assembly GCA_039655645.1). Lineage (NCBI taxonomy): Eukaryota > Viridiplantae > Streptophyta > Magnoliopsida > Fabales > Fabaceae > Ammopiptanthus > Ammopiptanthus mongolicus. Next base: position 46,246,481 of record CM077348.1, on the reverse strand, counting down.
CTACTACACTACTCCAAATGCAATGTGGATCTAATAGCTAGCTCAGGAAGACGATTTTTGAGTTACATATCCACATTAGCTAATATGCACCAACGTGAGCAGCTCACCAAACTCTAGGATGAACCCCTTGGATAGTCGATCCACCATACTCTCGGATAGACCAACACGGATGTGCTTGATTCACCTAACTCTCGGATAAATTACCGTGGACGGCCAATTTGCCATACTTTCGGATGAACTCCCCCGTCATCGTAACTTCCCCCCAACTAACAACTCCATGTCATGATGCATGCAATGCTAACATACAACAACATGGCAACCACCTCCATCAACACCATTAACAATGGCTATCAACTTTGACCAATAAGCATCAAAGTGATTACAACAACATCATCGTGCGATAATTTGTTGTTACCGTCTTAACCAACATCAACATTTTATCATTGTTATTGAGTATTTATTAAACCTTGATTTACCATCATCCTAATTTATTAACTATCCTCGAGGTCACGTTTTATAATCTCATGTCATATTTTTATCCCAAAAGGTTATTAAATCTCTTTTCGTTTGAATCTACAAAGTATTCTCAAATCTGACTAGTGGCATGGCCGTGCACGGTCGGAGCACAGGCATGCTGATTGTGAGCACAAGCGTGCACACTGAGAGCACGGGCGTTCTCATCAGCGTCACTTTTCTCATTTTTCCAACACAGGCATGCTGCATCAGAGCACGGTTGTGCTGGCTTCACTGAGTACTGAGCACGAGCATGCTAATAGTGACCATGGGCATGCTCAATGCTATTACAGCGTTCTCAGTCCCGAACTTAGAGTTTTCTCTAGGTTTTCAACCATCCAAATCAATCCTAAGGTTCTCGACTAATCCATTGGCATTAATCTCACCCCTCATCAACATCTTTAAATTTTATGAACATCCATTACATTAATCCTAGTTTTAGGTACCACGCTAACATCCCTATGTCTTTGATTAACATAATCTAACAACATTAGTTTCAACGTATCAACATCATTAAATACATAATCCATGGCATACTACCAATAATCATCAACAACGTCATATACATCATGCCAAGATCATATAAACTATGCAATAGCAATTATCCTTATACATACATCAACAAATAAGGTTTCATTGTTGCGTTCAAAACACACTTAAGGGCAGTGTACCCTCTCGCAAAAGTAATATAGGACGGAAGTCCAGATATCTTACCCAAGAGATTAATTTGATATAATAATGATAAAGCAAGTACTGGAATAGAGAAATTCTTATGCTATTTAGAATAATAAAGAACTTGGAAAATAAATAAGAATAGAGCAGTGTTAAGATAATCGCAAAAGAGTAAAAAGAGAGTTAAGAGATCAAGAGTAAAGAGCCTAGAGCTGTGGTTTCACTTGTGCTTTCGATACCCCCCAAATCCTAATTCTATTCAGTTTCGCAATTGCTTTTTGAATACCAATCCCTCAACAAAAACTATTAATTGTTTGTCAGGGAAATAATATTCTTTTCCTCAAATAAACCCAATGGTTGTTAGGCAAAGAGTTTAAGTTATTAGAAAGCATCAAGCACAAAGAAGTTGAATGATTGAAAGGAATAAATCACGTTTTCGCAAATCTAGATATTAAACCTCAGTTATCCTATAAGTCTACCAATTTAATTGGGCTTGATAGCCAAAATGTCAATCAATTGATTATAAGCATACAAAGGGTGCACAATCCTAGTATGGGATGAAGAACGATAGAATAACACTATTCAAATAACAACTTGTTAAGACATAACGAAAGGAGTTTCTACTAACACAAGATCCACCACAACTGTAGTGATGCAATTAGCTACTCATAGTAATAGAGAAAACTAAAATCAATAAAAGGGAAACGCATCCTGAATAGTTGAAGAGGGAGAAGTTGTCTCCAACTTAACCTCTAGGTGCCAACTCCTACTCTAGAAATCAAAACCAAAAAGAAAATAAACTACTAAAAACTACTAAAATAAGTCTACAATTGATAAATCATGAAGAGAGTGGTACATAGGCCTCTATTTATACGAAAAATAGGAGAAAAACCCGAAAATTTGCTGTCAGTGCCGTCAGCATGGCTGTTCTGAATTTGGCACGGTCGTGCTTCCTTTCCGTAAAACAGCGTCATAGTGCATGGGATAGAGCACGACCGTATCGAATGTCATCTTGTATAGCCTTGTAGATCTTTTCGTAAGCTTTCCAACGCCACCAAGAACGCCTCAATCGAACATCCAGAGCTCAAGTTATGATCAAAACGGTGACAAGGGATATCTTCTGTACATGCAGCACGGGCGTGCTCTTTCATTAGCACGGCCATGCTCATAAATCATCACGGTTGTGCTCTTCATTATGTAAGGCCTTGCTCAAATATGTAAGGGCGTACCAACTTCGCAAATCAGCGTTCTAGTGCACGGGCTTTGGCACGTGCGTGCTGATGTTTGGCACGATCGTGCTCTTTGTGATTGGGACTGTGCTAGCTTCTATCAGGCTTGCCTTTTCTTTGGCACGGGTGTGCTGATGTTTGGCACGTGCATGCTAACCTCAGAACTTCAGTATTCCGCGTAATTTAGCTCTAAAACCTTCATTAATCTTCATAAGTTTATCAAACTGCCTCTAAATGTCAATTTTATCAAAACTTAAGTAAAAGTTATGAAATACAATAATATATATCATGAAATGCATCAAAAATGACCCCAAATACCCCTTATAAAATGCATAGAATTGAGGTTTATCAACTTCCCACACTTAAACATTGCTTATCCTCAAGCAATTATCTGGTTTAAAATAATTTTCAAAAGAAGCTTCAGACTTAAATCAAGGAAACCCAAAACAAACAGAGCTTTTCAAAATTGAGAGGATAGTCAAACAAGTATAATTTTCAAAAGAGAGTCAAGAGATTACCCAATTAGAACTTTAAATTCCTTGAAATCAAACTTTCCAAAAGACCAAAGATCACTCCACTCACATTCTCTCAGTGTATTGGGCAAAGATAGAAAAACATTCAAGATTCTCAAATAAATACATTGCTATAGGCTTGTTCATCGACCAAATCTCCACAATATGAACCATATGCATGCAGAAGAAGGATGAGGTCTTTCATGGGTTGTAATGAGGCCAAGGCATTAATGTCAGGTGAGATAGATAAAGAAAGGGATAATCAAAGGGCTAAATCAATAAAACAAAGTAATGACCCTTAGAAGCATAAAAGAACATAAAGTGCATTGACACCTTTTTCACAAAATATTTCAAAGATCTATTACTTTTTCTTCATGTTTTCCTTTCTTTCCTTTGCTATAAGCTCTTTCTTTTTCTTGCCTTCTCTCTAATCTTTATTTATCTATATTCATATTTCTTTTTCTTTTTCTTTTTGAGAAGAGAGAAGCAATATATATTCTTTTCTTTTCACCGCCAGCCTATTTTTAACATTTTTATTTTTGGAAAGGGTTCCACCATCACACACTACTACTATTGCTCCATTATACTTGTAAGTGGTCATCAAAAATATTAATTTAAAAAAACAGGACCAAAGAAGAGAATTTTCATCTAGGCTCAAAATTGGACAACTAGAGGAATTGTTTAACAAAGAATGCGGGCCAGAAAAATATCTAAGAGTGCCCCAACCAGAGTTCCACATGCCTAAAGATCAAATTCGCCTCGAGTTGGTCTCAGGACAAATTCTAGAATATATTACCTTAGAATCGCACTCATAAAAGAAAAGGGGTTAACATCAAAATATTTGGCAATGTAACTTAACTCCATAGAAGCCCAAATCTCACATTTAGAAGCTAAGTCTAATGAAAAGTTTTTCAATCAAAGAATTTTTCTACCAATTATCAGTTTTCAAAAGACTAACTTTTTCAATCATATTTATGAGACTATCAAAGCAATTTGTCAAAGAAAAAATTTTTTTTTTTTGTAAGGGGTTTTCTTAATTTTAAAAGAAAGATAAGCCAAATAATTGGATGCAGCAATATCAAAAATATGAATATATTTTTCCTTCCCACACTAAACTGATGCAATGTCCTCAATGCACACATTTAATCATGAAATTCAAGTGGAGAGGGAAAAGAGAAGAGAATTTTTTTGTTTTTATTATCCTAAAAATAAAATGAAACATCCTAAAAATAAATAAATAAAACTATCTTAAAAATAAAACAAGATGAACTATCTAAAAAAAAAAAAAGATAACAAAAAAAATAAAATAAAATAACTCGGGTTGCCTCCCGCAAAGCACTTGTTTAACGTCATTAGCTTGACGGTACCTCAAAGGTGATCAATCAGGGGGCTCTCCAAGTGCAAATTTAGCATCTAACGCATTGCCCCTTCTTAGCTTCCTTACCATGTGGTTTATGTTATTTTTCCTTTTTCCCCTTAATGGATGTGCTTCAAAAGATGATGACATTTTTGTTTTTTCATCATCCACCAATATTTTCATATCTTGCAAGATAAGATTTTCTTTCTGCATATTTACACACTCAAAGTTGTTAACAACAACCACATCATCAATAACAAAATAAGAAGAAATTAAAGGAGAGAAATATTGAGAGGGATTTTTGGAATTTACCTTATTTAAAACATCCTCTTTGGTACCACTATTTAATGTTACCTTCCCCTTTTAACCTCAATTTCAGCATCAACAATTGCTAAGAGAATCTTTTTTGGCTCACCGGGAGTGGTGCACAGACGTGCTTCAACTAGTACACAGCCGTGCTCACCATCGGACTTGCTCTTTTCAGCAGGAGCTTCTTCTTTTTTGTGGTTCTATCAACTAATTCTTCTGGTCACTACCAGCTATATACGGCTGTGCTTGAGCTTCAGAGTTGTCCACTTCATTAGGAACTTCTTTTATGGATGTCTGTCCGCCAATAGATGAAGGGGTACTCATCCAAAGTTGATAAAGTTGTTCATCTCCAAGCTCTTCATTTATGTTGATAGTATCCTCAGAACTGTTATCATCTTGGGCTTCTTTCTCCAGATTGAGCTCAACTTGAGGTACCAATGGGTTTTGGACCGACTGAGTTAGTAACATAGATAGGAGGGAGATTTGAGTCTGTATAGCGCCCAATTGATTATTGTTCCGCTCCATAATCTCGTCCCAATCTATTTCTTTCTCTTCTTGTCTTGGCCACTGATTTTGCACGTTAGGTTGCTCGTAGACATAATCATATTGCCCCCAGTTGGGATTGCTCTCACAATTAATCCAAGGATTGCTTGCTGGCTTCTGCACCCATAGACCACAATCACTGATAGTGAAATAATCTCCAAGAGTTGTCCTCTCATCCATGGTTCTTCTTGCATCCCCAACTGCAAAATAAGATCAACTAGAAGCACATTGTTGGGAAGACATTAGTATTCAGCGAAAGATAAACAAAAGATATATATTAAAATTAAAAAAAAAAAAGTCTAAAGTAACTAGGATTTCTTTTCTTTCAATATCACTAAAATCACAAAATATCAAAAATTAATCCCCGGCAACGGCGCCAAAAACTTGTTGCGTTCAAAACACACTTAAGGGCAGTGTACCCTATCGCAGAAGTAATATAGGACGGAAGTCCAGATATCGCACCCAAGAGATTAATTTGTTATAATAATGATAAAGCAAGTACTGGAATAGAGAAATTCTTATGCTATTTAGACTAATAAAGAACTTGGAAAATAAATAAGAATCGAGCAGTGTTAAAGATAATCGCAAAAGAGTAAAAAGAGAGTTTAGAGATCAAGAGCAAAGAGCCTAGAGCTGTGGTTTCACTTGTGCTTTCGATACCCCCCAAATCCTAATTCTATCAGTTTCGCAATTGCTTTTTGAATACCAATCCCTCTACAAAAATTATTAATTGTTTGTCAGGCAAATAATATTCTTTTCCCCAAATAAACCCAATGGTTGTCAGGCAAAGAGTTTAAGTGATTAGAAAGCATTAAGCACAAAGAAGTTGAATGATTGAAAGGAATAAATCACGTTTTCGCAAATCTAGATATTAAACCTCGGTTATCCTATAAGTCTACCAATTTAATTGGGCTTGATAGCCAAAATGTCAATCAATTGATTATAAGCATACAAAGGGTACGCAATCCTAGTATGGGATGAAGAACGATAGAATAACACTATTCAAATAACAACTTTAAAACCAAATAGAATTGAATTAAAGCTAAGACATAACGAAAGGAGTTTCTACTAACACAAGATCCACCACAACTCTAGTGATGAAATTAGCTACTCATAGTAATAGAGAAAACTAAAATCAATAAAGGGAAACGCATCCTGAATAGTTGAAGAGGGAGAAGTTATCTCCAACATAACCCCCAGGTGCCAAATGCTACTTTAGAAATCAAAACCAAAAAGAAAATAAACTACTAAAAACTACTAAAATAAGTCTAAAACTGATAACTCATGAAGAGAGTGGCACAGAAGCCTCTATTTATACAAAAAATAGGAGAAAAACCCGTATATTTGTTGTCAGCATGGCCGTGCTGAATTTGGCATGGTCGTGCTCCCTTTTCGTAAAACACCATCATAGTGCACGGGATAGAGCACGATCGTGCTGAATGTCATCTTGTACAGCCTTGTATATCTTTTCGTAAGCTTTCCAACGCCACCAAGAACGCCTTAATCAGACATCCAAAGCTCAATTTATGATCAAAACGGTGACAAGGGATATATTCTGTATAGGCAGCACGGGCGCGCTCTTTCATTAGCACAGTCGTGCTCATAAATCAGCACGGTCGTGTTGTTCATTATGTAAGGCCTTACTCAAATATGTAAGGGCGTACCAACTTCGCAAATCAGCGTTCTAGTGCATGGTCTTTGGCACGGGCGTGCTGATGTTTGGCACGAGCGTGCTGATGTTTGGAACGGTGGTGCTCTTTGCGATTGGGACCGTGCTAGCTTCTACCAAGCCTGCCTTCTCTTTGGCACTGGCGTGCTGATATTTGGCACGGCCATGATAACCTCAGAACTTCAGTATTCCGCCTAATTTTGCTCTAAAACCTTCATTAATCTTCATAAGTTCATCAAACTGCCTCTAAATGTCAATTTTGTCAAAACTTAAGTAAAATGTGTAAAATACAATAATATATATCATGAAATGCATCGAAAATTACCCCAAATACCCCTTATAAAATGCACAGAATTGAGGTTTATCATTCATACATCAGTTAAGGCATTAAGCACACAAATAGGGTCATGGGTTAACACTCATCTTACGCTAATCCAAAACCTATATGTTCATACTAATTCCTTCTCCCAATACTTGGCGTGACGATTCCAGCCTATGAGCCAACTAGAGTGAAGTCCATGCTTGACTCCTGCGAACGGGTTCAACAGGTTCAGCAAGCTTTGGCCAAGAACGTTAAGACAAAGGATAATTAATTCCCAAACAAAGAAATGAAAGAGAATTAACATCAGGGTTACAAACATACCTCGATTAGATCCTTTGGGAACTAATATGCTAAGTTGCCGTTTACAGCACCGGTACACGACCATCGAAGTCTGGTTCGGTAGAGAGAGAACGGTTCAACACTAATCTTAAGGAATTGAAAGGAAAGAACGAAACAGGGTTGGTTAACTTACCTTAGATCAACACTAAACGAACGGCTTATCCCCAATTGCAATGGAAAACACCAAAGGGACGTGTTGTTGACGAAGAACTCCCCGAACAAGGATTCGAGATTGGAGAATGCTCAAGGGATTCAATGGGAACCCAAGAGAAGGAGAAATGACGACTGTTTCTTAGGTTAGGGATGAGGACTATGTGTTTTCGGTTGAGCAAAAGAGGTATAAAAAGAATTAGAGCAAAACGGGCTGACCAAAGAGCCAAAAACGCGTTCTGGTGCACGCGCGCAGCATAGGCGTGCTGACCTCGAGCATGGGCGTGCTGGATAACAAGCATGGGCGTGTTAAACGGGAGCGCGAGCGTGCTCACCTATCAGAATTATTGATTTGGCTCCTTCTAAGGTTAACTACCCCAAACACATCTCTAAGCATCTAGCATAAGCATAATAAACATATAATAACAAGAATAAACACATATAATCATAAGGGTGAAAAATAGGGTGTTAGAATTCCACCCCCTTATAAAAATTTCGTCCTCAAAATTTCTACTCACCTTGAGCAAACAACTACGGATAAGACTCCTTCATCTTGCTCTCAAACTCCCACATAGCACTTTCTTTTGTAGCTCCACTCCAAACAACTTTGACCAAGGGAATTTCCTTCCCTCTCAGCTGCTTAATCCTTTGATCCTCAAACCGAAGCGGTAATACCTCCAAAGTCAAGTTCTCCTTTAACGGAATCGTATCGGTTGTTATCACATGGCTAGGGTCATGAATATACTTTCGAAGTTGAGACACATGGAATTCATTGTGAAGGTTTGACAAGAAAGGTGGTAAGGCTATTTGGTAGGCAACTTCACCGACTCTTTTTAGTATCTGATAAGGGCCAATAAATCTAGGAATAAGTTTCTGGGCTTTCATTACTCTACCAACCCCAGTCGTTGCAGTAACTCGCAAGAACACATGATCACCTTCCTCTGTGCCACTCTCATCTTATCCTGGATCATCCTTACTTTTTCTATAGTCTCTTGCACTATCTCAGGTCCTAACGCAACATTCTGACCAGGCTCGTTCCAATACAAAGGTGTCCTACATCTCCTCCCATACAAAGCTTCATAAGGTGCCATCCCAATACTGGAATGAAAACTATTGTTATAGGTAAACTTTATAAGGGGTAAGAACTTATCCCAACTACTCGACTGCTCCAAAACACAAGCTTTCAACAGATCTTCTAAGGATTACATGGTTCTTTCAAACTGACCGTCGGTCTGCGAGTGATAAGCTGAACTCAGTCTAAGCTTTGCCCCTAAAGCCTCATGCAAACTATTCCAAAACCTAGAGGTAAATCTAGGATCTCTATCTGACACTATGCTAGAGGATACACCATGCAGTCTAACTATCTCTCTGATATACAACCCGATCAACTTCTCTATTGGATATTCCATGTTCATAGGAATGAAATGGGAAGATTTAGTCAACCTGTCCACAACAACCCATATGGAATCACAACCAGCTGGAGTCCTAGGGAGTCCAGACACGAAATCCATAGAGATACTATCCCACTTCCAGTCCGGGATATTCAAGGGATGCATCTTACTTGAAGGTTTCTGGTGTTCTATCTTAGCCTTCTGACATATTAAACAAGCATAAACAAACTTGGCTACGTCTTTCTTCATTCTGGGCCACCAAAACATACGCTTCAAATCCTGGTACATCTTTGTGGCACCCGGGTGAACACTCAAACCACTCTTATAGCCTTCCTCAAGGATCAACTTCCTAAGTTCCGGAACATCAGGTATACAAACTCTATCCTGGAACCTCAAAATTCCATTAGCTCTTTCTTTAAAACTAAGGTTTCTACCCTGAGCAATCAGTTCCCTTCGGTCTAAAAGTTATACATCTATCTTCTGACCCTATCTAATCGGATCCATCAAACTATTAGTGATCTTCAACGTTCTAAGCCTAATACTCCTAAGGGTAACTTCCCAAGCTAAGCTCATGTCTCTAAACTCCTCGATCAAGTCCATCTCTATAACCATCAAGGCTGAAACATGTAAGGTTTTTCTACTCAAAGCATCAGCTACTACATTGGCTTTTCCTGGGTGGTAACTTAACTCAAAGTCATAATCCTTAAGAAACTCCATCCACCTACGCTGCCTCATATTCAGCTCTTTCTGATCAAACAAGTATTTTAAACTCTTATGATCACTAAAAACCTCAAATCAAGCTCCATAAAGATAATGCCTCCAAATCTTTATGGCAAACACTAAGGCTCCTAGCTCCAAGTCATTAGTAGGGTAGTTCTTCTCATGGATCTTCAACTGCCTAGAAGCATAAGCTACTACCTGACCATTATGCATTAACACACCACCTAAACCTTGCTTCGAAGCATCGCAGTACACAACAAAAGGTTCACTAGGGTTGGGTAAAATTAACACAAGTGTAGGGATGGCAATTTTACCCATGCCCGTAGATATCCGCGGATAAAATCCGCAACGAGTACCCGTTTGGTGAGTTTAATGGGTTCCCGCTTGTTAATGGGGTGGGGGCGGGTATTGAGGTACCGCACCTGTGGGTATCCGTACCCAATGACACTATAGTGATCTCAATATTTTTAGTCAAGAAGTTTGGTAGAAAAGCATTATTTCTATGCTACTGTCCTAGAGTTCCATCAAACAAATGCAATGGGAACTGATAACCAATGCAGCAATGGTCATTTAATTAATTGCTTGTTGGACTCTTCGTATATTGATATATGGATAGGATATCCATGATATTGGAATTTTATGGTGAACCAAGGCTCATAATTCCAATATCAGGTAAAAAAATTTTTGACGAGTCCAATACCATGTAATTATATATTCTTTGTATATAGAGATATTGCTAATAATTAAATGAGCATTGGTTAGATACATAGAATAGTTGGTAATAATTACGTGAATACCTGTGATATTATGTAACATATGATTCTAAAATGATTCACTATTGGCATTTTAATATACCCGTGGATATCCATAATACCCATGAATATCCATAAAATCCAATAAAAATCAGTTTAGCGGGTACCTCCTTGAGCGTGGGTGGGGATGGGGGGTACTACCCACACCCGCCCCCGCCCCGTTGCCATCCCTACACAGGTGCAGATGTCAACCTATCCTTCAACGTCTCAAAAATTTCCTCACACTTAGAGTGCCACACAAAGATCTGACCTTTCTTAGTAAGGCGGGTCAAAGGCAAAGCTATGTTAGAGAACCCCTCTATAAACCTCCTATAGTACCCTGCTAAACTCAAGAAACTCATAATCTCGGTCACTGACTTAGGTGCTTCCACTACAACAGAAAAAGGATTAGACAACGTTTATTTTTTGCCTACAACAACACTTACAAGCGTTGTCCATGTAACTGCTGTGGTAGGTTGGAAGGGAAAGGCAGCGTTTCTGAAGCGCTGTCTAAAAGATAATTAGACAGTGTTTCCTTTAGAAAGCACTGTATTTGTGGTGACTAAGACAACGCTTCCTTAAGGAAGCGCTGTCTATATGCCCTCCACAAACACAACGCTTCCTTGAGGAAGAGCTGTCTAGTTATCTTTTAGACAGCGCTTCCTTGAGGAAGCGTTGTTTTTGGTGTATTTTAGACAGCGCTTTCTACCCTTATTTTTTTTAAAAGTTTACATGCTTTCTCAATTATCCGCCTGCACTCAGCAAAACCAACACACATACCAGCTATAATTTCTCGTCAAAACCAGTACATATATACCAAAATAACCATTTACGTATAATTTCTATACCTTACTAACACAGTATACAAAAGTAAGATTGCAAACTTAATTGCATATACAAAAAGAAGTATGCTCTTAAAATTTCTACTACACTGCTAACAGTACTAACAGGTTCACTAACAACACTTATATACACTATGTACTATATAGCTTCACTAACAACACTTTACACTACATACTATAGCTTCACTACGTACTATACACTATACTAGCTAACTGCAGGTGCACTTCACATATCTAAGCTTGCTGCCGCCCTTGCGCACAAGATTCACACAACTTAAATTTACAACACATCAACAAATTACATATACACACACACAATCACGTGCACAATGCACATAAACCTAATATATAGGAGAGGCACTACTCTAACGTATAACATCAGAGTATGGTCTCTAACTTTATTTTTGGATAAAATTCATAACAACATAGCGACACCACTCTTCCCGGAGTTCAATAAGTTGGTCATCATAATATTTGTCACATTTACACTCAAGAAAGTACTGCGAAATGAAAATTAAATCAAGTTAATTAGATTTAAAGTACATTCGATTAGTGATAAAATGTAAGTGTAATTTAATTATAAAACTAGAACTAAAATTATATACCATCATTGGGATTTGTGTTTGGTTTTGAACGACGATATCCTTGATAAACTTCAGAACATAGTAGCCACAATCGTCGCTATTTGGTTGGCGGGGGCACTATAAAACCAAAATTAATAAATTAAAAGTTTCAATTTAATTTTTAACCTAAATAATTGCATAAGAGTTTTTGTAAATACCTCTATAGATATCCATTTAGTCTTGGATGACTTAGAATATATCGACTTGGCTCCTCCACTGCAGGCATGATGAATTAGCAAAGCCTTGATTTCAAAATCAAACAACTTCATTAAGTTACATAATCATGATCACTATTTATATATATGAAGATAAAAATAAATGCATATATACTTACTGATTGTAGATATCCTTCATTTTTTGGCGAATGTTATAATCAGTATGCAAGGGGTCTAAATAGTACACTATGTCTTCTTTGGGATTGATCGCTAACAATACCCAGTGTTGCCTACAAAAAGGTTTATTAGTTAGCAATCATCACATTTCACAAAAGAAAACAATATCGCTAGCTATGATTTAATGACTCACCCTACGTTGCATGGTGACAAAAATAAGGTCTCATAATCTGGATTTGCTAATGACAAGCGATCAGCTATATATTGTTTATGCCCAGATCCTACTTGCATAGCTGTTCGTAAAGGGCATAGAAATCTGAACCTTTAAGTCTTTTGTTCTGGTATCAGGAACATATGATACAAGTATCTAAAATTAAAACATGTATACAAATTAATAGATTAATAATAACATCAAAATTTTAGACGAGATATAACTTTTAAAGTTTGATGTAGTACCCGAGATATACACTAATAACAGAGAACCCCAGCCATTCATGATTAAGGATTTCTTTGATTTCCGTATCACAACCGATCATTAGTGTGTGCTCATAACCCAGAATGTCTTCCTCCATATGAATCATAACTTGATCATTCCCCAATATTGTTAGCACATGGACTCTAAGGTAGACTATGAAATCTGTACCATGTGCTACAAGAGCCCGAGAGGGCTGAGATTTGTTCCCGTTCTTTAATGGGGATGTAACTGACCCCTTTGTGTGCTCTTTGCCTGCTATAGTAGGGGAAGGCCGGGATTTTGTCACTTTCATGCCAGCTGTGTTCTTCGACCCTTTGCCCTTGCCTTTGGATTTGGATTTGGATTTGGATTTTTGGGGTGCCTATATAAAAAACATTGCAATACATTAATGAGTTAGTGACCCCCTAATTTAACAAACATATATGATAATGAATCATATTTATTGACATATACCTTGTCACATACACCTATGAGGCTGATTGGCCATGCCACATAGGTACCTATTGCCTGTTCCATTGTCATGACATCTGCCTCCTCAAGTGGTATAGGCAATGGTGCATCACCCTCAACACTAAACTCAACTACAACTTTCACATGACTAGGAGGTAATGGTCGGTTATGCAGTGTCACACCCGGTTCGTTATAGACCATCCCCCTAGCTACAATGCGATGAGTTGGGCTTGACAAATATAGGTTGCACGGGTTGTTGCCCAAAACCAGTGATAAACAAAATATTAATATGTGAACTGTCAATGCAATACGTACAAGCAAAAAAACAATGTAACAATTATTACCTCGGGAGGCACACGAGTGCAACTATCTTTGAAACTACGTGGGGTAGGTAAATCAGGTTCATGCTCATGCTCATGCTCATGCCCCTCCACTGATGTCTTGTTTTGTATGCAACTTTTCAACTCTCGAACTTGTTGCACTAGATCAGCTACTTCCCTCCTCAACTCCGCCACGTCAGCAACATCTGCTTGTTTGGCGCGCTGTTGTGCTCCTACAATAGTTTTCTGTGAGGGACCAAATCCCATGCCCCTAGAGCGACCAGGATACTCTTTAGCGGGTATGGCTCTGGCAAGGATGTCATGGCGACCAACGCAATCTGTTATCTCCCCCTGTGATACAGACTGTGATATGGTATCTTGAGACACAAATATTATTCACAAAGATATTACACATTATTCACAAATATCAAAAGAAGATTACAAATGTAAATGTTAATATGAGAACATATGCTTACAATTCTTTCAGCCACTTGCCTAGAGTTGGGATTTACAATCACACCCTGCTCATTCATACGAGCTTCTGGCCACAAAATATGTCATTCAATGCTTTCAGTTTCTGGATCTCGTCCTGCCTCCCGCAACTGTACATTTGAACAAACAAATTGAAATCCATCAATGCTAAGAAATAAACCAAAAAATGCATTAAATAAAATGACTTATTGTACATACCTTTTTTTCTTCAATGCCAGCATACCCTACATTCCCTTTATGGTAACGGTAGGGAGGAGATGCGTTTTCTCCCGATATTCACTGCTTATTTTCTACATTGACATAGAAGTAAGTATTAATGCACACTAACCTAAATAAGTAGCAATGCATAGTTTACACAAAAGTATGTACATACCAAAAAATCCTCATTTTCCGTCCGTTTTATTACAAAGGCTCTCCAATTCTCCAGTCGTATAATCTCAACATATTTGGGTGAAGGCTCTTGTCTGACATTCCCACCATCATCTCTCAGCCACTTTGTCATCAACTTACTTCTGAAGTTGCAGTGTAATTTTTCGGCTTCCTTAAGTATCATGTCTCGCCGGGTCTCATCAACATTAAAACAAGCCTGCAAAGACTATAAAAAAATGTTACAATATAAATATGTTTACATAATTAACTAATGTTAATTAATTTACCTGTATATCACACCAGATGTCATCTTTCAGACCGTCCAAATTTCGTGACTTCCAATTGTCGCTGGTAATTGGGACCATCTGCCGCACTATAGTCCCAATGTAATTAACCAACTATTTATTGTTTTTACCAATAGGCTGACCCTTTACATTCCAAGAAACCTAAAATTTTTGATGAAATGTATAAATTAAGATAACAAACTATAGAATCAAACAATTAATTAGTAATATATTACCTCAAGTCTCACTCCTCTACTCCTATGACTGACGATGTTCTTCTTAAAAGTCGGTCCACGACGGCTCATATTTTTCTTGGGCTCGGCCCCACTATCATGATTGGGAGATGCCATTTACCTGTAACAAAATTAGACACACAAGTAAAAACGTCAATTCACAGTCATACAAGTTTATTTACAGAAATCGATGAATGTAAATTTAATTGATCAAGAAATTAAAAAAAAAACACAATGACTACATACATGTTTAAGTCATTATTTTTCTTTTCCTCATTGGATTGAGATTTGCGTCTCTCTTTTTGGTATGAAATAATGGATTGACCCAAAGCCCCTCATCATGATCATTTCTAATATACATATCATCCTCTCTAGTTGGATTAGCATCGAGTGATTGTGATGTCCCGGAGAAAGGATCATCCTCAATATCAGCATCTTCATGTGCTTGATCATTAATCTCATTAAGAATCATTTTGTTAGACAATAGAACAATGGACCAATTTGTATCAGCTGGATTGATGACATAGAACACTTGTTGAGCTTGCGATGCTAAAATAAAAGGTTCATCTTTATATCCCACTTTATTGAAATCCACCCGCATGAACCCTAACTCATCCATTTGTACACCGTTATTATTGTCAACCCACTTACATTGGAACACAGGCACCCGAAACATCATGTAATCCAACTCCCATATGCATTCAATGACCCTGAAATATGACATGCTTGCGTATATGGGGTTTCTGTCTTTGGCACTTGAGCAATGCATAGATTGAGCTACAAGAGTCACCCCACTATTTTGCATTGTACTCCGATCATCTTGTTATTTTGTATAGAATGTGTATCCGTTCATCAGATAACCGGTGTAAGAGAAAACATGCACAGTTGGACCCTTCGCTAACCATCTTAATCTTTTCGAAACTGAAGTAGGTTTTACAATCAACTCTACAAAAATATGATCTTTAAAAGCCACGTTATAAAATAACGATTATGTTCCCTTGTTAACCAAGTTTGAGTCTTATTTGGATAAGAACTCTTAAGTAGGTCCTTATGTTTTACAACAAATGGCTCAACCTCATCGGCATTGTGAAGAACATATAAATTTGCTTGGTCCCATTCTATCCTTGGTATAGTCAATATTTCAGTTCCAGTAATCCCTTGCCCTATGGTTCTTCCTCTGTGACGAGACATTGGCAGTCGTACGGAATATTCAATATTGGATAGGTATTCGATATAGATTTCAACCGCTTCTTCGACTATGTACAGTTCAACAAAACAACCCACTGGTCGTGATCGGTTTTTCACATACCCTTTTAATATCTTCATGTAACGCTCAAACGGGTACATCCATCTCATATAAGCTGGCCCACACAATTGTGTCTCTCTAACCATATGAACGGTTAGATGAACCATTATGTCAAAGAATGAAGTTGGGAAATACATCTCAAGCTCACACAGATTCACAACAATTTCTTTTTGCAATGCTGGCAACTTTTCAGGGTCAATCACTCTGCTGCAAATTGCCTTGAAGAAGAAACAAAGTTTAGTTAAGGTCTCCCGCACTTTCTTGGGCAAAATGGATCATATGCCGATGGGTAGCAAATTCTCCATGATAACATGGCAATCATGGGACTTTAGACCCTTTAACTTGAGATCTTTCATTGATACGAGGTTCCTAATGCTTGAAGAGTACCCCTCTGGAACCTTAACTCCATGAAGAAACTTACACAAAACAATTTTCTCTTTTCTAGATAGAGTATGAGCGACCGGAGGTAAATATATATGTTTCCCCTTCTTTACTAGTCCCAATTCTCATCTCAATCCCATACTAACCAAGTCCAGCCTTGCATTGATGCCATCTTTAGTCTTCCCTGGCACATTGAGGAAGGTACCAATGACAATATCAAATATATTTTTTTTCAACATGCATCACATCAATGAAATGTCTTATGTATAATGACTTCTAATACAGGAGCTCAAAGAAGATAGACATTTTCTTCCACCCTCGTGTAACAAGCTCTCCCGTAAAAGGTTTCCCGAATTCAATAGTCAAATCTTCTACCTTTTCAAACAATTGCGCACCCATCAACGGTAAAGGAGCTCTGCGTTGTCCCATTGAATGCTTTTCTCCAAAATCTATAATGATGACTTGAATGCAAAAATCTACGATGCCCAAGGAAGACATTCTTCTTAGCATGTTCCAACCGCATCCAATCTGTACTATCTTCACATATAGGGCATGCACACTGACCTTTTGTACTATATCCTGACAGATTACCGTATGCCATAAAATCATTAATTGTGCCGACGATCATAGTCTTCATAGATGAAACTTTCTTCTCTATACCCATCATACACATCTACACCCATCTCCCACATTTGCTTCAAGTTTTCAATTAAAGGATCAAAGTATATGTCGATATCATTTCCTGGCTGTTTGGGCCCAGAAATTAACAAAGACAACAACATATATTTGTGCTTCATGCATAGCCATGGAGGTAGGTTATAAATCACCAAAGTCACAGGCCATGTACTGTGAGAGCTACTCTGAACACCATGCGGGTTAAATCCGTCAGTAGACAATGCAAGTTGTAGGTTTCTTGGTTCTTGCCCGAAATTAGGATAATCATGATCAATTCAATTCCATTGAGGAGAATCTGCCGGGTGACGTAGCTTGCCATCTTTAATCCTTTCATCCTTATGCCATGTCAAGTTTTTTGCATCTTCTGAACTACGGTACATGCACATAAATCTGGGAATTATGGGAAAAATACCATAAGACCTTCTCTGGAGCCGATTCTTTCTTCTTATACCGTGAGGCATTACACTTAGGACACGTCTTTAACTTTGCATAGTCCTTCCGAAATAAAATGTAATCGTTAGGACAAGCATGTATCCTTTCATAGCTCATGCCAATAGATCGAACATTTGTTTAGCCTCATATGTTTGATTAGGAACCACATTATCATCCGGCAATATATCTTTCAATAGTGTGAGTAAGTCCGTAAAGCTCTTGTCAGTCCATCCATTGCTCGATTTCAAGTTATACAACTTTAGCATCGCTGACAATCTTGTGAATTTAGTACAACCCTCATACAACGGTTTCTCAGCATCACTTATCAACTTCTCAAACTTCTGAGGAAAATCACGGATATCTACTTGCATCACAAGTTTTCTCCTTTGCCATGGATATCAACTCCGATTGTCCCTCTGGCTTTCTGTTCCCTGAATTATTGATCAATAACTCTTCTTCTTCCTCTCCTAAATCTGTTTCCGATCCAAAAACAAATATCCAAAAGAAGTCCTTTGCTCAAGCTTTGAGCAATTCTTGTTCGGTTCCTTTAAGCCAATTACCCAAGCCATGTATCAAGGGAGATGAAATCTCTATCAAGATTCCAGAGAGTAAGCACTTGGCTGGCCTTGAAAGCTGTAAGAACCATCTTCATGGACGTTTAATGTTGTCTAAAGGTAATTTGCCTATGAAGGTTGCTGACTTGCGCTGCAATTTACAGGGGTTATGGAATCAAATTGGACCATGGCACATAATTTCTTTAGGAAAAGGATTCTTTGAATTCTCTTTTTCCTCTTTGGAAGACCTGTAGAGTGTTGTGGCAGTAGGATTATGGAATCTTGACCCTAGAAGTTTGAGACTTTTTACATGGACCAAGGATTTCAATCCTTATTCCTTAAAGCATACGAATGTGCAAGTTTGGGTTAGATTCTATGGTCTTCCACAAGAGTGGCGTCCTAAGATCTTTTTGCAATAGCTGGTGGAATAGGAGTCCTAATTTGTCTGGATGAAGCAACATAGTAAAAAATATTTTGGACATTTTGCAAGGGTCTTGATCGATCTTGATCTAAACCGTAAGCTATGATCACAAATCCTTGTTGAAAGGGAGAGTTTTGCATTCTTCACTAGAGTTGAATATGAAAAATTGCCTGACTTTTGTTCATCATGTCAAGCAATAGGCCATTCTTTAGCTAATTGTCTCAAGTCTAGTGGAAAGATAGATGCTAAGCCTGTTAAAGAAACAACGATTAAACAAAGGAAAGTCTTCATGCCTAAAACCAATGATAAGGTTTTTAATGATATTCAATACAACAATCTTGATGAGGTCGGTGGTTCTGAGGTTCCTATGATTAATGAGGCAACTCAGAATGGTCTTGTCATGCCTGTGCTGCAACAGATTGATGCTCTTTCGAAAGGGAAAGTTGTCCTTGTTGATAATTCAGATCTTAATCAGAATTTTACTACCGCTGCAGGTTGTTCTAAGGTGAATGATCAATTGTTTCAAGAACTGAATCACAATACAACCGTTGCTCGGGTGGATCCTGTGTATGGTTCAGATCCTATGGTTGAGGCAGATCCAAATTCTAGTGTTAGCAGAAGGCCAGATCTTTTGGCTTTAAATGGTGGTATAAGGCTGGAAAGTGATACAATTCCTAATGATGCTTCTGTTGATGATGACTCAAATTCAATAGAAAATGTTTATGATGAGACTATTGCTGATTTGATTAACAAGGACAATGATCAGACTGTCTTGTTGGATGTAGTTCCAGAATCTCCATTACCTGTAGGAGATAGGCTTGTGTCCAATCCTGATTTTCACTTTGCTGAAATGTCAGGGGGGATTCCTGATAATTTGAGTGGAAGGATGCAAACACCTAGTAATATGAACCCTCAGGTTCAAAAAGATCTCTCAGTTGTTGTTGGCAAGTTTTGGAACTCAAATGTTGTTGAGGGAGAAGATCATGTTGAAGCAAAGGCTAGAATTGCTTCTGATGCTGCTGTTGGCAATAAGGCAGCTTCTTATTTGGCAGAAAATAGTTATTCAAAAGTTCTTTCTAAATTTCAGCTTAAGAAATTGAAGAAAAAGCAGAATCAAGCTGTGGTTAGGAATACTAGGTCCCGAGCAGGCCTTTCCACTTTGTCAAAATGAAGGTCCTCTTTTGGAATGCTAAAGGTATAGCTAACCAAGATACAAGGTTAGTTCTTAAAAACATGATTTTGAATAATAAACCTGATATCATACTTGTTGCTGAGCCTTGGATGGAATTATGCAATTTTCTATCTCTGTTTTGGTCTAAGCTAAATTTAAAGGTTTTTGCTATGAATGATAGGAATTCTCTTACACCTAATCTATGGTGTATTTGCACATCTTCTTTAAATCCTACTATCATAGTTGCATCTGTTCAGCATCTTAC
The DNA here is from genome assembly GCA_039655645.1 of Ammopiptanthus mongolicus. Lineage (NCBI taxonomy): Eukaryota > Viridiplantae > Streptophyta > Magnoliopsida > Fabales > Fabaceae > Ammopiptanthus > Ammopiptanthus mongolicus. The sequence continues at coordinate 46,226,339 of CM077348.1, read as the reverse complement.
TTTTTCTGTTCTATGGGAAAATCAGCTTCTTTATTTTAGTGTTGTTTATGGTTTCACTTGCTATATTACTAGAAGATCTCTTTGGAATGATTTAATTCAGTTGAGTCATAGCTTTGATGGTCCTTGGTGTTACTTGGGCGATTTTAATGCAATTGTTGGAGCTCATGAACATAAAGGCAGTAGTTTACCATCAAGAATTGCTTGTGATGAGTTCAAATCTTGGTCTGATGCTATCAATTTGATTCACTTTCCAACTATTGGGGCATAATTCACTTGGACAAATAGAAGAAGGGGTGTTGCTCATACAGAAAGAAGATTGGATAGAGTGATTTGTAATGACTTATGGCTTTCATTCTGGAATAGTTCTACTTGTTGTACTCTGCCAAGATGTAATTCTGACCATTATCCTATTATGCTCAAGCTTCAGAGCAATATTCCAACTTTCAGCTCTTCTTTTAAATTTATGAGAATGTAGTCATCTCATAAGGATTGTGTTTCTGTGATTGCTGACAGCTGGAAAAAGGAAGTGGTTGGTTGTCCTATGTTTGTTCTCTCCCAGAAATTGAAGAATTTAAAAATGGTTCTCAGGGTTTGGAACAAAGAATGCTTTAGTGATGTTCACAAAAATGTTGATTTAGCTATGCAACATTTAAAATCTGTGCAGGAGGAACTTTTCTCACATGGACACTCAGATGATTTGTTGATTCAGGAGGATTCTGCTCAACTAATGCTTAATCAGGCTCTTCATGCTCAGGAGTTGATTGGCATACTTGTGGAGATAGAAACAAAGCTTATTTCCATAAGTTAGCTAAAGTAAGGCATGCTTCTAGGAAAATCACCATGCTGAAAAATGGAGATCTTATTTTGGACAATCAGCAGGACATCGAGGAGCATATTCTTGGATATTACAAGTATCTTTTTGCTAGTTCTAATACATGTATTGCTAATGGTTTAATCAATGAAACCATTAGCATGCTTCTAGGGAAATCACTATGCTGAAAAATGGAGATCTTATTTTGGACAATCAGCAGGACATCGAGGAGCATATTCTTGGATATTACAAGGATCTTTTTGCTAGTTCTAATACATGTATTGCTAATGGTTTAATCAATGAAACCATTAGTCATGAAGTTTCTAATCAGGATAACAAAAATCTAATTAGTACGCCTTCTTGGGAGGAGGTGAAGAATGCTGTTTTTGGAATGAATCCTAATGGGGCTCCTGGTCTGGATGGCTTTGGTTGATTCTTTTATCAAGAATATTGGGATATTGTTGGCAGGGATGTCTTTAATGCAGTCTCTCAGTTTTTCAGACAAGGTTGGTTGCTTCCCAATATGAATTCAAATAATGTAGTTCTTATACCAAAGACATCAAATGCAGACTCTGTCACTCAGTTTAGGCCAATTGCTTTGGCTAACTATCAATTCAAGATTATCACAAATTCTAGCTGACAGATTGGCCATTATTGCTCCTTCTCTCATTACGGAACATCAGAGGGGCTTCATAAGAGGTAGGAGTATTTCTGATTGTATTTGTGTTGCATCCGAAGCTGTGAACCTGCTTGATAAAAAGTGTTTTGGTGGGAATATAGCCATGAAGATTGATATTCAAAAAGCCTTCGACACAATGGATTGGAATTTTTTATTAAAGACTCTGGAAGCTTCTGGTTTTGATCCAATCTTTTGTAACTAGATAAAGGTGATTCTTCATTCAACAAGGATCTCCATTCTTGTCAATGGTCATGCTGTGGGATTCGTCTCTTGTAAAAGGGGTGTGAGGCAGGGAGATCCTCTATCTCCACTTCTTTTTTGTTAAGCAGAAGATGTTCTGAGTAGATCCATCTCTCTTATGGTGCAGCAAGGTAATCTTCTTCCTATATCTAGTCCAAGGGGCTATTCTGTTCCTTCCCACGTTCTCTATGCAGATGATTTGTTAATTTTCTATAAGGGGAACAAAAGAAATATAGAGAATCTAATGGAAATCTTCAATAGATACAGTGACGCTTCTGGACAATACATCAGTAAATAAAAGTCTAAAATTTATAAGGGTTCAATTGCTTCAAACAGATTTCACAGCATAGTCAACATTCTAGGCTTTGGTATTGGTCATCTTCCTTTCATGTATCTTGGTGTTCCACTTTTCAAGGGTAAACCAAGAAGAATTCACTTGCAGTCCTTAGCAAACAGAATTAAAACAAAGTTATCTACTTGGAAAGGTGCTTTGCTTTCAATCATGGGAAGGGTCCATTTAGCGCAATCCACCATTCATAGTATGCTTCTCCATTCCTTTTATGTTTATGTTTGGCCTGTTTCACTTGTTAAAATGATTGATAGATGGCTTAGTAATTTTATTTGGTCTGGTGATGTGATGGTTAGAAAGGTAGCTTCTGCAGCTTGGTCTTTGGTTTGTTCACCTAAGGTTGCTGGTGGATTGGGATTGAGATCCATCAGGGGTATCAACAGGGTTGCTATACTAAAGCTGAGTTGGGATTTGGTTACTTCGGATAAGCAATGGTCTAATCTTCTTAGAGCCAGGGCGCTTGTTAAAAACAAGTTCACAAGGCTGCATATTTCCTCCTCTGTATGGAAGGGTTTGAAACCTCATATTGATTCTGTTTTGGATAATTGTAAATGGCATATTGGTGATGGATCTTCTTGCAATTTTTGGACTGACAAATGGCTTAGCAAACGTGTGGTTGATTTTCTTCATATTCCTCACTCTATTCATTATTTCCTTCATGCTAAAGTAAAGGATTTCATAATAAATGGAAGGTGGTCTAACCCTGAAATAATCTTACAAAAATCCAATGATCTTGCTGCTGAGATTGATCAGTATATCATACCTTCAAATCCTGTTCCTGATTCTCAGGTTTGGGATGGATCAAAAAAAAGGTAAACTTACACTAAAAATTCCTTATCAGTATCTACATTCGATACATTCATAGGTTAATTAGTTGGGGAAATCTGATTTGGTGCAAATCCATTCCTCCATCAAGGTCTCTGCTAATCTGGAGAATTATTCATAATAAGTTGACTTCTGATGATGTTCTTTGGAAAAAAGGTTGCTATGTTGTTTCCATTTGTTGTCTATGTTATAAAGCTTATGAAACAACTGATCATATTTTCTTCCATTGTGATTTTGTAACTCAAATGTGGACTTGGTTAGCCTCCTGTTTGTCTGTCAATATTTGCTGCAATTCAATGATGTCAGTTCTGTCTCTACTAGACCAGAATAGAAGTTCTCAAACCCGAGGCATTGTCCTTTCTGGAATTGCTAATTCTCTTTGGTACAGCAGGAATCAAGTTCGGTTTAAAGGGAAAAGAGTTACTATTCAAGCTGCTATTTCTTTTTCAAAATCAGCAATTTCTCTTGCTGGAAATTTGTCTATAGGCTTCTCTTTCAACAATGTTGCAGATAACAAAATCCTGCAGGTTTTCTCAGTTATACCTAAGCTGAGTAAGGCTATAGTTGTTATTGAACTTATCTGGAAGGTTCCAAGCTTCAATTGGATAAAATGTAACACCGATGGTTCTGCTCAAGGTGCTCCAGGTATAGCTGCTTGTAGGGGGATTTTTAAAGACAAATTTTCAACATCTCTTGGATTTTTTGCACTGAATATTGGAGTGCCCTATGCTCTTAATGCTGAATTACTGGGTGCTATTGTAGCCATTGAAAGTACCTATGACAAAGGAGGGCATCATCTATAGCTAGAATGTGATTCAACTTTGGTCATTTGTGCTTTCTCATCGCCCTCCATTGTTTCTTGGCCTCTTAGGAATAGGTGGTTGAATGTTTTGTCTTTATCTAGGAAGATGCATTTCATTTATTCTCATGTCTTTAGGGAGGGAAACACTTGTGAAGATTTATTGGCTACTTGTGGTACTAGGATTAGTGGTTTAGCTTGGTGGAATTCAACCCCAAGTTTTATTCATGGTGAGTTTTTTAGCAATCGGTTTGGATATCTAAACTATAGATTTAGGTAATTCATTCATGGGTCAGGTCTATGCCCCCCATGATTCTTGTATTCTTTTTTGTTTTTTCTTTTTATTAATAAAAGGGCATTAGGAGTACTCTTTCCTTTATGATGCTTTTATCCCTAAGGAGGGTGCATCAAAAGGTTTTAACAAGGCTCCTTTTGTTGTTTGCTTAAAAAAATAAAAAAAAAATATGTTCTGCGTTGCATCATCCCTGTCATAGATGTGTTGTATATCTTATCTCCCTATTCTTCTTTGTATGTGTATGTTCGATTTCGCGAACATACGACGAGTTAGCGAAGGATCAAGATGGACCTGAGACTTGACCCGTTTATCATGGGGGCACCGTGGATGCCGGTGCTGGGGGACATTGAGATAGTCTACCATGATGTGAGGGGATGGTAGGTGGACCCCTCGACCTTTTTGGTCGTCTACACCGGACCTGTCAGCTTGACCTTCCAGAGCGGCACACCACCGTATGTGGACATCATAGGACCTTATCGCATGTACCAGTTTCTTCCTTTCCCTCGGATGTGGCACCCACCTAGGCAGAGAGGGAGAGATTACTTGTAGGTGGCACCCCAGTCCTCGGTAGTATCCAGCAGGAGAGGCTTCATCCGCAGAGGTGAACGTAGGCATATAGAGCGGTGCCTGAGGGCAGCTCAGAGGCATAGGATTGATGTGTCGAGTTCCTCATCCGAGTATGAGCCTATGCAGGTTTATAGGCGCTCCCATGGAGAGAGACAGGGTAGCTCAGGGCATCCTCACCATTGAGGGTGAGAGCCAGCCAGTGCGTCTGTAGGATTTTATGGAAAGGTTTTTTATGTACTTTGAGAGTGGGCTGGGGAGAGTGCTGGTGAGCTTTGAGAGTTTCCTTTTTGGTGGTCCTTGGATGTACCCTGTTTATGTTTTCAGTTTTTTTTATGTAATTAGTTTGTATATTTATTTAGCCTTACTGTTGGGGCCACCATGTATATATATCAGTACTGTGTGTGTTTTTGGTTTATCCTATTGCGTTTACTCTGATGTCATGTGCTTTTAAATTGAATGCATGTTATCGTTGGTTTTTAATAAGCGCGAAATTGCTAAGTTATAGTTAACAATATGAGTGAATTCTAAAATAATGGGATTTCCTCGAGTGGAATTTGGGGACGTCACACGAGGCGCTTCCCTTGAATCAGGTCTTTAGATTGCGTCGAGCCAAAACGAGAACTAGATACCTACAATCCTATATCGTCATCTACATTGAGAATAGATAATCATATAAGAGTTCTAACACCCCCTTGGGCATTACCTCATGAACACGTGCGGAATTAAATTTAAAAGGGAATTGCTGGTTGCTTTTGGAAAAAAAGATAATTTACTTTAAGTCATAAAACTCGGGTGTAAAAATTTCTGCATAATACTTCGGAAAAATGATACACACATCACAATAGTAAAATCACATTATCCTTGACAACACACATAAACTGGGTTTATTCATAAATCATTTCACCACCACATATAAGCCTTCCTGAAATTGTTTTTCATACTGAAATCCCTAACCATACAAAGGTTGTCAAAACCACATATACCGACTTTCTCAACTTAAACATTAAAAGTCCTAAAAGCTGGTCTGATAAAAAGAACTCTAAGGACAATAGAGCATACTACCTAGCATACATCGTACCAATGAGACCGGGCCTCGTCGTCAACAACCCACACATCTTCGTCGTCGACAATAAGAAACTCAAGCTATAGGGTCCTGAAGTGACCTAGAGGACCGTTGGGAAGCATCTGTACACGTATCCAAAAACACAACAGGGTGTCCAACATGTACGGGCAAGGGTGAGTGACCAATATATGGATTTAAACACGATAACTACATGCACAACACACAAAACAACAAATGAACATATGTAGTATCAACACAGCAAAATAGCAGAAGTAAAAACGGGACGACACACGACGTAACAACATACCCAACATGCATACCATAAATCTCAATATATCATGTTAATAAATTAGCAGCATAAGACATCTTCGAAAACAGAATAGTGATGTACAACAAGTAAATGTAAACATCAACAGCCATGCAATGCAATACGATGTACATGACTCAATGCCATATGCCACAAGGGTAAAACTCTGACCCCTACTCCATGGAGCTAACAAAACGTCGGAGAGAGTGAATGGGAGGATATGTTCTGTGTATGCCAGCCTTGGGCAAGATGCTACAATATTCGTAATATGCACGTATCTGGCTTTATGGAAACACTCTACACCAAACATGAAAAGTAGGCATTTAGTCAAGGATATCAGTGTATTGCTCGGATTCGCCATGACACCGAAGAGCTACCAACTGGTCACATGTCAGCCTTTCCAACCTTGATACCTCCAAGACCATTTAAGACGTCATCGTAAGATTCGCACCCGCATCAAGGTGTAAGCTCAACTCCTAGGCTCAAGGCCGTACAAACTCATGCAATGAAATGCCAGTGCTTACACAAAGCAGATGCGATAAAATAATGTCTATCCACCGGATAAACCTCAAGGTTCACTAAGGTTCACTTCCTTAGCAACTATATGCATCTTTGTATTGTAAAACTTTTATCCACCGGATAAATCTCGTCATTCCACAGGAATGTTGCTGTTACAAGGCTTACACAGATATCAAGTGTTTATATTTATTCACTGAATACACCTCATGATTCCTTATAAATCTTCTCAAAGAGTTCTTACATGATTTTAATTGTATTACAGTCTTTTATCCATCGGATAAATCTCGTGATCCCTTCGGGATCAAGTCATCACAAGATTCACCTTTAACAATGTTCATCACAACGTAAAGAGGACACAAAGTCCATAGGACGTGAAGTCCACAGCACCATAACACGGATCCCAGATCTACGTGCTTTTATCACAGAACACTAGTACCCCGACGTCTTGGTTACTAGGTTCGTGTTTCAACGTTTACATCGTTTTCGTTCTGTGAAACACAAATCCAAAACAAAATCTTCGCAACTTATTGAAGTTGTCGGAAGTAACACCGTTGAGTAAAACTCGTTTACAAAAAATCTTTTGCGTTTGAAATTCATTTATAAAACCGTCAAATCGCGAATAAAACTTATTTTCCTTTGAAAGTCTTTTTACAAAGCCTCAGTTCTTGAAAGAGAGTCATTTGAGACTAAATCTCTGTCCAAATAAATATTGCTGTTTTTAAAATACTTTCCATAAATCTTTTCGGAATTAACCATCATTTAGTATTTTAAAATGTTCTACGTTAAAATTTGGCTTTTTCTCTTAAAAGAATTTTCTCAACATAATAATCAAATTATTTTTGAGACTTAACTTTTTCTACTAACTCTTTATTTTACTTTAGAATTTCTTTCGAAAAAACTAGCATCACTAAAGATTTTCCAACATTTCTCATGAAGCTTTTTAAGGCTTTTATCTCATTAATCAATTGAGCACTGACCACTGTTAGGCTTCTCAATCAACAATCAACATCAATAAACATGCCACGACAACAGTATAGCAGATGATACAGTTCATAACATGCATCAAAATACTATAACACATAACTACAGATAATCAATTGAGAGTAGACACTCAATAACAGATAAGATAACAGCTTAAAACAACTTAAACAACAACAACGAAGCTCAAACAAAACTCCACTGACCACGCACTGATAACATATAGTTATCGGGAAAATCCCTCAGGCAAACTCCCCTTACCTCTTGTTGTCAAGTAAGGTTCTTTCCCTCCAATCTTCCGACACTTCCTTTTACTCCAGAAATCACCAACTCAAGCAAATCAAGCTAAACCACCAAGTGATGCTCATGGTCTTTAGTTTGAAACAATCCTTCGAAGTTCAGTGTATTCGACGAATCACCAAACTACAACTGCTCAACAAATCCTTCACCAAAGAACATAGTACAAGTTAGTCTTTGAAAAGACTTGCTAAGGCATTATGATGGAGGTTCGGCCTTCACTAATTAATTAGGCTAAGGATGTTAAAATGTTACTAACTCTTGGATTAATGATCCTTAAGTATGATGAAGACATAATCAATAATCATTTGTCAAAGATTTGAATCAAAACTCACCCAACCAACTAGGTTAGAGTTTCGGCCATTCATGGAGGAAATAGGGAGGAAATTTCTTTTAGGTTCATGCTTCTAAATGATTAATATATGCATCATGATGAGTTCATAGAAATTGGTTTCATGAGCATAGGATTTTTCTATGATTTTCTAGAGGTTTTTGAAGAAAGTTTCATGAAAGTGGATCATGATGATTCATTGCTTAATCTTACAAAATGAATTAAGAAGAGATCATGATTGATCATGGAGAGAAGAGATTACCTCTTGATTGATGGAAAATTGCAAGAAATCAAGCAAGTTGTGCTTCACAAATTTGCTTATGGATCACTTGAGAAAATAAAATACATAGATGTCAAGACAATGAAGCAAGGAACAAGTTTACTAACTTGAGTCAAGAGAGTTTACCTCTTGGTTGGTGGGGAAATGGAGAGAAAGTGAAGAACACTCAATAACTCTCAAGAACAAAGGAGAGAAAACTAAAAACTCTAACTTTGATCTTAAAACCCACAAAACAACCAAGACTTTGTGTATGTAGCCAATGAGAGGGAATGGGGGTGTTGGTGGAGGTTTTGGGACATGAGAATTCAAGGGACAAGGAGGTCCAAGTTTGTTCATTTTAGGGATAAAAGGGTAAATTCACTTAGGGACAAAATTGACATTTTAACAAAAGACTAAGGACATACATGTCCTAAAATCTTTAGAGCCACAAAATATCTTAGATATTTTGGTGAAGGTAATGACGGTGGGGGTGAGTCATGCAGCACAATTGTATTTTCATCAATTCCTAGGGGCAAAATGGTCTTTTCTCGCCCTAAATATCTTAGATATTTAAGAAGGAAATGATGACTGGTGGTGAGTCATGGTGGTGACTCACCCTCTGACTCACCATACTCAGGTGACATGTGTCCCTTGTCTGGAGTCCGATTTTGTCTTTGCACGTCTGTTCTCGACTCCGTCGATTTCCCGATTTAGGTTTTACGCCCGAATAAAGTGTAATAACTTAGTTATTTTGAAAATTTTCAAAATAACAAATATTGTTGGAAACTCAATTTAAAACCTAACTATTTCATTCACTAGTCAAAATTAGGTTTTCTGATCAGTAAAATCTTACTGTCAGTGAAAACACAGACCGAGCTCCGTCTGAATTTTTAACCCAAAATTTAACCGTGACTCTCTACGATAATGTAGAGTATAAATATGACTTTGGTTTATCCAAAATCATTTTCTAAATCTCGGATAAAATATAAACTTATTTATATAAATTACCGATCTTAGAAAGCAGCGAAAATCGGGGCATTACAAGAGTACACAGAAGAGAACACAACAGACTCACACCCTGACCTGTAGGACAGACCGGCTCTGATACCACTAAATGTGACACCCACTACCCCGCATATAATAAATATAAAATAATCATATATAAAAGAAGTTATAAATTAAAAACCAAAGGTAGCAAGTACCACATGATCCAAAACGTATAAAACCATAAATAACAACTGCGGAAAATATACATAAAACAAACCTAAATCCCGATATCACATATCAGATCTGGTAACCACTACCGAAATACATCGGAAAGCAAACTAACATAAACTGAAACCCATACTAAGAGTAAGCGATCTCCTCGGGATCACTCCTCAACTGGTTGCTCACCATCCTCTACATAAACCAAAGGTACATGTAAGAAAACAACAATAAAGAGTAAGAAATTGTATGTATAAACATAAACGGTAATAGAGCAGTTAGCAAGATGATCATACAACATTAGTACATCATATAATAGATTACATCATACCATATCATGTCATATCACATCGATAAACATGCTATGCAATGAAAGGCTACTCCACTACTCCATATGCAATTTGGATCCAATAGCTAGCTCAGGAAGACGATATTGGAGTTACATATCCACATTGGCCAATAAGCACCAACGCCAACAGTTCACCAAACTCTAGGATGAACCCCTTGGATAGTCGATCCACCATACTCTCGAATGGACCAACACGGATGCGCTTGATGCACCTAACTCTCGGATAAATCACCGTAGACGGCCAGTTTGCCATACTCTCAGAAGAACTCCCCAATCATCGTAACTTCCCTTCAATTAACAACTCCATGTCATGATGCATACAATGCTAACATACAACAACATGGCAACCACCTCCATCAACACCATTAACAATGGCTATCAACTTTGACCAATAAGCATCAAAGTGATTACAACTACATCATCGTGCGATAATTTCTCATTATCGTCTTAACCAACATCAACGTTTTATCATAGTTATTAAGTTTTTATTAAACCTTAATTTACCATCATCCTAATTTATTAACTATCCTCGAGTTCACGTTTTTTAATCTCATATGTCATATTTTTATCCCAAAAGGTTATTAAATCTCTTTTCGTTTGAATCTGCAAAGTATTCTCAAATTTGACCAGTGGCACGGCCGTGCACGGTCTGAGCACGGGCATGCTCATCAGTGTCACTTTTCTCGTTTTTCGGACACGGGCGTGTTGCATTAGAGCACGGTCATGCTGGCTTCACTGAGTATTGAGCACGGGCGTGATCAACGCTGTTACAACGTTCTCAGTCCTGAACTTAGAGTTTTCTCTAGTTTTTCAACCCTCCAAATCAATCCTAAGGTTTTTGACTAATCCATTGGCATTAATCTCACCCCTCATCAACATCTTTACATTTTATGAACATCCATTAGATTAATCCTAGGTTTAGGTATCACGCTAACATCCCTATGTCTTTTATTAGCATAGTCTAACAACAGCAGTTTCAACGTATCAACATCATTAACACATATAATCCATGGCATACAACCAAAAATCATCAACAACGTCATATACATCGTGCCAAGATCATATAAACTATGCAATAGCAATTATCCTCATACATACATCAACAAATAGGGTTCATACACCAGTTAAGGCATATAGTAGACAAATAGGGTCATGGGTTAACCCTCATCTTATGCTACCCCAGAACCTATATGTTCATACTAATTCCTTCTCCCCATACCTAGCATGACGATTCCAGCCTATGAGCCAACTAGAGCGAAATCCACGCTTTACTCCTTCGAATGGGTTCAATAGGTTCAGCGAGCTTTGGCCAAGAACGTCAAGACAAAGGATAATTAATTCCCAAACAAAGAAAGGAAAGGGAATTAACACAAGGGTTACAAACATACCTCGATTAGATCCTTGGGGAACTAATCTGCTAGGTTGCCGTTCACGACACCGGCACACGACCAGCGAAGTCTGGTTTGGAAGAGAGAGAATGATTCAACACTAATATTAAGGAATTGAAAGGAAAGAATGAAACAGGGTTGGTTAACTTACCTTAGATCAACACTAAACGCCAATCGCAATGGAAAACACAAAAGGGATGTGTTCTTGATGAAGAACTCCCAAAATAAGGATTGGAGATTGGAGAACACTCAAGGGATTCAATGGGAACCCAAGAGAAGGAGCAATGACGGCTGTTTCTAGCGTTAGGGATGACAGCTATTTGTTTTAGATAGAGCAAAAGTGGTATAAAAAGGATTAGAGCGAAACGGGCTGACCAAAGAGCCCAAAACACGTTCTGGTGGGCGCAGGCAGCACAAGCGTGCTGACCTAGAGCACGGGCGTGCTGGACAATAATCATGGCCGTGTTGAACGAGAGCACGGGCATGCTCACTTATCAGAATTACTGATTTGGCTCATTCTAGGGTTAACTACCCCAAACACATCTCTAAGCATCTAGCGTAAGCATAATAAACATATAATAACAAGAATAAACACATATAAGGATAAGGGTGAAAAGCAAGGTGTTACACAATGCTGCCTTTAAGCATCAGATCGATCCCAGAGCTAATAGAGAAGTGTACAATTTTGGAAGGGCATGATCAAGTTGGAGTTGTACAATCACAAACAAGAAGTGGTGGACCGGTCAGAAACAGTGGTCAAAGGGGTCGAGGAGGAAGGTCTCAATCAAGGGTGAAGCCTTACAGTCGCCCGATCAACAAACTACAAGTTTTGGGAGAGGGAGTACCAGCCAAGGACGGCTAGGATTCTCAACATGTTTTCGATGTGGAGGACCACATCTCATCAGAGATTGTCCTCAGGTACCCAATGTCAACTACTTCCGTTGTGGCAAGGCGGGCCACTATGCCAACAACTGTCAACATGAAAGTGATGGAAGAAACCAATTTCCACAACAAGGTGGAAGAACCAAGAGTGCGGGAGCAAGGTCCCAAGTGGTGAGTCAGCAGAACAGATCGTAGACATGTGGGAGAGTGTTTGCCGTGAGAGGATCTGAAGCCCTTCAATGTCCCGACCTTATACAAGGTAAGTGCCTAATAGCTGGGAAACTTTTATCTGTTCTATTCGATTCAGGGGCTAGGCATTCTTTCATTTCATTAGTGTCTATGTATCATTTGAGTTTACCTGTTTCATCTTTACCCTATGATTTGACTGTTTTTACACCTACGGGTGATTCTTTGACCACCCTGTTTATCTATTTACAATGCCCTGTGGTTATAGAGAATCGATCTTTTCTTGTAGACCTGGTCTGTCTGCCTATGCAGCACATTGATATTTTCCTAGGCATGGACTGGCTTTCGGCCAACCATGTAGTACTAAACTGTTCAAATAAGACCCTTCGCTTTTCATAGCAATCTGGATCATTACCTGCCAATGATGGTATATCAGGGATGCTTTTCCGGTGGTGCGTGAGTTCCCAGAAGTTTTCCCGGATGATGTACTAGGGTTACCACCGAAGAGAAGGATATAGTTTGTGATTGATCTCGTACCTGGAATCGGACCGATTTCTATAGCACCCTATCGAATGTCCTCATCAGAGCTGCCAGAGTTGAAGAAACAACTGGACGACACGCTGAAGAAACAATTTATGTTTCATCGTGGGGAGTGTCGATGCTGTTTGTTAAGAGGAAGGACAGTAGTTCAAGGCTGTGTGTGGACTATCGGTAGCTCAACAAAGTAACGATCAAGAATAATTACCCATTGCCAAAGATCGATGACCTTATGGATCAGTTGAGGGGAGCACCGGTGTTGTCAAAGATCGATCTAAGATCCGGTTATCATTAGATAAGGGTAAAGGAGGATGATGTACCGAAGACGGCTTTCAGGAGTCGGTACGGGCACTAGGAGTATCTAGTTATGCCTTTCGGTGTGACTAATGTTCCAATCGTGTTCATGAACTAGATGAACAGGATCTTTAGATCGTACCTTGATAAGTTTGTTGTCGTTTTCATCGATGACATCCTCATCTATTCCTCAGACAAGGAAGAACATCAAGAGCAACTGAGGGTTGTACTTCAAGTTCTTAAGGACAGGCAGCTCTACGCCAAGCTGTCTAAGTGTGAGTTCTGGTTGGAGGAGGTACAATTCCTTGGACATGTGATCAACAAAGATGGCATAGCAGTAGATCCTGTGAAGGTGGAAGCTGTAGTTAAGTGGGAAAGCCCTAAGATGGTGAGTGAGATCCAAAGTTTTCTTAGGCTAGCAAAATACTACAGGAGGTTTATCGAGGGATTCTCGAAAATTACGTTACCTTTGACACAATTGATGAGGAAAGGACAAGCGTTTGAATGGACAGAAGAGTGTGAGGCTAGTTTCCAACAGTTGAAGAAGAGGCTAACAACATCTTCGGTACTAGTCTTGCCAGATCCATCACGCCGTTCGATGTGTACTATGACGCACCGTATTAAGGTTCGGGTTGCATACTCATGCAGAAAAGGAAATTAGTGGCGTATGCTTTGAGGTAGCTAAGAGTGCATGAGCGGAATTACCCAACCTGTGACCTAGAGTTGGTTGCGATAATGTTTGCATTGAATATATGGAGACACTATATGTTCGACCAAAAGGAGTTGAACATGAGGCAGAAGAGATGGATGGAATTCATAAAGGATTGAGTTTGACCTACAGTACTATCCAGGGAAGGCCAATATGGTAGCGTATGCATTGAGTCAGAAATCTTTGCATATATCCGCAATGATGGTGAAAGAGTTAGAGTTGCTAGAACAGTTCCGAGATCTGAACTTGGACATGAAATGGTCTAAGGACAAGATAAGTTTAGGGATGGTCACTATCACCAAAGATTTCCTAAACTTAATATGGAAGAAGCAAGGAGAAGATCAGTATGTACAAGAAATGAACTAGATGGTGGAAGAAGGCAGGATGTCAGAGTTTAAGAGGGGTACTGATGGAATCAAAAGGTTTGGGCAAAGGATATGTGTTCCAGAGGATAGAGAAGTTATGAAAATGATCCTAAAAGAGGCACATAAGAGCAAGCTGAGTTTTCATCTAGGGGCTACAAAGATGTGCCAAGACCTAAAGGGAATGTTCTGGTGTCCAGGGATGAAGAAAGAGGTAGCAGAGTATGTCTAATCCTGTTTGGTATGTCAAAAGGCAAAGATTGAACACCAGAAGCCAGCAGGTTTATTGCAATCACTAAACGTCCCAGAATGGGAATGGGATAGCATTGCAATGGATTTTGTTTTCGGACTGCTAAGGACGCAGAAGAGGTGTGATGCAATCTAGGTGATCGTAGACAAGCTTATGAAAAGTGCTCATTTCTTGCTGATCAACCAGAGTCATTCTCTGGAAAGGTTAACCCAGATATACATCAAGGAAGTGGTAAGGTTACACGGAGTACCTTCAAGTATAACTTCGAACCGGGATCCAAGATTTACTTCCTGGTTTGGCAGAGTCTAAACAGTGCTTTAGGAACTAAACTCCCGATGAGTTCAGCTTATCATCCAAAGATAGATGGTTAGTCTGAAAGGAACATTCAATCTTTGGAGGTTCTGTTAAGAGCTTGTGTTTTGGAAAACACAGGAAGTTGGGATGATTTCCATCCACTGATTGAATTCACGTACAACAATAGTTTCCACTCAAGTATTGGCATGGCGTCATACGAGGCATTATACGAAAGAAAGTGCAGGATGCCACTTTACTGGTATGAAGTCAGAGAGAACCAGTTGTTGGGACTAGAGGTGGTGCAACGAGCAACAGAACAAGTAAAGAAGATTCGAAAAAAGACAAACGTTGAACGAGATTGGTAGAAAAGCTATGGTGACAAGAGGAGGAGACCTTTCGAGTTCCAAGAAGGTGACCATACGTTTATGAGAGTCACTCCAAGAACTGGAATTGGCAGGGCAATCAAATCCAGAAAGTTTACCCCTAGATTCATTGGACCATTTCAAATTCTTCATCGAACTGGTCAAATTGCCTACCAAATTGCTCTACCTATAAACCTATCCAATATCCATGATGTATTCGAGGTATGCCAACTCAAAAAATACCATTTCGATCCATCACACGTGATAGAGCCTGAATCAATACAGATAATAGAGAACTTAGAGTATGAAGCACTGCCTGTACAGATCGAAGACCGGAGGGTGAAAGAACTCCGCGGAAAGTAAATTCTCGTAGTCAAGGTCATCTGGAATGCAACAACTAGAGATGCTACCTGGGAAATAGAAGAAGACATGCGACAACAATAGAAGAGTTTGTTCTAAAGGTTCGTCGAATTTCGAGGACGAAATTCCTTTTAAAAGGGTAGTAATGTAACACCCTGTTTTCATTCTTAGTGTGTGGGGGCATGAATTAATATTTTTTAAGGGCTCAATTATGTTCCTTATGTGTTGTGGAAGCCATGGTTCAAATTTGAGACAATTTGGCCTTGGAACGAGCTCAGAAAGTGGGAAATCGTGTAAGAACGGGCTTGATCAGCATCCAATGCTTTGATGTTGATTAAACTAACGCTCAAACATTGACCATTGATGCTCGAGCGTGGGGTAGTTGCAGGTCAAAGCGTGGAGGGGGTACACGTGTTAGCGCGCATAAACACGTGGCATGAGACGTGACGAACAGGAGGCCACACTCAAGCGTGGGGGACTTGCATGCTTAAGTGTGTAGGGTCTGGCAGCATGACTTAAGTTTTCTTCTCCATTTTATCTTAGCACGAAACTTAGACAAACTTTCAGCTATAGAGAGATTGAGAGAGAGAGAAAGAAAAGAGTTCTTGAGAGGGAAACTTGAGTTAGAGGAAAATCGAGGCGTCGGATCGTGATTCCGACTACATCATTGTGATCGGAGCTTCGAGTACTACACGTTACACCAATCCGTTTATCGATTTCTCAAAGGTAAGCTCGAATCCTAACACATCCACCTTTACATTCTTCGTGTTCTTCGGGCTTTTCCTTGAATGTCTCTTGGTTTTGCAGTTGCCCTAGGGTTAACAATGTTGCTTACACATTATTCCCATGATTAGGGCAAAATTCATGGTCGTGGTTGTGATAGCTTTGGAGGAGGAGGCTACGGCTATGGTGGCTATGTTTGGAGCTACATGTGGTGGTGGAGAAAGAGAGGCGAGCGAGTGGTGGTGCTGGTGGTGAGATCGTGACAGTGTTCATGATCATGTTCGCACAATCTTTCAAGTGGGGAGAAAGAACCGTTATCGTCGTGAAGGCAAAAGTAACATAGAATGTATACATGTGTAGGGGAACCTTAAACCTACTACAGGTTGAGCCCTAGGGCTATCACCGCTAAGACTATACCTTAGGTTAGAGGATGTTGATGCTGAGGATGTTTTGATGTGCATGCTAAATTGCTTATTTGACTATCTGCTTACTTGCCTATGTGACTATCTGTATATTGGCATACTAGCTGTTTGATTGTTGTTATCATATGTTGTTGAGTGTTGGTGGATGTTAATTCACTATAAGGTGAGGTTGATGAGTTAACCGGGTTGATACCGTCGTGGTTCTGATAGTTAAGCTATGGCTTGTTGACGCAAGGTGTCGTGAAGATGTTCTTGTGGATGCAATGCATCGTGATTATGGCCGAGTTTTTAGGTGTGAGGTTTTGGTATCAGCTCGTGAAGGATGGATGTTGCATAGCATATCATGGTGATTCTATATTGTCCCAATAGGGGATGTCCGGTTGGGGAGGTGATGTATTCTACTTGTCCTAAAGCAGGATGTCCAATTGGGGGCGTGATGAAATGTGTTCTACCTGTCCCAAAGGATGTCCAATTGGGGACATGATGTGATACTTTGTCACAATGGGGATGCCCAAATGGGGACGTGATGAAATTGGATGACATGCATATAGGGATTAGTATCCCTCGTACAGGTTTAATCTGTGAGTAAAAGCTCTTAAAGATAGATGTGACATGTGACTCGAGGAACGGTTGTTTGAGTGTAGTTTGCCCTCTATGCTGCATGCTGCATGTTTACATGCTATATTATTGCTTCTTGTTGAGTCTCCAAGCATCCAATATTGCGTTATACCTTTAGTTTTGATGAACCCAAACATTTACAATATGATATAAATAAACCAAGTGATATCTTCTAATCTTTTTATTCAAGTGTACAAACATACCTTAAATAAGACAAGACTCAAGTATATTCAAGCGTCTGCTTGCTTATATCGTCTTAATCATTGTATCTGAGCCATCGCTATCATCTGTTATCCGCACATCAAGTGTCTGAGATAGATATAATCAAAGTAAAAGATCCAAGCATCTCATGTGAAGACAAACGAGTCTTCTAGCGTTTTCAGCGCATCTTTACTCTCTTCTTCAAGTAACTTATTTGAACCTTTTTAATTATGTTGGGAACATATTTAAAAAGAAATACAAAGATTCTTTATTCGCAAAGTCAATAGGAATAAAGCTGCATCTTCTATGCTTCGTACCTAACACCTCTTCTCTTATTACGCAACAAAGTCACTTTACAACTATCTACTCTGAGTGATAACACTAAAGAAGAAATCTGCGCTATAAAAATCCTGGTGCCCTTCTTTTCACTCTGCTTTACGCTAAAAGATTGTACTTCAGTACAAGAATACCCTCAACTTCTTGCAACACATTTAATGCTTCATCAGAATGACTCTATTGCATTAATGGTTTCTCTGAAGAGTTGAGATAATGCAAGTATCAAAGATGGAATGCCTCACAATGGATTTATTGCTGGGACATCTATAAATAGAAGACTCTGAAGTTTTTGGAAGAATAGAGAAACATAACAAGAATAGATCAAACAACCTGAACAACTCTCATTTATTGTAAAGATTTTAATTCTTCATTCCTTCATTTACTTCTCAATCATTTTTAAATCTTAAGAGAAGTTATTGCGCAGTCATACCCTTCATACTTCATATTCACTCCGTGAGTTTTATCTGGTTGACTTGCTCATTCAAATCAAAGGTGCTGCTTCAAAACAATTTTATTTGTTTCGTAAAGCTGGAGAGGCTAACTGAAGAATACTTGTTGAGCTTGGAGAGGCTAGGTGTGCAAACAATACTTGTTGATCGTTTGAGCCTGAAGAGGATAGGTGTCCAAACAATAATTGAGCCTGTAGAGGCTAGGTGTACAAAGAATACTTGTCTATAATCTAATCAGTTATAGTAAAACTCTTGGTGAAGCCTAGATCCGGACGTAGCCTAAAGTTTGGGGTGAACTAGTACAAAATCTCTGAATGTGATTCTTTCTCTCCGTTAAACTCTTAATTATTGCTTTTAAGTCTTACTGCTTATATCTAACTAAGGGTTAAATTATTTTGATCTTAAACAAAGTTATTTGTTTCATCTTTTTCTATTTTCCCTCTTTCAGACGCATATTAGTTTCACAAGTTTATCTTATAGCGTCTTATCTTTAAGCTTTTAAGAAAATGGTTTCGATTTTTGAAAACGTTTTAAGTAAACACCATTCAACGCCCTTTTTGTGTTTACTGCGTTTATTTAAGTTGGTATCAGAGCTCAGCCTCTTGGTTGAGCACCTTAACAAATGTTGAGGAAAACGTTCCTGGACGAACAAAAACATCATGGACAGACAAGCTACTAGATGTATGGGAGAAGCATCCATAGCTGAAGGAATCTGCATGACCAGACCTCCATTCTTTAATGCAACAAATTATCTTTACTGGAAGGAAAGATTCCATTGGTTTATTATGAATACTAATTTCAGATGTTGGTCTCTTATACTAAATGGTCCTTATACTCCACTTCTGCATAATGGATAACCCAAACCAGAAGATGATTGAACTGGTGATGAACGAACTAAGTAGGGCTTGAACAATGAGACGACCCACCGTCCCATTGAAGAACCTAAGATATTAACTATCCTTAATCGTATTATAAACATTACCGTGCCTTATTAATACCAAGCGAAGCGGAAGATTAAACGCGGAAACGAAACTAAATTAAGGCACGCAGCATATCAGAGAACATAACTATTATATATATATATATGTGCATCGGTTGCCCCGTCAGTAGGGCTACAGTAGTAATACACACCTATAGAGTACGTCGATACAGACTATAAGCAAAATACATCAAAAGATAAGAGAAACTCTCATGCTAACCACTCTTCTGGTACAACACTCAAAACCCCTCGAGATTAGGGTTCGTGGCTCATCCACCGGCATAAGGCTCGTAAGGAGTGTCATCCAGCTCCTCAGCAACTGGTTCCTCCACAGGGTCTTCGCATAAAATAAAATAAACACACAGAGAAAATACAGGGAGATAAGAAACATACATCATCAAACATGGGAGAGGGGTAATAGTACAGCATATACATACATGTAGCACACAACACGTAGGAAACACACCAAAAACCATCTCTCGAGTCATACAACACAAACATCTCAAAAGTCATTCTCTCAAATCAAACCTCTACGAGGGATACTAGTCCTTATATGCATGTCGACGGATATCATCACGTCCCCAGTTGGACATCCCCGTCGAGATTAATAACATCATATCCCCAATTGGACATCCCGCCTCGGGATTAAAAACATCACGTCCCCAATTGGACATCCCCCTTTGGGACCAAATATGCTATGGTATGAAATGCTATGATATGCAACAAACATCCACCACAGATTGATATCGGAACCTCACACCTAAGCACTTGGCCACAGCTATGATGCACTACATCCGCATTGACATCAACATCAACATCAACATCACGACGCCTTGCGTCCACGAGCCATAGCTCCATTGTCAGGACCACGACGGTATCAATCCGAACAACATCACTATCTCACCATACTCTCATCATATCATTCAGCCAATCACAAGAGTAAAATATCATAACAATATGTATGCCAATATAGATATCATCACGATGACAAATAAACAAATAATCACATAGGCAGGTCACCATAACAGATAATCGCATAGGCAGTTCAACAGATAATCACATAGGCAATTCAACATATCAACCTCAATAATAACATCGTCTAGAGTATCACCTTAGCGGTGATAGCCCAAAGGTACCTACACCTAGGGTCCATCCAGAGCCCAATTAACCTCTAGTAGGGTTTAAGGTTCCCCTACACATGTATACATTCTATACTATGCTTGCCTTCCCGACGATAAAGTTCTTTCTCCCCACCTGAAACTGCTACGCACGCTTGCCTTCCCATACAAGCTCCCAAACACAGCTCTGCAATCGGCACTTTAGCACGCTTTAGGGCGATCAAACACAGTCTGATCCTTCATAACAAATCACAACTTTAGTATTAACAAAAGTAAATCTCTTTGTCTCCTAGGGCCTAGGTTCAGCCATCAAGGTTTAAAATAGCTAAAGATGTCTAAAAATTTCTAACTCTTGGATGAATGAACCTCAAGTATACACAACAGTAGAGTAAGTTTCATTACACAAAAACTTGAAGCAAAACTCATAGTTTCTCAAAAGCTAGGTTCGGCCCTCTCTTAGAAAAATATGCTAGACATGTCATTTGATTACATGCTCTTGGATAATGATAGAGAAGGATGAAACTAGATCATAGATATTGATTTCACATTAAAAGGATTTTTCTATGATTTTCTAGAGGTTTTTGAAGATTGAATCTAGAAGTTGAAGTATGGATGATCATGGATTGAAAACAAGATTTAAGTGAAGAACAAGGTATTCATAGATCAAGGAGAGTAAGCCTTACCTCTTGAATGATGAAAATGTGCAAAGATTCAACACTTTCTTCACAAAATTTGCCTAAGATTCACTTTGAATGAATGAGAAAGTTTGAGAGAAGTTGAAGGTAGTGAGAAAAAGAGTGAAATGGCCTCCATGGGGTGGTTTTAGGCGTGAAGAAGGGAGGGCCAAAAGGGTCCAATGGTTTTTCACTTAAGGGCAAAATGGACATTTCACCTACGGACAAAAATGTCATTTTGTGAAAAGCCAAGGGTATTTTGGTCTTTTCACCTCCAAAGTTACCAAAATATCTAGATATTTTGGTGAATTAATGATGATGGTGACGAGTCACATGGCACGAACGTAATTCTATCATTTTCTAGGGGCAAAACGGTCTTTTCTCGTCCTAAATATCTCAGATATTTGTAGAATCGTAATGATGATGTTGGTGAGTCATTGGCACGCTTTCCTAGGTGATGTGACCTGATGTGACTCCAACTTTATCCGTTAGCGGGTCCCGGTAATCTCGTATTCAGCTCTGTTCTTCACCCGATTTAGGTTTTACGCTCGAATAAAGCGTAGGAACTTCTTTTTTTTTTTTTTTGAAAATTTTCAAAATTGCCAATATAGTTGGAAATTCGATTCTAAGCCTAAATGTTTCGTTCACGAGTCAAAATTAGGTCTTCTGATCAGTAAAATCCTACTGTCAGTGAAAACGCAGAACGGGCTCTGTCTGAATTTTCAACCCAAAATTTAATAGTAGCTATCTACGATGACGTAGAGTATAAATGTGGTCTTAGTTTATTTAAATTCACTTTCTAACTCTCGGATAAAATATAAACTCATTTATATAAATTACGGATATAAAAAGCAGTAAAAATCGGGGTGTTACAAACAACAAAGCTCGTTACTCACTTATGTGTGCTCTTAGTCAAAGCGAATTTGAAAATGTTCATGCTTGTGACTCACCAAAACAAATATGTTAGCAAATCTCCATGAGGGAACCAGCAACATGAAAGAAACTAAAATAAGTATCCTAGTCAGGGAATACGAACTGTTCACCATAGATGAAGGAGAATCTATTCTTCAGATGGTTGTTAGATTTTAAACTATCATCAACAATCTCAAATCTCTTGGAAAAACTTACTCAGTCCAAGAGAATGTGGCCAAAGTTCTCAGGAGTCTTCCAAAACCATGGAGACATCTTATGACTCAAGCTAAAGATCTATGTGTCCTCACTATGGATGAATTAATTGGAACATTACAGATTCGTGAGTAAAAACTGAATCAAGACAACTCCAGTAAAAAGGGGAAGTCCATTGCTCTAAAAGTTGAAAAAAAGGTCAGCAAAGAAACACCTTTACCTCTAAAAGCTGATGAACTGTCTGATGACTCAGATAACTTAGACGAAGATTCTGTTGATGAAAAAATATTTCTTCTCACTATAAAAATGAATAAACTTTGGAAAAAGAAAAGTTTCAGAAGGGAACGACCATTCAGACGTTTCCATAAAGACAAAAGTTACAAAGAAAATAGATCTTCTGAAAAGAATCGTATTGTTTGTTATGAATACAAGAAACTAGGTCACATGAAGTCTGACTGCCTATAGCTAAAAGTTCAACCCCAAAAGAAGTTCTTAAAGAAGAAGAAAGGGATGATGGCCACATGGGAGGATCTAGATGGAAGCTCATCTGATAGTGATGTTGAAGCAAAAGAAGAAGCAAATCTCTGCTTGATGGCAGACACAGATTCAGAATCAGACACTGAGGTAACAACTGAAAAGACAATATGTTAAGCTCCTAAAAGAGAAAGAACATAAAAGTCAAGAGTGTGAAAATTGGCTAAGGAAAATCTAGAGCTTAAAGCTGAAAAACCTGAAGCAAAGATCTGAACTGAGACACTATAGTCCGAAGAAGTATTAAAACTTCAACAGAAAGTAGAATAGCTCACTTTAGATTATTCAAAGACACTCCCTTACCAAGTCAGGTATAGGATTCGATGAACAGACGCATCATAAGACGAATGTTAAAGTCTCAATTCATAAAGCCACACTTTCATATCATAGCGATAAAACTTTTTTAAAATTATAAACCTGCTTGTAACTTGTGTGGAAAGCTAGACATGTCACATCCAAATGTCTTTACTCAAAGAAACATCCTCACACAAGTAGAACTAGCAAAAAAGAACCCAAAAAAATATGGGTACCTAAAGTACTAATCATTCCTGTTGCAGACATCCTTAATAGGACAAGGGAAACACCTGTCATGGTACCTGGGCAGTGGTTGCTCACGACACATGACATGAGAAAGGTCTATGTTCTAAGACCTCCAACATAAAGACGGTGGACATGTTACCTTTGGAGATAACCAGAAAGGAAAAGTGGTTGGAGTAGGTAAAATTAGTGGTAAACTTCCTCTACCCTCTATATCTAATGTCTTATTGGTTGAAGGATTAAGGCATAATTTGCTTAGCGTAAGTCAATTATGTGATAATGCATTTATTGTCTCCTTTACAAAAGATGCTTGCATAGCAAAGACAACAATGGCAAATGTCTCTTTTCTACTCAAAGGCAATATAATCTGTATAAGATTGAGTTGTATAAACTCTCAGATTAAAATGTAAAATGCTTTGTGTCTAATAAAGATGAAATATGGTTGTTATAACACCCTAGTTTTCGGTTTCTTGTTATAAAGTGTTGTTATATATGTTATCCTTGTTGTTATATATATGGTTTGTGTTGTTTTCTTACGTTAGATGTTTTGGGACGTGTTTTGGGGTAGTTAACCTTAGACCGAGCCACATCAGTGGTCTGGACAAGACAGCACACCTGTGCTCTCGTGCAGCACGCCCGTGCTAGTTGGTCAACATGCCTGTGCTCAAGATCAGCACGCTCGTGCTCTATGCACGCACCAGAAAAGCGTTTTGGGCTTTATGTTGACCCGTTTCGCTCTAATCCTTTTTATACCCCTTTTGCTTGACCTAAAACTCATAGCCGTCTTTCCTAGAGTTAACAACAGCCATCATCAACCTTTCTCTTGGGTTCCCATTGAATCCTTGTTCGGGTGTTCTTCATCAAAAACACATCCCTGTGGTGTTTTCTGTTGCGTTTAGGAAAAAGCTGCTAGCTTAGTGTTACTCTGAGGTAAGGTAACTAACCATGTTCATTCTTTTCTTTGAATCCTTGAGTTTAGTGTTGAACCGTTTCCTCCCTGTCAAACCAAACTTCGTTGTTCGTGTGCCAGTGCTTTGAACAACAACTAGCAGATTAGTTCCCCAAGGATCTAATCGAGGTATGTTTGTAACCTTTATGTTAATTCCCTTTCCTTTTTCTTGTTTGGGGATTAACTTATCCTTTTGCCTTGGCGTTCTTGGTCAAAGCTCGCAGAACCTATTGAACCAGTTTGGAGGAGTCAAGTGTGAACTTCGTTCTTGTTAGCTCATAGGCTGGAATCGTCACGCCAGGTATGGGGAGAAGGGATTAGTATGAACATATAGGTTCTAGGGTAGCGTAAGATGAGGGTTAAGCCATAACCCTATTTTTGTGCTATATGCCTTAGTTGATGTATGAAGTTGTTGTGGTTGTTTATACATGACGTTAATTGTTTAATTGATTTATATGACCTTGGCATGACGTTTATGATGTTGTTAATGATGTTGTTGATATGCCATGATTGTATGAATTGGTATGATGGAAACTGATGTTAAAACGATGTTAATAAAAGACATAGGGATGTTAGTGCTAAGCCTAAAACTAGGATTAATCGAATTGATGTGCATAAAACATAAAGATATTGATGAGGGGTGAGATTAATGCCAATGGATTAGTCAAGAACCTTAGGATTGATTTGAAGTGTTGAAATCTAGAAAAACTATTAAGTTTCCCACATCTGAAAACACTGTAACAGCGTTGAGCATGCCCGTGCTAAATATCAGCACGCCCGTGCTCTATGCCCAATAAAGCCAGCATGGCCGTGCTCTCAGCAGCACACCCATGTCGGAAAAACAAGAAAAGTGACGCTGTTTAGCACGCCCATGCTCTCATGCAGCACGCCCGTGCTCAGGCCATGCCACTGTCAGAATTAAGAAAACTTCGCAGTTTTAAATAAAAAGAGAGTGAATGACCTTTTGGGATAAAATATGATACAGAAGATTATAAAACATGACCTTGAGAATAGTTAATAAACTAGGATAATGGTACGTAAGATGTAATAACGAGAACTTAATAAAGAGATTATTTAATAATACAACGATGTTATTGGTAACGATGTGCTAATTCTTATTGGTCAAGTTTGATGTTGATAAATCACTTTGATGCTTATTAGTCAAAGTTGATAGCCTGTGTTAATGGTGTTGACGGAGATGGTTGCTATGTTGTTTGTATGTTAGTGTAACACCCCCGTTTTCCTGTAACCGGTTATAATCACCATTACATTGTGATTGCTACCTTATATCCATGGTTATGTTGTGGTGAAGTTTTCTTTTGTTGTTATGAGACGAAAAACTGATAAAAGTTCTGTTTTGATCGGTATCAGGTAATTTCTCGTTTTACGTGTCGAAGGCCGGGAAACGGGGAATTGAGTGGAATGTAATGTTGAGTTACATTTTCCATTACCTTGTTGATTATTACTAATGAAGAGAATTAGCTTTCTTAAAATCCAAAATTTTACCAAAAGTAGTAAAAACCAATTATCCATTTTTGGTAAAAATCCTAATCACTTTATTCCTAACCAAATGGAAATGTAACTATCCTAGTTACATTTGGATAGGGCCATTCGGCCATGTTGATTGGGAAGAGCCAAGATCCTCCTTTTATCATGTCCAACAAAGTTTATGACACTTACTTTAAATGGAAAAAGTATCTTAGCCATTTTTGGTTAATCTTGTCCTTAAGCCCTCCATAAGCAACAAGACACCTACCTACTTACATCTTGGCCCTCCATTCTTTATGACCAAGATTGAATGAAGTTTTGGAGTCCACAAGGAGAGGGGAATTCGGCCATATGGTGATTAAAACACCAAAAATCACTATTCCATTCATTTCTTACTCAAACACCAAAGTTCAAGTTCTCTCTTCTCTCACCTCTCCTCTAGCATTCGTCCAGCCTTGGTAAGTGACCTTACCCATCATATTTCATAATTTTAACTTCATATTCTTGTTCATCTCATTCATCTAAACAACTTTCATCTTTGGAATTTCTTCATTTGAAGTTGTTTACTCAAAGTTATTCAAGAATCATTCAAGGAGGTTTCAAGCTTCTTGAAGTTGTTTTAAACTTTTCTTAAGAGTAAGTTCTTGACCTTATTTCTCCTACATTCTTACTCTTTAAAAGTATCTTTCTGTTACCTTGTTCATGATGTTGAAAAATCAAAGTTCATGGGTATTATTCTTTTCTCTATAGGCCACGGTTTTGGGCTTGTAGTTGGTGACCAAGTTTCTCTTCATTTTCTTCTAAGGAAGCTTCACAAAGGTAATGGGGGAGTGAACCATATCACACCTTAAATGGTGGTGATAAAGGCCTCCTAGTGTCGTTGAAGGAAAACCCTAGATCTAGGGTTTCCGTATAAAGTTCTTTACTTTATTTTCATATAATGTTATGTTGTTGTGTTGATATGATGATTTATGTTAATGTATGCTAGAAGAAAATCATTTTGGCATGGTGAAAAACTATTCTTAGGTCCAAAGACCTAAGGATAGGATTTTTGGATGATGAACTTGTTAATGTTCTAAGTTGCCTTGATAACATGCTTGTATGTTAACATGATTTTCTAGCTACTTTGGATGTTGTTGAATGGCTTCATTTTGGTTGAAAATGAATGTGCAAGGTTCGACCTTATGGTGTTGATGAGGGAAGCCAAAGCTTCCATGTTTAAGTAATGGTTCAATGAACTTAATATGGTTCTAACAATGCTTATAAAACAAAGAAAACCTATCCTACTTCTATAGGGCATTCGACCTTGACACAGATAGTAGGGTTAGGATCTTACAATGTTGATGTTAAGGGGTTTGATATGTTCATACTAAAGTATAAGAGGTATATAAATTGAAAAGGTTTCCAAAGAAACCAAGTTTTGGTTCCAAAGAACCATGTGTTGTGAAATGAGTGTTCTTGATTTCATGTAGGAACTATTTTAAGAATATGTTGGCTTGATGTTGATCAACCACTTATTTTAATAAGTTGTTTTTGAAGAAAAGATTTTCAAGAACCAAGAGTTTCATAGTTAGTAAAGATGGTTGTTAAAGGATTTTTGGTTAGTAAGTATATTCTTACAAAGCCTTTCGTTAAAAACAAAGAGTTTTACACTATTACCTTTTTGAACTTTCCAAAATTTTATAAGTTATATTTCATTTGAAAACAAAATGGTGATTTCAAATAAGAAGTATATTTCCTTTTACACTAAGTAATAGAACTAGGAAACCAAATTCAAAAGAGTTTTACACTAAATGAGACGCCTTATGGACACCTGAATAGAGTTTTTCAAGCTATTCTTAAGTAAGGAGATTCTATCAACTACTTTGCTATAAGGATAGTACTTTGAAGCTTTTTACTATAATAGTATAAACGCGTGTTATCTCCTAAGAGAATCTATATGAGCTCCACAATGGACTCATAAAGATTTTAGTAAAAGACATATACTAATACCTAGTGGTCTTGACAAATCATGTTCCACACCCTTGATGATTTAGATCATCTAAGGAATCCATAATGTTTAATCACTAAGAGTTACTTATAAAGCATAAGTAATGTTCCTTTGATAGACAAGTGAGAAAATGGGTGAAGGGGATCCTTGTGGATCCTATCCTCCATAATACATTTAAGTATAGACTAATATATTATAAGATGTGACAATCGTGTTACGAACGACGAGGTGGTAAATGATTGCAAGGAACGGAACCAAGGATGGGCGACTGATGGCAAGTCGTGTGAAAGTGGGTCCCGTAGAGGTACCCTGTGGTTTATCAAGAGATAAACATGGTACTACAATGATGAAGTAGTACGTGCTATGTTGTGGCGTTTTCTTGAACATGCATAAGCATCTGTACATGAGTTGGGCGTTGTGCCCAAGAGTTGAGCTTACACCTTTGTGCGGGTGCGATTGTCTAAGGTGTCGATCATGAGGATCTTGGGGACGTCGGGGTTGGGGAAGACATATGTGGCCAGAGTACCTCCTTTGTGTCGTGGATATCCATCGAAAAGCACGAACGTCCTGACTGAAACACCGAGCAAGTCACAATTTGGGTAAAGAACGTCTGGCGTGAGCCGTTATGATGATTGCAATCATTGGATGTGGCACTGTGGGCTGAGATAACGCAAACAATGTTCTCCCAATCACTCACTCTTGTTATGTTTAGCTCCATGGAGTAGGGGTCTGAGTCATGTAACATTGGTGTCATTGCATACTTGAGTTGACATTGGACCGACATTATTGTTGATTGATATATTAATTGTGATGCCATGTAATTAATTGTTATGCTGTGAAAGCCTATGCGCTATATGCCGATTGGTGCGTGTGTGCGTGACTTTTTTGTGCGATATGCGGAATCTCACCTCATTCCTTGTTGTTACGCTGTTTGCGTGGCTTTTCATCTTGCTTTGGGGAGTAGTCATGGCGAGCGACCCATCATCTCACTTGACGTTGGACTTGATACTCCACGATGGAGAGGACGCTTGGACGATCCACCCGGATGGACGTCGTACCTATACCGGAGCTGTCAGCCTCACGAGTAGGAGGGAGTCACCCTTCCACACGACGAGCCTGTCAGAGAGAGCATGCACTTTACGTGTCAGTGGCGGTGGTAGCACGAGGATTTCTCAGCCATCACCACCTCCACCACCAACTGCTGACTATCCACGCCTACGTAGTGCCCAGCTTGCAGTTCATCGGGAGGAGCCCAGGGATGTATATGTTGACCTTTCTTCCATGCCACCCCCACCCACTGCACTGTCTACTTCTGCCTTGCCTGTGCCTGCTGCCAGACCGTCCGTTCCCGTAGCCCCACCCCCCGGGACCTACCTATGTGCCTTCCGAGCTACACCCTCTGATTCCTCGCCAGCGGGCGAATTGGAGGATGACTGCTCGTAAGAGCACTGGCTCACTCCATGGTATTCTTCTCCACTCCACTTATTATCCTCTCGTCTGACGATGAGGAGATGGAGGAGGAGGTACCAGTGTATGTACCGGAGGTCGTACCGGAGGTAGCTCCTGCCAGCGTGAGTCAGGACACGTGGTGGACGAGGACTGATGAGGAGATGCTCCGGTATGCGGAACAGATCATGAGTGGATATGACATGCAGGCCTTAGAGGATGAGGACGAGGAGGAGGAGGCTATGGAGGAGGACCCAGAGGAGTACTACTCTGACGAGTAATGCAGTGTCGGTCTTTGGCCAGTCTCTAGTGTTTTTCCCAGCATCTGTACTTTTATGATGTACACCCTTCCCCTTTATGTTGTGGAGCTGCGTCTCCCAGTAGTGTAGGTTGAGTTGTCTTTATGTTGGTTACTTTCTTTTGTAATCAGATGTTGGAAACTGGGAGTTTGATATATATGTATTATGGAAAGCTTTTGTTTGTTTCATTGTTGTTTATGATTACATATATTTGTTCTTATGAGTATATACACACTTATCTGTTTTCGAAATTCGAGTAAAGAAAAAAAAAAAAAAACCCATGTTTTCGGTAAGCTCTTTATATTTGAATATATTTTTCGCATTTCTTTCGTCTTGTGTTAAATAATCGTGACCCCTAAAGTGGCGTGTTACGGTTAGCATTATATGCATCATGACATGACGTTGTTAGTTTGAGGAAGTTACGATGACTGGGGAGTTCGTCCAAGAGTATGGCGAACTAGACATCCGCGGTGATTCATCCGAGAGTTAGGTGAATCAAGCGCATCCGTGGTGATCCATTCGAGAGTTAAGTGGATCAGCTATCCAAGTGGTTCACCAGTGAGTTTGGTGAACTGCCAGTGTTGGTGCCTATTGGCCAATGTGGATGTAACTTGGAAATTGTCCTCCTGAGTTAGTTATTGGATCCACATTACGTATGGAGTAGCGGAGTAGCTTTGCATCGCATAGCATGTCATAATGTGATATAATGGAGTATGTTATGTTATATGTTATATTATGATGTTTTACATGGTGTGTGATCATCTTGCAAATTGCGCTATTATCGTTTATGTTTATATATATAGTTCCTTATTCCCTACTACTGTTGTTGTTGTTTTGCATGTACCTTTGGTTATGCAGAGGATGGTGAGCAGCCAATCGAGGAATGATCCCGAGGAGATTACTTGCTCTAGTATAGTTTAGTTTATGTTAGTTGTTTTTCTGATGTATTATCGATAGTGGTTACCGGCTATGATATGTGACATTTTATATTATTTATGTTTATGTTTTCCGCAACTTTATTTATGTTAAAACGTTTTGGATCATGTGGTACTTGTTACCCTTTGGTTTTAAATTATTGGATTATTTTATAAGATAAATTTCTATATTTATTGTATGCGGGATAGTGGGTGTCCCATTTAGTGGTATCAGAGCTGGACGGACCTATGTTAACACCAAAGAGGGCCTGGGCCCCTACCAGGTTTTATATAATTTTAAACTTAGTAATATTTTAGTATCAATAGAATACGGATGGGCCCCTACCAACAACAAAAAATAGTAATAGTGTAGTACTCTTATGTCCCTATTAGTTAATTACCCTACTCTTTCCTAATTTTCTTTTGTTGATGCGCACCGCCGAAGACTGCAACGGTACTATCACTCTATCAGTATCACCGCATCTCTACAACTCTCAGAATCTACCTGTCTTTGTGCGTCATAAAGGTACTATCACTGTTACCTCACAATGCAACTCTGCCTTTTATCAATAGGTATAGTGTCTTCGATGAAATCAATGCATAACATTGAATGGTTGAAATAATATGCATAAACTGATAATATTTTTCTATTAGTGGAATAAATGAATAATATGCATTACGAGGTTGTCTTAACAAGTACCAACTCGTATGCATAGTATGCATATTTATTAGATGCATAGTATAGAATATTCATATTTATTATATGGATTTAAATACCAATTTTTATAATTTAATTTAATACTAGTTTTTTTTTATTAATTTAATTTTTGTCTCATTTACATTGATGATTTTTTAGATGAAGAAGCCATCTACAATTGACACATTCTTTAAAAGGAAGAATGTTGAAATTCAAACATCTAATGAGCCGTCAAGTCCATCTGTGGACAATGATCAGTTGAATTCTAAAGATCGTCCTGCAAAATCTTTAAAAGTTGAAATCAAAGAAGGATTTGATATCAACTCATTAGAGCGTGATCCGAGGTTATTACCATAGATATAGGAATATCCAATTCAGAAGCGTGATGAAGTTCGAAGAGCTTATATTAAAGCCGGTCCGTATCAATGTATGCTTTCTACGTATCCAAAATCTGCAGAAATACATTCTCGTAGTTTTCAGCCATCATTGTTTAAGTTATTTCCGTCTTGGTTGGAATATTATTCTAGTGTAGATGCTGCATTTTGCCTTCCATGTTTTTTATTCCATAATAAAGATGGACCTCGTGCATTAAATGCATTTACTGTTAATGGATTTTGATCATGGAAAAAGGTGAGAGATGGAAAAAAATGTGCATTCTTGGTGCATATCGGAAAAGATCTCACTTCAGCTCACAGAAATGTTGAGACAACATGTGTAGATCTTATGAACCAACCAATCCCACATTGCAAGAAGGTTTGAGAACTTCACATCGCAAGAATTTGCAAATAATAGACTTCGTCTGAAAATTTCGATTGAGGCAATTAGGTGGCTTGCATTTCAAGGATGTTCTTTCAGAGGTCATGATGAGTCTAAGACATCAAATAATCGTGGAAATTTTTTGGAACTATGAGTTTCTTAGCTTCTTATAATGATAAAGTTGCAAAAGTTTTGGATAAAGCTGCACGGAATGCCTCATATACATCAACAACAACACATAAATAAATTTTACATTTCTTGGCAAATAAAGTGAGGAATGTCATCCATGAAGAAATTGGTGATGCCAAATATTGCATAATAGTCGATGAAGCTCGAGATGAATCTAAAAGAGAGCATATGTCACTTGTTTTGAGATTTGTTGACAAAAATGGCTATGTGCTGGAGCGGTTTTTTGGGCTTGTTCATGTCGAAGACACTACTGCATTAACATTGAAAAAAGGTATTTGCACTTTCCTTTCTAATCATAATCTTGATGTTCAATCTATCTGAGAGCAAGGTTATGATGGTGCAAGTAACATGCATGGAGAAAGGAATGGTTTGAAAGCTTTGATTTCAAGTGAATGTCCATATGCTTATTATGTTCATGTTTTGCACATCGTTTGCAATTGGCATGAGTTGCTGCATCTAAGGAAGTTATTCTCGTCCATCAGTTTTTTATCAAGCTGAACTCCATTACCAATATTGTTGGTGCATCTTGTAAAAGTAACGACAATTAAAAGTTGCCCATGCTGCAAATGTTGCTCATTTACTTCAGAATGGTTAGCTTCAAGTGGGAAAGGGCGTAATCAAATTGGTTCTTTACAAAGAGCAGGTGATACTCGTTGGAGTTTCCACTTGAAATCCATATCTAGCTTGATGAACATGTTCAGTGCGACGTGTGAAGTTTTGTTGAATATTATTGAGGATGGAACTACAGCTTCTGAACGAGGTGATGCGGATGCAGCTTATGAAGCATTAACTTCTTTTGAATTTGTTTTCATTCTACATCTCATGAGAAATATTTTGGAGATTTCTAATGCGCTTTGTCAAGCTTTGCAACTTCAATCTCAAGATATTTTAAATGCGATGCATTTGCCTTCATCAACTAAATCGCTCATTCAAAAGTTGAGAAATGATGGATGGGATGAATTGGTTGCAAATGTCAAATCTTTTTGCGAATTAGTCAACATACCCATACAAGATTTTAATGCTCGTTATATTGCAAGACGAGGAAGAGCCCGTCATCAACAAGATGACATTACAATAGAGCAATATTACAAAGCTAATATTTTCAACGCTGTGATGGACTCTCAATTGCAGGAACTGAATAGCAAATTCAATGATAACACGGTGGAACTACTCAATCTTAGTTCAGCTTTAGATCCGAGAGAGATGAAGATATCATTCAGAATTGATGATATTTGTCAATTGGTAACGAAATTTTACCCCCAAGACTTTGTAGAATATGAGATGATACAATTGAGGACGCAAATTGAGCACTTTGTTCATGTGAAGGAAATTCCCGATTTTGGAACATTAGAAACTATTCTGATCTATGTCATTGGATGGTAAAAACTAGAAAAGCGGAAGTCTATCCTCTTGTGTATAGAGTGGTAACTCTTATTCTCATACTTACTGTTTCTACAGCTACTATAGAGCGATCTTTTTCTGCTATGAATATAGTCAAGATTAAACTTCGTAACAAGATGGAAGATGAATTTTGGACTGATTGTCTGCTAGTATACATTGAAAAGAAAATTGCTAAAAAGTTTAGTGTAGATTCAATTATAGATGATTTTCGTGACATGCAGGAAAGACGTTCTGTGTTTTGATAGATTACTAATGTAATTAACGTTTTGGAACATATGATTATTAATATTTTGTTTGAAATTTGATGCGCATATATTTATTGGATGAACTTTAATTATTATAGTTGGCCCCTACCATCATCCAAGTCTGGCTCCGTCCCTGCCTACAGACCGGGGTATATGTCTGTTGTAACGGGTCTTTTCAGCATGCTTTGTCCTCACTCACACGCTTTCTCGGAAACTTCCCAGAAGATAACCCATCTCACAAGTGCTCCAAGTCAAGCACGCTTAACTATGGAGTTCATATTTTCTGGGCTCCGGAAAAGAAGATGCATCTTGTTGGTATAGGTAGTACCAATCAATTCTTATAAGCCTTTCTTCAACTGTACAGTCCCATACCTGCACAGTCTTAGGCTCCCTCTCATTCCGAGGTGAATTCGGTTCATTCATATATCCTTTTGCCTAGAAGCCTGCCAAGAGCCGCTCCTTGTTCGTGCCTCATGCACCGACGATCACTCCCCGCCCTCGTCAGCCTCAGGCGTTACATACACACCAGCTTTCGCCTAGTTCGTCCCGGAACCACATCGTACTGGGAGAGGTCCACTCTGATACCATTTGTAATGGCACGGGCTGCTTTCAAGATTGCCGACTGTCCCCACAAACCAACACGAGTCTTTTCAGCATGCTTTGTCCTCACTCACACGCTTTCTGGGAAACTTCCCAGAAGGTCACCCATGCCACAAGTGCTCCATGTCAAGCATACTTAACTATGGAGTTCTTATGTTCTGGGCTCCCGAAAAGAAGACACATCTTGTTGGTATAGGTAGTATCAATCAATTCTTATAAGCCTTTCTTCAACTGTATAGTCCCATACCTGCACAATCTCAGGATCCCTCTCATTCCGATGTGAATTCGGTTCCTTCATGTATCCCTTTGCCTAGAAGCCTACCAGGAGCCGCTCCTTGTCCGTGCCTCACGCACCGAGGATCACTCCCCGCCCTCGTCAGCCTTAGCCTTACATCTGTTGTGTTATCTTCTATGTACTCTTATGTGATTGTCTATGCCTAGCATGGATGATGATATAGGATTATAGGAACCTTAGTTTCTTTTCTTGCTTAACTTTCTGTGTTAAGTGGTTCGCTTTGGACGGTGTAGGAGGTTATGGCTGGTAGGAATGACCGCGCGATTGCTGATGCTCTAACAGTGTTGGCTAATGCCATTGCTCAGAACAACAACCAGAACCATAATCATCATGGGGGAGCCGTTGAGTTTCAAGGTCTAGACAAGTTCCAGAGGAACAACCCGCCTTCGTTCAAAGGAGCTTATAACCCTAAAGGTGTACTTCTATGGATCCACTAGCTCGAGAAGATCTTTCGGGCCATGGCATGCACTGAAGCCCAGAAAGTCACTTTTAGGACTTTCATGCTAGTTGAGGAAGCCAAGCATGTGATGCCTGAGGCTGACAAGGACGGGGAGTGATCGCTGATGCATGAGGCACGGACAAGGAGCGACTCTTGGCAGGCTTCTAGGCAAAGGGACACATAAATGAATCGAATTCACATCGGAATGAGAGGGATCCTGAGACTGTGTAAGTATGGGACTGCACAGTTAAGGAAGGCTTAAAGGAATTGATTGGTGCTACTTATACCAACAAGATGCATCTTCTTTTCGGCAGCCCATCACTTAAGAACTCCAAAGTTAAGCGTGCTTGACTTGAAGCAATTATGGGATGGGTGACCTCCTACGAAGTTTTCTTAGGAAGAGTATGAGTGAGGACAAAGCACGCTAAAGAGACTCGTGTTGGTTTGTGGGGACACTCATCAATTCCGAAAGCGGTCCAAGCTATTACAAATGGTATCAGAGCGGACCTCTCCCAGCACGATGTGGTTCGGGGACAAACCAAGCGGAAGCTGGTGGGCATGTGACGCCTGAGACAGACACGGGCGGGAGTGATCCGTATGTGCATGAGGCACGGACAAGGAGCGGCTCCTGGCAGGCTTCTAGGCAAAGGGACACATGAATGAATCGAATTCACATCGGAATGAGAGGGATCTTGAGACTGTGCAGGTATGGGACTGCATAGTTAAGGAAGGCTTAAAGGAATTGATTGGTACTACTTATACCAACATGATGCATTTTCTTTTTAGTAGCCCATCACTTAAGAACTCCAAAGTTAAGCGTGCTTGACTTGAAGCAATTCTGGGATGGTTGACTTCTTCCGAAGTTTTCCTTGGAAGCGTGTGAGTGATGACAAAGCACGTTGAAGAGATTAGTGTTGGTTTGTGGGGACACTCATCAATTCCGAAAGCAGTCCGGGCCATTACAGAGCACTGGTGGGAGAGTTGCCGCCAACGTATGGAAGTTGCAGGCACCGCAATCACTTGGATTGCTTTCAAGGAGATATTCTTGGGGAAGTACTTTCCAGCCGACATTCGTGACAAGGAGATAGAGTTCCTGGCTCTTAAGCAGGAAAACATGTCCGTTGGGGAGTATACTGTGAGGTTCGAGGAGCTTGCTCGTTACTACACGCTCTACCAATATGTGAATGATGACCGCTCCAAGTGTGTGAAGTTTGAAGATGGTCTACGCCCTGAGATCAAGCAAGTCATCAGCTACCAAGAGATTTGAGTCTTTCCAGTTCTTGTGAACAAGTGTAGGATCTTTGAAGACGCCTACAAGTCCAGAGTTGCGCATCGCAAGAGTTCCAGTTCGCAAGGTAGCAAGAAGACAACTCAGCAAGATAAAGAAGAACGACATCTGGCTCCGATAAGCCATGATTTCAAGCTAGTCAGCCAGAAGTCACAGTATGCTACGAGGTTAACCAGCGACGGAGGATTTTCTGCTCCTAGGCCTATCAAGTGTGGCAAGTGTGGAAAGGGTCACTTCATTCGCGAGTGCAAGGAAACTGATGTCATCTACTTCAAGTGTGGGAAGCCTGGCCACATCAGTCGTGATTGTGGTGGAGGAACAAAGTCAAAGCTGCAGAGTGCTACCAAGAGTCAGAGTTCTTAGGCCAATCGACTGAAGGCAAGTGGGAGAGTCTTCACCCTCAGTGACGATGAAGCCTCTCAATCCTCAGATCTGTTTCAAGGTAAGGGTCTCCTCAAAGGGACTCCTTCTTTTGTGTTATTTGGTTTGGATGCTTTGTCTTCTTTTCCTTCGTTTGCTTCACATGTTTTGTGTTAGAAACCTTAAGTTGTTTGTTCCCTATCTTGAGCATGATCTAGTTGTTGTTGCACCTGAAAGTAAGCCTTTTATCCCTTCCCATGTTTCGTAAAAGTTGTTCTATTATCATTAATAATAGAAACTTCATAGTTGACCTTGTGTGAGTTTATCTCTTAAGCCGTTAGATGTTTTTTTGTTATGGACTGGTTGTCTGCCAATCAAGTCCGAGCTTGTAGAAATTTCAAGGACGAAATTTTTATAAGGGGGCGGAATTGTAACACCCCAGTTTTCGCTTGCTTGTTATAAAGTGTTGTTATATATGTTATCCTTGTTGTTATATATATGTTTTGTGTTTTTATGCTTACGTTTGATGTTTAGGGACGTGTTTTGGGGTAGTTAACCTTAGAACAAGCCATATTAGTGGTCCTGACAGGACACCACCCCTGTGCTCCCATGCAGCATGCCTGTGCTAGTTGGTCAGCACGCCTGTGCTCAAGATTAGGACGCTCGTGCTCTATGCGCGCACCAGAAACGCATTTTGGGCTTTAGGTTGAGCGGTTTTGCTCTAATCCTTTTTATACCCCTTTTGCTTGACCTAAAACTCATAGCCGTCTTTCCTAGAGTTAACAACAACTGTCATCAACCCTTCTCTTGGGTTCCCATTGAATCCTTGAGTGTTCCCCAATCCTTGTTTGGGTGATCTTCGCCAAGAACACATCCCTGTGGTGTTTTTTTGTTGCGTTTGGGATAAGTTACTAGCTTAGTGTTACTCTGAGGTAAGGTAACCAACCCTGTCATCCTTTTCTTTGAATCCTTGAGTTTAGTGTTGAACCGTTTCCTCCATGTCAAACCAGACTTCGTTATTCGTGTGCTAGTGCTGCGAACTGCAACTAGCAGATTAGTTCCCCAAGGATCTAATCGAGGTAGATTTGTAACCCTTATGTTAATGTTAATTCCCTTTCCTTTTTTCTTGTTTGGGGATTAACTTATCATTTTGCCTTGGCGTTCTTGGTTAAAGCTTGTGGAACCTGTTGAAACCGTTTGGAGGAGTCAAGTGTGGACTTCGTTCTTGTTAGCTCATAGGCTGGAATCGTCACGCCAGGTATGGGGAGAAGAGACTAGTATGAATATATAGGTTCTAGGATAGCGTAATATGAGGGTTAACCCATGACCCTATTTGTGTGCTATATGCCTTAGTTGATGTATGAAGTTGTTGCGGTTGTTTATACATGACATTAATTGTTTAATTGATTTATATGACCTTGGCATGATGTTTATGATGTTGTTAATGATATTGTTGATATGCCATGATTGTATGAATTAGTATGATGGAAACAGCTGTTAAAACTATGTTAATAAAAGCCATAGGGATGTTAGTGCTAAGCCTAAAACTAGGATTAATCGAAATGATTTGCATAAAACATAAAGATGTTGATGAGGGATGAGATTAATGCCTATGGATTAGTCAAAAACCTTAGGATTGATTTGGAATGTGGAAATCTAGAAAAACTATAAAGTTTCCCAGAACCGAAAACACTGTAACAGCGTTGAGCACGCCCGTGCTCTATGCCCAGTAAAGCCAGCACGACCGTGCTCTCGGCAGCACGCCCGTGTCGGAAAAACAAGAAAAGTGACGTTGTTTAGCACGCCCGTGCTCACGTGGAGCATGCCCGTGCTCAGGCCGTGCCACTGTCAGAATTAAGAAAACTTCATAGTTTTAAATAAAAAGAAAGTGAATAACCTTTTGGGTAAAATATGACACAAGAGATTATAAAACATGACCTTGAGAATAATTAATGAACTAGGATAATGATAAGTAAGATGTAATAACG
This sequence comes from Ammopiptanthus mongolicus, assembly GCA_039655645.1. Classification (NCBI taxonomy): domain Eukaryota; kingdom Viridiplantae; phylum Streptophyta; class Magnoliopsida; order Fabales; family Fabaceae; genus Ammopiptanthus; species Ammopiptanthus mongolicus. The sequence goes on along the minus strand of CM077348.1, from coordinate 46,187,784 downwards.
AGGACTTAATAAAGAGATTATTTAATAAGACAACGATATTATTGGTAACGATGTACTGTTACCAATGTTGTTGGTTAAATCATTCTTGATGCTTATTTGTCAAGTTTGATGTTGATAAATCACTTTGATGCTTGTTGGTCAAAGTTGATAGCCTGTGCTAATGGTGTTGATGGAGGTGTTTGCTATGTTGTTTGTATGTTAGCATTGCATGCATCATGACATGGGTTGTTAGTTTGGGGAAAGTTACGATGACTGGGGAGTTCGTTCGAGAGTATGGCGAACTAGCCGTCTCCGGTGATTCATCCGAGATTAAGGTGGATCGGCTATCCAAGGGTTTCACCCTTGAGTTTGGTGAACTGCCGGCGTTGGTGCTTATTGGCCAATGTGGATATGTAACTCTGAAATCGTCTTCCTGAGTTAGTTATTGGATCCAAATTACATATGGAGTGGCGGAGTAGCTTTGCATTGCCTAGCATATCATAATTTGATATGATGGAGTATGTTATGTTATATGTTTATTATGATGTTTTACATGGTGTGTGATCATCTTGCTAATTGCTCTATTACCGTTTATGTTTATATGTACAGTTTCTTACTCCCTACTGATGTTGTTGTTGTTTTGCATGTACCTTTGGTTATGCAGAGGATGGTGAGCAGCCAGTCGAAGAGTGATCCCGAGGAGATCGCTTGCTCTTAGTATAGTTTAGTTTATGTTAGTTGTTTTTCCGATGTATTATCGGTAGTGGTTCCCAGCTTTGATATGTGACATCGGGATTTGGGTTTTTTATGTTTATGTTTTCTGCAACTTTATTTATGTTAAAACGTTTTGGATCATGTGGTACTTGTTACCCTTTGGTTTTAAATTATTGGATGATTTTATATGATATATTTCTATATTTATCGTATGCGAGGTAGCGAGTGTCACAGCTATGGCATAAGAAACTAGGACATGTCAGTATGTAAGTTATTTCAAATCAAAAGAAGCATAACCTCGTGAGATGATTACCTGATATATCTTTTAAGAAAGATATCTTGTGTCATGCATGTCAGAAAGGTAAACAAGTAAAATCCAGTTTCAAATCACATAATCTAGTATCTTCCTCTAGACCATTGCAAATGTTACATATGGATCTATTTAGCCCATGATAAACCTCAATTCTGTGCATTTTATAGGGGGTAATTATGTTGTATTTCAATGCATTTGAATATGATTATTATTGTATTTCACCTTTTTCCTAAGTTTTTATAGAATTGATGTTTAAACGCAACTTTATGGACAATTGATAAAAGTTGGAGGTGTATGAACTGAAAAGAGGAATTTTCTGAAGTCTGGAGCTCGAAGCACGCCCGTGCACAATGAAGCACACCCGTGCATGCCTAGCAATTCAACCTTTCCATACACGCCCTAACAAAAAGTCTCAAGTTGACCTCTGAAGAACAAGTATCGCCGTGCCAAGAAGAAGCACGACCGTGCTGGAGTGAAGCAACGACGTTCTGAAAGAAGCAAGGCCATTCTCAAAGAAGCACGACCGTACATAATGGGAAGCAAGCCCGTTGTAACATCCCGATTTTCTGTAACTCTAATCGAGTTGGTTAATCTCGATCTGGGCTCTGCTTGATTGTATGACTTGTTTGGTATTAGTTTAAGACCTAGTTGAAAGCTTAGGAATAGGCTTGAATCAGGTTGGAAGTGCCTAAGGTGTAACACGAGAAACTGGAGAAGTCAGAAGTTTGGAAAGTTCTTCCCAGTTGAGCACTACGCTTAAGCGTGGGCAGAGTGCATGCTCAAGCGTGCCAAATCTTAGACATTGGCATGTTTAACGCTCAAGCATGCTGAGTGCATTTGCCAGCTGGTGTGAGTTCTGACGCGTGTGTGACACGTGTCAAGCTAGGGTGAAGGCGGAGTGGACAAGGCTCCACGCTTAAGCGTGGAAGAACCCTACACTCAAGCGTGGGCACGCTCAAGCGTGCTGGTTTCCCATGCTAAAGCGTGGACAACAGCTCAAGTTTAGGAACTTTTTCCTTCTTCCTCATTCTTGCACGAAACTCTTAAGAGTTTTTAACAGAATTGCAGAGCTTTTAGAGAGATAAACAATGTTTCTTGAGAGAGGAAGCATGGTTTCAAGGTGATCGAGGCATCGGAACACGTTTTCGACTACACCGTTGCGATCGCGACGAAGTTCTCTATGAATTCGTCTGAACGATTTCTCGATTCGCCAAAGGTAAATTCGAATCCCCAACATGTGTTCTTCGTGTTTCTTCGAGTTTCTACCTTTTCTCTTGAGTTTTGGGGTTGCCCTAGAGCTAACACAATTGCACATGTGTTGTGCTCGTGGTTAGGGCAAAGTTTGCACTCGTGATTGTCCGAGGTTGGGAGGTTGAGGCCGTCGCTAGGGAGGAGCAACGAGGCTGTTCCGAAGCTGTCCTTGGTGGTGGTGGTGGTGGCTGCGTGTGGTGGTGAGCCGGTGGTCGCGTGGAAATTCACGCCAAGTTTTCCGATGGGGAGAAAGAGGATTGTTGGAGTCGAGGAGGGAAAAGTAGCGTAGTTGTTATTTTTGGAATGTGTAGGGTGTTGGTGTAAGCCCTAATAGCCAATATATATTTTGGATATATATATATATATATATATATATATATATATATATATATATATATATATATATATATATATATATATATTGTATCATGACTTTATTCTATATTTTTTATATGAGGCAGTTATTTATTATGTTGTATTTGATGATCATATTTATAGCATAATAAAGTCCATAGAATAAGTAGTTCATTTAATGGAATGTCAAGTATGACTTTACGTGGGATGCCATTGAATTATAGAACACTATTCTTAAATATCCATAGTCAAGTATTATTATTAATAAGGACAATAATAATATATTGAGACTATTATGTGAGTGTACTGATGATCACATTTCACGGATCATAGATATAAGATATCAAGTCTTCACATAGGTATAAATATTAGTGGAATATTTATACTGGAGTGACCTGCTATGAGAACGTTGCATAATAGTTATGTAAGTGTCATAAGCGATTCTCATGGTGACCATAGTGAAGTAGTCCTTCGACTTGAAGTCACTATGATTCCTAACATATGTAGTTGTAGGCTTTAATACTATTAAACGTTGTCTGTAACAGGACAATTATAAAGATAGTTATTGGGCCTGCAATGAAACATGTTGAGGAATGTGAGTGATGTAGATAGGATTCGTCCCTTCTACATAACAGGGGTAATGTCTATAGGCCTCTTGATGGTATGCGACGTAGAAATATATGGCCATGCTAAGGTGGACAATATGAGATATTGGGCCCACATGATCGTACGTCAATTACTAAATCAAGAAATAAATAATTGAACTTAACAAGGATGACATATTTATGCCTTGTGTTCAATTAAAGGCAATGAAACGAAAGGATGTTGACTGCACATTATATATGGTTGCAATATGATTTTATTGTATCACCAATATTCTAATTAATTGGGTAGCAATGATGTATTGCTAGATGTTGCTCATTGTTTATAATATTAATTGATTATTAATATGATTAATAATAATTAATATTATTGCTAATTAATTGAGAACCTATAGGGCCACACGCATAGAGCAAATGTTCAGGGAGTTAATTTTTGATTAATTAAATATGATTTAATTAAATAATTAAAATGGGATCAATTAATTGATTAATTAAATATGATTTAATTAATGATTAAACATTGGGCCTGTAGCGTACAGTAGCCCAACTGGGTTAGGTTAAGTGAGTGACAGCTATTAGTAAGTTGTGCACGTCACATAAGGTACACACAACACAGAGCACTCATAACGGCCATTGTACACCCTTGACAGGCACGCCATCTTTTCTCTCTTTGTGTGTCGTGCCTCTCCCAATCCTGATAGCTACCACTATGCTATCTCTAACGCTGGTCTGCTCGTGTGGACTGAGTAGAGTTATTGCTACTTTGCAATATTGGTGAAAGAGAAGAACCTCTTCCTTTGTGGTGATAGCAGCAGTGTTCCTCGGATATGCTGCTCTATAGCTGTGCAGATCAAGTTGCCATTCACACCGTAGCAATGTTCGTGATTTACCAGTGCTGCTGACGTGCTCACAGTGTTTGTGGTAAAGCTACGCTTCAAGAGGTAAACACAATATCCTTGTGATTCATGTGTGATACGTGGCCCTTTAGTAAAGAGGTTTCTCCGCTCAAGAGGTTTTTATAAATTGTTTTTAAAAATTATCCCTCTTGAAACCCCAACATAGGAAAGCCCTAACCTTACTACAGGTTGAGCCTCGATGAAGTACCTAAACCCTAGGTTCAGTTTACTTTGGGCTGTCACCGCTAGATTGAAACCCTAGGTTAGATAATGGTTGATCGAAGACGAAATGCTTTGTATGACTGCTGTGTTGCAAATTGTGATAATTACTATCTGTCTACGTGCCAATATGCCTACTTGGTTTATGATATGCCATGCTGTTATGCTATGCCTGTTGTATTGTTGTTGCTGCTATTGTTGTTGCATTGGTTGTTATGAGGTTATGGTGGTGTGCCTAAGTTAAGTTTTTGAGTGGCTGTAAGCCCTATATGAGCGAGTTGATACCATGAATGGTTCTGCTGTTATGATGTGATGTGCTGGATAAGCTGGTGCTATGGCTAGTGATGATGCGTGGCATCGAATGTTGATATGTTGTTAAGCGTTTAGGCGTGAGGATCTGGTATCATCTCGTTGAGGTTGTTTGCTGCATATCATAGTTGCCAAGTGGTGAGACCATATGACAGGTAGTATGGGCTGCCAATGTCATGCGAAGTTAGTTGTACTTGAGTGCGGGTATGGAGAGTGGAAGGGGCGGTCAAGTGAGTGACCTTGGGGATGTTGCTGGTCTCGGGAATAATCTACAGTGACGGGTGGGGTTGCTCCCATCGTGTCGTGATGCCCGATCCAGTCCGGTTTGCCCGACTAATCCCTGAGCTTTTCACGTTCCAGTCTAACGTTCCGGGGCGGCCAAGACACTCCAGTCCCGGGCTCGGGAGGGGTCTGCACTCTTATTGGTCACAGAGAGCAGTTCGGTTTCTTGGACAAACTAACTCATGTTCCGGTGTGGAACATTGTGTGGTGAAATTCGGCCGACATGCTGCATGGGAATAGTATCCCTGTCTAGAGGATTTGATTTGAGGGAGAGATTAATGGAGATAGATGTTTGCTGCATGTGTTGACTCGAGCGATGTTTGACTGCGTGAGATATCAGTTATATGTGCCATACCTACTATATATGTTACTTGTTTACTATTCTACTGTTGTCGTACCTTTGTCTTTGCACTGTATTGTTATCTCCCTATCTTTCCTTTGTTTGCTTGTTTCCGTTCTTCAATCGCATGAAGACGATGAGCCTTCAACTTTTAGAGACGGACCCGAGGAAGCACCCTTTCTTCATGGCGGCACCAAGGATGTCGGTGTTGGGGGAGTGATAAACCACAATTCTATGCATTTTATAGGGAGTATTTGGGTTGAATTTTGATGCATTACATGATGATATTATTGTATTTAACCCCTTTTACTTAAGTTTTGACAGAATTGACGTTTACAGGCAGTTTGATGAACTTATGAAGACAGATGAAAGTTTTTGAGTTAAAAGGAAGAGAATACTAAAGTTCTGAGCTCATGCACGGCCATGCCAGACATGAGCACGCCCGTGCAAGTCTTCCAGCTCAACCATCCAAACAAAGCCTTACAAAAATGACATAATGCTGACCTCTGAAGATGAAGCACGCCCGTGCCAAACACCAACACGCCCGTGCCAAAGTGAAGCAAGGTCTGACTCAGAGAAGCAAGGCCTGACTGAAGCAAACACGCCCTTACAACTAAAGAGCACGGCCGTGCAGAAGGATGAGCACGCCCGTGTTGGTGCTCGTGCACTAGAACGTAGTTTTACGAAGTTGGTGTGCCCGTGCAGAATTGAGCACAACCTGACATAAAAAAGAGCACGGCCGTGCTGACAAATGAGCACGTCCGTGCTGGCTGCGCAGAAGACCTAATGTTGGGCCCAATTTTCATATTTTCCTATAAATAGAGACCCTTTGTACCTCTATGAAGACATGGTTAGGGAATTGTTTCTCGATGACGGACATAGGCGAGGCTTCCTACGTGTTAGAACTCAGGATCTATAGAGATAGATCACTGAAGTTGATGTGCCTTAGTTAGAGTACATATGTTCATAAAGTGCTTAGGCGCTTTAACATGCATGGCTCGAAGAAGGGTCTCTTGCTTATGTCCCAAGTGTTGTCAAGAATATTCTCAAGTACTTTAGAAGAACTAAGAATTCTTTCTTGGTCTATGGCGGTGAGGAAGAGCTCGTTGTAAAGGGTTACACTGATGCTAGCTTCCAAACAGATAAAGATGATTCCAAATTGCAGTCTCGATTAGTGTTTTGCCTGAATGGTGGCGCTGTTAGCTGGAAGAGTTCTAAGCAGGAAATAGTCGATGATTCTACTACAAAGGCTAAGTATATTTCTGCCTCAAATGCAACCAAGGAGGCCGTTTGGATCGGGAAGTTCATTATTGAACTTGGTATTGTTACTAGCATTGTGGACTTGATTGACCTTTATTGTGATAATAATGGTGTGATTGCGCAAGCCAAGGAACCCAGATCTCACCAACGGTCCAAACATATACTTAGACGCTTCCATCTCATTCGAGAGATTATCGATAGAGGAGATGTGAAGATATTAGGGGTGTTCGCGGATTGGATTGGATTGGATTGGTTTCGAGCAAAAAACCATCGGATCCAAAGATGGAAACAACCTGTGGTTTGGATTGGATCGGTTTACTTACTTTAAAGAAATCGATCCAATCCAATCCAATCAAATGCGGTTTGGATTGGATTGGTTAATTCGTTTTTTTATCGATACATTGTTACATAGTTATATTACGTCAAAGATCATATTACAAGCTAAATTGAACAGAACATTAAACCTGTATATACATTTAATTTCATGTAGTTTGGTTCGGATTTTCATATTCTCAGTTATACCTTGTTTTATTTTCATCATCAAAACAACATATCAAATTATCAATCCATAGTAACGTTTTTTAGCATATCACATATTGACATTTTTCACCTTACTACTAACAGACATATCAAATACACCATATCAAAATGTCTAACAACATTTTTCAACATTTCATAAGAACATTTTTCATCAGATCATTAACGTAGTTCTAGTTCCTATGTAAATGCATGAAATCTTTTAGGTACATGAATAACTATACAAATTCCAATACATCTATTTGAAAATTCCAACAAAAATATTAAATACAACGAGGATGTTCATTCATAAAAATATAAAAAACAATGCTTAAGTATGATTAGTATTATAATTTTAAAAAATAATAATATATGTATATAGTAGGTCGGTTTGGATTGGATTGGATTGGATTGGATCGGTTTTCACTAGGGGATCTGAAATTCGATCTAATCCAATGACAAAAATGTGGTTTTTGCAGTTTTCATTTTTTTCAGGTTTTGGTTTGTTCGGTTTTCAATTTTTCGGTTTTTCGGTTCAATTGTTGCAGTTTGAATTGGTTTGGATCGGTTAATGAACACCCCTAGAAGATATGCAAAGTATTAACACTGGACAATGTCACAGACTAGTTGACCAAGCCTCTTGCTCAACAGAAGTATGACACTCATACTAGATTGATGGGTATTAGATTTATGCCCGATTGGCTCTAGCGCTAATGGGAAACTGTTGGTGTAAGTCTTAGTGGTCAATCTATTTATTAGATTTACAATTGTATCGTGACTATGTTTTATATTATTTATAATATGAGGCATTTCAGTTTATTATGTTGTCTCTTTTGTATATAATAAAGTCCTAAGAATAGTAAGTTCAGTTCAATAGAACATCAAGTGTGACTTGATCGTGAGACCCTATTGAACATTAGAATATTATTCTTAAATCATCTGTAGTCAAGTATTATTGTTATTTTGGACAACAATAATTCATCGAGACTATTATGTGAGTAGACTGATAATCACATCTCACGGGTTATGGATATGAGATATCAAGTCTTCACATTGTTATAAATATTAGAGTAATATGTATATGTACTGGATTGACCCACAATGAGAATGTTGCATAATAGTTATGTAAGTGTCATAAGCGCTTCTCATGGCGACCATAGTGAAGTAGTCATTTGACTTGAAGTCACTACGATTCCTACATGTGAAGTTGTAGGCTTTAATGCTATCAAACGTCATCCGTAACAGGATGATCATAAAGGTAGTTATTAGGCTTGCAACGAATCATCTTGAGGGATGTGAGTGATGTAAATAGGATTCATCCCTCCTACATCACATGAACAATGTCATGGGCCTCTCGATAGAGTGAGATGTGACAATGCATGGTCTTGCTGAAATGGGTCAATACGAGATATTGGACCTGCTTGGATTACACATCTACTTGGATATCAAGGAACATATAATTGGACTTAATAGGGATGACACATTTATGTCTTGTGTTCACTTATTACATATGGACAAAGGGACATTAAATACACGATAATTTGGTTGTGGTAAGGTTAAAATCGAATCAGCGATTTTTCTCATAAATTGGGTAGCAATGATGCATTGCTAGATGTCATTTATTGTTTATAATATTTGATATTATAATTAATACTTGATATTATTATACTATTTAATATTATTGCTAATTTAGTGGGAACCAATATGGTCACACGTATAGAGCAAATAGTTTGAGAAGAATTAGTTTACTAAATATGATCTAATAAATAATTCCAATTTGGGCTTGTACACTACAAGCCCATCAAGTTATGGCAAGTAGAGTGAAGGAGTGCTACAACTTTAAATAGCTAGCACGCCTCCCTCACCGCTAGACAAACTACACATATGTGACACACATTAGTGAAATGCACTTCACTCTTGATATCACGCCAAACCCTGTAGCCATCATCTAGCATAAGACGGATTCCTCCAACAAACGTTTCCTTGCGTGGACTGAGTAGAGGTGCTACCCCTATCACGGCACTGGTGATTCGGAGCTAGCACGCTTCAAGGATTGCTTTGAAAGCACGTTTCAAGATGTAAACACAATAGCCCTTATGGGATTCATGTTTTGTAATGTGCGACCCATGGTTATATGGTTTTCTTCCGCCTTGATACGTGATTTTAAATGAGGATTGTCTCATGAAAACCCAACAAGTTGCTCACCTAGATCGTTTTGTTTTATTATGGGGGAAATATTACATTTCCTCAAGCATACATTATCATAGGGAAAATTTTAATAGCGCTTGTCCAAAGAACCACTATTATAGCTATAACTTTTAATAATGGTTTTCCAAAGAAGTGTTATTAAAGTTGGAGCGCATTTTTAGAAAAAATACATGAGGTTCGTTTTGTTGTTGAAACACTATTAAAAATATACCTTTAAATAATATATTCCTTGGGAAGAGCTATTAAACATCTCCAAGCATTTTTTTAAAGCGTTTTTTCCTGAAATCGCTATTAAATGTGCTCTATTAAATACTACCTCCGGTCCATATTATAAGAAACAAAGGATACAATTTTTTGATCCAAAATATAAGAAACATTCATCAATTTTTAGATATATTAAATGCTCATTTTTAATTATATCCTTATTTATAATATGATTCATATTTACGAGATACATATATTAAATGCTCTGTATAGACTTTGTTTATTATTATTGACTTGAGTGATTGATGAATTAAGTTAGTGAAATTTGTGTTGGTGCCATTAATTATAATCCATTATTTATGAAAAAAATATTTTTAAAAAATAAATTAAATATTTAAAAATATTAATTGAAATTATCTTATTTTAAATTCTTTTGTTGATTTGTGTGATTTATTCTTATCTTTCATATAATATGAAACAAATGTAATATTGATTATGCTATTTAAGATTGATTGTGACATTGTGTTAAGGGTTGAAGAACGACATAGTGTACGATAAAGCGGCCATTATAATGACAGCACCCATCACCTGATTTGGAAGGAGAGATTTATCATGAACGCATTTATTGAATATATTTTGTCATGACACCTGCTGCTAGCAATTATCGGAGAGAAGAGCATTTTGGCTTAATAAATATTAGAAAAAATATATTAATTTTCTTATTTTTTTTCTAAATTATATTTTGCGTGTAATTACGGAATTTGATTCCTTGAAGTAATAAATGACATTTTGAGGGTTAATCTCTTTCAATTAGATTTTTTTCATATATAAGAATTAGGAATCGAACCCCTAATCACTTACTTAAGGGTTCAAATGCGTTAACTCACACGAATAACTTTCACTTCAGCAAATATATTCATCTCTCTCAACTATTTATATTATCTGTGATCACATGAGGGAGAAAGAACCTGTCAGTGGTGGTGGACGACAAGAACCTCAGGCTTAGCCAGCTCAAATCCTGCACAAGAGTGGACTCCTCCATTTCCAAATGACATGTACGAGTTTGGTCTCGGTGGAAAATGCAGCATCCCATAAGCAAAGCCAACCGCCCAACCCCATATCTCTTTAACACCTCTTGTTGAGAAAAAAGGAAAGAGAAATTAAATATTGTACTCAGAAACAAATTGACCCCGATTCGGATCTCTCATTTTTTCTCTCTCATTGTGAGAGAGATTTGGTGTATTCAAATTCGCTTTAATTTTTTTTATCCTCAATGGAAACTTTTCTTTTAAATTTGTTGAGAAGTCTTATACCAAAAAAACAAAGTAGGTGGTAAGTCTGCCGGGGAAGAACCAACTTGTCAAAGTTCACATGCAAATGCAGATTTTGATGAATAATGCTGCAACGACAGCAATTCAATGTTTTTTTTTATTATTATTTTTCTTGCATTATTTTAATATTATTTCTGGAACTCCGGATATATGAAATTTGTTGTGAAAATCGTGATCTATCACCCGCTATTATAGGTGCTTTTGAGTTAATAAAAGAATCTGTTATTTACTAATCAAGCACCCTTATTCAGTCATTGAGAAAATAAATAAATATGCATATAAATCCAACAAAATAGATTGCGCTAGCTGTCAGCAGAGAAAGTCACTATAATTCAGATCCTATCTTCTGCTTTCTTCTCTCCCCTGCTTGTGACTTCTACCCCCCATCCCTGCCTCCCCTTCCGAGATGGACACAGTCAGTTGTATACTGCTATTTCTTTTCACCCTCATCTTTGTTCAAGGGCTTCATTCACTACTTTTCAAGAGCAGCAAAGCAAATCACAAGCTTCCACCAGGACCAATAGGTCTTCCCATCTTTGGAAACCTCCTCCAACTTGGTAAAAAGCCCCACCAAACATTGGCCAATCTAGCCAAGACACATGGTCCAATAATGAGTTTGAAGCTAGGCCAAGTGACCACCATAGTCATGTCTTCAGCTGAGACAGCCAAAGGAGTGCTCCAAATCCATGACCAGTTCATGTCAAACAGAAATATTCCTGATGCAATGAAAGGTGCTAACCATGACGAGTACAGCTTACCCTTCATCCCAGTTTCCCCACGTTGGAGAGACCTAAGGAAGATATGCAATGGCCAAGTATTCTCCAACAAGAATCTTGATGCAAGTGAAGAACTTAGGGTAAAGAAGGTACATGAACTTTTCAATCACATCCATCAAAGCAGCTTAAAGGGTGAAGCCGTAGATGTTGGAAGACTAGCTTTCAAGACAACAATAAATTTGTTGTCGAACACAATCTACTCAAAGGATTTGATTCACTCTGTAAATAAAGCAGGAGAGTTCAAGGAGTTAGTGGCCAACATTATGAAAGAAGTTGGAAGAGCAAACTTGGCAGATTGTTTTCCTGTGTTGAAGATTGTTGACCCTCATGGCATTAGGAGGCGCACAGGTACTTACTTTGGGAAGTTGTTGACCATCTTCAGGAGCTTGGTGAAGGAGCGATTGAAGCTGAGGAAAGAAAGTGGTTACTTCACAAGAAATGATATGTTAGATTCCATGCTCAATAATGCTGAAGAGAACAGCCAAGAAATGTATAAAGATATGATTGAACGTTTGTCATTGGTATTTTCTTTCTGACCCTTTTCTATTTTCGGAATTCCGCTCTCTTTGCTAATGAGAAGCCTTAGATTTTAGTAGCATTTCTGGTTTTTTAATTGCAAAAGGTAATTATATCTGCAGATAAAAATATCTACATCAATTTTAGTGTTTTGCTTATTTTATTATTTAAAAAGAAGTGAGGTAAAAATAATATAAAGAGCTTGACATGTAAATATTATTGTACTATTACTTGAATAACTAATTCGAACAATTTCTCGTCACACTTAATAGTTTTATACAACTTCGCGAGGAATTCTTAGAATCATTTTCAAAACACATTTTCGATATTAATGCTCTTGTAAAATATCAGACTTACTAATTGGGAAAATGGTTTCTGGAAGTTGCTTTTTTTTTTTTTCATATCTTGTTTACATCTATTTATTTGGGATAAAAGAAATAGATAATGTATTGGGAATTATATATGTCTAATTTTATTTCCTAAAAAAATATTAAAAAATAAAGAAAATAAGGTATAAATAACATTTTTGTACTAATTATACATATTTGTTAGGACTTGTTTGTGGCTGGAACAGACACAATTACATCTACTGTAGAATGGGCAATGGCCGAGTTACTTCACAACCCAAATATTATGTCAAAAGCAAAAGCAGAGCTAGAGCAAACTATTGGCAAAGGTAACCTAGTTGAAGAATCAAACATTGGTAGACTACCTTACTTGCATGCAATAATAAAAGAGACTTTCCGGTTACACCCAGCAGTTCCACTTTTACTCCCTAGAAGAGCCGAAGTGAATCTAGAGATGAATGGTTATACAGTCCCAAAGGGTGCACAAGTACTAGTTAATGTGTGGGCTATTGGTAGGGATCCAAATTTGTGGGAGAATCCGAATTCATTTTCACCAAAGAGGTTCTTGGGATCAGAAATTGACTTTAAAGGTCGAAGTTTTGAGCTCACACCATTTGGTGCTGGGCGGCGAATATGCCCTGGCTTGCCATTGGCAATAAGGATGTTGTTCTTGATGCTGGGTTTGCTTATCAACTCCTTTGATTGGAAGCTTGAAGGTGGAATTAAACCAGAGGATATGGATATGGATGATAAATTTGGACTTACCTTAGAGAAGGCTCAACCTGTCCGAGCAGTTCCAATCAAAGCAAGCAGTTAATGTTGCAAAGTTATATTGTTTCTTTCTTTAACCATAGCACCATGTTTATTCTGTCCAATGTAGTCCATTCCTGATGAAGTATTACGAGACTCAATCGCATCTTGCCCACTAAATGAGAAAATGAATAATAGTCCATCACATGGGATATTGTCATGATCGAAGTTAGTAGCTAGTTTGTTCAAGAATATAATATCAACAACATAGTCAGTTTGACTTCATGATATTAAATATGATAATTAGACCATGCATTTACACTCTCTTTGGTTTAGAAAAGAAAATGAGAGGAAAGAAAGTGAAAGGACAAAAAGGGGAAGGAAAGAAAAAAAGGTAGAAAATGAGATGATTATTTAGTTGTTAGATATGAGTGAAAATGAAAAAAAAAATAAAACTAAATTTTTTCTCTGCTTTTGTTTTTTTTTTTATACATTCTCTCCTTTTGTTTGATTGTGTGAAAAGTGAGAATAAAGGAAATATATATTTATGAAATGACATAAATACTCTTAAGTAAAAATGAGTTGTAATAAATATAATAAATATGTTCCTTTGATTGCTCTTTCTCTTTTTCAAGTGGAACTATATTATTGTCCAGAAGAGTTGTGTTTCCTTCATAATCTTTGTTAGCAAGATAAATAGCATTAGGAGCATCCCAAATGTCCTTAGAACTAGAGCAATTTTTAATTTTATCATATACTGATTTTTCATACAGTTTGTTAAAATCTGCATAGCTCTAATATTTAAGGGAAAACATTTTTTATCAAATTCGTTCCATTGTGATTTGGGTGTGTAAATAAAACCATTTAGCACCATATCCCACAAATCAAAATCTATTGCTTGCATAAAAATTTCCATCTTAGCTTTCCAATAAGCGAAATCCACACCGTCAAAAAAATGGTGGTTTATCAAAATTAAAACAACTCATTTTTTCATCAAAGATGATCTTTTAATCTAAGTTGTTAAGCTTCTAACCAGAGTCAAACCTCTGATACCACTTGTTGGCCCAGACAACCATTATCCAACAGGGGGTGAATTGGATTTATAAAATTTCTAGATTATTTAGCAAAAAGGATTTCTCTATTAAAACTTAATGCGCATAAAATGAAAATAATCGAAACAATAAATAATAGGATAAACAATAAATCAAAATATAAAGGAGATAGGGAAGAAAAACTTGCAAACCAGATTTATCCTGGTTCAGTCATCCACCATTGGTGACCTACGTCCAATCCCCAAAATATGTTTCCAGGTTTTATCCACTAATACTAAGCTTGCATGTGCTTGAAAATCTTTACACTATTGAGCACTCTAACCACGCCTTATATATGGGATACCTCACTCACGTGTAAGAGCCTCAACAATCTTTAACACTCTCTCTCGCGCCTCCGACATACCTGATCACCCGCGCTTCTGAGCCTAAAGTCGCACATCAAAGGGATGTCTCATCCTTACAACAAAAGGATACCTCACCTTCTAATCAAAGGGATACCTCACCCTCAATTTAAGGATACCACACCCTATTATAGAGTTGATATAAGAGTAGAAGAAATTTGAAACACTAACAATGCAGATAATACAAGTTGAAGAACCTATGAGTATGATGAACTTCGTCACACAATTTGGCTCAAAATATTATAATTTTTGCTCAATGTTCTTCTGTCACATTTTCGTATGAAAGCACCTCTTTTATAAGTTTGTAAGATCAGAATATTGGAAAAAATAATGGCAAGTGCTGATTTTGAGAAACTGTCTGTTGTATAGAGAAAATGCCCGTTGTCAATTTTCAATAAAATTAATGTAAAACATTTTCCAGAGAATGTTGATTGATTAGAAATTTGTGTGACAATCGATTGAGATTTTGGAGTAAATCGATTGAAAGAATATTGAATGACATTAGATTGAAAGAAGTATACTCAATCGATTGGAAATTGACTTGCCTATATATACAAATGGTCAATCGATTAAATAAATTGACTTGCCTATTTACATCAATTGAAATATTCAGTCAATTGATTGAAAAAGTGATTTCAATTGATTTAAGACCATGCGCAGTCGATTGAGTAAAAAAAAGAAATGTATACTTGATTGTCGACCTTCTTAAAATATACTTCTCAGGAATGACCTTAACATCATTCGCTTCAAACACTTTAAGTGCATGTGAACAAAGTATGCCAAATGTCTCAAACTTTCTACAACTACAAGATATGGAGGTTGAAGCACGATCAAATGATACTATCCAAGATCCTTCGTGGTTGACCATAGTGATGACATATTGACATAAAGAGTGAGACTCATTTCTCTCTAATATGCATAAAGCTAAGAATAACTTAAACTCGTTCTGGAACAAATCAAATACAGTGTGGGTGTATACTTTTGCCATTTGTATCAGTATTTGTGACAACTCATATCTTAAGATTGCAAGCTTATGCAATGACTCATACTCACAAGTCAACTCGTTGCCTCTCTTCTCTTCAACAACTCGTTCAAAGTGTCTGAAGAATTGGATAATATCCACATTTGGTTTCATACAAGATTTGAAGTGGGAATTCAAGCTTTCACTAAGTTGGGTACTTCACATCCCAAGTGTAAATGCTTCCTTCATATAACACGAAGCCCATTTTTCTTTTATAGCATAAACTGATTTTATCCGGTTATTTTCATGAACATTATAGTGGTTGATCAAGTCGGTCCAAGCTGCCTCAAAATCTACTTCAATGTCAAAGTCATACATGCATTTCTTGAAATCCCTTAAAAAATAACTTTCTCCCTTCATTAAGTTTCTAAGGTGTTTAATTCCGTTTTGCAACAAGTGCCAGGTGCATAAACCATGGCGAGTCTCAGGCATCACTTCAGCAAGTCCCCTGGCCGTTGCCTGATCTTGGTCAGTAAAAATGGTCCTCAGTTTTTTGTTGTTGTGTGCTTGTAAGAATGTCTCAAACAACCATTTAAATGATTCAATTGTCTCATCATACAATAGTGCTGCACCAAAAATGACTGAACCGCTATAGTGGTTGAAACCAGAAAAAAGAGCAAGTGGTCTATTAGCACGGTTGGTACAATATGTAGTATCCAATGACATAACGTCACCAAAATACCCGTAATCCAACACCATATTTGCATCACTCCAAAACACATTTGTGATTTGTTCTTCTATATCCATCTGGTATGCATGGAAGAAAGACGGATTCTCTAATAATTGTCGCTGAAAATATTGCGAAAGACATCCAGCCTTGCCGTACACCATGCTTCTTTGTCTTCTTGCATTAAGGTAATTTTTTACATCCAATCGTGTATATCCAAGATTAGCTCTATGCCCTGCATGTGTTCTCATAAGTTGAAATGTTGACTTCTGCCTTAATCCAGAGTCATCAGCCAAATCAATCTCATATGCTTGGACTTCGATTATCTTTCTATGTGATGCAAGCATGTGTATTGTATCTGGAAGTTGTAGAGGGTGGTTATGATCTTCTACAAATTCATGAATGACAAACATTCCATTCTTTATATGAAGTGAAATCCTTGATTTGCAATCCGTCCTAGTCTCGGCTCTGTGGTTGTTAGCGAAAGCATCTCTCTTGTCTGTCTTTCGTAACCCTTCCTTGCAACAAACAAATCTACACGATGATACAGTCCCGTCTTTCTTACTTTTGTTCATGTAACGTTTTCTAACTCTAAAGCCAACATGTGCACTATATGCGAGCCAAAATTGATATGCTGCCTCTACATTGTCAAATTCCATACCAACCCTTGGTTTCCAATCAACACTTGAAAATGTCATGTTTGATCAAACTCCCCAAATGAAAACCTGACAAGTGCATAAAAAATTAAATAATATAAATTTTTTAATTATTCTATTTCTAACTATATAAAATAATAATTATTATTATTATCAAAGAAAAGCCTTCATCACAAAAGAAATTTTTTTTTTTTGGAGGAATCTGATGACAAGATTTCACTACTATAAAGCGATGAGTTCATATATCAGTACATATAAGAATGTAAATTCTACTGGATGGAGGAGTGTTGTCTCGCAAAATGGAGAGAAAAGAGAGACTCTAACCAGATTAAGGAATCGTAACACTATGGATGCAACGACGTCTGAACCGTGGTGACGGTCGGAGCGGCGGTGGCAGCGTCACGACGGCGATGGAGGGTGGGAGGGTGGTTCTGGTATGAGAAGTCGTAACAGGGATTTTGGTTTCTTTTTTCGTTTTTTACTTTTTTTTAACCCTTTTTTTTTCAAAAAATAATGTTGTGCCATGTGGCACTTTATGGACCGTCAGATTAATCTGACGGACCAGAAGCAAGGAAAGGCACCTGCCTTTCCCGCGCTCAAGTCAGACGATCTGCTCCCCAAAAAATATGGTGTATTAAAGTCAAACATATTAATTTCTTTCACAAAAAAACACTTTTCAACTTGAATTTATTTTGACAACAACAAGTTGCTAATTTATATGTTTTACTTAAATTAATTAATTGAGCACAAGTATGTTTTAGTCCATCATATATTTACAAGACATCTAAAACCTAATATATTTACCCAATATTTGCTTGAGGTCTTGAAGCTTGAAACTTTGATACTCCTAGCTTATTTATTTGTTGCCTTGCTAACCTTTGAGTACCTTCATGCTTGTAATTTATATTTTCTTTTTGTCCTGCATGCTTATGGTTAGTGTTTGTTATTTACCAAAACATAATCAAATGTATCATCAAGCAATATTCTATTTTATAAATATATGTATATGACATGTTTCCACTATTAATAATTAGCACATTTCAACAAAAAATATTTGACATTATCAAAACTTAACATATTGAAACCTATGGGGTTTCACATGATAATAATGGAGTAATTGCGCAAGCCAAGGAACCTAAATCTCACCAGCGATCCAAACACATACTTAGACACTTCTATCTCATTCGAGAGATTATTGATAGAGGAGATGTGAAGTATGCAGAGTAGATATACTAGACAACATTGGAGACCCACTTACGAAGCCTTCTTGCTCAACAGAAGCATGACGCTCACACTAGGTAGATGGGTATTAGGTTTATGCCTAATTGGCACTAGTGCTAGTGGTAGATTGTTAGTGTAAGCCCTAGTGGCCAATCTATTTATTAGATTTATATTTTGAATCATGACTTGGATTTAAATATATTGGATTTATATATTTATATATGAGACATTCATTTATTATGTTATTGTTATGATCATATATATAGCATAATAAAGTCCTTAGAATAGACAGTTCATTTAATGGAATATCAAGTGTGACTTGATCGTGAGACCCTATTAAACTATAGAACGTTTTTCTTAAAGTATCCGTGGTCAAATATTATTATTAATTAGGACAATAATAATACATCGAGACTATTATGTGAGTGACATGATGATCACACCTCACGGGTCATGGATATATGATATCAAGTCTTCACATATGTATAAATATTGGTGGAAGATTTATATTGAATTGACCCGCTATAAGAACGCTGCATAACAGTTATGTAAGTGTCATAAGCGTTTCTCATGGTAACCATAGTGAAGTAGTCCTTAGACTTGAAGTCACTATGATTCCTACATGAGTAGTTGTAGGATTTAATGCTATCAAACGTTATCTGTAACATGATAATCATAAAGGTAGTAATTGGGCCTGCAATAAATCATGCAGAGAGATGTGAGTGATGTAGATAGGATTCGTCCCTCCTACATAACAGGAGTAATGTCTATGGCCACTCGATGGTGCGAGACTTGGGAATGCATGGCCATGCTAAGTTGGGAAAATATGAGATATTGGGCCCAAATGATTACACGTCTACTCCTTCATCGAGAAACATATAATTAGACTTAACAAGGATGACACATTTATGCCTTGTGTTCAATTAAGATATTGTGACGAAGGGACATTGGCTGCACTGTAAATATGGTCGAAGTTAGGGTTGTATCGTATCACCGATATTCTCATTAATTGGGTAGCAATGACGTATTACAAGATGTTGCTCATTGTTTATAATATTAAATGGGATTTAAAATTATTTCTAACTTAATGGGAATCTATAGGGTCGCATACATAGAGCAAATGATCGGAAAAGTAATTTAATTAATTAATTATGATTTAATTAATAATTAAAAAATGGGCCTGTAGAGTAAAGGGGCCCCTTAGGGAAAAAGGGCTAGTGAGTGATAGCCTATATAAAGCTATGCATGTCACTTAAGCACACAACCAACATAAGTCACATAAAGCAGTTGCTAATCCTAGTAGCCGCTCCCCTTGTGTGTGCCGCGCCCTCTCCCCTTTCCTGATAGC
The DNA here is from genome assembly GCA_039655645.1 of Ammopiptanthus mongolicus. Lineage (NCBI taxonomy): Eukaryota > Viridiplantae > Streptophyta > Magnoliopsida > Fabales > Fabaceae > Ammopiptanthus > Ammopiptanthus mongolicus. Next base: position 46,168,251 of record CM077348.1, on the reverse strand, counting down.
TAGCACCACGCTATCTCCTATGGTGGTTGTAGTTGCCGTATTCATCAGATCTGCTGCCCTGTAGTTGTGTTGATCAAATTGCTATCATCTTCGTAACAGTGTTCATGATTAACCAGTGTTGCTGACATGCTCACAGTGTTTGTGGTAAAGTTTCGCTACAAAGGTAAACCCCTATAACATAGGTCATGCTTATTTGTTGAGATCTTGTAAAAGGGAATTTTTGTTTTCCTCCAACGGGTCATAAATCGTTTATCTCCCGTGAATTCCCAACAGAAAGAAGTTCCAAAGTGTTAGATTTAATTAATTCGGATGTAATAGATTTACATGGTTGGCCCACTATAGGTGGTAAATGTAACACCCCCTCAGTGCTACGTCCCAAACTCGATGCGAAAAACATATTCAATTAAAATTGCTGGTTGCTTTTGGAAAATATTTTAAGTAATTAACTATGTTCGAAAATGTGGGTTAAAAAAAACTTCTTCACGCTATAATCATTAAGTACAGGAAAGATGGAGTAAACGAGTAAACACCCGATTTGCTCCCTGAAATTGTAGGGTCGTATCAACTTAGTCCCCCACATTATCAATATTCCAAAATGATCCTTGGAATTCCAAAATGTAGCAAATGCATCCCTGACATTATTCACTTAGTTTCAAATGCATCCCTGACATTACCAACTTAATGTCTTTATAGTCCATGCAATTATCAATGGAGGGACAAATCTGATTAACTTTCTACAATTCCAGGGATCATTTTGGAATATTGATAATGTGGGGGACTAAGTTGATACGACCCTACAATTTTAGGGACCAAATTGGATGTCTACTCTGGAGTAAACCTCATAACATACACCAATATCAAACATCCATGACAAAATAAACGTAAGGTATTAATCCCGGGGCATATAGGTCTTCTAGAAATAGAGTTTAAACTACTAGTAGAAATTCTGGTCTATTATCATAGATTACAGACTTCAAAATATTATGTCAACATAAATACAACAGATAAGATATAACTGCTTCAAAAAGGTAAGACTCTATTGCTGGTCGTGCTAAAAGTAGCCATTGGGGAAAACCCCCAAAGTCAGCTCCGATTCCCGGAGGAATTCAGAGGGATCCTTCTTCTCTTCATCTTCATGGGACTCCGTCATCAGAGTCCTCAAGTGTCCACAGGGACCTCTGGGCCGCATCTGTACATGATCCAAAAACACAGCAGGGTGTCCAACATGTACAGGCAAATGTGAGATACTCATTTCATAAGTTTATCACGATAACCACAGAAGCGACAAACAAAACATATATCCTCATATAAAGATAATTGTATTAACAGATATTCATATAACATAATATCTCAGACATCATCATGAGTTATAATAATGCATGAGACTCCAATATCATCTTTCTAATTCATGTTCTCCGGAGATTCTTAACTTCCCTTCCTCGAGTGATAGGCCGTAAATACCCCCATAACACAATTGTTCTCATGAGTCGGCCTCTCAATTTAGGTCCGAACACCAATTGTTCAAGGGTATCACATCTCAACCATATCATGAATAGTTCAGTCTCTGATCGAGTTCATCCGTGTTGGGCAGCCGATTACCACGGCACGGGGTCGCGATGCCTCCGGCCTCTTGTGGAGTCTCAAACACAGGATGCTTGAGACACCCCATAGTATCTCATTTAACCTATACCTGTCCTAATTTAATTCAAATTTATTATTTTTTCCCCTATCTTTATGATTTATAGGGTGTTACAATGCCCCTATAGACCTAATGGTCTTAACTGGCTCATATTCTCAACCACTTGGATTGTAGCTCGTTTCAAATGGCACGTCGGCCAACTCTTGTATATAACTCGTTGTTTTCTGTTTTCTTTTTCGTTCGTTCGTTCGTTCTTTTTTTGTCAAGGCACACAACTCATGACTCGTTTTAAAGGACATTTAGCCTGTTCATTCAAAATACAGGACACATAGTCCAAGTTCTCAATTCACGAAGTACTAGGCCGACGTCGCGGACACTAGACTCGCATATAGGACACTAGTCGCGGACACTAGACTCGCATATAGGACACTAAGTCTGTTCATTTCAAAACACAGGTCTGAGTGCTCAATTCACAGAACTCTAGCCCGACGTCTCGGTCACTAGGTTCATATCCTTCACAACGTGAAGGGGTAATCACCAGTTTCATCAAAGTTTCGTTTTCGTTGATCAAATCTTGAAAACAAAACTCAAAATCTCTTTAGTATAAACCAAAACTCATTTTCGCTCTAAAACTTATTTCCACAACATCTTTTCTTTGCAAAGCTATTTCTAAAAAGTTAAATTCTCAAAAATTCATTTTCAACGGGATTTTGACTTGAAAATCCTTTTCTAAAGGTTCCATCATTTAAAACATCTTTCTAAAGATTTTCATTAGAGCAAACCTTCTTTTGAAAGAGACTTTTTCTTTTTGAAAGGTTAAATACCTTGAGTAGGTTCTTCCTGTGACGGAAAGTAAAATGTTTTTCAAAACGTTCCCTTTGTAAACCAGGTTTTAGAAAATAATGATAAAACAAATTTTCACTATTTTCCTCACCAACTCTCAACTTCCTAAGTTTTATTCGAAATTCCTTTTGAGTTCTTAACTTAGTGGCTTTTTAGTAAAATTGGTCATTATACCATTTAACTTAAAAGCTTTCATTTCTCAAACCGAAACCTTTCTCAATCTTTGATTAAGACTTTTAAACAGCTTAATCTTTCGTTATCAAGCTATAGCTGATGCTATGCTCCCAAACAATCCAGTCAAATAAATCACAATGCAAGATATGCATATATATATATATATATATATATATATATATATATATATATATATATATATTCATTAAATCTCAAAATCAACATTATACATATGTCTCATCCAAGGCAATAGCGCCACAGTTCATGTTTCAATATCCAATCACATATTCACCGGATCAATTAAGCATATATATCACATAATGCATTCACAAGGGAATCATCAACATCACTCCAAATAACACAATCACAATCATCCAACAAACAACCTTATGAGGCTATCAAACTCATTGGAGTTAATCTCCCCTTACCTCTTGAAGGTAATCCTCCAAATGAACGTCGTCCGACTAGTCCGCCAATCTTCCGATTACTCGCCCAAAACACTCAACATCTAATACCTTCACACAATCAATTCAAAACATCAACATTAACAACATAAATTTCCCTACCTAACTTGATCTAGGGTTCAGCCACCTTATAAGAAAATAGGCTAGGGATTTCATTTTGCTTCAATCTCTTGGATTCAATGATCTCTAAGTATGGTAGAAACCTAATCCATACTCCTTAATAAAAAATTTGAACCAAAGCCCCTTAAACAAATTAGATGGGGTTCGGCCATGGTGCTCCAAAATAGCTAGAGATGTCTAAAAATTCCTAATTCTTGGATGAATGATCCTTAAGAATACCTAATACTAAATCAAGTCTCTTTATTCCAAAACTTGAAGCAAAAACCCATGATTCTTCAAGCTATAGGGTTCGGCCTCTTTCTAGAAAAATAGGGAGGAAATTTCTTGTGTGCAAGCTTCTAGATACTCAATCTACACATCATAGTGGGTTCATCGAAATTGGTTTCATGATCATAGGATTTTTCTACAATTTTCTACAGATTTATGAACATTGGGGTTAGAACTTGAACATAGTTGAAAAAAAAGATTTTAAGGGAAGAACATGAAGCTTAAGAGATCAACGGAAGAGTTCATACCTCTTGGAGGATGAAAATGAACAAGATCAACCACTTTTCTTCACAAAACTCCTTGAGTTCTTCTTGAGAAAATGAGAGAAAGTGAAGGAGAAGTGATGAGGTTGTAAGAAAGAAATGAATGGAGGTTCTCATGAAGGGGTGGGGGCGTGAGGCTTAAGGGGCCAGGGTGTCCAAAATTTTTCACTTAAGGGACAAAATGGTCTTTTCATCATAGGGCAAATTGTAATTAAGAAAAAGGTTAGGGACATTTTGATCTTTTCGCAGTGTGAACGCGTTCAGATATTTTCAAACGTCATCATGACAATGGCACGCCTTCTCAAGTGATTTGACTTGATGTGACTTCAATTTTATCTGTTAGTAGGTCTCGGTAAATCCGTATTCAACTCCGTTCTTCACCAGATTTAAAGTTTCGCCCGAATAACTTATATTATTTCACTTTTTAGTGCGAAAAACCAATTTTACTAAAATTGTTGGAAATTCAATTCTTGACCTAACTGTTTTGTTCACGAGTCAAAATTAGGTCTTTCGATCAATAAAATCTTACTATTAGTGAAAACGCAGACCGGGCTCCATCTGAATTTTTAACCCAAAATTTAATCGTAACTCCCTACGATAGCGTAGAGTATGAATATTACTAGAATTTAGTCAAAATCATTTTCTAAATCTCGGATAAACTATAAGTTTATTTATATTAATTTCCGACTTTAGAAAGTAGCGAAAATCGGGGTGTTACAGTAAAATATATCTTGTGACATTCATAAATGATTGTATTAGGTGTTGCAATGTGTGTTTAATGCATTCAAAGGATGATGTCCTAGACAAATTTAAGATATTTAAAACAAAAGTTGAACTTCAACATGAAACGTTTATTAAGTGCTTTAGGAGGGATAAAGGAAGATAGTTCTATAACTCTAGTTACTTTGAGTCTACTGGTATAATTCATTAAACAACCGCATCTTATTCCCCACAACAAAATGGTATAGATGAAAAGAAAAATAAAGTATTATATGATATGGTAAATGCCATGCTATCCTATTCTGGACTAGCAAAATTTTATTAGGGAGAAGCCATGTTGACGACTTGTTATATATTAAATAGAGTTCCAACGAAAAGGAACAAGATAACCCTATATGAGCTCTGGAAAAATAGAAATCCCAATCTCAACTATTTCAAAATTTGGGGTTTTAGGGCAATAGTAAGGGTTCCTAAACCAAAAAGAAAGAAATTAGGTGAAAGGGGAATTGAATGTGTTCCTGGGCTATGCTAAAAATAGCAAAGCATATAAATTCATAGTTATAGAATCTAATCACTCATCCTGTAACTATAGTAACTGAGTCTAGGGATGCATTTTTTCAAGAAAATAGATTTAACTCAATTCCAAGTCACAAGGATAATTTTAACTTATCTAATAAATATACTTGGGAAAGTTCAAGACCTTAGAAAAAGTCAGAGAGCTAGGAAAGAGAAATCATACAGACCAGATGTTTTCATGTTCCTTGTTGAAGGAACAAGAGAATCCATACACAGTTATGAACCAATTTGTTATAATACAGAAAGTGATCCAGAAACATTTGAAGAGGTAATAAAGTCTCAAGATGCCGTTTTATGGGAAGAAGATATATAAGAGGAAGTGGGCTTAATAATAGGGAATAAAATGTGGAAATTAGTAGACCTCCCACCTGGTTACAAAACAATAGGTTGTAAATTGATTTTCCAAAGGAAAATTAAATTTGATGGAATCATTGTTAAGTTTAAAGCAAGACTAGTTGCTAAGGGATTTACACAAAAGGAAGACATTGAATATTTTGATACATAAGCACCTGTGGCAAGAATTGTTTCAATTGGAGTGCTATTGGCACTAGCATCCATTTATAAGTTTGTCATTGATCAAATGGACGTGAAAACGATATTCCTAAATGGGGAATTAGATGAAGAGGTGTATATGAAGCAACCCGAAGGGTTTGTGGTTAGCGGTCAAGAAAATAAGGTGTGTAAATTGAATAAGTCATTGTATGGACTAAAACAAGCTCCTAACCAATGCCATCAAAAGTTTGATCAAATTGTGCTAGCTAATGGATATAAGATAAATGAATTTGACAAATGTGTTTATAGTAAATTCCGTAATGGAAGAAGGGTCATGATTTGTTTCTATGTAGATGATATGTTAATTTTTGGTACTGATCTAGATGAGGTAGAAAACACTACGAGTTTCCTATCTAGAAATTTTGATATGAAAGACTTAGGAGTAGCTGATGTGATTCTAGGTATTACAATAATAATTGTTGGGAATTTTCATATTTAAAAACAAAAACGCAGCGAAAAAATTCCCACCAAAAGATCCAAGCGAATGGTCATGACTCATGATTGTAATGCTTACCTCTTGGAGCGAAGCTTTACCGCGAACGTTGTGAAGGGAAAAACAATTCTTCTTTCTTGATCACGAGCACTATGAACACCACTTTGTAGAAGAGGATGAACTCTATCACTAGTGCCACAAAAGAGCAGCACCTTTACGTAGTCTATGCGAACAAATCACCGTTGGAGAAAACGTCGTGCTAGCTGACGGCAGGGGATGGGGCGCGCCTACCAAGGAGGAGGTGTGACGGCTGCTAGGTTATGCGCAGTAGTCTCACTAACGCTTAAGTGACGTGCACAACCTTATACGTTGTCACCCACTTACCCTATCTCCAATGGGTTTGTACGCTACAGGCTCAATCTATAATTAATATTATTAAATCATATTTAATAAAATAATTTATTATCCGATTATTTGCTCTATGCATGTGACCCTATAGGTTGTTAATAAATTGGCAATAATATTAAATCACATTTAATATTATAAACAATGAGCGGTATCTAGCAATACATCATTATTACCCAATTAGTGAGAATATTGGTGATACGATATATACCTTATTGTAACCAAAATTACCATGTAGTAAATATCCCTTCGTCCATATGTTTTAATTGAACACAAGCCATAAATGTGTCATCCTTGTTAAGTTTAATTATCTATTTCTTAATTCCCGAGTAAACGTGTAATCACAAATGGGTCCAATATCTCATACTGGCCCATTGCAGCATGGCCATGCATTTTCACGTCTCACACTATGAAGAGGCCCATGACATTACTCCTGTTATGTAGGAAGAACGAATCCTATCTGCATCACTCACATCCCTCAACATGATTCATTGTAGGCCCAACAACTATCTTTATGATCATCCTATTACGGATAACGTTTGGTAGCATTAAAGCCTACAACTCCTCATGTAGGAATCGTAGTGACTTCAAGTCGAAGGACTACTTTAGTTTGGTTACCATGAGAAGCGCTCATGACACTTACATAACTATTATGCAACGTTCTCATAATGGGTCAATCCAGTATAAATATTACTCTAATATTTATACCTATGTGAAGACTTGATATCTCATATCCATGACCCGTGAGATGTGGTTATTAGTCTACCCACATAATAGTCTCGATGTATTATTGTCGTCCTAATTAACAATAATACTTGACTGCGGATACTTTAAGAATAATATTTTAATGTTCAATAGGGTCTCACGATCAAGTCATGCACTTGATGTTCTATTGAACTAAAATAACTATTCTAAGGACTTTACTTCGTTTAAACAAATAGCAGTATAAACTGAAATGCCTCATATATATAAATATATGTAAATCAAAGTCATGATACAAATGTAAATGTCAAAGAAGAATAATTGCCTCTAGGGCTTACACCGACAATCTCCCACTAGCACTAGAGCAAATCAGGCATAAATCTAATACCCATCGACCGAGTATGACCATCATGCTTCTGCTGAGCAAGAGGTTTCGTAAGTGGGTCAGCGACATTGTCAAGTGTTGGTACTCTGCATATCTTCATATCTCCTCTATTGATAATCTCTCGAATGAGATGGAAGCGCCTAACTTCCTCATCCAAACGGCCTCCTTTGCTGCATTGGAGGCAGCAATATACTCAGCCTCTGTGGTAGAATTAGCAACTGTCTCCTGCTTTGAACTCTTCTAGCTCACAGCGCCACCATTCAGGCAAAACACAAAACCAGACTGCGATCTGGAATCATCCTTATCGGTTTGGAAGTTAGCATCGGTGTAACCCTTTACAACGAGATCTTCCTCACCTCCATAGATCAAGAATGTATCCTTAGTTCTACTCAAGTACTTGAGGATATTCTTGACAGTAGTCCAGTGACTCTCACCAGGATTAGACTGGTACCTGTTCGTTATGCTTAAAGCATACGAGACATCTGGTCGACTACATAACATGGCATACATGATAAATCCGATTGCAGATATATATGGAATCTTACTCATGTGATCCTATCTTCATGATTGGAAGGGGATTGTGCCTTTGAAAGGCATATACCATGTGACATAGGCAAGAGTCCTTTCTTGGATTCATGCATGTTAAATCGTTATAACACCTTGTCCATGTATATACTCTGACTTAGGCCGAGCAGTCTCAATGATCTGTCTATATAGATTTTGATACCTAACACATAGGTAGCCTCGCTTAAGTCTTTCATGGAGAAGCAATTCCCTAACCATGTCTTTACATTTTGTAGGGTAGGGATGTCATTTCTAATAAGTAGTATGTCATCCACATACAGTACTAGAATAACAACAATGCTCCTATTGCTCCCACTAACCTTCTTGTAGACACAAGGTTCATCTTCATTTTTGATGAATCCAAACTGTCTTACAACATCATCAAAACGAAGATTCCAGCTTTTGGAAGCTTGCTTCAATCCATAAATGGATTGTTGTAACTTGAACACCTTTCCAGCATTCTTTAGAGTGTCAAAACCCTCAGGTTCTGTCATGTACACATCCTCGAGTAGATTTCCATTAAGGAAAGCAGTCTTGACATCCATTTGCTAGATTTCATAATCTTGGTGTGCTGCAATAGCAAGCAAGATCCGAACGGATTTAAGCATTGCAACCGATGAAAAGGTTTTATCATAGTCTATGCCATAAATTTGTTTGAAACCTTTAGCAACCAATCGTGCTTTGTAGGTATGTACATTACCATCCATGTCAGTTTTCTTTTTGAAAACCCACTTGCACCCTATGGTTTTACCCCTTCTGGTGGTTAACCAAGTTCCAAACTTGATTAGTGTACATGGAATCCATTTTAGATCTCATAGCCTCTAGCCATTTCTCAGATTCTGAGCCAGTGATGGCTTCCTGGTAAGTCATAGGCTCATCTTGATCCATGAGTAAAACATCACCTTGTTGACTCATGAGAAATCCATATCTCTCAGGTTGGTGACGTATCCTATTAGACCTACACGAGTCTTGTGCTACTGGAGCAGATTATTCTTCCACAACATCCTGCGGAGGTTGCTCCTGTTCCATCATAGGTTCATTGCTATTTTGTGATTCTTGAACTTCTTCAAATTCTATTTTCCTCCCACTGGTTCCTTTGGAGATAAACTCCTTTTCTAGGAATACACCAGTCCTAGCAACAAACATTTTGCCTTCAGAAGGATTGTAGAAATAGTATCCCTTGGTTTCCTTAGGATACCCCACAAATAAGCACTTATCAGATTTGAGTTCCAGTTTATTAGAAATTTTTCGTTTTACATAAACCTCGCAACCCCAAATCTTCATAAAAGACATATTGGGTCGTCTGCCAGTCCATATCTTATATGATGTCTTTTCAACTGTCTTAGATGGAACACAGTTAAATGTAAAAGCTGTTGTTAATAAAGCATGTCCCCAGAAGGAGTTTGGAAGGTCTGCAAGATTCATCATGGATCAAACCATATATAATAAGGTCCGATTCCTCCTTTCAGATACGCCATTCCATTATGGTATTCCAGGAGGAGTGAGCTGAGATAATATCCCACACTCTTTCAGATGATTATCAAATTCCAGGCTTAAATATTCAACACCTCGATTTGATCGAAGTGCTTTAATATTCTTGCCCAGTTGGTTTTGTACTTCATTCTTGAATTCCTTGAACTTTTCAAAGGATTCAGATTTATGTTTCATTAGATACACAAATCCATATCTACTGAAGTCATCAATAAAAGTGATGAAGTATTTAAAACCACCTTTAGCCGATGTGTTTAGGGGTCCACATACATCACTATGTATAAGGCCCAAAAGATCACTTGCCCTTTCACTATTACCAGTAAATGGGGCTTTAGTCATCTTTCCCAATAAACAAGACTCGCATATCTCATATGATTCATAATCAAAAGAGTCCAATAGTCCATCTTTATGGAGTTTGGAAATGCGCTTCTAATTTATGTGGCCCAAGTGACAATGCCAAAGGTAAGACAGGTTCAACTCGTTCGGTTTGACCCTTTTGGTATTAATGTTATAGATAGGCATATCAAGATCAAGGACATAGAGTCCATTATAGATTTGTGCACTAGCATAAAAAAAATCACATAAATAAATAAAACAACATTTTTCCTTTATTATAAAATGAAAACCACTCTTGTCCAAACAAGAAACAAAAATAATATTCCTGCTAATAGCAGGTGTAACATCCCGATTTTCTGTAAGTCTAATCGAGTTGGTTAAACTCGATTAAGGCATTAAATGCAGGTATGGATTGTTTTATGCTAGTTTGAGACCTAGTTGGAAGCTTAGGAATAGGCTTGTACAAGATTGGAGGTGCCTAAGGTGTTAAACGAGAAACTGTGGAAGTCAGAAGTTTGGAGGACTCTTCCCAGCTAAGCAGCACGCTCAAGCGTGGGAAGGTAGCATGCCCTAGCGTGCCAATGCAAAAGCGTTGGCATGTTTCACACTCAAGCGTGATGAGTGCGTTTGCCAACTGGTGTGCTTTTTGATGCATGTGCTACACGTGTCAGGCCAGGGTGAATGCGTAGTGGACAAGGTTCTATGCTCAAGCGTGGGCACGCTCAAGCGTGCTGGATGTCCACGCTAAAGCGTGCTCAGTAAATCAAGATGGACGAGTTTCTTTCTCTTCTCCATTTCTTGTACGAAACTTGGAGAGTCCAGAGAGCTTTTCCTGCGCTCTAGAGAGAGAGCATGAGATTTTAGAGTGAGAAAGCAAGGTTTCAAGGCGATCGAGGTACCGGAACGCGATTCCAACTGCACGGTTGTGATCGTGGCTAAGTTTTCTACGACTTTGACGGATTACTTTCTCGATTCGCCAAAGGTAAACTCGAATCCCTAACATGTGTTCATCGTGTTCTTCGAGTTTCTACATTTTCTTCTTTGATCTTTGAGCTTGCCCTAGGCCTAACACTATTTATATGTGTTGTGCATGTGATTAGGGCTAAGTTCATGCTCGTGATTTCTTGCGGTTTGGATCTTGAGGCCACGGCTGTTGGAGAAGCTTGGGGTTGTTCTTCGTGTTGGAGGCTGCGAGCTTGGTGAGCCGGTGATCATGTTGATCTTCGTGCCAACTATTCAGGTGGGGAGAAAGAGTATTGCTGCCGTCGGGAAGGCAAGAGTAGTGTAATGTGTTTTTCTTCTATGTGTAGGGAAGCCCTAACCCTACTAGTGGTTGAGCCCCGATAAAGTACCTAAACCCTAGGTTTAGCTTACTTTGGGCTAGCACCGTTAAGTTTAGAAACCCTAGGTTAGCGAACTAGTAATTGAGAATGATCTGCTTTGTATGATTGCTGTGATGTTGAATTCTATTGTTGCTATCTATCTAAGTGACTAAATGCTACTTGTTGTGTGATATGCTGCTATGTGTTGTTGTTGATGTTACTACTATTGATGTTATTACTTTTGCTATTATGCGGTTGTGGTAATTGTGGTATGGTGGCGGAATGCTGTAGAATTAATTTTGGTTGTGTGCTGTACTGTTACCGAGTTGATACTGTGGATGGTGCTGTGCTGTATGCTGGTTTCTTGAGGCTGTGGCCGTGATGTTTGAGCTGTGGCTCATGGACGCGTGGCATCGAGGCTGTGGTAGTGTGGATGCAGTGGCATCGTGTTGTTGATGGGGCGTGAGATCCGGTTTCAAGCCCGTTGAGGATGTTTGTTGCATATCATCAGTTGCCAAGTGGCGAGGTCGTATGACAGGCAGTATGGGCTACCAGCGTCATATGAGGTTAGTTGTACTTGAGTGCAGGTACGGAACGTAGATGGGACGGTCAAGTGAGGGACCTTGGGGATGTTTATGGTTTCGGGAATGGTTTACAGTGACGGATGAGGTAGTTCCTATCCGGTCATGACGCCCGATGCAATCTGGTTTGCCACACACTGCAGAGAGGACAAGAAAGTTACATACGCTGCTTTCATGCTGGTTGGAGCAACGGAAGCTCGGTGGAGGACCGAGGTCAGACTGTTAGAGGCCGGAGGAAGGATTTTGACCTGACAACTATTCTGGGAGAGCTTCTTAGAGAAGTATTTTCCAAGAAGCATCCGACAAGAAAAGGAGAAAGAGTTACTGAGTCTGAAACAGGAACAACTGCAGGTTAGTGAGTAAGTGATGAGGTTCGAGGCACTACTCAAGTTTTCACAGTTTTATCAGATCCACCCAAACGAAGAATGGGTCTGCAGAAGGTTTAAAGACGGGTTGAGGTCCGAGTTGAAGCGAGCAATGTTACCTTTGAGTATCGGTTCTTTCCCTGAGCTAGTAGAGAAATGCTTGGTGGTGGAAGGGCATGATGTGACACCCACTACCCCTCATAGAATAAAGCATAAATAATATCATACATGTCTTTAAAAAAATAACAAATAAAAATAAAAACGTATCCTCAAGGGTAATGTGCATCACATCATCTGAAACGTAAAATGTAGGAATCTGAAATAATCAAAATCCTTTAAAAACAAACTGCGGAAAACATAAATAATAAACATAACCCAAATCCCGATGTCACATATCAGAGTCGGTATACATATACCGATAATACATCGGAATAAACTAAACAACTGAACGTAAATCCTAACTACTACTACTAAGAGAGATCTCCACGGTATCACTCCTCGTCGGCATGCTCACCCTCCTCTACACATGCAACATCATATGCACAAGGACAACAAAAGATAGGGGTGAGAAATACGATCATAAATATATATATACGGAATGGAATAGTAATTAAGATGACATACAACATACATCAATCAACACATGTATAATCAATATATATATCAAAGATGCATGTCAATGCGAATGCACATCACTACTCCCTGTGCATGTGACCAACAACTCTAACTCTGGAAAGACGATTAGGAGTACATGTCCGGTTATCAACGTAGATGATATGCCAGACCATGGGCCATCCCCGAACACTCTCACTAATCCTGATAACGTATAGTGGCTAGTCAGGGTACTCAAGCTTATTCATTAGGTCACTCCGACAATAGGTAGCTAGCCCATGTTACCTGGAACTTCCATACCCAATGTACCCGCAAGGCCGGGTTAACACCCATCGTGGCCTCCACTATCGCGATTCATCGTTTGCTTTCCACCCAACATATCAACTTCAACGTATGATGCGTGCAATGTTCATCAATATGCAAACACATGTCCAACCATCCATCATCAACACCACTGCATGGCTATCAACTTTGACCAACAAGCATCAAAGATGATTTATCAACATCAAACTTGACCAATAAGCATCAAGAATGATTTAACCAACAACATCGGTAACAGTACGTCGTTACCAATAACATCATCGTCTTATTAATTGTTCTCTTTGTTAAGTCTTAACTTAACATTATCTTTATTAAGTATTATACTTAATCTTATTATCTAAACCTCAATTCATATTTTATTAAGAATATAACTTAATCTTAATATTTAAACCTCAAGTCATATATTTATTAAGATTGTAACTTAATCTTAATATCTAAACCAAAATTCATATCTTATTAAGATTATAATTTAATCTTAATATTTAAACCTCAAGTCATATAGTTATTAAAATTATAACTTAATCTTAATATCTAAACCACAATTCATATCTTAATAAGACTATAACATAATCTTAATTTTTAAACCTCAAGTCATATATCTATTAAGATTATAACTTAACCTTAATATCTAAACGACAATTCATATCTTATTAAGATTATAACTTAATCTTAATATCTAAACCACAATTCATATCTTATTAAGATTATAACAAGCCTACCTAACAATATCCATCAAGCATAAGGGGTCAAAACTGCTCCTGGGCACGTGAGAATCGATTTCCAATCTCTGGAGTCGATTTCTCAAGTCTTCAAATCGATTTCCAATCTCTGGAAATCGATTTCAACATGTTCAAATCGATTTCCCCAATCGATTTTGAACAAGGAAAATCGATTCTAGAAATCAATTTCTACAAGGCGAAATCGATTTTCACACCTTGGAAATCGATTCTTGGAGGATTCAAATAGATTTCCATGTGTTGGAAATCGATTTCTGGGTGTCAGATCACGAGCAACGGGTTTTCTCCGCTATCGGACCAATCTACGTTCTCTAATTGACATATCATTCGAGCCTAAGCTATTTATCACCAATTTGATTAGTCCAACACTCATAAATCATAACCTAAGTGTTCTCAAACTAACCCTTGGTCATCAATCTCACATTGTCTATTTATTTTCTCTCTATAACTATGTTCTTATAGCATAAGGTTAACAAAACACCATATCATGGCATAAACAGCATGCTCATCATCATCAATTCATCAACAATCATATAAATCATGAACTCATAGTTATAAACATGTTATAACCTCAAATTATTCATCAATCAATACTCATATAGCCAGAAAACAACATAACAACATTCATAGGCATACGCAGGCATACATAGGGGTCATGGGTTAACCCCTTCATCTTAACCTATCCCAAAACCCACATGTTCATGAACAATTTTCTCCCCCCATACCTGGTATGACGATTCACAGCCTAAGGGAAAGAGAACAGAGCCAAGTTCTGCTACGGTTCCTTCTTACGGGTTCAGCACTTGATCACGATCGCAACACTGGAAAGCAGAGTCAATCTTTAAGTTAAGGATTGAAAGGGAAAACAAATCTAGGATTAGAAACTCACCTTGGTTTTTAACTTAGGAGATTAACTCTAGCAGTAGGGATAGACTAGCCAAACAACGGCGCGTTCTTGACGAAGAACACTAAAACAGGATTCGTCCTTTGGGTTTTCTAGAGAAAGAGATCAATTAGAGCACTTAGGGATGATAAAAGGCAACTAGTGAGTATAATAGGGTGTAGAGACTAGGTTTAGGTCATACGCTATGTATATATAACTGTTAGGGACGTTTTAGGACGAATGGGCCATACACAGCATATCCCGATCACATAAACGCGTACACAATCTCTGACACGCATAGGAATCGATTCCACAACCAAGGAAATCGATTTTCCATTGGCCAAATCGATTTTCTTGCCAAAGAAATCGATTTTTCCTTTTAAGCAATCGATTTCCACTTTCTGGAAATCGATTTCTTCATCTGGAAATCGATTTCCCCCTCAAAAAACATGTTTTTGGCCTCGACATGGTAATAATACTTGTAGATAATTATCTAAGCTTTCCAACGCATCCAAGATCACCTCAATTGGATGTCTAGAACTCAAGATATGGCCAAAACCGTGAAACAAGTTACTTGGACTCGAATGGATTGATTATTCTAGAGGCTGAACTATTTCAACTATGAACTTATGCATAAAAAACAAGCAAAAACAACATATGCAAACATCTATAAGACAATATTAACACATATAAACATAGAGGTGAAAAGCAGGGTGTTACAATTCCGCCCCCTTATAAAAATTTCGTCCTCGAAATTTCTATTGACCTCAAGCAAACAAATATGGACATGGACCTTCTATCTAATTGTCCTCAAGATTATGTCAATTCCGACTAGGCTCCTTAAGTTCTAGGGCACTCTAGGAATTAAAATCTAACTTGATTCCTCAAAACTTTGATAATGCACCAATGGCCTTCTACTTTCCTAATTTAATATTCATAATTGTCACATCCCTAAAATCCTCAATCAATTGGTCTCACTAACCATTATGTTGAACACAAGCAATGAACTTCTAGTTAGGTATCAGTCACTATGTCGGTTTCCTCATTTGATTCAAAAATTATGATCTTACACGACACCCCTTGCCTATTCTTCGACATATCCCACTCCATTGGGTCGTACTAGTGCTTCAAACTCCATCGGTGTCACAAGAAATTCCTCATTGGGTTTCTTAACGATAATGTCCCTAAAGCTCCCAAGAATTCAACTTAAGGGTACATGTTGCTAACCTCCTAGGTTGTATCACTAAACTCCAATCATAACATATTGTCAAGATCTATTAAGAGGGGTAGAACTACGCAAGGTTGAGGTTAACTCTCCCTTTTAACTAAGAACCTTTCTCAAGAACTCATGATCCCGATTACCACCCTTAGACTTCCTACCTATTACGACTCTCCTTAAAACGAGGCGTCCCGCAACTTACTTATTCAGATCGAAACCTTCACTAGATAACTTAGCATACAAAAGTTCTTCCTAAAGAGTTTGCAAAACTATCCTTAAGGGTTCCACACAAATTTTTTTTTTCTGTAATGTCTCAAGACTATCCTCAAGACATCATCTATTCTAGAGAAAAGGTGTTTATTCTCTATTTCCATTATATAAGGCTAACGATAACTTACACACAATCTAATGCTACTCACCAACTCTCTTCTAGTAAAAGCAAGGATGCCTTCAGAAACTACCTATGCACTAGACCGGATAAATTGCCTTTCAAGTAATTCCTATCACTATTTCTATGAATCATTGGCTTAGGGAGGACATTCTGCAAGACGCTATAAAGATCAGCTTGATTCCTAATAAACTAAGAATACTTTCAAGGAATACTTACGGAGCTAAACCACCAATAACACATCATCTATTTTAACCTTTCTTCCTCTACTTTAGACATGATTTCTTTTCCTTGGTAAAGAACTTAACATTGGTCACTGGTTAGGAATCTCCACGTTACATATTCACTCTTATGACCTTACTAAAGAACCTTCCTAAAGCACTTCCATCGACTCCACATGATACACAAATCATCAATCTTAATTCCTTTTTCTTACTAAATGGTTATCACAACTATCTACTCATCCATTCAAGGTTTGCCTAATAATTATGATTCTTAGATCATCCATACTCTTATCTCTAATCCAACAATGGTTCAACCTACCATGTAAACTAGATCCCAACTTAACGATCACCACGCATTCCAAATCACTATCAACTAGAAAAACTCTACGCATAAACCATTAAGCCACTCGTCTACTCATTCTTAACTTCGTTTTTTTTTTTTAATAATCCAACTCATCTAAGCCTTATTCTAATCTATCTCGTATTAGGACAACAACTCATCCAAATCTATATATATAATAGCTCAACAATCTCACTTAAGCTTGTAACTCTCCTTCTTTTCTATTAGATTCTTATAAGGCATTAACTAAGAAATCTAACATTCCTAATGTAGTAACTGAGGCTCTAGCAGACTTCACAAAATAACTAAGGGACAACTTACACCTTCTCCTAATCTGGTCCATTAAGCTATTGATAATCTTTAAAGTTCCAAATCTAATGCTCTTAGGGGTAACTTCCCAATCCACGCTCAAGTCTCTCAACTCCTTCAATCAAATTTCTTTCTCTAAACATTAAAGACGATATATCCAAGGTCTTCTACTTAAGGCATCAGCCACTACGTTGGCTTTTCCAAGGTGGCAGCTCAAATCAAAATTATAGTCCTTAAGAAACTCCATCCACCTACGTTGCCTCATATTTAACTCTTTTTGGTCAAATAAGTATTTCAAATTCTTATGATCACTAAAGACCTCAAATCTATCATAGAAAAGATGCAAGCTCCCACTAGCTGGTGCATAAAGTCATCAATCCTAGGGAGTGACTATCTATTCTTAAGGGTCACCTTGTCCAGTTGTCAATAATTGACACACAACTTCATGCTACCATCTTTCCTCTTGTAACACATCAATAAGAATGACACTCTAGGAAGGATAATATTGATCGGCACCTAAAGTCATACATACTCTTAGGCAACAATAAAACAGGTTAAGGTTCACTATCAATGGTTCGGACAGTTCCCTGCCACGACCCCTTTTTCCTATCACTCAGCGATCTTAACCAATTCAAAATTGGTTAAATCCTACTAGAGAAATTTTTTAACAAAAGGCATAATAAAACAGTCACACAAGTTCAAAACACTTCTGTAGAGTACACAGAAGAGACACAACAGACACATACCCCGGCCTGTAGGACAGACCGGCTCTGATACCACTAAATGTGACACCCACTATCCGTCATATAATAAAGCATAAATAATATCATACATGTCTTTAAAAAAATAACAAATAAAAATAAAAACGTATCCTCAAGGGTAATGTGTATCACATCATCTGAAACGTAAAATGTAGGAATCTGAAATAATCAAAATCCTTTAAAAACAAACTACGGAAAACATAAATAATAAACATAACCCAAATCCCGATGTCACATATCAGAGTTGGTATACATATACCGATAATACATCGGAATAAACTAAACAACTGAACGTAAATCCTAACTACTACTACTAAGAGAGATCTCCACGGGATCACTCCTCGTCGGCATGCTCACCCTCCTCTGCACATGCAACATCATATGCACAAGGACAACAAAAGATAGGGGTGAGAAATACGATCATAAATATATGTATACGGAATGGAATAGTAATTAAGATGACATACAACATGCATCAATTAACACATGTATAATCAATATATATATATCAAAGATGCATGTCAATGCGAATGCACATTACTACTCTGTATGCATGTGGCCAACAACTCTAACTCTGGAAAGACGATTAGGAGTACATGTCAGGTTATCAACGTGGATGATATGCCAGACCATGGGCCATCCCCGAACACTTTCACTAATCCTGATAACGTATAGTGGCTAGTCAGGGTACTCAAGCTTATTCATTAGGTCACTCTGACAACAGGTAGCTAGCCTATGTCACCTGGAACTTCCATACCCAATGTACCCGCAAGGCCGGGTTAACACCCATTGTGGCCTCCATTGTCGCGATTCATCGTTTGCTTTCCACCCAACATATCAACTTCAACGTATGATGCGTGCAATGTTCATCAATATGCAAACACATGTCCAACCATCCATCATCAACATCATTACATGGCTATCAACTTTGACCAACAAGCATCAAAGATGATTTATCAACATCAAACTTGACCAATAAGCATCAAGAATGATTTAACCAACAACATCGGTAACAGTACGTCATTACCAATAACATCATCGTCATATTAATTGTTCTCTTTGTTAAGTCTTAACTTAACATTATCTTTATTAAGTATTATACTTAATCTTATTATCTAATCCTCAATTCATATTTTATTAAGATTATAAATTAATCTTAATATTTAAACCTCAAGTCATATATTTATTAAGATTGTAACTTAATCTTAATATCTAAACCACAATTCATATCTTATTAAGATTATAACTTATTCTTAATATTTACACCTCAAGTCATATAGTTATTAAGATTATAACTTAATCTTAATATTTAAACCTCAAGTCATATATTTATTAAGATTGTAACTTAATCGTAATATCTAAACCACAATTCATATCTTATTAAGATTATAACTTAATCTTAATATTTAAACCTCAAGTCATATAGTTATTAAGATTATAACTTAATCTTAATATCTAAACCACAATTCATATCTTATTAAGATTATAACTTAATCTTAATTTTTAAACCTCAAGTCATATATCTATTAAGATTATAACTTAACTTTAATATCTAAACCACAATTCATATCTTATTAAGATTATAACTTAATCTTAATATCTAAACCACAATTCATATCTTATTAAGATTATAACATGCCTTCATAACACTATCCATCAAGCATAAGGGGTCAAAACTGCTCCTGGGCACGTGAGAATCGATTTCCAATCTCTGGAGTTGTAACGCCCCGATTTTCACGTTTTCTAATTCTTTAGTATTTTAACGTCTTTATTTTATATTCGAGGTATTAGGAATGGAAATAAAATATTCCGAGACCATAGTCATGCTCGACGATATCGTAGGAAGCTACGATTAAGTTTTGAGTCAAAAACTCAAACGGAGTCCGGTCTGCATTTTTACACTGACAGTATGATTTTACTGCTCAGAAGACCTCAGATGGACCCGTGAACGACACAGTAAGTCTTAGAATTCGATTATCTACGTTTTGGTTAAATTTCGTAAAAATTTCAGAAAAATCACTTCCTGACCTTCGTTCGGGCGGAATTCTCAATCGGGTGACGAACGGAGCCACATATGGATTTACCGGGACTCGCCAACAGATAATCTTGATATCACAACATCCCAGGACACTTGGGAGAGTATGCCAGAGTCGTCATGACGATCGGGAAAATCTAGACGCAAAATGACCAAAATGCCCCTAGCCTTAGTCTTTTGCACTTTTACCATTTTACCCTTTTGGCAAATGACCATTTTGCCCTTAAGTGACTTGTTTTAAAGGCTGAACTCAGCCCATCCAGCCCCTCATTCACGAAATTTCTGCCCAAAGAAGAACACCATTGTTGTTCTTGAAGAGAAACTCCATTTTTCTTCTTGAAAAGCTTGAATCACTTGTTGGAATCACTTGATTCCTTGAGCAATCTTCCTTCATTTTAAGGTAAGATCACTTCTATGATCTCTTAGCTTCTTGAATATCTCTTTATTTCAAGATCAATCTTCATTTTCATGAAAATTATTTCTTAGATCCAAAACTTTGAAAATCCATAGGAAATTGTAGAAAAATCCTTTTGAGGTAAGACCAAGTTCTTTGAACTCACATCATTAATCTCTACCTAAAACCAATAGCTTATGATTCAACTCTCATCATAGCTCAAAAAGCACATTAGGGCCGAACCCTTCTTGATGATGATGAATAGTGTTTTCATCAATTTTTGATTTTTAACACTTGATTTCATTCTTAGCTTTCCTAATGCCTTTGAATCCATGAAATGGAAAACCAAGATCAATTCCTAGCTTTATTCTTTTTAGGGTGGCCGAAACCCTCTTTGTGAGAATTGTTGAGTTTGGTTTGATTGTTGTTTAATGTTTAATTGTTTGGTTGTTTGTAGTTGGTGTCAATTATCAGAAGATTCACAAACCGATCAACCGACTTTGATCTGGGAATCTGCTCTTCAACAGGTATGGGGAGAAGAACCTCATCACACCAAGATGGTGGTGGTGAAGATGGTTGTTTACTTTATGTGTGGGTGAAACCCTTTAGTTTGGGTTCACTTTTAGTTGTTATGTTTTGTTAAGTTCTCATGGAGAACAAGAATGTCATGATGAGTTTATGCTTGAGTATATTGTAGTGTGCTTTAGTATATGTTGATGATGAGATGATTGAATGAAAAACCATTTTCATGTATGTTGGAAAACCTACTTTGATCATTAGATCAAGTATGGACTTTTATTGTTGATTATGAGACCATAATGTGTGATGGACTTGGATGTTTGATTATGATGTAGTAATGTGTATTATGGTTATCATGATTGTGTAAGTGTTGTGAGCCATACTTTGATTGGTTGATGAAGTAAAACTTCACATTGATTCCTAGTTGGCTATTAGCCATGACCTTGAGGAAAGGAAGGATATGAATAGTTCTTGGACAAGTCAAGTTTTGATGTAAAGAAAGTGTTTTCAATAACTTGTGTTTTTCAAAGAAAAACCCTAAGTGACTTTAAAGGGAATTAAATCTCAAAGTGGTTTCACCAAAGTGAAACATGTTTTATACCTTATCCTTAGTTCATCTAGCTAATCAAGTGACTCAAAATGAGAAAAGAAGTGGTTTCATGAAGAGAATCAAAATGGTTCCCTAAGGTTGATGCCTTGTTTTAAGGCAACTTTTCGCTAAGCGAATTTACTTTCGCTACGCGAAAACAGGGAAAGTCTTAGTTGGGCATCACTGCCTCACTTTCGCTAAGTGAATTCATATTCGCTAAGCCAACCCAGCAAATTTCGCTACGCGAATTACATCTCGCTGAGCAATCCAGAGAAGTCTCCAATAGAGGTGTAACCGTCTGAACTTTCGCTAAGCGAAATCATTATCGCTAAGCGAATAAAGTGAAGTTTCGCTACGCGAATTCTGTCTCGCCGAGCGATCCAGAGGTGTTTCCAAAGAGGTGTAACCGTCTGAACTTGCACTAAGCGAATTCATATTCGCTAAGCGAATACAATATATTTCGCTACGCGATTTGTGTCTCGCCGAGCGAACCAGAGGAGTTCCAAAGGAGGCATTACTGCCTCATTTTCGCTAAGCGAATGAAATTCCGCTAAGCGAATTTCATGTTTCAGAAAATGCTAGAAAAGAAGTAAGTAGTTCAAATGTTGTTTTAAATCAAATGAGTTTTCAACTGTAAAAGTTGTTTGGTTTACAAAAGGAGTTTTCTAACTCAATCGTAAAGTTTTACGCGTGAAAAACCTAAGTTAAGTAATTAACTTAGAGTTGAAGACAAGGGTTAATTAAGTATGGTATGTGGTGGAACAAGACCATGTGCTATACCATTGATGACTTAGCACATCAATGACTTCATAAGACTTAAGTGAAATCAACACGAAACGTTTTGATTTTCGAAACAGTAGTTCGATGACGGATCGGTGATTCGGATCCAGGTTAATCGTTCAATTGTTTCTGTCTTGTGATAACTGGAATGAGAGAGATCCTGAGGCTGTGCAGGTATGGGACTGTACAGTGGAAGGAATCCTGAGGCTATGCAGGTATGGGACTGTATAGTTAAGGGAAGGCATATAAGAATTGATTGGTACTACCCATGCCAACAAGATTTATCTTCTTTTCGGGAGCTTAGAACATAAGTACTTTATAGTTAAGCGTGCTTGACTTAGAGTAATTATGGGATGGGTGACCTTCTGGGAAGTTTCCTAGAAAGCGTGTGAGTGAGGACAAAACACGCTGAAAAGACTTGTGTTGGTTTGTGGGGACAGTCGGCGATTCTGAAAGCAGTCTGGATCATTCCAAAGGAATCACGAGATATTTATCCGATGGATAAATGTTTTATAAAACAAAGATGTGTGTAGTTCCTAAGGAAGAGAACCTTAGTGAACCTTGAGGTTTATCCAATGGATAAACATTGCTTTATCGCATCTGCTTTGTGTAAGCATTGGCATTTCATGTGCATAGTTGTAAGGCCTTGAGCCTAGGAGTTGAGCTTACACCTTGATGCTGGTGCGAATCTTACGGTGACGATCTTCAATGGTCTTTTTGGAGGTATCAGGGTTGGAAGGGCTGACATGTGACCAGTTGGTGATTCTTCTGTGTCGTGGCGAATCCGTGCAATACACTGATATCCTCTACTAGATGCCGTACTTTTCATGTTTGGTCGAGAGTGTTACCGTAAAGCCAGATACGTGCACGTTACGAATGTTGTACCATCTTGCTCATGGCTGGCAGAAACCGGAACATGTCCTCCCATTCACTCTCTCCGAATGTTTTGTTAGCTCCATGGAGTAGGGGTCAGAGTAGTACCCAGTGACATTGACATTGAGTCATATACATTGCATTGCATTGCATGGCTATTGATGTTTATGGCTATTGATGTTTACATTTACTGTTATACATCGCTGTATTGTTTAAGGATGCCTTATATTATGCTGTTAAATGTTTAGCATGCTATTATGTTGTTAACTGCTTAACATGATTTATATTGAGAACCTTGTAAGCATGTTGGGTACGCTGTTACCCGGTGAGTCGTCCCGTTTTTACTACTGCTATTTTGTTGTGTTGATGAACGGGAATCTCACCCATATCTGTATGTTTTCTGCTAGTACTTGCTGTTGATGCTTGAACAAATGGACGCGACGATGGTTCGGTTCCGCAGTCCCTTTGAGTTCGGAGGTGGACTCTTTTGCTGTTTTAGTTTTGTTGTCGGCCAGACTATGTCAGTGTTGTAGTACCTTTTGGGAGCTATGACTCCTAGTACTTATTGTATTTTCTTATGTCAGTCATACATTAGACTTATGTCTGTATACAGTAATGTTGATGTTTCTGTTTTTGTTTTCTGTTTCTGTATTTATAATACTGTATGTATGTCCTAGTAATGCATGGTGAACCTAAGTTCACTTATTAGTATTATTTATTACCTTTACTAATCCCATTACATCTTTATGAAAAGAAAAGAAAAAGAAAAATCGTATTTTTCTGCATTAATAAATATTTTCGGCCTTATAAACGTTCGGGAATGTGACACTCGGGAAAGGGTGTTGCAGGAGTCGATTTCTCAAGTCTACAAATCGATTTCCAATCTCTGGAAATCGATTTCAACATGTTCAAATCGATTTCCCCAATCGATTTTGAACAAGGAAAATTGATTCTAGAAATCGATTTCTACAAGGCCAAATCGATTTCCACACCTTGGAAATCGATTCTTGGAGGATTCAAATCGATTTCCATGTGTTGGAAATCGATTTCTGGGTGTCGGATCACGAGCAACGGGTTTTCTTCGCTATCGGACCAGTCTACGTTCTCTAATTGACATATCATTCGAGCCTAAGCTATTTATCACCAATTTGTTTAGTCCAACACTCATAAATCATAACCTAAGTGTTCACAAACTAACCCTTGGTCATCAATCTCACATTGTCTATTTATTTTCTCTCTATAACTATGTTCTTATAGCATAAGGTTAACAAAACACCATATCATGGCATAAACAGCATGCTCATCATCATCATCAATTCATCAAAAATCATATAAATCATGAACTCATAGTTATAAACATGTTATAACCTCAAATTATTCATCAATCAATACTCATATAGCCAGAAAACAACATAACAACATTCATAGGCATACGCAGGCATACATAGGGGTCATGGGTTAACCCCTTCATCTTAACCTATCCCAAAACCCACATATTCATGACCAATTTTATCCCCCCATACCTGGTATGACGATTCACAGCCTAAGGGAAAGAGAACAGAGCCAAGTTCTACTACGGTTCCTTCTTACGGGTTCAGCACTTGATCACGATCGTAACATTGGAAAGCAGAGTCGATCTTTAAGTTAAGGATTGAAAGGGAAAACAAATCTAGGATTAGAAACTCACCTTGGTTTCTAACTTAGGAGATTAACTCTAGCAGCAGGGATATACTAGCCAAACAACGGCGTGTTCTTGACGAAGAACACTAAAACAGGATTCGTCCTTTAGGTTTTCTAGAGCAAGAGATCAATTAGAGCACTTAGGGATGAGAAAAGGCAACTAGTGAGTATAATAGGGTGTAGAGACTAGGTTTAGGTTATACGCTATGTATATCTAACTGTTAGGGACGTTTTAGGACGAATGGGCCGTACACATCATCCCCCATCACATAAACGCGTACACAAGCTCTGACACGCATGGGAATCGATTCCACAACCTAGGAAATCAATTTTCCATTGGCCAAATCGATTTTCTTGCCAAAGAAATCGATTTTTCCCTTTAAGCAATCGATTTTCACTTTCTGGAAATTGATTTCTTCATCTGGAAATCGATTTCCCCCTCAGAAAACGTGTTTTTGGCCTCGACATCTGAATAAGACTTGTAGATAATTATCTAGGCTTTCTAATGCATCCGAGATCACCTCAATCAGATGTCTAGAACTCATGATATGGCCAAAACCGTGAAACAAGTTACTTGGACTCGAATGGATTGATTATTCTAGAGGCTGAACTATTTCAACTATGAAATTATGCACCAAAAACAAGCAAAAACAACATATGCAAACATCTATAAGCCATTATTAAGACATATAAACATAGAAGTGAAAAGCAGGGTGTTACACATGACCGAGCAGGGGCTGTCCCATAATAAGTGAAAAGTGGTGGGATTGTTCGGAGCAACCAGAGAGGCAGAGGTGGCATGTTCCAGTAGAGGGAGAGGCCGTATGATTTCCCGGCTCATTTTACTGTCAACCCTAGAGGGAGTAGCTCCAGTCAAGGGCAACAGGAGATCAAGATCTGTTTCCGATGTGGGGGACCGTATCTAGTCCAGAACTTCCCAAGGACCCAGCATATCAGGTGCTTCAACTGCAACCAGATGGGTCACTATGCGTCAGACTGCAAACCGGGGGTTAGCAGAAGGGCTCAGTTTCAATAGCAGAGATCAGCAATGGCAAGTCGGCAGAGTAGGCCACAGACAACTGGAAGGGTGTTTGCTGTGAGGGGATCTGAAGCATCTCGAAGCCCCGACCTGTTTCAAGGTAAATGCTTAGTCTCTGGTAAAATTTTTTCAGTTTTATTTGATTCAGGGGCTACTCATTCTTTCATATCATTAGGGTGCATGGATCATTTAGGGTTACCTGTTTCTGTATTATCCTATGATTTGACTGTCTCAACGCCTACTGGCGATTCTCTGCCTACCCTATTTGTATGCCTTAGATGTCCTATCACGATAGAAAACCATGATTTTCTTGATGACCTTATTTGTTTGACTATACAATAGATAGATCTAATCTTAGGCATGGATTGGCTTTCGGCCAACCATGTAATGTTAGACTGTTCAAATAAGACCCTTTTTTCTCAGAGCGATCTGGATTGATGCCTGCCAACGAGAGTATTCCAACGGGTGGACGATCGGACGGGTATGTGGTGCTGCTCTTTTTGGAAGCAAAGGAAACTCCTAATGTCGAAGTTTTACCGATCGTGTGAGAGTTCCGGAGGTGTTTCCCGATGATGTTCCCAGACCGCCACCGGAGAGAGAGGTGGAGTTTGCTATAGATCTTGTACTGGGGACTGGGCCTATATCGATAGCACCATATCGGATGTATCCAGTTGAGCTGGCGGAGCTAAAGAAACAGTTGGACAAGATGCTAGGCAAAGAGTTCATCAGACCTAGTGCATCTCCGTGGGGAGCGCCGGTGCTATTTATGAAGAATAAGGACGGATGCTCGAGGTTGTGCGTATACTATCGTCATCTGAATAAAGTGATGATAAAGAACAAGTATTTGTCACCATAGATAGATGATTTGATGGATCAACTGAAGGGAGCGGGTGTGTTTTCTAAGATTGATCTGCGATCTGGATACCATCAAATCCGGGTTAAGAAGGAGGATATGCCAAAGACTGCTTTTCGGAGTGGGTATGGTCATTACGAGTACTTGGTTATGCCGTTTGGTGTGACTAATGCTCCAGCTGTGTTCATGGATTATATGAACAGGATCTTCCGACCGTTCCTTGACAAGTTTGTTGTCGTTTTCATCGATTACATCCTTGTATACTCTTTGAGTAGAGAGGAACACCAAGAGCATCTAAGGGCGGTGTTGCAAGTGCTAAAGGACCGGCAGTTGTATGCTAAACTGTCAAAGTGCGAGTTTGGTTAGAGGAAGTTCAGTTTCTAGGCCATGTGATTAGTAAGGATGGAATCGCAATGGATCCTGCGAAAGTTGAGGCTGTAATGAGTTAGGAAAGCCCTAAATCTGTAAGTGAGGTGATAAGTTTTCTTGGTTTAGCGGGCTACTATCGCCGGTTTATCGAGGGATTCTCTAAAATTGCATTACCTATGACGCAGTTAATGAGAAAGGGGAAGACGTTCGAGTGGTCAGAGACTTGCGAGCAAAGTTTCAGGATATGAAGAGAAGACTGACCACATCACCTGTGTTGGTGCTACCGAATCCATTAGGACGATTTGATGTATACTGTGATGCATCTTATCAAGACTTGGGATGTGTGCTCATGCAAGAAAGAAAAGTGGTGGCGTATGCCTCCAAGCAGTTGAGAGTACATGAGTGGAACTACCCAACGAATGATCTAGAATTGGTTGTGATAGTGTTTGCATTGAAGATATGGAAACACTATCTCTATGGTGCTAAATTCAGTGTCTTTAGCGATCATACGAACCTGAAGTATCTGTTCGACCAGAGAGAGTTGAACATGATGTAGCGAAGGTGGATGGAATTCATGAAGGACTATGAATTCGACTTGTAATCCCATCCAGGTAAGGCGAATGTAGTAGCGGATACACTCAGTAGGAAATCCCTACACGTACCTGCCATGATGGTAAAGGAGCTAGAGCTGTTAGAGGCGTTTAGAGATCTGAATCTGGAAGCGGAAATCGTTGAGGATAAGCTGAATCTGTGGATGGTTAGAGTAACTAGCAATTTCTTGAAACTTCTATGGAAGAAGCAAGCTGAGGATAAGTACCTCGAAGGCGTGATTCAGTTAATAGAGGAAGGTAAGACTTCGGAATTCAGAAGAGGTACTGATGGTCTGCTTAGGTATGGTGATCATGTTTGTGTGCCAGCGGATAGAGTGGTTAAGGATATGATCATGGAGGATGCACACAAGAGCAAGATGAGTTTCCATCTGGGGGCTAACAAGATGTAGTAGGACCTGAAGAAGCTGTTCAGGTGGCCGGGGATGAAGAAAGAGGTGGCAGCATATGTCCTAACCTGCTTGGTGTGTCAGAAAGCGAAGATTGAACACCAGCAGCCAGAATGGTTGTTGCAATCGCTGGACGACCCAGAATGGAAGTGGGATAACATTGCCATGGACTTTGTTTCTGGATTGCCGAGAACTCAGAAAAGTGTGATGCAGTCTGGTTGATCATTAATAGGTTGACGAAGTGCGCTCACTTGTTACCTATCAACCAGAGTTACTCTCTGGAGTGATTGACTCAGATTTACATCAAGGAGGTTGTGGCGTTGCATGGGGTACCTTCAAGCATTGTTTCGGATCGTGATCCAAGGCTTACCTTAAGGTTTTGGAGGAGCTTATACGGTGCAATGGGAACTAAGCTAAGTATGAGTTCTGATTATCATCCTCAAATGGATGGTCGAACTGAATGAACAATTCAGTCATTGGAGGATCTCTTAAAAGCATACGTGTTGGAGAACACGGGAAGTTGGGACGAGTTCCTTCCATTGATCGAGTTTACTTATAACAACAGTTTTCATTCAAGTATTGGCATGGCGCCATATGAGGCATTGTGTGGACGTAAGTGAAAGACTCCGTTGTGTAGGTTTGAGACTGGAGAAAGTCAACTGTTAGGTCCAGAGCTGGTACATCATACAACGGAACAAGTCCTTAAGATATGGGAGAAGATGAAGATCGCAAGGGATAGGCAGAAGAGCTACACCGACAAGAGGAGAAGATCCTTGGAATTTCAAGATGGCGACTATGTTTTCATGAAAGTTACCCTAAGAGCTAGAGTGGGCGGAGCAATCAAATTTAGAAAGCTAACACCTAAATTCATAGAACCGTTTCAGATTCTTCGACGAATCGGTCTTGTAGCCTATCAGATAGCTTTGCCTCCAAATCTGTCAAATCTCCACGACGTCTTTCACGTCTCTCAACTCAGAAAGTACCATCCTGATCCATCACATGTGTTAGAGCCCGAATCAATCCAACTGAAAGAGAACCTGGATTACGAGGCTTCACCTGTTCGGATCGTGGATAGAAGGATCAAGGAACTGCGCGGCAAGCACCTTCCGTTAGTCAGAGTGGAATGGAACCCAGTAACTGGTGATTCAATGTGGGAACGTGAAGCTGAGATGTGCCAGAGTCATCCTTATCTGTTCACAAGTATGTGACAGAAATTTCGGGGATGAAATTTTCTGTAAGGGGGTGGTAATATAACATCCCGATTTTATGTAACTCTAATCGAGTTGGTTAAACTCGATTAGGGATTTGAAAGCGTGTATGGATTGTTTTATGCTAGTTTAAGACCAAGTTGAAAGCTTAGGAATAGGTTTGAACAAGATTGGAGGTGCCTAAGGTGTTAAACAAGAAACTGTGGAAGTCAGAAGTTTGGAGGGCTCTTCCCAGCTGAGCAGCACGATCAAGCGTGGGAAGGTAGCATGCCCTAGCGTGCCAACGCTCAAGCGTTGGCATATTGCATGCTCAAGCGTGATGAGTGCATTTGCCAGCTGGTGTGCTTTTTGATGCTTGTGCTACACATGTCAGGCCAGGGTGAAGGTGGAGTGGACAAGGTTCTATGCTCAAGTGTGGAGGGAACCCCACGCTCAAGCGTGCTGGATGTCCATGCTAAAGCGTGCTCAGCAGATCAAGATGGATGAGTTTCTTTCTCTTTTCCATTTTGAAACTTGGAGAGTCCAGAGAGCTTTTCCTGCGCTCTAGAGAGAGAGAATGAGATTTTAGAGTGAGAAAGCAAGGTTTCAAGGCGATCGAGGTACCGGAACGGGATTCCGACTGCACGGTTGTGATTGCGGCTAAGTTTTCTACAACTTTGACGGATTACTTTCTCGATTCGCCAAAGGTAAACTCGAATCCCTAACACGTGTTCATCGTGTTCTTCGTGGTTCTTCGAGTTTCTACCTTTTCTTCTTTGATCTTTGAGCTTGCCCTAGGGCTAACACTATTTTATATGTGTTGTGCTCGAGATTAGGGCTAAGTTCGTGCTCGTGATTTCTTGCGGTTTGGAGCTTGAGGCCACGACTGTTGGAGAAGCTTGGGGTTGTTCTTCGTGTCGGAGGTTGTGATCTTGGTGAGCCGGTGATCGTGTGGATCTTCGTACCAACTGTTCAGGTCGGGAGAAAGAGTACTGCTGCCGTCGGGAAGGCAAGAGCAGTGTCGTGTGTTTTTCTGCTATGTGTAGGGATGTAACACCCCGATTTTCACGTTTTCTAATTCTTCAGTATTTTAATGTCTTTATTTTATTCGAGGTCTTAGGAATGGAAATAAAATATTCCGAGACCATAGTCATGCTCGACGATATCGTAGGAAGCTACGATTAAGTTTTGAGTCAAAAACTCAAACGGAGTCCGGTCTGCGTTTTTACACTGACAGTATGATTTTACTGCTCAGAAGACCTCAGATGGACCCGTGAACGAGACAGTAAGTCTTAGAATTTGATTATCTACGTTTTGGTTAAATTTCGTAAAAATTTCAGAAAAATAACTTCCTGACCTTCGTTCGGGCGAAATTCTCAATCGGGTGACGAACGGAGCCACATATGGACTTACCGAGACTCGCCAACAGATAATCTTGATATCACAACATCCCAGGACACTTGGGAGAGTATGCCAGAGTCGTCATGACGATCGGGAAAATCTAGATGCAAAATGACCAAAATGCCCCTAACCTTAGTCTTTTGCACTTTTACCATTTTACCCTTTTGGCAAATGACCTTTTTGCCCTTAAGTGACTTGTTTTAAAGGCTGAACTCAGCCCATCCAGCCCCTCATTCACGAAATTTCTGCCCAAAGAAGAACACCATTGTTGTTCTTGAAGAGAAACTCCATTTTTCTTCTTGAAAAGCTTGGTTTCTTGTTGGAATCACTTGATTCCTTGAGCAATCTTCCTTCATTTCAAGGTAAGATCACTTCTATGATCTCTTAGCTTCTTGAATATCTCTTTATTTCAAGATCAATCTTCATTTTCATGAAAATCATTTCTTAGATCCAAAACTTTGAAAATCCATAGGAAATTGTAGAAAAATCATTTTGATGTGAGACCAATTTCTTTGAACTCACATCATTAATCTCTACCTAAACCCAAGAGCTTATGATTCAACTCTCATCATAGCTCAAAAAGCACATTAGGGCCGAACCCTTCTTGATGATGATGAATAGTGTTTTCATCAAGTTTTGATTTTTAACACTTGATTTCATCCTTAGCTTTCCTAATGCTTTTGAATCCATGAAATGGAAAACCAAGATCAATTCCTAGCTTTATTCTCTTTAGGGTGGCCGAAACCCTCTTTGTGAGAATTGTTGAGTGGTTTGATTGTTGTTTAATGTTTGATTGTTTGGTTGTTTGTAGTTGGTGACAATTATCAGAAGGTTCACAAACCGATCAACCGACTTTGATCCGGGAATCTGCTCTTCAACAGGTATGGGGAGAAGAACCTCATCACACCAAGATGGTGGTGGTGAAGATGGTTGTTTACTTTATGTGTGGGTGAAACCCTTTAGTTTGGGTTCACTTTTAGTTGTTATGTTTTGTTAAGTTCTCATGGAGAACAAGAATGTCATGATGAGTTTATGCTTTGGTATGTTGTGTTGTGTTTTAGCATATGTTGATGATGAGATGATTGAATGAAAAACCATTTTCATGTATGTTGGAAAACCTACTTTGATCACTAGATCAAGTATGGACTTTTTATTGTTGATTATGAGACCATAATGTGTGATGGACTTGGATGTTTGATTATGATGTAGTAATGTGTATTATGGTTATCATGATTGTGTAAGTGTTGTGAGCCATACTTTGATTGGTTGATGAAGTAAAACTTCACATTGATTCCTAGTTGGCTATTAGCCATGACCTTGAGGAAAGGAAGGATATAAATAGTTCTTGGACAAGTCAAGTTTTGATGTAAAGAAAGTGTTTTCAATAACTTGTGTTTTTCAAAGAAAAACCCTAAGTGACTTTAAAGGGAATTAAATCTCAAAGTGGTTTCACCAAAGTGAAACATGTTTTATACCTTATCCTTAGTTCATCTAGCTAATCAAGTGACTCAAAATGAGGAAAGAAGTGTTTTCATGAAGAGAATCAAAATGGTTCCATAAGGTTGATGTCTTGTTTTAAGGCAACTTTTCGCTAAGCGAATTTACTTTCGCCACGCGAAAAACAGGGAAAGTCTTAGTTGGCCATCACTGCCTCACTTTCGCTAAGCGAATCCAATAAATTTCGCTACGCGAATTACATCTCGCTGAGCAATCCAGAGAAGTCTCCAAAAGAGGTGTAATCGTCTGAACTTTCGCTAAGCGAAATCATACTCGCTAAGCGAATAAAGTGAAATTTCGCTACACGAATTCTGTTTCGCCGAGCGATCCAGAGGTGTTTACAAAGAGGTGCAATCGTCTGAACTTGCGCTAAGCGAATTCATATTCGCTAAGCGAATACAATATATTTCGCTACGCGATTTGTGTCTCGCCGAGCGAACCAGAGGAGTTCCAAAGGAGGCATTACTGCCTCATTTTCGCTAAGCGAATGGAATTCCGCTAAGCGAATTTCATGTTTCAGAAAATGCTAGAAATGAAGTAAGTAGTTCAGATGTTGTTTTAAATCAAATGAGTTTTCAACTGTAAAAGTTGTTTGGTTTACAAAAGGAGTTTTCTAACTCAATCTTAAAGTTTTACGGGTGAAAAACCTAAGTTAAGTAATTAACTTAGAGTTGAAGACAAGGGTTAATTAAGTATGGTATATGGTGGAACAAGACCATGTACTATACCATTGATGACTTAGTACATCAATGACTTCATAAGACTTAAGTGAAATCAACACTTGTTTCCTTAATTGAAAAACAAGGGATTAATATCTTAGAAAGGCTTAAAGACTTATCTAAGAGGATTCTCAATCCTTATTCATAATGCTTAGGACTTGAGACATAATTCATAAGATGTAAACACAAACATGAAACGTTTTGGTTTTTGAAACAGTAGTTCGATAACGGACCGATGATTCGCATCCAGGTTAATCGTTCAATTGTTTCTGTCTTGTGATAACTGGAATGAGAGAGATCCTGAGGCTGTGCAGGTATGGGACTGTACAGTGGAAGGAATCCTGAGGCTATGCAGGTATGGGACTGTATAGTTAAGGGAAGGCATATAAGAATTGATTGGTACTACCCGTACCAACAAGATTCATCTTCTTTTCGGGAGCTTAGAACATAAGTACTTTATAGTTAAGCGTGCTTGACTTAGAGTAATTATGGGATGGGTCACCTTCTGGGAAGTTTCCTAGAAAGCGTGTGAGTGAGGACAAAACACGCTGAAAAGACTTGTGTTGGTTTGTGGGGACAGTCGGCGATTCTGAAAGCAGTCTGGATCATTCCAAAGGAATCACGAGATAATTATCCGATGGATAATTGTTTTATCCGATGGATAAATGTTTTATAAAACAAAGATGTGTGTAGTTCCTAAGGAAGAGAACCTTAGTGAACCTTGAGGTTTATCCAATGGATAGACATTGTTTTATCGCATCTGCTTTGTGTAAGCATTGGCATTTCATGTGCATAGTTGTAAGGCCTTGAGCCTAGGAGTTGAGCTTACACCTTGATGCGGGTGCGAATCTTACGGTGACGATCTTCAATGGTCTTTTTGGAGGTATCAGGGTTGGAAGGGCTGACATGTGACCAGTTGGTGATTCTTCTGTGTCGTGGCGAATCCGTGCAATACACTGATATCCTCTACTAGATGCCGTACTTTTCATGTTTGGTCGAGAGTGTTACCGTAAAGCCAGATACGTGCACGTTACGAAATTTGTAGCATATTGCTCATGGCAGCATCTTGCTCATGGCTGGCAGAAACCGGAACATGTCCTCCCATTCACTCTCTCCGAATGTTTTGTTAGCTCCATGGAGTAGGGGTCAGAGTAGTACCCAGTGACATTGACATTGAGTCATATACATTGCATTGCATTGCATGGCTATTGATGTTTATGGCTATTGATGTTTACATTTATTGTTATACATCGCTGTATTGTTTAAGGATGCCTTATATTATGCTGTTAAATGTTTCTATTATGTTGTTAACTGCTTAACATGATTTATATTGAGAACCTTGTAAGCATGTTGGGTACGCTGTTACCCGGTGAGTCGTCCCGTTTTTACTACTGCTGTTTTGTTGTGTTGATGAACGGGAATCTCACCCATATCTGTATGTTTTCTGCTGGTACTTGCTGTTGATGCTTGAACAGATGGACGCGACGATGGTTCGGTTCCGCAGTCCTTTTGTGTTCGGAGGTGGACTCTTTTGTTGTTTTAGTTTTGTTGTCGGCCAGACTATGTCAGTTTTTGTAGTACCTTTTGGGAGCTATGACTCCTAGTACTTATTGTATTTTCTTATGTCAGTCATACATTAGATTTATGTCTGTATACAGTAATGTTGATGTTTCTGTTTTTGTTTTCTGTTTCTGTATTTATAATACTGTATGTATGTCCTAGTAATGCATGGTGAACCTAAGTTCACTTATTAGTATTATTTATTACCTTTACTAATCCCATTACATCTTTATGTAAAGAAAAGAAAAAGAAAAATCGTATTTTCCGCATTAATAAATATTTTCGGCCTTATAAACGTTCGGGAATGTGACACTCGGGAAAGGGTGTTGCATTATTTGGTATCAGAGCTGGCCGAGTCTTTTTGGGGTTTCTAGGTTATGGTCTGTCTTGTTTGTGTTGTGTTTTCTCCGATTGTTTTCTGTGTTATTGTTTCTGAGAGAGAACAATGTTGGAGAGGATGATGACTTCGGTCTATCCTTTTGTATTGTTTGCTTTCTGTGTTGTGTTTCTGTGAAGAAGACAACGATTGTTTGTTACTCTCTGCATTATTGTTTCTGAAGGGGAATAATACTGGACAGGGTAGTAATGTTTTTGATTTCTTGTAAGTTGTCGCTAGCAGAGTTCTTCAGAACGAGTGTTTTTCGACAAGTGCAAGACGAGTTGAAAGACATGGAGTTCCTGCAGCTACGTCAAGGAGGAATGTCTGTCAAAGAATATGCTGATCGTTTTGAGTCCCTGCTGAAGTCTTCGAGGTATTTCCATCTTCATCCCGACGAGGAGTGGAAGTGTACAAAGTTCGCAGAAGGTTTAAGGGACGAGATTCGAGGAGAGGTGCTACCTCTTAAGGTCAAAGAGTTCTCGGTGTTGGTAGATGAATGCTTCGTAATCGAAGATCTGATGAAGACTCGTGGAGGAAGGCAATGTAACTCTGGACCGACTAGGTTCCATAAAGGCACCAATGGTCGTGATGATAGATCTCGATCTAAACCATATTCAAAACAGCAAGGTCAACAACAACGTTCTGTAGGAGGAAGCAGTGGGAATATTAGTCAATCTGGAAGCGCCCCAAAGAAGTGCATGAAGTGTGGCAAGAACAATCATGTCACCAGAGGATGCTTAATCAAGGGGATCATATGCTTCAAGTGTGGGAAGCCAGGACATACTTCACGCGATTGTGTGCATTCAAAAGCTAGACATTCTGTCAACGATGTGCAAACAGCGAAGCCTAAGGCAACGAGTAGAGTTTATAGTGGGAATGGTGCTGAGACTTCTCAAAAGGAAGATTTGATTCACGGTCAGATCGTCATGGGAGGTAAAACGTTATTTGTATCTTTCCTTACCCTTAGATTTGGTAATTCTTGCACTTTCTGCCAAGCCTGTATCACTGCGAAAGTCTGTTTGAACTGTTCTATTTTCTGTAATGGATAGAACGTTTTTGATTGATTTAATCTGTTTGCCTCTTTCGCAAATGGATTTGATCATAGGGATGGATTGGTTATCTTGTAACTATATCCTATTAGACGGTGCAAACAAAACCTTAGTTTTCCCTGATTCGGATAATTCTGGATTTGGATTGCCAACCAAGGAAACGTTTCTTTGAGAGGAGGAGGAGCAAAACGAATACATGTTATTAACGAGTTTCCGGAAGTCTTTCCTGAAGACGTACCAGGTTTACCGCCAGTCCGAGACATCGAGTTGTGATCGATCTTGTGCCAGGAACAGGACCAGCGTATATGGCACCTTAGCATATGGCACCTGCTGAGTTGGAAACCTTGAAGGAACAGTTGGTGGACTTATTTGGAAAAACAGTTCGTTAGACCCAGTGTGTCGCCGTAGGGA
The DNA here is from genome assembly GCA_039655645.1 of Ammopiptanthus mongolicus. Classification (NCBI taxonomy): domain Eukaryota; kingdom Viridiplantae; phylum Streptophyta; class Magnoliopsida; order Fabales; family Fabaceae; genus Ammopiptanthus; species Ammopiptanthus mongolicus. The sequence continues at coordinate 46,131,924 of CM077348.1, read as the reverse complement.
ACGCCTGTGCTGTTGGTGAGAAAGAAAGACGAAACATCTCGCTTATGTGTGGATTAGCGCCAGTTGAACAAAGTTACCATTAAGAACAAGTATCATCTTCCGAGGATAAATGACTTGATGGATCAGTTGAGGAGAGCGACAGTTTTCTCCAAGATTGATTTGCGATCGGGTTATCACCAGATTCGTGTGAAGACAGAAGATGTACCAAGAACAGTGTTTCAAACACGCTATGGGCACTACGAGTACCTTGTAATGCCGTTTGGTATAACGAATACTCCTCTATATTCATGGATTACATGAATGGGATCTTTCGTTCATATCTAGATAAGTTTGTGGTTGTTTCATAGACGACATACTCATCTATTCGCGAAACCAGGAAGTACACGCTAAATACCTTAGTGTGATTCTTCAGGTTCTGAAGAAGAAATAGCTGTATGCAAAGCTGTCCAAGTGTGAGTTTTGGCTCGACGAAGTAAAGTTTTTGGGTCATGTGATTTCAAAGGAAGGATAAAGTGTTTGAATGGATTGAAGCCTGTGAGGAAAGTTTGCAAGGATTAGAGAGAAGGTTGGGAACATTTGTGTTCACACTTCTACATATTCCTCAGTGTATTAGACAATTGAGTGAATTGATAATATGGTGTCCATTGGTCTGGACATTTTCGTATTATTTCACTGAAAGTTCCGTTATGACTATTTCTTGAGTTATAACATAAACAACTTCTCGATACTGGAAGTTTCTTGATGAAACTTAGTCTAATCACGCTTACTTTTGGTGAAGGTGATCCGGTCTGATTTTTGCCAGACTGTTTATCTTTTGATTCCAAAGTTTATTGGAAGGTTCTTATGAAAGAAGGAACTTTATTAGAGTCATGGATGTAAACATGTATTAGCTATGCATTTTTACACTCACGAACCAACTGAAGAATCTTTTTGCATATTGGATATTCCTGCATTCATTCCAGATTGGTAAAATTCTTTTGTATACGTTCTTACTCTCTTCTGAGACCAAGACCAGGAAAAATTTCCTTTGTTGAAAATTTCTTTCCTTAATCTTTAGCGACCGAGTAAGTTTAGTTTTAAGTCACGGAATTTCGAGGACGAAATTCTTTTAAGAGGGGTAGGAATGTAACACCCCGATTTTCACGTTTTCTAATTCTTCAGTATTTTAATGTCTTTATTTTATTCGAGGTCTTAGGAATGGAAATAAAATATTCCGAGACCATAGTCATGCTCGACGATATCGTAGGAAGCTACGATTCAGTTTTGAGTCAAAAACTCAAACGGAGTCCGGTCTGCATTTTTACACTGACAGTATGATTTTACTGCTCAGAAGACCTCAGATGGACCCGTGAACGAGACAGTAAGTCTTAGAATTTGATTATCTACGTTTTGGTTAAATTTCGTAAAAATTTCAGAAAAATAACTTCCTGACCTTCGTTCGGGCGAAATTCTCAATCGGGTGACGAACGGAGCCACATATGGACTTACCGAGACTCGCCAACAGATAATCTTGATATCACAACATCCCAGGACACTTGGGAGAGTATGCCAGAGTCGTCATGACGATCGGGAAAATCTAGATGCAAAATGACCAAAATGCCCCTGACCTTAGTCTTTTGCACTTTTACCATTTTACCCTTTTGGCAAATGACCTTTTTGCCCTTAAGTGACTTGTTTTAAAGGCTGAACTCAGCCCATCCAGCCCCTCATTCACGAAATTTCTGCCCAAAGAAGAACACCATTGTTGTTCTTGAAGAGAAACTCCATTTTTCTTCTTGAAAAGCTTGGTTTCTTGTTGGAATCACTTGAGTCCTTGAGCAATCTTCCTTCATTTCAAGGTAAGATCACTTCTATGATCTCTTAGCTTCTTGAATATCTCTTTATTTCAAGATCAATCTTCATTTTCATGAAAATCATTTCTTAGATCCAAAACTTTGAAAATCCATAGGAAATTGTAGAAAAATCATTTTGATGTGAGACCAATTTCTTTGAACTCACATCATTAATCTCTACCTAAACCCAAGAGCTTATGATTCAACTCTCATCATAGCTCAAAAAGCACATTAGGGCCGAACCCTTCTTGATGATGATGAATAGTGTTTTCATCAAGTTTTGATTTTTAACACTTGATTTCATCCTTAGCTTTCCTAATGCTTTTGAATCCATGAAATGGAAAACCAAGATCAATTCCTAGCTTTATTCTCTTTAGGGTGGCCGAAACCCTCTTTGTGAGAATTGTTGAGTGGTTTGATTGTTGTTTAATGTTTGATTGTTTGGTTGTTTGTAGTTGGTGACAATTATCAGAAGGTTCACAAACCGATCAACCGACTTTGATCCGGGAATCTGCTCTTCAACAGGTATGGGGAGAAGAACCTCATCACACCAAGATGGTGGTGGTGAAGATGGTTGTTTACTTTATGTGTGGGTGAAACCCTTTAGTTTGGGTTCACTTTTAGTTGTTATGTTTTGTTAAGTTCTCATGGAGAACAAGAATGTCATGATGAGTTTATGCTTTGGTATGTTGTGTTGTGTTTTAGCATATGTTGATGATGAGATGATTGAATGAAAAACCATTTTCATGTATGTTGGAAAACCTACTTTGATCACTAGATCAAGTATGGACTTTTTATTGTTGATTATGAGACCATAATGTGTGATGGACTTGGATGTTTGATTATGATGTAGTAATGTGTATTATGGTTATCATGATTGTGTAAGTGTTGTGAGCCATACTTTGATTGGTTGATGAAGTAAAACTTCACATTGATTCCTAGTTGGCTATTAGCCATGACCTTGAGGAAAGGAAGGATATGAATAGTTCTTGGACAAGTCAAGTTTTGATGTAAAGAAAGTGTTTTCAATAACTTGTGTTTTTCAAAGAAAAACCCTAAGTGACTTTAAAGGGAATTAAATCTCAAAGTGGTTTCACCAAAGTGAAACATGTTTTATACCTTATCCTTAGTTCATCTAGCTAATCAAGTGACTCAAAATGAGGAAAGAAGTGTTTTCATGAAGAGAATCAAAATGGTTCCATAAGGTTGATGTCTTGTTTTAAGGCAACTTTTCGCTAAGCGAATTTACTTTCGCCACGCGAAAAACAGGGAAAGTCTTAGTTGGCCATCACTGCCTCACTTTCGCTAGGCGAATCCAATACATTTCGCCACGCGAATTACATCTCGCTGAGCAATCCAGAGAAGTCTCCAAAAGAGGTGTAATCGTCTGAACTTTCGCTAAGCGAAATCATACTCGCTAAGCGAATAAAGTGAAATTTCGCTACACGAATTCTGTTTCGCCGAGCGATCCAGAGGTGTTTACAAAGAGGTGCAATCGTCTGAACTTGCGCTAAGCGAATTCATATTCGCTAAGCGAATACAATATATTTCGCTACGCGATTTGTGTCTCGCCGAGCGAACCAGAGGAGTTCCAAAGGAGGCATTACTGCCTCATTTTCGCTAAGCGAATGGAATTCCGCTAAGCGAATTTCATGTTTCAGAAAATGCTAGAAATGAAGTAAGTAGTTCAGATGTTGTTTTAAATCAAATGAGTTTTCAACTGTAAAAGTTGTTTGGTTTACAAAAGGAGTTTTCTAACTCAATCTTAAAGTTTTACGGGTGAAAAACCTAAGTTAAGTAATTAACTTAGAGTTGAAGACAAGGGTTAATTAAGTATGGTATATGGTGGAACAAGACCATGTACTATACCATTGATGACTTAGTACATCAATGACTTCATAAGACTTAAGTGAAATCAACACTTGTTTCCTTAATTGAAAAACAAGGGATTAATATCTTAGAAAGGCTTAAAGACTTATCTAAGAGGATTCTCAATCCTTATTCATAATGCTTAGGACTTGAGACATAATTCATAAGATGTAAACACAAACATGAAACGTTTTGGTTTTTGAAACAGTAGTTCGATAACGGACCGATGATTCGCATCCAGGTTAATCGTTCAATTGTTTCTGTCTTGTGATAACTGGAATGAGAGAGATCCTGAGGCTGTGCAGGTATGGGACTGTACAGTGGAAGGAATCCTGAGGCTATGCAGGTATGGGACTGTATAGTTAAGGGAAGGCATATAAGAATTGATTGGTACTACCCGTACCAACAAGATTCAACCTCTTTTCGGGAGCTTAGAACATAAGTACTTTATAGTTAAGCGTGCTTGACTTAGAGTAATTATGGGATGGGTCACCTTCTGGGAAGTTTCCTAGAAAGCGTGTGAGTGAGGACAAAACACGCTGAAAAGACTTGTGTTGGTTTGTGGGGACAGTCGGCTATTCTGAAAGCAGTCTGGATCATTCCAAAGGAATCACGAGATAATTATCCGATGGATAATTGTTTTATCCGATGGATAAATGTTTTATAAAACAAAGATGTGTGTAGTTCCTAAGGAAGAGAACCTTAGTGAACCTTGAGGTTTATCCAATGGATAGACATTGTTTTATCGCATCTGCTTTGTGTAAGCATTGGCATTTCATGTGCATAGTTGTAAGGCCTTGAGCCTAGGAGTTGAGCTTACACCTTGATGCGGGTGCGAATCTTACGGTGACGATCTTCAATGGTCTTTTTGGAGGTATCAGGGTTGGAAGGGCTGACATGTGACCAGTTGGTGATTCTTCTGTGTCGTGGCGAATCCGTGCAATACACTGATATCCTCTACTAGATGCCGTACTTTTCATGTTTGGTCGAGAGTGTTACCGTAAAGCCAGATACGTGCACGTTACGAAATTTGTAGCATATTGCTCATGGCAGCATCTTGCTCATGGCTGGCAGAAACCGGAACATGTCCTCCCATTCACTCTCTCCGAATGTTTTGTTAGCTCCATGGAGTAGGGGTCAGAGTAGTACCCAGTGACATTGACATTGAGTCATATACATTGCATTGCATTGCATGGCTATTGATGTTTATGGCTATTGATGTTTACATTTATTGTTATACATCGCTGTATTGTTTAAGGATGCCTTATATTATGCTGTTAAATGTTTCTATTATGTTGTTAACTGCTTAACATGATTTATATTGAGAACCTTGTAAGCATGTTGGGTACGCTGTTACCCGGTGAGTCGTCCCGTTTTTACTACTGCTGTTTTGTTGTGTTGATGAACGGGAATCTCACCCATATCTGTATGTTTTCTGCTGGTACTTGCTGTTGATGCTTGAACAGATGGACGCGACGATGGTTCGGTTCCGCAGTCCTTTTGTGTTCGGAGGTGGACTCTTTTGCTGTTTTAGTTTTGTTGTCGGCCAGACTATGTCAGTTTTTGTAGTACCTTTTGGGAGCTATGACTCCTAGTACTTATTGTATTTTCTTATGTCAGTCATACATTAGATTTATGTCTGTATACAGTAATGTTGATGTTTCTGTTTTTGTTTTCTGTTTCTGTATTTATAATACTGTATGTATGTCCTAGTAATGCATGGTGAACCTAAGTTCACTTATTAGTATTATTTATTACCTTTACTAATCCCATTACATCTTTATGTAAAGAAAAGAAAAAGAAAAATCGTATTTTCCGCATTAATAAATATTTTCGGCCTTATAAACGTTCGGGAATGTGACACTCGGGAAAGGGTGTTGCAAGGGAAGCCCTAACCCTACTAGTGGTTGAGCCCCAATAAAGTACCTAAACCCTAGGTTTAGCTTACTTTGGGTTATCACCGTTAAGTTTGGAAACCCTAGGTTAGCGAACTATTAATTGAGGATGATCTACTTCATATGACTGTTGTGATGTTGAATTCTATTGTTGCTATCTGTCTAAGTGCCTATATGCTACTTGGTGTGTGATATGCTGCTATGTGCTGTCGTTGATGTTACTACTATTGATGTTATTACTATTGCTATTATGCGGTTGTGGTAATGGTGGTATGGTGGCGGAATGCCGTAGAATTAAGTTTGGCTGTGTGCCGTGCTGTTATCAGGTTGATATCGTGGATGTTGCCGTGCTGTATGCGGGTTTCTTGAGGCTATGGCCATGATGTTTGAGCTGTGGCTCGTGAACGCGTGGTGTCGAGGCTGTGGCCGTATGGATGCAGTGGCATTGCAACACCTTTTTCTCGAGTGCTACATTCCCGAACGATTATAAGGCCGAAAATAATATTAATGCGAAAAATACGGGTTTTTTTTTTTCCTTTCGCAATTATGTAATGGGATTAGTAAAGTAAGTAATAATAAATGAACTTGGGTTCATCATGCATTTCTAGAAGTCATACAGAATTAAAGTACAGAAATAGAAACAATACTGTATACAGACATAGGTCCAAGCCTAACTGATAATAAGTATATAATTGAGTACTGGGAGTCACAGCTCCTCAAAAGTACAACTGACACTTGGAACAAAAGAACAACATAAAGAGTCCCACCTTCGGACTCAAGGTAGACGCTGAACTGAGTCATCATCGCGCCCATCTTCTAAAGCAGAAACCGCAATACAAGCAGAGAAGATATGGGTGAGATTCCCAATCATCAACACAGCAAAATAGCAGAAGTAAAAACGGGACGACGCATCAAGTGATAACATACTCAACATGCATACCATAAATCTCAACATATCATGTTAATCAATTAGCAATATAATATAAGGCATCCTTGAAAACAGAATAGTGATGTACAACAAGTAAATGTAATCATCAATAGCCATGCAATGTACATGACTCAATGCCATATGCTACAAGGGTAAAACTTTGACCCCTACTCCATGGAGCTAACAAAATATCGGAGAGAGTGAATGGGAGGACATGTTCCGTGTACGCCAGCCTTGGGCAAGATGCTACAACATTCGTAACGTGCACGTAGCTGGCTTTACGAAAACACACTACACCAAACGTGAAAAGTATGGCATCTAGTCGAGGATATAAGTGTATTGCTCGGAGTTGCCACGACACAGAAGAGCTACCAACTAGTCACAGGTCAGCCTTTCCAACCCTAATACCTCCAAGACTATTTAAAACATCACCGTAAGATTCACACCAACATCTAGGTGTAAGCTCAACTCCTAGGCTCAAGGCCTTACAAACTCATGCAATGAAATGCCAATGCTTATACAAAGCAGATGCGATAAAGTAATGTTTATCCACCAGATAAACCTCAAGGTTCAATAAGGTTCTCTTCCTTAGGAACTATACGCGTCTTTGTATTGTAAAAATTTTATCCACCGGATAAATCTTGTGATCCCTCCGGGATCGAGTCATCACAAGACTGAAACAATTAAACAATTGTCTTGGATCCGAATCACCGGTCCATCATCGAACTAATGTTTCAAAACCCAAAACGTTTAATTTTTGTGTCTGTGTCTTATGAATTTCATCTCAAGTCCTAAGTGTTATGAAGAAGGATTGAGAATCCTCTTAGATAAGTCTTTAATCCTTTCTAAGATATTAATTCCTTGAATTTCAAGTAATGAAATAAGTATGGATTCATCTAAGTCTTATGAAGTCATTGATGAACTAAATCATCAATGGTATAGTGCATGGTCTTGTTCCACCATATACTATACTTAATTATGCCTTTTCTTTTGCTCTATGTTAATTACTTAACTTAGGTTTTCACGTGCAAAACCCTATGATCTGAGTTAAAAACTCTCGATTTAAGACTTTGTCAACCAAAACCTTTCTAATTGAAAACTCATTTGATTTGAAATAACTTGGTTACTTGCTTGAAGTAAAGTACCTTAACTAATTTGAAAAGGGTTTTCCTTACTAACTTGGTGTAAAACCATGATCTAAGCTAGTGTAAAAGAAAACGGAATTTCATTCAGTTTTTCGAACTATGATTCATTTAAAACGAAAATTTAGGACAAAGTCCTTTTTATACTTTGAAGATAACTTAGTTTTAAAATGAAGGTGACACCCCATTAAAACTTAAGGTAACTTCATATTAATTTTTACTTCCATGAAATCACTTTTATCATTTTATTTTTAAAACACTTAGTTAATTGGATAAACTATGATTGAAGTAAAAATACATTTTCACCTTAGTAAAAACACTTGAAGGCCGAAATTCTATTTGATCTTTGGATCAAAATCACTTCTTGTTTGTTTTTGAAATACAAGTTACTAAAACACTTTCTAACTTTCAAAAACATTGAAGTTCAAGAACAAACTCATGTTCTCCTTTTTCTTATAGCCATGGCCAAATACTGCCACACATGGGATGTGAAGATTTTGCTTCACTAACTTGTCAAGTAATAGCTCAAAATGCTTACAATATTATGATGAACAGTAATCATGCATCATTCAACCATAATCAAGCATAAAAATCCTTACTTGATCTAGAGATCAAAGTATGGTTTTCAACATACATGAAAATATTTTTCCATCCAAGCATACATCATCATAAACATATACTAAGCATGGAAACATTATTACAATCATGTTCTCAAAGAAAACTTCGTCAATAAAGTAGTGAACCCAAGCTTTGGGTTTCACCCAAACAAAGCATAAACAACATTTTCATCTTCCACCAATTTTGGTGCGATGAGGTTCACTCCCCATACCTTTTGTGAAGAGGTTTAAGTGAAAGGAAACTCCAAGCTCCTTAAAGAAAAGGATGGCCGAACTTATAGGAGAGAAAATGTGAGATCTTTAACTTGTTTTCATGAAAATGAAGAACTAGAAGATGAATACTCTAGGTAAGAAGTAAGGAAATGAAGAGAAAAAGGATTTAGAAGCTCACCAACTCAAGAACAAGTTCAAGGTTTTGGATGGTGTTCTTGGTGCTCAAGAACACACTTCACCAAAACAAGAAATTTCCTTCACCAAAGTTGATCATTGGATCAAGACAAGATGAAGTATAGTTTTAGAATTGAAAAAGGAAGTTTGGTTGATGTTTTTGGATGTAGGGCCGAATGGAGGAAGAAGAGAAAGATGAGAGGATTTTTTCAAAACTTAAGAAATGAAGTTTGGATCTTTAGAAGAAGTGAAATGAAGGTTGGATGGGGTTTATGACATGGAATGGCCAAATGACCTTGATGTCTAATGACTAAAATCAAGTTAAAGTGTGATAGAAAATGAAGGGCCAAGATCTAATGGAAGTGCATAGGTGTTGCTTCCATAAAAGTTGTAGAGAAAAGATGAAGTTATAAGAAAAATGGGTGAATGGCCCCCATTCATGGTGGCCTTGGTGTGGAGAAGGGAAGGATAAGGTGGTCCAAGAATTTTCCACTTAAGGGAAAAATGGACATTTTACTCGGGGATAAAATTGGAATTAAAACAAAAGACCAACGGCAAAATGGTCTTTTCACCCTTAAAGTAACAAAATATCGAGATATTTTCTAGATGCAATGATGAGGTTAAGGCAAAGGATGGGTTTTCACAAGTTCCTAGGGGCAAAACAATCCTTTCTTTTAGGAACAAAAATATCATTCAGGAAAAAGTCTAGGGGCATTTTAGTCTTTTCGCAGTGTGAACGCGTTCAAATATTTTCATTTTTCATCATGACACTGGCATGCCTTCCCATGTGATTTGACTTGATGTGACTTCAAGTTTATCCGTTAGCGAGTCCCAGTAAATCCATATTCAGCTCCATTCTTCACCCGAATTAAGATTTCGCCCGCATAACTTATATTAATTCACTTTTTAGTGCAAAAAATCAATTTTATCAAAATTGTTGAAAATTCGATTCTAAACCTAACCGTTTCGTTCATGATTCAAAATTAGATCTTCTGATCAGTAAAATCTTACTGTCAGTGAAAACGCAGACCGGGCTCCATCTGAATTTTGAATCCAAAACTTAATCGTAGCTCTCTACGATGACGTAGAGTATGAATGTGGTCTTAGTTTATTTAATTTCATTTTCTGCACCTCAGATAAAAATATAAACTCATTTATATAGTTTATCGGTCTTCGAAAGCATGAAAATTGGGGTGTTACAGGCATCGTGTTGTTGATGGGACGTGAGATCCGGTATCAGGCCCGTTGAGGATGTTTGTTGCATATCATCAGTTGCCAAGTGGCGAGGCCGTATGACAGGTAGTATGGGCTGCCGACGTCATACGAGGTTAGTTATACCTGAGTGCGGGTACGAAAAGTAGATGGGGCGGTCAAGTGAGTGACCTTGGGGATGTTGCTGGTCTCGGGAATAGTTTACAGTGACGGATGAGGTAGCTCCTATCCTGCCGTGATGCCCGATCCAGTCCAATTTGCCCGACTAATCCCAGAGCTTTCCATGTTCCAGGCTAACGTTCCGAGATGACCGAGATACCCCGGTTTCGGTGTGGAAGAGGGATGCACTCGTATTGGTCACGACGAGCAGTTCGGTTTCTTGGACAAACTAACTCCGTTCCGACACAAAACCTGTTCCGATGTGGACTTGTTCGGGCGTGGAATCGTTCCAGTGTGGAACCAGTTTTCATGAGCTTTCGGCCGACATGCTGCATTAGATTAGTATCCCGGTCTAGAGGATTGATCTGAGTGTGAGACTCATGGAGATGAATGCTTGTTGCATGTGTTGTCTTGGGAGACGTATGTTTGAGTATAGTATCTGTCGTACCTGCTACTTGCTATATGACACTTTTTTACTGCACTGCTGTTGTTATTTCTGACATTGCTATGAGCTGTATTTCTTATCTCCCTACTATTTTTTTTGTATGTCTGCTTGGTTCTCAGTTCGCGTGAAGACGAGGAGCTAGGTGATGGATCCGAGGGCGCACCCTTACATCACATTGGCACCGAGGATGCCGGTGTTGGGCCTGATCGAGATCATCTGTCACGATGATCGGGGGTGGCGCGTGGACCCCTCGACCTTTCTAACGGTCTACACAGGGCCGGTGAGCATACTGTTCTAAGGAAGGGCATCACATAGGGAGGACAACGTGGGACCCTTCAGAGTTATGCAGTTCTTACCCTTCCCATGTATGTGGCTACCACCGAGGCGTCATGAGCGGGACAACACCTGGGACCTTTATGACGGTCTACACAGGGCCGGTGAGCATACTATTCTAAGTAGGGGCATAACATAAGGAGGACATCGTGGGACCCTTCAGAGTTATGCAGTTCTTACCCTTCTTATGTATGTGGCTACCACCGAGGCGTCAGGACTACACCTGGGTCGAGCCAGCATCTTCGCAGGCGACCAGCAGGAGAGGCTATGTCTACCGAGGCCAATGCCGGAGGACAGAGCAGTTGTTGCGTTCAAAACACCATTAAGGGCAGTGTACCCTATCACAGAAGTAATATAGGATGGAAGTTCAGATATCGTACCCAAGAGATTAATTTGGATATTTACGGGAAAAATCAAGTACTGGAATAAGGAAATCCTTATGCAATTTAGATTAATAAAGAACTTGGAAAATACATAAGAATAGAGTTGTGTTAAAGATAATCGCAAAAGTGTAAAAAGAGAGTTTCAAGATCAAGAGTAAAGAGCCTAGAGCCGTGGTTTCACTTGTACTTTCGATACCCCCCAAATCCTAATTCTATTCAGTTTCACAATTGCTTTTTGAATACTAATCCCTCTAAAAAAATTATTAATTGTTTGTCAGACAAATAATATTCTTTTCCCCAAATAAACCCAATAGTTGTCAGGCAAAGAGTTTAAGTGATTAGAAAGCATTAAGCACAAATAAGTTGAATGATTGAAAGGAATAAATCACGTTTTCGCAAATCTAGATATTAAACCTCGGTTATCCTATATGTCTGTCAATTTAATTGGGCTTGATAGCCAAAATGTCAATCAATTGATTATAAGCATACAAAGGGTGCGCAATCCTAGTATGGGATGAGGAACGATAGAATAACACTATTCAAATAACAACTTTAAAACCAAATAGAATTGAATTAAAGCTATGATATAGCGAAAGGAGTTTCTACTAACACAATATCCAGCACAACTCTAGTGGTGAAATTAGCTACTCATAGTAATAGAGAAAACTAAAATCAACAAAGGGAAACGCATCCTGAATAGTTGAAGAGGGAAAAGTTGCCTCTAACTTAACCACTAGGTGCCAAATCCTACTCTAGAAATCAAAACTACAGAATAAAACTAAAACAAGAGTAGAATACTCAAAGAAATAAAGAGATGAAAGAAAGTGCAAAAGATTCAAAGAAGAAAAGATAAAAGATGCCCTTAGAGTGGCATAGAGGGCCTCTATTTATAACACCAAATGTGGACCGGGCCTTGATTTGGGTCTTTTGCTTCGTTAGCATGGGCATGCTCTTTACTTCTCACGGGCATGCTCTTCACTCAGGACAGGCGTGCTCTTCAGTATATCAAGCCGTGGTCAAATATGTCAGAGCTTACTGACTTCGTAAATTAACGTTCTAGTGCATGGGTTGTAGCACGGGTGTGCTCTTTAGTTGGCACGGCCGTTCTCTTTGCGATTGGGGCCGTGCTAGCTTCTGTCAAGTCTTTCAAACTTTGTAAAACAACATTCTAGCGCATAGGCTTCAGCATGGGCGTGCTCTTCATCTGGCACGGGAGTGCTCTCGTGTGGCACGACCGTGCTAAGTCTTCAGAGGTCAGCTTTAACTATTTTTGTAAGGCTTTGTTTGGATACACGAATTTGGGCAGTTGCAACGGGCGTGCTCTAGAATGGCATGGCCGTGCTAACATCGAAACTTCAGTATTCTGCCCGTTTTAGCTTTAAAACCTTCTCTTTTCTTCAAAAGTCCATCAAACTGTCTCCGAACGTCAATTCTGTCAAAACTTAAGTAAAAGGGAGAAATACAATAACATTTATCTTTAAAAGCATCAAAATTCGACTCAAAATACGCCCTATAAACAGCACAGAATTGAGGTTCATCAAACTTCCCACACTTAAACATTGCTTGTCCTCAAGCAATTATCTGGCTTAAAATAATTTTCAAAAGAAGTTTCAGACTTAAATCAAGGGAACCCAAATCAAAAAGAGTTTTCAAAATTGTGTGGATAGTCAAACAAGTATAATTTTCAAAAGAATCCCAAAAGATTACCCAATTGGAACTTTTCAATTCCTTGAAATCAAACTTTTTCAAAAGACCAAAGGTCGCTCTTCTCATAATCTCTCAGTGTATTAGGCAAAGATGTAAAGACACTCAAGATTCTCAAATATATACATTATTACTATAGGCTTGTTCATCGACCAAATCTCCACAGTATGAACCACATGCATGCAGAAAAAGGTTGAGGTCTGTCATGGGTTGTAATGGTGCCAAGGTATCAATGTTAGGGTAGGTAGAGAAAGAAAAGGGATAATCAAATGGCTAAATCAATAAACAAAGTAATGACCCTTAAAACCATAAAAGAACAAAAAGTGCATTAGCGCTTTTTTCAATATATATATATATATATATATTTAAGGATCTGCTGTTTTTTCTTCATCCTTTCCTTTCTTTCTTTAGCTATAAGCTCTTTTTTCTTGCCTTCTCTCTAATCTTTTTCTATATTCATATTTTTCTTTTCTTTTTATTTTTCTTTTTCTTTTTCTTTTTCTTTTTGAGAAGAAAGAGGCAATATATTTTTCTTTTGACTGCCAGCCTATTTTCAATATTTTTATTTTTGGAAAGGGATCCATCACTGTACATTTCTCCTGCTGCTCCATTATACTTCCAAGGGATCACCAAAAATAATTTTAATTTTAATTTTTCAGAACATGGATCAAGAAGAGAATTGTCATAGAAGGCTCAAAATTGGGCAACTAGGGGAGAAGTGTTTTAACAAACTATGTAGGCCAGAGAGAATACCTAAGAGTTCCTCAACCAGAGTTCCACATGCATAAGTCAAATTTGCTTTGAGATGGTGTCAGGACAAGTTCTAGAATATGGAATACCTGAGAATCACACTCATCAAAGAAAAAGGGTTAAAATCAGAATATTTGGTAATGTAACTTAACCCCATAAATGCACAAATCTCACATTTAGGAGTTAAGTCTAATGAAAAAGTTTTAAATCAAAGAATTTATCTGCCAATTATCAGTTTTCAAAAGACTAACTTTTTCAATCACACTAATGAGACTATCAAGCAAATTTTTTTTCACAAAATCTTTTTTTTTTTTTTTGTAAGGGGTTTCCTTAATTTTAAAAGAAAGTTAAGCCAAATAATTGGATGTAGAAATATGAACATATTTTCCCTTCCCACACTTAACTTACGCAGTGTCCTTAATGCATACTTTTAATCATGAAATACAAGTGGAGAGGGAAAGGAGAAGAGAAATTTTTACAAAATAACCCCTAATACAATAGCACAAAACGCTTAAAGCATTATAGCAGGCGTTCACTGGGGTGGAGGTGGATAGTTGAAATGTCTCTGCAGCATCTGCAGCATCTGGGTCAGCTGGTGGTCCTGATTATCAAACCTCTGAAAGACATCCGCTGAAAACCACTGGAAGGTCTGCTCCTGAGAATTCAACTGAGCATACACCCCCATCTCTAACTGATCAAACCGAGCGGAAAGCCTCTGATAGTCATCCTCGTGCTCTGGTGGGACAGGTGGGGCAGGTGAGTCCTGGCCTTGATGATGGTCCTTTTGGTTAGACTCCGAGTCTGAGTCTGTAGCGGCCTCTACTCCGGTTAATCTTTGCTCTCCACGAGGCCCACGTATCAGTATGCTCATCGGGAGTAGCATCCTCTCGTTAATCGTGGCCATCGCACTCAGCTGTTGGGCTCGTGGATGTAACTGTTGCATGCTATGGGCTAAATGGGATAGGAAGGAACCCACAACTATGAAGCCCTTCGGCCTTGATCTAGGGCTGTCCCCCAAATGTAAGCATGTCTGCATCAAGACATAGCCGACATTTAGTGGCTGGGCCTGAACCATGCACCATAGAATGAAAAGATCGAATCGGGAGACCCCGCCTATGGTAGAGTGATGACTGGTGATAGAAAGGGCCAGCCACCGATGCAGAATGCGGAGTGGTATCTCAGAAAAGGTAGAGGACTTTGCCAAGAGAGGGTTCTATGGCTCGGCTCCGCCCCTGGTGATCTCAGCCCAGAATGCCCCATCATAAAAATCAACGGGCATACCCAACAGTGCTGTCTGATACCTCTCTGAGCGGACTAATTCTGCTATCTCGAAACCCAGGCGGACATTGAAGTCTGCCAATGACATTTGCCAGATGTGGCCATTTAGCTGAAATGAGACTATGGGCATCGAATGGCGGCTAATCGCTCCCATCCGATGTTTTGAAGTAGATGGATAGCCCGAGCAGTGAGTCCGCATGTGGCCAAGATATCCATATCGAGGTATCTCTGGGCCAGAATCTCGTAAGCACCTAGATATGAGAATCTAGCCTGATGACCAGCATCTGTGAAAGTCAGCAGCTCGTTCCCCCCAGGCCAGGAAGAATTGCCATACTCTATATAGCTTCTTTTGGGTGCCATAGTCCTGCATAAGTCAAAAATCAATTATTAATATCATAATAATATGCAAAACGTAAGCATGTATCATAAGCATTGGGTAGATGGATTTAAATCCATACAAAATGATTCTGTTTTAAGCAGAGCACAGCCTTGCTAAAATTTTTTTCCATAAATTTTAAATTGACACGGCCATGCTAACAGGGGGCACGGCCATGCTAATTGCAATTTCCAGATTTTAACAATATATGAACAGCACGACCTGTTCTTGTAAAAGCACGGCCATGCTAGTGCCCATGCACATAAAAATCCAGAATATGAGTAGCTTGGCCCGTTCTTTATAACAGCACGACCGTGCTATTTTTTGTGCCATACGTAAAACTCAAAATAACCCAGAAATCACAGCCAAAACATGCATAATATCTATACTACCACAAAACTAACAGTTCCTAATAGCATTTATAACTAAAAAGCAACAAAACAGCAGCTAACATGCATAAATTCAAAAAGGGGAATAAAACAACCTTAAACCTAACCCAATATAAACCAAACCAGATAAATTAAAGAGTATAAGGCGAAACTTTTACCTTGGAGAAGTGAATTAAGCAGGGAAGGATGCAAAAATTTGAAGAATCTGCACAATAAGGGGAGCACTAGGTGAGAAAGGAGATTGCCCTTCTTATATTCTGAACAGCCGTGCAAGTAACACGGCCATGCCAACATGGAGCATGGCCATGCCCTATTATTTTTCCAGATTTTAAATTTGAAATAGGGGATACTTCAAAAATTTTGCAAGATTTCCCCCACTTAATTCTTTCTCCAAATTTTTTTTAATATAATAAGATAATGTAATAAAATAAAATGCAAGTTGCCTCCTGCGGAGCGCTTGTTTTACGTTACGAGCCTGACGACCTGTTTTAGAGTACCGATCACGATGGTATTAGGGAGACCTTGAAGACAGCTTCTTCACCCTTGTGCCTTAAGGTTAGGGTGCCTTGTTTGACCTCTATTTTAGCATCACTGGTAGCCAAGAAAGGTCGTCCCATAATGATAGGGACCTCCTCATCCTCCTTCATGTCTAATATTACAAAGTCTACTGGGTATGTGAATCTCCCCACCCTTACTAACACGTCTTCTATTGTTCCTCGAGGGTGGGTAATGGTTCTGTCCGCTAGCTACAATGAAACTTTGGTGCTCTGAGGTTCCTGTAAACCAAGCCTTTTTGACACAGAATAAGGCATTAGATTTATACTAGTGCCTAAGTCGCATAGTGCTTTATCAAAATGGGCATTCTCAATGGAACAGGGAATAGTAAAACTTCGTGGGTCTTTAATTTTATGAGGTAATTTATTCAAAATAACAACAGAGAATTCCTCATTAATTTGTACTACCCCATATTCTTTTGATAGATCCTCATCTTTATCAGGAGGTGATTTAACATACAATTTCATACTAGTTCTCAAGAATTCATCATTTTGCATGCTATTAGCTTCAGTAAAAAGAGTTGGAAGAGAAAATTGTACCTCACTAGTGACTGTACCTGATTCTGGTTACTGGACAGATGGCACGACCGTGCCATAAGTGCTGCACGGCCGTGCTCTCCTTCTGACTTAATTTCTTCAGCAGTGTTGTTTTCTTCCATAAAAGTAAAATTGCCTTTTTCTGTTTGCTGCAAAGAAATCGCATTGACATGTTCCCTTGGGTTTGGCTCAGTCTGAGTGGGTAATGATCCTTGAGGCCTTTTTGAGAGAAAAGCGGTAAGAGTGGTTATCTGTGACTGAATGGCTTGAAATTTGTTATCAGTCTCCTTTATGTATTCTGCTATCAATTTATGAGGGTCGGGTTTCCTATTTTCTGGTTTTGTACCTTGGTTTTGCAAGTGGGGTGGTCTGTAGGCATTTGAATTTGAGCCTTAACTGTTCTGCTGACCTCCCCATGAGTAATTCGGGCAACTCCTCCAACCAGGATTGTAGGAATTATTTGGTTTTGATTGACATTATTCATGAATTTGGCTTCCTCAATTGGTGGAGAAAAAGAATTGCTCAAATGACAATCCTTACTCTCATGTCCTGTCAGACCGCAATGATTGCATGGGAATGGAGACATTGGTGCACTAGCTTGTGTCATGATCTGTGCTTGAACTTGCATCAGTGTTTCGATCTGTTTTGCTAGAGCATCAACTTTAGTTTCCATTGTCTTGGTGGCAGTTACCTCATACACACCAATTGGCTTCTTTATGGTCTGCCTGTCCCTAAGCGACCATTGGTAGTGATTGATTGCCATCTTTTGAATCAAGGCTTGGGCCTGTTCCGGTGTTTTCTTCAAAATTGAGCCCTCGCAGGCAGCATCTATACTGGACCTGTTTGTTTGTGAAAATCCATTATAGAACATTTGTACCAAAATGGGTTCTGTGAAACCATGGTATGGACATCTCCGAATTGAATCCTGATAACGCTCCCATGCCTCATAGAGAGATTCCTGGTCATATTGCACAAAATTCGAAATATCAGCTCTGAATTTAGTGGATTTAGAAGGTGGAAAATACTTGGCCAATTTTTCGCGTGTTAATTGATCCCAAGAAGTGATAGAAACAAATGGCAAAGAAGAAATCCACTGATTTGCTTTGTCGGACAATGAGAATGGGAACAATCTGAGTCTGATCGCATCTGTTGAAGCTCCATTGTATTTGATAAGATCGGTGATCCTAAGGAACTTTTTCAGATGGTAGTTGGGGTCCTCAGTTGGCAACCCCCCAAATAATCCAGAGTTTTGGATCATAGAAACCAAGGCAGGCTTGATCTCAAAGTTGTTGGCACCCACTGCAGGGTTGGTGATGCTATCCGTCATCTCAGTAGAGGGGGTAAAGTAGTCTAACAACGTCACTCTTTCCCCCATGGTGTTCTTCTCTCTTGCTTGCCTCTGCAACCTTTGGAAAGTCCTTTCAACTTCCTTGTCAAAAACTAGATCAGGATCTTTAGAACGCTTTAGCATACAAAGAGAGAAAAAAAATTAAGTGTCTAAACTAACTAGAATGTCTTTTCTTCCAATATTACTTAAAATCACAAAATATCAAAAATTAATCCCCGGCAACGGCGCCAAAAACTTATTGCGTCCAAAACACACTTAAGGGCTGTATATCCTGTCGCAAAAGTAATATAGGACGGAAGTCCAGATATCGTACTTAAGAGATTAATTTAGATATCTACATGATAAAGCAAGTACTGGAATAGGGAAATCCTTATGCTATTTAGACTAATAAAGAACTTGGAAAATAAATAAGAATAGAGCTGTGTTAAAGATAATCACAAAAGAGTAAAGAGAGAGTTTCGAGATCAAGAGTAAAGAGCCTAGAGCCATAGTTTCACTTGTGCTTTCGATACCCCCCCAAATCCTAATTCTATTCAGTTTCGCAATTGCTTTTTGAATACCAATCACTCTAATAACAATATTAATTGTTTGTCAGGAAAATAATATTCTTTTTCCCCAAATAAACCCAATGGTTGTCAGGCAAAGAGTTTAAGTGATTAGAAAGCATTAAGCACAAAGAAGTTGAATGGTTGAAAGGAATAAATCACGTTTTCGCAAATCTAGATATTAAACCTCGGTTATTCTATATGTCTACCAAGTTAATTGGGCTTGATAGCCAAAATGTCAATCAATTGATTATAAGCATACAAAGGGTGAGCAAGCCTAGTATGGGATGAAAAACGACAAAATAACATTATTCAAATAACAACTTTAAAACTAAATAGAATTGAATTAAAGCTAAGACATAGCGAAAGGAGTTTCTACTAACACAAGATCCACCACAACTCTAGTGGTGAAATTAGCTACTCATAGTAATAGAGAAAACTAAAATCAACAAAGGGAAACGCATCCTGAATAGTTGAAGAGGGAGAAGTTGTCTCCAACTTAACCTCCAAGTGCCAAATCCTACTCTAGAATTAAAAACTACAGAATAAAACTAAAACAGGAGTATAATACTCAAAGAAATAAAGAGATGAAAGAAAGTGCAAAAGATTCAAAGAAGAAAAGATAAAAGAAGCCCTTAGAGTGGCACAGAGGGCCTCTATTTATAACACAAAATGCGGACCGAGCCTTGATTCTGGTTTTCTGTTTCATTAGCACGGGCGTGCTCTTTACTTGGCACGGGCGTGCTCTTCATGCAGCACGGGCGTGCTCTTCAGTATATCAGGCCGTGCTCAAATATGTCAAAGCTTACTGACTTCGTAAATCAATGTTCTAGTGCATGGGTTGTCGCACGGGCGTGCTCTTCAGTTGGCACGGCCATGCACTTTGAGATTGGGGTCGTGCTAGCTTCTATCAAGTCTTTCTAACTTCGTAAAACAACGTTCTAGCGCACGGGTTTCAGCACGGGAATGCTCTTTGCGATTGAGACCGTGCTAGCTTCTGTCGGGCCTTTCTTCAGAGTCAGCCCTTTCTTCAATATGGCACGGGCATGCTCTCGTGTGGCACAACCGTGCTAAGTCTTTAGAGGTCAGTTTTGACTATTTTTGTAAGGCTTTGTTTGGATGCACGAATTTTGGCGGTTGGCACGGGCATGCTCTAGCATGGCACGAGCGTCCTAACATCAGAACTTCAGTATTCTACCGGTTTTAGCTTTAAAACCTTCTCTTTTCTTCAAAAGTCCATCAAACTGCCTCCGAACGTCAATTCTGTCAAAACTTAAGTAAAAGGGGGAAATACAATAACATTTATCTTTAAATGCATCAAAATTCGACTCAAAATACCCCCTATAAACTGCACAGAATTGAGGTTCATCAGCAGTATTTGAGGACCTACCGTCGGAGTAGGATTATTATGTCCAACACTTCACCGGAGTATGAGCCTTTGGTGAGATATAGGCGTACTCATGGTGAGGGCCAGGGTAGCTCAGGCATCCTCACCATTGATGGTGGGAGCCTGCCAGTGGGTCCTAGGTCGTGATATGAGAGCTTTTCATGTATTTTTGAGTGGGGACTGGTAGTGCTGGTGAGTTGCGAGGGTTCTGTCTTCTACTTTTAGTTGTACTTCTATTTCTTTTGGTTTAGTTTTGTACAGTTTATATACGTATATACAGTGCCCTACTGATGGGGCTATGATATGCATGGCTGATGTATAGTTATTTTAATGTTGCGCACTTACTCTGATGTGATTTATGCTTTCCGTATGTTGTATGTTTTAATGCGCGTGTTTCCACTACGTTACTTTGAATACCATGCTATCGCTATAATAAGGTAAGGAATAGTTAATAATATAAGCTTGGGACTAATGGGATTATCCTTCTAAGAAAGAAGAGTCATCTCATTTTGGTGGTATCAGAGCGTCGAGGACGTTCTGCAGCCAATGGGATGACTTCATATATGTATGGGCTCATCTCAGCAGGCACAAAATAACAGTTCTCCAACTGAATAATAAGCCCAGTAGGCAAAGTCAGTACATAGGTCCCTATAGCTAAAGCAGCAACTTTTTCTCCATTGCCAACTCGTAGGTCGACTTCGCCTTTTGCCAATGGTCTACTCCCTTTTAGATCCGGAATATTTGTACAAATATGAGATCCAAATCCAATCTCTAATACCCATGATGCAGAAGTAGATAAATTGACTTCCATAAACATATATACCTGAGGTGGAAGTCTCACTTCCCTTTTTCTTGTTCTCTTCTAGGTATTTGAGGCAGTTCCCCTTCCAATGTCCAGTTTAATCGCAGTGGAAGCAAGTGCCCTCCTTAGCAACTCCACCCTTAGGCTTTAAGCCAGAAGTTTTGGGTTTGGACTTATGGAAACCCTTGCCTTTGCCCTTCTGCTTATCCATGGGTTTCTTTGGCTGCTTCTTGCCCTTTCCAGCTTGGACCATCATGATGGCCTTCCCCTTTCCTTTATTAATATTTTGTTTAGCAGTTCACAACATGCTCAACAATGCTGGCAAATGTTTTTCAAGATCATGCATATTTTAGTTCATGACAAACTGACTATAGCTCTCCGACAACGATTGCAGAACTATGTCAGTGGCCAACTCTTGGCCCAATGGCAAACCCAACCTTTCAAGATTCTCAATGTACCCAATCAATTGAAGTACATAAGGACTCACAGAGCTTCCCTCTACCAGTTTAGAATTGAAAAGGGTTCTGGAAACCTCGAACCGCTCATGCCTTACTTTCCCTTGATAGAGCATTTTGAGGTGCATGATCATGTCGTACGCCTCCACGGTCTCATGTTGCTTCTGAAGCTCAGAGGGCATGGTAGCAAATGAGATGACCCCACTTACGTAGGATAATCCCATTACACAGTTTCAAAACTTAACGTCACTCTCTCTGATACCTTAAAACACTGCCAAAAATTTTCACTTCAACAGTTAAGCAGATAAGAACTTATCACAGCTCAAGAATTTCACATCAGAGTTTCGCCTGGAAGCCATGGCGTAAAAATAACAACAACAAATATAAACACCCCACTGGCCATGGTACAACTCACAAGAGACTCAAAGATACCTTTGAGATCTCTATCTATTTGAGAAGCGCCGACGCCGAACTTGTTACTGACGATAGAGTACACCTTGGGTCAGCTCCACCTGCTGTAGCACTTTCAATGACCAATCGACACTTCCGTCTTCGGATCACGATCCAGACAACCACATATATGTAAACATGGAGAAATATGCATAGGAGGTAAGAAACGCTACACTATTATACAAAAGGGAAATCACGTAGCATATAATACATCAACATGTACAATAGCACACAATCAGCAAACACATCCATTTCTCGAGTTCAGCACAACAATCAACCTCAAAGTATCACCACTATGGATCATCGCCTATTCTACAACAGTCATCCTTAAAGTATCACAACTAGAGATCACCATCAATTCTACAACAATCAACCTCAAAGTATCACATCTAGGGATCATCGCCTATTCTATATGCATAACTAAGTTCCTGGCCCTTGGAAATACTGTCCTTCAACTCAACTGTGAAGTAGTCATTTTCCAAGGTAGGAAGTCACCCTCCAACTATAAGGGCATAGAGTCGGTAGTCCAGGTTACTGGTTCTTAGGACGTCTCCCAGAACGTCCACCTCGACCTCATGTGACAGTCACTCAAACTGTTGTTTCAACTGTACACACAGCTCCCTGTACACAACCACTCAAACTGCTGTTGCAGCTGTATACAGGTACCAGCTCATATGATAGCCATTCAAACTGCTGTTGCAGCTATTCATACAGCTTCTTGTGACAACCACTCAAACTGCTGTTGCAATTGTCACAAGTTCCGACCTCGCGTGATCACTGCTGGCAAGCTTTTGTAGCAAGTAAACACATGTAACCCTATACACAACCACTTAAACTGCTGTTGCAGTTGTGTACCAGCATATATGATTGTAGTTAGTCATATATCCCCCTTGTGACAACCACTCAAACTGCTGTTGCAATTGTCACAAGTAATCCACCTCGTGTGATAACTGTTCAGACAACTGTTGTAGTAAATCCCGCGGCTTTCCACCACAACAATGCAAATGTTATGATTATGCATCAATCGTTTCGACAAAAGCCCACATCCTCCAACTGTGAGGATGCCGCTCTCCAACTATGAGAGCCACTTTCAACATAGATCCACATTCTTAGTTCCGTCAATACTCATTATCCTATAATCCTTATCAACGTACCAATCATCATCCTATGATCCGA
Source organism: Ammopiptanthus mongolicus (assembly GCA_039655645.1). Taxonomy (NCBI): domain Eukaryota; kingdom Viridiplantae; phylum Streptophyta; class Magnoliopsida; order Fabales; family Fabaceae; genus Ammopiptanthus; species Ammopiptanthus mongolicus. Next base: position 46,108,971 of record CM077348.1, on the reverse strand, counting down.
ACAACATACCAATCATCATCCTCTAATCCCTAACAACATACCAATCATCTCCAAAGTCATTCAAGATCATGTCAATCACAACATATCACATGTCGTAGTATAGTCATAAATCATCATTATAAGCACGTCAAGATAGTAAATAAACATGTTATCATAACAAACATATCATCTAGCATATTATCATGTATGACATCATTTAATCATGTTATCCAACATCACAAATAATCATGTTATCAATTACCACAAGTAAGCACAAATAAACAGATATCACCACTAGTAGGGTTTGAGGAGCCCTACACATGTTAACAATTATATGCTATGCCTATGCTTCCTAGATATATGTAGGTTCTTCCCCCTCACCTGATAATCCGTTCCCGTACACTCTTGTATTCAAGGAAAGCCTTGACCCTCGATCTCACGAACGCGACAAGCACAAGCACAACCACTACGAGCTCACCACATAGCTCCTCAACACAAAACAGGGTACTGTCCGAGCCCCATATCTCGATCTACAGACTTCTTCTTGAAAATCCAAATGGTTAAGATGAATATCAACGTGTCATAAACCTACTTCCCATATTTCAGCCCGATCCAACGGTTAACAAATCTATGGCGAAGGTTTTACTGTCGCAGGTTAGGTGATATACGGGATGAGTTTCTCACACACTAGGACCACGATGCAAGCTGAATATCTCCCATTATAGACCTTTAACCGAAAATCCGAACGGTCAAACCGAAGAACCACATGTTCGGAACCTCCTTACCAAGTTTGAGCTTGATCCAACGGTAGATGAACATATTCCAATGATCTCACTGAAACTGCTTCAACCACGCTTCAAGGCTTCCAACAATGGTTTCACTCTTTCTTTCACCTTGCCTTCTCTTTCTCCTAGCCACGAAAATATGGAAGTTTCTCATTCCATTATATTACTTCCTCCCAGATGATGAAGATGATAAAGCTTGTCAAGTTTACTTCTCAAAGTTCTTGAAGAATCCTTGAAGAATGGAGAGAAATTGAAGTTGAAAGCTTGGAGGTGTCTTGAAGGGAAGAAGATGGAGAACAGAAGGGGAAGGTGCACGAAATTGAGAGATGAAAAATGGAAGAGAGTGGTGTGATTTGTATATATATAGGAAGGAAAGGATAAGGATAGGATAGAATGGTCATTTCCTTTAAGAACCAAATTGGAATTTCATCAAAAGTTGTATTAGAAACTTCAACACTTGAACTTAAAGAATCAAGTGAAGGAGAAGGAAATATGAGAGTGTAAATATATTCATGAATGGCGTGGAGCATATGTGAAGAAAGGCTAAGGTCGATATAAAATTACTTAAGGGCAAAATTGTCATTTCCTATTAGGGGCAAAAGTGTCATTTTACACTAGGTCATCATGACCATGGTGAGTCACCTATGTGACTCACCCCTTGTCATCATTACTATGGTGATGAGTCACCATGTAATGATGACATATGGATAAGGTGGTGAGGTATCTAGGTGAGGTGGCGTGAAAGCGACGTGAGGCTTATCCGTTACCGATTCCGGTGATCTCGTACGCAGACCGGGTTTCGTCAGAGTCTTCAACCCAAACCTTAACCATAATTCTCTACTAGTAATGTAGAGTAAAACAATATCTGTGTGGTATCCAAAAAGTGGATACGTAGGGATAAAATCAAATACCAAACGAGAAATGTGGTTCTTGAATGTGATTAGTCAATGGATGAGTTCATCACTATGACTTATCATCATCATGATTACTCTACCATAACTCATCATCATGAGTCATCCATGTCATGATTACTTGTCTAAAGTAGTCATGATTACTCCTCCAAAATGCCTTGATATTACAACTTTGCCACTATGACTAAGATAAGATTTGTATACTTTACCTATCTGAAAATTGGGATGTTACAGCAAGCATGAGGCAGTCGATGTCTAAGGCATCATCCTGATGCTTCTTATAAGCATCTTTCTCAACCTTAGAAGCATTCGCAGCTGGTGGCTCCTTAGGGATTTGTTCTTCAAGAACATACATCTACTTTTCATGCCTGAGAACAATCCTCAGGTTCCTGTACCAATCCAGGAAATTTGTTCTGGACAACTTGTCCTTCTCAAGGACAGATCGCAGTGATAGATTATTTGACGTGTGGTTTATAGACATGGTTATCTACAATAGAAATATACAGAATATAAGTATCATACATAAAAATATTTAATAAGGTCTTTTATTAAATACGTCTCCTACTATTTTACTCAAATCAATGACCCTCACAATTTACTCAGAAAATCCCATTGGAAGATTTTCTAGTGGGACCAAGATCCATATTTCACTTCATTCTGAGTCAGCTTTGGCTAATCGCCCAGAACTTGACTATTTAGGTAGGAAAGTCTTTCCAATTAGATCCCATGTAATTCTTGGATCAGTTGGGTGAATAACGCTTATTCTAATCCATCTTATGGATTAATGCCCAACTCTATGCCTCTAAGCCCTTTTCAATCCTATTGAAGATGGCTTAGTTAAGTCAGAACCAATGGTTGACAATTGGATATTACGTTTATCCCATTGCTTCTTACTAGTATAGACAAAGGTACTTTGCTTTGGCAGACCTACGCTCAATCGATATTAGTCTTGACAAGTGTCATGCATTGGAAGGCAAATTCAAACGTGACTTAATATTTCCTTTTGAGGGATTTATTAATAAATTTTGATCTCACCATAAGTTAAATTGTTTAACCTACTATATACTAACATGTATCTTATATATATATATATATATATATATATATATATATATATATATATATATATATATATATATAACATATAACAAATGTGACATGGTTATGGCCCCTAACGCATTGATTCTCCCAAGCCAATGAGAGAAACTAATCTAAAAACCGTATTAGAGTACAAGCTTCACCAAGCATGATCACCTATCAAGTTGTCCTCTTTTGAAGTCGTCTTCTTGTCTCCACCATAACATTACAATTGAAAGAAACCTGTTTTACATTCGAGGGGAATAAGGTGAGAAAAGAATGTACATATGGAAATTAAGAGAAAGGCACGACACGCGGACCATATTTCAAAATAACCAAAGAAAGTAGAAAAAGGACTAAGGCCATAACCATTCACCATACACAACCAAATACATAATAACAATTTAATAATCGATTACTATTATTATTATTATTATTATTATTATTATTATTATTATTATTATTATTATTATTATTATTAAGTGATTTCACAAACCACTCAAAACGGTGCTTCTGATATCCTCATAATTGATTACCATAATCGATTACTGCACCACCATAATCGATTACATAATCCATTATGTAATCTGTTATACGAACGTTTATGCAAACACTTTGCATAATCGATTATATAATCGATATCACAATCGATTATTTCGGTTCTGACCAGAGTTTGCCTTGCTTCCACGAAGATTAGGGCATCAACATTTGAACCCTCATAATCGATTATTGTTCCACCATAATCGATTATGGCAAGTCTGGACGTAAGGTGCGCATGACAGCAACACCTGCTGTCGTTGCATATCAAAACAAGGATTTCAGAAAAACGTTTTTCGCAAAACACTTTTACGTTTTTCAAACATAACATGTTAAAGATCATATCTTTTCAAAATAAAAACATGTTATAACATACAACATGTAGACAAACAAAAAGAATCATGGTTTCACAAGCAGCTTTGATACCACTGTTGGGAATTTACGTTTTAAAATCAAAAACACAGCGGAAAAATTCCCACCAAAAGATCCAAGCGAATGGTCATGACTCATGATTGTAGTGTTTATCTCTTGTAGCGAAGCTTTACCGCGAACGCTGTGAAGGGAAGAACACTTCTTCTTTCTTGATCACGAGTACTACGAACACTGCTCTATAGAAGAGGATGAACTCTATCACCAGTGCCACAAGGGAGCAACACCTCTACGTAGTCCACGCGAACAAATCACCGTCGGAGAAAACGTCGTGCAAGCTAACGGCAGGGGATGGGGCGCGTCTACCAAGGAGGAGGTGTGACGGCTGCTAGGTTATGCGCAGTAGTCTCACTGACACTTAAGTGACGTGCACAACCTTTTAAGCTGTCACCCACTTACCCTAACCCCAATTAACTTGTACGCTATAGGCCCAATCTATAATTAATATTATTAAATTATATTTAATAAATTAATTCATTCTCTGATTATTTGCTATATGCATGTGACCCTATATGCTCTCAATAAATTGGAAATAATATTAAATCACATTTAATATTATAAACAATGAGCCGCATCTAGCAATACATCATTGTTACCTAATTCGTGAGACTATCGGTGATATGATATATACCTTATTATGACCAAAATTATCGTGTAGGAAATGTCCTTTCGTCCACATGTCTTAATTGAACATAAGGCATAAATGTGTCATCCTTGTTAAGTTCCATTATCTATTTCTCAATACCCGAGTAAACGTGTAATCACAAATGAGCCAAATATCTCATACTGGCCCATTGCAGCATAGCCATGCATTTTCATGTCTCACTCTATCGAGAGGCCCATGACATTACTCCTGTTATATAGGAGGGACGAATCATGTCTACGTCACTCACATCCCTCGACATGATTCATTGTAGGCCCAACATCTATCTTTATGATCATCCTGTTACGGATAACGTTTGGTAGCATTAAAGCCTACAACTCCTCATGTAGGAATCGTAGTGACTTTAAGTCGAAGGACTACTTCACTTTGGTTATCATGAGAAGCGCTCATAACACTTACAGAACTATTATGCAGCATTCTCATAGTAGGCCAATCCAGTATAAACATTACTCTAATATTTATACCTATGTGAAGACTTGATATCTCATATCTATGACCCGTGAGATGTGGTCATCAATCTACCCACATAATAGTCTTGATGTATTATTGTCGCCCTAATTAACAATAATACATGACTACGGATACTTTAAGAATAGTATTTTAATGTTCAATAGGGTCTCACAATCAAGTCATGCACTTGATGTTCTATTGAACTGAAATAGCTATTCCAAGGACTTTACTTCATTTAAACAAATAACAGTATAAACTGAAATGCCTCATATATATAAATATATGTAAATCAAAGTCATGGTACAAATGTACATCTCAAAGAAGACTAATGGCCTCTAGGGCTTACATCAACACCAGCAGAATCCATATGGAAAATTACCAAGGGACCAGCTGCAACAACAACCGTCTTATGGAAGGAGTAGCAAGGGAACTCGCCAGTCCGTAGTACCTCCGCAATGGTGCAAGAAGTGTGGAAGAGGCCATGCAACCAGAGACTGTAACTCAAAGCAAATCGTTTGCTTCCGATGTGGAAAGCCAGGTCACGTCATGCGTGCTTACGAATAACAAACATCGAGAAAGGGCAGTAAGTCTAGTCAATCAATGACTTCTACATCGCGATACAAGAAACGTGCAAACAGCCACGAACCTATGATCAACACAAGATGGAATCTGTAGCCAACAAGGCACAAACCGCCATGCAATCAGCAAGGGGAAGAGTCAACATGATGGGAAAAGATGAAGCCTCACGATCTGATGATCTTATCTAGGGGAAAGTACTATAGCATGTAAACCTTTAACTATACTCTTTGATTTAGACACATTTCATTTCTATTGTCTATGACAAGGTGAAATGTTTTTTGGAATGCTTATGTCTTATTTGTCCTCTTGATTTGTATTGATTTGAATTGATCTGAAATGATTTAAGTTGATTTGATTTCACAATTTCTACTTCTATCGCCTACGTTTTGCGTGAACCAATTGAAATTTCTAGTTTCTTCATTCTCTACTGATTTGGCTATTTTCATTCTTTTAATGAACTAATCATTTTGATCAAAATTGTTTGGATTCTCGGTTATCGTTAAAAACAGAGACTTTTAGTAACTCGATTCATTCGATTCTTTCGCTATAGAATGTAATTCGAAAAATGGATTGATTACTTTTAATCATATCCTATTAGCCTTTGCTGGCTAAATCGGGTCACGTCATGCGTGTGAGACGACCCCACTTACATAGGATAATCCCATTAGGCTTAGAACCCACTTATAATATTAACTATAACTTAGCGATATTGTCACGCGCTTATTAAAACAGACGAGGTAAAACAACGAGCAGACAACATAAGCACGTATATAAAGCGATTATCAGAGTAACACTACAGGTAAAGTAAAACACATATATACACACGGCACTGTAACATACATGGTGGCCCCATCAGTAGGGCTACTGTAATACATACATGGACTGTACAACGATGAACTGAAAACAAATAACATATACATCAAGACCTCAAAAGGGAAAAACTCTACAGCTCCCTCACTAACACTCCCCAGCCCACTCTCAAAAATACATCAGCCTCTCCACATAGTCCTAGAGACGCACAGGCTAGCCCTCACCATCAGTGGTGAGGATGTCCTGAGCTACCCTGCCCCTCTCCGTGGGTACGCTTATTGTGACACCTGCTACCCCGCATACGATAAAATTAAATAAGGAATGCAAGTTAAATAAAACTAAAAACTTAAAAAGTAGCAAGTGCCACGTGATCCGAAAACATTTTAAACATAAAACAACAACTACGGAAAAACATAAAATAAACCCAAAACCCGATGTCACATGATCATAGCTGGTAACTACTACCGATATTACATCGAAAAAACAACTAACAAAACTAAGCATAAATTATGAGCAAGCGATCTCCTCGGGATCACTCCTCAGCTGGCAGCTCACCATCCTCTGCATAACCAAAGGTACATGGAAAACACAACAACAACAAATAGGGAGTAAGGAACTGTACGTATAAACATAAACGGTATCATGCAACATATAGACATCATAATACAACATACATGTTATAACGCACACCATCATATCACATTATAAACATGCTATGCGATGCATAACTATCCACTACTCCAAACGCAATGTGGATCCAACAACTAACTCAGAAAGACGATTCGGAGTATATCAACTTGTTGACCATCATGTATCAACACCGGCGGTTCACCTTACTCTCGGATGAACCCCCAAGAGTAATGATTCACCTTACTCTCGGATGAATCCCCACGAGTTGTCTGTCTATCAACACTGGCTGTTCACCTTACTCTCGGATGAACCCCCATGAGTAACGATTCACCATAGTCTCTGATGAATCCCCACGAGTTGCCTGTCCACCAAACTCTCGAGTGAACGATCAACACTGGCTGTTCACCTTACTCTCGGATGAGCCCCCATGAGTAACTATTCACCATACTCTCAGATGAATCCCCACGAGTTTCCTGTTTGACATACTCTCGAATGAACTTCCCCCAACTAACAACACCATGTCATGATGCATGCAATGCTAACACACAAACAACATGACAACCACCTCCATCAACAACATTTAACACCAGCTATCAACTTTGACCAATAAGCATCAAAGGTGATTTATCAACATCAAACTTGACCAATAAGCATCAAGAATGATTTAACCAATAACATCGGTAACAGTACGTCATTACCGATAACATCATCTTCTCATTAATTAATCTCTTTATTAAGTCTCCATTATTACATTTTACCATATCGTTGTCCTAGTTAATTAACTATGCTCAAGGTCGTATTTTATAATCTCTTATATCATATTTTTATTCCAAAAAGGGTATTAAATCTCTTTTTCTTTAAAACAGTGAAGTTTCTTAATTCTGACGGTGGCACGGCCTGAGCACGGGCATGCTGGCCAACTGGCACAAGCTTGCTGTTCAAGAGCACGGGCATGCTAAACAGCGTCACTTTTCTCGTTTTTATGGCACGGGCGTGCTACATGAGAGCACGAGTGTGCTGGATTTACTGGGCAGAGAGCACGGGCGTGCTGAACACTATTACAACGTTCAGATTTGGGAAACATAGCAATTCTCTAGATTTTAACACTCCAAATCAATCCTAAGGTTCTTGACTAATCCATTGGCATTAATCTCACCCCTCATCAACATCTTTATGTTTTATGCACATCAATTAGACTAATCCTAGTTTTAGGCTTAGCGCTAAGATCCCTATGTCTTTTATTAACATAGATTTAACAGCAGTTCCAACATACAAATTCATACAATCATGGCAAATCAACAATATCATCAATAGGAAACAGATCCCCTAAATTTTTGGCGCCAAAGTTAGTGTGACTTTAGGCTAAAAATAAGGAGAGAATGGTAATAAAGATAAGAGATAGGGATGAGAGATATAATAATGAATGAGAAAGATAGAAACAAAGTCAGGTGACTTTGATACCAAAAAGTTAGAGGATCCCTCCCCATCATCAATAACATCATGAACATCATGTCAAGGTCATATAAACCAATTAAATAATTAATATCATGTATAAAAAACTATAACCAATTCATACATCAACCAAGGCATATAGCACACAAATAGGGTCATGGGTTAACCCTCATCTTACACTACCCTAGAACTTATATGTTATGCTAATCCCTTCTCCCGATACCTGGCGTGATGATACCAACCTACGAGCCAACAAGTACGAAGTCTACGCTTGACTCCTCCAAACGGGTTCAACAGGTTCAGTTAGCTTTGACCAAGAACAACAAGGAAGGACAAGGTAGTTAATTCCCAAACAAGGAAAGGGGAGGGAATTAACACAAGGGCTATGCACATACCTCGATTAGATCCCTGGGGAACTAATCTGCTAGTTGCTGTTCACAGCACTGGCACACGAACAACGAGGTCTGGTTTGACAGGGACAAAATGGTTCAACATTAACTAAAGAGATTCAAAGAAAAAAGATGAACAGGGTTGGTTACCTTACCTCAGAGTAACACTAAGCTAGTAGCTTAACCCTAAACGCAACAACAAAACACCACAGGAAAGCTCAAGGATTCAATGGAAACCTAAGAGGAAGGCAGAAAGACGGCTGTTTCAAAATCTAGGAAAGACAACTATGAGTTTTAGGTCGACCAAAAAAGGTATAAAAAGGAATGGGGACGAAACGGGCTGACTAAAAGCCCAAAACGTGTTTCTGGTGTGCGTGTAGCACAGTAGTGCTCACTGTTTTGGCCCCCAACTTGAGCTACGAGTGTCCGATTTAGGTGTTGCAGGAGCGTTGGAAAGATAACCGAATTTCCTACAAAATCATGTTTCACGATCTATTCCTAATTCAGACTCTAACAGGGTAAAAATGCAATATAATTTCAACGTTAAAAATATAGTTGTTTCTAGATAGGATTTTTAGGAGATTAAAATAAGATAATCTTACCTATTCAATGATTGAATCTCTATGACATCTAATTGATCTTAAACCAACACAACTACAATTATCATATATATATATATATATATATATATATATATATATATATATATATATATATATATATATATATATAAACATAATCTGAGTATGAATACAAATAATCGTCTATTAATATAATTTTATTGTGCATTAATACAAGTGACTCAGTATTAATATAAACATATATACCATTGATGACATGTAAATAAATATACGATCACACATTAATTACACACATCATATTAGTCCATACAAGATCACATATAAACACACGAGATCACATACTTACATATCAATAAGAATCAATTACATATATATATATATATATATATATATATATATATATATATATATATATATATATATATATATATATATATATAAAATGTAAACACACTTATAACCATATAAACATAAGTGTGCATATTATCACTTAAAATATTCATTCATATAGATACTTATAAATGCAAGCATATTATCAAATATAATAATAATAATAATAATAATAATAATAATAATAATAATAGCAAGACATAAACACCCATACGAAAAACGGGGTGTTACAATTTCACCCCCTTATAAAAATTTCGTCCTCGAAATTTCTACAAGCTCGGACTTGGTTGATAGACAACTAGTCCACAATAAACCGCTTAAAAAGTTAAGCCAAAACGAACACCAAGCACTTAATACTCTATACCATCGTCATAGACAATCATATAAGAGTACACAGAAGATAACGTAACAGACACATACCCCGGCCTGTAGGACAGACCGGCTCTGATACCACTAAATGTGACACCCGCTATCCCGCATACGATAAAATTAAATAAAGCTTGCAAGTTAAATAAAACTAAAAACTTAAAAGGTAGCAAATGCCACGTGATCCGAAAACATTTTAAACATAAAACAACTGCTGAAAAACATAAAATAAACCCAAAACCCGATGTCACATGATCAGAGTTGGTAACCACTACCGATAATACATCGGAAAAACAATTAACAAAACTAAGCATAAACTATGAGCAAGCGATTTCCTCGGGATCACTCCTCAGCTGGCAGCTCACCAACCTTTGCATAACCAAAGGTACATGCAAAACACAACAACAACAATAAATAGGGAGTAATGAACTGTACGTATAAACATAAATGGTAATAGAATAGTTAGCAAGATGATCATGCAACATATAGACATCATAGTACAACATATATGTTATAACGCACACCATCATATCACATTATAAATATGCTATGCTATGCGATGCATAACTACTCCACTACTCCATATGCAATGTGGATCCAACAACTAACTCTGGAAGATGATTCGAAGTATATCAACTTGTTGACCATCATGTATCAACATCGGCTGTTCACCTTACTCTCGGATAAACCCCCATGAGTAACGATTCACCTTACTCTCGGATGAATCCCCACGAGTTGCCTGTCTATCAATACTGACTGTTCACCTTACTCTCGGATGAACTCCCATGAGTAACGATTGACCATACTCTCGGATGAATCCCCATGAGTTGCCTGTCCACCAAACTCTCGAGTGAACGATCAACATTGGTTGTTCACCTTACTCTCGGATGAACCCCCATGAGTAACGATTCACCATACTCTCGGATGAATCCTCACGAGTTGCCTGTTTGCCATACTCTCGAATGAACTTCCCCCAACTAACAACACCATGTCATGATGCATGCAATGCTAACACACAAACAACATGCAACCACCTCCATCAACACCATTTAACACCGTCTATTAACTTTGACCAATAAAAAGATTAAACTATTATGAGACTTACCGTAGAAAATGGTTAGTACAAGAATTTATTAGAAATGTTTAATAATTAAAAGAGTACAAATTAGAATTCTTAGAAAAAGTAAGTGAGCCAATTATATTGATTTGAAAGAATTAAAAAGAAAAAAAAATTATGATTAACGTGAAAAGCTATTCACGTGTATGGTGGAGCCTTTCTTTTGATAAAAACAAAAATGGGCCCCACATGGTTATTAAAAAAAATACTTTTATAGGTGAGATAAGCCCTAGTCCCCTTTCCCAAAGGTGCATATTCCTCCTTGGAGCCATTCTTTTTTCTGAGCAAAGAATTAAGGCACGCATATCTCCTAATTGAAGAGAATAAAAAATACGCTCTCATATTTCACTGTCGCGTGCTCGAAATTGGGTTCGCAGCAAGAAGTTTCGGCTTAAAGCTTGAGCGAGAAGGAGAAATGCAGCGCCGCACAACAGTCACAACAACGTTAAAAAATTAGATATGTAGAGGATATCGAGGAAAAGGAAAGAAGAATTCTTAGATTTTTCTTAGAATTTCTGGAGCTTTTCGAGGTCTACGAGAGGTGATTAAAAACAATATTTTCTTATCCTTCCATGGTGAAACGAATTTGGAAAAATGAGATTGTTTTATCTAATGATTTTATAGCGAGATTGCAATGAAAAATATATATTTTGGTCAAATCCTGATTTTCTAAATTGGGGGTTTTTCCTTTAAAGCTTTCTTATCATGATATAGATGTTTACTATTGAGAATGATTCTATGATATGTATGTTTGTATATGATTTGGTTGATTGACATGCTATAAATGGATTGTGTAATGATATATGAGGTGTTGGCTATAACACCCCCTCGCGAGTGCAACGTACTCGAACTCAAAATGCGGAAAAAAAGCAAGCAAATAAAAAGCTGGTTGCTTTCGAAAAATAATATAATTAAATAACTACGTTCGAAGACGCAGTTCTAAAAATTTTCTGCATAGGCAAAACAAACTCAAGACGGAGAAATAAACTTCATAATACACACTAATAATCAAGGTGCATAAAACATAAACATAAAATAGGTTCAGGTCTAATGTATAACCTATTACAGACTTAAGGACATAAATTCAAAAGCGTGCAGTAATAATATAAGATTGCTACAAAATAAAAGACTCCTAAGCTGGTCGGCTAAAAGTAGCCATTAGGATACAACCCAATGTCAACTTCATCGGAACGCTCTGTCATCCGAGTCCTCATGTCTCCGCGGGGACCTATGATCAACATATGTACATGTGTTCCAAAAACACAACAAGGTGTCCAACATGTACAGGCAAAGGTGAGATACTCATATAAAAGTTTATCACGATAGCCGCATAAGCGACAAGCAGCAGTATAAACATCCACAGATAAATACAGTCATAATTAATAGTTATTTATATGACACAATATAATATCTCAAACACCATCATGAGTTATAATAATGCATGAGACTTCAATATCATCTTTCTAATTCATGTACTCCGGAGATTCTAACTTCCCAACATCAAGCGATAGGCTGTAGCAACACCCGTAGTACAATTGTCCTCATGAGTGGGCCTCTCTATTTAGATCTGAACTCCAATTGTTCCAGGATACTACGTCTCACCATATCATGAATAGTCCAGACCCTGATCGAGTTCATTCGTGCTGGGTAGTCGATTTACCACGGCACGGGATCGCGAGGCCACCGGCCACTTGTGGAGTCTCGACACACAGAATGCCCCTATAGACCTAGTGGTATTAACTGGTACCATTCTCGACCAAGAAAGTTGTAGCTCGGTTTCAAATGACACGTCTGTCGGTTCATGCATTTACACAGAAAGTTTTCTGTTTTCTTTACGTTCATTCTTTCAAATGTCGAGACATAAAGTCCACGACTAGTTTCAAAAGGCATTAAGCCCACTCAAATAAAAAACACAGGACACGAGGTCCGAGTGCTCAATCCACAAAACACTAGCCCCGACGTCTCGGCCACTAGGTTTGGGTTCATCTCAAAGGTTTATCATTTTTCCTTTTCAGTCAAACTTTCTCAAAACAACTTTGGAAAACAAAACTCAATTTCGTTTTCTTGAAACAAAGCATTTCTTGGTCAAACACTTTCTTGGAAACAAAAAAACTGTTTTCTAAGGTTTCTCGCCTTTTCAAAACGTTTTACTGAAACAAAATACGTTTCGCACGACTTTTCACAAAACCACTTTTGACTTTTCAAAAGAACATACTTTTCAGAAAGGGAACTTAATTTTTCTTGAAAAGCAACACGTTTTCCAAAAATCACTTTTTGATTTCAAAACGCGTTTTTCAAAACTTTGATTTCGGATTTCGAGTGTTTTAATAATTATCAAGACGTAGCCAGTCATATACTCATCCAATATATATCTATATATATATATATATATATATCAAAAGTCCATAATCATCATCATAATATCAACCAAGGCATCCATGTCACAAATTATCAACAAGTATGCCAATATGTTTCATTAAGTAAAAAAATACCATATATCATTCAAACTCATCTCCAATTCAATAATCAAAGTCATCATAATACATATACCAAACATGCACTATGAAGCTATCAAACTTAAATGACTACCTCCCTTTACCTCACAAGAAAGTTCAATCCAAACTCGATCGTTTCTCGGCTCCGGCTCCGGTTCCGTTCTCGTCGCCTAAAACAATCAAACACAATTCAATTCAAACAACAAATTAACATCAATTTATAACATCAAAACATAAATTTTCTTCCCCTAAAAGGTATAGGGTTCGCACATGAAAGGTAAAAAGGGTTATGGGTCTCATTTGGTTCCAAAGTTTTGGATGGTTGGTTCATAAGCTTTGTTAACACTAATACAAGTCCTATGACTCAAAAATGTGAAACAAAACTCATGGATTTTTCTCATGAAGCTCTCGGCCATTTTGGGAAAACTAGGCTAGGAATTGATTTGGTTTTCCATCACTTGGATTCAATGACACTAGGAAAGCTAAGGATGAAATCAAGAGTTAGAAATCAAAAATTTGATCAAAAATACTATTCACTCATGAACATAAGGTTCGGCCATATTGGGGTTAATGAGTTAGGATGAGAATTGAATCATAAGCTCTTGGGTTTAGGTAGAGAATGATGAAGTGAGTTCATAGAAATTGGTTTCCCATTAAAAGGATTTTTCTACAATTTCCTATGGATTTTCAAAGATTTGGACCTCAAAATGGATTTTCATGAACATGGATTTTGATCATGAGATTGAGAGAGATTCAAGAAGGTAGAAGATAATAGAAGTGATCTTACCCAAGAATGGATGAAGATTGATCAAAGATTCAAGGTTTTTCTCAAGATGTCAAGGTTTTCTCAAGGTAACAATGGTGGTTTCTCTCAAAGGAGGAAGATGATGTTCTTGGCTCTCAAAGGGGGCTAGGCTGCGTGATAATGGGGCTGTGAAAGGGCTGGTCAGCCTTCTAAAAGGTTTATTAAGGGTAAAAATATCATTTGGTTCAAGGGTAAAATGGTAAATGGTGAAAAAGCTCAAGTTAGGGGTATTTTGGTAATTTCGCGTCCCGAAATTCCCTATCGTCATGACGAATCTTGCATACTCTCCCAAGTGATCTAGCATGATGTGGTATCAAGATTATCCGTTGTTGGGTCTCGTTGAACCCCTTTACGGCTCCAAACGCCTCTAGGTTTGATTATACGGCCGAATATAATATATTATTATTATTTTTCGGACGTTAGGACGGATTTTTTCGAAAAATGTATGAAACGTTATTCTAAAACCAACTGTCTCGTTCACGGGTCAAAATTTGGTCCTGATAGCAGTAAAGCACTACTGTCAGTAAAAAACGCAGACCGGGCTCCGTTTGAGATTTCGGCTCAAAACTTAATCGTAGCTTCCTACGACCTCGTTGAGCATGAATATGGTCTTGGAATATTTTATTTCCCTTCCTAAGACCTCGGATAAAATATAAGTTCATAATTACTGATTAATTAGGAAAACTCGAAAATCGGGGTGTTACATTGGCATGATTAATTAATTGCTATATATATATGATGTTGTCTGTTGATTGAGTTATACCGCCTATAAAAGGGGTATTGAAAATATTTACATCGCCAATTATTTGGAATGTCAGAAATATGAGTTATACCACCTAAGAAAGGGG
Source organism: Ammopiptanthus mongolicus (assembly GCA_039655645.1). Lineage (NCBI taxonomy): Eukaryota > Viridiplantae > Streptophyta > Magnoliopsida > Fabales > Fabaceae > Ammopiptanthus > Ammopiptanthus mongolicus. Next base: position 46,093,677 of record CM077348.1, on the reverse strand, counting down.
TATTGAAAATAGTTACATCGTCAGGAAATGGGATGTCGAAAAAATGAGTTATACACCTATGAAAGGGGTATCGAAAGCTAGTAACATCACCAAAGAATGGGATGTCGAAACACCTCTTATGAAGAGAGGTGGGCGATGAGACGCCATTGTCGTGTGTTGTGTGTTTATGATTGGTAGAATAAGTGCATAAATTAAATGTTAAATGATGCTATTTAAATTATGTGGTATGTTGGTCTGAATATTTTATATTATTGATTTCCACATCCAGATTCAAATCCCTAAACTGCTCTAACAATTCAAGCTCTCGTACCATCATGGCAGATACATGTAGGGACTTCCTACTGAGCGCATCCGCTATTACATTCGCCTTACCTGGATGGTATTGCAAGTCGAATTCATAATCCTTTATGAATTCCATCCACCTCCTCTGCCTCATGTTCAACTCCTTCTGGTCGAACAAATACTTCAGGCTCTTATGGTCGCTAAACATACTGAACTTAGCACCATACAGATAGTGTCTCCATATCTTCAATGCAAATACTATCGCAGCTAACTCCAGATCGTGAGTCGAGTAGTTCCGTTCATGCACTCTCAACTGCCTGGAGGCATATGCCACCACTCTCCCTTTTTGCATGACGACATAACCCAATCCTTGATATGATGCATCATAGTATACGTCAAAACGTCCTAATGGATCTGGTAAAACCAACACCGGCGACATGGTCAACTTCCGCTTCAGCTCTAAGAAACTTTGCTCAAAAGCTTCTGACCGCTCAAACGTCTCCCCCTTTCTCGTTAACTGTGTCATAGGTAACTCAATCTTAGAGAATCCCTTGATAAACCGCCTGTAGTAGCCTGCCAGCCCAAGAAAGCTTCGAACCTCACTCATAGACTTTGGGCTTTCCCACATAACCACCGCTTCGACCTTAGCAGGATCCACCGTGATTCCATCCTTATTGATCACGTGTCTTAGGAATTGTACCTCTTCCAACCAAAACTCACACTTGGACAGCTTTGCATACAACTGCCTGTCCTTCAGTACTTGCAACACCACTCGAAGATGCTCTTGGTGTTCCTCTTTACTCAAAGAGTAAATAACACTACTACAGAAAAGGGATTTACCAGCGTTTATTTTAGGCCTTCAGCAGCGCTTTCGGGCGCTGACTATTTATCCGCTAGCAAAAGGGGAAAAGTTCGCCAGCGCTTAATGAAGCGCTGGTAAAGGTTATACAATTGCCAGCGTTTCCTTTAAGAAGCGCTGGTAAAGGTTACACAATTGCCAGCGCTTTCTTTAAGAAGCGTTGGTAAATGTTTTAAACCTTTACCAGCGCTTCTTCAAGTAAACGCTAGCAATGCCCTGTTTTTTTTATATATATATATAATTATTTTTACTATTCCCCCTATTTTCCATTACAATTTGCAAATCAACACAAGCAAAACCAGCAATATACAGATGATTCAAAACCAAACAAGTTATATATATATATATATATATATATATATATATATATATATATATATATATATATATATATATATAATAGCAAAACCTCAACAATATGTTTATATATATATACAAGAGCAAAAACCAAAAAATAATCCTAGCTAGTACTAGCTTGATTGAAGAAGCCCTTGATCAATTAATCCTTTGCTTTCCCTTCAACAAAATCCTTGCTCCCCTTCAATAATATCCAAATAAACATTGTTAAGTTCAAAATGGTATATAAACTCGAAATGACTACAATAGATCACACTTACATATATATACCTTCATTCAATAAAATCAACAATATAACGGCACCACTCTTGCTTGAGTGCGGTAAGTTGATCATTAGAGTATACCGGACATTTACGTTCTGGATAGTACTGCGAAACGAAAATTAAATCAAGTTAATAATTAAAGTATGTACATTTCAAATATGGTCAAATGTGAGAGTAATTAAATATATAAACTGTGGGGAGAAGGGAAGAAGAAATCCACACACACTACTGAAAACAGAGTATTTAGAGAGAAAATATATATGCTGAATAATACTCAAAATTAACTCTTTATTGAATTCATATACCACTGCACTTACAGTACTTTCATGCACACATTTATAGATCTGCTAGACCTCTAACTAATAAGTCTAACTAACTCATCTAACTCAGAGCTAACCACTTTTACTGTTATAATCATCAACAGTTCATAACTACTAACCACTAACTGACTTTGAAATACTCTGTCAACACAACCACCTAATTAGAAGTTCACTCAACACACAAGATATGCTAATTTAGCATCACTATGGAGTCTAACATTCCAACTAGGTTGGCACCTAGACTCCATCTATCATTTGCTGCACATCAAGTTTGAATCAATTCTCTTATTGATACAACTTTCAAAAAACTCCTTAGCTCTTTGAATCTCTCAATTTTCATAGGCTTGGTCATGATATCTACTTTATGAAATTCAGATCACCTGCAAAAGCACAATTGTAGTTTCCCTTTATTCACTCACGCAAGAAGTGAAATTTGGTCTCAATATGTTTACTCCTCCAATGAGCCATTGGATTTCTTGCCAAACTGATTGCAGATTTGTTATCACTGGATTTCCTGTAGATTTCTTACTAGGTCACAAGGAAAGAAAGATCATGAGCAATTTGTTTGCAGAAGAGGTAACAAATCATTTTACATTGACAACAATATGTACACTTTAGCACATTTGTGTTGAGCAGCTTTTGTTTGGTTTTGTAGGGTTATTTTATATATGAATCTTTGCGATGGCCACTGGTCTATACTCTTTAGTCAAGAAAAGCACATCCAAGGGCACACTTCAAAATCTGAGATTTACTTTGTTGAGCAAAGAAACTTGATTTTTTTCTTAAACCGTAGTGAAACTTTGGCTAAACAACGGTACCAATATATATGCTATAAAATTATAAAATTTTAGATATAAATATTATTGCTTGTTAGATTTTGAATGTCACCTGAATCACGCCATTTGGGTTCCTACAACTCGAGTTATGCGCATTGCAACCTAGGCTGTCCAGAACTAGCACAGCAGAAAAAACTTTTCTGCATAATGGCCTACTGGGAATTCATTTGTTGACCAAAAAATATGAATTTTCTCCATCATTAATGTTTGCGTCTTAGCTTTAAATAGCCACCGGAATTAGGTTAAAAGGATTTCGGTAGCCCGAGATATGCATCTTGAAATTCAGGCTGTCGGGAATGGATTCTGCAGCACATGAGTCAACTTTGAAGTTTAAACTATATCTATCCAGATGACTAAAAATTCAGAAATTTCCATGGAGTGAAGGTATTTGTCTTAGGTTTCTAATTTCTCTAACGGCACGCAATTTCAATTATTATACATAGAGTTATGCATTTATAACTGTACACTGTTCAGAATCTTATTTCTGCAAGATTCTGCAGAAATAGAACCGTTTTCAAAGAATTATTGAGAGTCATAAAATGATCCATAATTCTTGAAATTTTCACCAAATGTGGCCTTAGATCTTATCTTTCAAATGACACTAACCTTATACCTACAGGAGGTCCCTACCCCGAGGTATGCACAAATCTTCGCCTGCTGTTCTGCTAGAACAATAGGGAGTTCATAGAGTTGATATTTGTGTTTTTTTTTTTTCTTCAAAAGCAGATGAGTTGATGAAATTCATCATGTTAGGGCTAGTGTATACATTCTTAGTTGTGTTGATGTTCAAATGCATGTAGAAGAATGATATACGAAGGACTAGGGTGTTCAAACTCCTTGTCATCCTTTTATGCATTATGAATTAAGTTCAGTTGCAAAATTGTATTTTAGAATGGTACCATTGTAGCATCAGCAGCATGGATTTGAACTTGAAAGGTTCTGTTCTGAGCAAGAGGAGCCTTCAGAATTCTTCTATCGTGAGCATCAAGAATCTCCATGTGTTCATGCTGCATGTGCATCGTGAATCCCTTTTCAAGCAACTAGCCATTACTGAGCACTTACACTTCACAGATTTATAGATGTAGCCAGACCTTTAACAAAAGGTCTAAATAAATCATCTAACTAGCTCAAAGAGCTAATATTTACTATTATAACTGTCATCAACAGTTCATAACTACTAACCACTAACTGACTTTGAAATACTCTTTCAAGATAAACTAGAACGAAAAGTACATACCAATGATGGGATTTGAGTTTTGTTCTCAACGACGATATCCTTCAAAAACTTCATTACATAGTAGCCACAGTCGATGTCGTTGGGTTGACGGGGGCACTATAAAAGCTCAAATAATAAATTAATTATTTTCAGTTTTTAATTTAAATAACTGCATATATAAGATAGAACTTTTAATTTGTAAATACGTACATCCATAAATATCCAGTTAGTCTTGGATGATGAAGAAAATCGGGACTTGCCTCCTCTGCTCTGGGCATGATGAATTTGCAAACCCCTAAGTGCAAAATCAAACAATTCATTAAAGTATATAATTTGAATCATCATATATATTAAGATAAAAATAAATGTGTATACTTACTTATTGTATTGATCCATCATTGGTTTGCGATAGGTATAAGGGGCATGCAACGGGTCAAAATAGTACACAATGTCTTCATGGGGATTGATTGCTAATAATACCCAATGTCCCCTACAAAAATGAACAGAGTTGGCAAATCCTAAGCCTAGATAATCACATTTCACAAAATTTATAGAAGTTAATTAAAATGACTCACCCTACGTTGCAAGGTGACAAAAACAATGACTCAATACCAGGTTCAGCTAATGCTAAGCGATCGGCTATATATTGTTTTTGCCCAGTTATTGACTTGTGCAAAGCTGTTTTATGTGGGCACAAAAACACGAACCTCCGAGTCCGTTCTTCTGGGATCAATATCTCATGATACAAGTACCTTAAATTAAAACATGTAAACAAATTAATGGATAAACTATAACCGTACTTGAGATAGAAAATATAAGTTCGATGTAATACCTGAGATATACCGTAATAACAGTCTGAGATAGTATCTCATGACGAAGAACTTCCTTGATTTCGAAATGAAGGCCGAGAAACAAAGTGGTCTCATAACCCAGCAGTTCTGGCTCCAATGGCACTGTAACATCTGGTGCATTCATATTCCCTAACATATAGGCTTCAAGATAAGCCATATAATCTGCACTATGAGCCGTAGGAGAACGGGAGACCTGAGAATTGCTCTGGGGCTGAGATTTGCTCCCGTTCTTCACTAGGGATGTTATTGACCCTTTTGTTTGCCCCTTGCTAACTATAGGAAGGGAAGGTCGGGATTTGTCAGTTGTGTGCTCTGACACTTTGCCCTTACCATTGTCCTTGGCTTTGGATTTTGAGGCTACCTGGATATTTTGCATTGCAAATACATTAATTAGTTAGTGAATGATTTTATGATAATAAATCATGCATGTTTATTAACTTATATATCATGTTACTTACAACTACGAGGCTGATTGGCCATGCCACATAGGTGCCTATTGCATCTTCCACAGTCAACACATCTGCCTCCTCAAGTGGTACAGGCAATGATGCATTCCCTTCAACCGCATGGTCAACTCTAACTTTCACATGACCGAGAGGTAATGGTCGGTTGTGCAATAGTGTTTGAACCGTTTCGTTAAACATTATCCCCTTACCAACCATTCGACGAGTTGGGCTTGACAAATATAGGTTGCATGCAGAGGTGTCCTGAATAAATGATAAACAAAATATTAATATTTAAATTGTAAATGGATTAAATACATTTAAGTAAAAACAACGTATGAATTATTAATTACCTCGGGTGACAGCATAGTGCAACCATCTCTGGCGCTATATGGGGTAGGGGTAGGGAAAGCAGGCTCATGCGCCTCCACTGGATGCCTGTCTTGCATGTTGCTTCGCAATTCATCTACTTCTTTCCATAGACAGCGTATCTCACGCATCATCTCTTCCATTCTATCATTAGTAGCACGCATTTGTGGTCTGAAGAGAAGGCTCGAAGTGACACCAAATCCCGTACCCCTTAGGCGACCAGGGTACTCTTTCCTTGATAAGGCTCGGGCAAGGATGTCTTGACGACCATCACAATCTGTTATATCCCCTTGTGATACAGACTGTGATATGCTATCTTGAGAGCTGAGACACAAATGAAAATGTTAAATATTATCATAAGAAAGTTAAAAATGAAAACGCTTGTTAACTAATGCTTTGATACTTACAATTTGTTCAACCACTTGCCTAGTGGTGGGATCAACAATTTCTCCGTTCTCATCTCGACGACTTTCCATCCACAAAATATGGCGTTGAACCATTTTGTTTGTAACATCGTCCCCTGCCGCCAACAACTATACATTTGAACAATCAAATATTAGTAAACATTAGCAAATTATAACCCAATTATAAGGATATTGTACATACCAACTTTTCCTCAATGCCGGAATACCCCTGACTTCCACCTCTATAAGGGTATTCAGGATTTGACGCTCTCTGCCGATTTTCATTGCTAAGCCTCTACATAGACACAGATATATATATATATATATATATATATATATATATATATATATATATATATATATATATATATATATATATATATATCAATGCATGCATGGTTAATTAATGTCATATATACAAGTCATAAGGATATTTATTGTACATACCAAAAATTCTTCATCTGTTGTGCGTCTTGCTACAAAAGCTCTCCAAGCATCCAGTGAAATGTACTCTGCATATTGAGCTGGAGGCTCAGGTCTGACATTCCCTTCCTCATCTCTCAGGTACTTCGTCGTCAATTCAGACCGGAATGATCGGTGCATATTTCCGGCCATCTGAATTAACATTTTTTGCCGACATTTATCAACATCAAAGGTCGTCTGCAAAATTAATGTCATAGTATAAGTATGTTTACATAATTAAGAAACACTATAACTAATCAATGTTAATTAATTTACCTCTATATTATGCCAGATGTCTTCTTTGACACGGTGCAAAGAAGAATCCCTCCAATCATTGCAGGTAATTGGGACCGACTGCCGCACTAAGGTCCCAATGTAACTCTTCATGTCTCTGCTGACTTTACCAACGGGCTGGCCTTTAACATTCCATTGAACCTGAAAAAATTGATTAAGTGTATAAATTTATATAACAAACAATAAAATGAAACAGTTAATTATATATATATATATATATATATATATATATATATATATATATATATATATATCTTACCAAAGGTCTCACTCCTTTACTCCTTTGTCGAATGACATTTTTCTTACCTGTCGGTCCGCGACGCCTCACATTTTTCTTCGCCTCCGCAGGACTATCATGAGATGGAGATGCCATTTACCTGCAAAAAAAAAAATTAGACACAAGTAAAAACATTATTTCATAATCATATATGCAAAAATCGATGAATATAAATTTAATTAGCCTGGAACTTAAAAAAACACAATCACTAGCTATACTTACATATTTAAGACAATCTTTTCCTTTTTCTCGTTGGATTGAGACTTGTGTGTCCCTTATTGTACGAAATAATGGATTGACCCAAATTCCCTCATCATGATCATTTCTAATATACATATCTTCCTCTCTAGTTGGATTACCCTCAAGTGAATGTGATGTCCCAAAGAAAGGATCGTCCTCCATATTGGCATCTTCATGTGTTTGATGATCATCAATATCATTAACAACCATTTTGTTAGACAATAGAACAATGGACCAATTTGTATCAGCTGGATCGGTGACATAGAACACTTGTTGAGCTTGTGATGCTAAAATAAAAGGCTCATCTTTATACCCCACCTTATTGAAATCAACGCGCATGAACCCCAACTCATCCATCTGTACACCGTTATTATTGTCAACCCACTTACACCGGAACACAGGCACCCGAAACATTGTGTAATCCAACTCCCATATACCTTCGATGACCCCAAAGTATGACATATTCGCATATATGGGGTTTCTGTCTTTGGCACTTGAGATATGCATAGATTGAGCTATAAGAGTCACCCCACTATTTTGCATTGTACTTCGATCATCTTGTTCTTTTGTATAGAATGTGTACCCGTTCATCAAATAACTGGTGTAAGATAAAACATGTAGACTTGGACCTTTCGCTAACCATCTCAATCTTTCTGAAACTGAGGTAGGATTTAGAGCATACTCAACAGAAATGTGATCTTTTAGCCACGTTATAAAACACCGAATATGTTCTCTTTGTAACCAATTTTGATTCTTATTTGGATACAAATTCTTAAGTATGTCCTTGTGTTTTACAACATATGACTCAACTTCATCGGCGTTGTGTAGAACATACAAGTGTGCTTGCTCCCATTTTGTTCTTGGTATAGTCAAATTTCAATTCCAGAAATCCCTTGCCCTATGGTTCTTCCTGTGTGATGAGACTGTGGCATCCCTGTGGAATGTTTGACATTGGATAAGTATTCGGTACAGAATTCAACAGCTTCTTCAACTATATACCGTTCAACAATACAACCCTCTGGTCATGATCGGTTTTTCACATACCCTTTTAATATTTTCATGTAACGCTCAAACGGGTACATCCATCTCATATAAGCTGGCCCACACAATTGTGTCTCTCTAACCAGATGAACGGTTAGATGAACCATTATGTCAAAGAATGAAGGTGGGAAATAAAACTCAAGCTCACACAAAGTCATAACTATTTCTCTTTGCAATGCTGGCAACTTTTCAGGGTCAATCACTCTGCTGCAAATTGCCTTAAAGAAGAAGCAAAGTTTAGTTAAGGTCTCCCGCACTTTGTTGGGCAAAATGGACCGTATACCGATGGGTAGCAAACTCTCCATAAGAACATGGCAATCGTGGGACTTTAGACCCTTCAACTTGAGATCTTTCATCGACACGAGGCTAGCAATGTTTGAAGAGTACCCTTCTGGAACCTTCACTCCATGAAGAAACTTACAAAAAGAAATTTTCTCTTTTCTAGATAGAGTATGAGCTGCTGGTGGTAGATATGTACGTTTCCCTTTCTTCACCGGTCCCAATTCTCGTCTCAATCCCATACTAACCAAGTCCAACCTTGCATTGATGCCATCTTTAGTCTTCCCTGGCACATTGAGTAAGGTACCAATGACACTATCAAAGATATTTTTTTCAACATGCATCACATCAATGAAATGTCTTACATATAATGACTTCCAATACGGCAGCTCAAAGAAAATCGACTTTTTCTTCCACCCTCGTATCACAAGCTCTCCGGCAAAAGGCTTCCCAAATTCGATACTCAAATTTTTTACCTTTTCAAACAGTTGCACACCCGTCAACGGCAAAGGAGCTCTACGTTCTTCTATATTCCCATTAAATGCCTTTCTCCATAACCGATAATGATGACTTGAATGCAAAAATCTACGATGTCCAAGGAAGACGTTCTTCTTACCATGTTCCAACCGCATCCAATCTGTATTATCTTCACATATAGGGCATGCACATTGACCTTTGGTACTGTATCCTGACAGATTACCGTATGCTGGAAAATCATTAATTGTGCCGAAGATCATAGACCTCAAGGTGAAACTTTCTTCTTTATACCCATCGTACACCTCTACACCTGTCTCTCACATTTGCTTCAACTCTTCAATTAAAGGAGCCAAGTATATGTCGATATCATTTCCTGGTTGTTTGGGCCCAGAAATTAACAGAGACAGCATCATATATTTGCGCTTCATGCATAGTCATGGAGGTAGGTTATAAATCACCAAAATCACAGGCCATGTACTGTGAGCTACTCTGAATACCATGCGGGTTAAATCCATCAGTAGATAATGCAAGTCGGAGGTTTCTTGGTTCTTGCCCGAAATCGGGATAATCATGGTCAATTCTTTTCCATTAAGGAGAATCTGCCGGGTGCCGTAGCTTGCCATCTTTAATCCTTTCATCCTCATGCCATGTAAAATGCTTTGAATCTTCTGAACTACTGTACATGCGCCTAAATCTAGGTATTATTGGGAAATACCACAAAACCTTCTCTGGAGCTGATTTTTTCTTCTTATATCGTGAGGCATTACATTTAGGACATGTATTTAACGATGCATGTTCATTCCGAAATAAAATGCAATCGTTAGGACAAGCATGTATCCTCTCATAGCTCATGCCAATAGAGCGCAACATTTGTTTAGCCTCATATGTCCGACTAGGAAGCACATTATCCTCCGGCAACATAGATTTCAATAGTGTGAGTAAGTCATTAAAGCTCTTATCGGTCCATCCATTGCCCGATTTCAAGTTAAACAACTTTAAAATCGCCGACAATCTTGTGAATTTAGTACAACCCTCATACAACGGTTTCTCTGCATCACTTATCAACTTCTCAAACATTTGAGGACAATCACGAATATCTTCTTCAACCACGTTTGCCATCTCTTCAAAACGATCGCCCTCATATGTATTTGTATTGGCATCATTTGACGCATATTTCCCACTATTCCCCATATCACTAGATTCACCTCTGGTCTCACCATGCTTTATCCAACAAGTATAACTTTGATCAATTCCATTGCATATTAAATGTCCTTCCAAGTCAGGTACACTAACTCGTCTTGTATAACAACAACATAAACATGGACATATGATTCTAGTAGGGTTTTCTGCGTGTCCAACTGCAAACCTAATAAAATCTTGCACTCCGTCCTTATATTCCTTCGACAAACGATTGGCAGACATCCACTTTCGATCCATATTTTCCCGATCTACAGCAATTATTTTGAGTTTAAAGAGGTTGACATCTACATTCAATAGTACTACATGCATGCATGATGCATGTCTACTTCATACTAAAGGGTGGGGTCCTATCCTATCCAAGATTGTAAACTTCGCATTATATTATTGTATATATGTCTTAATTACTTCTTGTTCTAAGAAAATTTCGGCAGCATTTCCCCTTAGTTCTCCAAGCACACAACTTAGTTCAGGTGGTATTACGACCCAAATTAGGTATGTACACAGAGAACAATGAGAAAATACAAACCAATGACATTCTTAGATCAAGAAGCTAGTGATTAAGACATACAATAATATGGATTGAATGCGATTTTACATTCTTAGACTGTCCACTTTGGACAATTCAAGAACAACTTGTATATTGTGTCAAAAACAATATACAAATCATTATTGAACAGGAAACTAAGGTTAATGCATGTGTACACCGATAAAAATAAATATGTCTAATGATTATACTGCTTATAAGAGATTAAAAAAAGATAAATACCTGGTAGGAGTAAGAAATCTGTGGTAGACAATAAGAAAATCAAGACATGACCAAAACTGCAGATTATCAAGTGACAAAGATAAAGTAAAGGTAAAATTAGACAAAGAAGGTGAGACCAAAATCAGAACCAAGGACAGCATGAAAGAGAAGAAAACTAACCTATTTCGATTTGTGAGAAATGGGATGTCCCTATCACTCCATGAACGAATTTCTTCTAAGTGATTCCCGCTTGGTAATGTGCTGCTTCAATTATCACATGTTAGAATATATAAATGAGAAACAGAAAATAAATGAGTTTAATTTTCATTATATCACATGTCACATTATTATTAAATCAGTTTGACTATAATAATAATCATTAAACTCAAGAATATTTTAGTTACCCAATTTAAGAATTTAAGAACAGTGCTTGATGACTTTCCCAATTTGGTTCCAACTAGTACCACTGGGACTCCAGGAGCAAAATGTTGGAGTTCAGGGATCCACTGCTAAGTGTATACAAAATTAGAAAAGCAAATTCGAAATCTGGAAGACATGTCAATTAAAGTACAAAACACAGAAACACAAATATACCTTCTACAACACATTCTCATAGCAAGAATATACCTCAAGGAAAATAAAAGAGAAACCGTGAGGTTTTTTTCCTTGAGGTATATTTTTTTCCTTGATATAGGGGAAGAGGATAAGGAGACTGCACTCTACAGGCATAGTGAGAAATTGGCTATTGCCTATGCCCTTATTAGTACAGTACCTGGAGTAACCATAAGAATAGTGAAGAACCTTAGAATGTGTGTGGATTGTCACCATATGGCAAAGCTGGTTTCAGAGGCTTACAGCAGGGAACTAATAGTTAGGGATAAAACCAGATTCCATCATTTCAAGCATGGTTCATGTTCATGTAATAATTTCTGGTGAGTGGTGAACATTTTAACAAATAAAAAGATCCTAAAAGAGTAGCCACAAGTAGCTAATGTCAATTTAGATATTCATTTAATCATTATAGAAATGGAATTCTCCTGGGTTATATGCATTTTATTAGTTGCTAAGGTCAAAACCACATGCTAATCTTGATGGAGCTAATCTATAAACAATGATAGAGGTTCCATTGCCAAATCTGAAGGGCTTTAATCTGCAATACTAAGAGCTACTTAATGTACATAAACAAGTCCTTACACTTGTGGATTTCTTGCCGAATTAAGTAGAAGGCCACTTGTTGCAATAAAATTGAAGATAACTATAAATTTTCTATCTTATCATCACACAGACATTTTCTCAGTAAAGCAGAACCACAAATGTACAATACATATGCAACAGAGCTTATCCAAGAAATTGTGACACATTTTTTTCTTTCCCAATCTGGTGGTGGCAGTGACAGTGGCCGAAGTGGCAGCGGCGATAATGGGGAGAGAGGGTAGAGAGGAAAAAGAAGAAAAAAGAAAAAAATACCTCAAGGTCCTCGCGCTGTTGAGAAGAGGGTTTGAGGAGAGAACCGTGAGGTTTCATGAAGGTGCTGAGTGTGAGTGCTTAGGTCGTGAGTGCTGAGCGAAGAGAGAGATTGATCTAAAGCTGCATCAATTTTGTGGTTGTTTTGTTACTTTGTTGTTCTCTGTAAACCACGCTAGCTGGAAGACTGAAAATTAAAAAACAAAATAAATAAAAAATCTGAAAAGCTTGGATAATTTGTTAGGAAAGCACGAGGTGTAGTTCAGCTCACGTGGCAACCTTCGTTCTCACTGTGGAGGAGAGGGTTGTGGACGACGGTTGTGGGGAGCGGATTGAGGGTCGCTGTGGTGGAGGAGAGGGGTTGAGTTCGCGATTGTGGAGGAGATGAGGAGGGTTGAGTTCGCGATTGTGAAGGAGATGAGGAGGTTTGAGTTCGCGGTGAGAGTACTGTGTGAAGACTATTACTGAAAGCGCGCGCGCGAAAGTGTTAGTGAAGATCGAGTACTGATCAGTAATATAAATCAAAAAATTATATTTATATAGAAATGGACAATTGCCAGCGCTTTTCCAAATAAACGCTGGTAAAGGAACAAGACATTTGCCAGCGCTTACTTAGGAAAGCGCTGGTAATACTATTACCAGCGCTTTCCTAAGTAAGCGCTGGCAAATGTCTTGTTCCTTTACCAGCGTTTATTTGGAAAAGCGCTGGCAATACTCAATGTCAGAGCTTTGCTTGCGCTTAGTTAACAAAGCGCTGGTAAATCCCAATAATTTGCTAGCACTTACCAAAGAAAGCGCTAGTAATACTTCTCCGCCTCATATTTTCTAGCGTTTTACGGGAAAACGCTGGTGAATGTTGCGTCAATTTTTACCTATTTTGGTGTAGTGTAAGGATATCATCGATAAACACAACAACAAACTTATCTAGGAACGGTCGGAATATCCTGTTCATATAATCCATGAACACAGCTAGAGCAATAGTCACACCGAAAGGCATAAACAAGTACTCGTAGTGCCCATACCGACTTCGAAAAGCAGCCTTCGGTATATCATCCCTTTTCACCCTGATTTGATGGTAACTAGATCGCAGGTCAATCTTTGAAAACACAGTTGCTCCCCCTAACTAGTCCATCAAACCATCGATCCTTGGCAACGGATACTTGTTCTTTATCGTCACTTTATTCAGCTGACGATAGTCCACGCATAACCTCGAGCTCCCGTCCTTTTTCTTCACAAACAGTACCGGCGCTCCCCACGGAGATGCACTAGGTCTGATGAACTCTTTGCCTAGCATCTCATCCAACTTTTTCTTTAGCTCCGTCAGCTCAACTGGAGACATCCGATACGGCGCTATTGATATAGGCCCAGTTCTCGGTACAAGATCTATGGCAAACTCGATCTCCCTCTCTGGTGGCAACCCTGGAACGTCATCTGGAAATACCTCCGGAAATTCCCGCACAACAACAGTTTTCCCACATTCGGAGTTTCCTTCGCTTCCAAGGAGAATAGCACCACGTACTCTTCAGATCGTACACCCTTCGGAATACCTTCGTTAGTAGGCGTTAATCCAGATAGCTCAGAAAAACAAAGGGTTTTATTAGCACAATCAAGCACCACATGGTTGGCTGAAAGCCAATCCATGTCGAGGATAACATCGATCTGCTGCATAGGCAAACGGAGCAGGTCCACAAAGAAATGTCTGTTTTCTATTGTAATAGGGCATTTTAAGCATACAAACAGGGTAGTCAAAGAATCACCCGTAGGCATCGATACGGTAAGATTATATGGTAAAGACAAAACCGGTAACCCTAAGTGATCCATGCATTCTATAGAAATAAATGAGTGGGTAGCCCCCGAATCAAATAAAACAGATAAAAGCTTGCCTGAAACTAAGCACTTACCTTGAATCAGATCTGGGCATAGAGAGGGTTCAGCTCCCCTCATGGCAAACACCCTTCCCGTAGCTTGTGGCCTCGTAGTCTGTCCAGTTATTCCGATTGGTCTGGCATTCCCATGCCTACAATCCCTTGCCATGTGTATTGACTTTCAACATGCATAACAAGTCATAGTTCCCCCTGGTGCTTGGCTCCTGCAGTCTCGAGCCATGTGTGGTCCCCCACACTTGAAGCATCCCTGCAATCCTTGAGTCGCACTCGGCCTTTGTTCACCGACCTTTCCTGTCCTCTGGTTGGGCCTCTGATACGGTCCTCGACCTGACTGAAAATTTCCATCCCTACCTATCTGGTTACTGCGGATGTTTCCTCCACTCCTCGAGGTCGGCTCTCTCCTCCTTTCGATGTTCTCAATTGTCGAACACCGATCCAACATATCAGGGAATCTGGTAATCCCCAAGGGTACAATAGTTTTCTGGACTTCATACTTCAGACCGTCCTCGAATCTGCAGCACATCCACTCTTCATCCGGATACGGCTGGTAGAACTCAGAAAACTTAAGCAGTGCCTCGAACCTTGCTGTATATTCCCCTACTGACATATTACCCTGCTTCAGGCTCTGGAATTCCTTGTCTTTCTCCCTTCTGGTCATCCGAAGAAAATATTTCTCAAGAAAACATTCCCTAAACAACTTCCAGGTTACTAGCCTTCCTTCCGTCTCTAACAGTCATTGCTTTCCCTTCCACCACACCTCTGCTCCTCCAACCATCATAAACGATGCATAAGAAACTTTCTGAGCATCGTCACAATGCGTTGCTGCGAAGATCTTTTCTAAATCTTTTACCCATAGTTTTTCTCTCTCAGGATTGTAGTCCCCGTTAAACTGAGGTGGTTTTCGCTTTGTAAAAGCATCTAACCCGGCATCTTCATTCCTAACATCCCTTTGTTGTTGTTGTTGCTGTTAGTTCTCACGAGTCAGCTGGATAAGCTGAGCATTTTGTTGGGTTTGTTGTAACATTGCAGCAGCCATATCCCTTATAATCCTGAGGGTCTCCAATGATTCAGCTCCATTTCCCGTATGTGAAGCAGCGGCCTCTGGACCTCCATCCGGACTCGTTCTACCACCGCCTCTACCTCTACCTCTTCCTCAAGCCATTGGTTCCTGATTCAAGTAAACATTAGCTCAGAATTCAAACATGATACGCAACATAAATACATATATCTACTTATCATTCATACATCATTACAATCGATCGCACTCCTTCTACCCTTCTAGACAAAGTCGTACTCTTCTTGCAGAGACGACCAACTTAGCCAGTTCAACTTCCTAGCACCCGCAGTTTTAGTCCCTGACTTCCACAGTCTGGATGGGACCAAACTGTTCTGATAACAGGACATCACAGTCCGATTTAGAATCGAGCCGCTCTGATACCATAATAATGAGACGACCTTACTTACGTAGGATAATCCCATTAGGATTAGAACCCACTTATAATATTAACTATAACTTAGCGATATTATTACACGCTTATTAAAACAGATGAGGTAAAACAACAAATAGACAACATAAGCACGTATATAAAGCGATTATCAGAGTAATGCAACAAGTACAGTAAAACACATATATACACACGGTACTGTAACATACATGGTGGCCCCATCAGTAGGGCTACTGTAATACATACATGGACTGTACAACAGTGAACTGAAAACAAATAACATATACATCAAGACCTCAAAAAGAAAAAACTCTCCAGCACCTTCACCAACACTCCCCAGCCCACTCTCAAAAATACATCAGCCTCTCCACACAGTCCAAGAGAAGCACTGGCTAGCCCTCACCATCAGTGGTGGGGATGTCCTGAGCTACCGTTCCCTTCTTTGTGCGTACGCCTATAAACCCGCATAGGCTCATACTCGGATGAGGAACTTGACACTACTATCCGACTCCTCAGGGCTGCCCTCAGATACCGATCTGAACGTCTCCGCTAGCCTCTGTAGATAAGCCCATCCTGCTGGATACTGCTGAAGACTGGGGTGCCACCCACCTATCGTCCTGCTCTCTCTGCCTCGGTGGTTGCCACATCCATGGGAAAGGAAGAAACTGGTACACACGGTAGGGTCCGATGATGTCTATGTTTGGTGGGGTATCGCTCCTAAAGATTAGACTAACAGATCCCGTGTATACTACCAAAAAGGTCGAGGGGTCCACTCGCCATCCCCTCTTGTTGTGATACACAATCTCAATATCCCCCAGCACCGGCATCCGCGATGCCCCTGTGATAAACTGGTGACGTCTTGGGTCCATCATGTGGCTCTGCTGGCTCGTCGTCTACTCGTAAAACTAACATACAACATACAAAGAAAAGATAGGGAGATAAGATATACAGCACATAACATATAGGGATGATGCAATGCAGAATATATAGTAAACACAACCATCTCTCGATGCCTCGACACCAAGGTCATTCCCTAGCTAGATGTGACATGTACTCTTTCTATGCATGCCGGCCGGTACTAAACACCCTACTAAGGGCAACATCTTGTCCGTTCAACAGACCACAAGTTGGATTGTTCCGGCAATCCGTTCCGCTCGCCGTGACCCATAAGAGTGCATCACCGCTCAACTGTCCCAGACAAAGAGGGCTATCGGGGCCTCCTCGGAAGATCCACCGGCAACTGGAAAGACTCAGGGTCCAATCGTGATAGTAAGACGTGCCCAAGACCGCCACGACATGATAGGAGCTACCTGATCGGTCTCTTGTGGGTACACCTGTGTCCAGTATATCCCCGAGGTCACACAGACTTTCCCTTCCGTTTTTCGCACCCGCACTCGGTGCACTAACCTCGCATGCCTCACAGCATACGGCTCGCCACTTGGCATCATATGCATATGCTATGCATGTCATCCATCTCCCTTGAGTTGATATAGCGACACATGCAACCTTGCTCTCAGCAGCACGAGCTCCAAGCTCCATTGTACCATATGAGCTCCCAGCTCCACTGCAACCATCTGAGCTCCAAGCTCCCGTCATAACTTACGAGCTTCAAGCTCCAACTATAGCCTCGAATCTTGACTATCAGCTCAAACGTCCACCATGGGGTCAAAGCCCTAATCAGACTAAACCTCCGATTCCCATGCATACACGCATTTCGAGATACATATAGCAGTTAATCAATATCAGCATGTTCAATACAGCAGTAAATAACTCATACGACATCATACCATCATATCATGCAGATATATCACATACCACAGTCAGCAGATAAGCAGACACTCACAGAGCAAACATACATACATTACGTCAGCCAACACAAATCAACTAACCTAGGGTATCAACGTAGTGGTGCTAGCCCGAAGTAGGCTAAACTGAGGGTTTATGTACTTTGTTAGGGCTCAACCTCATGTAGGTTTTAGGGTTCCCCTACGTACAAAATATATAACAGAGCTATATAGATTTCTCTTGCCTCCTCGAGGTGTGTAACTCTTTCTCCCCACCTGAACAGTCGTAGCACGAACACTCACGCGATCACTAACACGATGATCACGCTCCTCCTTCCTCAAGATCCTAGCCCACTTCACCAAGAACAGCTACTAACCCCCTCACAGCCGTGACCTCAAGCCCAAAATCTCAAGCAATCACGAACACGAACTTTGCCCTAATCACGAGCACAACACATATACAACAGTGTTAGCCCTAGGGCAAGGTCAAAAGATCAAAGAAAAAGGTAAACACTCAAAGAACGCCAAGAGCACGAAGAACAAATGCTAGGGACTCGAGTTTACCTGTGGCGAATCGAGAAACTAATCCTCTAGAGTCGTCATGATCACAACCGTGTAGTAAAAACCGTGCTCCAGCATGTGACACCCACTACCCCGCATATAATAAAACATAAGTAAAATCATACATGCCTTTAATAAAGAATAATATAATAATTAAATTAAAAACATTTTCTTAAGGGCAATGTGCATCACATCATCTATAACTTAAACGTAGGAATCTAAACTAATCAAAATCCTTTAAAACAAACTGCGAAAAACATAAATAATAAACATAACCCAAATCCCGATGTCACATATCAGAGCTGGTATACATATACCGAAAATACATCGGAATAAAACTAAACAACTGAACGTAAATCCTAACTACTACTACTAAGAGAGATCTCCATGGGATCACTCCTCGTCGGCATGCTCACCCTCCTTTGTACATGCAACATCATATGCCCAAGAACAACAAAAGATAGGGGTGAGAAATACGATCATAAATATATGTAAATTGAATGGAATAGTAATTAAGATGACATACAACATACATCAATCGACAAACGTATAATCAACAAAGATGCATGTCAATGCGAATGCAACATCACTACTCCGTATGCATGTGGCCAACAACTCTAACTCTGGAAAGACGATTAGGAGTACATGTCCGGTTATCAACGTGGATGATATGCTAGACCATGGGTCATCCCCGATCACTCTCACTAATCCTGATAACGTATAGTGGCTAGTCAGGGTACTCAAGCTTATTCATTAGGTCACTCATATAATAGGTAGCTAGCCCATGTCACCTGAAACTTCCATACCCAATGTACCCGCAAGGCCAGGTTAACATCCATCGTGGCCTCCACTATCGCGATTCATCGTTTGCTTTCCACCCAACATATCAACTTCAACGTATGATGCGTGCAATGTTCATCAATATGCAAACACATGTCCAACCATCCATCATCAACACCGTTACATGGCTATCAACTTTGACCAACAAGCATCAAAGATGATTTATCAACATCATACTTGACCAATAAGCATCAAGAATGATTTAACCAACAACATTGGTAACAGTACGTCGTTACCAATAATATCATCGTCTTATTAATTGTTCACTTTGTTAAGTCTTAACTTAACATTATCATTATTAAGTATTATACTTAATCTTATTATCTAAACCTCAATTCATATTTTATTAAGGTTATAACTTAATCTTAATATTTAAACCTCAAGTCATATATTTATTAAGATTATAACATAACCTTAATATCTAAACCACAATTCATATCTGATTAAGATTATAACTTAATCTTAATATTTAAACCACAATTCATATCTTGTTAAGATTATAACAAGCCTACAAAACACTATCCATCAAGCATAAGGGGTCAAAACTGCTCCTGGGCACGTGAGAATCGATTTCCAATCTCTGGAATCGATTTCTCAAGCCTTCAAATCGATTTCCAACCTCTGGAAATCGATTTCAACATGTTCAAATCGATTTCCCCAATCGATTTTGAACAAGGAAAATCGATTCTAGAAATCGATTTCTACAAGGCCAAATCGATAACCACACCTTGGAAATCGATTCTTGGAGGATTCAAATCGATTTCCATGTGTTGGAAATCGATTTCTGGGTGTCAAATCATACAGCAGCGGGTTTTCTCCGCTATCGGACCAGTCTACGTTCTCTAATTAACATATCATTCGAGCCTAAGCTATTTATCTCCAATTTGATTAGTCCAACACTCATAAATCATAACCTAAGGGTTCTCAAACTAATCCTTGGTCATCAATCTCACATTGCCTATTTATTTTCTCCCTATAACTATGTTCTAATAGCATAAGGTTAACAAAACACCATATCATGGCATAAACAACATGCTCATCATCATCAATTCATCAACAATCATATAAATCATGAACTCATAGTTATAAACATGTTATAACCTCACACTAAGCATCAATCAATACTCATATAGCCAGAAAACAACATAACATTCATAGGCATACGCAGGCATACATAGGGGTCATGGGTTAACCCCTTCATCTTAACCTATCCCAAAACCCACATATTCATGAACAAGTTTCTCCCCCCATACCTTGTATGACGATGTGCAGCCTAAGGGAAAAAGAACAGAGCCAAGTTCTGCTGCGGTTCCTTCTTACGGGTTCAGCACTTGATCACGATCACAACACTGGAAAGCAGAGTCGCTCTTTAAGTTAACGATTGAAAGGGAAAACAAATCTAGGATTAGAAACTCACCTTGGTTTCTAACTTAGGAGATTAACTCTAGCAGCAGGGATAGACTAGCCAAACAACGGCGTGTTCTTGACGAAGAACACCAAAGTAGGATTCGTCCTTTTGGGTTTTCTAGAGCAAGAGATCAGTGAGCTCCTAGGGATGAGAAGAGGCCAAAAGTGAGTACAATAGGGTGTGGATACTAGGTTTAGGTCATATGCTATGTATATATAACTGTTAGGGACGTTTTAGGACGAATGGGCCATACACAGTATAGCCTGGTAACCCAAACACGTACACAAGCTCTGACACGCATGGTAATCGATTCCACAACCATGGAAATCGATTTTACATTGGCCAAATCGATTTTCTTATCAAGGAAATCGATTTTCCCATTTAAACAATCGATTTCCACTTTCTGGAAATCGATTTCTTCACCTAGAAATCGATTTCCCTTTCTGAAAACGTGTTTTTGGCCTTGACACCTGAATAATACTTGTAGATAATTATCTAAGCTTTCCAACGCATCCAAGATCACCTCGATCGGATGTCTAAAACTCAAGATATGGCCAAAACCGTGAAACAGGTTATTAAGACTCAGATGGATCGATTATTCTAAAGGCTGAACTACCACAACGATGAACTTATGCATCAAAAACAGGCATAAACAACATACGCAAACATCTATAATTAACTATTAACACATATAGACATAGAAGTGAAAAGCAGGGTGTTACACAACGGCTCAATCACCTCTAACCTCAAGCTTTCTCTCACTATAACTCAGAGCTTCTCTCTCTAGTAGCAGAAACACTTAGGAAAATTCGTGCAAAAGTGAGAAGAGAAAGAAACCCCCCCACCATGTTTAGCTTTGCACGCTTAAGCATGGCTCACCTTGCACACTTGAGCGTTCCCACGCTCTAGCGTGGGCTCTTACCACGCTCGAGTGTGCAACCTCGTCCACTCCTCCTTCTCCCTGGCCTGACACGTGTCTCACATGCGTCCAAACTCAGAACAACTGGCACAACACACTCAGCACCATGAAGCATGCCATCTCTCCAACGCTTAAGCGTTACAACACTTGAGCGTGGAATCCTACCACGCTTGAGCGTCCAACTCAGCGGGAAAAGGACTTCCAGCCTTCTGACTTCCCCAGTTTCTCGTATTACAACTTAGACCCTTCCAACTTTATTCAAGCTTATTCCTAAACTTCCAACTAAGTGCCAAACTAATATACAAGCAATCACACAATCACATGAACACCTGATCAAGGTTATCTACCTTAATTAGGGTTACATAAAACAGGGATATTACAGCGTGCTTGGGAACAACAAACTTCCAGAAAGGGCAATAAGTCTAGTCAACTAGTGACTTCTACATCGCGGTGCAAGAAACGCGGAAATGGCAACGATACAAAGTTCTGCACCATCGAAGGCGTTAACTGTTTCAAATGTGGAAAATCGAGGCATGTTTCGAGAACCTGTGATCAACACAAGATGGAATCTGTAGCCAACAAGGCACAAACAGCCATGCAATCAGCAAGGGGAAGAGTCAACAAGACGGGAAAAGCTGAAGCCTCACGATCTGATGATCTTGTCTAGGGAGATAGTACCATAGCATGTAAACCTTTAACTATACTGTTTGACTCAGACATATTTCATTTCTATTGTCTATGACAAGGTGAAATATTTTTTGGAATGCTTATGTCTTCTTTGTCCTCTTGATTTGGATTGATTTGAATTGATCTAAAATGATTTAAGTTGATTTGATTTCTTCATTTCTACTTCTATTGCCTACATTTTGCGTGAACCAAGAGAAATTTCTAGTTTCTTCATTCTGTACTGATATGGCTATTTTCATCATTTTGTTGAACTGATCATTTTGATCAAAATTGCTTGGATACTCGGTTATCATTGAAAACGGAGACTTTTAGTAACTTGATTAATTCGAATCTTCCGAAATGGAATGTAATTCGAAAAATGGATTCATTAATTCTAATCATATCCTACTGGACTTTGCAGGCTAAACCAGGTCACATCATGCGTGTTGCGAATAACAAACTTCCAGAATGGGCAGTAAGTCTAGTCAACCAGTGACTTCTACATCGCGATGCAAGAAACGCGAAAACAGCCATGAAACAAAGTTCTCCACCATCAAAGGCGTTATCTGTTTCAAGTGTGGAAAACCGAGGCATGTTTCAAGAACCCGTGATCAACACAAGATGGAATCTGTAGCCAACAAGGCACAAACCGTCACGGAATCAACAAGGGGAAGAGTCAACATGACGGGAAAAGCCGACGCCTCACGATCTGATGATCTTGTCTAGGGAGACAATGCCATAGCATGTAAACCTTTAACTCTGCTGTTTCGTTCAGACACATTTAATTTCTATTGTCTTTGACAAGGTGAAATGTTTTTTGGAATGCTTATGTCTTCTTTGTCCTCTTGATTTGGATTGATTTGAATTGATCTGAAATTATTTAATTTGATTTGATTTCATCATTTCTACTTATATTGCCTACGTTTTGCGTGAACCAATTGAAATTTCTACTTTCTTCATTCTCTTTGATTTGGCTATTTTCATCCTTTTGATGAACTAATCATTTTGATCAAAATTGTTTGAATTCTCGGTTATCATTGAAAACGGAGACTTTTAGTAACTCGATTCATTCAATTCTTCCGCAATTGAATGTAATTCGAAAAATGGATTGATTACTAATAATTATATCCTATTGGCCTTTGTAAGCAAAACCAGGTCACGTCATGCATGTTTGCAAACAATAAACTTCCAGAAAAGGCAGTAAGTCTAGTCAACTAGTGACTTCTGCATCGCGATGCAAGAAACGTGGAAATGGCCACGAAACAAAGTTCTGCACCATCAAAGGCATTATCTGTTTCAAGTGTGGAAAACCACAACACGTTTCGAGAAACTGTGATCAATACAAGTTGGAATCTGTAGCCAACAAGGCATAAACCGCCATGCAATCAGTAAGTGGAAGAGTCAACATGACGGGAATAGCTGAAGCCACAGGATTTGATGATCTTGTCTTGGGAGACAGTACCATAGCATGCAAAACTATAACTGTACTATTTGACTCAGACACATTTTATTTCTATTGTCTAGGACAAGGTGAAATGTTTTCTGGAATGCTTATGTCTTCTTTGTCCTTTTGATTTGGATTGACATGAATTGATCCAAAATGATTTAAGTTGATTTGATTTCATCATTTCTACTTCTATCGCCTACGTTTTGCGTGAACCAATAGAAATTTCTTATTTCTTCATTCTCTTCTGATTTGGCTATTTTCATCCTTTTGTTGAACTAATCATTTTGATCAAAATTGTTTGGATACTCGGTTATCATTGAAAACGGAGACTTTAAGTAACTCGATTCATTCGATTCTTCCGCAATTGAATGTAATTCGGAAAATGGATTGATTACATCTAATCATATCCTATTGGACTTTCCAGGCTAAACCATGTCACGTTATCTGTGCTTGCGAACAACAAACTTCCAGAAAAGGCAGTAAGTCTTGTGAACCAGTGACTTCTAAATCGCGATGCAAGAAACGCGGAAACAGCAACGAAACAAAGTTCTCCACCATCAAAGGCGTTATCTGTTTCAATTGTGGAAAACCGAGGCATGTTTCAAGAACCCATGATCAACACAAGATAGAATCTGTAGCCAACAAGGGACAAACCGCCACGGAATCGGCAAGGGGAAAAGTCAACAAGATGGGAAAAGCTGACGCCTCACATTCTGATGATCTTGTCTAGGGAGACAGTACCATAGCATATAAACCTTTAACTATACTGTTTCGTTCAGAAACATTTAATTTCTATTGTCTATGATAAGGTGAAATGTTTTTTGGAATGCTTATGTCTTCTTTGTCCTCTTGAATTGGATTGATATGAATTGATCTAAAATGATTTTATTTGATTTTATTTCACAATTTCTACTTATATCACCTACGTTATGCATGAACCAATTGAAATTTCAACTTTCTTCATTCTCTTTGATTTGGCTATTTTCATCCTTTCAATAAACTGATCATTTTGATCAGAATTGTTTGGATTCTCGGTTATCATTGAAAACTGAGACTTTTAGTAACTCGATTCATTCGATTCATCCGCAATTGAATGTAATTCGAAAAATGGATTGATTACTTCTAATCATATCCTATTGGCCTTTTTAGGCTAAACCAGGTCACGTTATGCGTGCTTGGGAACAACAAAATTCCCGAAAGGGCAGTAAGTCTAGTGAACCGGTGACTTCTACATCGCGATGCAAGAAACGTGGAAATGGCCACGATACAAAGTTCTGCTCCATCAAAGGCGTTATCTTCTTCAAATGTGGAAAATCGGAGCTTGCTTCGAGAACCTATGATCAACACAAGATGGAATCTGTAGCCAACAAGGAACAAACTGCCCTGCAATCAACAAGGGGAAGAGTCAACATGACGGGAAAAGCTGAAGCCTCATGATTTGATGATCTTGCCTAGGGAGATAGTACCATAGCATTTAAACCTATAACTATACTATTTGACTCGGACACATTTCATTTTTGTTGTCTAGGACAAGGTGAAATGTTTTCTGGAATGCTTATGTCTTCTTTGTCTTCTTGATTTGGATTGACTTGAATTGTTCCAAAATGATTCAAGTTGATTTGATTTCATCATTTCTACTTCTATCGCCTATGTTTTAAGTGAACCAATAGAAATTTCTAGTTTCTTTTTTCTCCTCTGATTTGGCTATTTTCATCCCTTTGTTGAACTGATCATTTTGATCAAAATTGTTTGGATACTCGTTTATCATTGAAAACGGAGACTTTTAGTAAATCGATTCATTCGATTCTTCCGCAATTGAATGTAATTCGGAAAAATGGATTGATTACTTCTAATCATATCCAATTGGACTTTGAAGGCTAAACCAGGTGACGTCATACGTGTTGCGAACAACAAACTTCCAGAATGGGCAGTAAGTCTAGTCAACTAGTGATTTCTACATCGCGATGCAAGAAACGCGGAAACAGCCATGAAACAAAGTTCTCCACCATCAAAGGCATTATCTGTTTCAAGTGTGGAAAACCGAGGCAGGTTTCCAGAACCTGTGATCAACACAAGTTGGAATCTATAGCCAACAAAGCACAAACCGCCACGGAATCAGCAAGGGGAAGAGTCAACATGACGGGAAAAGCTGACGCCTCACGATCTGATGATCTTGTCTAGGGAGATAGTACCATGGCATGCAAACCTTTAACTATACTGTTGGATTCAGACACATTTCATTTCTAATGTGTATGACAATGTGAAATTTTTTTTTTTGGAATGCTTTTGTCATATTTGTCCTCTTGATTTATAGTGATTTGAATTGATCTGAAATGATTTTATTTGATTTTATTTCACAATTTCTACTTATATCGCCTACGTTTTGCGTGAACCAATTGAAATTTCTAGTTTCTTCATTCTCTACTAATTTGGTTATTTTCATCCTTTTGATGAACTAATCATTTTGATGAAAATTGTTTGGATTCTCGGTTATCATTGAAAATTGAGACTTTCAGTAACTCGATTCATTCGATTCTTCCGCAAATGAATGTAATTCGAAAAACGGATTGATTACTTCTAATCATATCCTATTGGACTTTCCAGGCTAAACCAGGTCACGTTATGCGTGCTTGCTAACAACAAAATTCCAGAAAGGGCAGTAAGTCTAGTGAACCAGTGACTTCTACATCGCGATGCAAGAAACGTGGAAATGGCCACGATACAAAGTTCTGCTCCATCAACGGCGCTATCTTCTTCAAATGTGGAAAATCAGGGCTTGCTTCGAGAACCTATGATCAACACAAGATGGAATCTGTAGCCAACAAGGAACAAACTGCCATGCAATCAACAGGGGGAAGAGTCAACATAGCAGGAAAAGCTGATGCCTCACGATTTGATGATCTTGTCTAGGGAGATAGTACCATAGCATGTAAATCTATAACTATACTATTTGACTCAGGCACATTTCATTTCTGTTGTCTAGGACAAGGTGAAATGTTTTCTGCAATGCTTATGTCTTCTTTGTCCTTTTGATTTGGATTGACTTGAATTGATCCAAAATGATTCAAGTTGATTTGATTTCATCATTTCTACTTCTATCGCCTACGTTTTGCGTGAACCAATAGAAATTTCCAGTTTTTTCATTCTCTTCTAATTTGGCTATTTTCATCCTTTTGTTGAACTGATCATTTTGATCAAAATTGTTTGGATACTCGGTTATCATTGAAACCGGCGACTTTTAGTAGCTCGATTCACTAGATTCTTCCGCAATTGAATGTAATTAAAAAAATGGATTGATTACTTCTAATCATATCCTATTGGACTTTGCAGGCTAAATCAGGTCAAGTCATGCGTGTTGCGAACAACAAACTTCCAGAATGGGCAGTAAGTCTAGTCAACCAGTGATTTCTACATCGCGATGCAAGAAACATGGAAACAGCCACGAAACAAACTTCTCCACCATCAAAGGCGTTATCTGTTTCAAGTGTGGAAAATCTAGGAATGTTTCAAGAACCCATGAGCAACACAAGATGGAATCTGTAGCCAACAAGGCACAAACCGTCACGGAATCAGCAAGGGGAAGAGTCAACATGACGGGAAAAGCTGACGCCTCACGATCTGATGATCTTGTCTACGGAGACAGTACCATAGCACGTAAACCTTTAACTATACTGTTTCGTTCAGAAACATTTAATTTCTATTTTCTATGATAAGGTGAAATGTTTTTTGGAATGCTTATGTCTTCTTTGTCCTCTTGAATTGGATTGATTTGAATTGATCTGAAATGATTTTATTTGATTTTATTTCACAATTTCTACTTATATCGCCTACGTTATGCGTGACCCAATTGAAATTTCTACTTTCTTCATTCTCTTTGATTTGGCTATTTTCATCCTTTTGATGAACTGATCATTTTGATCAAAATTGTTTGGAATCTCGGTTATCATTGAAAATTGAGACTTTTAGTAACTCGATTCATTCGATTCTTCCACAATTGAATGTAATTCGAAAAATGGATTGATTACTTTTAATCATATAACATTGGCCTTTGCAGGCTAAACCAGGTCACGTTATGCGTGCTTGCGAACAACAAACTTCCGGAAAGGGCAGTAAGTCTAGTGAACCAGTGACTTCTACATCGCGATGCAAGAAACGTGGAAATGGCCACGATACAAAGTTCTGCTCCATCAAAGGCGTTATCTTCTTCAAATGTGGAAAATCGGGGCTTGCTTCGAGAACCTATGATCAACACAAGATGGAATCTGTAGCCAACAAGGAACAAACTGCCATGCAATCAACAAGGGGAAGAGTCAACATGACGGGAAAAGTTGAAGCCTCATGATTTGATGATCTTGCCTAGGGAGATAGTACCATAGCATTTAAACTTGTAACTATACTATTTGACTCGGACACATTTCATTTTTGTTGTCTAGGACAAGGTGAAATGTTTTCTGGAATGCTTATGTCTTCTTTGTCTTCTTGATTTGGATTGACTTGAATTGTTCCAAAATGATTCAAGTTGATTTGATTTCATCATTTCTACTTCTATCGCCTATGTTTTGCGTGAACCAATAGAAATTTCTAGTTTCTTTTTTCTCCTCTGATTTGGCTATTTTCATCCCTTTGTTGAACTGATCATTTTGATCAAAATTGTTTGGATACTCGTTTATCATTGAAAACGGAGACTTTTAGTAAATCGATTCATTCGATTCTTCCGCAATTGAATGTAATTCGAAAAATGGATTGATTACTTCTAATCATATCCAATTGGACTTTGAAGGCTAAACCAGGTGATGTCATGCGTGTTGCGAACAACAAACTTCCAGAATGGGCAGTAAGTCTAGTCAACCAGTGACTTCTACATCGCTATGCAAGAAACGCGGAAACAGCCACGAAACAAAGTTCTCCACCATCAAAGGCGTTATTTGTTTCAAGTGTGGAAAACCAAGGAAGGTTTCCAGAACCCGTGATCAACACAAGTTGGAATCTGTAGCCAACAAAGCACAAACCGCCACGGAATCAGCAAGGGGAAGAGTCAACATGACGGGAAAAGCTGACGCCTCACGATCTGATGATCTTGTCTAGGGAGATAGTACCATGGCATGCAAACCTTTAACTATACTGTTGGATTCAGACACATTTCATTTCTAATGTGTTTGACAATGTGAAATTTTTTTTTGGAATGCTTTTGTCTTATTTGTCCTCTTGATTTGTAGTCATTTGAATTGATCTGAAATGATTTTATTTGATTTTATTTTAAAATTTCTACTAATTTCGCCTACGTTTTGCATGAACCAATTGAAATTTCTACTTTCTTCATTCTCTACTTCTTTGGTTATTTTCATCCTTTTGATGAACTAATCATTTTGAAGAAAATTGTTTGGATTCTCGGTTATCATTGAAAACTGAGACTTTCAGTAACTCGATTCATTCGATTCTTCCGCAATTGAATGTAATTCGAAAAACGGATTGATTACTTCTAATCATATCCTATT
Source organism: Ammopiptanthus mongolicus (assembly GCA_039655645.1). NCBI lineage: Eukaryota > Viridiplantae > Streptophyta > Magnoliopsida > Fabales > Fabaceae > Ammopiptanthus > Ammopiptanthus mongolicus. The sequence goes on along the minus strand of CM077348.1, from coordinate 46,064,547 downwards.
GGCCTTTCCAGGCTAAACCAGGTCACGTTATGCGTGCTTGCTAACAACAAACTTCCAGAAAGGGCAGTAAGTCTAGTGAACCAGTGACTTCTACATCGCGATGCAAGAAACGTGGAAATGGCCATGATACAAAGTTCTGCTCCATCAAAGGCGTTATCTTCTTCAAATGTGGAAAATCGGGGCTTGCTTCGAGAACCTATGATCAACACAAGATGGAATCTGTAGCCAACAAGGAACAAACTGCCATGCAATCAACAAGGGGATGAGTCAAAATGGCGGGAAAAGCTGAAGCCTCACAATTTGATGATCTTGTCTAGGGAAATAGTACCATAGCATGTAAATCTATAACTATACTATTTGACTCAAACACATTTCATTTCTGTTGTCTAGGACAAGGTGAAATGTTTTCTGCAATGCTTATGTCTTCTTTGTCCTCTTGATTTGGATTGAATTGAATTGATCCAAAATGATTCAAGTTGATTTGATTTCATCATTTCTACTTCTATCGCCTACGTTTTGCGTGAACCAATAGAAATTTCTAGTTTCTTCATTCTCTTCTGATTTGGCTATTTTCATCCTTTTGTTGAACTGATCATTTTGATCAAAATTGTTTGGATACTCGATTATCATTGAAAACGGCGACTTTTAGTAACTTGATTCACTAGATTCTTCTGCAATTGAATGTAATTTGAAAAATGGATTGATTACTTCTAATCATATCCTATTGGACTTTGCAGGCTAAACCAGGTCACGTCATGCGTATTGCGAACAACAAACTTCTCGAAAAGGCACTAAGTCTAGTCAACCAGTGGCTTCTGCATCGCAATGCAAGAAACGCAGAAATGGCCACAAAACAAAGTTCTGCACCATCAAAGGCATTATCTGTTTAAAGTGTGGAAAACCGCAGTATGTTTCGAGAAACTGTGATCAATACAAGTTGGAATCTGTAGCTAATAAGGCACAAACCGCCATGCAATCAGCAAGCGGAAGAGTCAACATGACGGGAAAAACTGAAACCACACGATCTGATGATCTTGTCTAAGGAGATAGTTCCATAGCATGCAAACCATTAACTATACTATTTGATTCAGACATATTTCATTTCTAATGTGTATGACAATGTGAAATTTTTTTTTGGAATGCTTTTGTCTTATTTGTCCTCTTGATTTGGATTGATTTGAATTGATCTAAAATGATTTAAGTTGATTGGATTGACTTGATTTCATCATTTCTACTTCTATCGCCTACATTTTTGCGTGCACCGATTGAAATTTCTAGTTTCTTCATTCTCTACTGGTTTGGCTATTTTCATTCTTTTGATGAACCGATCATTTTGAACAAAATTGTTTGGATTCTCGGTTACGTTGAAAACAGAGACTTTTTGGAAGTCGATTCATTCGATTCTTTTGTAATTGAATGTAATTCGAAAAATGGATTGATTACTTCTAATCATATCCTAATGGCCTTTGCAGGCGAAACCATGTCACGTCATGTGTGCTTGCAAACAACAAACTTCCAAAAAGGGCAGTAAGTCTAGTTAACCAATGACTTCTGCATCGCGATGCAAGAAGCGCGGAAACGGCCGCCAGACAAAGTTCTTCACCATCAAAGGCCTTATCTATTTCAAGTGTGGAAAACCTGGGCATGTTTCGAGAATCTGTGATCAACACAAGATGGAATCTGTAGCCAAGAAGACACAAACTATCATGCAATCTGCAAGGGGAAGAGTCAACATGACGGGAAAAGCTAAAGCCTCACGATTTGATGATCTTATCTAGGGAGATAGTACCATAGCATGTAAACCTTTAACTATACTATTTGCCTCAAACACATTTCATTTCTATTGTCTAGGACAAGGTGAAATTTATTTTTGGAATGCTTATGTCTTCTTTGTCCTCTTGATTTGGATTGATTTGAATTGATCTGAAATGATTTAAGTTGATTTGATTTCAATATTTCTTCTTTTATTGCCTACGTTTTGCGTGAACCAATTGAAATTTCTAGTTTCTTCATTCTTTACTGATTTGGCTATTTTCATCCTTTTGATGAACTGATCATTTTGATCAAAATTGTTTGGATTCTCTGTTATCATTGAAAACTGAGACTTTTAGTAACTCGATTCATTCGATTCTTCCGTAATTGAATGTAATTCGAAAAATGGATTTATTACTTCTAATCATATTGTATTGGCCTTTCCAGGCAAAATCAGGTCACGTCATGCGTGCTTATGAACAATAAACTTCCAGAAAGGGCAGTAAGTCTAGTCAACCAGTGACTTCTACATCGCGATGCAAGAAGCACGGAAATGACCACGAAACAAAGTTCTGCACCATCAAAGGCCTTATCTGTTTCAAGTGTGGAAAACCTGGGCATGTTTCAAGAACCTGTGATCAACACAAGATGGAATCTGTAGCCAACCAGGCACAAACCGCCATGCATTCAGCAAGGGGAAGAGTCAACATGATGGGAAAAGCTGAAGCCTTATGATCTGGTGATACTGTCTAAGGAGATAGTGCCATAGCTTGTAAACCTTTAACTATACTGTTTGATTCTGACACATTTACAAGGTGTGATTTTTTTTTGGAATGCTTATGTCTTCTTTGTCCTCATGATTTGGATTGATTTGAATTGATCTGAAATGATTTAAGTTGATTTGATTTCATCATTTCTACTTCTATTGCCTATATTTTGCGTGAACCAATTGAAATTTATAGTTTCTTCATTCTCTACTGATTTGGCTATTTTCATCCTTTTGATGAACTGATCATTTTGATCAAACTTATTTGGATTCTCGGTTATCATTAAAAACTGAGACTTTTAGTAACTCGATTCCTTCGATTCTTCTGCAATTGAATGTAATTCGCAAAAAGGATTGATTACTTCTAATCATATCCTATTGGCCTTTGCTGGCAAGAATTTCAAACTTTCTTGGAACTAAAAATTTATAACTACTTGTTTCCTTGCCAGTCAAAAAAGAGCTACTATGAGTAAAGGAGCTCACAAATTTTATTATTACCTTTTAAAATGACCCAGAGTGGTTTTGATTTGAATTCTACACTCTGGGAAAAGTTTTCTTGTCCCGAGTTATTTCTCCGAATGGTGTGTCTGGATTGCCACCAGAACGGGAGTTACAGTTTTCTATCAATTCGGGATCAGAATTTGTCCAATACCCATGATTCTTATTCTCCTTCACTTTCGAACCTTCGTAATGGATTTCGAGTTTTGAAATTTATAAGGATTTGCCTTGATGATCTCTTTCATGTCGTCAAGTTGATACAGTATGTTTAAAAGGAGAACTTAACCTATGAGGTGCTCCGTGTCAAGATAGAAGACGGAAGAGTAAAACAGCTACGAGGGAAGGAGATATCCTTGGTCAAGGTTATCTGGAACGAGACTTCAGGTGATGCCACCTGGGAGTTGGAGGATAGGAAGAGGGAATAGTTTTCGTCTCTTTCCTAAGGTAAATTTCGAAGACGAAATTTCTTTTTGGAGGGTAGTGTTGTAACATCCCAAAAATCCTCTTTCTATCTTTTAACTGTTTGTGTGAATAACTTGACTGAGAACACAATTTGATTAAACATAATCATAATGATAGTTAATAATTGGAAATTCATATTTGAATTTCAATTATGAGCTTAATAACCATAAGATGTTGTTTTGAATCCAGTGTGCTGTTTTGAGTGGAAACCAATAAAAATAATATTATTTCAATCGGGTCCGCTTTACCTTGGGATGCGTGCCAGGGCCGGGGAAGTTGTTCTGGCCCAGAGTCAGGAGTAGTTCATGACTGCATTTCACGCTTCACAAGACGTTGTCACATTTATGTCAACCATTCATCACCTTTTCATTCCTTTAACCAATGCATTAACTTCTGATGACTCTTAGTTAATAACCTATATGGAGAAAGCTAATTACCCTTTTTATGTTTAATCTCTAGTGCTTTTAATTAGAGATCAACACCTATATACTTGTTTAAATCTTGGCCATCCAAGTACTTACACAAATTCCCATCAAGTTGTCACTAACTCATCAACCAAGAATATGGTCATAAATACATCAACTTAATTTTGGTATCCTTTTTGCTAAGGCCATTCGGCCAACACTAGTGTTCTAACACTAGAAACACTTCTCATTTTCATTCCAAAAGATTAAACCTCTCTTTATACAAGTTTCTCAATAACCTCTCTTCTCTCTCTTCTTCTCTACATTCGGCCATCATCTTAAACAACACCATCCAAATTTCCTTTTTGATTTCTAAAACCATAGATCATCTAGTCTTGATCTCTAGATCATCTTTGATGAAGAAAGTTTTCTCTTTGGAGCAACTTTGTTCTTGACCTCCATGAACACCAACCTTGATCTTCAAGGTGTTCTTCACTAAGTAAGTTTATAAACTCATATTCTCTTCATTTCCTTACTTTAAATCATGTGTGGACTTCTTCAAGTTCATTGTTTTTGCAAGACAAATTTCAAATCTTTTTTTCCTACACCTATAGGTTCGGCCATCCCTTGATTCCAAGGCTTGGAGTATTGCTTATCCTAAAGATCTTCATTAAGGTAATGGGGGATTGAACCACATCACACCAAATTGGTGGTGGTGAAAATGGTCTATTGGGGTTTGGTTTAGGAAAACCCTAAACCAAGGGTTTTGCCACTTTGTCTATTTGGTTCTCTATGAGAACAATGTTGTAATAATTATTTATTGCTTGATCTGTGTTCATTGATGTGTTTGAATGGCTTAAAATAACTTTTATGTGAGGGAAAACCCTAACCTAGGGTTCCTCCATCTTTTTGTTGAAAAGAGTTTATGAAAATGTGATTTTCGGATCTGACCTTGTGTGAGTCATTTCGGTTTTTCTCTCAACCTAGACAATGGATTTCAAAAATTGTTTTGATCCTAAAACTAGACATATTGGGCTTAATTTTGATAATAAATTTCGTTTAGTTTCAAGGAGATTTGACCCTTGAAAATCTGTTTCAATTTAAGCATAGATTTCTGTCTTGGATTCTGAGTACAGTGAACTTTTTCGTGAAACTGTACTAACTAGGTCATTGTTTGTGAAAATAAATTTTATAGAAAAAAATTATACATCCTAAGCTTTCAAATGAGTCCTCATTTGCTCAAATCCGAGTTCGTTTGGGCAATCAATTGTTTGTCACAAGTTGATGCTTGAAATACTAAAAATTCTGTATACGGGTTTGTTGTTGAATTTTTGGAATTGATTGCTATTTTACTATCCATGTTGATGCATTGATGATTACTCTTGCTCATGATGGATGTTGGTGAAGCAAAATCTTCACATTAAACCTAGTATATGATTCGGCCAAAGCATACATAAAAAGGGATTTCCAACTTCAATCTTTGAAACTCAAATGATTTTACAATTCTAAAATGGAATCAATGAACAATGAACCAAAGCAAAACAAAGAAACATTACTTGAATGAAACACAACCTTATATTCATTCATGAGATTCATAAAGCAAGGGAAAATTATTTTGATCTTAAGTAATGGCTTAAGTAAATCAAATGATGTTTTTGAAAATTAATGAATCAAATGTTCTCAATAACAAATAACTTTGAGAAAATCTTATGTAACATTCAATTACTAAGTAGGTTTTGAACGTAAAACCAATCTTTGATTTCAATACAATACTTAATTTCAAGTTAGTATAAATGATTTCAAGATTAAAAAAGGTTTGGACTTAAGAGGATTTCTCTTCTTTTGTTAATGCAAAAGAGTTTTAAACTCCAACTTTCACCTTTAGTTTAATCGAAACTACCAGCTTTTTGAAATAATGTTTTCAAAGTATAAAACTTGAAGGTACTAAGGTACTTTGCCTAGGTACAAAACAAATAAGTGTTAAGTACTCACCCTTTTACAAAAGAGTTTTGAACTCAAAGCTAAGAATTTTCCTAAGTGTAAAACCCTAAGTTGAGTAATTAACTTAGAGTAAAAGAAAGAGAAAAGAAAGTATAGGATATGGTGAAACAAGACCATATGCTATACCATTGATGATTCATTCATCAATCGAATCATAATACTTAAGTGAATCCAGAAGTATCTTATTACTTGAAAGACAAGTACACTCTAACTTAGAAATGATCGAAGACTTAACTAGAGGATTCTCAATCCTTCTTCATAAGACATTTAGGACTTGTGAAATATATCATAAGACACAAACACAAACATGAAACGTTTTGGTTTGGAACAGTAGTTTGATGACGGGATGGTGAGTTGGACCCGAGAACATCATCTAACTGTATAGTCTTGTGATGGCTCGTTCCCGGAGGGATCACGAGATTTATCCAGTGGATTAAAGTTTAAAACACTTAAAATGTGTGAAGATCCTAAGGTAGAGAACCTTGGTGAAGCACGAGATTTATCCAGTGGATAAAAGTTTAAAACACTTAAAATGTGTGAATATCTTAAGGAAGAGAACCTTGGTGAATATTGAAGTTTATCCGGTGGATAGACATTGTTTTATCGCATCTGCTTTTGTGTAAGCATTTTCATTGTTATGCATGAGTCAGTAAGGCCTTAAGCCTAGGAGTTGAGCTTACACCTTGATGCGGGTGCGAATCTTATGGTGATGATCTTAAATAGTCTGGAGGATGTCAGGATTGGAGATTCCATAAGTGACCAGTTGGTGATTCTTCTGTGTCATGGTATTCCGTGCACTGCTGTGACATCTTTGACTACATGACATACTTTTCATGTTTGGTGTAGAATGTTTCCGTAAAAGCCAGATACGTGCACGTTATGAATACTGTAGCATCGTGCCCAAGGCTGGCGTAGACGAAACATGTCCTCCCATTCACTCTCTCCGACGTTTGTTAGCTCCATGGAGTAGGGGTCAGAGTTTTACCCTTGTGGCATATGGCATTGAGTCATGTACATCGCATTGTATTGCATGACTATTGATGGATAAATTTACATGTTATACATTATTATCCTGTGTTGGTGGTGTCTTATGCCGTCGATTGAATAATATGAAATATTAAGATGTATGATATGCATGAATAGTATTTTGTTGTCTTGCGTGTTGTACCGTTTTTACTTCTGCCATGTGTTGTATTGATGAATGGGAATCACACCTCATTGCTTTGTATTGCATCGTTGTGTGCTTCTCTGGTTGTCTCTCGAGAAGGTTGTGTTACCAAGACTTTACCCGACGCTTCAGATGCAACTCCCTGCTGAGTTTCCCAGTGGTTACGGCGTTTGGACATCTAGACATGATGGGCTTCTAGCAGCGTACATGTGAAGAGCCGCACTCACCATTTGCAAGGGTCGCAGAGGAAGGCTTCTTAATTGCTTCATCGCTTGTCTTCATATTGCCTGTTGTCAGGGTTGTAGTCGTAAGTGGAATCCTAGGTGGACTTTTCCACCGATGCATTCAGTGCCTCCTCCCTCTCTTAGGGGCAAGCTGTCTGTTGGTAGAGTTGCGTCTGAGGCAACTTCTGCTATGTCTTCTATAGGAATGCTAGCAGTAGTCCCTGCTAGGGTTCCTGTTAGGTCTCATTTGATGGGTCCTGGTTGGAAGACGATGAGTGAAGATACTAGGAGTGAGGTGATCTATCCCGCCTCCCTATTTCTTTCGCTTGTCGCTCCGTAAAGGAGAAGTTAGAGGATGTATTCAGCGGTTGATCCGAGGGATGTCTTCCTGTGTAATATGTTGTCGGCCAGTGTAGGGTGTCAAAGCGTCTATACCTTTTTTTTATCTTATGTGGAGCTGCGTCTCCAAGTACCTTATGTTTAGGAGCTACGTCTCCAATTCTTTATATTGAGTCTGTATCTTTCTGTTTTGATTTCTGTAGTCAATTGGGTTTTTATGTAAACCTTTATGAACTTTTGAACTTATACTATGAAATATTAGTTTTTACAGATATGTCTTATGAAAAGGAAAAATTTACCCCATCTTTCTTAAATGATTTTAATTAACCCGTTTTTTCGGCTTTATAGTTTTATAAAATATTTGTTTATGTGATGCCCCCAGAAAGGGTGTTACATTGATGGGTATAAATACCCCCACCTTTGAAGATGCAAAGTGACGAAACTTGAATACAAGCGATCAAGCTATCAAAGATATCAAAAGCTTTCAAAGCTACTATGCTCTTAAATTTTCATATCACTCTCTGCGAAGAATATTGTTTAGAGTTCTAAGCTTAGTTTCAAACCCTCACATTTAGTGAGTTAGTAGAACAAAACTCTTTTTCAAAACCTAAGTTGGTTGAGCCTGAAGAGGCTTGTTTAGGAAGAATACTTGAGCCTGAAGAGGCTTGGTTGGAAAAGAATAATTAATGTTGCCTGAAGAGGTGTTGAATACTTGTAACAAATGATTTTGTTATAGTGGAAAAAGCTCTCAAGTAGAGGGGACTGGACGTAGCTATTTGGTGAAGAGTGAACCAGGATAATATCTCTGTGTTCTTTTTCTTTCCCTTGATTTTACCTTAGCTTGTCATTTCACTAACTCCTTGGGATTGAATTTCTTTCTTAACGCATCAGTTCTTTTAACATAATCCTTCACAGTGAGCGTCCAACTGGTGTTTGCAAACGCTTGTTGCGTCCTTAGTTGTTTTAGCGACCAACCCATTGCGAAAATATATATCTGCTCGAGAAAAGTTTTAAAAACTTAAGAAACATAATTCAACCCCTCTTCTTGTGTTTCTAACAGGTTCCTTCAATGAACACTTACTCTTGAAGAAGGATAGGAAAAAGACGATGTCTTGAAGTTGGTCCAAAAATGAAGTTGCTCCTTTGACAAAACTTTATTCACCAAAGTTGTAGAGGATGAATAGGTGATCAAAATAATATTGTGAAAAATGATGATTTTTCATTATCCTCAAAAAGAAAAGTTGAAAGAAATAAAGGGATCCATACTTACTCTTGAATGTAGAAAAAGAGTAGAAGTTGTGTAGAGATTTTCTTCAAGATTGAGTGGCCCAATCAAAAAAATTTCTTTATGAAAGTTTCTCATCATGAATAGTAGATAAATAAAAAGCATTTATTTGAAATAAATGAGTAAGGGAGTGAGGAGTTATGGTGAAAACCGAATTCAAGCTTCAATGGAGTTTTAGTGAGAGAAAGTTTGATTTTCTAGAGAGAAGGAGTAGAAATGGATGAGTGAGGAAGACGAAGTTGTAAAATGAAAGTATGAAGTGAGAGGGATGGGGGAAAGTGTTCGGCCAAGAGAAGAAAGAGAGGGAGAGAAGACAAAAAAATTTAAGTCTCCTAGTTGAATGCTTAGAATGGTAAAGTCATAAAGTGTAAGAATGAAGTCATAAAAGAAATATTGTCACTTTGGTGATTGTTTTAGATATTTTGTTTGACCATGAAAGTGACATTTAGATGGTGGGAAATTTGAATTTGATGATAACTCTATGTCACGGACCAGAATATGTCCCGGCCCCAGGTCGAACTCCCGAAATTACGCAAATCGAGAAAATAATATTTTCGCCGGTTCGCGATGAAATCACGAATGAAGATTTATTTCATCGTCAGAATCTCGATTTGGCTCGTAATTCTATGACTTAGGGTTCTGGGCTAGGAAATCTTCCGGCCTGGGGCCTTATTCCCTAAAACACGCAAACCAAGGAAAGTAACACTTTCTTCGGTTCGTGACCAATCTGCAGAAAAAACATAATCGCGTTTTCCTAGGGATTAGAGTTGCTTCATGAACTCATGTTGACTCCCCGGAATGTCTTCCGGCTTCGGCCACAATTCCCAAAACCTCATAGACTCGATTAAAATAATAATATTTTTATTAGCTCTGTTACAAAACATCACAGAGAAATCCAAACTCTTATATTATGATTCATTGGACTCAGACTCTTTCACCCGGGTCACCAGGGTTCACAGATCATAGTGTGAATTCCTACTGTCTGCTGAAACGCAGTCCGATTTTTATCTGAGTTCTCAACTCAAATTCAGATGAATTCTCAATTATAAACATTCTAATATTATTTATAATTAGTTGCATTTTCAATCAATTTATTCACAAAATTAATTATTAATAGATACAAGATTTTCGGGGTGTTACAATACTCCTCTTACTCATTTTTGTTTTCAATGGTTTTTAAATTTATTTGCTGCAAATATTTGCCAACTCCCTTTCATAAATAATTTACAACCTTCTCTTTTAGAAAAACTTGTTTATTTTGCTTTTTCTGTTACTCTTCCTACTGAACCTTCTGAACCTCTTTCCGTCCCTCTTAAGTTTCCTAATCTTCATTATTTCTTCTTTCCTCCTCTTTCTCTTGAAATTTTCCCTTTAACTATCTCTATTTCATCTTTTTTTCCTATAAAAGCCTTACCATGGTACTCTATTGCACCTTTCCCTCCTCCTTCTCCTTCTCATGCTCCTCCTGCTGTTCAAATTCTGTTTGTGGATCATGAAGCTCGAAGGCTGCTCACCCAACTTCTTGAAGAGTTTCATAGTTTTCAGGCTGTTGTTTTGGAATTTATGGCTCGTTTTTCTGCACCACAATGATGTCAATGTTGTTGCAGTATATATGATCTTATGTATCCATTACATTTGCTTAATGAATATATTTTTGTGCATTTCTTTTTGTCTCTCTCTTATTTTGAACCTAATTCCTTGATTTTGTGCACTCCTTTTTGGTGATACCAAAAGGGGGAGAAATAAATAAAAGTATAAAAAATACGCATTAACACTTGACGCATGCTTCTTATCCTTTTAAAGGTATTACAATCACAAAATGTTTGTCATCATCAAATAGGGAGAGGTTATTAAGTCTCCAAGCATCTGATATTGCTTTGAACCTTTAGTTTTGATGAACCCAAACATTTATAGTATGATTTAAATAAACCCTGTGATATCTTCCAATCTTTTTATTCAAGTGTACCTGAGCTATCGCTATCATCCGTTATCCGTACATCAAGCATTTGAGCAAGATATAATCAAAGTACATGATCCAAGTGTCTCATGTGAAGATAGACGAGTCTTCTCGCGTTTTCAGCACGTCTTTACCCTCTTCTTCAAGTAACTGATTTGAACCTTTTTAATTATATTGGGAACATATTTAAAAAGAAATACAAAGATTCTTTATTCCCAAAGTCAATAGGAATAAAGCTACATCTTCTATGCTTTGTACCTGACACCTCTTCTCTTACTACGCAACAAAGTCACTTTACAATTGTCTACTCTTAGTGATAACACTAAAGAAGAAATCTGCACTGCAAAAATCCCGATGCCCTTCTTTTCACTCTAATTTACGCTAAAAGACTGTGCTTTAGTACAAGAATACCCTCAACGTCTTGCAACACATTTAATTCTTCATCAGAACGACTCTATTGCATTAATGGTTTCTCAAAAGACTTGAGATAAATAAAAGACTCTATAGTTTTTTGAATGGTAGAGAACCATACCAAGAATAGATCAAAGAAGTTGAACTACTCTCATTTATTGTAAAGCTTTTAATTCTTCATTCCTTCATTTACTTCTCAATCATTTGTATATCTTAATAGAAGTTATTGTGCAGTCATACCCTTCATACTTCATATTCACTCTATGAGTGTAATCTGGTTGACTTGCTTATTCAAATCGAAGCTGCTGCTTCAAAACAATTTTATTTGTTTCGTAAAGCCTGAACAGGCTAACTGAAGAATACTTGTTGATCGTTTGAGGCCGAAGAGTCTAGATGTGCAAACAATACTTGATCCTGGAGAGGCTAGGTGGCAAAGAATATTTGTTTGTGATCTGAAAAGTTATAGTAAAACTCTTGGTTAAACTAAGGACTGGACGTAGCCAAAAGTTTGGGGTGAACCAGTATAAAATCTCGGAGTGTGATTCTTTGTCTCCTTTAAACTCTTAATTATTTCTTTTAAGTCTTACTGGTTTTATCTAACCAGGGGTTAAATTAGTTTGATCTTAAACAAAGTTATTTGTTTCATCTTATCTTGTTTTCACTCCTTCAGACACATCTTAGTTTCACAAGTTTATCTTATAGCGTCTTATCTTTAAAGCTTTTAAGAAAAAGGTTTATGTTTTTGAAAAAGTTTTAAGTAAACACCATTCAACCCCCTTCTTGTATTTATTGCGTTTATTTTCATACGACCCCATATAAATATGAAATCATCCCATTGGCTGCAGAACGTTCTCAATGCTTTGATACCATAAAAATGAGACGACCCTCCTTACAGAGAAGGATAACCCCATTAGTCCCAAACTCCTATGATTATTAACTTTGCCTTACCGTATTATAGCGATAGCGTGGTATTCAACACAACGTAGCGGAAACAAGCTCATATCAAGCATGCAACATACGGAAAGCATAGATCAGATCGGAGTAAAAGCGCACATAAAGATAACTATACATCAACCGTGCGTATCATAGCCCCGTCAGTAGGGCACTGTACATACATATACAAAATGTATAAGCAAAAACTAAAAGAAACGAAAATAAAGACAAAAGCAAAAGAAGACCCTCGCAACTCACCAGCATAACCCGTCCCACACTCAAAAAGGTACATGAAATGCTCTCAGCTCACAACCTAGGATGCACCGGCAGGCTCCCACCATCAGTGGTGAGGATGCCCTGAACTACCCTGACCCTCGCCATGAATACGCCTGTACCTCACCAAAGGCTCATACTCCACCGACAAGCTAGACACAACAACCCTATACCGACGGTAGGTCCTCAAATAATGCTCCTTCCTTCGGCGTTGGCCTCAATAGACGTAGCCTCTCCTGCTGGGCGCATGCGAAGATGCTAGCGCGACTCAGGTGTAGTCCAGCTCATGACGCCTCGGCGGCAGCCACATACATAGAAAGGGTAAAAACTGTATAACTCTGAAGGGTCCCATGATGTCCTCCCTCTGCCAGCCCGCTCCTCGGAACCATATGCTCACCAGCCCTATGTAGACCGTCAAAAAGGTGGAGGGGTCCACGCGCCACCCCCGATCATCATGAGAGATGATCTCGACAGGCCCAACATCAGCATCCTCGGCGCCGATGTGATGTAAAGGTGCGCCCTCGGATCCATCAACTAGCTCCTCCTCTTCACACGAACCGAGAACCAAACAGACATACAAAAAGCAGTAGGGAGAGATACGAAATACAATGCATAGTAATGTCGAAAATAACAGCAGCAATGCAGTAAACAAGTATCATATAACAGGTAGCAGGTACAACAAGTACGACAGATACTGCACTCAAACATACGTCTACCAAGACAACACATGCAACAAGTATCCATCTTCACGAGTCTCACATTCAGATCAACCCTCTAGACCGGGATACTAATCCCATGCGGCATGTCGGCCGAAAGCTCATGAAAATGGGTTCCACACCGGAACAAGTCCACACTAGAACAGGTTCTGTGTCGGAACGGAGTTAGTTTGTCCACGAAATCGAATCGCTCGTCGTGACCAATAAGAGTGCATCCCCCTTCCACACAGGAACCGGGGTATCTCGGCCGCCTCGGAACGTTAGCCTGGAACAATGGAAAGCTCTGGGATTAGTCGGGCAAACCGGACTGGATCGGGCGCCACGACAGGATAGGAGCTACCTCATCCGTCACTGTAAACTATTCCCTACACCGGCAACACTCCCAAGGTCACTCACTTGACCGCCCCATCTACTTTTCGTACCCGCAGTCAGGTACAACTAACTTCGTATGCCGCTGGCAACCCATACTACCTATTATACGGCCTCGCCACATGGTAGCCGATGATATGCAACAAACATCCTCAACTAGCTTAATAGCGGATCTCACGCCTAAACAATCAATCAGGAACAACACGATGCCACTGCATCCATACGGCCACAGCCCCGACGCCACGCGCCCATGAGCCGCAGCTCAAACATCACGTTCACAGCCTCAAGAAAACCAATATCGCAGCAACGACACCATCCATGGTATCAACCCGATAATAACACGGCACACAGCCAAACTTAACTCTGCATTCCGCCACCATACAACCATTACCACAACAGCATAATAGCAACAGTAATAACATCAACAATAGCACATAGCAGCATATCACATACATCAAGTAGCATATAGGCATTTAGACAGATAGCAACAGCAAAACTCAACATCATAACAGTCATATGAAGCAGATCATCCTCAATCAACAATTTGCTAGCCTAGGGTTTCCAAACTTAACGGTGATAGCCCAAATTAAGGTAAACCTAGGATTTAGGTACTTTATCGGGACTCAACCACTAGTAGGGCTAGGGCTTCCCTACACATAGCAGAAAAACACACTACACTACTCTTGTCGTCCCGACGGTAGCAATTCTCTTTCTCCCCACCTGAACAGTCGGCACAAAGATCAACACGATCACCGGCTCATCAAGCTCGCAGTTTCCAACACTAAGAACAGCCCCAAGCTTCTCCAACAGCCGCACCTTCAAGCTCCAATCTGCGAGAAATCACGAGCACGAACTTAGCCCTAATCACGAGGACAACACATATGCAATAGTTTTAGCCCTAGGGCAAGCTCAAAGACCAAGAGAAAAGGTAAAAACTCAAAGAACCACGAAGAACACATGGTAGGGATTCGAGCTTACCTTTGGCGAATCGAAAAACGGATCCATCAAAGTCGTAGATAACCTCACTGCGATCGCAACCGTGCAGTCAGAATCTTGATCCGACGTCTCGAAGTCTCACAATCCAAGCTTTCTCTCTCTAAAGTCTCAGTGCTTCTCTCTCTTACTCAAAGAAAAATTCCTGCAAAGTGAGAAGAAGGAAGAAACTCATCCAACTTGACCCACTGTGCACGCTTTAGCATGGACAACCTGCAACCTTGAGCATGGGGTTCCCTCCACGCTTGAGCGTGGAGCCTTGTCCACTCCGCCTTCACCCTGGCCTGACACGTGTAGCACATGCGTCAAAAAGCACACCAGCTGGCAAGCGCATTCAGCAAGATTGAGAGTGCAACATGCCAACGCTTGAGCGTTGGCACGCTAAGGCGTGCTCCCTTCCAACGCTTAAGCGTGATGGTCAGCTGGGAAGAGCCTTCCAAACTTATGACTTACATAGTTTCTCATTTAACACCTTAGGCACCTCCAACATTGTCCAAGCCTAGTCCTAAGCTTCCAACTAGGTCTTAAACTATCACAAAACTATTCATACATGCACCTAAAGCCCTAATTGAGTTTAACCAACTCTATTAAAGTTACAGAAAATCAGGATGTTACATTACCACCCCTCTTGACAGAAAATTTCGTCCCCGAAATTTTCGTCGCATACCTGAAAACAGATAAGGATGACTCTGGTGCATCTCAGCTTCACACTCCCATGTTGAATCACCAGTCACTGGGTCCTATTCCACTCTGACTAACAAAATGTGCTTGCCGCGCAGTTCCTTGATCCTTATATCCACGATCCGAATAAGTGAAGCCTCGTACTCAAGGTTCACTTTCAATTGGCTTGATTCAGGCTCTAGCACGTGTGATGGATTAGGGTGGTACTTTCTGACTTGAGAGACGTGAAAGACGTCGTGAAGATTTGACAGATTTGGTGGCAAAGCCATCTGATAGGCTACAGGGCCGATTCGTCAAAGAATCTAACACGATCCTACGAATTTAGGTGTTAGCTTTTTGGATTTGATTGCCTTGCCCACTCCAACTCTTGGGGTAACTTTCATGAAGACATGGTCGCCTTCTTGAAATTCCAAGGGTCTTCTCCTCTTGTCGACGTAGCTTTTTTGCCTATCCCTGGCGATCTTCATCTTTTCCCGTATCTTACGGACTTGTTTTGTCGTTTGCTGTACCAGCACCGGACCTAACAACTGAATTTCTCTAGTCTCAAACCAGCACAACGTCCTGCACTTACGTCCATACAGTGCCTCATACGGCGCCATGCCAATACTTGAATGGAAACTGTTGTTATAAGTAAACTCGATCAATGGAAGGAACTCGTCCCAACTTCTCGTGTTCTCCAGCACGTACGCTCTTAAGAGATCCTCCAATGAATGAATTATTCGTTCAGACTGACCATCCGTTTGAGGATGATAAGCAAGACTCAAACTCATCTTAGTTCCCATTGCACTGTGTAAGTTCCTCCAAAACCTTGAGGTAAACCTTGGATCATGATCCAAAACGATACTTAAAGGTACCCCGTGCAGCCTTACAACCTCCTTTATGTAGATCTAAGTCAATCACTTCAAAGAGTAACTCTAGTTGATAGGTAAGAAGTGAGCACACTTCGTCAACCTGTCGATGATCACCCAGACCGCATCACACCTTTTTTGAGTTCTCAGCAACCCAGAAACAAGGTCTATGGCAATGCTATCCCACTTCCATTCTGGGACATCCAGCAGTTGCAGCAACCCTGCTGGCTTCTAGTGTTCAATCTTCGCTTTCTGACACACCAAGCAAGTTAGGACATACGCCGCCACCTCCTTCTTCATCCCCGACCAACAGAACAGCTTCTTTAGGTCCTAGTACTTCTTGGCAGCCCCCAAATGAAAACTCTGCTTGCTCTTGTGTGCTTCCTCCAAGGTCATATTCTTAACCTCGCTATCCGCTGGCACACAAACCCGATCACCATACCTAAGCAGACCATTAGTACCTTTTCTGAATTCCGAAGTCTTACCTTCCTCTATTGACCGGTTTACACTCTCGAAGTACTTATCCTTCGCTTGTTTCTTCCATAAAAGACTCAGGAATTCGCTAGTTACTTTAACCATCCCCAGATTCAACTTATCCTCGACTATTTTTGCTTCCAGATTCAGATCTCTAAACGCCTCTAGAAGTTCTAGCTCTCTTACCATCATTGCAGATTAGTGTAGGGATTTCCTACTAAGCGCATCTGCTACTACACTCGCCTTACCTGGATGGTATTGCAGGTCGAATTCATGGTCCTTTATGAATTCCATCCACCTTTGTTGCCTCATGTTCAACTCTCTCTGATCAAACAGATACCTCAGGCTCTTATGGTCGCTAAACACACTAAATTTAGCACCACAAAGATAGTGTCTCCATATTTTTAATGCAAACACTATCGCAACCAATTTTAGATCATGCGTTGGGTAATTCTGCTCTTGTACTCTCAACTGCCTGGAGGCATACGCCACCACTTTCCTTTCTTGCACAAACATATCCCAAGCTTTGATAAGATGCATCACAATATACATCAAATCGTCTTAAAGGATCCGGTAGCACCAACACAGGTGATGTGGTCAGTCTTCTCTTCAGCTCTTGGAAACTTTGCTCGCAAGCCTCTGCCCACTCAAACGTCTTCCCCTTTCTCGCTAACTTGTCATAGGTAACACAATTGTAGAGGATCCCTCAATGAACCTCCAATAGTAGCCCGCTAAACCAAGAAAGCTCCTCACCTCACTTATAGACTTAATGCTTTAATTTCCCAGCTCACAACAGCCTCAACTTTCGCAGGATCCACTAGGATTCTATCCTTACTCATTACATGGCCTAGAAACTGAACTTCCTGTAACCAAAACTGCACTTCAACAGCTTAGCATACAATTACCGATCCTTTAGCTCTTGCAGCACTGCCCTTAGGTGCTCTTGATGTTCCTCTCTACTCGAAGAGTATACAAGGATGTCATTGGTGAATACGACAACAAACTTGTCAAGGAACGGTTGGAAGATCCTGTTCATATAATCCATGAACACAACCAGAGCATTAGTCACACTGAAAGGCATAACTAAGTACTCGTAGTGACTATACTGATTCCGAAAAGCAGTCTTTGGCACATCCTTCTTCTTAACCCGGATCTGATGGTATCTAGATTGCAAATCGATCTTAGAAAACACAGCCACTCCCTTCAGCCGATCCATCAAATCATCTATCCGTGGTAACAGATACTTGTTCTTTATCGTCACATTGTTCAACTGACGATAGTCCACATACAGCCTTGAGCTTCCGTCCTTCTTCTTCACAAACAGCACCGGCACTCCTCACAGAGATACACTAGGTCTGATGAACTCTTTGCCTAGCTTCGCGTCCAACTGTTTCTTCAGCTCCGTCAGCTCAATTGGGGACATCCGATATGGCGCTATTGATATAAGCCCAGTCCCCTGTACAAGACCTATAGCAAACTCCACCTCTCTTTCCGGTGGCAGTCCGCGAACAACATCAGGAAACACCTCTGGAAACTCTCACACGGTAGGTAAAGCTCCAACGCACCACTCATCCGTCTGATCGTCCACCCGTCGGATCACTCTCGTCGGCAGGCACCAATCCAGATCGCTCTGAGAAAAGAAGGGTCTTATTTGAATAGTCTAGCATCACATGGTTGGCCAAAAGCCAGCCCATGCCTAAGATTACATCTATCTGTTGCATAGGCAAACAGATAAGGTTAACAAGAAAATGATGGTTCTCTATCGTGATAGGACATTTAAGGCATACAGATAGGGTAGTAAGAGAATCGCTAGTAGGCGTTGAGACAATCAAATCGTAGGGTAATACAGAAACAGACAACCCTAAATGATCAATACACTCTACCCAAAACCAGACATAGTTGACACAACTTGGGTATCAATCGTTAAAGCCAGTAAACTTTCCAGACTCATAATAATGGCTCCAGACTTCCACAATCCGATGTAGAACCAAACTGCTCTGATACCATAAAAATGAGACAACCCCATATAAATATGAAATCATCCCATTGGTTGCAAAATATTCTCAACGCTCTAATACCATAAAAATGAGATGACCCTGCTTACAGAGAAGAATAATCCCATTAGTCTCAAACTCTTATGATTATTAACTATGTCTTACCGTATTATAGCGATAGCATGGTATTCAAAACAACGTAGCGGAAACCAGCGCATATCAAACATACAACATACGAAAAGCATAGGTCACATCGGAGTAAAAACGCACAAAAGATAACTATACATCAACCATGCATATCATAGCCCCGTCAGTAAGGCACTATACATATATATACAAACTATATAAGCAAAAACTAAAAGAAATGAAAATACAGGCAAAAGCAAAAGAAGACCCTCGCAACTCACTAGCATAACCCGCCCCACAATTAAAAAGGTACATGAAAAGCTCTCAACTCACAACCTAGGACGCATCGGTAGGCCCCCACCATCAGTGGTAAGGAAGCCCTGAACTACCCTGACCCTCACCATGAGTATGCATGTACCTCACCAAAGGCTCATACTCTGACAACGAGCTGGGTACAACAACCCTACGCCGACGGTAAGTCCTCAAATACTGCTCCGTCCTTCGGCTCTGGCCTCAATAGATGTAGCCTCTCCTGCGGGACGCATGCGAAAATGCTGGCCCGACCCAGGTGTAGTGCCGCTCATGACGCCTCGACAACAGCCAAATAAGGGGAAAGGGTAAGAACTTCATAACTCTGAAGGGTCCCACGATGTCCTCCTTGTGCGATGCCCCTCCTCGGAACAGTATGCTCACCGGCCCTGTGTAGACCGTCAGAAAGGTCGAGGGTTCCACGCGCCACCCCTGATCATCGTGATAGATGATCTCGATCAGGCCCAATACCGGCTTTCTCGGCACCGATGTGATGTAAGGGTACGCCCTCAGATCCATCAGCTAGCTCCTCGTCTTCACATGAACCGAGAACCAAACAGACATACAAAAAGCAGTAGGGAGATAAGAAATACAGCGCATAGCAATGTCGAAAATAACAGCAGCAGTGCAGTAAACAAGTATCATATAACAAGAAGCAGGTACAACAAGTACGATAGATACTGTACTCAAACATACGTCTCCCAAGACAACACATGCAACAAGCATCCATCTCTATGAGTCTCACACTCAGACAATTAATCCCATGCAGCATGTCGATCGAAAGCTCACGAAAACGGGTTCTATACCGGAACGGTTCCACACCGGAACAAGTTCTGCATCGGAACGGAGTTAGTTTGTTCAAGAAACCGAACCGCTCGTCGTGACCAATAAAAATGCTTCTCCCTTCCACACCGGAACCGAGGTATCTCAGTCGCCTCTGAACGTTAGCCTGGAATAATGGAAAGCTCTGGATTAGTCAGGCAGACCGGACTGGATCGGGCGTCATGATAGGATAGGAGCTACCTCATCTGTCACTGTAAACTACCCCCGAGACCGGCAACATCCCCAAGATCACTCACTTGACTGCCTAATCTACTTTCTGTACCCGCACCCAAGTACAACTAACCTCGTATGACGCTGGCTGCCCATACTACCTGTCATACGGCCTAGCCACTTGGCAGCTGATGATATGCAACAAACATCGTCAACAAGCTTGATATCGGATCTCACGCCTAAATACTCAATCAGGAACAACACGATGCCACTGCATCCACACAGCCACAGCCTCGACGCCACGCGCCCACAAGCCGCAGCTCAAGCATCACGGCCACAGCCTCAAGAAAACCAGCATCACAGCAATGGCACCATTCACGGTATCAACCCGATAACAACACGGCACACAGCCAAACATAACTCTACGGCATTCCGCCACCATACAACCATTACCACAATAGCATAATAGCAACAGTAATAACATCAAAAAATAGCACATAGCAGCATATCACATACACTAAGTAGCATATACACATTTAGACATATAGCAATTGTAGAACTCAACATCACAGCAGTCATATGAAGCAGATCATCCTCAATGAACAATTTGCTAGCCTAGGGTTTCCAAACTTAGCGGTGATAGCCCAAACTAAGCTAAACCTAGGTTTTAGGTACTTTATCGGGGCTTAACCACTAGTAGGGTTAGGGCTTCCCTACACATTGTAGAAAAACACACTACACTACTCTTCCCAAAGGCAGCAGTACTCTTTCTCCCCACCTGAACAATCGGCACGAAGATCAACACGATCACCGGCTCACCAAGCTCGCAGTCTCCAACATGAAGAACAGCCCCAAGCTTCTCCAAAAGCCGCAGCCTCAAGCAATCCGCGAGAAATCACGACCACGAACTTAGCCCTAATCACGAGGACAACACATATGCAATAGTGTTAGCCCTAGAGCAAGCTCAAAGACCAAGAGAAAAAGTAGAAACTCGAAGAACCACGAAGAACACGTGGTAGGCATTCGAGCTTACCTTTGGCGAATCGAGAAACGAATCCGTCAAAGTCGTAGATAACCTCGCTGCGATCACAACCGTGTGAACAAAATCTTGATCCGACGTCTCGAAGTCTCACAATCCAAGCTTTCTCTCTCTAAAGTCTCGGAGCTTCTCTCTCTTACTCAAGGAAAAATCCGTGCAAAGTGAGAAGAAGGAAGAAACCCATCCAAATTGACCTACTGTGCACCCTTTAGCATAGACAACCGCCACGCTTGAGCATGGGATTCCCTCCACACTTGAGCATGGAGCCTTGTCCACTCCGCCTTCACCCTAGCCTGACACGTGTAGCACATGCGTCAAAAAGCACACCAGCTGCCAAACGCAATCAGTACGATTGAGCATGCAACATGCCAACGCTTTAGCGTTGGCACGCTAGGGCGTGCTCCCTTCCCACGCTTGAGCGTGATGCTCAGCTGGGAAGAGTCTTCCAAACTTATGACTTTCACAGTTTCTCGTTTAAAACCTTAGGCACCTCCAAACTTGTCCTAGCCTGTTCCTAAGCTTCCAACTAGATCTTAAACTAGCACAAAACAATTCATGCAAGCACCCAAAGCCCTAATCGTGTTTAACCAACTCGATTAGAGTTACAGAAAATCGGGATGTTACATATTTCACTTCTTTCCCATGTCTAATGATATATGTGTCCTTATCTCCCATTTTGTGCCTTGTATGTTGGTCTTTCTTCATCGAGTAGACGATGAGCATTTGGAGACTGATGGACTGGAGAAAACATCCCTACATGGCGATGGCATCAAGGATTCAGGGGCTAGAAGACATCGAGATCGTCTACCATGATGATCTAGGTTGGAAGGTTGACCCGGCCACGTTCCTGACTGTCTATACTGGCCCTATCAGTATACGGTTTAGGAACTGCACTTAACCGTTTGATGACATAGGGTACCTTCGAGTATAATTTTGTTCCGAGATCCGAGATTTCCATCAAGGTTTTGGTGGAGCTTGAACACTGCTATGGGAACCAAGTTGAGTATGACTTCTGCTTATCATCCTCAAACTGATGGTCAGTCGAAACGAATAATTCAGTCATTAGAGGATCTCTTAATAACGTATGTGATAGAGAATATAGGGAATTGGGATGAGTTCCTTCCATTGATAGAGTTTACTTACAACAACAGTTTCCACTCAAGTATTGGCATGGCGCCGTAGGAGGCATTGTATGGACGAAAGTGCAGGACTCTGTCGTGTTGGTTCGAGATAGGAGAAAGTCAGCTTTTAGGTCTAGAGTTTGTATAGCAAACAACGGAACAAGTCCGTATGATACGGGAAAAGATGAAGATCGTAGTGGATAGGCAGAAAAGCTATGCCGATAAGAGGAGAAGAGCCTTGGAGTTCCAAGAGGGAGACCACGTCTTCATGAGAGTTACCTTAAGAGCTAGAGTGGGCAGGGCAATCAAATCCTGAAAGCTAACATCCAAATTCATAGGACCATTTCAAATTGTTCGCTAAATCGGTCCCGTAGCCTATCAGATAGCCTTACCACCAAATCTTTCAAACCTACATGATATCTTTCACGTTTCAAAACTTAGAAAATACCACCCTGATCTATCACACGTGTTAGAGCCCGAATCAATCCAACTGAAAGAGAACCTTGAGTTCAAGGCTTTACCAGTAAGGTTAGTGGATAGAAGGATCAAGGAACTGCGCGACAAGCATATTCCTCTAGTGGGAGTGGAGTGGGACTCGGTGACTGGTGATTCAACATGGGTACGTGAAGTTGAGATGTGCCAGAGTTACCCTTTCTTGTTTTCAAGTATATGATGGAAACTTAGGGGACGAAATTTTCTTTAAGGGGGTGGTAATGTAACATGCCGATTTTCTATAACTCTAACCGAGCTGGTTAATCTCAATTAGGGATTTGATTGCTTGAGTGAATTGTTTTGTGTTAGTTTAAGGCATAGTTGGAAGCTTGGGAATAGGCTTAAATATAGTTGGAAGTGCCTAAGGTGTTAAACGAGAAACTTGGGAAGTCAGAGGTTTGGAGGACTCTTCCCAGCTGGGCAGCATGCTCAAGCGTCGGAAGAGTGCAGGCTCAAGCGTGCCAACGCTTAGAAGTTGGCATGTTGCACGCTCAAGTGTGCTAAGTGCGTTTTCCAGCTGTGACACGTGTCAGGCCAGGGTGAAGACGGAGTGGACAAGGCTCCACGATCAGGCGTGGAAGAACCCCACGCTCAAGCGTAGGCACGCTCAGGCATGTAGAATCCCAACTCTTTAACGTTCTCAGCAGGATGCCCAAGTGAAGTCTTTCCTTTCTCTTTCACTTAGTTCATTTTCCATGTTCTTGAGCTGGAGTTGCTGAGAAGGTAGATAGAGGTAAGAGCATACTAGTGAGAGAAAGCTTGATTCGGAGGTGATCAGGGTGTCGGAACGCGATTCTGACTACACCGTTGTGATCGTGACGAAGTTTTCTACAACTTCAACAGATTAGTTTCTCGATTCTCCAAAGTTAAACTCGAATCCCTAACACATGTTCTTCGTGTTCTTCGATTTTCTACCTTTTCTCTTGAGCTTTGAGGTTGCCCTAGGGCTAACACTATTGCATAGGTGTTATGCTTGTGATTAGGGAAAAGTTCACGCTCGTGATTGTGCCAGTTTTTGGAGGTGAGGTCGCGACTAGGGAATCTGTTCCGAGCTATTCTTGAGCTTCGTGGCTGCGCGTGAGGATTTGCCGGTGATCTTGCTGAGATTTGTGTTGGTTGAAAACGTGTTATGTGCAAGTGTACACAATCGTGACAAGTAATAAAATGATAAGAGAGATCGTTCCCTCGAGGATTTAATGGTACTTAATTTGCAAGATTAAACCAATTGTTCTAAATAGTTATCATCTCAAAAAGGGTGACAAGTAATTGTGGTGTGTGTGATCTAGTAACAAGATTAAAGACTACAATAAAGCAAGTAAATAAGGTTGGTGAACAGATATGGTACGACAGCTATAGGTATGACTTCTTTGTAACTCCAAACTAGTGTCAGTTATGCTTTGGGATATGCTGCAGCATCTGGCTCCAGCAAATTAAAGAAATGTTTTCCAACACAAATAAGATAAGGTTTATTAAATGCTTATATTCCTATACTCATATTAATTACACCCTCTTCAAATCAAGCACGTTCCAGCTAGCCTAAGGACTTGAAGATTATTCCTAATTCATTCAACGTCACTAACTTTCCAATTAGCAACTTAATCCTTATCTTTTAATCAAGTCCACTTACATTACCTTTCCAAGTTTCAGCAAGCTCAAGTTCTAAATAAGCTGATCAGTCTTAAAGAGAACACGTATAAAACAGCTTAAAAGAAAATGCATCAACATATTTTCAACATAACTTCAACTAGAATTTCATTACAAATTTATCATACCCATAGCTACAGCAAGTTTAGCTCATGATGAGCTTACAAACACTAAGATAAAAATGTAAAATGGAGAATGAGTTCATTACAAAGAAAATGACAAATTGGGAGACAAAAATGGAGGAGGCGCAGCTGCTGTCCCTTGCAGTAAAGTTGTCTGATGATGAAGATAAGGGAATGTTCCCTTTTTAGGGTAAAATCCCCTTTCCTCTCTCCTCCACTTTTGGGCCCAAAAAGGTTAGTACACTTTTGTCCTGGCCCAAATCCCTAGCACAGCAGCGGTAGCGTCACAAGCCACGTGTAAGCTCGCTGCCAGTCCTCTTAGGACATGTCATCAGGAGAGAGAAAATTGTAAGTTCTTGTCCTTCCAATGCATCCTCTAACTAGGAATGCTGCAGCATATTCCGGAGCATTATTTCCATTTCGATACTTAGTAAGCCAGAACTTGTTGTGCATCAGAGACACACTTTAAAGCTCCAAAACTAATCAAAATAGTAAATTCTTCCTAACAACATATAAAAACTCTAAACTACTCATAAACACTTACATCCTAAACACAAATCACTCAAAGACAATCAAAATTCAAGCTAGGAAGGCACAGATAACTCCCATTTCTAAGAGTTATCAATTCGCGCCAACTATTCAGGTGGGGAGAAAGAGTACTACTGTCGTCGGGAAAGCAAGAGTAGCGTAGTTGTGATTTTTGCTATGTGTAGGGGAGCCCTAAACCTTACTAGAGGTTGAGCCCTGATAAAGAACCTAAACCTAGGTTTAGTTTACTTTGGGCTATCACTGCTAAGTTGGAACTCTAAGATAGACAACGATTGATCGAAGATGAACTGCTTTGCAAGACTGTTACAATGCTAAGTGTGATAATTGCTATATGTATACGTGCCTACATGCCTACTTGGTTTATGATATGCTATTCTTGTTATGTTGTGTCGTGATTGTTGTTGCATTAGTTGTTGTGATGTTATAGCGGCATGCCTAAGTTAATTTTTTGAGTGGCTGTAAGCTGAATTTGAGTGAGTTGATACCGTGGATGGTTTTGCTGCTGTGATGTGATGTGCTGGTTAAGATGGAGCTATGGCTCATGGTGGTGTGTGGCAACTAATGTTGATCTACTGTTGAGTGCTTAGGAATGAGGGTCCGGTAAAATCTCATTGAGGATGTTTGCTGCATATCATAGTTGCCAAGTCATGCGAGATTAGTTGTACTTGAGTGCGGGTACGGGGAGCGGAAGGGGAGGTCAAGTGAATGACCTTGGGGATGTTGCCGGTCTCGATAATAATCTACAGTGACGGGTGGGGTTGCTCCCATCATGTCGTGATGCCCGATCCAGTCTGGTTTGCCCGACTAATCCCTGAGCTTTCCACATTCCGAGGCGTCCAAGATACCCCGGTCCCGGGCTTAGGATGGGGATGCACTTATTGGTCACGAAGAGCGGTTCGGTTTCTTGGACAAACTAACTCCTGTTCCGGTGTGAAACATTGTGTTGTGAGATTCAGCTGACATGGTGCATGGGATTAGTATCCCGGTCTAGATGTTTGATCTATGGGTGAGATTTATGGAGACGGATGCTTGTTGCATGTGTTGACTCGAGGGATGCTTGGTTGTGTGAAATATCTGCTAGATATGGCATACGTGCTACCTGCTATATCTGTTTACTGCTCTACTATTATTGCTCCGACCTTTATGCATTGTATTCTTATCTCCCTGTCGTTTCTCTCTTTGTTTGTGTCCGTTCTTTGTTCGTGTGAAGACGAGGAGCCTTCAGATTTTGATGATGGACTCGCGGATGCACCCTTTCATCACGGCGGCACCGAGGATGCTGCTGGGGGAGATCGAGATAATCTACCATGATGACATGGGGTGGTGTGTGTACCCCTCTACTTTTATGACGGTCTATACATGGCCGATCAATCTTCTCTTCAGAGGCAGGGCTTCACACAAAGAAGATGTTTTGGGACCTTACAGAGTCATCCAGTTCCTACCCTTTACACATATGTGGCAGCCGTCGAGACGCCATGAGAGGGACTATACTTGGGCAGCACCAATGACGTCACATGCTTCCAGTCATAGAGGCTTTGTACTGCGAGGGCAGCGGAGGAGGACAGAGCAGTACTTGAGGACCTACCGGAGGCATATAGTGGTGGTCTCCAGTTCTTCATTGGAGTATGAGTCTTTGGTGGTTTATAGGCGTACTCACGGTGAGGGCCACGATAGTTCAGGGCACCCACAACAATGATAGGGGGTGTCTGCCAATGCGTCTAGGTAGTGAGCTGAGCGCTTTTCCATCTGTGCATTTTATAGGTGGTATTTGGGTTGAATTTCGATGCATTTCATGATAAATACTATTGTATTTCACCCCTTTTACATAAGTTTGGAAACAATTGACGTTTGGAGGCAGTTTGACGAACTTATGAAGATGAATGAATGAGCTAAAATAGAGAGAATACTGAAGTTTTGAGGTTAGCACGGCCGTGCCATGCGTGAGCACGCCCATGCAAGCCCTCCAAAGTCATCCATCCAAACAAAGCCTTACAATAATCCTTAAAGCTCTCCTCCGAAGAAGAGCAGGGCCGTGCCAAAGTAAAGCAAGGCCTGACTCAGATAAGCAAGGGTTGATTGAAGCGAGCACGGGCTCACAACAGAAGAGCCCGACCATGCGGAATGAAGAGTATGCCCGTGCTGATGCTCGTGCGCTAGAGCGTTGTTTTACGAAGTTGGTATGCCCGTGCAGAATTGAGCACTACCTGATATAATAAAGAGCACGGCTATGCTGACTGAAGAGCAAGCCCGTGCTAACTGAAGAGCACACCCGTGCTGACTGCGCCGAAGACCTAATTTTGGGCCCAATTCTCATATTTTCTTATAAATAGAGGCCCTCTGTGCCATTCTTAGGCATGCTTTGATATTATCGTACTTTTATCTTTTGTAATAGCTTTCTAGTTTATAGCTTTTATTAGTTTTGATTTCTAGAGTAGGATTTGCACTTGGAGGTTAGGTTGGAGACACTTTTTCTTCTAACTATTCAGGATGCGTTTTCCATTGTTGAACTTGGTTTATCTGTTATTATGGGTAGCTAAATTCACAACTAGAGTTGTAATGGATCTAATATTAGTAGAAACCCTTTTTGTTATGTCTTAGCTTTAATTCGAATTCTATTTGGTTTCAAAGTTGCGATTTGAATAGTGTTATTCTGTTGTTCTTCATCCCATATTAGGATTGTGCACCCTTTGTATGCTCTTAATCAATTGATTGATATTTTGGCTATCAAGCCCAATTAAATTGGTAGATCTATAAGATAACCGAGGTTCAATATCTAGATTTGAGAGAACGTGATTTACTCCTGTCAGTCATTCAACCTTTTTGCTCTTTATGCTTTCTAATCATTTAAACTCTTTTCCTAACAACCATTGGGTTCATCTGGGGAAAAGAATATTAGTTGCCTAACAAACAATTAATATTTTTTGTAGTGGGATTGATATTTGAATAGCAACTGTGAAATTGAATAGAACTAGGATTTGGAGGGTATCGAAGATACAAGTGAAACCATGACTTTAGGCTCTTTTACTCTTGAATTCTCAACTCTTAAATTCTCTTTCATCATCTTTTGCTATTGCTTAGTTTATATTATTATTAGTACTTGATTAGTCTGAATAGCATAAGGATTTCTCTACTTCAGTACTTACTTTATCACTATTATATCACAATTAATCTTTTGGATATGATATTTGGACTTCCATCCAATATTACTTCTGCGGCAAGGTACACTACCCTTAAGTGTGTTTTGAACGCAACAAATTTTCAGCGCCGTTGCCGAGGATTAATGAGTGATATTTTGTGATACTTGTGATATTCGAAGAAAAGAAATTCTAGTTACTTTAGACATTTATTTTCCTTTTTATTTATCTCCCTCTTTGTATGCTAACGCGTTCTCAAGTGCCTGAACTCTATTTTGACAGGGAAGTTGAAATTACTTTTCACAGGCTGTGGAAGTAAGCAAGAGAGGAGAACACCATGTGGGAAAGAATGACTTTGGATGATTACTTTACCCCTTCTGCTGAGGTGACAGATAGCATCACTAACCAAGCGGTGGATGCCAACAACTTTGAGATCAAGCCTGCTTTGGTCACTATAATCCAAAACTCTGGATTATTTGGGGGGTTACCAACTGAAGACCCCAACTGCCATTTGATGAAGTTCCTCAGGATTACTGATCTCATCAAATATAATGGAGCTTCAACAGATGCGATCATACTCAGACTGTTCCCATTCTCTTTGTCTGACAAAGCGAATCAGCGGTTTTCCTCTTTGCCGTCCGGTTCTATCACTACCTGGGACTAGTTAACACGCCAATTTTCGGCTAGGTATTTTCCACCCTCTAAGTCTGCTAAATTTAGAGCTGGCATTTCGAATTTTGTGCAATATGACGAGGAATCTCTTTTTGAGGCATGAGAGAGATATCAGGATTCGATTAGAAGATGTCCATACCATGGTTTCACAGTCCCTATTCTGGTGCAGATGTTCTATAATGGACTTTCACAACAAAATAGGTCCAGTATAGATGCTGCTTGTAGGGGTTCAATTTTGAAGAAGACACCTGAAGAAGTTGTTGCTGCAGAGGTTGAACATGATCAAGATCAATGGGCTGAGTCGCGGACTAGGTCGCTCTCTTTAAGACGTTTCGTGGCTCTGCCTAAAATGTGCAGCAGTGTACAGCCTCGTCGTCCCCAGAATATAACAACCTCACACAATAGTAGGTCCTCCTTGCACTGAAGAGAACTTCCAACCAAAACACCCACACACACTTTACTGCTCGAAAACTCAGAAAAAGGAGAAGTAAATTTTTTTGGAAGAATACTATATCATAAGATGATGAAATTGTGTCACAGAACCTTTTCCAAAACATGTTTATATAGCTAAAATTAAGAGAAACCATGCCTGGACCATCAAAGCACGTCATAAAAAGATTTTAACACTTATAATGGCTGAACAACGACTAAAAACGGGCAAAAAAACATTTTCCACGTGTACATCGATGTACTTAAATAGTATATCGATGTATTTAAATATTTTCAGCAAAAACGTGTTTTGGGACATGTATATTGATGTATTTTAATCATACATCGATGCACAAACCAAATACATCAATATATGAATTAAATACATCTGTGTACAAAAAACGTACATCAATGTACTAATAAAATACATCTATGTACAAAAAATGTACATCAATGTATCTTTGTTTTTTTCATAAAACATACAACAATCCCCCACTTGTTTTATTTAAAAAACATTCCATCGAGCAATAAAGGATAATAAAATAAGATTGAGCATAAATAATGGTGTCCTTAGACTTGAACCATTACATAGTGATGATGCTTCAGATTATACTAGAGTGACACGTAGTCTTGAATTCTATCTCTGACAACATTACACACTCAACCTTTCAGGGTGTAGTCTATAAGCCCGTGCATTACGGCCATACACATATATCCCAGTATAGTGAATGCTCTAGAGAGTTTTGCCCCAAAATTCCATAGGAAGTGGCATCACTTCCACATTCATATAGGTGGGCCTATCAAGAGTACTTCTATAGCTAGGTACCCAACTCCATATAGAGTATAGAACTCATTAAGAATCAACATTGATTCCACCTTTCAACACTACAGGATATCATGCTCTAAACATATGAATGAGACTTTAAATTTTTTTTATCGTAGCATGATTCACACATCTCCTTATATGTTGTTATTGCCCTTTGAACTTATTTCTTGGGATCTCCAGTCTATAGGTTGGGTTACCTTTATAAGAGACAATTTAATCTATGGGCATTAGTCCCATTCCTTTAGAGGTTTTAAAAAGCTTTTCTCTTGCTAATCCTTTCGTCAAAGGATCAGGTAAATTTTCTTCAGACCTCACATGATCGATTCTCACAGCTCCAATAAAGAGAAACTCTCTAATTGTGCTATGCTTGCGACGTATTTGTCGCCTATTACTGTTATAATAACGATTCTGAATCTTTGCAACAGCAGCGGTACTATCACAATGGATCAATATGGCTGGAATGTTGGGAATTTGCGTATTTAAAAACCATAACGCAGCGGAAAAGTTCCCACCAAAAGATCCATGCGAATGGTCATGACTCATGATGTAGTGTTTACCTTTTGTAGCGTAGCTTTACCGCGATCATTGCAGAGGAAGAACTGTCCTTCTCAATTGATCACGAGCACTAAGAACAATGCTATCACCAGTACCGAAACGGAGCAGCACCTCTATGTAGTCCACGTGAACAAAACATCGCCGGAGAAAAACGTTGTGCTAGCTAACAGCAGGGGTGAGGGGGCGCCCCTACCAAGGAGGTGTGACGGCCACTAGGTTATGCGCAGCAAGCTCTTTAGTGCTTAAGTGACGTGCACAGCATTATAAGTTGTCACCCACTTAACCTAACCTCATTGGGCTTGTACGCTACATGCCCAATCTATAATTAATATTAATAAATCATATTTAATAAATTAATTCATTCTCCGACTATTTACTCTATGCGTGTGACCCTATAGGTTCTCAATAAATTGGCAATAATATTAAATCACATTTAATATTATAAACAATGAGCGGCATCTAGCAATACATCATTGTTATCCAATTAATGAGAATATCGATGATACGATATATACCTTATGGTAACCAAAATAACAGTGTAGTAAATGTCCCTTCGTCCATATGTCTTCATTGAACACAAGGCATAAGCATGTCATCCTTATTAAGTTCAATTATTTGTTTCTTAATTCCCGAGTAGACGTGTAATCACAAATGGGCCCAATATCTCATGCTGGCCCATTGCAGCATGGCCATGCACTTTCACGTCTCACTCTATTGAGAGGCCCGTGACATTACTCCTGTTATGTAGGAGGGACGAATCTTGTCTACATCACTCACATCCCTCAACATGATTCATTGTAGGCCCAACAACTATCTTTATGATCATCCTGTTACGGATAACATTTGGTAGCACTAAAGCCTACAACTCCTTATGTAGGAATCGTAGTGACTTCAAGTCGAAGGACTACTTCACTTTGGTTACCATGAGAAGCGCTCATGACACTTACATAACTATTATGCAGCGTTCTCATAGTGGTCAATCCAGTATAAATATTACTCTAATATTTATACCTATGTGAAGACTTGATATCTCATATCCATGACCCGTGAGATGTGGTCATCAGTCTACCCACATAATAGTCTCGATGTATTATTGTCGTCCTAATTAACAATAATACTTGACTACGGATATTTTAAGAATAGTATTTAAATTGTTCAATAAGGTCTCATGATCAAGTCATGCACTTGATGTTCTATTGAACTGAAATAACTATTCTAAAGACTTTACTTCGTTTAAACAATTAATAGTATAAACTGAAATGCCTCATATATAAATATATGTAAATTAAAGTCATGATACAAATGTAAATCTCAAAGAAGACTAATGGCCTCTAGGGCTTACACCAACATGGAATCAGTTTATCACACATAGGGATATCTGACAACTGTTTTCTCAACCATGCTGCTTCCTCACTAGCAGTTGCCAGTGCAATCATCTCAAACTCCATGGTAGATTGTGTTAATATGTTCCGTTTCTTAGATTTCCAAGAAACAGCCCCCCAGCTAAGCGAAAAATATAGAGAGAAACCTTTGATAATGTAATCCTAGGTTCATGATCCTAAGGTACCTCATGACCCTCTCAATAGCACGCCAGTGCTTATTACTAGGACTACTAGTAAACCTACATAATAACCGCACAACAAAAGCTATTTCAAGCCTAGTGCAAACAATGCCACCGCTTAGGTGCTTGTTTCAAACCATACAAGGATTTATTTAATTTACATACTTTATTTTCTTGGCCAGAAACAACAAAACCATCAGGTTGATCCATATAAATCTCTTCTTCTAAATCACCATTTAGCAAAGCACTTTTTACATCCATTTGATGTACAACCATATCATGCACAACAGCAAGAGATAACAAAACACGAATAGACATAAGTCCAGATACAAGTGAAAACGTGTCAAAGAAATCTATGTTTTCTCTTTGCCTATATCCTTTGGCTACTAATCCAGCCTTAAACTTATCTATCGTTCGATCAGGTTTTAATTTATTTTTAAGAATCCATTTATATCCTATAGCCTTGCACCCAGGAGGTAAATATACTAATTAATAAGTTCCATTAGACACAAGAGAGTCCATTTCATCATTTACAGCTTCTTGCCAAAAATTGACATCAATAGAGGACAAAACCTCCTGAATGGAGGAATGATCCTCCTCAACGTTAAAGGTATAAAAATCAGGACCAAAATCCTTAGCCACATGTGCCCTTTAACTTCTTCTAGGTTCATCTATAAAATAATTATTAGAATTACTTGTTCTAATAGGTGCATTATTAGAAGTCGAGCTCCCACTATTTTTCAATTTAAACGGAAAACGATCTTCATAAAAATCAGCGTCATTTGATTCAATAACAATTTTTTTATTTAAATCAAAAAACCTATAGGCTTTGCTATTAACTACATAGCTTATGAAAACACATTCATATGCTCTACTTGCTAATTTTTTCCTCTTAGAATCAGGAAATCCTAACATAAGCCAAACAACCCCATGTTTTAAGATAGGATAAATTTGGTTTCTTATTTTTAAACATTTCATAAGGAGAAATTTTACTATTTGATTTAGGTTCTCTATTACGCACATAACATACATTTAGAAAAATTTCACCCCACCAAAAAAATATATGCAGCACCAAAATGAAGCAAAGTGGCAACAACAGATTCAGCACAAGTTTTATTTTTTCTTTCAGCTTTATGATTCATTTTAGGAGAATAAGGCGTGGTTTTCTCATGAATTATTCATTTCAACATTCAACTTAAACACGCCATAAGTAGCATAACCCTTTCCCACAAATACATTGTTCTTTGTAAGAGTATAAAATTCAGCCCCAATGGTCTGAGTAAACCCAGCTTTGTTAAGAAGATAGCCTGAAACCAAACTCTTTCTCATCTCTTGACTATGCATAACATCCTTAAGAACCACAGTTTTTCCAGAGGTAAACTTCAATTGCACATCTCCTGTCCCAGCAACAATAGTGGTGTGTGAATTACCCCACAACACTTCATGATTTTCAACATCGGAATAGGACTTAAATAGGGACCTATCATAGCAGACGAGGCGCATTGCGCCGGTGTCTACCCACCACCCCTCGGATCCACCAACAGCATTGATTTCAGAAATCATAGAAATAAGTTTATCCTTTGTAAGGTTCGCATGCGGGGCAGGATGACCGTTAAGGCGGCAGTTCCTAGCCAAATGGCCAAGCTTACCACAATTATAACAGTTAAATTGTCCTGAGGGGGGTTTCTGCCCATTCTGATTCTAATTTTCATTGTTGTTGTTGTTATGCTTATGTTTTTTAAATTTCATACTTTTACCTTTCGATTTTAGGACAGCAGAAGTGAATTTGACCATAGCAAGAACCTCCTCTTTGTGGTCTTGTTTCCGGGCTTCCTCCTTTATACGCAACCAGGTTATCGAGCTCTCTAATTAGAACTCTTTGGTTTTATGCCTGAGGATGTTCTTAAAATCTTTCCAACTAGGTGGCAGCTTATCAATTATTATAGCTACTTGAAATTGATCATCTAAAGTCATACCTTCAGAGACGATTTCATGAGCTATTTTCTGGAGTTTGTGGGATTGTTCTTCTACAGATTTGTCATCAGTCATCTGATACTGGAAGTAGCGGCTGACAACATATTTCTTGGTTCCAGCCTTCAGTGTCATACTTCTTTTGTAGCACCACCCAAACTTTCTTGGCAGTGATATTATTACTGTAATAATCATAAAGATCATCAGACAATCCATTTAAGATAAAAATTTTACATAAAAAATCATTCTCATTCCAATTTTCAAGGTCCTTCCGTTGAGCTTCTGTCGGATTCTCTGGCAAAACTGGCTTGTCAGTGTTGAGTACCGAGGCTACTTTGCGCACAATCAAGAAAAACAACATCTTATACTTCCATCTCTTGTAGTGGGCGCCTTCAAAACGAAAAGGCTTGTTGAGATTTGCTTGAACAGTATCATGTTAAGAACTGGCTTGTTGCATTTTGGACCTTTAGGCAACAGTTTAGAACTGTACTTACTTTTGGTTACAGTTCAAAAATGTTGCGTTAGGTTCGCGTGATAACTGTTGCCTATATGTATAGCATAGGCAACAGTTTTCGAAAGTGTGGTTATAAGGTGCGAAAAATTGTTGCCTTAGACAAAAGGTAACGCTTTAATAGACTACCATTGAAAATTGTTGCCTATAACTTTAGGCAACATTTTTGTTAGTTTTGGCTACACTTTTTAACCATTCCTATAAAGCAAAAAATATTTAATGATTACCCGCCCTTGAGGAATAATAGAAGACGTGCTAATAAGGGTGGAGAGATTCACATTTCTTGTGGATTTTGTGATTTTGTACATGAAGGAGGACGAGGAAGTCCCTATCATCTTGGGACGACCTTTCCTGCCTACAAGTAATGCTAAAATTGAGGTCAAACAAGGCGCCTTAACCTTAAGGCATAAAGGTGAAGAAGTTGTCTTCAAAGTCTCCCCAAGACCACCTTGATCATCCCTCTTAATAGGTCGTCAGGCTCGTGACGTTAAACAAGCGCTGCACAGGAGGCAACCTGCGTTTTATTTTTATATTTCCTTTGTTTTTATTTTATTTTTTTCTGTTTTTAATAGTTTTTAACTAGAGCTTGAAATAAGTGTGGGAATGTTTGCAAAAATTAAAGAGTGTTCCCTATTTTTGAACTGAAATTAAAAATCTAGAAAAAAAAATAGGAGAGCACGGCTGTGCTCCCTGTTAGCACGGCTGTGCCACACGTGTGGCTGTTCAGAATAAAAAAGGGGGAGTAGAGCATGGGCTGAGCACAGCCCTTGCTCCCCAAATCTGCACATAATCAACAATTTTCAACCTCGTTCCCTGCTAATTCACTTCTTTAAGGTAAAATCGCACTTCCTTTCTCTTTAATTTGAATAATTTAGTGTCAGGTTAGGTTAGGGAAGTTTTGTCCCCTTTTGATTTATCCGTGATTTGTTGCAGTTTTGCTAGTTTGTAGTGTTGATTGATGTCAGAAATTATTAGTCTAGTATTGGTATTATGTCTCTGCATGCCTTGGGCTATGATTTCTGAGTTTTTGTGCATTCTGCGTGTAGCTCAGGCAAGAACACGGTCGTGCTATTCCAAGAACAGGCCGTGCTACTCATATTTCTGGGTATCTGTATGTGCACGAGCAAGAGCACGTCCGTGCTGTTCAAAGAATAGACCGTGTTGTTCATACATTCTGGAATTTTGAATTTCGCACTTAGCACGACCGTACCCCCTATAACCACGACCGTGCCAAACTCAAAATGATTAAATAAACTTGTTTTCCTCTAGAAATTTAGTCCATATGTCTTGTGCCTATGTTGATTATGGTCATTGCTTATATTCTACATATTATTTTGATTATTCTTGACACTGATGCAAGTTTTTTTTTTTTGTTTATACAGGACTATGGCACCGAAATGTAGCCGCACAGAGCATGGCATTTCTTCCCGACCTATAGGTAATGAGCTGCTAACCTTCATTGATGCTGGCCACCAGGCTAGATTCGGGTTCATTTGAGATTCTGGCCCAAAGATATCTAGACATGGACACCCTAGCCGTCTATGGACTCGCCCCACGGGGCCAACCACCTGCTTCAAAACATCGGGTGGGAGCGAGTCGCTGCAGTGCGATGCCCAACATACCGAGAGCCCACTCTGGAGTTCCTCTCCTCCTGCCGCTACTTTGATTCTGATATTGTGGGAGAGGAGCCCAGAGTATCTTTTCAGCTGAACGGTCACATTTGGCAGATGTTATTAGCTGACTTCAATGTCCTCCTGGGATTTGAGACAGCAGAGTCAGTCCGCTTAGAGAGGTATCATGATGCTCTGCTAGATATGCCAATGGAGTTCTCAGACGGGGCCTTCTAGGCCATGATCACAAGAGGAGGAGCTGAGCCGTATAACCCGCGCTTGGCGAAATCTTTCGCATTTTATGAGATTTCTCTGTGTGTTGCACCAGTGGCTGGCTCTTTCTATCACCAGCCACTACTCCACTCCTGGCGAGGTCTCCTGATTTGATCTTTACATCTTATGGTGCATAGTTCAAGCCCAACCGCTGAACGTCGGCTATGCACTGATGCAGACATGCCTACACTTGGGGGATAGGCAGAGTTAGAGGGGCTACATCTTGGTTCGCTCCTTCCTATCCCAACTGGCTCGTAACATGGAGCAGCTACTCCCACGAGCCAGACAGTTAAGCCTGATACCTGCGATTGACGAGAGGATGTTGCTATCGATGAGTGTTCTAACCTGGGGGCCCCGTGGCGAGCTTACACTCGCTGGAGTCGATGCCGCAGAGGATTAAGACTCAGAGTCTGACCAAGAGGAGCAGCGTTAGGACCAGGCTTCGCATGCTCAGATTCATAGAGATTGCCCGCCCCGTCGGTTCATGAGGACGACTACGAGAGACTCACCGCTCGCTTTGACCAGTTGGGGATGGGAGTATATGCTCGTCTGGATTCTAAGTAGAAGAACTTCCAGCAGTTTTCAGCGGATGTCTTCAGGCGGTTTGATAGTTAGGACCAGCAGATGGCTCAGATGTTGCAGATGATGCAGAGACACTTTGACCATCCTCCTTCACCTCAATGATTCCCCGCTGTGATACTTTAAACGTCTACGCTAATGTATCATGGGTAATGTTGTAAAAAAAAAAATTCTTCTCTTTTCCCTCTACACTTGTATTTCATGATTAAATGTGTTGCACTGAGGACACTATAAGTTAAGTGTGGGAAGGAAAAGTATAAGATATTTTTTTATAATATTGCTACATCCAATTAACTGGCCTTTCTCCCTTTTCATGATGAAAATTAAGGAAACCCCTTACAAAAAAATTTTGATAAATTGCTTTCATAGTCTCTTAAGTATTTTTGAAAAAGTTGGTCTTTTGAAAATTATAAATTAGCAGAAAATTGCTTGATTGAAAAATTTTCATTAGACTTAACTTCTAAATGTGAGACTTGGCCTTTTATGGGGATTACAATGCTAAATTTATTTTATATTAATCTCTTTTCTTTTATGAGTGTGATTTCTTAGGTGAATACGTTCTAGAACTTGTCTTGAGACCATCTCGAGGCGAATTTGATTTATAGGCTTGTGGAACTCTGGTTGGGGTACTCTTAGGTATTTTTCTGGCCCACATTCATTATTAAAGCACTTCCTCTAATTGCCCAATTTGAGCCTTATAAAAATAATCTCTTCTTTGGTCCCTATTCTGAAAAATTAAAAATTGTTTTTGGTGAACTCTTAGAAGTATATTGGAGCATTAATAGGAGTTTGTCGATGTGACTTCCCTTTCTGTTGATAAAAGTGTTAGAAATAAGTTGACAGTAAAAGAAAAAATATTCTCTCTCTATTCAAAAAGAGAAAAAAAATAAAGAAAAAGAAAAGCTTATAGCAAAAGAAAGGAAAAAAAGGAAAGGTTGAACAAAAGGTAGTGGATCCTTCAAAATTTTGTGAAAAAGTGTTAATGCACTTTATGCTCTTTTATGCTTCAAGAGGTCATTACTTTGTTTTATTAATTTAGTCCTTTGATTATCACTTTTCTTTCTCTATCATACCTGACATCAATGCATTGGCCCCGTTACAACCTTTGAAAGACCCGTTCCTTCTTTTGCATGCATGTGGATCATATTGTGGAGATTTGGTCAATGGACAAGCCGATGGTAACATATATTATTTCATAATCTTGAGTGGCTTGAATATCTTTGCCCAATACACTGGAAGATTATGAGTAGAGCGACATTTGTTCTTTTGAAAAGTTTGATTTCAAGGAATTTAGAAAGTTCTAATTGGATAATCTCTTAACTTTCTTTTGAATATTATACTTGCTTGACTATCTTAGCAATTTTGAAAACTCTGTTTGTTTTGGGTTCCCTTGATTTAAGTCTGAAATTTATTTTTGAAAATTGTAAGCCAAATAATTGCTTGAGGGCAAGCTATGTTTAAGCGTGAGAAGTTTGATAAACCTCAATTCTGTGCATTTTATAGGGGGTATTTGGGTTGAATTTCGATATATTTTGTGAAAAATATTATTATATTTCACCCCTTTTACGTAAATTTTGATAGAATTGACATTTGGAAGCAGTTTGACGAACTTATGAAAATTAATGAAGGTTTTTGAGATAAAAGGGAGAGAATAATGAAGTTCTGAGGCTAGCACGGCCGTGCCATACGTGAGCACGTCCGTGCAAGCCCTCCAAAGTCATCCATCAAAACAAAGCCTTACAATAATGCTTAAAGCTCTTTCGAAGAAGAGCACGGTCGTGCCATGCGTGAGCATGCCTGTGCCAAAGTGAAGCAATGCCTGACTCGGATAAGCAAGGGCTGATTGAAGTAAGCACGGCCGTGCTGAATGAAGAGCACGCCCGTGCTGATGCCTGTGCGCTAGAGCGTTGTTTTATGAAGTTGGTATGCCGTGCAGAATTGAGCACGACCTGGCATAATAATGAGCACGCCCGTGCTGACTGCGCAGAAGACCTAATTTTGGGCCCAGTTCTCATATTTTCTTAAAAATAGAGGCCCTCTCTGCCATTCTTAAGCTGCTTTGATATTATCATACTTTTATCTTTTGTAATAGCTTTCTAGTTTATAGCTTTTGTTAGTTTTAATTTCTAGAGTAGGATTTGTACCTAGAGGTTAGGTAGGAGACACTTCTGCTTCTATTTATTCAAGATGCATTTTCCATTGTTGAACTTGGTTTTATCTCT
The DNA here is from genome assembly GCA_039655645.1 of Ammopiptanthus mongolicus. Classification (NCBI taxonomy): domain Eukaryota; kingdom Viridiplantae; phylum Streptophyta; class Magnoliopsida; order Fabales; family Fabaceae; genus Ammopiptanthus; species Ammopiptanthus mongolicus. Next base: position 46,025,261 of record CM077348.1, on the reverse strand, counting down.
TATTATGGGTAGCTAAATTTACCACTAGAGTTGTGGTGAATCTTGTATTAGTAGAAACCCTTGTTCCTATGTCTTAGCTTTAATTCGATTTTTATTTGGTTTCAAAGTTGCGATATGAATAGTATTATTCTATTGTTCTTCATCCCATATTAGGATTGTGCACCCTTTGTATGCTCTTAATCAATTGATTGATATTTTGGCTATCAAGCCCAATTAAATTGGTAGATCTATAGGATAACCGGGATTTAATATCTAGATTTGAGAAAACATGACTCCTTTCAGTCATTCAACCTCTTTGCTCTTTATGCTTTCTAATTATTTAAACTTTTTGCCTGACAACCATTGGGTTCATCTAGGGAAAAGAATATTAGTTGCCTGACAAACAAATAATAGTTTTCATAGAGGGATTAATATTCGAAAAGCAACTGCGAAATTGAGTAGAACTAGGATTTAGGGGTATCGAAAGTACAAGTGAAACCACGACTCTAGGCTCTTTTACTCTTAACTTGTCAACTCTTTATTTCTCTTTCATCATCTTTTGCTACTGCTTAGTTTATATTATTATTATTATTAGTACTTGATTAGTCTGAATAGCATAAGGATTTCTCTACTTCAGTACTTACTTTATCACTTTTATATCACAACTCATCTCTTGGGTATGACATCTGGACTTTCGTCCTATATTGCTTCTGCTACAGGGTACACTGCCCTTAAGTGTGTTTTGAACGCAACAAGTTTTTAGCGCCGTTGACGGGGACTAATTAGTGATATTTTGTGATACTTCTGATATTGGAAAAAAAGAAATTCGAGTTACTTTAGACATTTATTTATCTTTTTATTTATCTCTCTCTTTGTGTGCTAACGCCTTCTCGAGTGCCTGAACTCTATTTTGACAGGGAAGTTGAAAGAACTTTTCACAGGCTGCGAAAGCAAGCAAGAGAGGAGAACTCCATGGGGGAAAGAATGACTTTGTTGGATTACTTTACCCCTTCTAATGAGGTGACAGATAGCATCACCTATATGAGATGATCCCACTTACGTAGGATAATCACATTAGTCCCAAGCTTATATTATTAATTATACCTTAACCGTATTATAGCGTTAGCGCGTTATTCAAGAAGCGTAGCAAAAAAAACAAGATAAAACAAACAACGCATATGAAAAAGGCATAAATAACAATCAGAGTAAAGCGCAGGTACAAATAAACTATATACATCACATGCATGAAATATAGCCCCGTCCGTAGGGCACTGTGATACTATACGTATACAAGCCAAAAGTACATATAAACTGAAAAGTATAAAACATATACACCAGAAGAAAAGAAAAAAGCTCTAGCAGCTCGCTAGCACTACCCACCCATCACTAGCACTCAACTCTCATCCTAGACGCACTAGTACGCTCCCACCATCAGAGGTGCATATGCCTTGAAGTACCCTGGCCCTCTCCGTGATTACGCCGGTAAACCACCAACGGCTCGTACTTGGAAGAAGAATTGGACACCACCACCCTACACCTCAGGTAGGTCCTCAGATACTGCTCGGTCCTTCTCCGCTGTCCTCGCAGTAAAAAACCTCTGTGGCTGGAAGAATGTGATGTCGTTGGTGCTGCCCATATATAGTCCCTCTCGTGGTGTCTCAGCGGCTACTACATCTGGGTGAAAGGCAAGAATTGGGTGACTCTGTAAGGCCCCAAAACATCCTCCCGTTGCGAAGCCCCTACTCGAAACAGCAAGCTCACCAGTCCTGTGTAGACCATCAAGAACGTCGAAGGGTCCACAGGCCACCCCCTGTCATCATGGTAGATGATCTCGATCTCCCCCAACACCGCCATCCTCGGTGCCGTCGTGATGAAAGGGTGTGTCCTCGGGTCCATCTCCGAAAGCAGCAGGCTCGTCGTCTTTACACGAGCGAAGAACGGAAAACAACACAAAGAAAAACAGCAAGGAAATAAGAATACGGTGCCAAGCACATTAGATCGACAACAGCAGAGAAGTAAACAAATATAGCAAGTAGCATATACAGCAGGTACAACAAGTAGAACAGATTTCTTACACAGCCAAACATCTCTCGAGTCAACACATGCAACAAGCATCCATCTCCATAAATCTTTCCCTCAGATCAATCCTCTAGACCGGGATACTAATCCCATGCAACATACCGACCGAATCTCACAACACAAAGTTCCACACCGGAACAGGAGTTAGTTTGTCCAAGAAACCGAACCGCTCTCCGTGACTAATAAAAGTGCATCCCCCTCCCGAGCCTGGGATCGGGGTATCTTGGTTGCCTCGGAATGTTAGCCTGGAATGTGGAAAGCACAGGGATTAGTCAGGCAAATCGGACTGGATAAAGCATCACGACATGATGGCAGCAACCCCACCCGTCACTGTAGATTCTCGAGACCGACAACATCCCCAAGGTCACTCACTTGACCGTCCCTTCCACTCTTCGTACCCGCACTCAGGTACAACTAACCTGGCATGATGCTGGCAGCCCATACTACCTGTCATACGGTCTTGCCACTTGGTATTTATGATATGCAGCAAACAACCTCAACGAGATGATACCAGGTCCTCACGCCTAAACGCTCAACAGCAGATCAACCTTCGATGCCACGCATCATCACAAGTGTAACGACCTGGACTGATTTCAAGATTACCGGCTGTCCCCACAAATTAACATTAGTCTTTTCTGTGTGCTTTGTCCTCACTCATACGCTTTCTGGAAAACTTCCCAGAAGGTCACCCATCCCACAATTGCTCCAAGTCAAGCACGCTTAACTATGAAGTTCTTATGTTCTGGACTCCCGAAAAGAATATGCATCTTGTTGGTATAGGTAGTACTAATCAATTCCTTTTAAGCCTTCCTTAACTATGCCGTCTCATACCTGTACAGTCTCAGGATCCCTCTCATTCCGATGTGAATTCGGTTCATTTATGTGTTTCTTTGCCTAGAAGCCTGTCAGGAGCCTCTGCTTGTCCGTGCCTCATGCACCAGCGATCACTCCCCGCCCTCATCAGCCTCAGGCGTCACATGCCCACCAGCTTCCGCCTGGTTTGTCCTCAAACCACATCGTATTGAGAGAGGTCCGCTCTGATACCATTTGTAACAACCCGAACTGATTTCAGGATTGCCGACTGTCCCCACAAACCAACATGGGTCTTTTCAGCGTGCTTTGTCCTCACTCACACGCTTTCTGGGAAACTTCCCAGAAGGTCACCCATCCCACAATTGCTCCAAGTCAAGCACGCTTAACTATGAAGTTATTATGTTCTGGGCTCCCGAAAAGAAGATGCATCTTGTTAGTATAGGTAGTACCAATCAATTCTTTTTAAGCCTTCCTTGACTATGTAGTCTCATATTTGCACAATCTCAGGATCCCTCTCATTCCGATGTGAATTCGATTCATTCATGTGTTCCTTTTCCTAGAAGCCTTCCAAGAGCCGCTCCTTGTCCCTACCTCATGCACTGGCGATCACGCCCCGCCCTCGTCAACCTCAGGTGTCACAACGAGCCACAGCTTCAACTTAACCAGCACATCACATCATAGCAGTAAGACTACCCACAATATCAACTCGCTCACATAGGGCTCACAGCCACTCAACAACTTAACTTAGGCACACCGCCATAGCATCATAACCACATATGCAACTATGATAACAGCAATAACAACATAGTAGTCATAGCATATCATAAACCAAGTAGGTATATAGGCATGTATACAGATAACAGTTATCACAATTAGCATCATAATAGTCATATGAAGCATCTCATTCTCGATCAACAGTTACCTAACCTAGGGTTCGAACTTAGCGGTGATAGCCCAAAGTAAACTAAACCTAGGGACTAGGTACTTTATCGAGGCTCAGCCTCTAGTAGGGTTAAGGTTTCCCTAAACATAGCAAAAATCACAACTACGCTACTCTTGCCTTCCCGACGACAGCGGTACTTTTTCTCCCCACCTAAAACGATGGCGCGAACTCCAACACGATCACCGGCACCACCAAGCATGAAGCCATAGCCCCAAGAACAGCCACGTACCTCCTCCCTAGCCGCGACCTTAAGCTCTAAAACCCTCACAATCACAAGCACAGACTTTGCCCTAATCACGAGCACAACACATATGCAATAGTGTTAGCCCTAGGGCAACTCCAAAAGTCATAAGAAAAGGTAGTAACTCGAAGAAACACAAAGAACATGAAGAATACATGTTAGGGATTCGAGTTTACCTTTGACGAATCGAGAAATCGTTCGGATGAAATCGTAGACAACTTCGTCACAATCACAAGGATGTAGCCAGAATTTCGCTCCGAAGCTCCAAAGCCGCTCAACCTCAAACTTCTCTCTCTAAAGTGCTCTGTCCCTCTCTCTGAGTGCAGAAGCTTTGTAACTTAGGAATATTTTCGCACAAATGAGGAAGAAGAGAAAGAAAAGTCTTTAAGTGGTTCTCTTGAGAATGCTAAAGCGTGCAAAAAGGCCAAGCTTGAGCGTCGGGTGCTTCCACACTTGAGCGTGGAGTCTCGTCCACTCTGCCTTCTCCCTGGCCTGACATGTGTCACACACGCGTCAGAACTCACACCAGCTGGCAAATGCACTTAGCAAGCTTGAGCGTGCAACATGCCAACGTCCAAACGTTGGCACGCTTGAGAGTGCAGTCTTCCCATGCTTGAGCGTGCTGTTCAGCCGGGAAGAGCCTTCCAAACCTCTGGCTTCTCCAATTTTTCTTGTTACACCTTAGGCACTTCCAACAGTATTCAAGCTTATTCCTAAGCTTCCAACTAGGTCTTAAACTAACACACAATCCATCAAAGCCCTAACCGAGGTTAACCAACTCGATTAGAGTTACAGAAAATCGGGATGTTACATGTAACATTCCGATTTTTCTAGGCCTTAGTTAAGGATAATGAAATGATTAATGAAGCTTAGATATGTGTTATCAGTTGGTTAGAAGAAGGTTTGATGAGGGATTTGGATTGGTACAAAAATTAGAAGAAATCGGGAAAAAATATATATCCCAGCAGCAAGGTACGCGGGAAAATGCGAAAGAAAAAACCCGATCGTGCTAACGGGACAGCATGCGACAACACTTGTGGGTGACACATGTCACAATTGGACACGTGTCACCAAAGGAGAAGGTGGTGTGAAGGGGCTGCCACCAAAGGACACTTGGATCCCACTATTTTTACATTAAAGTGACACCTAGCATTGACTAAACTACAAATTAACTAACATCTAATAGTACCTAGCTTATACAAATAACACCTAAACTAATGTACACTAACGTGAATGAAAGCAAAATGAAGGACATTTGTTTCATTTTCTTCACATAAACGAAGTGAAGGTGCAGAGAGTGAAGAAAAATTAAAAGCTAACATTGTTATGCCTCATAAAACTTATGTGTTTGTTTAGATGAATGATTGTTTTATCATATTTACTTATATGTTAGCTTAGATGAATGATTGTTTTATAACAGTTACGTATGTGCTTGTTTGGCAAATTTATTAGTCCCAAAGCACTTGATGTAGCTAAAGTGGGGGATCTAAACAATTGCATTTACCCTATCTACATGAATTTCAAGTACAAAAGGTAAAATTACTTCATAGGGTTAACTTTTTATTTCTAGACAAGTTGATACTTGAGCAAAACTTAGCTTCCCGTTTGAGGTTCAATATTATTGAGTAGGTGTACTCGATTGCATTGAAGTGCCGCTCATTGTATTGAATATTGAATTGTCCAAGGAGGACAGTTTCGGAAAAAAAAAATTCTTCACTCGTATAATAGTTATTGCTTACTTCTAATACTTAATATTTGATGAAATTTCAATCCGATACATTTTCTTTTGATCTTTGGGTGAAAACTTGTTCGCGAAATTGCGGTCAAATTTGTACTTGGAGACCAATGAGAAATGCTGCCGAAATTTCGTCAAATATAAGGTATGTGAATTAATTAATAACTATTAATACTAGGATTGATTGTTGAAAAAGTTTTTTCTCGAATGGGATAGGACCATACACAATAATAAAAGTGAATGTGGTTTTAGATTGTGAAGCATTTGATGGATATATCTAAGTCAACGTGATATCAAAATTTAACGGTTGTGCATTTTTTTAACACGCAGAAGATGGATTATTATCCTTTGAATCGTAGTTGGATGTATAATAGGTTATATCGGGGAAGAAGGGGTCTGAAACGATCTTTTGCATATAAGGTTGAAGATTTTGTTGCTCAAGCGAAGCGACAACAACGTCTCATCGATGATGGGGGATTAGATCTCTGTGTCTTAATGTTAATGTTGACGGATTAAGAGCGATGATGAGGTGAAGATAAACTTGTATAAAGTTAGGTTCAAGGACAATTACTGTATTTGTACTAATCATGGGTTCATTATGATAGGGATTATTATGTTTTTATGTTAGTTCTTTTTTATATATTTCTATGTATTGTAAAAACATATATTATTTATCATTTGAGTAAAATTTTAGTTTCTTTGATGTTATCTTTAATTTTATATATTATGTAATATTTAGTTAATCAATATTTATAAATAATTAATAGGAAATATAATATTTTAATAAATATAAAATATAATTAAATATTAATTAATAATTTTAAATGGGTGTAGAACTTACCAACAGCCTGGCCGTCATTAATTGATGGTAGATACTTTCCGACGGTTAAGATCGTCGGTACACTGTGTAAGTAATTACCGACGGCCAGACCGTCAGTTATAGGGGTAGGTAATTACCTACGCCATTACTGACGGCTTTGCCCGTTAGAACGTTCTGACGACCTTTTGCGTAATTGTGTTAGGCCGTCAATATACATTTCTGAGGAGCTTCTTTCCGGTGAATTTTTGGCCGTCGGCTGTCTATCGAAAATGGTTCATCATTACCGACGACTTATTGTCATTACCGAGTGATTTTTGTCCTTGGTGATGAATTTTTTCTTGTAGTGTGTAACGCCTTGATTTTTGTGTAAATCTAATCGAGTTGGTCAATTTCGATTGGGACCTTGACTGTTCTTGTGAATTGTTTTGTATTAGTTTAAGGCCTAGTTGAAAGCTTAGAAATAGGCTTGAACAAGGTTGGAAATGCCTAAGGTATTAAACGAGAAACTGTGGGAGTCAGTTTTTGGGGAGACTTTCCCAGCGGAGTAGGACGCTCAAGCGTGGGCAAGGAGAACGCCCTAGCGTGCAGATGCTCCAGCATGGAGCAAGGAGAACGCTCGAGCGTGGTCACTCTGACCAGTGATGGACGTTGATGGGACATAAAGCAACGCGTACCAGAACGCGCGTCACAGCTGGCTCGGAGAGGCGGTGTAGGACCCTCTACGCTCAAGCGTTGGGAGGCCTAACGCTCAAGCGTTGGAACGCTAAAGTGTTGGAACCCAGAACGCTTAAGCGTTGTCAGCTGAGACCCACTTCCATAAATAGAAGCCATTCGGTGAAATTGCGAGATTTTCACCCCCAGCTTAGTAAAAACAGAGTAAAAAGTGAGTTTTGAGCTTTAATCCCAGTTTGTGATCCGTTCGTTTATCCGTTTTCGTTTCCGATGGTGTCCTTGTAATCAGCACAACCTCTACTACAACGTTAGCGGTTTACTTTTGTGATCCGACAAAGGTAAAACAAGGTTCCGACCCTATCCACATTGTAGTTATACAATGTCTTCCGTTATATCTAGCTCATATACATAGTCATAGCTTCGTCTTAGAGTTAATGCTCTAGTATACGTGTTATTTCTGTGATTAGGGCAAGTTTGGAAGTTGCGTTCAAGACCCTTTTGGGCAAGGAGACCGCAGTGGTAGAAGGAGTTTGAGGAGTTCGTAGAGCTCGTGACATCAGTGGTTATCGCCACTCTGCTGTTTCATAGCCGTGTGTAGGAACTCCAAGAGATAAAGGGACAAACCTGAGGAATTCCAATTCCGACAATTTCATGTTGTGTTTGTGTGCTGGAATTGTAACTATGTATCTGTGTCTAGTTGGTTGTGAGTGGTTACAATTATTTGCTGATAGTTGCTATATGTGAAATTACCTGTTTATGCCTGAATTGATTTTTGGCATTGGAATATAATGTATGACTGCACTGTATGGCTATGTGATACTGTTGCATTAAAAGGACCTAACATTGGTTAGGATCCTCAATCGTTCAATGTAAAAGCTTTAAAAAGCCTGAAATGTTGAACAAGAAATAAAAGAACAAGGCTTTTTGGTGTGTAAAGAGGAAAAGAGCAAGAAATGCCTTAACTAAGAAAAATGTGTTTTCCGAGGCTTTAATAGCTGTAAAATGTTTTGAGAAGAATGGTTTCAATGTTGTTGGTTTTTACCCACGAAAAAGGGTTTTGTTTTATTGACGGTATTTCAAGGCTTATGTTTTCCCAAAAATCTACGAAAGAGAAATGGGTGGTCTTTAGACCAAGTTTTGTTTTGTGGAGAAAACCGATCCCGAAGGCTTTGTGTAAGTTTCGGAGATTTGGGTTTCTGCTTCTAAGTTTTCAAAGAGAAATGTGGTTTTTGGTTTGGAAACTAGAAACCGAGACGTCGGGGTTCTAGAGTTCCGTAGAACACGAGGATCAAGGATCCGTGTTAGTGTGTTAGTCCTGTAAGCTGGTGGACATTCTTTGTGGTCCTGTGGGCTTGCGGACGTGTTTTGAGCTGTAGGATCCAAAGTCCGAAACTGGTGCATCGGTTAAGGATTTTTGGTTTTGAGCTGTGTGGAGTGAGTGTCCTTTTTGAGTTTTGGACTGAGTGTCCAGTTTTGAGAAAGATGTTGCTAAGGCTTAAAGAGTCTAAGAGATTGTGGTGGTTGATAGCGTTGATGATTCAACAAGGAAATATTGATACGACAAAGATAACTGACGAACACAAATGGTTTTCTCATGCATTTGATGAGTTGGCAGACGTGCCGTGTTTTGAGGGGACCTTGATGGCAAGGAAACCTAGGATGACTTATTGTCATTGTGTAACATTGTGCCTTGATGGACAATGATGGCATACGTGCTGTGTGTTCGTATTGTGCCTTGAGTGGACAATATAGTATGACTGTTTACATCGTAAATACCACTGACATGCACGCCCATGTGCTATTTTCTAAGAGTCAAGTGCTTATGTTTTGCCCAGTGGGGTGTTAATCATTGTTGCCTACGGGTCAATGATTGTGGAGCCTGATCAACTCGTTGTTTTGAATGGTGATGGGATTTCCAGAAATTAAGAACTGAACGTTAGTTGATATATATGGAAGTGCTCATGCATACGTTTTGAAAACAACGGTGATTGTTGGGCACGAGGCCCTTGTGTTTACTGTTAATACTTTGACATTCTATGATATATTATACATGTGTTGATATGCTGTGAGATGTATGTATGTGAATCTACTGTTTGTGTTTGGGTATGTAGTTATCGTTTTTGAATTCATATATTGGTTTCTCACCCTTGCATTGTTCTGGCTTGGCCTTTTCTTTTGGTATATATATTATATCCTGTTTACAGATGGAGCCGAAGCCCGATCAGCTAGCCCATTCGGGGGTACGTTCCCTAGTGTTTGACCAGAGGGAGGACCTGGATGCATGGGTCATTCACCCTGGAGCTGAGAGTGCAGCCTACACTGGACAGGTTTACACGTTGAGAGGGACGATGGAGGTGGGACCTCAGGAGAGGACACATACCGTGGAGACGATCCAGGTACCCCTGCAGCCTATCTGAATGTTGCTGCAGGCTCTTGTGCACCAGGGGCTGATTGAGCATCCTATCCCCACTGCACAGCCCCAGTAGCCACCACAGACAACTCCCCCACCTTTTGTGTTGGTGGCGGGCGAGCAGGTAGTGGACGATGAGGAGGAGGAGGAAGACTTTGAGGAGGATCCTCAGGAGGTTCCGGAGTACCATCCATTAGACACTCCTGAGCCCCAGCCCCAAGAGAACGGACATGTAGGTTCTTCTCCTGATTCTAGTGTTGGACCCTCATTCGGAGGGTTGTCCAACGGGTTCCAATAGATGTGGACTCGCTTCGGGTGTAGACCCTTTGTTTTGAGGTAGCGTTTTTGGGTAGTCTGTTAGTGGCTACTGATGGCCCTGAGTTTAGTGAACATGGTTCCAGACTATCGCTACCTAGCTTTTATAGAGTTTAGTATGTTGTTTTACTAGTTTGTTTTTGAAAAGGACATGTTGTCCATGGTGCTTTTGTATAGAACTGGTTGCTGATGTATATATGTATATATTGACGCGTCTTTTGTGATTACTCTGACTTGGTGGTTTTCATTGTGATTAAATAAGAAAAGGTTTCATCACGTTTTCAGGACATCACATGAAAAGTAAATCAACTTTTTTTTTCCGAAAGTAAAACCAGCAAGCTTTAGTTAGCGTTTAGTTGTGTTTTGGGTTACAAGTGTGATGCTGGTTTGAGGTGTCACATAATGTATTTAATGAACATATATATTAAAAGTTAACTTGAAATCCATAAGTTGAAGAATTGTTATTTAAGAAGCCCTCCATATCTCTTTACCATTGTGGTAATTTAATACCCGATACCTAATAAAGGAAAATCATTGAATTAATAATGAAACCCTTCCTAAATTAAGAAAATTCGTACATATAGTGCCTCTTTATAGCGACAGGGAGAGGAATCTTAAGGAAAGAAATTACCAGTAATCATAATTATAAGGAAAAATATGTCAATACCCTTCCTAAAGTTTAGATCATGGGAGTTAATAAATTTTTTAATTGATAAAATAAATTTTTTAATTGATAAAATATTGATTTTTTCGATTACAGTCTTAATTACTTGATTTTATCAAATTACATTTACTTATTTAATTTTTTTTCTGTAAGTATCAAATATTTCTTATTTTAGAATATATATATATATATATATATATATGTGTGTGTGTGTGTCAATACCCTATCTTAAATTTTAGATCATGTGATAATGAAGGAAATTTTTAATTGGTAACTAATTAGATTTTATTATAGAGCCTACTATTGATTATTTCAATTATAATCTTAAGGTCAATTTGCTTTAGATTATCTTGTAAAAAATCACTTTGTTTAAAAAATTAATCACTTTTAAGAATTTTTTATCTGTTTACAATGAAAAGCTATTTTGAATAGTTTTTCATAAAAAGTTGATTTTAAGTAATTTTTATAATTGTAAATTAACAGATATTTCTTTCGCTTTACTTAAAAATTTCTAAAAAATAATTATCAAATTATTTTATATAAAAATTATTTTTTTAATGTTAAACAAACGGACTATTAGGATTTGGATTCTATTCTATTCAATCAAACACAAATTGGGTATATCTAAATAGGGTAAAAATCCTCTCCATTTCATATAATAAATAGAGAGAACCATTACTATGATTTTATGATATATAAAGGATATTTAAACCTCACCCAATGTCACAATATCATATTTATACCTCTAAACTAAAACTATAGTAATGAAGAAGGAAATAGGGAAAGAAAATGAAGAGGATCTCAAGTTTTGTAAATAATCAATAAAGTAAATAAACTAATGAATGAAATCAGTGCCATTATCAATTATACTAAATTATTAATTGCAGGGTTTCATTATCACTTTAAATATTTATATGCTTGGAGGTTTTCTTTTCGTAAAAAAAATTTGTCAAGTGGTTCTTTTGGTTTGACCGTGGTCGATCAAGAGTCATGCAATTGAGCAATATCTTCTTCTTCATTGTCATTTGTTGCTCATCTCTGATTCATAATGTTGCCTCTGTAAATTATGATATAGCACTCACAAAATGTTTACTGTTTTACGAGGCTCAAAGAGCTGGAAAGTTACCTCCTAACCAGAGAGTACAATGGCGAGGAGATTCTAGCCTTAAAGATGGTCAGAGTGCAGGAGTAAGATAATCTTTTTCTCCCTCCATTCCCTTTTGTTTTGGAAATGAAAAATTATTCTTATTTGGTTCTTTAGAATAAAACTATAATTGGCGGTGGCAAGATTTGATCTCAACTTTTAAAAAACTCTGAATCGACCATATAATGATGGATGGAAACTGATACTGGACTAGAAGATTAGTTTGACCAATGTTTATTCATCCCATAACTACATATTCTTGTTTTTTTGGTACGAGAAATTGTGTACTCAAAAATTACTTTAGACTACAATTAATCTAAGCAACTTCAGAAGACCTATTAAGAGAGCAAAATTCAAGGCTTAAACCCAAAACCTTGAAAACCAAGATCCTTGTTGGTTAGACCAACATGCATTGAAAAATCGAATGTCCATGGCTGCCGAACTAACAATTAGCTCTATAGTCAGTTTAAAAGTCGTGGGACAACTGGGTGGACTCACTGGAAAGGCAAAGACCTTAATTACGGTGGTTTTTGAACTAAAGAAAGACTAACATATATACATTGATTTCTGCTTCCTTTTTTATTTTAACAGACAAGGGAAAAGAAGTTACTGTTAATTCATTTGACACAAATTTTAATGTGCACTGCAGATTGACCTTGTGGGTGGATATTATGACGCTGGAGACAACCTAAAACTTGGGTTTCCAATGGCATTTACCATAACCATGCTTTCTTGGAGCACAATAGAGTTTAGAGACAAACTTGCACAAAAAAAAGAGCTTGCAAATGCATTGAAGGCCATCAAATGGGGAACAGACTATTTGATGAAAGCACACCCACAACCAGACATATTGTATGGAGAAGTTGGTGATCCTGATTCAGACCATTCATGTTGGGAAAGGCCAGAGGACATGACAACACCTCGATATGCCTTCCGAATCGATGATCAGCACCCAGGTTCTGATCTTGCTGCTGAAACTGCTGCTGCTTTGGCTGCCGCTTCCATAGCTTTTCGGCCCGTGGACGACACATATGCTAGCAAAATGCTAAGTCATGCAGTTCAGGTATATATATGGTTTGGTTTTGCATCATCTATATAATGCAATTCATTTCAATTAACACGTGCATCGGATGGGTATGCCTGAATGCGTCCCTTCCCTATACACGAGATGATACCTTTACTGTTATATTTAAAATAAAAAAAACTGCTAAAATAATTTGAACCAGAGAAATGTATTTTATGCAATGTATTTTATTTGTTCATCTAAGTAAGAAATATCTTAATTGAAATTTTAAAATTTCTATTTTAACTGTAACTGGTAATGTATTTTATTTCTCATTCATATCTTTTTTTTTTCGGGGTGAGAATTTCTCATTCTTCTCTCTATTTGCAGTTGTTTGACTTTGCGTGCAATCATCAAGGCTTGTATTCAGATAGTATCCCACCAGCACAGAAAGTATATTCCAGTAGTGGATATAAGGTAATAAATATATTCTCATATATATATATATATATATATATATTGCACACTTACAAATATCAATATATATTATCATAAAGTTCTTAAGCATTTGTAGATATCATGACAGTAGGTGCAACATATGCTAGCTATTCTAGAAAATGTAGAGGTAATATCAATATTTTGGTTTTATCCGGGCCCCTTCCTGATGGTCAGAGCTTGTAACAAGAAGTCAGCTACTTTAAGTATACTAGTATCTAAATTAGATATGATGAAACCATTGAGAGTATTTCAAAATGTTGATTTGGCTACGGTAAAAGTTTGAGGTGTTCCATAAATCAACGGAATCGAGGTGGGGGCTACGCTGCCGATACGGTCCGTATCAGGTATGAATATGGATATGGTGTAGAAGATTTTTTATAAGGTAAATTCTCCCCAATCTAAAATGTAAGCATGTCTAGATGATTCAATCAGATGGTGAGAATCATTTAACTTGATTCATTAACATGACTCATTTAATTGAGGAGATGCATTTTGATTGGATACGGTAACTTTTACCCCAAAAATTATTGAAAGTATCGAAAAAAAACACCTTTTTCAAAAACTAAGATACGAGTACACTAATATAAATTTAAAATATTTAAAAAATAAAATTTATATAAATATGACTATATTGTATAAAAGACAGAAACTACAAATAAACATAACATAAAAATAGAATCAAAATAAAAAATATATACAGGAAAACAACATTCCAAATTTACTATATTACAAATAGAAAAAGAATCAGAAAAATATGTAGAAGGAAATATATTTCCTGATTTACTACACAAATTAAAATAGGATCAGAAAATATATACAAAGAAACATCTTTTCTAATTTACTACACCACAAATAAAAATAGAATCAACAAATATATACACGGAAATTAGAAAAGAAAGGAAATATTTATGCAATGAAAAATTGGGAAAGATTATTTATATAACAAAAATAGGGATAGAATTCACAATATAGTAGGAAAAGTATCAACATTATAAAATATATATATATAAAAAAACCTAATTTTTTTTACTAAACAAAAATATCCTTTTATTTATCGGGTCTCGGGTATGGCTTGGTACATACCCAAAAAATACCCCACATGTACCCACATTAAGCACCCAAAATTATTGTTCGAAAAATATTTTGATACGTGTCGGGTACGTATCCACGAGTATCGGGTATGGATATGTATCCGAACGGTGAGGATTTTGGAGTACCTATGCTTCATAGGATGTGGGGGCAAAGTAGGGTGAGACGGAGTTTATTTTTTTCAAAGAATTTTCTGGGTAAATTCTTAAGGAGCTGGTTGTTCAAAAGATGGGTGTTAGGTTTGAGTTAGAAGGGATGATAGCAGGGATTTGTGACTTATAAGGGATGATAGCAGGGATTTGTGATGCAGAGGGGTCAGTATTTGTATGTTATGTATAAATGTATAAATATTTGTTATACAATAAGCTCATTTATACATAATTTGCTACCAAACAATTGATAGTATTAAGTCTTATCCTATTTTTTATACTATCACGTCATATCTTATTGCCTTACAGTATTGTTCTTAATTTGTTGTGTATGAAGATTAATTCATTTTGCCATTATACACACCATTAAATTAGTTAATAGACATCCAACAAATAAATTAAGCATATGTTTGGATTAATGGTCAGAAATCACAGGTGGAAGGAAATCATGGTAGTGATGGCATTTTTGCAATTTTTTTTACAAAAAACGTGAAAGCTGTATATTGCAGCTTCCAAGTCCAGGTTTCTGAACGTGATTTCTTGGGGGCTCACTGCCAAACCAAACATGCCATAAATTTAGTCAATTCACGATGAGTTCTTAATACTATCACTGGCAAGAAACCAAAAACTAGACATATGTCTTGGCGTAGTGATCAATCAAGTCTGAACCTTACTTTAAACTGAATGTAGTATGGTTTAGTGTGGATGGAGTAAAGGCCATAGTCAATGTAAGACATGTAAACTAAATAAAGCTATATCATGCCAATTTTAAGGGGGTTGTAGACAAGGTGGTAAGCCGCAAAAGGATAAAACTTTTAGTGCAAGGTTTGCTATATCTTAATTGAATTTTTAAAGTTTCACACCAGCACTGAAAGATGAAGCTCTTCAACCCTTCCTATAAGGTATGAATTAATATTTTTTCCTGTGATGCTTGATCTAGGACCTTATTATTGATGAATTCTTAAATTATCGAAAAAAAAAAGCACAGAAAGTACATTCCAATAGTGGATGAAAGCTAATTAATGTATATTATCGTATTGTGCTGCACATGTAATATAAATATAGTATTTGAAATGACATAAATAAGTATTACAATTACAAATTGTAAAACAAGTGAGAATTCAAAATACATGTGTAGAGCTTAGTCCAAGAACGATGTTGTATGATACGAAAAACATTCATACAAAATGTTATAATAGTCAAGAAAAGTACGCCTGTATATCAGATGGTTTAACCTTATTTATAATTAAAATCCAATAAAATGTTAACAAGTGGATTCGTATGAGATTTAAGCATTTTTCCTTGTTTAACAGGACGAATTACTATGGGCAGCAGCATGGCTTCATCGTGCCACCAAATTGAAAAAGTACCTTGATTACTTGGGAGGTTCAAGCGATACTGGCGGTATCCGAACAGAGTTTAGTTGGGATGACAAATACATAGGTGCACAGATTCTCGTAGCAAAGGTATATTCATAATCCGTCTATGTTGAATAATATATTGTTTTCTTTATTTAGTTGTTTTAAGAAATTTTCAGCTAATAATTTGCCAATGTATTGTCAGCAAAATACATTTGTCTTTATTTTCTCTACAAAGTTTAATAATTTATACAAAACAATAAAGCAATCAATTGATTTAGAATACTAACAAAGTTAGTGAATAACTGAGTTCTTTAAGCATGATGTCAGAGGTTCAGTTTTTGCAATGTATGAAAAATATTTTGTTGGGAGAGACAAAATTCACTTCAATGATTTCTACGCTTCAAAAGGGATTAGCCTCGACTATCAGCCAGAGAGGATACCCTTATCTACACAAAAAAATCAATTTATTTAGAATTAATTTAGAGTAAAATGTATTTTGGATAAAACATATTTGTTTATTTCCGTTAAAGTTATCATAATTGATGAATTATTATGATAATTTCATATTGGGTTAAAATCCGTTGTTATTTGAGGCTAATGGATTGTATATGCGCCATGCAGCTTGTTTTGGAAGGTACAGTGGAGTCATCAGGAATTTGGGCTCAATATAAGGCACAAGCAGAGGAATTCATATGCTCCTGCGTGCAGAAAGGAAGCAAAAACGTGGATAAAACACCAGGCGGTTTGTTTTGGTTTCTTCCAGCGAATAACGTTCAATATGTTTCTAGTGCTACATTTGCTATGTCTGTTTATTCTAAATATTTATCTGCAAAAGATGCATCCCTCCAATGTAGTGGTGGCGCCGTTAATCCTTCTGATCTCACATCTTTAGTACGCTCTCAGGTAATCCATATCAAACTCTGCTTAGAAGTCTGTCCTCTTTATAATTCATAAGGTTAAAAAGTGTTTTTATGATTTTTTCCATTATTTAATTAGAATTTAGTCATCTTTTTATGACTTGAAGAATATTTTATATTTATTTAATTTATTTATATATTTTATTTCACATAATCACTTTTAGGTGTTTCTTTTATGTGTATATTTGTTGCATTCTAAATATAGGAAGGATACAAGTACTTTTCCAACTTCATAGGAATCCAAAAAAAATCCCCATTTTCTATATTTGTATATATAAAAATTAAAATTACATAATATAAATAACATTCACTTATTCAAATAAATGAGTTAACTTCAAAGCCATTTGTCTTTTTTTCGTTGAAATTGACATATTTAAGATTGTCTTTTGTCTTGTTTGTGTTTATCCAACTGTGCATTTTTTATTGTCACGGTTTCAATAAAAAAATTGAGTAATTAATGTTTTTTTTTTACGTAAGAGTAATTAATGTTGTTTACGTAATTTTCTCCCTTTTTTTTTGACAAACTTCTTATGCGAGGGTGCATGATTTCAAGTAGCTCCATTTAAAGTTATATATAACAAGTTAAAACATTTGACAGCGATAAGAGATCGGTTTCTTTCAAATGAAATATGATACGATTTTATTCATTTTCATGATAACATTAATTAGGTGGACTACATATTGGGTTCCAATCCAAGAGGAATTAGTTACATGGTGGGATACGGACCAAATTATCCACAACAAATTCATCACAGAGGAGCATCCATTGTATCAATAAAAAAAGATCATACAACAGTAACATGTCAAGGTGGCTTTGACACGTGGTTCAATAAAAATGCACCAAATCCTAATATATTGGATGGAGCAGTTGTGAGCCCAGATAAAAATGATAATTATGTGGATAGTAGGTCTGACTACCAATTAGCTGAGCCATCAACTGTTGTTAATGCACCTCTGCTCGGGGTTCTTGCTCATCTTGGTTAAATTTCTTAGGTAAATCTCTAGTATTGCTTATTGTTCAGGAAACTTCATTGTAATATGCTATAATAATATTTGGTGATAAAGGAAACATTCTAGTAACCTGTGATAGTCTTCGATTTCAATTCACGATTATTGCCAAAATTTGGTTTATATCTTTATATTTTCATCTCTTCATTTTACTGGCTTTAGAGGTTTCTGTGTACTATGCAGCTTTTACATTTACACGTTTTATTAAAAATTAGATCTGAACCCGTACGATATAAGTAATTATTCTTTTCAATTATTAAATATATTATACTAAAAAAATCGGTTCATTAAACATTATAAGATTCAAAATATCTTAATAATAAATGAAAAACACAGTGAAAATATTCTCATATTGTTAATAATATGAGTTGCTTATTTTCGATTGATTCATTTGAGAAAAGAGATTTGAAATGACATATACTTTTTGTCAGTGATTTGATTTGCACGTTATATTTAAAAAATCGGTAACTCATTAGTTTTGGAAAATAATAATTTCAAAATTCTGTATAAGATTTAATTTCAAATTTCCTTATATATGTAAAATCTGAATAATTATGCCTTGAGAATAACTACAAACCAAATTATATGTAAATTTATTGTCATAACGATTATTATAAAAACTACTATATATAGATTCCATCATATTTGAGCAATAATAAATTAATTTAACGTTGACTAGTTGAAGATGTGAGTAATTTTCCATTGAGAAAAAATTTCAAATTTCAAATTGATTTACTTTCAAAATTGTTTTCACTCAATAAATATATTATATTATGAATATGAATAAATTACAAATAATTTATTAATTTCAATGATTTAATGATTGATTTGATTATTTGATTTGCATACTATATAAAAATAATAAGTCATGTATTATAAGCAATAATAGTTATGATCATGTATTATAAGCAATAATAGTTTATGATCATCAATCATCATATATAATAAATAATCAAATAATATTGAAAAATAGTAATCAGATTTGAAGATCAAATATATAAACCTCCTTTATAATATTTAATTATTCAATATTTATTATTTATTAAATACTTATATTTTAACTTTGCTAATATGTATATTAGTTAATTTTTAAATATATATTTTTTAATTTAATATTTAATATGTTAAAATATTTATGTATTAATATTTATAAATTTATAATTTAAAATAATTTATGAATTTAAATTTTATAATTTTTTTGAATTTTAAAAATATTACAATTTGTTATGGAATTTAATAAATAATAAAATTAGCATAATTTTTTTTCTACAAGTATAATAAAAATAAAGTTAACTAAAATGTATTACTAATAATATGATAATCTCGAGGGGTGAAATTTTTATCTTTATAATTATAATTCTCTAATGTGTACGTTAGTTATTTTTCTTAATTTATTGTATTAAAAATATCTATTTATTAATATAAAATTTGAAATTTTTAAAGTTTTTTTTTTGTATGAATTTAACATCTTTTATTTATTTATGATTTTTTAAAATTTATAAAATATTAAATAAATAAATGTCATAATATTAATATAAAGATAAAATATGTCTTAAAAAAGATAAGATACTTAATATCTCATTTCATTAAACATATTCTTTTTTTTCTCTCCATATTAAAGTCACTCTTAACTATTCTCTCTTTTTAATAAAAATGATAATCTTAAGTCGTTGGATTAAATTAAAATCAGTGGTTAGAATTTAATATAAAAGTAAGGTTTAACACATTAATATGTCAATGGATCCTATCTTATGAGACATGATTCAATGACATTAGGTGTCCGACTTTACTTTTACAATTATTTTATGATTTTTAAATATCATGACTTTTCATTAAAAATATTACATTTATTTATTAGATATTTATGATTTATTAAATACTTTATATTTTAACTTTGCTAATATATATATTAGTTAATTTTTAAAGATTTATTATTATTTTTTTCTGAATTCCATATATTAAAAATATTTATGTATTAATATTTATAAATTTAGACTTTATTAAATAGTTTATAAATTTAAAATTTATAATTATTTTTGAATTTTGAAAATATTACAATCTGTTTGCTGAATTTAGAAAATAATAAAATTAACACAATTTTTTTCTACAAGTACAATAAAAATAAAAATAAATAAAATGTATTACTAATAATACGATAATCTTGTAAGGAGTCTGTTAGAAACATAAGAAGGTGATTGAATTGTGTTTCTTATGTTTTTGAAAAATTTTCGCAAGCAGTTATCTTTTTGCAAAGGATTCGACGTATATTGGAGAGATAAAAACACAGAGCATGAGATCCAGTTGCTTGGATACACGCTAAACCGTTTTCTTAAGAAAAGACGTTAAGAAACACTTTCAATTCGAACGTTAATTATAAATAAATTAAAAACAAGAGTAAGGGAGAGAAGATAACACAAGGTATTTATCCTAGTTCACTCTTAACCCAAGAGCTTTATCAACTATAACAAACCTTTGTTACAACAAGTATTCAACACCTCTTCAGGCACAAGTATTCAACACCTTTTCAGGCAAAACCAAGTATTCTTTTACAGACAAGCCTCTTCAGGCTCAAGGAGATTATTTTGAAAAGGTTTTTAGTCTAAGACTAACTCACTATATGTGAAAGTATGACACTTTAGATCTTATAACTCTGAATATAAAAACTCTTCACAGAGAGTGATTATGAAAGATTAAAACTCAAAGAAAGCTTTAGAGGTTTTGTATACTTGCTTTCTTGATTGCTTGTAAGCTTGTATAAAATATGTTCAAGTTCGGTAACATTGCTTCTTCAAGATTGAGGGTATTTATAGCCTTCAAGTCTTGAGCACTCTTTGATCTCTTCAACGATAGGTAAGAAAGCTGCTCTGAATGAGCATTAAATGCATAATCCCGTTGAGTTTTGATAGCTAGTTGAGAGCTTCTGAAAAGCAGAGTTGGTTATCAGATAGATAGTTGAAAGTAGAACTAAGAACTATTCCTTGTACCCGAAAGTAACTTTTGACAGTGACAAACTAGCTTCAGCGTTCAAGGGTACTAAGAAACAAAGATATTTTGTCTAAAGGATATTCCTTTTTACATGGTGAATAATAATTCAAATGTTTATTATTCTTTCACATTTTCGCGCTAAAAACATAACTTTCAGAAGAGTAAAAGCATTAGACTATTAAATATTACAGAGCGTGCTCCTTCCTACGTGTAGCACGGGCGTGCTACATATCTGGCACCGGCGTGCCGCACGAGAGCACGGGCGTGCTCCCTAATACGCACGGTCGTGTACATCTACACGGGCGTGCTCTTACATTGCACGACCGTGCTCAAAGTGCGGCCATTCCCAGAATTCAACTAGGAGCACGGTCGTGCTCCCTGTTTAGCACGGGCGTGCTGATCGCGTGACAGTGCTGTTCTGGGCAGCGATTAATAGGTTAAGTAATTTAACCAAAAGACCCTAACACTCTCAAAAATCATCCCTAGGTTCAAGACTAATCCATCAACATAAAAACATCACCTATTATTGATTCATGTCTTATGAATATTTTTGGGGAACAGAAGTCCCTTTATCATTTAACCAATTGAAATCATAATTAACCAATTTTAGGGATATAGTAGCAGGTTCATCATCAAACAACCATTCAGCCATCAATCATCATATACAACAATTTCAACAACAATCATGATATAAACATGCCACCAATTATCAACATAACAGCAACGCGTATAATATTGGCATGTAGCAACAAATACATACAGCAATAGACATGTTAACAAACAACATACAATTAACTTCGGGGTCATGAGAACCCCTCATCTTACACTACCCCCACTGCCTAGTTGTTATATTATCCTTCTCCCCATACCTGGTTTGATAGTTGCAGCAACGGTAACCCCAAACAACAACTGGTCACGTCCTCCCAAGTGGCTCAGTCTGTATCCAAGCCTTGGTCAACTAAAACATTAACCCAATCAGTTTCTATTCCAATAACATGAAAAGAAACTAAGAAAGGAGGAGAACGTTACATAAACAACTGGCACAGGTGTACCAAAGACTTACCAAAGGTCTTCAAAACTCCAATACACAGAAAGATTGATGGAGGTAGGAAACGAGGTAGGTCTGGCCGCACTAGGGTAGTAGCAGCCACCAAATGTGGGTTAAATTGCAAACCGTCAGTTCCTATGCGATTATATAATCTGCCCACATGGCACGGCCGTGCTTTCTTTCGGCACGGGTGTGCCGAACTTAGCGTCAGTGAGACGCGATTCGCACGACGACACGGCCGTGCTGGAAATCAGAACGGGCGTGCCAAAGTTCAAGAAAGGGACTTTTAAGCCAAAAATTCCACTTAGTCTGTAACCAACAATTATAGCTTAATCAAACAAACTTAAATATCCAAACAAGCTTGTATAAAAAAAATATATTTAACGAAAATCAGGGTGTTACAATTCCACCCCCTTATAAAAATTTTGTCCTCGAAATTTCTACATACCTTGATTGAAAAGGCATGGATATGCTTCCATCATCTTACTCTCCAGCTCCCAAGTAGTACTTTCCTCAGTAACCCCGCTCCAAATAACTTTGACCAAAGGAATCTCCTTGCCTCTTAGCTGCTTCACCCTCCTATCCTCGATTCGAAGGGGTAGTATCTCAAAAGTCAAGTTCTCCTTCAACTGTATCTCATTGGGTACTATCACGTGACTAGGGTCATGGACATACTTTCTGAGTTGGGACACATGAAAGACACTGTGAAGGTTGGACAATAATGGTGGTAAAGCTATCTGGTAGGCGACTTCATCGACTCTTTTTAAGATTTGGTAAGGACCAATGAATCTAGGAGTAAGTTTCTTTGCTTTCATCACTCTACCAACCCCAGTTGTCGGGTTAACTCTCAAGAACACATGATCACCTTCCTTGAATTCGAGCGCCTTCCTCCTTTTGTCATGGTTGCTCTTTTGCCTACTTTGTACCACTCTCATCTTCTCCTGAATCATCATTATCTTTTCTGTTATCTCCTGTACTATCTTTGGTCCCAACACCACATTATCACTAGGTTCATTCCAACACAAGGGTGTCCTACATCTCCTCCCATACAGAGCCTCATAAGGTGCCATCCCAATACTGGAATGGAAGCTGTTGTTGTAGGTGAACTCTATCAAGGGCAAAAACCTGTCCCAACTGCCTGACTGCTCTAACACACAAGCTCTCAACAAATCCTCTAAGGACTAGATGGTCCTCTCAAACTTCCCATCAGTCTGTGGGTGATACGTTGAACTTAGCCTAAGCTTTGTCCCTAAAGCATTCCGCAAACTATCCCAGAACCTAGAGGTAAACCTAGGGTCTCTATCTGATACTATGCTAGAGGGCATACCATGAAGCCTAACTATCTCTCTGATGTATAACCTAGCCAACTTCTCTAAAGGATACTCCATATTCATCGGAATGAAATGGGCAGACTTAGTCAATCTATCCACAACAACCTATATAGCCTCAAAACCAGCTGGAGTCCTAGGGAGTCCAGACCCAAAATCCATAGATATGCTATCCCACTTCCGTTCTGGGATGCTCAAAGGGTGCAACTTACTTGAAGGCTTTTGGTGTTCTATATTGGCTTTCTGACACACTAAGCACACATACACAAACTCAGCCACATCCTTTTTCATCCTAGGCCGCCAAAACATGCGCTTAAGATCCTTGTGCATCTTGGTGGCACCTGGGTGCACACTCAACCCACACCTATGTCCTTCCTCAAGGATCAACTTCCTAAGCTCAGGAACATTTGGTACACACACTCTATCTTAAAACCTCAAAATCCCATCACTTCCATCTCTAAAGCTAAGGTTTCTACCCTGAGCAAGCAATTCCCGCTGGTCTAACAGAAACTTATCTGACATCTGACCCTTTCTAATCCTATCCATCAAACTGTTGGTAACCTTCAAGGTTCCAAGACTAATACTCTTAGGAGTAACCTCACAAGCCAAACTAAGGTTTCTAAACTCCTCAATCAGATCCATCTCCCTAACCATCAAAGCAGAGACATGTAAGACTTTCCCACTAAAGGCATCTGCCACTACATTGGCCTTTCCTGGGTGGTAGGTCAACTCAAAATCATAATCCTTAAGGAATTCCATCCACCTGCTTTGCCTCATATTTAATTCCTTCTGGTCAAAAAGGTATTTCAAACTCTTATGATCACTAAAGACCTCAAACCTCGCTCCATAAAGATAATGCCTCCTGATCTTTAAAGCAAAAACCACAGCTCCTAACTCTAGATCATGGGTAGGGTAGTTCTTCTCATGAGTTTTCAACTGTCTAGAGGCGTAAGCCACTACCTTACCATTCTGCATCAACACACCACCTAAACCTTGCTTAGAAGCATCGCAGTAAACTACAAAAGGTTCGCTAGGGTCTGGCAAAACTAACACCGGTGCTAATGTCAACCTATCCTTAAGAGTTTGGAAACTCTCCTCACACTTAGAGTCCCACACAAACAACTGTCCCTTCTTGGTGAGATGGGTGAAAGGTAAAGCTATCTTAGAGAAACCTTCTATAAACCGTCTATAATACCCAGCTAACCCCAAGAAACTCCTAATCTCAGTCACAGACTTCAGTGCTTCCCACTGGAACACCGACTCAACCTTAGTTGGGTCTACTGCTATGCCACCCTTAGAGATGACATGCCCTAAAAAGCTCACTTCCTCTAACCAAAACTCACACTTAGACAACTTAGCGTACAACTGTCTTTCCTTAAGGGTCTGCAAAACAACCCTCAAGTGCTCCTTATGTTCCTCCTTGGTCTTGGAGTACACTAAGATGTCATCTATGAACACCACCACAAACTCATCCAAGTAAGGGTGAAAGGTCTTGTTCATGTAGTCCATGAACACAGCAGGAGCATTGGTCACACCAAAGGGCATAACCAAGTACTCATAGTGACCATATCGCATCCTAAACGCTATCTTCGGGATGTTCTTAGACTTAACCAGAATCTGATGGTACCCTGACCTCAAATCTATCTTAGAAAAGACGCAAGCGCCTATCAACTGGTCCATGAGATCATCAATCCTAGGGAAAGGATACCAGTTCTTAATGGTCACCTTGTTGAGCTGCCAATAGTCGACACACAATCTCATACTGCCATCATTCTTCTTCACCAACAACACAGGTGCTCCCCAAGGCACTAGTGGAAAATACACTTTTAACATCTGTTAATGAAAAACATATGTTAAAAATGGACGCGGTGGCAAGCTTGTAAATAAATGGTGCATGGAGTACACTTTTAAAATCAGTTCCTTAAAAACCGATGTCAAAACTGGAGGCTCGGTGGCAATCCAGTAAATATGGAATGGAGGGAAGAAACTTTTAACATCGGTTGTATGGAAACCGATGTTAAAAGTCAACTTATAACATCGGTTGCTTTACAGCCATCAATTTATAACATCGGTTGCTTTACAACCGATGTTAAAAGTGACTTTTAACATCGGTTGCGGATACAACCGATGTTAAAAGTTTCTCCCTCCACAAGCTATTTACAAGATTGCCGCCGCATTCATAGTCACTTATAACATCGGTTGTATTTGCAACTGATGTTAAAAGTCACTTTTAACATCGGTTTCTTTACAACCGATGTTAAAAGTTTCTCCCCACCACTGGCTATTTACAGGATTGCCACCGCGTCCTAACTTTTTAACATCGGTTGTTAGGGAATCGATGTTAAAAGTCAATTTGTAACATCGATTTTTTGAACAACTTATGTTAAAATCCACTTTTAACATCAATTTTTTGAACAAACGATGTTAAAAGTTATTAAAATGTATAACGCTAACATTCTCAAACCCTCTCAGTCTGGCGCCCTAACATTTCAACGTTACAGTGTTCTCAGTCCCGCGACCTACTTTTCTCTTCTCTTCACCGACCGCCTTCTCCTCCGTTCGTGAGCCACCGTAGAACCACCACAATCATTTCCTCTGCGCAAAGGTACGTAACTCTCTCTTCCCTATTTTTATTTGCTAAAGCCCTCATTTTCTAAATACAATTTTTGCTAATATTTGCTCAGAACCATCGCAACTGAACCACCCCAAATCCCTCTCTTCTACAACTGACCACCGCAACTAAACCACCCCAACTCCCCTCTATTTTACTTGGTAAGTCCTCTCCTTTATTTCCCTTCTACTTGGTAATCCTTCTATGTTAGTTAGTGTTTAGCATTGTCTCTGTTTTAATGATTTGAATATTTTATGAAATAAAGAAATGCATTTTGAGTTTTTTTTAAACTTAAACACTTTGATCTTACAAATTGAGCAAAGACTTTTAGGCTTTACTTATAAAATCTCAATAGTCGAGGGGTTTGGGTTCTTTTAAAAAGTTAGGTCATCTGGATTGGTTTGATCAATAGTCAAGGGGTTTAGATTCTATTATAGGACTTAAGGTTTAGGCCTATAATTTCAAATACTGCTCTTTGAGAGTCTCCCCTCTTGTGCTCATATTGTATAAATGTGTGTATATCTACAGAACATGGATATGGACCATAGTTGGATGGTTAGTAGACACACAAGTGATGAGTATCGGGAGGGAGTGAAGAGTTTCTAGAATTTTCTCAAAGAGTTTCTATAATTTCTAGATTCTATTATAGGACTTAAGGTTTAGGCCTATAATTTCACATACTGCTCTTTGAGAGTCTCCCCTCTTGTGCTCATATTGTATAAATATGTGTATATCTACAGAACGTGGATATAGACCGTAGTTGGATGGTTGGTAGACGCACAAGTGATGAGTATCGGGAGGGAGGGGAAGAGTTTCTAGAATTTGCTCAAAGAAATCTTCCTAATAGTAATGGAAGATTTAATTGTCCTTGTGTTAGATGTTTGAATATGAGGAAATGTGAAGTTAAGCAAATACGTGATCATCTTATTTGTGAAGGGATTTGCAAGAGTTATACAAGATGGATATGACATGGTGATGACTTGTTAAACATGCCAAGTGTGTCCCAAAGTGAAGAAGTTGATATAGATATGGAGGACGATCGACTAGAGGACATGATCCGTGATATTGGACAAGAGTCATTTCAGCGAGCACGTGTGTATGATACTTTGTGCAGTGATGCGGATAAGCCTTTATATCCGGGGTGCAGTACTTATACACGGTTGTCGGCAGTCTTAAAATTGTTCAGTGTGAAGGCGAGAAATGGGTGGAGTGATAAAAGCTTCACCGAATTGCTTGAGTTGTTTAAGAACATGCTTCCAGAAGGCAACACACTGCCAGACCGTAACTATGAGGCAAAGAAGATACTCTGTTCGATGGGTATGGAGTGTAAGAAGATACACACATGCCCTAATGATTGTATACTATACAGGGGTGTGTATGAAGGGATGCACGACTGTCCCAAGTGTGGGGTATCACGTTACAAAGTGAAGGATGGTGATTCTAGTTGTGATGTGATCACAAAGGGTCCCCTTGCAAAGGTGTTGTGGTATCTTCCAATAATTCCAAGGTTCAAGCGATTGTTCGCTAATGTAAATGACGCAAAGAACATTAGATGGCATGCAGATGAGAGGAAATGTGATGGAATGCTTCGCCATCCGGCTGATTTTGTGTAATGGGAAAGAATTGATAGTTTGCTTCCGGATTTCAGAAATGAGCCAAGAAACCTTAGGCTTGGACTTGCTACAAATGGAATGAATCCGTATGGTACCTTAAGTAGTATCCATAGTTCATGGCATGTTCTCCTCGTAATTTACAATCTACCTCCTTGGTTGTGCATGAAGCGCAAATACATGATGTTATCTATGATGATTTCGGGCCCAAAACAACCAGGAAATGACTTAGATGTTTATCTGACTTAGATGTTTATCTAAGTCCCTTGATTGAAGACTTGAGAAAGCTGTGGGTGGAAGGCGTTGATGTGTTTGATGGCCATTACAAAGAGACTTTCAAGATGCGTGCCATGTTATTTTGCACCATCAATGACTTTCCAGCATATGGGAACTTGTCCGGGTATAATGTTAAGGTGCATAAAGCATGCCCTATATGTGAAAAAGGCACATGCTTCACACAATTGCAACATGGAAGGATGAAAATTTACCTTGGGCATCGGAGATTTCTCAGACGTGATTACCCATATCGTAGATTGAAAAAAGCTTTCAATGGATTCCAAGAGAATGGAATTGCTCCGACGGCCTTTAATGGAGAGAAAGTTTATCAAAGGGTGAAGGACATTAATGTTATGTTCGAAAAGGCCCAAAAGAATGCTACTGAGAAAAACATATGGAAGAAGAGGTCGATCTTCTTTGATCTTCCATGCTGGTGCAAACATGATGTTAGACACTGTATTGATGTCATGCATATGGAGAAAAATATGTGTGATAGTCTAATCGGAACGCTTCTCAACATTCAGGGCAAGATAAAGGATGGTGTGAATGCTCGTCTAGATCTGGTTACGATGGGTATACGAGAGCAGTTAGCTCCACAGCCAAAGAATGGTAAACGGACATAATTGCCTCCAGCATGTCATACTTTGTCAAAAAAAGAGAGAACAAGTTTTTCTGATTGTCTACGGGGCGTCAAAGTGCCACAGGGTTACTCTTCAAATGTCAATAGGCTTGTCTCAAATGATCTCAAATTGGTTGGCTTAAAGTCTCATGATTGCCATGTCTTGATGCAACAACTACTACCAGTGGCTATTCGTGGTATTGCTCCTAAAAATGTTAGACATGCCATAACTAGGTTGTGCTCATTCTTCAATGCTATATGTAGCGAAGTCATTGACCTCCAGAAGTCGGATGAGTTGGAAGATGAGGCTGCTATAATGTTATGCCAATTGGAGATGTATTTTCCTCCTTCATTTTTCGACATCATGGTTCACTTAATTGTTCATCTAGTGAGGGAGATTAGATTATGTGGTCCCGTTTATTTAAGGTGGATGTACCCAGTTGAGCGATACATGAAGATCTTGAAAGGGTATGTGAAGAATCCACACCGTCTTGAAGCATCTATTGTTCAAAGGTACGTTGCAGAAGAAGCTATTGAGTTTTGTCAAGACTACCTTTCAAAAGTGGAGGCTATAGGGATTCCTAAGCCTTGTCATGAGGGAAGATGTGCCGGTAAGGGTACACGAGGTATAAAGGTTAATAGCAAGGCTCGGGAGGAAGTATTTCAAGCTCATTGGCATATATTGAATAACATTGATGAGGTTGCAACTTACTTATGTGCTCACAAACAAAAGGTCAAGGAAGAAAACCCTAGAAGGAATGAAAAATGGTTGTTGAACCATCATAACAAGACTTTTGTAGCCTAGTTTAAAGAAAAAATTACGAATGATCATACTGCTTCCGATACATTACAATGGCTAGCACAGGGGCCACGTCTTGAAGTCATATGTTGGAGTGGATATGATATCAATATGTTTTCCTTCTATACAAAGTCCCAAGATGACAAGAGTACCATGCAAAACAGCGGGGTTATGATCGTATCTGAGTCGATGCACTTCTCTAGTTCAAAAGATACAAATCCCATTATGGCATCGAAATCTTACTTTGGAGTCATTGAAGAGATTTGGGAGGTCGATTACACTAAATTTCAAGTGCCTGTTTTTAAGTGTAAGTGGGCTGATAGTAACAGTGGTGTGCAAACTGAAGAATTAGGATTTACATTGGTAGACCTTGACAAAGTAGGTCATACGGAAGAGCCTTTCATCATGGCTTCCCAATCAAAACAAGTGTTTTATATCAATGATCCTTCTAACAAAAGGTGGTCAGTTATTCTCCAAGGAAAAAACATGTATAATGGTATCCATGAAAATCAAGATTCAACTCTGATATTCCAGAAACTCCTTCTTTCTCAACACGGATGCCTATTTTCGTTGAGGAAAATGTAGTGGACGATGTACTTATCACTCGTGATGATCATCATGAAGGGATATTGATCTAAACTTGACCATAGTGTAAGTTATGTTTAAATTAAAGCAGTCTTATTTTTATATATACATCATGTAAGTTATGTTTTTTTATTTATTCATGTTTAAGTAGGCTTATTTTTATTTATCCATGTTAAAGTAGGCTTATTTTTATATATCCACAGTGTAAGTTATGTTTTTTTTATTTATCCATGTTAAAGTAGACTTATTTTTATTTCTCCATATTAAGTTAGACTTATTTTTATTGATCCATGTTAAAGTAGGCTTTTTTATCCATGTTATAGTAGACTTATTTTTATTTATCCATTCTTATATACTAACCTAATTTATTACTTTTTGTCTAAATAGGCATACATGACTGATCCAGCAGGCATTCCTCCTTCTCCTTCACATAGCGGGTCAGGTGGTGCACACCCCAAAAAAAAGGGTAGTTCAGCCACAAAGTTAAAATCGTTGGCCCTGAGTCGTTGCGGTGATCAGCGGCTTCCGGTTGAGTTTGATACATATGGGGGGTCATAGGGTCGAATGCTGACAAATTCATCGGTTTTGTGGCCCTGGAAGCTCGAAACAGGGTTAGCATTCTGATTGAGGAATGGGCTCAGGTACCGAGTATGGTGAAGGATCAAATTTGGTCTTCAATCTTGGTATTTTACTTTTATCCTCTCTACTTGTATCTAAATTGTATTTACTTATATTATTATCATATTCTAATATTTCCTCCATTTTGTTTTGTACTATAGTTGACCTTTGATGTCCCGAATACTCCTGAATGTAAGAAGAAATGGCTTTCTTTTGCCGCGAAGCGGTGGACAGGGTTCAAGACCTATTTGGTCAATAAATATATTTTTGAGAATAAAGACGACAAATCTCCACTTGACACATACTCTTTCATTGATAAGGGGACGTGGGATAGGTTTGTTGTGAACCGACAAGACCCTGCCTTTCTCATTAGTTTCCCGTTATATTTTTTATAATAGGCCTATCTAATTTATTTATTTAATTGAATTGAGTATGTGTTATTTGTAACAGGAAAAAAGGAAAAAGGCCAAGGAAATCCAGAAAAACAATGTACACCCACACCATATGTCTCGTGGTGGGTATCGTATGGTCCGGAAGAAGATTACGGAGGAGAAGCTGAAAAAGAAGCAAGAAGAGGCCAAAAAGAAGCAATAAGAAGGTGGAGCTGATGGAAAAGCCGAAGCCGATAGAGAATCAGTTGTTAATCCTCCATCTCCACCCCAACACCATGAAACATGGATGGAAGCCCGAAAGACAAAATCAGGAGATTATAAAGCCAAGCCCACATGCATTGTCACTGAAAAGATTGTAAGTAATTAATAGATTGCTTCTACTTGTAATTAATAAAGTTAAGTAAACACTATCTTATACATATTTTGTGAATTTCCCCCTTATAGACATCGCTGGTGGAACAAAGCTCGCAAGGATCGTTCGTTCAACATGGACGTTGGGATATCCTGAGCACTGCCCTAGATAAAGATGACCACTCTAGCTTTGTAAAGGGTGTTGGAGGGCTAGTGGGCATTCGACAATATCACGGACGACGAGTCCATGTTAGAAGCCGAATTAGCAGCGACAAGCGGGAAAGCATTAAGGAGGAGCTTAAAAGAGAGATGTTTCTGGAGCTTATGGAATCATTCATAAAGGAGATGTCATCTAGGGGGCTTACATTTTCCCAACAAAGCCCAATGAGCCAACCTTCTCAGCATGTGAGCACAGTGGGGAGCTGTGAGGATGCACATAAGCCAGTTGAGATACCTTTATCTCAGATATTCATATTAATCATTTAATTACTTATGTCTTATTTATTTACAAATGACATTACTTAACTAATGCCTTATATTTGTTGTTTAGAACATTGATAAAAAGGCATGGCCGTCTTTTGCTGTGTCGAAGCCAAGATCGAATGTAGCTCTTTTGGCCGCATTTGCTGTGGATGCGCTGGAAAAAGAGTTTGTTATTCCCTTGGAACACGAAGGCCTTGTGACTTGCTAGCCTTTTTTTCCTCTGGGAAGGATATAGGTGACATATGTCTGTCTGTTAATTGGCTAGCCAATACCGTTCTAAGTATGTGGTGCACGTAAGTACACTGTTGACATGCATCTTAGGTATTTTAATTCTATAATTTATTTCAATGTCTTAGGTATTTAACATTATTTTATTCCAATATCTTAGGTATCTTCATCGCTTATGTATTGAAAGAGGCAACCAGAATATGTATGGATTCTTAGACCCAAGCGTAATTCAGAGAAATTATTGCACTAATGGGGATGCGATGAAGACATACATCCTGAAGCTACTTGGTCCGACAAAGAAAGATATTTATCTAGCACCAATACGTAGGAGTGGCCATTGGCAGTTGCTCATACTTCATCCTAGCCAGCATTGCGTTGTCTTCTTATGTTTGTTTCACTATAGTCCGACATCTGAATTGAAAGATGCGATTGACATATATGCTTTAATTTAATTTGTAATTCAAATTGCTTTTGCTTTATTACATGAACATAATAGACGTTATTATTATTTTTAATCAGAGAGCTATGGTTGCATGTAGCATGGCTTGTGCAAATGACAAAAGTAAGCCATCCAAGTCAAAAAGAAAGCCTGAATGGATTATCCCACTCGTAAGTAATTTATTATTTCTAACAAAAAATTTATAACAGTAATTATTATTATATTAGTACTGTACTTGATATTCAATTTCATATTGCCTTGTAGTCTCGTAGACAAGCTGACGGCTGGGAGTGTGGATATTACGTGATGAAACATATGTTGAATGTGGTCTCCGCCACTATTATTGACGGATGGCAACAGGTAATAAATATACAGTTTTGCACAAGTTAAATTATATTTTGTTTTGGTTAATGAGTTAATATTGAGTTTATTTAAACTTATGCAGGCTTTTGACGATCAAACTCCACTGGATAAAGAGGAGATGAAAGACCTGAGGGATCGTTTTGCTAATTTCTTTTATGAGTATACTAGGGAGCATAATATAGATTGCATATGATTTTTGCACTTGTATGTATTGCATGTGACACATTTTGGACTTATGTTATTGCACTTATAACACTGTATGTATTGTGCATATAATTTAGTTTAGTTATTCTGGACTTGTGTAACTGTAATATTGTAATTCTGGAGTAATGTATGAGTTATATGTTTGAATCTGTTTCTCGTCTTATGTTGTGTACTGAATTGTGGATGATATACTGATTGATATGCAGGGGTGGGAAAAGAACTATATATGTAACCCACCATTTTAAAAAAAAAAATTTACTTTTAACATCGGTTGTTAGCATAACCGATGTTAAAATATCACTTTTAACATCGGTTGTAGACATAACCGATGTTAAAATGTCACTTTTAACATCGGTTGTAGCTATAACCGATGTTAAAAGTGATCTTTTAACATCGGTTATGCTGACAACCGATGTTAAAAGTTTGATGACCAGAGCACTTCTCAGACTTGCGACCTTACTTTTGTATTAACCGATGTTAAAAGTAAATTTTTAACATCGGTTGACAACCAATGTTAAAAGTCGCACTTTTAACATCCCTTGAATTAACGTCGCCTCCTTAACCAATGTTAAAAGTGATTTCTATACTAGTGAGGAGATACACTGGGCCTAATAAACTTCTTTTTCATGAGGTCCTCTATTTGTGCTTTCAACTTGGCTAGCTCTAGAAGAGACATTCTATAAGGGGCTATGGAGATTGGCCCGGTTCCAGGCACTAAATCTATGGAGAACTCAACATCTCTCTCTAAGGGTAAGTTATAAACATCCCCCGGAAACACTTCAGGAAAGTTCTGCACAACAGGCCCACTTCCAACATCAGGATGGCTCTCTAATTCCAGGGAAGCTAACATCATGTATATCTGGGCTTCGTCTTTCATCGAAGCTTTCACTTGGTTGGCAGAAAGAAAGGTCGGATTCTTAAACTCCGTAGGAGTGCCAAAAACTAAGATCTTATCAAAACAGTTTAAAAGGACATGGTTAGAAGATAACCAGGCCATACTAAGAATAACATCAAGGTCTTTCAAAGGTAGAAATACAAGATCAACAACAAAAGCTCTACTATTAATAACAATATGACAGTTCTTGCATGCATAAGAAGTGAGAACAGGTTTGTTCGTAGGTGTAGAAACAATCAGATCATAGTCAAGAAAGGTAACAGGCAATTTCAAACTCTTGACCCTATCATGCGATATAAACGAGTGTGTAGCACCCGAATCATACAATACAGTTAAAAGAGTCCCATGAATTAAACACATACCTTGGATCAAGTCATCGGACTCGGAGGCCTCAACTCCACTAAGGGTAAAGACTCTCCCAGTGGTCTTCAATCGGTTGGCCTGGGACTTCTGACTCTTGTTAGCACTAGGAGGCTCTGACTTGGCTCCTTCACAATTCCAGCTGATATGTCCTCGCTTGCCACATTTGAAGCAGATAACCTGAGGTTCCTTGCACTGGGTGGTGAAGTGGTCGTATTTGCCAGACCTGGTGCACATCATGGGTTTAGAGGCATAAAAATTCCCGCCTCTGAACCTATCCTGAGAAAACGGTGGCTTCCCGCCATTTTGCTTGAAGTCTCGACCGGTAGGAACATGATGTTGCTTGCCTTTATCTTTCTATTCATTCTTCTTGCTGCTTTGGCCATCTGAACTCCTGAAACTAGCCACTCTGGACTTGTAAGCATCCTCATAGATTCTGCACTTGTTAATCAAAGTTGGAAACACTCTGATCTCCTGGTAACTAATTGCCTACTTGACCTTTGGTTGGAGTCCATCTTCAAATTTCACACACTTGGAGAGCTCATCCGCCATATACTGATATGGGGTGAAGTATCCTGCCAGCTCCTCAAACTTTGCTGAATATTCCCCGACAGACATACTACCCTGCTTTAGCCCCAAAAATTCCATCTCTTTCTTATCAGGGATGTCAGCAAGAAAGTACTTCTCTAAAAACCACTGCCTGAACATGGCCTAAGTGACCGCAGTACCCTCAGCTTGCCTCTGGCGGCAGTTCTCCCACCAATGCTCAACCTCCTCGTTGAGCATGAAGGTAGCAAAAATAAGCCGCTACTGGTCATTACAGTCCATGGCCCTAAAGATCTTTTCAGTCTCTCTCAGCCACAGCAAAGCTCCTTCGGGGTCATAAGCTCCTCTGAAAGACGGTGGATTGTTCCGTTGGAACTTGTCAAGACCCTGAAACTCTGCTGGTCTACCCTGATTATTATTGGCTTGCCCTATTAAATTGGCAAGGTGTACCAACGCATCCGCAATAGCCTGATCATTCCTGCCTCTACCTGCCATGAGTTCCTGTACACGTTCAAGGTAACTCTTAGATACATAAACTCATGTGGGCAAAAGCTACATGCTCTTAACTTATAACATCATTGCCTATACAAGTATAGACAATACAAACAAGATAATACAAATGAGAGCACACAACAGACTCATACCACGGCTTGATAGGACAGACCGGCTCTGATACCACTAAATGTGACACCCTTCTACCCCGCATTTTATATAAACATTAAATATAAATATAAATAATAATAATAATAATAATAATAATAATAATAATAATAATAATAATAATAATAATAATAATAATAATAATAATAAATGATGTGCAAATAGAAATAAAATATGCAACCTTTTATTAAAAAGGTTCACGGGTAGGAAAGGTACCACGTGAACTAATTCTCAATACATGGAAAATATTAAATCAAAACTTAGAATAATAAAGAAAACATCAACATAAATAAACCTAACCCCGATGTCACAATTCAGAGCTGTTACAACCATTCCGGAATATCCTCGGAATACAACAGAGAACTAAAGCAAATAAAACAACTATACTAAGAACCCTAACTATGAGTGGTGGCTCCTCAAAGTCACTCCTCTTCGGGATCCTAGCATAAACCAAACATACCAAACAAGAAAACAAAGAATAGGGAGTAAGGAAACATGTAAACACAACAGCATGGAGATAGGAATAAGATGATGATACATCATGACATAGCAACAGTCATAAGCATACACTTACACATATAAACATTATCTCCACATAATCAATCAACCAATATGCTATATGATGCAATGCAACACTACTCCACTACTTCATCAATGCATGTGGATCCAACTAACTCAGGAAGAACAACTTTGGAGTTACATATCCACATTGGCCACTAAAGGCACCAACGCCGGTAGTCCACCAAACCATGGGTGAACCCCTTGGATAGCCAATGTATCAAACCATGGATGCCTCATCACAGGGGGCCACGGTTCACCAAACCTTGGGTGAACCAACCGTGGATGGCTAGATCGCCGTACTCTAGGACGACCTCCCCTATTTTGAACTTCCCCCAACTAACATCTCCAATGCGATGCATGAACACAACAACAAACAATGGGCAACCGCCACCTCCGCTTGGGCCACTAAAGGCACCCAAGAATATCATCCTCAACATTGGGCCACTAAAGGCACCCAATATAACATCGCAATATTGGACTACTAAAGGCATCCAATCACATCAAGATTGGACCACTAAAGGCATCTAATTACATCAACATTGGACCACTAAAGGCATCCAATTACATCATCATGCGGTAACCCCTCGGGCACCGACTTAACCAACTCATCGTTCCTCAACATCTTAATTATTATATAATTAAATTATCTATCTTCATCATTGGTTTGGTGTATTATTCTATCATTATTGAAAACATTAGGATTAAAACCCCTATTAAACCGTAAGCTTTAGATTCTGACCAGAGGGGTGGCACGGGCGTACTGCACGAGAGCACGGGTGTGCTCCCTCCTACGTGTAGCACGGGCGTGCTACATATCTGGTACGGGCATGCTGCATGAGAGCACGGGCGTGCTTCCTAATACGCACGGCTGTGCACATCTGCACGGGCGTGCTCCTACGCTGCACGACCGTGCTCAAAGCGCGGCCATTCCCAGAATTCAACAGGGAGCACGGGCGTGCTCCCTGTTCAGCACGGCTGTGCTGATCGCGCGACAGTGCTGTTCTGGGCAGCGATTAACAGGTTAAGTAATTTAACCAAAAGACCCTAACACTCTCAAAAATCATCCCTAGGTTCAAGACTAATCCATCAGCATAAAAACCTCACCTATTATTGATTCATGTCTTATGAATATTTTTGGGGAACGGCAGTCCCTTTATTATTTAACCAATTAAAATCCTAATTAGCCAATTTCAGGGATATAGCAGCAAGTTCATCATCAAACAACCATTCAGCCATCAATCATCTTATACAACAATTTCAACAACAATCATGATATAAACATGCCACCAATTATCAACATAACAGCAACGCATAAAATATTGGCATGTAGCAACAAACACATATAGCAATAGACATGTTAACGAACAGCATACAATTAACCTCGGGGTCATGGAAACCCCTCATCTTACACTAACCCCACTGCCTAGTGGTTATATTATCCTCATCCCCATACCTGGTTTGAAGGTTACAGCAACGGTAGCCCCAAACAATAATTGGTCACGTCCTCCCAAGCGGCTCAGTCCGTATCCAAGCCCTGATCAACTAAAACATTAACCCAATCAGTTTCTAATTCGATAACATGAAAAGAAACTAAGAAAGGAGGAGAACGTTACCTAAACAACTGGCACAAGCGTACCAAAGACTTACGAAAGGTCTCCAAAACGCAACAAGATTGATGGAGGTAGGAAACGAGGTAGGTTTGGCCGCACTAGGGTAGTAGCAGCCAACAAATGAGGGTTAAATCGTAAACCCTCGGTTCCTGTGCGATTATACAATCTGCGCAGATGATACGACCATGCTCTCATTCAGCACGGCTGTGTCGAACTTAGCATCAGCGAGATGCAGTTCGCACGACGGCACGGTCGTGCTGCCTAACGGCACGATCGTGCTTGTGACTCAGCGGGTCACAAGACACGCTAACAACGGCACGGACGTGCTGGAAATCAGCCCGAGCGTGCCAAAGTAGCAGAAAGGGACTTTTAAGCCAAAAATCCAACTTAGTCCTTAACCAACAATCATAGCTTAATCAAACAAACTTAAATATTCAAACAAGCTTGTATAGAAAAAATATTTAACGAAAAGCAGGGTGTTACAGACATCGTATTGTTGTGTCGAGTTCCTCCTCCGAGTATGAGCATACGCGGGTTTATAGGCATACTCATGGGGAGGGACAGGGTAGCTTAGGGCATCCTCATCATTGATGGTGAGGGCCTGCCAATGCGTCTTTAGAGCTGTGTGGCGAGGTTTTTGATGTACTTTTGAGTGTTGGTTGGCAAGTGCTGGCAAGCTCTGAGGGTTCTTCCTTTTTGTGCTTTTGGATGTATCTTCAGTCTTTCATTTTTGTTCATACAATTTGTATATTTATGTACAACGCCCTGCTGATAGGGCTATGTTTATGCATGGTATCTTTATAGTTATTTTATTTGCGTTTACTTTGAAATGTTCGGCTATGCTTTCCGTATGATTGTATGATCTAAATGCGCTTGTTTCTGCTACGCTGTCTGAATACCACATTATCGCTTTAATACGGTTAGGCATAGTTTATAATAGGAGTTCGGGACTAATGGGATTATCCTTCTAAGTAAGGAGGGTCATCTCACTCAAGGCCTTATTGACTCATGCATAACAATGACAATGCTTACACAAAAGCATATGCGATAAAACAATGTCTATCCACCAGATAAACTTCAAGATTCACCAAGGTTCTCTTCCTTAGGATCTTCACGCATTTTAAGTGTTTTAAACTTTTATCCACTGGATAAATCTCGTTATCCCTTCGGGATTGAGCCATCACAAGACTATACAGTTGGACGATGTTCTCGGGTTGGACTCACCGTCCCGTCATCAAACTACAGTTCCAAACCAAAACGTTTCATATTTGTGTTTGTGTCTTATGATATATTTCACAAGTTCTAAATGTCTTATGAAGAAGGATTGAGAATCCTCTAGTTAAGTCTTAGATCCTTTTTAAGTTAGAGTGTACTTGTCTTTCAAGTAATGAAATACGTCTTGATTCACTAAAGTATTATGAATTGATTGTTGAATGAATCATCAATGGTATAACATATGGTCTTGTTTCACCATGTCCTATACTTTCTTATCTCTTTCTTTTACTTTAAGTTAATTACTCAACTTAGGGTTTTACACTTAGGAAAATCCTTAGCTTTGAGTTCAAAACTCTTTTGTAAAAAGGTGAGTACTTAACACTTATTTGTCTTGTACCTTGGCAAAGTGCCTTAATATTCAAATCTTATACTTTGAAAACATTTTTTCAAAAAGCTTTGTAGTTTCAATTAAATTTAAAGTTGAAAGTTGGGGTTTCATTAACTAAAGAAGAGAAATACTCTTAAGTCCAAACCCTTTTTAATCTTGAAATCATTTATACTAACTTGAAATTAAGTATTGTATTCAAATCAAATATCGGTTTTACATTCAAAACCTATTTAGTAACCGAATGTTACATAAGATTTTCTCAAAGTTGTTTGCTATTGAGAACATTTAATTTATTAATTTTCAAAACATCATTTGATTTAATTAAGCCATAACTTAAGATTAAAATACCTTTCCCTTGTTTTAAGGATCTCTTGAATGAATATAAGGTTATGTTTCATTCAAATAATGTTTCTTTCTTTTGCTTTGGTTTATCGTTCATTGATTCCATTTTAGAGTTGTAAAAGCATTTGAGTTTCAAATATTGAAGTTGGAAATCCCTTTTCATTTATGCTCTGGCTGAATCATTTACTGGGTTTAATGTGAAGATTTTACTTCACCAACATCCATCATGAGCAAGAGTAATCATTGACGCATCAACATGGATAGTAACATAGCAACCAATTCCAAAAATTCAACAACAAACCCGTATACAGAATTTTCAGCATTTCAAGCATCAACTTGTGACAAACAATTGGTTGACCAAACGAACTCGGATTTGAGCAAATGAGGACTCATTTGAAAGCTTAGGATGTCTACTTTTTGGCTACAAAATTTATTTTCACAAAAAGTAAGAATCCAAGACAGAAATGTATACTTAGATTGAAACAGATTTTCAAGGGTCAAATATCCATGATTTCATGATCAAAACAATTTTTGCAATCCAAGGTCTAGGTTGAGATAAAAACCCAAAATAACTCAAACAAGGTCAGATCCGAAAATCACATTTTCACAAATTCTTTTCAAAAAAAAGATGGAGGAACCCTAGGTTAGGGTTTTCCCACACATAAAAGCCATTTTAAACCATTCAAACACATCAATGAACACAAATTAAGCAATAAATAATTATTACATTATTGTTCATAGAGAACCATATAGACAAAGTGGCAAAACCCTTGGTTTAGGGTTTTCCCCAAACCAAACCCACAAACCATTTTCACCACCAATGTGGTGTGATGAGGTTCACTCCCCCATTACCTTAATGAAGATCTTTAGGATGAGAAAAAATCCAAGCTCCAAGAACAAGGAGAGGCCAAAACCTATAGAAAGAAAAGAACAAGGTTTTGAAACTTGTTTTGTAAAGATCATGAACTAGAAGAAATTGACTCATGATTTAAAGTAAGGAAATGAAGAGAAAATGAAGATCAAAGCTTATCCAAGGAAGAAAACTTTGAAGATCAAGATGGTGTTCTTGAAGGTCAAGAACAAAGTCCTCCAATCAAGAAATTTTCTTCACCATAGTTGTTTAGAGATCAAGACTAGAAGAACTATGGTCTTAGAAATTAAAAATGAAGTTTGGATGATGAATTTTAGAGGGGGCCGAATAGAGAGAGTAAGAGACATAAGAGAGGATTTGAAGAACTTAGAGAAAGTGAGCTTTTGATCTTTGAGATATAAAATGATAAGTGTTTTTGGTGTTGTAATAAGCTCTTGGTCGTGTGGCCTATTATCATGGAGTCCAAAAATTAGTTGATGTGTTTATGACTAATAATTTGATTATGTGTAAGCAAAAGGATGGTCAAGATCAAACAAGGACAATGTGTTGTTGATCCCACACTTAAAGTAGCTAAGATTAACCCAAAATGGTTAAATTAGCTTTCTCCATAAAAGGTAAGGATGATAGGTTATTAACCAAAGGTTAATATGGTGTAGGAAAACGCGAAAAGTAGTCATGAACTACTCCCGGCTCTGGTCCAGATCAACTTCCCAGCCCCGGGCCAGATTACTTTTTGGCCCTGGCACGCATCCCAAGGTAAAGCGATCCCGATTAAAATAATAATTTTTTTACCGATTCCGACTCAAAACAGCATAACAGGCTCAGAACAATATTTTATGATTGTTAAGCTCATAATTAAAATTCAATTATGAATTTTCAATTATTAACTATTATTATGATTATATTTAATCAGATTGTGTTCTCAATCAAGTTATTCACACAAACAGTTAAAAGGCAGACGTAGGATTTTTGGGATGTTACAACTGTGTTGGAGCAGCTAGTGGTGGTGAGGGGAGCCGCATGGTGGTTGTGGTGGCGTTGAGCTCACGGTTGTTGAGTTCGTGATCTTTGCATCAATTGTTCTAAGGTGGGGGAAAAAATCACACCCGTCGAGGAGGCAAGAGTAGAGTAGAATACATTGATATGCGTAGGGGATCCTAAACCCTACTAGTGGTTGAGTATCCGACAACACCTAAGTCCACATTGGCAATTATCGTAAAAGTGGTACCCATATAGGGTTAGGCATTATAGGTTTATCCCTGTAGGTTGATACTACGTTGATTGAGGTCGTATGTTCAACATGCTCATATGCCTGCTATGATGTAACTATGGATGTGTGTTTTATCATGATTGTGATAAGGTGCTTTACTATGTCAATTAGTGATATTATGATAATATGCTTTGTTGCCTCATTGACGATATTATGCTGATATGCTAAGTGATAACATGATATTGCATATGTGAGTGTTAGTATGCCTAGGTGTGAGATAAGATCATTTGGTGGAAATAAGCTACTGTACTCAACCTAATGGAATGATTGAGGACTATGGATAGTCGTGAACACTCTGCTTGATAG
The DNA here is from genome assembly GCA_039655645.1 of Ammopiptanthus mongolicus. Classification (NCBI taxonomy): domain Eukaryota; kingdom Viridiplantae; phylum Streptophyta; class Magnoliopsida; order Fabales; family Fabaceae; genus Ammopiptanthus; species Ammopiptanthus mongolicus. The sequence goes on along the minus strand of CM077348.1, from coordinate 45,983,458 downwards.
GGAGTGTTAGTATTCACTGTGTCAGGTGACGAGGTTGAGTTACTAAGCTATTAATCGGAATGAGTCGTGAGGATTCATACTAGATTGCATTTTGTGGTGATGTGACAGCCACGTAGATCTTGGATTACGCGAGGTCAAACCTGAACCATAGATAGATGCTTGGTAGGTCTACTATGGGATTCTGAGATCTCCGACGACACCGGAACAACTATTCCTATCAAGAATGGGGAATAGTGTCACCCTGCTTGGTAGGGGGTGAGCATCCTGCTTGGTAGAGGATGTAATGTACTCGTGAGTGTAACCGACGCTGCTGCTCGGATGACGTTTTGACTTTCATCTTGCTTGGCAGGGGATGAGTATCCTACTTGGTAGGGGATACATTGTGAAGTAGGAATATGGTCGCGTCTTCATGTAAGGTCCATGTGCATGAGAGTGTGACACCAGTAGTTAAGTCCAATGAACCCCGAGGATGGTTGTTGTGATGATTGTGTGTGATTGTATTGTCAATGTTAACTGCTTTACCTTTATCTCTACTATATAATGAGATGTAGTTATTATCCCCTTTTTTGCTCTGTATTGTACGTTCTCTTATAATGGTGAGAATACCCAGTAGTGGAGCGAGATGGATTGCACTCCGTATGAGCCCGATGCAGGTGGGAGAGCCACAAACCCCAATCTTGGGATGTTCTGAGTGCTGCACAACGAGTACAAGTGGGGAGTTCCCGTCATCAAAGCCGAAGAGGAGCGCATTAGTGTAATAAGTATGTATGGCCAGTGAGTCTTGTCTTTTGATGTATTTTGTGCAAGGAGAGGAAGTCGTTTGTATTTCTTTATACCATGCTTTCATATGTTAATTTGTGCACTCCGATGTTTATGTTTATATATATATATATATATATATATATATATACATAGTCGACCAGCAGTAGAGGAAGGGAAGGCTTGACACAACGAATGGGGTAGTTTACTAAGTCAAGAGGTGACTAGCGCTGTTAGCAAGTGAATCAGAAGCAGTAGCAATAGGACCAAGGGCGCGCTTTAACTCAAGGGTACACTTTTCTCCTTCCAGGATTTGCAGGAGTTTATATATATATATATATATATACGGTATTCTTGTATGTTAAAGATGTAAATACCCTGGTATGTGTATTAAGCACACAAATGTTTGATAGCATAATCAGGATTAGTTAACTAGGTTCTTTAATGAGGAAAGGGGAAGTCTCAAAAAGGGTATGTGAAAAATCGATCACGGCCAAAGGGTTGTATTGTTGAACGATATATAGTTGAAGAAGCTGTGGAAATCTATAGTGAATACATGTCCAACATCAAGTCCATAGGGCTTTCAAAGTCTCGTCACACTGGAAGAACAACAGGTGCATGGATAACAGGAACTAAAATACTCATGATGTCAAAAGCAGAATGGGAGCAAGCTCACTTACATGTTCTACACAACGCCGATGAGGTTGAGCTATATGTTGAAAGACACATTGACACACTTAGGCGTTCGTACCCGGATAAGTCTGAGAAATGGATAACAAAAGAACACAATTGCTCCTTTATAATAGGGCTAAAGGGTTAGGTTTTTGCAGATTATGAAGTAGATCTTGATTCAATTTCAAAATGATTGAGAAGGTTAGCACAAAGTCCAACTATACATGCTTTCTCTTACACTAATTATATAATTAATGGGTACACATTCTATACGAAAGAACATGATGATCGAAGTACAATGCAAAATAGTGGTGTGACTCTTGTAGCTTTAGTTATGCACGTGGAAAGTGCTAACACATGAACCCCATTTATGCGAATATGTCATACTTTGGTGTCATTGAGCGCATATGGGAGTTGGACTACACAATATTTCGGGTACCTGTGTTCCAATGTAAGTGAGTTAACAACAATAACGGTGTTCACGTGGATGAGTTGGGGTTCATGCGGTTGGATTTCAATAGGGTGGGATATAAAGATGAGCCTTTTATTTTGGCATCTCAAGTTGTTCAAGTGTTCTATGAAATGCCCCTTGCCTCATTAAAGAATTTAGTTAACTAAGCCTGGTTACGTTATTAAAAGTTAATGCGCTTATACACATACGAGGATATTTATAACTTTTAACATACACACCTACTATACATATACTTTTCATATAGACATCGTTATCAGAGTGCACAACCATAAGGAGGAAAGCATGGTATAAATATATACAAACGACTTCCTTTCCTCGCCCAAAACACATTAAAATATAAAGACTCACTGGCCATACATACACAGTACATGAACACGCTCTGCTTCATTCCGGATGACGGATACCCTTCGCTCGTAATCGTTGCACAGCCACTCAAAACCTCTCAAGATTGGGGTTTGTGGCTCTTCCACCAACATCGGGCTCGTACGGAGTGTCGTCCATCTCTTCGTCAATTGGCTCCACTACCGGGTCTTCTCACAAATTAAGAGAACATACAATATGGAGATAACAGGGGATAAGAATTACATATCATCATAAATAGGGATAAAGGTAAAGCTGATACATTGATAGCACAACCACACACAATCATCACCAACAACCATCCTCGGGGTTTATTAAACTTAACTTCGGCATTTTCCCGCGTAACCCATTGCCGGAATATTTTCTGTATTATTTTTAGGCTATCCCTAAAAGCATATTGTAATCAAGTCCCCGGCTAATTTTAATATTGTAACCCTCCATTAATTAATTAATCAATCAATTAATCGCTCGGTTAGCGTTTCATCGCGTTCGGGACCCATTCTTCCACATTTTTCTACTTTCTGAGCTTGTCTCAAGGTCAAATTGTCTTAAATTTGGACCATGGCCTCCTCAACACATAAGGAACATAATTAAGCCCTTAAATATTCTTAACTTATGCTCCACACATTAAACAAGAAAACGAGATGTTATATTCTATGTCACTGATCCATCTAGTAAGCAATGGTCCATTGTTCTTTGGACACACAAAATAAATGTCAATAACACTGATGATGAAGCTAATAATGAAGCTACTTTTACGGAGGATGATCATTTTCAAGGGACATCCCAATCACTTGAGATTGATCCAGATGGAGATGAATATGAGTTGTATACGATGGATGATCATGGTGAGGGGATTCATGACAAACGAACATTTAATTGTATCCATAAAGGACAAACAAGTCTCAATCTGACAAGAAAAAGGAAAAGATCTACTTAAACATGTATGTTTTATTTATTTAGTTTGTATATCCTTTACTTATTATTGTCCACTGACTTTTTACTTGTGTGCTCTAATAATGATGCAAGTAAATGCCAACAACCAACAAGTTGGGAAATTCTGGTCGTTAGTGTTGAAAAGGATGCAGGTAAATGTCTTTCGTTTTTGAATTATCATGTCTGTATTTAAGAACCAAAGTTTGATTATGATCGATTCTGCTGATTCATATTATTGGTGTTAATCATGTCTGAAGTTAGTCCCTAAGTGCACAACTCAGTAAGCATTAAAAGTTACAGTGATGCTTTTGCATGCCTTTAGATTTATTGAAAAAATATGATTGGTGTTGATTGCTGAATGTTGTTTTTTGATCCCTGAATGATGCTTTTTTATTGCTAAATGTTTTTTTTTATCCTTGAATGTTGTTATTATTGCTGAATGGTGTTGATTGCTGAATGTTGTTTTTTAATTGTTGAATGTTGTTTTTTGATCCCTGAATGCTATTTTTGCTCCCTGAATGCAAGGAAATATGCAGAAAACAACGGAAAAAAAAACTGGAGGATAGACAACGCTTCTTTAAAATAACACTATCATTGTTCACCCTAGGATAGCGCTTTATTTTAAAGGTGTTGTCAATTACGGGTAACTACGATGGTGCATAATTATTGACGCGCTATCTGTATTCTGACCCCACGTCAGTGCAACTGCTAGGATGCACATTTTGGTGAAGACAATTACAGCATTTCGCTGGAGACACGCTATTGTAGTAAACTATACGACGACGCTTCGTATGAACACCCAATTTTTTCCGGCTAATTTTCTTTTCTTAAAAAAAGTAAAAGTAAAAAAAATAATAAAAGTAAAAATGAAAATAAAAATGAATCCTAAAAAAACAAAATGAAAAAATAAATCAATTAGTTTGTAGCCCAATGTTTAGAAGTTGGCCTATCATCTTTTAATAAAAAATAAATAAATAAATAAAAAGATAAAAAAAAAAAAAAAGGAAGCTTTAGTTTGACCTTTTCAATTAAAAGTGGCGCCAAAATAAGTGAATAAAGGATAAATATGATCAATTAGGTTTGTTGTTGTTATCTTTTGTTATCTCTTTTCTGTTTTACACATGATAAGGATTCTGGGTTTAACATCTAAAAGGATCAGGATAGGAAGTTTGTACCTCTTTTTTCCTATAAATTGCATGCTCTATAGAGAAGTAAGGGATCGAAAAATTTTCTGAGTACTCTCTTCCAACTTCAGATTTTTTTGGCATCAATCACTCTTCCTCGTGGTTCTTCACTTTTGATTACCACCTCTATTCTTCATAATCTCTATCCCCTCCTACATCCTACTTTTATCTTCATCAATTTCCAATAAAACAATAAAACTCATAGCCCCTCACAAAGCAGCTAAGCAACCTCAGACCACCATACACCACCATGAATTTGTGTTCAACCACTGTCCAGATCTGTAGCAGCAACGCGAGCAATGTGCTTGTATTGCCTTCGTCGATCAACCACTGCAATCTAGCCAAAAGAACTTGTTAGAACAAAAACAGGAATGGTTTATGACCTCTCAAAGTTTTAATGATTAACAAAATTATTATATGCTTATGAAAATAATTGAAGTTCAGTTGCTACTAATCCATAAGGTCAAAAGACATTTTGTATGTCTCTGATTTCAAATAGATTCTCAAAAGAGCACTAAGCCTTAACATCCAAAATTACATCTAGCTCATACTGGACAATAAGCTCAAAGCATTCTCTACATCCAATGGCATAATATAGCTCTCAAAGCTGTCTGCGTCCAAAGAAGATTATGTGGATCATCCAACTGATCCTTGATCTTTATTCTTCAAAGGATAAGTGTTTTGCATCCAGTAGTAACAAGCATATTTTTACTGTGCATCCAATCTTTTATATTACTTGTGCGTCCACTAACTTTACTATGCAGATGACATGGCATATATTTCAAAAGTCTTTATTGGATTACAAAAGAAAAATATCTTTCTATAAAGACAAAACAAGATACAACGTTGTACACGTTGAGCCACGTAAAGCAGAAAGTATGACGGCCAAAAAGCAAAGGACAGTCTGCTCTGATTCAACCTGCTACAAGCTGCTATCACTGCTATTCTATCAAAAGCAAACTTGCCTCGCTGCTTACACAAAGAAATGACAACTATGAACAGAAAACAGCTAGCAAATGGACATGTATTTAACGGATATTTCACTGAGTCTAAACGAACAAGTTTTCTACCGTTTGAAATCCGGAAGATAGTTAACACTATAAAAAGACCATCATTTGAAGAAATGGGGTGACAACAATACCAAATATAAGCACAAGAGAGATTACTGACTCGATTCAACTTTCATTCTAAAAAGCGATCACTACTCTCTAGTCAAAGATCTGTAAACTTTCATATTCTTTCTTTGTAAAGTTACAAACAGATTCGTAGAGCTATATCTTGCAATATTCTCACTCTTAGTGAGTTAGTCAAAAGCTCAAAACTCTTCTCAAATCTTAGGATTGGTTGAGCTTGAAGAGACTTGTCTGTAAAAGAATACTTGGAGTTGTAAAAGTCAGGAGTGACAGGAAACAACTTGTGAAAAGAGCTAAGTGTTTTAGTGAAAAAAAACCTTCTGGAGAAATGGACTGGACGTAACTCTTTGATTTGTAAGAGTGAACCAAAATATTATGACCCTTTTCAAATCGGTCACTAATTCCGTCGCTAAATGCATTCCAATGACCCTTTTTAGCAAATGGCTTATCAATCACTATGTCCGTGGGAGTTATAAGTTGGATGGGTTGGTTTGGGAGGAGGGACATAGGGTTTGGAGTGATAAAGAGATCATGGGTTCAACTCCCCCACTAACATAACACACTAATTACTAACATTTGCTGATAAAAAAAGTCACTATGTCTATCTCCGTTGGCGACGAAACAGTTTCGGTCGCTAACTCCGGTTGCTAAACAGTTGATTTCCTGTAGTGTTGTTTACCAAATACTTTTACTTCAGTCAAATAAACTTATAAGCTAGTGAAATAAACTACCACATAAGCTAGCTTATTTGACTTGTTAAATAGGACCAAAATAACAACTGGTATCATGGACTGTATGCACTAAAAAAAGGCACCTGGATGTTATTAAAAAGGAATGGCATAGTAATACTTTTAATTGTTCAATAATTGTTTATATTTAATTTAGTAATATTTTTTAATTTGATAATAAATATATAATTATATGATACACATGTTATATTTTTAGTAAAAAATTGTAATACTTGCATAGTAGACAAAAATTGCATAGTAATCGCTTGTTATTTTTATTTTTATTTTTGATAAACCAAATTATATATTAATAAAGAGTATTAGGTGTACTCTAAACCATATACACAGAATAAGCTGGAGAATGAAACAAGTGTAGCTAACATACTAACCCTAACATAACTAGAGATTAGTATGATTCTTACACCCATCATGTCAAAACATCAACTATGTCCCAAATCTAATTACATATTGGAAAGCAAACAGCATATGGCAGCTCACCCCATCTTAGTATCCTAGTAGTACTCGCTTGTTATTAAAAAGGAATATGCAATAGTAATACTTTTAATAGTTCAATAATTGTCTATATTTAATTTAATAATATTTTATTTTTAATTAAATAAAAAATTATGTAATTATGTGATACACAAGTTATACTTTTTATATAAAAGTGTAATATATAGTTGTATAGGACACAAAAACCTCTAAAACCAGTAGAAACAAATTGATATGAAAATAATCATGAACTGAAATGAAAGACATGTTACTAGAAGTATTTTCTTTTTTATAACTTTTATGATATTAGTTTCACATATTACAATGAAGTTTCCTGAACAATATGCAATACTGGAGATTTACCTAAGAAATTTAAGCAAGATGAGCAAGAACCCCGAGCAGAGGTGCATTAACAACAGTTGATGGCTCAGCTAATTGGTAGTCAGACCTACTATCCACATAGTTATCATTTTCATCTGGGCTCACAACTGCTCCATCCAATACATTAGGATTTGGTGCATTTTTATTAAACCACGTGTCAAAGCCACCTTGACATGTTACTGGTGTAGGATCTTCTTTTATTGATACAATGGATGCTCCTCTGTGATGAATTTGCTGTGGATAATTTGACCCGTATCCCACCATGTAACTAATTCCTCTTGGATTGGAACCCAATATGTAGTCCACCTAATTAATATGTCATTAAAAAGAATGAAATCGTATCATATTTCATTTCAAAGAAACCGATCTCTTACCATTGTCAAATGTAACTTGTTATATATAACTTTAAATTGTGCTACTTGAAATCATGTGTGTGCTCTTGTCAGAATTTTGCCAAAAGAAAGTGACGAAATTACGTAAACATTAATTACTCTATTAATTTTTTTATTGAAATAGTGACAATAGAAGATGCTCCGTTGGATAAAACAAACAAGACAAAAGACAATTTTTTTTTACTGAAGACAAAAGTCAGTCTTAAGCTCTGTTTGTCAAAAATAGCTGATAAGCTAATTTTTAACTAAAAGTTTATAGCTTATAGCTGATAGCTGAAAAGCTAGTTGATTAAATTTGAAGTGTTTGATAAAATTAGTTGTTGAACTAGCTTATAAATGTAAAATGACATAAAAGAATATATTTATGACAAACATAGTAAATTGAGAATTTCATTAAATGAGTGAGGGTAAAAATAAGAAAAAAGTCAATAAGTTATAAGCTATAAGCCATAAGCTAAATAAATTAGCTTATGAAGAAAAGTTACAAACTCATGAGATAAGCTTGTTTACCAAACACCTCTACTTTGATCAAACTATCTTATAATCTAATCAAATAAGCTATAAGCTAACTTATTAGACATGCGAAACAGAGCCTAAATATGTCAATTTTTATTAAAAAAAGACAGCGGGCATGAAGTTAACACATTTATTTGAATGATTTTATGTTATTTATATCTGGTTTAATTGTACTTTTCGTCCCTCAACTTTTTTAAATATGTGATTTTTTGGTCCCTCGAAAATTTTCTAATTTGTTAAAATATGCAAAATCGGTCCATTGTAAGCTATTTAAACTTAGTCCTTATTAGGCTGACTGATTTTGCACAATTTAACAAATTAGATAATTAAATGTACAATTTCAATTTCAGAAGGACCAAAATCGTACATTTAAAAAAGTTAAGAAACGAAAAATGTAATTAAGCATTTACGTTATGTAATTTTAATTTTTATATATACAAGTACATAGAAATTAAATGGTGATTTTTTGCGGTTCCTATGAAGTTAATTAGAAAAGCACGGGGTCCTTCCTATACTTAGAATGCAACAAATATACACATAAAAGAAACTCCTAAAAATAATTATGTGAATAAAAAAAAATATATAACATCTTCTTGCGTAAAACGATGAAAAAGTTCTAATTGAATAACGAAAAAAACACTTTTTAACCTCATGACTTATAAAGAGGGCAAACTTCTAAACATAGTTTGATGGATTACCTGAGAGCGTACTAAAGATGTGAGATCAGAAGGACTAACGACGCCACCCCTACATTGGAGGGATGCATCTTTTGCAGATAAATATTTAGAATACACGGACATAGCAAATGTAGCACTAGAAACATATTGAACGTTATTCGACGGAAGAAACCAAAACAAACCCCCTGGTATTTTATCCACGTTTTTACTTCCTTTCTGCGCGCATGAACATATAAACTCCTCTGCTTCTGCCTTATATTGACCCCAAATTCCTGATGACTTCCCTTTACCTTCCAAAACAAGCTGCATGGCCCATACACATTAATCCATTAGTCTCAAATACATAAAAAGCAATGAATGGGAACCCAATATGAAATTACCATAATATAATTCATTAATTATGATAACTTTAACGGAAACAAACAGATATGTTATATTCAAAATTCGTTCTACTCTAAATAAATTCTAAATCAATCGATTGTTTTAGTGTTTTGTATAAATTATTAGAGTTTAATTGTTATATATTGTCAGTTTAAAGTTTTTTACACTATAAACCAATCATAAATCATGATATATGTTACTTTTAAGATAATTAGGATAAAAGTCAAATAATTTAAGTTATGTGACAATTTCTGATTAGTTGACAGTGTAAAAAATCTTCACACTGATATTGTATATTAATTAAATTAATCCAAATTATTAAACTTCATAGAGAAAATAAAGAATAATGTATTTTGCTGACAATATATATACATTGGCAAATTATTAGCTGAAAATTTCTTAAAACAACTAAATTAAGAAAACAATGTTATTCAACATAGATGGATTATGAATGTACCTTCGCCACAAGAATCTGTGCACCTATGTATTTGTCATCCCAACTAAACTCTGTTCGGACACCGCCAGTATCATCTGACGCTCCCAAATAATCAAGGTACCTTTTCAATTTGGTGGCACGTTGAAGCCATGCTGCTGCCCATATTAATTCATCCTGTTAGAACAAACAAGAGTTCAAATTTTATCATACTTAATTACACATGTATTCCAAATTCTCACTTGTTTTACTATTTGTAATAAGACTTATAATGTCATAATTTCAAATACGATATTTATATTTTTTTTTATAAGAAAATACGATATTTATATTTATACTTATGCAACATATATATGATATGTAGATTACCTTATATCCACTGCTGGAATATACGGTCTTCGCTGGTGTGATACTATTTGAATACAGGCCTTGGTGATCGCATGCAAAGTCAAATAACTGCAAGTATAGAAGAACGACAAATTCTCATTGAAGAAAAAGAAAATGAGAAATAAAATATGTTGTCATTTAAGTTAAGATAGAAATTTTAAAAATTGAATTAAGATATTTCTTACTTAGATGAAAATATTAAATAGTTTGCATATAACACATTTCTCGCTCAAATTGTATTAGAAAGTTTTTCAACATAATAATGGTAAAGGTATCCATGTCGTGTATAGGAAAGGGATGCATTCAAGCATACCCACATATGGCAAAATAAAAAATTTCTTCTACAAACTGCACATATTAATTGAAATAACTTTCATACTATAGATGATGCAAAATCAAACCATATATATACCTGAATTGCATGACTTAGCATTTTGAATGCATATGTGCGGTCCACATGCCGAAAAGCTATGGAAGCAGCAGCCAAAGCGGCAGCAGTTTCAGCAGCAAGATCAGAACCTGGGTGCTGATCATCGATCCGGAAGGCATATCGAGGTGTTGTCATGTCTTCTGGCCTCTGCCAACATGAATGGTCTGAATCAGGATCACCAACTTCTCCATACAATATGTTTGGTTGTGGGTGCGCTTTCATCAAATAGTCTGTTCCCCATTTGATGGCCTTCAATGCATTTGTAAGCTCTTTTTTTTGTGCAAGTTTGTCTCTGAACTCTACTGTGCTCCAAGAAAGCATGGTTATGGTAAATGCCATTGGAAACCCAAGTTTTAGGTTGTCTCCAGCATCGTAGTATCCACCCACAAGGTCAATCTGCAATCTTCTCATTAGTATATGAATGAATTAAAGAGTGATTTCGATTCCATTTGGGCTATTAAGGTATGATTTATTAGCGAGTGTTTTAAGGTAACGACGGTCAAAGGTATTAAATGAAAAATAAATAATTTATTATACTAAAAATAAAAATAATTTTTTTATTAGAAAATAAGAAGTCAGCCTCAGCCACAAATTACAATCGTAAATTAGCATGCATCCCGGCGAACTAATTCTGGTAGAGTAACGTTTTCCATCCATCATCATAAGGCTATTTAGAGTTGTATTGACAAGTATATAGAAAATTTCCACTAGTAGTGATCATAATTTTCATGCGAAGAAGAAAATACGCATCATTTTTAATTTCGAGAAGAAAAAGGAAATAAAGGCTTGAAAGATTGATGATCTTACTCCAGCAGTTTCACCATCTTTAAGACTAGAATCTCCTCGCCATTGTACTCTCTGGTTGGGAGGTAACTTTCCTGCTCGTTGAGACTCATAAAACAATAAACATTTTGTGAGCGCTGTTCCATAATCTGTAGAGGCAACATTGTGAATCAGAGAAGAACAACAAAGGACAGTGAAGACAAAGACATAGCTAAGTGTGCCCATGGCTATTGACAATAAGCAAACCAAATGAACTACTTTGCGATTTGATTTTCGAAGGAAAGGCTGTTGAGCTTAATTTATAAGGTATTATTTGAAAACTACAATCAATATGTTGATGAACTGCATTAATTTTAATCAGATTCTTCATTTATTAAAAAATAATTTTTTTCATAAAGTCGTTTAAAATATTTGTAAATGCATTAATTTTCATAAATGTAATTTGCTTCAGCAAATAAACCACCTTTTTTAAATAATATTAAAAGTAAATCACTATTATGAAATAATGAAGAGCAATGAATGTCCAAGTACTGGATGACAATGTCTTTATAACTTCTAAACTCCCGTGGTTTAAGTTTCCAATATAGACTTTCATTATGGCCTTAATATCAAGTGTTAGTGGCACTTTATTTCTTTCTTGTAAGTTACACTACTTGTGTCCTATAAATAGGACCAATGGAGCCTTGTGATGTTTGTACTTGAGAATTAATGATAATGAAAAGTCTCCATCTTCTTTCTTCCTCCATACTTCTATAATTCATATATCTTATTCTTTTAGTTAGTTTCATAAAACGTTATCAACGCGAGACTCTACCATATGAGCACGAGACCTTCATGAGCCACCACAATGTCTTAATCATCTTGGAGATTGTATGGAAAAGAATCGTTTCTTCTCACTCTCTTTGAGTGATCATATCCTTTCTTAGTGTTTTGTTTTTCATGTTGCTTTTAGTATGAAAATCTTTTTGTGTTCCATCCATAGAAATTTTATTGTGAATTTTGTCACAATTATCTTGATACTTTCGATAAATTTTGAAAGAATTTATTTAAGCATCCCCGTAGGATTGCATATAACAATGATTTTTTCCTAGTAATCATTTATAAGAAGAATTGGTAGCATGGTTAGTTCCTGAAAAACTAAACCTTTTTGTGACCATGGTTAGTTCCCGAAGAACTAACCTTTTTGTGTGCATATTTTCTTTGTCATATTTTCTTTTTATCTTATATTTATCTTATATCTTTCTCTTATTTATCATATTTTATATATCCTTAACCGATGTGTACCATGCACCTGAATTTACATATAGTAATGTCCATATCTTACCAAAAACAAGTCATTTATGGATATTACCGGGAAGGTTGTGCAGGTCGGTGCAATCTCTTTTTCACTCCGCAAGGATCAAGATCAAATGAACATTCATTCTCTTTCTACCGGAGAAAGATATATTTCAAACCTTTTAGTAAGTAATGATCAAGTAAGACATAAATTCTTTAATTCCAATCCTTCTGGTAAAAACGAAATAGGGATTCCGGATTATTCAGGATTTAATCAAATCATATGTACGGATCATTGTCATTTAATTTATACATCCTACTATTTTCCACGATTCTTCGGATTTATTGGCAAAGAGGTTTTGTTACTCGTGATAATTTCTGAAAGAAATTATTATACAATCCCTGAAGTATTAGATAAAAACCCATGATTTTTCTGGTTAATCATTTATTTGGAGATTCATAGTATGGTTCGTGAAGAACTATACCACTAAACCATCATTGGAATCTAAAAGATCTATTTGATCTTACTATATCTGTAATCTATAATCTATAATATATACATACCAAAATGTTTCAAAGTCAAATATGCAGGAAATTTATCCACATGTCAACTTCTAACAGATCCACATATGTCAATATACAAGTGTCATGCTCTTATGCACTCAGCCGAAGGCATCTCCTAATTTTTCTCCTCTATTTAATTACGTTTTAATACCTGCAAAATTTTCAGCATTAATATGAAACCATGTCCATATATATTAAACCATGTCCATTAATACCTAAAGGCATCTCCTAATTTTGCTCTTCTATTTAATTACGTTTTAATTATTATATACATGGATTCACGACTAATGAACTAAATTGTCGCCATATTCAATCTATAAAATCCGATATCCTGCACTGTCAAAATTACACAACTTTGACCAAAATTTCTGAGGCAATATTATAGGTTTAACACCTTTTTATTTGTTCGATCTTCTCAATGGCTCTCATCCATCATAAGGTTTCTGATATCAATGCTAACACTGAAAATTGGAGTTTGTTAGTTAGGGTGATCAGGTTATGGCGTGTTTCTTCTTTTTCAGAAGATACCCTACCTTATCAATGGAAATGGTCCTCATGGACGCACAATTTTTTTTTCATTTGTTTCACATCACCCATTCTTTATTCTTTATTCGTTTAATTTAGAGTTGCATCATCTTTTAGTGTAAGGAGATAAAATTCATGCTTCTGCTAAAAAGACCCTCATTTACAAATTTCAACATATACTGCAATAGGGTGGCGTATACTTCATGAGTTTTTTTGGTGTTGTTGCAAACGGTGGTTCTTATCGAACCACCACACACCAATACAAACTTAATTTTCAATCCAGAACTAGGGTAAATATTGCTACCAATGAACTTGTTCCTATAAATGTTTTTTCTTTTTCGCCACTAGCTGATATATTCAAACCTAATTTTGATGATGACTACTTAGTGGGTAAGTAATTTATCTTTTCTTTTCCAATTATTTTTTTGGTTATTTAGTTCGGTATACCATCCGTCATTTTAGCTTGGACTTTACTTCTATCTTGACGTGTCACAGATGTAATTGAAATTCTAACTGCTATCGGTGTTGAGCGAGAATTGTTTCATAAGGATGGAAAACAAATAAAGACGAATACCATCCAACTCAATAATGATGAGTTAGATTTTAAACCTTTTTTTAATAAAGTTTAATTGTTTGATGGATACTTTTTTTTAACATCTTTATTCTTTTTTATGGTATTTTTAATTGATACCGTTTGAACAGTATCCATGAATATTTATCCTTTTGTTTACACGATTCAATCTTTTTATTCTTAGATATTGATTTAATTTTACTCTCTTTGGTTCATACGTGGATGTGCTGAACTCATTCCTTGGATCCGAACAAGTTCAAAATACTGTCATTGCCATTCAATTTGTAAAAGTGAAGACCTTTAAAGGTGAAGTTCTCTATTTTATGTTATATTTTTATTTTCATCTTACAAAATGATCTTCCATTCTTATATGTTGTCTCTTTGTTAAATTAGGACAATCCGTGCTCCAAATTACAATCAACTGCACCAAACTTTTCTTTAATCCACAATCATCTAAAGCTGATAAGTTGAGACAACGGCATATCCTTCTTCAATGATGTTTGAATTGAAGGGGACATCTCGACCTATCCTTGAGTGTTTTATTTTGCTTCCTAATTTTGCACTTGCTGATAAATATAATTTTGGCAATGACGAATGCAAAACACTATCAGCCTATATGTTGCACAAAAGCATTCTACTATGATAACTGCAAAATACCAATTAGCCACGGTATTACCAAATTGATGTTATTCCAAATTTAAGAATAGCAGGCATGAAGGCATGAATCAATCAAGACAAAAATATAGTTAAGTAATTATACAAAAATCAAGTTATTAATATTTATCACAGTCAAATCTTCATACAAACGGATTGAAATCAATACATATTGAGTCAATTTATTGACAATTATTGACATTACGTTTTCAATATATAACTATGTTATTTCCAAATCTACCTTCAAATGATCATCATGAAATAAACAATCTAGCCCAAACTAGCAGGTATGAAGGCATGAATCAATTAAGCAAAAAATATGGTCAAGTAATCTATAATCTATAATATCTATAATCTATAATCTATAATATATACATACCAAAATGTTTCAAAGTCAAATATGTAGCAAAATTTTACAGGTGTCAGCTGCTAACACCTCCTCAGAGGTCAAGATACACGTGTCCTTCTCTTATCATCCACCTAAATGCATCTCCTCATTTTTCTCCTCTATTTAATTTAATTACGTTATAATACCTCCAACATAGAACACAACGAATAGAATATTGTAACAGCAATGTAGACGCCTGAAATCAGGGAATAAAATTGAATGGACCAATAACTCCCTGCCCAGTTTTCATTATAAATAAAATTCGCCCTCAAAAGCAGGATCAATCTGTACACGATATTTCAATATAATTCAAATCAAATTTTCGACATTATAATTCTCCATTGATTGGAATTTCTTTGAGTTCAAATTCAAAAGCCATACATTTCTATATTATAGATTTCTATTCGCTTTGCAATTTTTTCATTATTCTTTCTTTCAATGGATTCTGATTTCTGGACCTCGCATCTCGTCACCAACAAACGCCATTTTCAGCACCATCACCAAAGTTTCCACTTAGGTTCGTATTTGTTCAGAATTTCATCATCCCATTTTTCTTTCCTGAGAAAAATTTCTTAAGTCTACTTAGAATAGAAATTTGATTTTTTTAAAAAAACAAATTGGGTATCAACGTGTGCTATCTTCATTCTGAAATTGATGGTGTCTTTCTATTTCTGAAATTCTTCCTATGTTTTGGTTTATGTTGATTGTGTTTTTTTAGCGTCCTTTTTGAAGCTTCCATTGGGTATCAGCGTGTGCTATCTTCATTCACAGCCCGGTTCTATCAGCGAACGCTCTCTACTTCTGGGTATCTTCCTTTTTTGAACCTTGCTTCTTCTCACTAATTTGACATTCATAATTTGATTTTGTTTTTGAAATGATGGTTTATAATCTTCTGTCACCCTGTTTTTTGGAGCAATCTTCTATCACACTATAATAGTGCCATTATTTCGTAAGGATTTTTATCTCTTACCTTAATAGTTTGTGAGTTCAAATTGGTGAATGCCAACACCTGAAGTGTGAGTTTCTACAAGCTAATCTCGAGTTGTATACATTGATGTTATTTTTAGCCATATACAATACCTGCTATTGGTTGTTCCTGCTTTCTGAGATTGAATCTCCTAGGCTATTGGTTGTTCTTGCTTTCTGGGATTGAATCTCTCAGGCTATTGGTTGTTCCTGCTTTCGGGGATTTGTTCCCTATCTCTGTACTCTCTTTGTGTATTTGGATCCTTTCAAAATTTTAAAGGCTGCTAAGTTTTTACTATTATTGGATTTTGAATTTTAGTTGATACAGGAAAAGTATAAGAGCCATCTGAACCTCAATGACTTATTGAGGAAGGTGCTTCTCTTGGCACAATTTTTCACACAACTGAATTTGCTTTGCTCTAGTTTTAAGTAAATTCCTTAAATTTGTTATGTTTTATACGCAGGAAATAATTTGAAGGAGGGACTTATTGTTTTTGGAAGAAGACCTGGTGAGGCTTAACAATGAGCTTCAACAGGAAGTGCAACATATATCAAACATGACTCATCCAGAGGTTCCAATAGGAGAACATTATTGTTCCACCATAAGCAAGATGATTATTTCAATTCCCTTCCATTTTTTTCTTCCGGAGAATCATGCATCAATTTCTTTTACTCAAATATTAATGTATTGTGTGACTTTTTTTTAGGTTGGCAGCTCTCTCAAATTTAGCTTTCCTGTCAAGGATCATCTCCAACTAGGAAAGGAACTTGATCTTTTTGATTTTTATGCAGCTACAGAGGTACACTATGATTAATTTAAGGCATTAAAGCATCATTTATTTGATGCTTCATTATATTATAGATTTGATTGGTTTGGCCTGAAATCTCTTTCTGTTGGTGTAATATGTTTTGTTTGAAGATGGTGCCGCGAAAATGGTGGGCGATTACAGGAATTCAACTGTATTGACAAGTACCTGAATTTTCCACTTAAAGAGTCAATTTAACTTTATATTATCAATTTTAGTAATAACTAAAGAAATGAAGTAATGTTTTGTATTCTTTCCTTAATAACTATGTGATACAATTTCAAATTGAAGAAAAGCAAAACAAATTAGAGGGTGTAACTTTTGCTTTTTTCTGGTGATCCTTAAGGCAAATGAGGAAAGCCTCTCATCTCAAGATAAATATGTCAAAAAATAGAGTGAGGCTATTGATACTCCTATTTATATATTCACATTCACACTCAACGCTAAATAATTCAAATTAACATAAATACCCTCAAATATCATAGATTTATTTGGGAGGGAGAGGTGGTGGTAAAACAAAAGATGGACCATCAGGGGCATTGCTGTAATGGATGATTTTTATTTGTTTATTGAGTTTGATTTGTAGCTGTTCTGATCTGTCCCATTTGTTAATGCACAAAGACTTTTATTATGACTTTTGCTGGACTTTTTCATGCATTCCTAAGCTTTGTTTGTGTGATCTCAAGTTAGAAGCAATTGGTTTGGTTCATATGTCAATGAAGTGGCATATTGTGCTTTAACTGTTTATAAATAGTATGATGGGTACAAGTGATTTCTACTTTGCCTCCTTTTGGTTCATTATGTGTCTGCAGACATAATATCATTAGATGGAAGAATGCTTTGCAATTGGGCAGTTGGCTTTTGGGGACAATGGATTCTTTTAAATACCATAGCTAATGGTTGCTTTTGAGATCATACAAAAATATATAAGGTACACTTTTACTTTTAGAAAATATATTTGTTATTTAAAATATATAAGGTACACTGATACAAAATATATTTGTTATTTAAATTTTTATTATATACAATGAACTGTGACATGGTATTTTGGTCACATGGACTTTGTCTGACTATATTTGAGTACTATCATTCCTTTTCAATTAATCAATTATTGAATATGTCAAGTTTCTTGATACTGTGAAATCATTTCAGAATAAGTTTTAGTCTACTTTATTAGTTAGAAGGATTATCACTTAACATAGATACAATGTGCCCATTTGCAAGAGAATTTCACATTGTATTTATGTGTTAAGTGATAATTCTTCTAACTACTCAAGTATACTAAAACTCTGATATGGGTTTTGGATTTTTTACATTGCAAACAAACAGTGTTGGTGCTTCCTGTGCATGACCATGTGGTCTTATTCCTTTTATTCCTATCTTTTTGAATCAAGTGTTGCATATGGACATAAATGACTATTATGGAGGCTATCCACATCTCTTAATCTTACATAGGTTGCAATCTGCATGCAAGATATCTCTTTTTTATTATATGTTCAATTTTCTTTTCATGTTTAAACTGATTTAATGCTTAAATGGCTATGGAAGCGATTTAGGGGAGATGACAAGCCACCAAAGTAGTTAGGCGCAAGCAGGGAATTCAATGTTGATATGATACATAAGGTAACTACTCTCCTATGTCTATGCGAAGAAGACAACCAATATGACATGTGCATGAGGTTGCTTCTACATATTTGATTTCACAACTGAAGGAATGCAGTGCCCATTAAATATAACCCAAGATATTTGTACCTCCATTCATATTGTTATAATTTCTTCTTGCATATGATCTATTATTGATTATCTGAAGTAATGTATTATTTGTCAAATAAGGAGGCAGAAGTATGTGAGTTGAACACTTCATAAAACTATTTGGAATCTATTATAAAGCAAGTGTGTTTAGTTGAAATTTAGTTCAATTATGTTCAACCAACCTATCAAAATAATCATGTAGTTTCTGCAAGCTGAATTAATTGATAGATCAAGTAGAATTCCACAAAAGTTTAAGTTTAAAAGAATACATGTATGATTTATTTAGCTTTATTTCTTTGAATGCTTTCATTGGACGAACTTTGTTTTTAATTTGTTTTGGTAGCTAAGTTGATACAAGTTCTTCACTATGGTATAATATTTGGTTTCTCTTTCTCAAGGATGACAGTAAACATTTCAACCTTGCCTCATGATTTGCATGATATGTCACATATTCTTAATTATTTCAGATTGGCATAAGATCAATAGCAACTGAAGGGCGTGAACAAGGCAAAAAGTTCAGGGTAAAGCAGTATATAATGCGAACATTTTCATGAGATCACCACCTTTTGGAAAACCTGATATCTCTCTCCCCCTCCCCACTTCTGTGTGTGTGTCTCTGTGCATGTGTTGCCTGCCTATCCCTGCCATAAAATTCCTTTTTTTTCTTTATTTCTGCTATCTTTATTAAGATATTGTTTTCCCTTTTTCAGATAGTGAGCCTTTTACTAAGCTATACAGCTGTGGATGTTAATGCCACCAATAAGCAGCAACAAACAACGTTGGATTTGACAGATAAACTGCTATATGGAGATTCAGCTCCAGAAATCAAGGAAGCCCTTGCAAAATATGGTGTCAAGTATGCCAGACATGTTGGCAAAGTAGATGAAGCATGGAACTTGAAAGAACTGTGAGCCACAACAAATACAAAATGAAAAATCAAACCGATAATTTTTGGTATTGCTAAGATTAAATAAACTTCACACAAAAGCAGTTCAAAACACCATTAATTATGTGCAGTGGTTGTTGTCCTTTTTGCCTCAATAGCATTCCTAGCTATATCCAACTCAAATTGGTAGCAAACTGTGAGAGTGCACAAACCTTACCTCCAGAATCAACATATGTGAAGCTACTAAACCTAGAAAAGCTATAGATTCAAGGGAGACAACCCAAGATCGGCATATGAGGCTTCATATTGCATTGTACAATAATGAATGGTATATTAATGTGTAAAATTATTGTTTGTTATATGCTGTCTTATGCTCAAACTAAGTGATTACAATTATGTCACGTATTATTATATGTTTGTAATTTTTTTTTCCGCAAAAATTGGATTCGACCATAAAAATTTATTATTTATATTAACCTTAATTGAATAAAATATATGCATTTTGAACAATTAATGTAATCATTAATACTTTAAGATTAATATAATTATCAAGCAATCAAATGAATATATATTTATTTATGTAGAATCAATCTAATGGTTTTATTTTAAAAAAATTATAAATGAGATCAATTAAAGATTATACTTATTTGGATGTAATTGATTTAGTAAACTAAATTTAAAATGTCCCACTAATCATTTAGTAAACTAATATAAGACAATAATTATACAATTAATAATTTTATTTGAAAATAAAGTTAGCAGATTTAAAAAATTAATTCGGTCTACATTGTAGTATAATATAGTTTCAAACTTTAAAATTACAAATTTCTTCTTTATTGATTAGTTATTTAAATTTAATAATATTTGATATGACGTATAAAAAAATTATGATGAATTTAATTGATATACACTGTCAGTATAAAATTTTTTTTCACAGACAACCAATCAGAATTTGCCACATAAGCTAAACTGTTTGACTCTTATCCTAACTACCTTAAAATTCATACACACCATAATTTCTGATTGGTTGTCAGTGTAAAAAAACTTTACACTGACAGTGTATAATAATTAAACGCAATTATTATACCTAAAAATATATAAATTCAAATTATATTTTTTTATAATTTTATGATATTAAAATCTATACTATTAAATGAATGTGTATAAAAGTCCCGTATAAAGTGTTTTTTATCCTCAAATTTCCGTGGGAAATAAATCAATTTTTTTGTAATTTTTTTTTTACAATAACTTTTTTCTTTATAATTGTTGATAGATGATTTCTAATTATTATATAATTTTATATATTTAAGAGGTAAATTATTTTATAGAAATGTTCAGAAGCAATATATGGCATGTGCATGACACGAGTCACAACCAAATAACATAACTCTACCAAAGCAATATATACCCGGTGCACGAACACGAGTAACTACTATTTCATGCCTACTGCTATAATTTATTTTGTATTTTATGCAAGATTCTACATTAACGATGACAAATAATCTCATAATTGATCAACTATTTATAACGCCTAATAAAAATTATAAACTTGCTAAATGTTACACTTTATCATCCATATTTGAATAAATAAACTTTTTATAAGTTATTGTCTGTACTTAAAAATAAAATTTATTAAAAGAAATAATTATTACAATTTTTCATAAGTAATACATATCCCGTGCAGGGCACGGGTCCTACACTAGTATACATACCAAAATGTTTCAAATTCAAATATGCAGGAAATTTATCCACATGTCATCTTCTAACAGCTCCACATATGTCAATATGTAAGTGTCTTGCTCTTATGCACTCAGCTGAAGGCATCTCCTAATTTTGCTCCTCTATGTAATTACATTTTAATATCCGCAAAATTTTCAGCATTAATATGAAACCATGTCCATATATATTAAACCATTTCCATAAATACCTAAAGGCATCTCCTAATTTTGCTCCTCTATTTAATTACGTCTTAATTATTATATACATGGATTCAAGACTAATGAACTAAATTGTCGCCATATTCAATCTATAAAATCCGACATCCTGCACTGTCAAAATTACACAACTTTGACCAAAATTTCTGAGGCAGTATTATAGATTTAACACCCTTTTTGTTTTTGTTCCATCTTCTCAATGGCTCTCATCCATCATATGGTTTCTGATATCAATGCTAACACTGAAAATTGGATTTTGTTAGTTAGGGTGATCATGTTATGGCGTGTTTCTTCTTTTTCAGATGATACCCTACCCTTATCAATGGAAATGGTCCTCATGGACGCACAAGTTTTTTTTCATTTGTTTCACATCACCCATTCTTTATTCTTTATTCGTTTGCTTTAGAGTTGCATCATCTTTTGGTGCAAGGAGATAAAATTCATGCTTCTGCTAAAAAGACCCTCATTTACAAATTTCAACATATACTGCAAGAGGGTGGCGTATACTACATGAGTTTTTTTGGTGTTGTTGCAAACGGTGGTTCTTATCGAACCACCACACACCAATACAAACTTAATTTTCAATCCAGAACTAGGGTAAATATTGCTACCAATGAACTAGTTCCTATAAATGTTTTTTCTTTTTCGCCACCAGCTGATAAATTCAAACCTAATTTTGATGATGACTACTTAGTGGGTAAGTAATTTATCTTTTCTTTTCCAATTATTTTTTTGGTTATTTAGTTCGGTATACCATCCGTCATTTTTAGCCTGGACTTTACTTCTATCTTGACGTGTCACAGATGTAATTGGAATTCTAACTGCTATAAGGGTGTGTGGTGGTTCGATATGAACCACCGTTTGCAACAACACCAAAAAAACTCATGAAGTATACGCCACCCTCTTGCATTATATGCTGAAATTTGTAAATGGGGGTCTTTTTAGTAGAAGCATGAATTTTATCTCCTTGCACCAAAAGATGATGCAACTCTAAAGCAAACGAATAAAGAATAAAGAATGGGTGATGTGAAACAAATGAAAAAAAACTTGTGCGTCCATGAAGACCATTTCCATTGATAAGGGTAGGGTATCATCTGAAAAAGAAGAAACACGCCATAACCTGATCACCCTAACTAACAAACTCCAATTTTCAGTGTTAGCATTGATATCAGAAACCATATGATAGATGAGAGCCATTGAGAAGATCGAACAAAAAAAAAAAGGGTGTTAAGTCTATAGTATTGCCTCAGAAAGTTTGGTCAAAGTTGTGTAATTTTGACAGTGCAGGATGTCGGATTTTATAGATTGAATATGACGACAATTTAGCTCATTAGTCCTGAATCCATGTATATAATAATTAAAACCTAATTAAATAGAGGAGCAAAATTAGGAGATGCCTATAGGTATTAATGGACATGGTTTACTATATATGGACATGGTTTCATATTAATGCTAAAAATTTTGCAGGTATTAAAACGTAATTAAATAGAGGACCAAAACTAGGAGATGCCTTCAGCTGATTGCACAAGAGCAAGACACTTGTATATTGACATATGTGGAGCTGTTAGAAGTTGGCATGTGGATGAATTTCCTGCATATTTGACTTTGAAACATTTTGGTATGTATATATTATAGATGTGATGGATGATTATATTCATTAGGCATTACGGGTGATAAAATGTCATTAGTAGTATGGTTATAACCTTTACTATTCTTAATAATGGTGTAGTAAGTCATACACATTATGGAGAAGTGTGTAACTTCTCTCTCTATTTATGCTTGGAATTTGTATAAGGAAAACATTTTTCATGAAGAATGAATGAGAAAAATTAGTGGTATGGTTACTTCCTGAAGAAGTACACCTTCTTTTGTTATTATTTCCATTGTCATAATCTCTTCTTATCTTCTCTTTTATTCCATTTACAACATGTTCGAAGTATTTCATGATAACACTTGAAAATAATGAATATTTATTTTAGCAAATGAAATCCTTATTGATAAAGGAAGCTTTTGAGTTTTGAAAAAGTTATTCGAAGTTACAATAATCTAATTATTATGAGCTACCATTTTGTTTTGTTAAATATGAGTCAGTGTACATATTTTGGTTATGAAAATTATTTATTTAATCATGGTCTTACAAATACTATATATCTTTTATATTATTTTATGTCTTTTGCTTTATTTCACAATTTGGTTAATAAGTTTGTTAATCCTATTTACATTTTAAATGTTATCCACAGCGACTTTTCATCCGATATGTGATATAATAATCTTTCGGTACTATCAAGTGCTTATTGGATGCACAATTTAAAAAATGTTTTATAATTTTATATTAAGATTAAGACATGCAATCTAGTACCACATGATTAATGGGAAAAACTACAACTGTCAATTTGGACAAACATTCTTTCGTATTTCAATTTACATTTTTATTTAAGTATTTTATCTCTAAATACTATTGAAAACATGGAAACTTTGTTGATTTGTTATTTGTATATATATATATATATATATATATAAGATGTGTCAAGTGAGATGTGTGTTTTTATATGAGAGTGAGAGGAGCAAATCTTAGCCTTTGGATCAAACCATGAATAGTCAAGATTAGAACATAAAGTCATATGACTTTTTTAAGTGGTCACATGATCACTAACCAACTTTTAATCTTAACCATCCATATATGATTTTAATGGTCAAGATTTGGTTCTCTCACTTTCACATAAAAAACCCCTCTCACTAGATATGCCCCTGTATATATATATTACTATTAATTTAGTCCTTGATTGATATAAGAAAATAAAAAGACAAATATTATTACTTACTATATGTTAAAATATAAATTATTTTATAAAACTTTTAAGCAAGAAACATCTTTCTACACTAGTAGTATATATTTGTATATGTCTATTTTGTTAAATATTTTGAAGTAAAATTTTATTATTTGATTGATGAAAGAATTTTTTTTATTTTCCTTAATTTATTTGATAAATCAAATATTGTGAGCACAATTTTAAATTATTATAAGGTAAACCAGAAGTTCGCTATGCACATGTAAACCAAAAGTTCACTATGTTAATGTAAAGCATAAGTTTATTATTTGGCATATGGTGATCAATTAATTAGTTATCCTAAGTGAATAATGATAATTCACATTGATATCATTGAAGAACCATAAGATTCTTCAATATAATGAATTTTTCATGTGTTGTATAATGCATGTTAATTTTAAGGCTATTTACTAACTGAAAAATAGAATTAAATTTGGTGAAATTTCTATTGAAAAAATTATTTTTTTCCTCCGATTTGTACTACATGCATATTAGTACAATTGAAGCAAAGATTATTAACCAGAAGTTTACAAATGATATAATTTCTCGTATAATACTTGTTCCCAAGGGAAGTTGACAATTCAACCATCACCAACATAAATTGGGAGTGAATCTCTTGCCAAGGTGATATATGCTGACTAATACACTTGCCATGTGGACTAGTGAGATATTAGATATATTATGGTTTTAATTGATTCGCCAACTAGATGGTCTCATGCCTGTTTGTTGTCAACATGCAACCCCATATTGATAATGTTGGTGAGTTTAAATCACATGCCTTTAATGGCTATTGTATGTCTATTGAGGTTGATATTGAACATCTTGTAGCATATGTTCATACACAAAATGGACTTGTAGAATCATTCATTAAGCGTCTAAGATCGATTACAAGACCGTTATTTATGAGGGCAAAACTTCCACTTTATACTTGGGAACATGTAATGTTACATGTTGCAACATTGGTTCGCATTATGCCAACAAATTATCATAAGTCCTTCCCTATACAATTTGTTTTTGATCACGAACCTGAAATTTCTCATTTAAGAATTTTTTTGGAAGTGCGACATATGTTCCAATTGCTCCATCACAACGCACTAAGTTGAGTCCTAAAAAAAGGGTTGAGAATATATGTTGGATATAAATCTCCATCTATAATAAAATATCTTGACCAACAAGAGGAGCTTTATTTACGGCTCGGTTTGCTGAATGTTATTTTGATGAATTGGTTTTTCAAATATTAGGAGTAGAGAATAAGCAGTTGGAAAAAGAAGATTAGTTGGAATGAATTATCATTATCTCATCTTGATCCTCGTACGAAACAATTTGAACTAGAAGTTCAAAAGATAATCCATTGAATAAATCATATATACCAACTGCTAATGCTCCAACCAAAATCGATGTCCTTGTTAGACAGTCTAATATTGCAAATGAGTCTCAAACATGCATGAAGCGTGGGAGACCTGTCGGTTCCAAAGATAGAAATCCTCAAATAAGAAAAATGAGCTAAAAAGAAAGATGGCCAAATTGAGGATATGGAAACTCCTGAAGAGTTCTCGGAGATAATTTATTTTTCAGTTCTAGAAGAAACTCAAATACCTGAAAGTTGTGAAAATGAAGAGATCTCAATAAATTATGCCATGAATGTAATATGATGGAACCAAAACAAAAAATGTCAACGTTGATGATATGTTTGTATATAATGTAGCGCAAAATTAATAAATGATAATGAAGATCACGAAATAAAGCTTATTAAGGATTGTAGACAAAGAAATGATTGGCTAAAATGGAAAGATGCAATTGAGACAGAATTAAACTTGCTTGCCAAGCGAAATGTTTTTGAACTTGTAGTCTGTACACCTAAAAGTGTAAAGCCAATTGGATACAAATGGATTTTTACATGAAAACAAAATGAGAATGTAAAATTGTGAGATACAAAGCATGAGTTGTTGCTCAAAGGTTTTCGCAAAAACCTACCATTGATGTTGAGGAGACATATGCACATGTGGTGGATGCAAGTACATTTCGATACTTAATCAGTCTAGTAAAACATGAAGGACTCAATTTACATATAACGGATATTGTTATAACCTATTTGTATCAACCACTTGATAATGACATTTATATGAAACTCCTAGAAGATTCAAAATGCATGAAGTATATCCCTGAAGGATTTAAGATGAAGCATATCCTTGATGGATTTAAGACGCATATAACATATCCCTGAAGGATCTTAGATATTTGAAATGTATAATTTAAAACATTGACACGTGTACTTTTCAAAGTGCGCAATTTGAGAATTTTGAACTTATAGCTCGATCCTTAGAAGAGCTTTTAATGAACTTGAAGTCCAAAGTCTAGACAATATTTATGCTGATCAAAATAGCTATTTTAGTGCTATACAAGCACACTCTAGTATATTGGTCCTGAAGACCATACCTTAGTCTATTGAGTATACTGATATAGTTATTTCGATAGCTTGATGTGAAGAAGATAATTAACAAATATATTGGTCATGAAGACCATACCTTAGTGCTATAGAAGCACATTCGCATATTGCTAAATACTACAAGACTTGATATATATAATAATTTTATATGAATACATATGTTCAACTAATTGATCATGCGTATGCAAGTTATTTTTCTGATACAGATGAAGTCAGATCCCAAACATGCTATTATTTACATGAGTTGGAAATTCTACTAGAAGAGGATATTGCCTGCAATGCTTAAATGAAAGGCGAATATATCAAACGTGATAAAGAAAAGTGTATAGCTTCCAAATGCTTCAGGGGAGAAATTAGAATGTTGGAATTCATATATCTTGAAGTGATGCTTCAAACAGGGGGAGAAAACTGTACTCTTTTTCCCTTAATGAAGGTTTTGTCCTATATGGTTTTCCTTGATAAGGTTTTTAATGAGACAGTTTCCATGTAAAGGATATGGTACTCTTTTTCCTTCACTCGGATTTTTTCCCACTAGATTTTTTCCTGGTAAGGTTTTAATGAGGCATTTCTTTAATTTTAGCAATATGAGGCAAGTAGGGAATGCATTTGGCTGAGATTAGTGTTTCAATACATATGAGAGACTTGTGGTTTATCTCTAGGGAAAATGATCCCAACGATTTTATATGAGGATAATACTGCATGCATTGCCCAATTGAAAGAAGGGTACATTAAAGGAGATAGAACAAAACATATTTCACCAAAATTCTTTTTTACACATGATCTTCAGAAGAAAGGTGATACAAACATTCAACAAGTTCGTTCATGTGATAATCTAGCAGACTTGTTAACCAAGGCACTTCCCACTACAATTTTTGAAAAGCTAGTCCATAATATTGGGGTTCGTCTACTCAAAGATCTCAATTGATATTGGCATACATATTGTACTCTTTTTCCCTTCGTCATGGTTTTTGTCCCACTGGGTTTTCCTGCCAAGGTTTTTGAGACAATATTTGATAGCATGTTAAAGAATGATGTACTCTTTTTCCTTCATTAGGTTTTTTCACACAGATTTTTTCCTGGTAAGGTTTCAATGAGGCTCATTCTAAAATAATGGACATCCAGGGGGAGTGTTATGAAATAATGAATAGTAGTGGATGTCCAAGCAGTGGATGGCAATGTCTTTGTAGCATCTGAACTCTCATGGTTTAAGCTTCCACGAAAGACTTTAATTCTGGCCTTAATATCAAGTGCTAGTGGCACTTTATTTCTTTCTTGTAAGTTACACTACTTGTATCCTATAAATAGAACCAATGGAGCCTTGTAATGTTTGTACTTGAGAATGATAATGAAAAGTCTCCGTCTTCTTTCTTCCTCCATGCTTTTATAATTCATATATCTTCTTATTATTTTAGTTGGTTTCATAAGAATCACCTTGTTTGTCTTGGATTTGGATTGTCTGCATTTGGATTTCCTAAATTTCCCTACAGTTAGGCATAATCTTTTCAAGAAAGAGTGTAGAGCCAAATTTGATGGGTGGTGCAAAGACAAAATCACCCTTGAAATTTGAGTAAATGCAGGGAAATCCAGGAAACCCAAATGCAGGGTATCCGAATCTGTTTATCTTGGTATCTATTAGTAGTGCAGGTGTAACCACAGGGGGCTGTTACTAGTGTAGGAGTTTTATAGCTTCTTTTGGGTGTCAACTTGTATATGTATGTTGAGTATTTATTAATTGTACTCACCATTTTAATAATATTTGTTTGCTTAAAAAATTATTAAAAGTAAAAAAAAAAAAAGAGAGTCTACTTGATTAAATAGCTTTGTTCCTGCTTGCATTGAAACTCATAGTCATTTTTGAATAATTTACGATCAATCAAATTGTCAAGTCATTTATCCCAAGCGGGAGTGAAGGTGTCTCTACCCCCACCACCAGATAAACCACCTGATGAGATTGCCTTGGAAGTACCAAAGGTGTCCCTTCGGGATAAGGTTCTGGGAGATAAGTTACTATCGATTGTAAGAGAAAAAAATGAACTTTTTGGACAAAAACATGGTGAAAATAGAGTTAGAAGATGGGGATCATTTGTACCTAAAAGCCACTACAAAAAAAAAGGATTTTAGCGACCGAATTTAGCGATTACACCTAATCGGTCACTAAATATGAAAATTTGGTCGCTAAATATGGAAATTTGATAAACCATTTAGTGGCCAGTTTAGCGACTATGGAACGGTTTAACGATTAGGCAATCTGTATGCACCTTTGGTGGTCACTAAATCGGTCGCTAAACCATTTAGCGACCGAATTTCTATATTTAGCAACCGAAATTTAATGGTCACTAAATATCCTTTTTTGTAGTAAGTTTACTTGGATGGCACAATATTCTAGGAATTATGTTAATATTGGGAAGATGCTTTGGGAGTGAAGTTGTTGCGAAAAACAGTTAGGTATAATACTATGAACAAGAGATTGAGGAGATTGTGGAAACTCAGTGAGGATTTTGACATAATGGGTGTTGATAATAGCTTCTTCACGATAAAGTTTGAGTTGCACAAACGGGGGAGGGGGGTCATGGATGATCTTTTATTATTACTTAGAAGTGAAGCTTCTTGGAGCCCAGAATTTGTCTCTCCTACCGCAAGGATTGAACATAATCAAGTCTGGATTAGGTTCCGGGTGTTGAAACTAGTCTTTCATAATGAAAGATTTCTCCTTGCTATGGCTTCTGCAGTTGGCATTCCGGTGAAAATTGTAACACCCTTTTTCCAGGGGTGTCACTAATGCGGAAAATATAAATATTTATAAATTTTAGGCGGCAAAAAAATGAGTTAATTTAAAATTGTTTAAAAAAGATGGGATAAAATTTTCCTTTTCACAAGATACCATATATACTTTATAATTTGGTTCTTAAGTTCAAAAGAGACTTCATAAGAACCCAACCCGACTAGAGTCAAAGAAACAAAAGAATGCAACTTTAAATGTAAGGCCATGGAGACGCAGCTCCGAAAGAGAAGGTACTAAGAGACGCAACTCTGCCAAAGAACAGACTTAACAATAGAAAAAATAGTCTAGGCTGGCCACAGAGAAGAAAACCAATCATATGGATGCTTCCTAGACTCTATGCAATTAATGAGAGACCTTTTTACCTAAGAAGAGATACTGAACGCACCGGTGGAGAAGTCCACCTAGCGTTCCACTCACAATAACTACACGAGCAGCGAAACAAGCGAAGATTAGCGATGAGGCGAATACAACTCCTTCCTCCATGATTCTTGCCGATGGCGATCAAGACCCATACGAGGTACGAGGTACTTCATCAACCGATCCATAAAGTCGGACATCCAAACACTTGTACTGTAGTGAAGTTCGTGTAGAAACCCGTTCAAAGCGTCGGGTGAAGTCCCGACAACGTTGTCCTCTAAAGATAACACACATACAAAGAAAACGAGCCAATCGAGCAATGGAGGTAAGTTTCCCATAATCAACACAACTTACGGTGAAGGAAAATGGTACGACTAACAAATATATCAAACATAACATGGCATACGATACATCATCAACACATAGTCCATAACAACAACATGACATATTATATTTCATCAATCAACAATTTACAGTCCATATCACCAACAAGATAGCATGACATATTATATATCATCAATCAAAAGTGTATAGCTCATAACAATAACATGATAACAGATAATCCAAACATATGAGTTTATGATGTCATGATGCAATCGAAAAATGCCTTTGTTATGACTATGATGCAATCCAAACATGCCACCATTTATGATTATGATTTCAGTCCGTTCGATCATGGGAAACTGACATGACTCAGATCCCTGCTCCGGAGCTAACATGGGACAAATCGGAAGGAGTGGTGGCAGTACATGTTTCTCATATGGCGGCAGCCTAGGCCAATTGTGCTTACAACATTTGTAATCACATGTGACATTAGGCTTTCATGAGAACACTCTAAAACTGTGGATATATTGGCTCTAGTCACGGATGTCAAGGTTTTGCATGTAATGCCATGACTCAGAAGAATCACCAACTGGTCATCCGTGGAGTTTCCAACCCAGACACCACCAAGATCAGTGAAGATTATCACCCCAATATCCGCACCTGCACAAAAGGTGTAGGCTCAACCTTCTACGTACGCAGGCCTTAACTCCAAGTTTTATGCAATATGGTTAAGCCAACAAGGCGATTGTGTTCATGTTTATCGACTCGGATAAACTTCGGTGTTTCCTTCGAAAACCATTGTCTTCCAAGATAGCTCCCAACCTTTTAGATCCAAACACCACATTTGGGCTATCATTGGTTTTTGATATTGTAAATTGTGCGTTCATGTTTATTCATCGAATAAACTTCAGAAGTTCCCTTCGGAAAATCAATGCCATAACACAAGGCACACCAGGTAGTCCAAAATTTTGGATCCAAACACCTCATTGGACCACCACTGCCTCTCAACGATTAAGTATATTATGAAGGGGGATTCTCTAATCCGACCGATACTTATCTTTGGGTCCTCCCCTAAACGAAATTACTTGTCGAGCATGCAATTCAAAATACTCTTTGTTATTAAGTATTATGGATCCTCTGATGATATAAATCACCAAGGGTATATCATGAAGTCTTGTTCCACAACATGTACACTTAGATGTTCATCACTTAGTATTTAAGTAAAACATTGGTCTTGTAAAACATTTTCCTTTGAAACCTCACATCATTGAGTTTCTAAAATCCTTTGAAACATGAAACCTTTGGATTTTCTAAATTCATTTGAAAGTTATTACTTCCCGTCCACACTTGTTCGGGATACTTTGGTACCAAACCTTGAATTGAACCTTCCTTTAACATAAGAAACATGAAGAGTTCTAAAGGTAAATACCTTTTTCATAACCCTTAAAACTTCAAATGAATGAACTCTTGTGGACCAAAAACTATCAACCAATTGGATGTCACGTGAAAGCTTAATATTTAAACCCAGGGTGAAACTCATCCAAAAGCCTAAACCATGGTGCCACCTTTCATTTAATTTGATTTGAAAATATTTTTGAGATAACACTTAACTTGAAGTGTGTAAAACCACAAATTCTACTAAGTCCTTTTCTTTTCAAAACTTTTTGATCCAGTTGACTTATGACTTAATTAAAGTTACTAAGTCATGAATTAAGGTTCAAATTAATTTTGGAAACCCTAAAACTCTAGCTTGGCCGAATTGCCCTCATTCTTTGGAATGAGTTGTTTTCTTGAAAACGTAATTTCCTTGATTACACTAAATCCATCAAAATCAATTAAACCATTAAATCAAAATAAAACATTTCCTAAGTGGGATTCAAAAGCTAAAACTGAATCATAATCCCATCTTAGGCTAAAATGTTGTTTTAACTTTCCTTTGTTTTCAATTATGCTTAAGTCCATCATTAAGCACACCAATCAATTTAGTTTCCAAACACAACTTTTTCCTCACATTTTTCTCAATATGGCCAAACCTCATTGTAGTGTTTTAGGAGTGTTTTTGTTCATCAAAACATCTCACAATCAAGTATATCACATAGATCAATATGTTGAACAACAACACCATCATATACAAACATACAACAATATCACATCCATTTTCAAGAATCAAAGCGAAACTCGTATACCACATTATTTTCAGCATACAGGCATTAATTTGCAACACACATTTGATACATCAAACGAACTCCGATTTGGGCAACTACTTTTTGTCTATCAAATTAGTCTTCACAAACAGTCATCCAATCAATACAGTGCCACTAAAAATACATGCTGATCCGAATCCAAGGCAGCAACCCTTAACCAGTTTTGAAACAGATTTTCAAGGATCCAATCTTTATGAAATGAAACGAAATTTGTGACCAAAATGAAGCCCAAGATGTCTAATTTCAATATTAAAAAGAATTTTCGAAATCCGATGTCTAGTTTAAGAAAGAAACAGAAAAGAGTCGAACAATATCAGGAAATCTAGCAACTACATTATTACAAAACCAAATCACAAAGGAACTCCACAACAAAGTGAAGCCCTTTTTCAACAAATAAGACATTCAAGACCAGTTAGAACACATTATCATCCACCCTAAGGTATGATCTTGGTTCACTTCCCCATACCTCTTGGAGATCCACAAAGAGCTCCTTGAAAAGATGATGGAAATGGTTTCCAAGGTTGAAACCTTAACAAGAAAACATGAAGTTCATGAGACAAGGATATTTTGAAAATCACTCATTAATCAAAGTGATGATTTTTCATGAACTCCAAGAACAAAAGTTGTAGAGAAGGAGTATATGAACACTTGCTCTTGAAGAATGATAGGAAAAAGATGATGTCTTGAAGTTGGTTCAAAAATGAAGTTGCTCATTTGACAAAACTTTCTTCATGAAAGTTGTAGATGATGAAGAGGTGATCAAAATACTATCATAAAAAATAATGATTTTTCATTATCCTTAAGAAGAAAATTTGAAAGAAATAAAGAGATACATACTTACTCTTGAATGTAGAAAAAGAGTATGTAGATAATTTCTTCAAGATAGAGTGGTCAAATCGATTCAACAACTTTATTCATGAAAGTTGCTCATCACGAAGAGTAGATAAATAAAAAGTGTTTATTTGAAAGAAATAAGTAAGGGAGTGAGGAGTTGTGGTGAAAACCAAATTCAAGCTTCAATGGAGTTTTAGGGAGGGAAAGTTTGATATTCTATAGAGAAGGGGGAGAAATGGATGAGTGAGGAAGATGAAGTTGTAAAATGAAAGTGTAAAGTGAGAGGGAAGGGTAGAGTGTTCGTCCATGAGGAGAAAGAGGGGGAGAGATCACATAAATTTTAAGTCTCCTAGTTGAATGCCTAGAATGGTAAAGTCATAAAGTGTAAGAATGGAGTCATAAAAGAAATATTGCCAGTTTGGTGATTGTTTAGATATTTTGTTTGACCATGAAAGTGACATTTAGATGGTGGAAAATTTGAATTTGATGATGACTCCATGTCCTGGACCAGAATATGTCTCGGCCCCGGGTCGAACTCCTGAAATCACGCAAATCGAGAAAATAATATTTTTGTCTGTTCGCGACTAAACAACAGATAAAACTTAACTGTGTTTTCGAGGGATTTGGGTTGGCTCTCGAATTTATGATGACTCCCAGCTCCGGGCCAGAATATCTCCCAGCCTCGGGCCCAATTCTTGAATCTTCACAGATCCGATTAAAATAATAATATTTTTACCAGCTCTGTTACAAAACATCCCAGAAAGATTCAAACTTATATTATGAGTTATCGCACTCAGAATCTTTCCCCGGGTCACCAGGGTTCACAGATCATAGTGTGAATTCCTACTGTCTGCTGAAACACAGTCCGGTTTTATGTGAGTTCTCAACTCGAATTCGGATGAATTCTCAATTATAAACATTTAATATTATTTATAAGTGATTACTTGCATTTTCAATCAATTTATTCACAAAATTTAATTATTATCATATACAGGATTTCGTGGTGTTACAAAAATGGATAGAAATACTCCTAAGGTGAAAATGGGAAGGTTTGCTCATGTTTGTGTGGAGATTGACCTCAGTCAATCGGTTGTGGGGAAAGTCTGGCTCAAAGGCCATTAATACCAGGTATAATATGAAGACTTTCACATTTTCTGATCTATTTGTGGCTACTACGACCATATGACCAGGGATTGCCTGAATTAGCAGCTCAGAAAGGGCAGATAAAGCCAACGAATATTCCTCTATTCGGGAAATTAATGAGGGCAATCAAGGGGATTCAATGAGGGAGCATATAGTGGAGAAACAGTTACAGTAGTCAGCGGAAAATATGGTTGAACCTGTGCATAGGGATTGGTTGGTGGTTGACAAGAGAAGGAAATTGTTAAGTCTCTAAGCGTATGATAAAGCTTATTACCCTAAGTTTTGATAAATAACAAACATTTAGAGATTGATTTAAATGAACTACTTGATATTTGCTAATGTGGCTATTAAGTGTGCAAATATATGCTTTTAGTAATAAAGGACTTGACTCTTTAAAAAAGGAAATGTTATAAAGTTTCAAGCGTCTGATCAGTATGTTAGAATGAACAAGTCTGATAAATAAGTGTCTGGAACTTTACTCTAGTCACATGTATTATAAGCAAGCATCTAGTGAGTTGGAAAAGTCAAAGATCAAAGGCGAATCTCAAGGGTCTAATGAAGTCAGATTCAAGACTGAAGAAAATCTCAAGCGTCTAGTGAACTGATTCACTCAATTCAGAAAAGACTTAAAGCATATAGTGAAGTAGACATTTGGCATATAAAGATTCAAACACTAAAGAAGTTAACAAGTCAATGCACGAAGGAATAAACACGTTCAGAACCTCGTTGCACTCTTTCTTAAGTACAACTAGAAAGTGCTTTTTGTCTGAAAAAGGACAAAAGCAACTCTGATACTCTACAAGTTAGTACAGAATGATAAATCTCTGATCAAAGGACTAGCATTTGAAGTTAATACGCAGTATTTCAAACTTTCACATTTAATACACTCATCTGAGTGCTTGTGAAAGACTTGCAAGTTGTAACTAATTTACATCTTTTCTCAAACAAACCTGAGTGAGCCTGAAGAAGTTAAGGTACTTCTGTTAGAGCTCGAAGAGGCTAGGTGCGCAAAGAATACTTGTCCGTCGTATAAACTGATCAGTCATAGTTGAAAATACTTGGTGCTGCCAAGGACTGGACGTAGCCTCAATTGTTAAGGGGTGAACCAGGATAAATCTGTTGTGTTTAATCTTTCTATCCCTTATCTCTTTAGTTTGATTATTTATCGTAACTGTTTTCATCTTGCATGAATGGGTGTTTTTCTGTGAAAACCTTCAAACAAGTTGCTTGTCTGACTGCTCTGTTTTGAACACTCGTCTGCTCCCTATTATGCTTGTGAAAAAGTTTATATTTCTCTCTTAAACTTGCTAAATACAATTCAACCTCCTTCTAGTGTTTACATCTGTCTATTTCAAGGTCTTCTGAAAAGCAGAGTGGACTATCAGGTTGATAGCTTAGAATGGCACTGATATCTTTTCCGTGTACCCGAAAGTTGCCTTTGTCTTTCCTTTTGGAGATAGTCAAAGCTTTGTGTCAGGAACTGACTGGCTTTAGCACGTTTGATGGTACGAAGATTACAAAAAAATGTTTGCCTAAGCGATATTTCCCTTTTACAAGATGATTAAAAATTTAAACTATCGCTTTTACAAATTCGCGCTAACTTATAGTTCAATTTATTAAAATCTGATGGATTGTTACTGGACTAAGAAACAGAGAGCATTTTACAAGAAGCGTCTTTGGACTCAGATAAGAAATGAAAACTAACTTAGTCCAGTGAGAACTTTAGCGATCAGAGGGATTGGACAAACGTTAAGTATTTGGACTTAAAAAGATCTGCACACTTAGACAAATTTGTTTGTTCAAGACAAATCTTTGTTCATTTAATTTTAATTTTTTGTTAACATCAAAACTTTAAGAAGTTTATGGATCATAATCACTTTGGTTCCAACAAAGTTAACAGAAAGTTGGGCTATTTAAAAGTTTACATTAACAAACTAACGGATCTTTCCTAGCGGTCATCAATGGAGGGACTAACGTGTCCCTGTTTTGTAATTGTTGTGAAGTAGGACTAACAGATGATTTTTTTTCCTCAGGGACAAAATTAGGTACCACACAAATTGTTTGGGATCAAAATGCACCTATACTAAAAAAAAATCACTAGTATTATACTCACTCCACCCATGTGAAAACCATATAGTAAATCTCAAATTTGGTCCTTAAAATTATAAGGTCGTGTTAATTTGGTCCTTATGTCAATTTTGGGCCAATTTGATTCCTGAAATTATAAGGTTCGTACCTTGATAGAGGGACTAAATTAATTAACATTTGATAATTTTAGAAATATTTTTAAAATTTTTAAAATGTTAAAGATCAAATTTATACTACCTACCTTATAATTTAGGGATTAAATTCCTTATAATTTAGGGATTAAATCTTATAATTTAGGGATTAAATCTTCAATTTAATCCAAAACCATTGGCCCATACCTTTCACGTCAGACCAGTAAAGCTAAAAACTACCTTCTCCGCACGACAAAATCGACTCAGAACCCTCCTCCTCCTCCCCATCATCATCCCTCATGCAAAATCGAACCCCATAGAATCTCCCAACCTCCTTCGGTTTCGCCGCTAAATATGGCGTCTCCGGCGCCGGAATCGATCTTTCTTGAAGACTTTGGGCAGACGGTGGACCTCACCCGCCGCATCCGCGAGGTCCTGCTGAACTACCCGGAAGGAACCACCGTCCTCAAGGAGCTCATACA
Source organism: Ammopiptanthus mongolicus (assembly GCA_039655645.1). NCBI lineage: Eukaryota > Viridiplantae > Streptophyta > Magnoliopsida > Fabales > Fabaceae > Ammopiptanthus > Ammopiptanthus mongolicus. The sequence goes on along the minus strand of CM077348.1, from coordinate 45,946,402 downwards.
GAACGCCGATGATGCCGGCGCCACCAGGGTTTCCCTCTGCCTGGACCGTCGGTCCCACGGCCGCGACTCGCTGCTGTCGGATTCGCTGTCGCAGTGGCAGGGCCCGGCGCTGTTGGCGTTCAATGATGCCGTTTTCACCGAAGAGGATTTCGTTAGTATCTCGAAGATCGGCGGGAGTAGCAAGCACGGGCAGGCCTCGAAGACCGGTCGGTTTGGGTAATTTAGCTTTCTCCGATTCGAGTTGGTTTGATTGATGTTATTGAGTTGAAGTGTGTTTTGGTTAATTTTTTGCTGTTGTGTATTTGTTTTTGTGTTGATAATTGGTTCTGATGTTGTTGTCTTTGGTGGTAGAGAATCAAAGCTAGGAGTTAGATGTGAAGTTGTTCAAGTTTTAATTGGAAAATATAGGTGATAGATATGATTGTTGACTAAGAAGTTGTATTGTTATAGTTTGCTTGTTTTTGGCATTGTATGCATGTTCCGAGTATATGTTATAATTTATAGTAGCTTTGTTTTGTGCGTCTTTTGATTTTCATCTGCAAGTCAACTGTAACAATTGAAGCTTCACGAAATTTCTTTCCATACTGCAATGCCAAGGTTCTGATATTTGAGGGAGTGGCATTTTGGAATGTCATGATAGTTTTTACTCAGAAAATTAATGTGGGATATTGTTGAGTTTTAGTATGTCTATATATAATTGTGTGTGTATGAATGTATATTAAAAATTCTGTCATTTATTTTAGTAATCAACATTTACTTTCTTTTTCCATAATCTATTTTTGTAAATATTTCTCATATTACCATGATATTTTGGGTTATTTGTATTTCTCTAGTTCTTGTCTTTATTTTTTGTCTACGTGTTTCTAGGGTCGGCTTCAACTCAGTGTACCATTTGACAGATCTTCCCTCCTTTGTGAGTGGCAAACATGTGGTATTATTTGATCCTCAGGGTGTTTATCTTCCGAGAGTTTCTGCAGCAAATCCTGGGAAACGAATTGATTTCACCAGTTCATCTGCCCTCTTCTTCTACAAGGACCAGTTTTTCCCCTATTGCACTTTTGGGTGTGACATGCAAAATCCTTTTGCTGGAACTTTATTCCGTTTTCCTTTGAGGAATGCAGATCAGGCAGCCAGAAGTAAGCTCTCAAGGCAAACATATTCACCAGAAGACATTTCCTCTATGTTTGTTCAGCTCTTTGAAGAAGGAATTTTGACGCTTCTCTTTCTGAAGAGTGTGCTGAGCGTTGAAATGTATGTGTGGGATGCTGGAGAACCTGAACCAAAGAAAATTCATTCATGTTCTGTTAGTTCAGTAACAGACGATACAGTTTGGCACCGGCAGGCACTGCTCAGATTAGCTAAGTCTTTAAATACCACTAGTGAAGTGGATTCATTCTCATTGGACTTCTTAAGTGAGGCAGTAAGTGGAGTTGAAACTGAGAGGCAAGCAGAGAGATTTTATGTGGTGCAAACCATGGCCTCAGCATCTAGTAGGATTGGTTCTTTTGCTAGTACTGCATCCAAAGAATATGACATTCACTTGCTGCCATGGGCATCAATCGCAGCATGCATTTCGGATAATTCACTGAATGTAATTTGCAATTTCTTATACTTATGTCTTCATGTCTTTTGCTGTTGCCCTAGCCCCCTCTCAACCACACACAGACACACACACAGAGACACAAACCCACAGACAGAGATATAGAATTCAAGTTGTTACTTGCTATCGTACGTTTGGAAGCTTTTGATTCTGCAACCTTAGGCATGTATTGTGTTAACTGCCATTTTAGCTGTGAATGTGAACATTTCGAAAGTAGTGTCCCATTTTGCTGCATTTATGGTTCATCCAGCACCACAATCAATATGACCACGGCTTTTGATTGAAAGTTAGGCATACAACTGCTTAAAGTCTAAAACTTCTAGGGATTGTTTACAAAACTTGGAGAGATTTTACTCCTCTGGTTAGAGGTTTTGAGAGATCAATGGAGTATAGTTTCATACAGAAATGCAATGCCTGCTGTTGCTTGTTGGTCTTGATTTAGAGGAACCCCATAATCTTAAATACAAATTCATGCTTCTATGACCATTATTGGGTTGATTTGATTCTTTTGGCATCTTTATGGTGTTCTAGAAATGGTATTTAAATCGAAGGTTTATCTTTGACAGGCTATCGAGAGGATTTGAGCTCTTTACTGATATGGTACACCACACAGTTTTCTTTGTTTTTTTGTCCTTCTTTCTCTTCCGTTTTTTTTTCTTTGTAGGATGTGGCATCCTCCATTATATGATTTTACTTTCTAGTAGTAAAATTGTTCTTTATTTATCCAAAAGGAAAAGTCTGAAAATTTAAATTCATGTTTGGTTTTTGTTGTGGCTGTAGATTTACTTTTAGAATATTGTTCAACAACAAACTACTATTATGGTTAATCTGTTATGTTGAAGAGATTAGGTTTAGAGCTAGGGAATAAGGAAAAGAGAGAGACAACTATGAACCCAGAATAATATTGATAGGATGTGATGTGTTTGATATTTTGTCAGGTGATGTGATTTGATACAAAAGATAAACCCAACAATCCTATTTATAGTAATAGTAGACTTCTAGTCTGATAGAAACTGATTATGATATACAAGAAAATACAATGGATACTACAATAATTCATCAAGTATTCGAGAGACTTGGGACTTTTCCTCTAACCTCCCTTCCCAATACTAGGAAATATAGCAGAATGAGTGGCTTTTTTCCCTTCTCTACTTATATTTATACATTCCTACCCAGTAACTAACTCTAACTGTCAATAACTAACTCTAACTGCCACTAACTAACTCGAATTGATTTACTACATGACTAACCCATTACAATTAACCACTATCAACAGGCCTACTCATGGTTGTCAAACTCGCGAGTCAACTCGTTGACTCGTCCGACTTTACGATTCTAGGTAGGCCAAACGGGTGGACTCGGTGGTAGAATCGGTAGGGGGTGGACCTGGGATGACTTGCGAGTCCATGGATCGAGTTTGCGAGTCTGGCCGTTTTATATTTTTGCCCCAGAAAGCCCAAAACGCTGTGTTTTGGGTTCTTATTTTTGGATTCCCTCTCCTCTTTTCTTCACAATCCCGATTCCCTTCTCTATTCTTCATTCTCTGGATGGAAAAATTTGGAAGAAGGGACCCTAACCTAAAAACCTAACCTCCTCCGGTCCTCCCTGTGCCGCCTCCCTCTCGGCCGTGCCTCCCTCCCTGCGTCGCCTCCCTCCTACCGCGCGCACATCCTCCTCTACCGTGCGCACATTCTCTTCCCTTCCCTGGTTGAAGCTTCTTCCTTCCCTTTTCTTGATCGCAACTCGCAAGTTCTTCACTGGTTCCTTCCAAACTCTAGTTTGGTACTTAACTTCTTCTCTTCCTCTTCACTGAATAACTTTTGTTCATCCTTGCAATGTCTGGTTCGGGTTCCACCACTGCTGCTACAACATCCGGAAGTTTTAGGGGCAGGGGGAGGGTTAATATCCCAGGAAATAGGATTGATCCCGGTTGGAAACATGGGACTGATGTACTGGGCAGTGGAAAAAAGGTAAAATGTAGTTATTGCTCAAAGATTGTTAGTGGAGGAATTTATCGATTCAAGCATCACCTTGCCGGTAGTAGGGAAGATTCTGAACCATGTGCTTCGGTGCCGGATGAAGTGAAACAGTTGTTTATGAAAGTTGTTGCCGATGCTAAAGAGGCATCAAAGAAGAAAAGAAGACTGATCGATGTTGATGATGTTGCAGATGATCAGCTTCCGGTTGCACCATCTGGCTCTAAAAAAAGTGGTTTTTCCTTTGCTAGAGGGGGCGTAAAAGTCGGTGGTGGAGTTCAAACAATGGTCAATCAGATATGGAGAAAGGATTTAAAGGAGGAAATTGATGACCAAGTAGCTCAATTTTTCTATACAAGTGCAATTGCTTTCAACTGTATAAAAATTCCAGAGTTTGCAAAGATGTGTGAGATGATTGGTAGATATGGAATTGGCTACAAACCTCTATCTTACCATGACATTAGAGAATGACTTTTGAAAAAAGCGGTGCTTCGAACCAATAAAGAGCTAGAAGAGTTTAAAGAGGGGTGGAAGAGAAAAGGGTGCACAATCATGTCCGATGGGTGGACGGATAAGAAGAGACGCTCCATATGTAACTTTTTGGTGAATAGCCCCAAGGGGACGGTCTTTCTCTATTCCTTGGATACTTCTGACATCTCAAAAATGATTGATAAAATTTTTAAGATGTTGGATGATGCAATCAATCATGTTGGAGTGGAGAATGTGGTTCAAGTGGTTACTGACAATGCTGCAAATTTCAAAGCAGCGGGTGAGATGTTGATGCAAAAACATTCTCACTTGTATTGGACTCCATGTGCTGCCCACTGCATTGACTTGATGTTCGAGGACCTTGAGAAACATCTGAAGGTGCACAAGGTTACTATAATGAAAGATAGAAAGGTTTGTACCTACATTTATTGTAGAACTTTGTTAATTAGCTTGGTGAAGAAATTTACCAAAGGAAAAGACTTGATTAGGCCTGACAAGACTAGATTTGCCACTGCCTATTTGACATTATCTTGCCTTAATGAGAACAAGGCTGCATTGATGAGCATGTTTAGCTCAGATGATTGGACTGGAAGTAAGTTTGCCAAAACCCAAGAGGGGGAAAAAGTGGAAGATATCATTTGTGATAATCGGTTTTGGAAGAACATAATAGTATGTTTGAAGGCAGCTGCTCCTCTCATTGTAGTCCTTCATTTGGTAGATTCTGATGAAAAACCCGCCATGGGTTTTATATATGAAGGGATGGATTCAGCGAAGGAGAAGATAAAGAGCAATTTAAATGGAGTTAAGAAATGGTAAACTTGTCTAACTTCATGTCATTTGAAAGTTATTTACCTTATTTGTGAGTGTTACTAATATAGCATATTTGGTATTTGTAGCTATGAACCCATCTGGAAAATTATTGATGAGCGATGGAATAACCAACTCCATAGGAACTTACATGCAGCTGCATATTACCTTAATCCAGCATTACACTATGAGCCGAATTTCGATCATGAAGATGCTGAGGTTAAAATAGGGTTGTACACTTGCATTGCAAGGTTGGTAAAGGATGATGCGGAGAGATCAAGGTTCAAACGCAACTTGCCGACTATCGTTATGCTAGAGGGCTCTTCGCTATGGATGCTGCAAAGACTAGCAAGAAGACTATGCTTCCTGCAGAATGGTGAGACTTCTATGGGGATGGAGTGGTAGAATTAAAGAGGTTTGCCATTTGTGTGCTGAGCTTGACTTGTAGCTCTTTTGGATGTGAACGCAATTGGAGTTCATTTGAAATGGTAATTGTCTAATTGAAGTTTTAATTCTGTTTCTAGTTATTAATTGTCCTTGTTTAGAAATATTGAATTTTGGTTTTTATGGTTTATTTTCTAGGTTCATACAAAGAGAAGAAATAGGTTGCATCAAAAAAAGATGAATGACTTGGTGTATGTGATGTACAACCTAAAGTTAAAGAGTAGAGAAAATAGAAAAAGTGTTGCTCTTCCATTTGAGGATATTCATTCTGATGATGAATGGATAACTGAAGAGGGGGATGTTCCAATTGTTGAAGAGGATGAGGAGAATGATGAGCAACCTATAAACCTTGATGAAGAGAATGTTGAGGTTGAGCAAGAGCAAGAGCAACCTTTTCATATCACTGATTTGACTGATCCTCACTTTGATGACAATATTGAAGATGGAGATGGTGATAATGGGGAAGAACTTGATTATGATGATTCAGATGATGATGATGGAGATGATGTAGTTCGAGGATTAGATTTAGACATGTGAAGAAATTAGGAGCTATTTTTGTTATATACTTGACTTATGTTTGTATTGCTAATTTACTACTACTTGGATTTTGCTTATGACTACTTAATTTTTAATGATTATGAATTTATGATAATGTTAATTGGCTTTATTACTATTTTGTTACTATTGTGTTATGTATATATGTCGTTTATAAATATTTTTTATAGTAGGAAGAGTCTACCTACGTGTCGAGTCTACCCCCTCCACTCGTTAACCTAGACTCGCGAGTCTGACAACCATGGGCCTACTAACATAACAGAGCCCATTAAGGCCCATATCTAACATACTCTCCCCCCTAAACTATCACCTTGTCCTCAAGGTGAACAAGTGACCTCTTGAGATAATTTTTTTCCATTGTTTGAAGCCTGACGACCCATGTCGCTGTCCACCGGGATCCCACTGACTATTTTTTGTATTTCTCCCAAGAACTGACCATGATAAGGGCATCTGAAACATATACTTAGTATTTAGAGCCATACTTTCATTATTACTGTGAAAAACTACTTGCTTTGAAAGCCCAATTTCCCATTCTTCTAAAGCTCCCTTCTTTTTCTCACTGGCTTGGACTTGGACTCTTCTTACTAATTTGTTTCAAGTTTCTTCCTCCAACATTGACCCAATTAGTAATACAGATGTGGGTCTGGTCCATTAGGTTAGCCACTGGAGTCTCCGGGCAGATTTCCACTCTTGCCCCTACTTGTAGTTGTTTCTCCCTCACAATGGTTGTTCGCAACAACAAACTCATTTCCCTATGGCCAGCCACTCTGACGCTACATCTTGACGGTTTGGTGGAAACGTTGCTTTGTCCGCCGTAAGTGGGTTCGCGTCTGGCGGCTCCTGTGGTGGTGGAGGCTTGGCCGAACTCCGGACCACCCAAATCTGCCTCGGTGTTATCGCCTCTTCGCCCCTCTGCTCCATGACGGCGCTACTACTTTTGGTTGCCGCCGCCTCCTAACGATGACATTTTGGCAGTCCGGGCACCTCGGGTTCCTCCTTCGCAGAGGTTCTTCTGGTCTGAATGTGTCGTGCGGCCACCATCAATGCTCTCTTCGCAGGCGCTAGCGCATCATCGATCACTGTATGAAAATCTTGGTTCCGCGGTTGTGGTTGAGGCTTCTTGTATGGACCACTTGTGACAATGACTAGTTCTGTGGTCACAACGGACCAGTTATTCTCAACCCCCTCCTGCTTCTTCTATATCGTTTCCAAATCTGAGTTCTGGAATTTCTGGCTCTTGGATGCATCACCATCTTCCTTCTCTTCTTTTTCTTGACTCCACCGCTTGTGTCGTTTCTCCTCGGCACTGCTATGAAGGCCGAAACCTCTGTATCACGACGGATCGGAAATCCTCCCACGTGGGATACAGAGAATGCATCTCCCACCATTTGAACCATCACAAAGCCTCTCCTTCCACAGCTATCTTGGCGGCTTGAATCTTTTCTTGATCGGTTACTCTCTTCAAATTGAAATAACGTTCGATTTTACTCACCCAACCATATGTGTCATCACCCTAGAACAATAGAATTAAGTTTTCGCCATTTGTCTCCTCTTCGACTCGACTCCTCTCCAACCACTGTACGTCCGTCGTCGTTGGTATTGCTTCCACCAGAATTCTGACTGTGATGACCACTATTGTGCGAATTTCTGCTCATAATTTTCAAGATCTCGGTGAATTGCCGAAGGTTTTCCGCCCCGTCTTCCTTGAGGATTCGCCTCTGATTCTCGAACCCACGCTCAAGTGCCTTGATCCTTACTTCCATTCTTCGAGTTTGTACCATGAAACACTCCCAAAAACGAGTGCTTTGATACCAGTTGATAGAAAATGATTATGATATACAAGAAAATTCAGTGTATAGTACAATAATTCCCCATGTGTTCGAGAGACTTGGGAATCTCCAGTCTATTCTCCCTTCCAAATACCAGAAAATACAGCAAAATGAATGCCTTTTCCCCCTTCTCTACTTCTATTTATAGATTCCTAACTTAGTAACTAACTCTAATTGCCAATAACTAAATCTAACTAAGACTAACTAACTCTAATTGATTTACTACATGACTAACCCATTACAATCAACCACTATCAACAGGCCTACTGACATAACAGAGCCCATTATGGTCCATATCTAACATAGCCCTAATTAAATAATTAAATAAGGAAAGAAATCAGGGAGTATAAATAGAGAACAAATTGTGAGAGATCATCTAGGATAATCATCTAAGATGCTCTAAAACATTCTAAGAAACAATCAAGATATATTGAGATGTTCCCTACATATTGTAACTCTCTCTCAAGCTAAAGCTTTTAAAATTAAATGTAGCAAAAAAAAACTAAAATTAACTTCAAGATCTTGGAAAAGCACTATGAAAGGAGTGCCACTGTAAAGGCGCACAACGGAAGAAAGGCCAAACTGCATCTGAGATGGAACTATATTGCATGTGGGATGGAGCCAATCTTCCAGGTTGAACGAAGCCAATCTTTCAGGTTGGAAACAACGGAATTGATCGCAGATGCTGGATTAGGCTGGACTGATCAGAACGTCGGATTAGGCGGAATTGATCGGATATGCATATCAAAGACGAAATTAATCGAATATGCATACCAAAGACGGAACTTATCGTAGATGCAGTGTCAATAACTCGAGACTAGAAGATAACATATCAAGACTCAAAGAAGGAGAGATTTAGGGGAGATAGGGACGAGAAAAACAATACTAGATTTGGGTTGATAGTGGTGAGTAACAATTCTAACAAGTTCCATGAACTCTACACAACAAAAAGATGAAATTCTCCTCAAGGTCGATACCATGACTCCGATACCATGTTGAAGAAATTAGGTTTAGAGCTAAGGATTAAGAAAAGGGAGAGATGACTATAAACTGAGAATAATATTGATAGGAAGTGATGTGGTTGATATGTTGCGATGTGATGTGATTTGATACAAAAGACACTCAACAATCCTATTTATACTAATAGTAGACTCCTAGTCCTAATTAATAAGGCAACAAATTAGGAGTATAAATAGAAAACAAATCATAAGAGATCATCTAGGGTAATCATATAAGATACTCTAAAATATTATAAGATATAATCAAGAAATATTGAGATATTTTCCAGATATTCTTGCATGTTATTGTTATCAATGATGCATCTACTAGAATTTGTTCTCGACTTTATAGGTGTCTAAATAAGATATAATCAAAGTGATAAACTCAAGTAGCACTTAACCCATGACAAAGATATTACATGCACAATTTCATTTAAAAAGTGGGGCTTTATTGATGACAGACCTTGAATCTTTTACAGGCAGTGTAGCCTGTGTCAGTTCCATCTAGGTTTATGTCAGAGTGATGGCGGATTGCAATCAGCAATCTATGGAACTATATTCTCCAATTTCTTGTACAAGGCTACCTACTGTTGTACTGATAGTATTGTACTTTGTTTTTGGTACCAAACCGAAGTGCTTCCACTAGATCTCTTTGCAAGCTGTTAACCTATTGCATGAGACACTTAATCCCTTCCCTTTATCAACTACCTGTTGAGCTCAAGCCAGCCTACAACTTTTTCCCTACTTGCTGCTGCAGTGAATGAAGTGAATGGATCTTTTTCTGATACCAACAGAACTGAGTCAAACCCTTCAAGTCAAAAGTGTTTATGAAGAGATATTTGGAAAATAGAAGTGCGGATGAGAGGACTAAATACACCCATAAAAGATTGGTCGTGTGGTTTGAGCTACCAAGGGATGAGAAGAAAGTTTCTTCCTGAAAATTTAAATCTCAATCCTATTTGGTACAGATTTAAAACCCCTTAATATAGGGTAGAGATCTTAATAGAACAGGAAACTCTGGCTCTTAAAAGTATTTATAGTCTTTATCATCCCTAAAAAGTTAATTAAAAGACAAAAAAGGAAATAAGACAAAAAAAAGTAAATTTGCTACACTAAATGAGTCACTGTAACATGAATGATATGCTAATGCTTTAAATAAGTTGCATTAGGGAAGTAAAAATTGAAGGCTTGTCCAGGTCTTCAAGGTAGCACTGGGAGGGGCCCTCCCTAAGTAACCACTCTTCTCTTGCATCTGACTTATTAAATAAAAGATGGCACACAACTGTTGGCCCTTTAGTTTATTGAAAGGATAACTGCAGAGCACATTAAAATTTCCACTTGCTTTTATGTATTTCTTCTTTGGTGTTATATCTCCATGGTCCATGCCTCATATTGCCATGTATGGTTTTTACAGAACAATATTCTTAGGACTGGTCAGGCATTCTGTTTTCTTCCACTGCCTGTTAGAACTGGACTTAGTGTACAAGTCAATGGTTTCTTTGAGGTTTCATCAAATCGTCGTGGCATTTGGTATGGGGATGACATGGACAGAAGTGGAAAAGTTCGTTCTATGTGGAATAGGCTTCTTTTGGAAGATGTTGCGGCTCCTGCTTTTATGCATATGCTGCTTGGTGTGAAAGAGTTGCTAGGGCCAACAGACATTTACCATTCTTTATGGCCTGCTGGTTCTTTTGAAGAGCCATGGGACATTTTGGTTCAACAAATATACAAAAACATTGGTAATGCTCCAGTTTTGTATTCAGATCTCGATGGTGGAAGATGGGTATCACCAGGTGAAGCCTTTCTTCATGATGAAAAATTCACCAAAAGCATGGACCTTGGTTTGGCTCTGATGCAATTGGGAATGCCAGTTGTGCATTTGCCTAATTCGTTGTTTGATATGCTTTTGAAATATAATTCCAGCAAGGTAGTTACTCCTGGTACAGTACGGCAATTTCTTCGGGAATGTGAAACATTTAATTATTTGAGCAAACAATACAAGCTTCTATTGTTGGAATACTGCCTAGAGGACTTGGTTGATGATGATGTTGGTAAAGAGGCACACAATCTGCCCTTACTTCCCTTAGCAAATGGCAATTTTGCATCATTTTTGGAAGCATCAGAAGGAATTTCTTATTTCATTTGCGATGAATTAGAATACAAGCTGCTGCAGCCAGTTTCTGATAGGGTAATTGATCGGAGCATTCCTCCCAACATATTGACCAGACTCTATGCTATTGCCAAGTCCTCAAAGACCAATCTTACTCTTTGCAGCATTCACCATTTTGCTCAGTTATTCCCATGGTTTATGCCAGCTGACTGGAAATATAAAAGTAAAGTGTTCTGGGATCCTGAATCCTGTCAAAAGCCAACATCGTCATGGGTTTTGCTATTCTGGCAATATCTAGGAAACCAGAGTGAAATACTGACACTATTTAGTGATTGGCCGATTTTACCATCCACAACTGGGCATCTGTTAAGACCTTCCGGACAATTGAAAATGATCAATGGGAGCAATCTCTCTGATACATTTCATGATATCCTTGTGAAAACTGGATGTAATATATTGAACCCAATTTATGTAGTTGAACATATGGATTTATCTAATTGTGTATGTGGTGACAGTGCAGCAGGTGTCCTGGAATCAATTTTTAATGCATTTTCAAGTGCTGACATTATGCAAGTTTCACTTAATAGTCTAATCGCTGAAGAACGAAATGAGCTCCGCAGATTTCTTCTTGATCCTAAATGGTATGTTGGATGCTCTTTGGATGAATTTAGCATAAGGTTTTGCAAGAGATTACCTATATTTCGAGTCTATGGAAGTGATTCTGCTCAAGATTCCCAATTCTCTGACTTAGAAAACCCTCAAAAGTACCTACCACCGTTGGATGTGCCGGAGTTTATTCTGGGCACTGAGTTCATTGTCAGGTCCTCGAATATTGAAGAAGATATTCTGTCAAGATTTTATGGAGTTGAGAGGATGGGTAAAGCACAGTTTTACAAGCAGCATGTTTTTAATAGAGTTGGGGAGTTGCAAGCTGAGGTTCGTGATAGCATAATGTTATCCGTACTACAGAATTTGCCACTTTTGTCTCTTGAGGACATATCTATCAGGGACTTGTTGAGAAATTTGGAATTCATCCCGACACTCACTGGTGCTCTGAAGTGTCCTTCAGTTTTATATGATCCTAGTAATGAAGAACTGTATGCATTACTAGAAGACTCAGATAGTTTCCCTTCTGGTTCTTTCCAAGAATCTGAAATACTTGATATTGTGCGAGGCCTGGGCCTAAGAACTTCTGTGTCTCCAGACACAGTTTTAGAAAGTGCTCGACGTATAGAGCATCTGATGCATGAGGATCAACAAAAGGCATATTTGAGAGGGAAAGTGCTTTTCTCTTACCTAGAAGTTAATGCATTGAAGTGGCTGCCTGATCAAGTTGTTGATAATAAAGGAGCAGTTAACCGAATATTGTCACAAGCAGCAACTGCTTTTAGGTCTCGCAAAATAAAATCTGACCTCGAAAAATTCTGGAATGACCTTCGATTGATTTCCTGGTGCCCAGTTTTAGTCTCTACTCCATTTCAGTTGTTACCATGGCCAATTGTGTCATCAATGGTTGCTCCTCCAAAACTTGTGAGGCCACTAAATGATTTGTGGCTAGTCTCAGCTAGCATGCGGATACTGGATGGTGAATGCTCTTCCACAGCCTTATTATATAGCTTGGGATGGATGTCTCCGCCAGGAGGAGGTGTAATCGCTTCCCAGTTACTTGAGCTTGGAAAAAACAATGAGATTGTGACTGATCAAGTTCTTAGGCAGGAATTAGCCATGGCAATGCCGAGGATATATTCAATATTGACAGGAATGATTGCATCAGATGAGATTGAGATTGTAAAAGCTGTTCTTGAAGGCTGTCGGTGGATTTGGGTGGGAGATGGGTTTGCAACCTCTGATGAAGTTGTCCTTGATGGTCCTCTTCATTTGGCTCCATATATACGTGTTATCCCAATTGACTTGGCAGTTTTCAAAAAATTGTTTCTGGAACTTGGTATTCGGGAATTCTTGCAACCTGCTGATTATGCTAATATTCTTTGTAGGATGGCAGTTAGAAAAGGATCATCTCCTCTTGACACACAGGAGATTAGGGCTGTCACACTAATAGTGCATCATCTAGCTGAAGTTTACCTTAATGAACAGAAAGTCCACGTCTATCTGCCAGATGTCTCTGGTAGACTATTTCTTGCTCATGACTTGGTTTATAATGATGCCCCTTGGTTGCTTGGTTCAGAAGATCCTGATGGTTCATTTGGCAATGCATCAACCGTGCCTTGGAGTGCAAAGCGAACAGTACAAAAATTTGTGCATGGAAACATTTCTAAAGATGTAGCAGAAAAGCTTGGTGTCTGTTCTCTTCGCAGGATGTTGCTGGCTGAGAGTGCAGATTCAATGAATTTTGGTCTGTCTGGAGCCGCTGAGGCTTTTGGGCAACATGAGGCTTTGACAACTAGACTTAAGCATATACTTGAAATGTATGCTGATGGACCTGGGACTTTATTTGAGCTGGTGCAAAATGCAGAAGATGCAGGAGCTTCTGAAGTAATATTTCTTTTGGATAAATCTCATTATGGGACTTCTTCTATTCTTTCTCCTGAAATGGCCGATTGGCAAGGTCCTTCTTTGTACTGTTTCAATGACTCGGTTTTTAGTCCACAAGATCTTTATGCAATTTCTCGTATTGGTCAAGAAAGTAAACTTGAGAAGGCTTTTGCAATCGGAAGATTTGGACTAGGATTTAATTGTGTCTATCACTTTACAGACATCCCCATGTTTGTTTCTGGTGAAAATATTGTAATGTTTGACCCTCATGCCTGTAATTTGCCTGGGATATCTCCTTCTCACCCTGGCTTGCGAATTAAGTTTGTGGGAAGGCAGATTTTGGAGCAATTTCCTGATCAATTTTCTTCGCTCCTACATTTTGGCTGTGACATGCAACACGCTTTTCCTGGTACCTTGTTCCGATTCCCTCTTAGAACTGCAGGTGTTGCCTCCAGGAGCCAAATTAAAAAGGAAGTATATACACCTGAAGATATCAGATCTCTCTTTGCTTCTTTTTCTGGGGTTGTTTCTGAAACATTACTTTTCCTGCGTAATGTGAAATCTATCTCTATTTTTGTGAAGGAAGGAGCAGGACATGAAATGCACCTAGTGCATCGCGTACGGAGAACCTGTATTGATGAGCCTGAAATTGGAGCTACTGAAGCCCAGGAGATGTTCAATGTTTTCAAGGAAAATAGACATGTTAATAGAGCTCAGTTTCTGAAGAAACTAAGCCTATCGATTGACAGAAATTTGCCTTATAAGTGCGAGAAGATCTTGATTACAGAGCAAAGCACATATGGTCATAATTCACACTATTGGATAACCACAGAATGTTTAGGTGGGGGGAACCCTCCAAAGGGCACATCTGAAGCATCCAATGTCAGCTGTCACAATTTTATTCCTTGGGCATGTGTTGCTGCACATTTGAATTCTGTTAAGCTCGGTGGGGACCTGGTTGATAGTTCAGAAGTGGATGATGATCAACTGGCTTCTCCTGATCTATTTCAAGGTTCTAGTTTGCCTACACATCCACTGGAAAATTTTGAAGGTCGTGCATTCTGCTTTTTACCTTTACCAATCAGCACTGGTCTTCCTGCACATGTAAATGCATACTTTGAATTATCATCAAATCGCAGGGATATCTGGTTTGGTTCTGATATGACCGGGGGTGGAAGAAAACGCTCAGACTGGAATATTTACCTCCTTGAAAATGTTGTTACCCCTGCCTATGGTCGTTTGCTCGAGAAGGTAGCATCAGAGATTGGTCCATGCAATTTGTTCTTCTCATTGTGGCCAACAACATTAGGGTTAGAACCTTGGGCATCAGTAGTACGGAAACTTTACCGTTTTGTTGCGGAATTTAATCTTCGTGTATTATATACAGAAGCTAGAGGAGGTCAGTGGATTTCAACTAAACTTGCTATATTTCCCGATTTTAGTTTCCCCAAAGCAACTGAGCTTATAAAAGCACTGTCTGGTGCTTCCCTGCCTGTAGTAACAATTCCACAGTCACTTTTAGAAAGGTTTATGCAAATCTGTCCGTCATTGCATTTTCTGACACCTAAGCTATTGAGGACTTTGTTAATCAAAAGGAAGCGTGAATTTAAGGACAGGAATGCAATGATTTTAACCCTTGAATATTGCTTGCATGACTTACAAGAATCTTTGCAGTTTGATACTCTATGTGGCTTGCCCTTGTTACCACTTGCCGATGGTTCCTTCACGTTAGTTGATATGAAAGGGGTTGGAGAAAGAGTTTACATTGCACGCGGTGATGAGTATGGCCTTCTCAAGGATTCCATTCCCCATCAACTAGTAGATTGTGTTATTCCTGAAGAAGTTCATAGAAAGCTTTGTTACATTGCCCAAACTGATGGTACAAATATTTCTTTCTTGTCATGCCAGTTGCTTGAGAAACTTCTTTTGAAATTACTTCCTATGGAGTGGCAACATGTTAGACAAGTCAGTTGGACTCCTGGTATTCATGGCCAGCCAAGTTTAGAATGGTTGCAACTACTATGGAACTATCTGAAGTTATATTGTGATGATCTTTTAATGTTTTCTAAGTGGCCTATATTGCCTGTTGGGGATGACTGCCTGATGCAGTTAACACCAAATTTAAATGTGATAAAAAATGAGGGATGGAGTGAGAAGATGTCTTCTTTGTTGTTGAAGGTTGGATGTTTATTCTTGAGACATGACCTGGAATTAGATCACCCAAAATTAGAATACTTTGTGCAGTCACCAACAGCAAGAGGTGTATTGACTGTGTTTCTGGCTATTGCTGGGGAGCCACAGAAGATTGAGGGGATCTTTACAGATGTATCTGAAGGGGAGCTTCACGAACTTCGGAGTTTTGTTCTCCAGTCGAAATGGTTCTCTGAAGGGCAAATCGATGACACGCATATTGAAATAATCAAACACCTCCCAATATTTGAGTCATACAAAAGCAGAAAACTAGTAAGTTTGAGTAAGCCTATCAAATGGCTTGGTCCTACTGGTGTTCGTGATGATCTTTTAAATGATAGTTTCATAAGAACTGAATCGGAAATGGAGAGGGTCATTATGAAAAGGTATTTGCAGATAAAAGAACCAACAAAGGTGGAATTCTACAAAGATCAGATATTCAATTGCATGTCAGAGTTCCTTTCAAAGCACGAAGTTGTTTCAGCCATTATGCATGATGTGAAGCTTTTGATTATAGAGGATATCTCTCTCAACTCTGCACTTTCAGCTGTACCATTTGTTCTGGCAGCCGATGGATCTTGGCAACAACCGTCCAGGTAATATTAGAAAATTTTCTTTTTGCAATAAAATAAGATGTTTTTCTTTGTTATCTAAAAAAGCCTTTTCTGCGATTTGCTAATAAATTCTATTAATGCCGGTGTGCCACAGTTCTTTTCTAGGAATAACATTAATTGCAAGTTTGCAGTGTAACTTGTTCTAGTTTCTTAAATTTGGAATTTAAGTTCTTTCAAGGAAGAAAGCAAACAGCATATATTTTGCCTGCAATGTTTCCTCAGCTCTTTTTTTTTTTTCGGTGGGGGGAGGGGATGCTTTGGCAGATCTGATTATTTAAAATCATTTAATAAATGAAATGTTTTTATTACATTATAGGTATTTTGTCAATAAAAATTTGGTAGGAAATGTCTTGCAGATCTGCAAGGTTGGTTCCCTGACCTTCCATTAGAAGGCAGTTTATTATGGTTGAGTTTGCCATTACAGGACTCGTTTCTGCTGTCACTCATCTCTCACAGAGACAATATTTAGTATAGATTTATATGTGATCAATATTTCTAAATCGCCCAGTTTCTTTTTACTTGCAGAATTTTGGTATGTGACTTTCTCACTATCAAAGATTCTCTCAGCCCTGAAGCTCTTATATGAAATCATTCTATTTTATACCATCTGAAGCTGATATTCTCCCTTACATGTAATTGCTTGTGACCATAAGGCTCAACTAACATATGTGAAGACATAGTGCTGATTTGTATTAATGAGAAGGGTTTATTGACATTTCAATGGTCTATGTTAAATGAATATGCTCTAGTACCATTCCAAGCAGGGCGGAACTTGACTAAAAATTTTGGGGAGCCAAAAATTTTTAATCATTAAAGGTTGCTCTTGCGGTTGAACTAATTGATCATTAGAAGGATGCTTTTGAAGTGATGATGTTGAAGCTATACAATTTTCTTCTTTATTGGAAGTTTTCCTCTTCAAAAATGCATCAATTTTCTTATGCTTAATCATTGTTTATTCTCAAGAAAATTGTACCACTCCTAAAACATTTGAAATTAATTAAATAAAAATTGATAAAAACTCCACAAAATCAGCAACTAAATCAAATAAAAAATAAATAAATCACCAACCAAACGACGCACAAGGTGGTTGTTTTAGAGTTTTGTGCCTTCCCAATTCTGGCCTCTTTCCCAATTTTATTGCTGCTGCTGCTCCAGACAAAATCCCTACCTGTAACAAGGGAAAACAGATTACAAAGTCAGTATAAAGTGATAAAATAAGTTGAATAACATTGAATTCCCATAGTAATACACATATAATGGCCAAAATAAATAGTAGTCATACAAGGAGATTTTAATTTCAAAAGAAATGGAATGTAACCATAGTAGCCATACCATCGAACCTTCTTTCAAGGCTAACAGCTTAGCAGTTTTTATAGCTTCATCACTTGATACCTGAAAAAACTAACAAAAGATAGAAAACCAAGAGTCAAATATGCTCACTGAGTCATCCCTTCATCCGCGTACTTCTCAACCAACTGTTGTTAAATGCTAAGCACAAACTTGTCGGAAAGAGAGAATGTGAAGTGAAATAAGTAATGTTAAACGCAGGAGATGAGACGATGTTTCAGTTTAGGGATTTGGAAATTAAATACCCCAAAACGATGTCGTTTTGAGGGTGCCATTAAAAACTTTCTATATTAAAAAATTTGGTTAAATTTTTTTGGGGGTGGCCGTTGTGAGCAAGGCTCGCCCCTGCTCCCAACAAGCTCCCCATTGATTCCAAGAATAACCTTAACCTACAAGCTAAATATTAGTCTCATTTTGATATCAATATTTGTTTGCACAGATGTTGGAGTTGAACTCAAACAAAACGGGTTATGGGTCAGTTAATAAAAATGTACTGTTATTAGTTATCAAAGTATTTGTAAATTATTCAAAGTAATTTATATAAATGCACACATCGAGTTTCAGGTGCATGCTATCATATATGTTTTATACTTAAAGGTCTAAGCTGCTTGATAAGTATTTTACTTACTTAAAAACTGACATTTTTTGGATTGCTGACTAGCATGTCATTGCAGGCTTTATGATCCTCGGGTTCCTCAGCTGAAAAAGATGCTGCATGGGAATGTTTTCTTTCCTTCTGACAAATTCTTGGATCCTGAAGTTTTGGATACTTTGGTTAGCCTTGGACTTCGGAGAACTCTTGGATTTACTGGTTTGCTTGATTGTGCTAGATCAGTCTGCCTGTTGTGTGATTTTGGGGACACTGAAGCCTCCAAGCTTGGTAGAGAGTTGCTGGTTTTTTTAGATACATTAGCGCTTAAGCTCTCAAATACAAGAGAAAGTAATAATGGTGATGAACAGTGTGGCATGGCTGTGGGAGGCAGCAGCATAATGGATGATGCTGTTGTACATGATGGCATCCCTAAAGATGAGAACTCTCTAACAGATGTTGATTCATTTGTAAGCAGCTTGGTTGATGATATGGTAGAAGAAGAATTTTGGTCTGAATTGAAGCTAATCTCTTGGTGTCCAGTAATTTCTAAGCCACTTGTTAGGGGACTTCCCTGGTTACAATCCAGCAACCTAGTAGCAACCCCCACAATTGTGAGGCCTAGGTCACAGATGTGGATGGTATCTTCCTCAATGCACATATTAGACGGTGAATGTGACACGACATATCTACAAACTAAACTTGGATGGATGGATTGCCCAAATGTAGTTGTTTTATCAAGACAGTTGATTGAGCTATCTAAGTCTTATCAGCAGCATAATATACATTCATTGCTAGATCCTGGTTTTGATGCTCAGTTGCAAAAGGAAATTCCTTGCCTTTATTCGAAATTGCAAGAATATATTAATACTGATGACTTCAATGAACTGAAAGCTGGATTAGATGGTGTCTCATGGGTCTGGATTGGTGATGATTTTGTATCACCAAATGCACTTGCATTTGATTCACCTGTAAAGTTTACTCCTTATTTGTATGTCGTTCCATCTGAACTGTCAGAGTTTAAAGATTTGATGTTAAAGTTAGGAGTCAGATTAAGTTTTGGTATTTCGGACTATCTTCATGTATTACAAAGGTTGCAGAGGGATGTGCAAGGAGTTCCTCTTTCAATAGATCAGTTAAATTTTGTCCGTTGTGTCCTTGAAGCCATAGCAGAATGTTGCCTGGAGAAGCCACTCTTTGAGCCCTTCGATAGTCCCTTATTGATTCCTGATGCTTCTGGAGTTCTGATGCACGCAGGAGATCTTGTATATAATGATGCACCTTGGCTGGAAAACAGTTCTCTTATTGGGAGACATTTTGTCCATCCGAGTATCAGCATTGATTTGGCAAACAGGCTGGGTGTACAGTCAGTTCGTTGCCTCTCTTTAGTGAGTGAAGACATGACTAAAGATCTGCCATGCATGGATCACCATAAAGTAAATGAGCTTTTGGCCCTGTATGGAAACAATGAATTGTTATTGTTCGACCTTCTTGAGTTGGCAGATTGCTGCAAAGCCCAGAAATTGCACCTGATTTATGATAAGAGGGAACATCCTCGCCAGTCTCTGCTGCAGCACAATTTAGGTAATTTTCTTTTTCAAACTTGCTATATTTCGGGTAAGGTAAATGTATAGGCAATTCTTTCAACAGAACTACTGATATTAATGTGGTTGGTGCTTCTTGTACTCTTGTTATGCTCATCACTTGAGAAGCTCAAGTTATGTCTCATATAATTTTTTTTTTGAGTGATTGTTTGATCTCTGGTGTTTTAATCATTTCCCCACTAATAAATGAGGATTTTGGGCTTGTAGTAGTAATACCACACTCGTACTTGACTTAATTATTAGTATAAATAGGATCTGTTGATAACCAACTCTCTCAAAAAGCTGAAGTTATTAGGTGAAGGCTTAACAATGGTTTGATATCTAAAATGCCTCATGCAAGAGCCCTTCTTGATTAAAGTACGGATAATGCACAGGTCCACCATACTTTGTGCTGAAATTCAACTTTTATATAGAAGAACGGGGGCAGCAAGGATCAAAGTCCTAACCACTTAGTCCTACAGGCTCGGATACCTTGTAAATCACCAATTCTCCCAAAATCTGAAGCTGTTATGTAAAGGCTTATGAATAGTTTTATATTGGGCTTGAAGCATGGATAATGCACAGGCCTACTCAACCATATGCTGAAATTCAACTTTTATCTAGAAGAATCAAGGTGGCAAGGACTATGTTGTTAATCGCGCCGGAATCGCGGCGATGGCAGCCTGAAGCGGCCGCTATGGGGACGTCGACGTGAAACGGCGCCCTCAGTAGCTTCTCCGACGAAGACCCACTTGTTGCTCCCCTACCCTCATCGTTTTCTAGCGACGATGCTTCGTTTCCCGGCAACGACACTTCGTTTCCCGACGATGACGCTTCGTTTTCCGGCGACGGTAGCATTAGGTCCGCATCAGTTCTTGAACAGGCGCCGCTAACTACTCGTCCTTCTCCATCAGATGATAACCCTAAAGCTAAAAGAACTAAAATGGACTAACCCTAAAAGCCCAAAAGAAAAAATAAGTCTGTTTCAATATGGTCCAAGAAAGAATAAAAAAACTATCTTTATAGCCTGATAGTAATAGTTTAGATGATAATAAATAATAAATTGGATATCTGAAAAAACATAATAAATTATTTTAGAATTTTAAACAATCATTCGCCAATAACAAATTATTCATTAATAATTAATATTTAAAAGCTTTTATTGAAAAATATATATTAACATGCACCAAAACAATTCACTGGAATATTTTTTTGAAATACAATTATATATATATGTGTGTATATATATATATATATATATACATATATATACATATATATATATATATATAATTTTAGAATATTTTTTATTATATTCATTATTTAAGTTATATTTGATTTGTTGTTAATGACAATGAATTTTGATTATGAATATATCTATAATTTAATGTATTTTTCTATATAGTATAAATTATGTATACTATTCTAATCTTCATGATAGCGGCCATCCCGCTACCCGCTATCCCGCTTTAACGGTTTTGGGGTCGGCTGCTCCGTGCCACTATCCGGGATTGACAACATAGGCCAAAAATCAAACTCATGACCGTTTGGTCTCTGATACCATGTCAAAAACCAATTCTCCCAAAAAGCTTAAGCTATAAGGTGAAGGCTTAACAATGGTTTTTATATCTAACATGACATTAGTTTTGGATATAAGTCAAATAACCAAATGTAAACAGGGGCAGGATGAATTGTGTTTATTAAACTTCTTCGCAAAACAAATTTTTTTTTCAAACAAAAGCAGGGAGTAATCACTAGAAAAGGCAATCAGATGATAGACTCGTTTGATAGTTTTGAGAACTTGTCTGAGAGAAGTATTTCAAAGACAAATGCTAGAAAAACTTTTCACAAAACAGAAGCTTGTTTAAAAATCATAGTTAACCCCTTGATTAGCAACAAGTTAAATAAACAAGAAATGATTAAAAGACAAGGGAAAGAGAAGATCACTCAAGAGATTTATCCTGATTCACCTTTTAACAACTTGGGATATGTCCCGTCCTTAGCTTCACCATGATTTTCACTATAACTGATCATGTTACAAATGAGTAGTCGTTACACACCTAGCTTTTCCAGACTCAACTTCACAACAAATATTCTTTTCTCACCTAGTCTCCCCAGGATCTAACACTCAGCAATAAATGTGAATGAAAAGTGTTTGGATTACAACACGCCTTTCAGAAACACTCAGAAGAGTGAAAGACCGTGTAATAACTTCTCTAACAAAAATCATTGAATGATTGAGAAGAATGAAAGAATTGAATGCATTGAGTAAATGCTATTCTTTGAATATCAGGTTCTTTTCTGTACACTTGTTAGTTGCAAATAGTTCTTCAATGTCTTCTATTTATAGTCCTTAATCACTTCAGTCCGTTAGAGACATTGTTCAGGTTATGAATTCTTTAATTCAAATCTCTGTATCTCCATTAATGAGATAGAACCGTTCTGGTCATCCATTTAATGTTTAAGAACATTGGTCTGGGTTTCAACAGAGATGTTCTCACTTTATCTGAAGAGCAGTAGATTTCAAAAGTGCAACAACAATGCTTTTGTCCTTTCACAGACGAGTTTTCCCTTTTAGTGCAACACACCTGTTCAGTAGAAAGAAAACGCTTTTGTTGCTTCCTTAAACGATGATATGAGGTATCTTTATGCAGCAACATTGTTAATGTGCTCGACTTTGATCTTCAGGAAGTCTTCTTTTGCATAACTGTCGTTTTTCATTAGAAGCATGAAGTCAAAAAAAGATTTTTGTTGCTTTTATTATCCAGATCATCAAACGATTGGATATGGACGTTTGATCCTTTTAACTTTATATTGATGCTTGGTCATATGGCTTCATTAGACCCTTGCTGGTCAGACGCTTGTTTCTAGAGAAGCAGTCAGACACTTGTCTACTGTGTTGTTTAGATGTGTATTCTTCTTAGGAATATTACCTATCTTAAATAGCGATTAAGCAATCTGCACACTTAGATGAAATCATTAGCAATATTCAGAGGATTCAATCAAATCATTTTCAATGTTCGAATTAATCAAAACTTAGGGTCTAAACTATCATAGTTGTCAATAGCGCGCATGTGGCCACTATCCTAGGGTCGTCGCATCGCGTTTCAACATCGGGACGGTCGCGGCCACTATAGCGGCGAAAATCGCGACGTTTTGCATGCTCCTAGGCTGTTACTCTGAAATGCTCAATTGTTCCCTTCACATAGCCCTCCGACAAGGCATTTCCAACCACACCCAACCATCATCGCTGCCGTTTGACTCCTCTCATGATGTGCTGACGATGACTCTTGTGTTTCTTCTCCATGATGTGCTGATGGCGGCCTTGTGTTTCTGAAACAAAGGGACTAACCCTAGGCTCAAAGTAAGAAAAAATGTGTTTCTGAAACAACGGGGCCAACCCATTGCCCAAAGTAAGAAAAAATAATATTCTCCATCTTCTGAAACAAAGGGGGCCTAACCTAAGCCCAAAGAAAGAAATAAAATAATCTTCTCCATCCCTTGAGACAAAGGGGCTTAACTCTAAGCCCAAAAAAAAGAAAAAAAATAACTGTCTTTAAAAAGCCTTAATAGCAACAGTTTAGATAATAGAATACATAAATTGGGAACCTGAAAAAACATAATAAATTATTTTAGAGCTTTAAACAATTATTCACTTATAAAAAATATTATTTTCATTAATAATTATAATTAATAATTAATATTTAAAACACCAAAGTTCGTTTTTATTATATAAATTCATATTATGTTAAAAGCTTACAAATTTTATATATTCTTTAACAATTATATATACATATAAGCAACCCCATGGTGTTAATTATAATCAACATAAACGGTGGAGTTCTATTCATTGTATTCATGTATTCATTGTATTTACCTTTTACCCTTGTAGAACTTAGCATAGATAATTAATATTCTAGGAATCAGGTTCCACTATCTTGTAGTCAAGTGTATATATATTGTAGTCTCATATAGCAATGTTTACATAGTGAGAAATATTCAGATTTAACTTCAAGTCATGGGACCACGGATCACTTCAGTGTAGCGGCCATCTCGCTCCCACTCTAGTGGTTTTGGGGGTCGGATGCTACGCGCCACTATCCGAGATTGATAACTATGAAAACTATAAATAAATTGGATCGTTAGGTTAGTATTTTGTGTCACATTATTGCACATCATATGAATCTAGTATCTTATTATTCAGAGTGATAGGCCCCAAGCTGCCTTAGGATGCCCAAATATAATGCTGGGCCAAGGAGCTAGTCTTAAGCCTAAAGTATGGAAAGTTTATTCTAGAAGAAAGAAAGGGTAATACTGCCAAATGTGTAGGTGGCAGAGAGAGAGAGAGAGAGAGAGAGAGAGAGAGAGAGAGTTAGTTACGTGAAAATAGGAAAATGGTTATTAGGAAGGTGGGTGGAAGGAATGGTCATCTTTTTGTAATCCTTTGGTATGATCATGGATAGAGAGCTAGCTCTCTATAGGAGCATTGCTTTGTGGCAGCTAGAGAATTCCCTCTACTGTAAATCTCATTTTCTAGTAAAATAATACAATCCTCTCTCTCTCTCTCTCTCTCTCTCTTTATACTTTGTTTCTTTGTTTCTGCATAATTCTGCTATTTGGTTCCCATCAAATTGGTCCGACCTGCCGGATTTCTCATTGGGGAATCAGTGACCTGGGGTGAGTGGGGGAGTGAATGCCAAAGAAGAAAACTGTTAAAGCAATGGACTCGAAGGTAGCGTTGGAGGTTGAGCTGTCAGAGGTGAAACTTGCTTTGACCACAATGCATAACAAGGTTGATGATAATCAGGAAACCTTGATGGCGATGTTGGCAAGGTGCTTGAAGGAAAAAAACGTTCAACCTGAGAAGGGGAATGGTGGTGAGAACGAAGGAAGTCCCGAGCAAGAAGAGCCTGAGAAGAGCTCCGGTGAAAAAGATGCAACGGGGAAGAAACCTTCATCGAGCTCTAGGATGAAACCTTTGCAAGGGGGTCTCTCCATGAGTTTCGTCAGTTGGTGAAGAAGGTCGAGCTACCGATGTTTGACGGCGACTATCCTGCTGCTTGGATCTCGCAAGCTGAAATTTATTTCAGGGTGCAAGAGACGAGCCCGGAGGTGAGGGTGAGCTTAGCCTAACTCTGTATGGAAGGTCCAACCATTCACTTTTTCAACTCGCTGTTGGAGAACGTGGAGGAGCTTACCTGGGAACGGCTCAAGGTGGAGTTGATTGAGCGCTATGAAGGAATCGGAGAAGGTGACGTTTATGAGCAACTCACGGCTTTGCGTCAGAGGGGAAGTGTTGAGGAGTACATATTGGAATTTGAAAAGCTCACAGCTCAGGTGAAGAAGCTTCCCGATGAACAATACTTTGGATATTTTATCCATGGCTTGAAGGAGGAGATTAAGGGGCGAATTAGGAGTCTGAAGGTCTTGGCACCCTTTCCTAGGTCATGGCTTATGAATCTGACCAAGGCGGTGGAACGGGAGTTGCAAGGGGCTGGAGGAGCTTTTGCGGGGCCAAGGAATTCTGGTCCCAGAAACGGGTACGGGCTCGGGTTTGTGAACCGGTCTCATGTCGGGGCGCTGGATCGGATTGGGTTTATGTCCAAAGAGGTAAAGAGGTAAATGCTGGAGAGGGGAGCAGGACTAACCGAGTGGGCCAATTTGGGCCCAACTTGAAATTAGATCCTGGGGTTGAAAGAAAAAGAATGCGCCCAAGAGACAGGCTCAAACATTTATCCTTTCAAGAGCTTACTGATAGGAGACAAAAGGGCCTTTGCTACAAGTGTGGAGGGGCTTTCCATCCCCTCCACCAATATGCCCAGACAAGCAACTAAGAATGATGGTGCTGGATGAAGGAGAAGAAGGAAGCATCGAAGATGAAAATTTAGTGATCATGGTCGAGGAAGAAGCAGAAATTGATGGGGAGTGCAGTGTAATGGGGCTGAGCAATATGGTGGCTGAAAGGGGAGCTAAGCCACAGACTATGAAATTAAAAGGGGAAATCCAAGGAGTTCCAATTCTCATTCTGATAGATAGTGGGGCCACACACAATTTTATTTCTCAGAGACTTGTGGAGACCATGGGGTGGCAGGTAACAGATACCAAACCATTAATGATCAAGCTGGGAGATGGGTATAAGGCAGTGGCTCGAGGTAAGTGTCCAGGAATCCAGTTGCAACTAGCACAAATCAGAGTAACAGTGGATGCTTTCTTGTTCGATTTGGAAGGATTGACATGGTTCTGGGTATTTCATGGCTGGCCACTTTGGGAGAAATGAAAGTTGATTGGGGAACCAGAGTCATGAGATGCCAAGTGAAGGTCAGTGGGTTAAATTCAAGGGAGAAAAGAATGGGAGCTTTAATCCAGGGGCTCTGCAGAGTTTCTTTGGGGGAACCAAGGCGATGGTTGAAGGCCTTTTTCTATCCATGGAAATGAATCTTTCATGCCCAAGAGAGCTTAAAACAGGAAGTGGTAGTTCAGGTATGGAACAGCAGCGCGACATGGAGGGGTTGCTACAACAGTTTCCTGAGGTCTTTCAAGAACCAAAAGGGTTGCCACCAACAAGGGGAAGAGCTAATGCGATCAACCTATTTGAAGGACAGGGACCCATCAATGTGAGACCCTATCACTACCCTCATCATCAAAAAAATGAGATTGAAGAGCAGGTGCGGGAAATGTGGGACAGTGGAATTATTCAGCATACTCGAGTCCGGTTATCTTAGTAAAAAAAAGATGGGAGCTGGAGGATGTGAGTGGATTATAGAGCACTAAACAAGGTAACCGTTCCTGATAAATTTCCTATTTGAGTTATTGGATGAGTTACATAGGGCTCAATTCTTTTCTAAATTGGACCTCAAGTCGGGGTATTATCTAGTGCGAGTTAGGGAGGAAGACGTGCATAAAACTGCTTTCAGAACTCATGAAGGACATTACGAGTATTTAGTAATGCCCTTTGGTTTGATGAATGCACCTTCCACCTTTCAAGCTCTTATGAATGAGATTTTCAGGAAAAGGTTAAGAAAGTTTGTACTAGTCTTTTTTGATGACATTCTAGTTTATAGCCCGGATTGGAAATCACATATGATGCATCTACATGCAGTGCTAATAGTTCTGAAAAATCAGCATCTTGTGGCAAACAGAAAAAAATGCAGTTTTGCTCAACCATCAGTGGAGTATTTGGGTCATGTAATTTCCAAGGAAGGGGTAGCCATGGACCCAGAAAAAATTAGAAGTGTGATCCAGTGGCCAATTCCGAAGAATGTGAAAGGAGTGAAATGTTTTCTGGGCCTCACGGGTTATTATATGAAGTTCATTAAAGATTATGGGAAAGTGACAAGGCCACTAAGATCTGACAAAGAAGGAGGGATTTAAATGACCAAGCTCACCACTGCTCTTGTTCTTACACTGCCCGATTTCTCTCAAAAATTTGTTATTGAGTGTGATGCGTCGGGTCAAGGCCTTGGAGCCATTTTGATGCAAAATGGCAAGCAAATTGCATTTTTCAGTAAGGCTCTGAGTGAGAGAAATCTAACTAAGTCTGCATATGAGAAGGAATTGATGGCTGTAGTTTTAGCAATACATCATTGGAGACCCTACTTGTTGGGGAGGCAATTCATGGTTAGCACTGATCAAAGGAGTTTGAAGCATCTTCTCCAGCAACGGATTATTTCCACAGACCAACAAAATTGGGCTGCCAAACTGTTAGGATATCAATTTGAAATTGTGTACAAACCGGGGGCAGAAAATAAAGGTGCAGATGCCTTGTCTGGGGTGTTGGAAGCAGGGAAATTTGGTGCCTTGATCTATTATCCTACATGGTTAGAAGGCAGTGATGTAGTGGAAAAGTTCACAAGGATGAAAGTTTAATGAAGATCATTGAAGAAATAAAAAAAGGGGGAAATGAGCATTCTGAATTTTCCTACAGATATGGTGTTCTTCTCTACAAAGGCAGGTTAGTTGTGTCTGCTACATCTGCTTTCATTCCTCAATTGCTTCATGAGTTCCATGCCACTCATCAAGGTGGTCATTCTGGATTTTTTAGAACTTATAGGAGGCTGGCTGCAAACTTGTATTGGGTGGGAATGAAGAAGAAGATCCAAGAGTTTGTGAGGGAATGCGATATTTGTCAAAGGCAGAAATATTTGGCAGCAGCTCCAGGAGGTCTGTCATAGCCCTTAAACATCCCTGACATGATTTGGGATGAAGTTTCTATGGACTTTATAACAGGGTTGCCAATATCAAAGGGTTTTGAGGCTATATTTGTCATTGTCGACAGGTTATCCAAGTATAGTCACTTTATCCCTTTGAAACACCCATATACAGCTCGGATAGTGGCAGAGGCTTTTGCTAAAGAGGTGGTGAGATTGCATGGAATTCCCATGCCAATAGTCAGTGACCGAGACCCCATCTGTGAGCAATTTCTGGAAAGAGCTCAGTTCTGCTTACCATCCCGAAACAGATGGTCAAACAGAGGTTATTAATAGGTGCTAGGAAACATTTCTGCGTTGTTTTATCACTGATCAGCCTAAAACTTGTCTCCAATGGCTGCATTGGGTAGAATATTGGTACAACACCACTTTCCATGCGTCCACAGGTGTGACTCCTTTTGAGGTGGTGTATGGAAGGAAACCTCCCATGATTACACGTTTTGTACTAGGTGAAACACAGCTGGAAGCAGTGCAGAGGGAATTAATTGATAGGGATGAGGCTCTTAGGCAATTGAAACATCATTTACAAAGGGCACAAGGGAGGATGAAAGACCAAGCTGATGGCAAAAGAACCAAGAGGAACTTTGAGGTAGGGGATTGGGTTTTCTTGAAGTTGAGACCTCACAGGTAGCAATCCGTGGTTTCCAGGATTAATGCTAAGCTCTCTGCCCGGTTTTATGGTCCTTTCCATATAAGCTGCAACTACAAGTTTCTTCTAAAATTCACCCGGTTTTCCATGTATCTCTCTTGAAGAAGGCTGTTGGGAATTATCATGTAGGGCCTGAGCTGCCCACAGGTCTGGAAGGAGAAGCCACTGTAAAACTGGAACCTGAAACTATTTTGGCTATGAGCTCTGGGTAGTGACAATGTATTTCAGCTGCTAGTACAGTGGAAAGGCAAGACAACAGATGAGGCAACATGGGAAGACGAGTTCACAATTAGGAGCCAATATCCTCAGTTCAACCTTGAGGACAAGGTTCCAGCTGAAGCAGCAGGCATTGGTAGGCCCCAAGCTGCCTTAGGAGGCCCAAATATAATGCTGGGCCAGGGAGATAGTCTTAAGCCTAAAGTATGGAAAGTTTATTCTAGAAGAAAGAAAGGGTAATACTGCCAAATGTCTAGGTGGCAGAGAGGGACAAGAGAGTTAGTTATGTGAAAATAGGAAAATGGTTATTAGGAAGGTGGGCGGAAGGACTGGTCATCTTTTTATAATCATTTGGTATGATCATGGATAGAGAGCTATAGCTCTCTATAGGAGCATTGCTCTGTGGCAGCTAGAGAATTCCCTCTACTGTAAATCTCATTTTCTAGTAAAATAATACAATCCTCTCTCTCTCTCTTTATACTTTGTTTCTCTGTTTCTGCATAATTCTGCTATTTGGTTCCCATCACGGAGTGTCTCCTTCCCTACCTAAATGCTTTAGTTTCAACTATGTTCTTTCATAGTTCTAGGTGTATTCCTTATCTTTTTGCTTTCCTTGTGCTTATGGCTGTCCATTTCTTAGAAAGAGAAAAGTTGCAAACATACTGCATGCCATAGTGTTAGCAAGAAGCAAGCTCATTGCACTTATGGGATATTCCAGGTTCTTTTGCAGCTAAAGGCATTTCAAAGCTTATGCTGTTTGTTGGTTGTGAAATGATCATGCTGTGTATTTAACTGTTCCTGATAACTTATTAAAATTGTTCTTAACATGGCATTATTTATACAGGTGAATTCCAAGGGCCTGCTCTTGTAGTGATTTTTGAAGGTGCCTGCTTGAGTCGAGAGGAATTTAGTAATTTCCAGCTGCTTCCTCCATGGAGATTGCGGGGCACCACACTTAATTATGGTTTGGGATTGGTTTCATGCTATTCCATTTGCGACCTTCTCTCAGTTATTGCTGGTGGTTACTTTTATATGTTTGATCCTCGGGGTTTGGTACTTGCTGCACCTTCATCTAATGCCCCTTCAGCAAAAATGTTTTCTTTGACTGGTATACTACGTATTCTTCATCTAAATTCATGTTAACTACCGTTTTAGCCTCATTTGCTAGTTTTTACTGTATTAAAGCTGGCAGCTTTATGTTACTGTACTGTAAGGTCTCTGTTGGATTTCTAGGTGTTGAAATAGAGAAAACAGAGGCATATGATGCTGAAACCGTGTGTCAACTACACAGCGGAGACTCTATTATCTAGACTATGAGTAAATCAAAATACAGTCATGATAATAATGACTAATTAAAACAAAAGAAACAAACGATATCTGATAATCCTAATAATCCTAATTACCTATAATTAGGAGATAATATAGGTACTCTTAAGATATTATCAAATATTCTAACACTCCCCCTCCAGCTGAAGCTTACCAAGCTTTAAGCTTGTTACACAGAAAAAATGAATTCCCCTTCAAATAAAAAAATAGTGATCGCTAAGAAAAAAAAGTCCGAATTTCTCAAAAACGCTTTTGGAAGCTTCAAACAACAATATTGGATAACCAAAATATTTAAATTGAAACTAAGTTGGCAACTGCTTCCGGACAAAGACAAGGCCAGAGCATCTGGGACAAACAGCAAGGCCAATGCATTAGGGACGAAACAGGGTCAGTGCATCTGGGACATCTGGGATCAACAGGAAGGCCAGTGCTTCAGGGATGAAGACGGGGCCAGTGCATCTGGGAAATCAAAGTTGAGGCAAGAGCATCTGGGACAAACAGTCAAGGCCAGTGTATCATGGATAGAGAGCTGAATAGTCCTGCACAAGGGGTCTTTTCAAAAAGAGGGTCTTTGAGGAAGGTGATGACAGATCCAAAGAGAACAGAGAAGGTCGAGTCCTGCGCAGGAAACAGCGGCCGGAGAGGAGCCAGAACGCGCTGCTGGAAGCGGTGCGCGGAGTGGGTTGCCGGCGTGTGAGGGCGCGTTGGAAGGCCAACGACGACTTGGTTTAGACGCTGGACAGATTGGCGGATGGTAACTGATGATGTGGCCGTCGGCCGGAAAAGGGCAGCGGCAGTTGCTGGCCATCCATCGCAGACAGCGGCTGACGGTGGCAGACTGGACAAATATGAGACACTAGGCGGACACGGATTAGGGTTGACTCTTGTTAGGCTCTAGCGACTATGTTGAAATAGAGAAAACAGAGGCATTTGATGCTGAAACCGTGTGTGTCAACTACATGACGGAGACTCTATTATATAGACTATGAGTAAATTAAAATACAATCATGATAATAATGACTAATTAAAACAAAAGATGCAAATGATATCTGATAATCCTAATAATCCTAATTCCCTATAATTAGGAGATAATATAGATACTCTTAAGATATTATCAAATATTCTAACACTAGGAAACATATTTTACAATGTCGATGGTAGGGACTGTTGGTTCTGAGAATAGTTGGGGCTCCAATATTTTATGTATGTTAATGTTAATACTGTAAAGTTTGAACAAGGACAGGAGTTGTGCTATTAGTACAATATTAGCTGAATAACACTCAAACCAGAGAAAGGGGGTGAAATAGAGGCAGTGAAATTGGGATAAAGCTTATCTAAAGTGAGCAAAAGTGTAAAGTGAAAAAGTAAGGGTGTATTCACCTCTTATTAGTTAAAGTGCATTGAGATCTGAACCCATTCTAACTAATTAAGGGTGGATATACCTTACTTTCTCACTTTACACTTTTGCTCACTTTAGAGGAGCTTAATCCGTGAAATTGACTCTTTGTTCTATGTTATTCAGAATAAAGGGTTATTATATATACATCACAGTAGTAAACTGTCAGGAGAGGAAAAGTAGGAAAAAGAATAACTACACCTAAACTTCTGCCTATAGATCAAAATCTACCTAAAATACAAAAGGAAATAAATTTACAGCTAATAGTTACAGTGATTATGTAATGAATTCATTCCCTTAATCCTTGGGATTTCGATATAGACTCCAACAGAGGGTAAGACTCTCACAATAATAATTCAAATGTTTTATTTTTCTATACCTCTGTCCAAAATTTATCAAGGTCCCCAAAATCTGTATTTGTTATTTTTTTGGAAAGATTAATAAAAAAATCTTGGTAAAATTATTTTATGTTAGGAGCAATTAAGCACTCATTTGGTTAATGCTGTTCAAAGACTAGTTAATGAGTAGCCGCTTGTTGACATAAATAATCATTTGGGTGGTTAATTGTTCTTGAATTGGATTTTCTGTTGTAAGAATTTCTGTTTTTGTAATTTCATTTTTTATGTTTTTTATGGTAGTTAGTTAATGGTTGTTTAACAAAGGTGCCTTTATTAGATATGCTACAAGATTGGAAGGCCTTCTGGTGTTGATTTCTTCTATTTAGACTTATGTTATTTAATATTTAGGTGCTGTTTGGGAGAGCTTAAGTAAGCTCATTTGAGCTTATCTTATGGTATAAGTGCTTAAGAAGACTGTTTGGGAGAGCTTATAAAATTGGCTTATTTGATCCCATATGCCATTTATGGCTTATTTTCATAAGCTAGTGGGAGAAGCTTATAGAAACACATGACAAATAGCTTATGCGGAAGTGGAACACAACCGGTCATGACCCTATTTCGAATCCCACCCTGACCTGTTCCTTTCTTTTTTTCGGTACATATGTTATTTTCTTTCCCCCCGAATCAGTGTCAGACCCTCCGAATCACTTTGACCATGTTCTTTCTCTCCTTCAACCTCTGGTTTCTGTTTCTCTCTTTCAACCTCTGCTCTATGTTGTAGATCTATGATAAAAGAAATTTTTGTTTCCTATTATGTTACCGGAACAAGAATATTAAGATACTTGGTGTCCGCCCAAGAATATAAAGAATATTAACAAGCCCATGTGTGATTAGTTCCAGATCCATGTGATACTTGATGTCCGCCCATAACAGATTGCATCTTTAAATTTTTGTGTGCCTCTTTTGCGGAAAAAATTTCAACTTGGTGTTAGAAGTATTTTATTTTAATCATTAGCCGTTTTTATAATGAATTGCAAACCTGAATCTTGTCCCTCTCAGATTAGGATACTGAGTTATGATGCATTTCAATCTGGTCAACAAAAATACATGTTTTTTTTTCATGCATGAGAGCACTCTGATTTCTTCTAATTCTACTCTATATTCTTCAACTTCAACTTATTATAAAAAAAAATTGTGTTCCAAGTTCTACACTTAAGGCGTCGGCTAAACCTTCTCAAGAGGTGTCAAGAGAACACGTTCAAACTTGCTATATATGATATTAATTTTTGGTAACAGAGCAATGTAAATTTATATTACAGAATCAGGAACATGTTCAAACTTGCTATATATATATATATATATGATATTAAATTTTAATTTTTAATTCATAAAATTAACTTTATCAATTTGAAGAATTATGATAAGCGCTTGTGTAGTTATGCATCCAAACGCCTTAATTTGCATAAGTACTTATCAAAGTATGCATCCAAATGCAAATAGCTTATTAATTTTAAGCGTTTATAACATAAGCTCTTATGCGATAAGCGCTTACTTGATAAGCGCTTACTTAAGCTGTTTTCCCAAACGCGACCTTAGTTCCCTTGTCTGATTCTTGGAGGTTATCTTATACTTCTGTAATTTTTTCCTTGTATAGTTAATTTTGTTTTATAAATGAAGGTACATACCTATTCTTTTATTTTCTTTATACTTATTATTTCATTGGTTTTGATATTTTTGAATATAATAGTCACTTTTCTCTTCAGTCATTGAACTTTGAGTTGTTTGCTTTTGAGGTTTCAGGTACTGACCTGACACAACGATTTTGTGATCAATTTAGTCCAATGCTCATTGATCAGAATGACTTATGGTCATTATCAGATTCTACCATTATCCGCATGCCTATATCATCTGATTGCTTGAAGGTTGGATCTGACTTTGGATCAAACAGAATAAAGCATATTACTGACATATTTATGGAGCATGGATCTAGAGCACTCCTATTTTTGAAGTCAGTTTTGCAGGTAATTTTATCCTCCACAATTTCACTCACTCTTTTTTTTTATTAGTAGAAATTTATTCTCGGAATATACCTGTATACTTAATTTGTCTTTTTTGTCATTTGTTAGAGAAGATGAGGACAAGAATGGAAATTAATAACTTAATGTTGGTAGTCTCCCTTTATATATTTATAAGAGAAATAATGATCAAAACTGGAAAAGTAGGCCCAGTCCTACTTTGCACATATATGTTACCAGTACCTTCTAAAAGGTACGACATTTTTTAAAAACTCTAGGGTATGGATACACACATACACGCACATCATATGTGTATATGTATGTATATAGTATCTATATTAAGATACTAAAATTTCATATAACAAAACATAACATATGAAAAGGATAGGTGCTAAAATTCAAATAAGTAAGGGTATTAATACCCCTCCCCGAATAAGGGTTGTAGGGTTGTATCAGTCAACTGCACTAAAGTTTTTTTCCCACTTAACCCCCATGTAGTATGGTCCACACTGAAAACTAAGGGTCTGTTTGCTTTGTGAAAACATTTCATATTTTCATTTTCAATTTTCATTTCTTGAAATGCATTTTTATTTCCTTATTTCTATTTTAATGAAAATATGAAAACATGTTTGGTTAATATATTGAAACTAGTTTTCTATTTTCAAACAGACTTGATAGTGTAAACTGCTTCACATCCAACCTTGCCCTTTCTGTAAACATCAACCCTTCAAAGCTTTCACTTAAACCAATGAAATTTGCTCCTAATCTGATTGGCTATTTGCAACTCTGCCCAGATGGAAGTCCCTCTCCTTTTAGAATGCTATTGGAAAATTGATCAGAACCAGCAACATATCAGATGAAGAAATTACCATTACACATTTCTATTTAATCAAAAAGAGAATGAGTGAAATGTATATGTACTTTGAAAGGGGAGAGGAAGCAAGTGACTGGAAAGACCAGAGGGGTTGAATGGGCTGGAAATTAACACCACAAGAATAGAACTCATCCTTATACACACTGTATTCATGGGTTTTATCGTTGTGGTACCCTCTTGGAGGGATTTTGGATTCCATAGGGCTGTTGGATTTGGAACGAGAAAATTCCATCACCTCTTTATTTCGTATGGACATGATGGTTCAATGAATCGATTGAATTACCATGTTGAACGACAGCCAATATCGATCAATTTTCCAATAGCATGACATAATTGCAAAATTGCCACCGGTTCAGTGGTGAAACACTGAATGTATTTTTATTGTTTTCAAATGCCAGTGTAAGTTTAGGAATTATTTTCAGTGTTTTCAATGAAAACATTTTTTACTTGTTGGAGCCAACACGTTTTCAGATGTGTTTTCTGTTTTCACTGAAAAAGAAAATAAGAAATGGACAAAGCAAACAGACCCTAATGTTTTCTTTTAAAACCAACATGCACATGTTGTGCACGCGACTTTCTCTTTCTCTCATTAACCCATGCCTCCTCTGCCATCGTAACTAGAAACAGAGACCATGTGTAACATCCCGATTTTCTATGATTCTAATCGAGCTTGTTAATCTCGACTAGGGCTTTGGATGGTTGTGTGAATTGTTATGTGCTAGTTTAAGACCTAGTTTGAAGCTTAGGAATAGGCTTGAACAAGGTTGGAGGTGCCTAAGGCGTTAAACGACTAACTGTGGAAGCGCGTGACACTCAAGCGTGGGAAGGGAGCACGCCTCAGCGTGCCAATGCTCAAGCGTTGGTAAGGTTGCACGCTCAAGCATGCTGAGTGCGTTTGCCAGCTGGTGTGCTCTTTGACACGTGTGCTACACGTGTCAGCCTATGGTGAAGGCGGAGCGGACAAGGTTCCACACTCAAGCGTGGAGAGACCCTCACGCTGAAGTGTGGCCACGCTCAAGCGTGGGAATCCTGCACGCTATAGCGTCCTCAACAGGATGCCCTAAGTGAAGTCTTTCTCTTCTCTTTCACTTGGGCCATTTTCCTTTTCTTCCAACACGAGAATTGCAGAGAGAGTAGAGAGAGGGCAGAACTTTTTAGAGAGAGAAAGCTCGTTTCGAGGCGATCGAAGTACCCGAACGCGATTCTGATTGCACGGTTGTTATCGCGGCTAAGTTATCTTCAACTCTGACGGATTGGTTTCTCGATTCGTCCAAGGTAAATTCGAATCCCTAACACACGTTCTTCGTGTTCTTGGCGTCCTTCGAGTCTTTACCTCTTTCTTTGATCTTTTGAGCTTGTCCTAGGGCTAACACTATTGTATATGCGTTGTGCTTGTGATTAGGGCAAAGTTCGCGCTCGTGATTTCTTGCGGATTGAAGCTTGAGGCCGCGGCTACCAAGGGGGATTTGGAGCTGGTGGCTATTCTTCGTGTTCGTGGGTGCGTGGGACGACGTGCCGGTGATTGTCTTGGAGTTCGTGCGACGATTGTTCAGGTGGGGAGAAAGAGTATTGCTGCCGTCGGGAAGGCAAGAGTAGTGTAGGATGTTTTTCTGCTATGTGTAGCGAATCCCTAACCCTACTAGTGGTTGAGTCCTGATAAAGTATCTAAACCCTAGGTTTAGCTTACTTTGGGCTATCGCCGTTAAGTTTGGAAACCCTAGGCTATTAAACTGTTGATTGAAGATGTTTGGCTTCATATGACTGTATGTTGCTGATTGTCGTTGTTGCTATCTGTCTAAGTGCCTATATGCTACTTGGTATATGTGATATGCTGTAATGTGCTATTGTTGATATTATTGCTGCTGTTATTATGCTGTATGTTGTGAAATTGAGCGTTGTGGCGGAATGCAGTAGAGTTAAGTTTGACTGTGTGCCGTGTTGTTGTCGGGTTGATACCGTGGATGGTGCCATTGCTGTTATGCTGACTTTTTGAGGCTGTGGCCGTGTTGTTTGAGCGGTGGCTCGTGGACGCGTGGCGTCGAGGTTGTGGCTGTGTGGATGCAGTGGCATAGTTTTGTTTCTGAATGAGAGTTTAGGCGTGAGATCCGGTATCAAGCCTGTTGAGGATGTTTGTTGCATATCATCATTAGCTACCAAATGGCGAGGCCGTATGACAGGTAGTATGGGCTGCTAGCGTCATATGAGGTTAGTTGTACCTGAGTGCGGATACGGGAAGTAGATGGGTGGTCAAGTGAGTGACCTTGGAGATGTTGCCGGTCTCGGGAATAGTTTATAATGACGGATGAGGTAGCTCCTAATCTGTCGTGACGCCCGTTCCAGTCTGGTTTGCTCGACTAATCTCAGAGCTTTCCATTGTTCCAGGCTAACGTTCCGAGGCTATTGAGATACCCCGGTTCCGGTGTGGAAGGGGGATGAACTCTTATTGGTCAAGGCGAGCGGTTCGGTTTCTTGTACAAACTAACTCCGTTCCGACACAGAACCTGTTCGGGTGTGGATTTGTTCGGGTGTGGAACCGTTCCAGTGGGAACCAGTTTTGTGAGTTTTCGGCCGACATGCTGCATGGGATTAGTTTCCCGGTCTAGAGGATTGATCTGAGTGTGAGTCTCATGGAGATGGATGCTTGTTGCATGCGTTGTCTTGAAAGACGCTTGTTGGAATGCAGTAACTGTTATATCTGTTATATCTGCTACATGTTATGTGCTGTTGTTTACTGCATTAGTGTTGTTTTCTGACTTTTCCATGCACTGTATTTCTTATCTCCCTATTGTTGTTTCTGCTGTTCTGTTTTGGGTTCGCTTGAAGACGACGGGCCAGTCGAGACGCAGGATGAACCCGAGGCTTCACCCGTTTATCACGGGGGCACCGCGGATGCCGGTGCTGGGCGACATTGAGATCGTCTATCATGATGAGAGGGGATGGCGGGTGGACCCCTTGACCTTTTTGGTGGTTTACACAAGACCCGTCAATTTGATCTTTCGGAGCAGCACGTCGCCGTATGTGGACATCATCGGCCACCAGTTTCTTCCTTTCCATAGGATGTGGCGACCTCCGAGGCAGAGGGAGCGAGACTACATGTGGGTGGCACCGCAGTCTTCAGTGGTGACCAGCAGGAGAGGCTATGTATATCGAGGCCAACGTCGGAGGACAAAGCGGTATCTGAGTACCTACCGTAGGCGCAGGATTGTGGTGTCCAGCTCTTCGTTAGAGTATGAGCCTGTGGTGCGGTACAGGCGTACTCATGGCGAGGGTCAGGGTAGCTTAGGGCATCCTCACCACTGATGGTGAGAGCCTGCCGGTGCGTCCTAGGTGGTGAGCTGAGAGCTTTTATTGTACTTTTTGAGTGGGGGCGGGTCGTGTTGGTGAGCTCCGAGAGTCTTTTGTTTTTGATGTTGATGTATTTTCAGTTTTTCTCTCACAGCATGTATATGTATATACAGTGCCCTGTTGTTGGGGCTGTAGTTACGCATGTTTTCTATATATATCGTTTGTTTGTGCTGTTGTGCTTTTACTCTGATAGTTTTTCTATGCTTGCCGTTGTTGCTTGTTTGCTTCCGCAACGCTGTTTGAATACCATGCTATCGCTTTATATACGGCTAGGCATAGTTAATAACAATAGGAGCTTGGGACTAATGGGATTATCCTTCTGAGAAAGGAGGGTCGTCTCATTTTGGTGGTATCAGAGCGTTGAGGATGTTCTGCAGCTAATGGGATGGCTTCATATGTATGGGGTCGTCTCACCATGCCAAACCTATCCTACATTCTCCCTTATTTCATGTTTTCCACCTTAACCCACCTTCAAACCAAGGGGAATCACATATAGACCCAAAACAAAACCACCCATCTGTGACCATATGTTCTAGACCATATAACCAAAGCCCTTGTTCTTTTTAGTCACCCAAAACAGCAATCACTAACTGCCCAAACTCCCTCAATCATCATGCATCATGCCTTTAACTCCATGCAAAGCAACCTAAATATGCCTTCCATTGAAACTCAATACTTGGCCATTTAGCAGGTTTTTCCGAGTAAGAAGTAAGAAGATTACGAAGCCATCTGAAACAAACACATAGCCATGTGGTAGATTTTTTAGGTCCAAAGTCGTGCTTCCTTTTCCTCCGCATAACCTTTGGTTTGATGGTACCCATACCCCATTCATTCTTGCTCTCTTACATTTTCAGTAACATTGACAAAACAAGAATTTTAAAACAAATACAACACAAGTTTTTACAAAATTCTGGCTTCTTTTTCCCCTTATTTGAGAGATGATTTTTTAGTGTTTCCCCTGTAAGTGATAGCCTTTGTCATATAGAAAGTCTTCGTTCAATCAGGTAAAAATCATGATTGTTTATTGTTCAATATACATGACTTAGTTCAAAAAGCTAAGAGTACCAATGTATTTGGTATAACATACCTTACATGAATCAAACCTTTAGAAGAATGCTTGCGGGGTCTGGTAGTGTAGGACTGCTCACAAAGAAGGTAGACCTTCCTTGTTCCAACTCTTTTGCCTGTTGCCAACTCCCAAGGAGCAATCAAGGCTTATTCATCATTTGATGGAACCTTGCTGCCACTTCAATTATTCTGAAATTATAAGTTTCATCATAGAGGAAGAGTTGTTGATTGGGTTTAGCGTGGGCTCTGTTTTTTGCAAGCAATGGGTTAAATAAAGAGGGAAAAAGTCACATGCATGAAACATGCACGTTTGTTTTAACATAAAATGTTAGTTTTCAGTGTGGATCATACTATAGGGGGTTAAGTGTTAAAAAAAACTAAGGGGGTGGCTGATACAAGCCTATAGTTCAGGGGGGTAATGTGTATTTTACTCTTTAAATAAATAAATCTAACACTCAACAGGTGCATAACCCACAACATGATTATTAGTTATCACTCAAGAACATAATCAGATTTTAAAAAGCAATTTAAAAAAGAATGCATTATAAAACAAGGCAAAAAGCCTACATTTTGGAGCTAGGGCTGTTGGGATTCACTCAAGAAGAAAAATAACACAAGATTTTTTTCAAAAAAAAAAAGGAGAATTAAATGAAAAGATGGCTAGAAGACAATAAAGAACGAGCCGTATCTGGGGGCTAGGCTGTCAGGAAGCGAGGATGGGATTGAAGGAAGAACTGAAGAAGTAAGCCACCACCACTGGAGTCAACGCCAATAGCCAGAGAATGCTGCCACCGCGTCAACGCCAGTCCCCGGAGTTATCGCTGGAGTTGCTTCTAGAATGGGAAAATGGCCGGAGTCAAATGAAAATGGGGAAATAAAGAACTGAAATTGGTACAGGCCAATGAAATGCTTTGTTCTTTCTTAAAATTGGGCAAGCTATATTGGAGCCGTACCAAGCTATATCAGAGCTGTACCTAACTCGGAAAATTATAAAAAAGAATTGGGTGCATACCTGGTATGTACCCATCGGTAACCTAGGCGTACCCATTCAGGTACGTACTAGGTACGAATATGGGTATGGTCTATGAGTGCCCATACTTCGAGCCTAGTTGAATAACCTAATAAATAACTATTCTCTAACATCACTGTTAGCCATGAGAGAATTCTTGTTAGAAATGTGATAGAAACTGATATTCTATTGATAAGAAAATAGGAAAATCTACAATGAACCTCTAGGAATTCGAGAGCCTAGTCTCTCCCAAGTCCCAACCAGTGTCCACAAACTAACCGAATGCCTACAATTTCCCTCCTATTTCCTATTTAACAGTTACTAACAGCAGTTACAATATACAGCAGTTACATACATATCAGTTATACAGTAAAATAGCAAACTATCTAACTAATTTTACTGATAAGGCCCTAACCCATTAAGGCCCATGGCCCATATCTAATAGTACTTCCCCCCTAAACTTTCACCTTGTCCTCAAGGTGAATAGCAAATGGCTCTTGAGAACAATTTTTCCTGGGTCCCACTGCTTGAACATGACGATCCCGCTGCCACTGTCGGGTGTTGCTGTCCACCAGGGTCCCATTGTAGCCCTTCTTCAATTTCCATGGAAAGAACTAACATCCCCTGCCTATCTTCTTTTTGGACCAATCCATTCCTCAAGTTTTTGTGTTATGGCCCAATATTGAGAAAACTCTGACAGATGGGCCCAATATTAAATGATCTCTTATCAACCCATGCACATCCAACAGTCCTAATGCTAGCCCTCTGTCTATTTCCAAAGAATTGGGCCTGGCCCATTAGGTCAAAAGATGGACTTTGCCATTTCCAAATCTGCCCTTGCTGCTTTCTCTCCCTCCTTCACGACACATTCACACACAAACGACTTGGATTTTCCGATAGGGTGCATTTCTCTGGCGTTCGCAAAGGGCGGTTCCAACGGTGGCGGTGGCCTGACCGGAGGTGTATCAATAGCGGCCGTTTTTCTCTTCTCGTGGATAGCACTACTGGATGGGGTCTGTTGTGCGGCCCTCATCTCTTCCCGTTGCGCCGTTGCTCTGGTATCGTCATCCACCGTAGGAGGATCCCGATCAGGCGGTTTTGGCGGTGGTCTGACCGGAAAAGCCTCAACCGACGTCGCTATACTCTTGTGAGCAGTGCTATCGATTTGGAGTTGTCGTGCCTCATGCATCTTGTTCTCGATCCCCGTCTCGTTTTCGACCCCCATCTTCACTTCGTCAACATCACCCTAATTGTCTTCTGTTTCCTCTGCCCTCACTATCTCAACAATTGGTCTCCATTTTGGTTTGTATTCTCCCTTTGCTATTTCATTTTCCTTCCCCATATTCTGATCCTTGCTCCTCAGTCTTTCAACCTTATTCTCCTTGCTTGGTTCCCCTGATTCTGTTCTTGCTTCTTCACTATCAATCACTCCCACACTACCCTGCTTCTGGTTCTTGACTTTCAGACCTCCTTCTTTCCCTTCGTTTCTTGGCTCCACTGGTTTTGTCGTCCTTTCTTGTCGCTGTTGTGAAGGATGAAACCTCCGTATCACGGCGGCTCGGAAATCCTCCCTTGTGGGATTCAAGGCGCACATCTCCCACCATTTGAACCATCATAACGCCTCTCCTTCCACATCTATCATGGCGGCTTGAATCTTTTCTTGATGATCGGTTACTTCTTTCAAGTCGAGGTACTCCTCGACTCGACTAACCCACCCGTGCGCATCTTCACCCGAAAATAGAGGTTTACGCCATTGATCCTCCCTCGCCTCCCCTCTATGCCTGAAATCGTCTCGATTTCTGAGATTGCTTTCATTAAGATTATGTTGACCATATTTCCGATTGAAAATTTCTCTTAATTCGTTGAGTTCCTTCCTCCACTCTCGTCTATTTTCTTCAAGAAAACTCTTGAATTTTTGAAATTTTCGTTTCATCTCTTTCCGATCTTCCTCGTGAGTTCGCCTAAAATTCTCAAACCCACGCTCTAGAGTCTCCATTCTTGCCTCCATTCCTCGAAACTTAACCATGAAACACTCCCAGAATCGAGGGCTTTGATACCAGTTGATAGAAACAGATATTCGATTGCTAAGAAAATAGGAAAATTTACAATGAACCTCTAGGAATTCGAGAGCCTAGTCTCTCCCAAGTCCCAACCAATGTCCACAAACTAACCGAATGCCTACAATTTCCCTCCTATTTCCTATTTAACAGTTACTAACAGCAGTTACAATATACAGCAGTTACATACATATCAGTTATACAGTAAAATAGCAAACTATCTAACTAATTTTACTAACAAGGCCCTAACCCATTAAGGCCCATGGCCCATATCTAACAAAATGCTTTCATAAATGTATTTTGTGCTTTGAGTAAAATTGTCATGTCAATACCCAAAAAAATTGTCATGTCATCAGGTATCAATATCAACATGGGAAGAAGGAAGTTCACATCCATGGCAAAAATTTTCTATCAGCATTGATCCATCATCTTCTGTTTTGAGAAATCCATTTTCTGAGAAGAAATGGAGAAAGTTCCAATTATCAAGACTATTTAGCAGCTCCAATGCTGCAATGAAGATGCATGTAATAGATGTGATTTTATATTCAGGGGGAACTACAGTAATTGATCGATGGCTTCTTGTACTCAGCTTAGGTTCTGGGCAGACTAGAAATATGGCTCTTGATAGGTATGTTTTAAATGTGAAGAAAGTAGTGGATATTATGCTTCTACTGTTTATGCTCAAATTGCATGGATGTCAATAATTCATATTCATGTCTTACAATAACTTTGTTTTTGATAGAGCACGATATCATCGTTAAATCCAAGTTGATGTCTTATGATAACTACCTATTGTTATTGTTTGTCTTCTATTAACTTGACTTGAAACTTTGAAAGACCTTTTCCCTTATTTATGACTCATTTTGAGGAAGCATATGCTTGCCAGATAAAGCGCTTTCTCATACTAAAAAAAGGCATGAAGAAGAAAAGAAAAATAGCAAGAATTTTATAAATGGGTGTGGTATCATCCATAGTTTGGTTTATTTATTGGAAAATATTCCTTTCCTTTGGGCATTGCTCCTTTGTCTTGATTTAAAGCAAGGATTCATTCTTCACTCTCCATGGAAGCTTGTTAGGAGGGAAGTTAATGCAGCTGCTCATAATTTAGTTCATTGTCTTTTCCAAAACAAATTATTTGTGATTTACGACCTAGATACTCTCTTTTATATGGTGTTTTAATGTCTGTTGTCTTCTGCTTGTCCACGTTTTTTTTTGTTTTCTTTTTATATTTTACTTATGAGAAAAAGAGAGAAGGGTTAAAGCCACTGTTTTCCAAAAGCAGATGTCATCACCTTTACTTTGATATAGAATTTTAATCTTAATTTCAATTAGTGTTTGAAGCAAAGTTTGGTTGGGAGCTTCCTTGATTGCATTGGTTTAATGGATTGGAATCTTTGTTGTTTACTTCTTGCCCTTGGTCTTGATATTAGTTTGGACTTTCTTTTTTCTTTATACCTTTTTAAGAGATATTTTATCTTCTTTCTTGTAAACTTTGTTCTTCTGCAATTAATTCTTTATTCTTCTTTTTCAATCAAAGATCGGAAGCAGGGTAAACTAGTCTTCATTTATCTTTGAACTTGGTTAAACTAAACATGATTAAAGTTTCACTTTTGATATTTTGTCTATTTCTCACTAAAATTCTTTAATCTGAAATAGTTTGGTTGATAGCATTTGTTATTAAAGATCCAAATTTTCTGCTCAGGAGGTATCTTGCTTACAACTTGACTCCTGTTGCCGGAATAGCAGCACTTATATCCAGAAATGGTCATCATGCCAATGTTTTCTTGATGAGCTCGATTATGTCACCTCTTCCTTTGTCTGGTTATGTAAACTTGCCCGTTACTGTCCTAGGTTGTTTCCTTGTGTGTCACAATAGAGGTCGGTATCTCTTTAAATACCAAGATAGAGCTTCAGCTGAGGGAGATTTTGATGCTGGAAATCAATTAATTGAATCTTGGAACAGGGAGCTGATGTCTTGTGTATGTGATTCCTATGTTGAAATGATTTTAGAAATTCAAAGGCTAAGAAGGGATGTTTCAAGTTCTATAATTGATTCTACTGCCTGTCCTGCAATCAATCTCTCTTTGAAGGCTTATGGAGATCAGATCTATTCCTTCTGGCCACGTTCTAAGAGGCATGTTCCGATTGATCAACTTGGTGATTGCAATAACACACCTTCAGGTGCAACAGCAGTTCCTAAAGCTGACTGGGAATGCCTTAAAGAACGGGTCATACATCCATTTTATTCTCGTATTGTTAACCTTCCAGTGTGGCAGCTATACTCAGGAAATTTAGTCAAGGCTGAAGAAGGCATGTTTCTTTCACAGCCTGGGAATGGGATGATTGGTAGTTTACTTCCAGCTACAGTTTGCAGCTTTGTAAAGGAGCATTATCCTGTATTTTCAGTACCATGGGAATTGGTGACTGAAATCCAAGCTGTGGGTTTTTCAGTGCGAGAAATTAGACCTCAAATGGTCCGTGATCTCCTAAAAATTTCTTCAAAATCAATTGTTCTGCGATCAGTTGACATGTATATAGATGTTCTTGAGTACTGCTTATCAGATTTTCAGCAAACAGGGTTATCCAGCTTGTCCAGAGATG
This sequence comes from Ammopiptanthus mongolicus, assembly GCA_039655645.1. NCBI lineage: Eukaryota > Viridiplantae > Streptophyta > Magnoliopsida > Fabales > Fabaceae > Ammopiptanthus > Ammopiptanthus mongolicus. Next base: position 45,901,677 of record CM077348.1, on the reverse strand, counting down.
ATGCACCAATTGATCCTGTTAGTGATAATGCTTTTTGCCGAGAAACTGATGTCAGAAGCACTTCTTCTCAGCTGGAGTCTAATGTCCATAGCTCCATTGGCATAGCGAACCAGGGTGCAGCTAGTTCTGGAGATGCATTGGAAATGATGACAAGTTTAGGGAAGGCTTTATTTGATTTTGGTCGGGGAGTTGTTGAAGATATAGGTAGAGCAGGAGCACCCTTGGCTTACAAGAATGCTGTGGCAGGCATAAGTCAAAATAGGCTCCAGAAGTTTGTCTCAATGGCTGCAGAGCTCAAAGGTTTACCATGTCCAACTGCAACTAGCCATTTAAAAAAATTAGGCTTAACTGAACTTTGGCTTGGGAATAAGGAGCAACAGTCATTAATGCTTCCCTTAGGAGAAAAATTCATTCATTCTAAAGTATTAGACAGACCGCTCTTGGGTGACACTTTTTCTAGCTTTTCCCTTCAAGCGCTATTGAAGTTGCAGAATTTCTCTCTTAATCTTCTGGCCAATCATATGAAGCTGATTTTCCACGAAGATTGGGTGAAGCATGTAATGGGATCAAATATGGCTCCTTGGCTTTCATGGGAGAAACTACCTAGTTCTGGTGGTCAAGGGGGTCCTTCCCCTGAATGGATTAGAATATTCTGGAAAAGTTTCAGGGGCTCACAAGAATTATCTCTTTTCTCAGATTGGCCCCTAATTCCTGCCTTTCTTGGTAGGCCAGTCTTATGCCGTGTAAGAGAGCGGCATCTGGTCTTCATTCCTCCGCGTTCGGAGCACCCAACATTAACAAGTGGTATTTCAGAAAGAGAATCCACCGAAAGTTATGTGGATGGGACTAGGGTATCTAGGGATATTATTTCTGATGCTGACTTAGCTGAGTCCTACATCTCAGCTTTTGAAAGATTCAAAAGTAATTATCCCTGGTTGTTCCCAATGTTAAACCAGTGTAACATACCCATATTTGATGAGGCATTTATAGATTGTGCTGCTTCATGCAATTGTTTTCCTATGCCTGGTAAATTACTAGGCCAAGTTATTGCATCCAAACTAGTTGCAGCTAAGCAAGCTGGATATTTCACTGAACCTACTAACTTCGCTATGTCCAATTGTGACAAGCTTTTTTCACTTTTGTCGGATGAGTTCTTTTCAAATAGCTTCAGCTATGCACGGGAAGAAATTGAAGTTTTGCGTTCTCTCCCTATATATAAAACAATTGTTGGGTCTTATACTAAGTTGCAAGGTCAAGATCAGTGTATGGTCCCTTCAAATTCATTTCTTAAACCATATGATGAACGTTGTCTTTCTTATGCCACAGACTCAAATGAAAGTTCATTTCTTCGAGCCCTTGGGGTGGTGGAGTTGCTTGATCAACAGATATTAATACGCTTTGGCTTGCCTGGCTTTGAGAGGAAGCCTCAGAATGAGCAGGAGGAAATATTAATATATGTTTATAAAAATTGGCATGATCTTCAATCAGATCAATCAGTGGTTGAAGCTTTGAAAGAGACTAAATTTGTAAGAAATTCTGATGAGTTTTCAACAGATCTGTTGAAGCCCATGGAACTATTTGATCCTGGTGAGGCTATTTTAATATCTATTTTCTTTGGTGAGAGGAGAAAATTTCCTGGAGAAAGGTTTAGTACAGATGGGTGGCTTCGAATATTAAGGAAACTTGGCCTTCGAACTGCTACTGAAGTAGATGTAATAATTGAATGTGCCAAAAGAGTTGAGTTTCTTGGAATGGAGTGCATGGAATCAGGTGATTTGGATGATTTTGAGGCATACATAACTGACTCTCGTACTGAAGTTTCAGCAGAAGTGTGGGCGTTAGGAGGATCTGTAGTTGAATTTGTTTTCTCCAACTTTGCCCTTTTTTTTAGCAACATCTTCTGTGATCTTCTTGGCAAGATTGCGTTCGTACCTGCAGAGCTGGGGTTTCCAAATGTTGGTTCCAAGAAGGTGCTTGCTTCATATAGTGAAGCTATTTTGTCTAAGGATTGGCCTCTAGCTTGGAGTTGTTCTCCCATTCTATCCAGACAACACATTATTCCTCCGGAGTATTCTTGGGGTGCTCTCCATCTACGGAGTCCTCCAGCCTTTTCCACAGTTTTAAAGCATTTACAAGTAAAAATTATAATTTTGGGTTAATTTTTTTAAATCTGTACGAGTTATCTAATTGCATTTCATGCTAACAGTATTTTACCCTAGGTAATCGAGAAAAATGGAGGTGAAGATACTCTTGCTCATTGGCCCATTGCTTCAGGAATGAACATTGAGGAATGTACTTGTGAGATTTTGAATTACTTAGACAAAATTTGGGGTTCCCTTTCTTCTTCAGGTGCTTAACTATTCTCACCTTATTGCATTTGAGCTCATGGTTGAGGGAAAAATATATTGTCTTTTTTTCCAATTCGTGAAATACAATACTTTTTATTTGCTATGTAATGCTTAATTGCTCTTGGGGTTTGGCATGATAATATTTCGAAAAACGCTAGAGATCCAGAATTTTTGCCAGGATGAGCGCAATAGTCAACATGTTTTTTTTTAAACAAACGGGCCTAACCCTTAGCCCAAGGAAAGAAATATTAAAGTATCTTTAAAAAGCCCAAGATATAATATACGAAACTAATAGCGATAGTTTATAGGTGTAATTACTCTGGATGTCCTTGAACTTTTTGGGAATTCTTAGCATTTGGGTTTGGGCCTAACTCAACCCCACAAAATCGGCTTGTAAGGTGAGAACTGCCCAAGCCTTATAAGCACTACTTAGGCCATATCTCTAGGCGATGTGAGACTAAACACGCCTTTCAGACCCAACACAATGAAAGTGCTGGCGGCTGTAATGAAGGCAACCCAAAGTTGCCGCAATTAAGGTGGGTAGGGGCGAGCCGCAATTAAGGCGGCTTTCCCACAGGAATTTTTAAGTAGGTCTTTAAACTAAAAAAAATTTAATTGAGTCCCTGAACTAATATTTCATTTTTTATTGGGTCCTTCTGTTAGGGTTCTGTGAGTCTCCGTTTTTGGTAGTGAGGTGGACTGTGACATGGTATTGTTCACCCTCAGGAACTGAATTCGTTGGTGCACAAGTATGTTTGCATAATATGATTTTATTAACATAATAGGAAGTTAGACAACAGGTTTAGCATAGAGGTCCTTTCATTTTTCTTACTTTCCCCCGCTAAAATACAAAATTTATGTGAAGTTGCCAAGGTGCTTTAACTCATGTACATTAGGAAAATGTAATAGAAAATCGGCACCTCTCTGTGAATATACCACATTCTCTTGGCAATGATGGTGAGGAGTTCAGAGATTGGAAGATACAAATATTAAAGCAGATAACAAAAGTCAATTTTTAACCCAATTGCCACCAATGCTGGATGAATTAAAAGTTTCAGTATTTCATTGAGCTCAAAGGGTCTGTACATCTGCAAAATGTCATCACATTAGGTATAAGAAACATGGACCGGACTGGAAGGGACGAAGGAACAGGAACCGGGACATGTCAAAGTGTTACTGAAGTGGACACATGAAGTGGAGATGACATTTCAAATGAGGGTGACATGGACATCCAGCTAGGAAGGCATAAAAGCATATTCCTTCCAAGTTGACGGTCTCCAAACAGAACCCTAAATGAAGAACCCAATTACAAATGAAATGTTAGTTTAGGGACCCAATTACAAAATTTTAGTTTGAGGACTTACTTAAAAATTCCCAAATAGTTCAAGGACATCCAGAGTAATAAAACCTACTTTATATAATAGAAAACATATTAAATTGGGTGTCTGAGAAAACATAATAATTTATTTGTTTGGAACAATTTTTAACTAATAACACATTATTATTTTTTATTAATGATACACACTTTTTTTTCTTATATAAACTCATGTTATTTAACAACTTTACATATTCATATATTCTTCAACAATTATACGTATTGATATATTCTATATCAACTTTACATATTGATGATCTTCTATCTTTTGCTTTCTTTAATCCTTATTTATTTTGATGTTTAGATTTCAATTTCTTAACTACATAATGAGTTATTTGACTTCAAAATGCTAAGATTTAAATATTTGTAATGTTTCGTTATGTTAAAATAGGACTTTGTTGTTATAATAATTAATCATGAATCTTACGATTCGCAAACCAGCCTCAGTTGGATTCAATACCGGAATCAGGTTGGCCCCATAGGAACTTGGTGCCCCTTGAGCTAAGGCTCTTTAAGCTGTTAAAACCTGGAAACAACCTCTCTGCTTACGGGGGTAAAGCTACGCACATCTACTCTCCCCAGACCACTCTAGGTGGGAGTCTAGTGCATTGGGCCGCCCTATAGATATAGTCATTCATGAGCCTCCACGTGCTTTTGGGAGTGTATGTCCTTGACATGGTATCAAAGTCTGTATGATCAAGTGGACGAGTTTGATCCTTTTCACCCATTCTTCTAATATAGAGTTGAGTTTCAAAACAAGGTAGAGTAGGCTTGTGTATTGTGCTTGCTTCAAGCCCTAGCCCTCTTGTGTAAGGGGGTGTATTAGAGGTAAAGCCATTCATGTGCCTTCAGTTTCTCTTGCCTTCTCTTAAGATTATGGGAGAGTTGGTCCTTGACATTGTGCCATCAAGCCAACCTTTAGTAAGTCTTGTAGAATTCAGCTGATGCTGAAAAGCAAATGAACTTATTTATTTTTTTGTCATTGTGAATGCTGAACCTAAATGTTGGTTTTCAGGTCATAGTGGATTAGGCAAGCAGTCCTTTTTCTCCTTTCTTGTTAATTTTTGTGGGCGATGTGTTGAGTCTGATGTTTACGGCTATTGATAAGGGTCTCAATAAAGGTATCTTGTAGGGCTATGGTATTAAAAGGCTTAGAAATAAGAAAGGAATTGTGAAATGCTTAAGTGCATAAGCTACTCAGCTGATCTATATTTATATACACTTAGGGAGTAAATACAATGTGTAATTTACAAGAATATTAATGAAGATCTAGTTCCTAAGTACATGCATGTGATTACCTAGATACATGAATATGTGATTGACTAGGTACATTAATGTTACAACTACCTATACAATATGTGGTAATTCCAACACTCCCCCTCAAGATGGAGCATACAAGTCAAATGCTCCAAGCTTGGAACAAATGTACTGAATTCTTGGCCCCTTTGGAGATTTTGTGAAGACGTCTGCTAGTTGATTATTTGAGGTGACAAATTCAGTGATGACTTCTTTAGAAAGAATTTTCTCATGAACAAAATGACAATCGATTTCAATATGTTTAGTTCTCTCATGGAATACCGGATTGGAAGCTATATGTAGAGCTGCCTGATTATCATAACATAGTTTCATTTGTTGAGTATCTCCAAACTTCAGCTCCTGAAGTTGTTTAATCCGGATGAGTTCACAAGTGACTGTAGCCATAGCTCTATATTTAGCCTCTGCATTGGACCTTGCGACCATGGTTGTCGAACTCGCGAGTCAACTCGTAGACTCGTACGAGTTTGCGATTCTACCTACCCAAAACGGGTGAAATCGGACTCAGAATCGTTTTTGGGGTAGACTCGCCTTGACTCGGGTGGAATCGGTAGACTCGGGGTGGAATCGCGATTCTGGGGCGAGTTAGCGAGTCTGAGTGCATTTTCAAATTGATGCACAAAATACCCAAAAAGCTGCGTTTGGGTTAATTTTTTTTTTGCCTTTTCCTCTCTTTTGTGCATTTTCGTTTGACCCTCTTGGACTCTTCGTCTCGATTTCGAGCTTCGAAAAAAACCTAGCACCCCTCTTCACCTCACTGACGCAAACGACCACCCTCCTTGCCGTGAACCACCGGCCTGCAGCCGCCACTTCGAACCCGTGAACAGCCACCCTCCCTGCCGCGAACCACCATCTTCCTTGCCTCCTACGTCCGCCTCTTCAAACCCGCGAGCCACCATCTCCCCTGCTCAAACCTTGTAGCTCTTCCCTGCTCGGGTTTGTTGCAGGTGCAGCAGCAAGCATTTTTCCTTCCCTCTATTTTATCCTTCCTTGCTCAAACCCCCTGTTTCCTTCCCACTATTTTAGACATTTAGGAGTTGTTTTTGATGTTCATGTTATATACTTATATGTTTTGGTAATGTTTTGTATTTGGATTAAGATACTTTTTAATGATTATGATGATGGTAGATGTTGTTGGATTATGATGTTGCTGTTTTGTTGGTTTTATGTTATTTATATATGTCATTTATAGTTTTTTTTTATATTAGGTAGACTCTTACGAGTCTACGAGTCGAGTCTACATGTCGGGTTTACGTATTCTCCACGAGACTACCTAGACTCGCGAGTCTGACAACCTTGCTTGCGACCACATTTTGCTTCTTACTTTTCCAAGAGACAAGATTTCCACCAATAGAAACACAATACCCTGAAGTGGAACGTCCATCAATAGGTGAACCTGCCCAGTCTGCATCACAAAATTGAACAATTTGAGTGTCTTTTTTGTCTTCATAGAGTAGTCCTTGTCCTGGTGCCTTCTTAATGTACTTCAGAATTCTAGTCAATGCATCCCAATGACCATTATGAGGAGACTGCATGAATTGACTTCTACATCAACTGCAAAGGAAATATCAGGTCTTGTTATAGTGAGATAGATGAGCTTTCCAACCAATCTCCGATATTTTTCCGGATCAGAATAAGGCTCCCCCTGACTAGGAAGTAATTTTAGATTCGGATCCATGGGACTATCAACTGGTTTACAGTCCAACATACCAGTTTCTTTAAGTATGTCTAATGCATACTTTCTCTGTGAGATGATAATTCCATTCTTTGATTGAGCAACTTCAATCCCAAGAAAATATTTCAGCTTCCCCAAACACTTGGTTTGAAAATTGCTGCACAAATGTTCCTTCAACTGAGAAATTTGCTCCTGATCATTTCCTGTGATGACTATATCATCTACATTAGACCACCAAGTAAACACATCTATTTGGAGAGGTATGACAATAGAAGACCAAATGATCAGCTTCACTACGTTTCATTCCGAATGCTTGAATAACTGTACTGAATTTCCCAAACCAAGCTCGTGGAGACTGTTTCAGCCCATTGAGAGATCGTCGTAGCCTGCAAACCAAACCAGACTCCCCCTGAGCAACAAATCCACGAGGTTGCTCCATATAAATTTCCTCTTCAAGCTCACAATGGAGAAACGCATTTTTAATATCCAACTGATATAATGGCCAATGACGGATAGCTGCCATGGCAAGAAGGAGTCGAACATAAGTGATTTTGGTCACGGGAGAAAGTATCTCCATAATCAAGTCCATAAATTTAGGAATATCCTTTGGCTACAAGTCGGAATTTGAGTCGATCAATCTGGCCATTGGCCCCGACTTTAATAGTATATACCCATCGACAGCCAACAGATTTCTTTCCTAGAGGGAGAGGAGTTAAGTCCCAAGTACCATTATGCCCCAAAGTCTGCATTTCATCAATCATGGCTTATTGCCATCCTGGATGATCAAGTGCCTCATAAACATTTTTAGGAATTGGAAACGGAAGATATGGATGACACAAAAGAATAATAAGAAGGAGAGAGCCGATGATAACTTCATAAGTTATAAATAGGATGAGGATTGCGAGTAGACCGAGTACCTTTTCTAAGAGCAATGGGCAAGTGAGGGTTCTCTTCAGGGAGGTCTGTAGTAGGGCCATCTGCTGGAGCAGGACATGATTCAGCCGACCTTTCAGTGCCTTCTAATTCTGTATTAGCAACACGGGGACGACGACGGTATATGATGGGTGATCTTTGAGGTTGCTCGAGAGGAGGATTGTCAGGAATATCTGTAGTTACAACTGGTTCTAGCACAGGGGAAGGTGATGGACCAAGATAAGGGATCGGAAAAACTTCTTGAATAGTATGAGACTCAACTGTGGATGGTGAGAAGTAAAGTTTTTCTTCAAAGAACGTTACGTCTGCAGAAATGTAGTAACGATTCTGCATAGGAGAGTAACACTTGTAACCTTTCTGTAACCTGGAGTACCCCAGAAAAACACATTTGATGGCTCGGGCAGACAGCCTATCAAGACCTGGAGACATGTCATGAACTAAACATGTGCATCCAAATATCCGTGGAGCAACATGAAACAGTGGTTCTTTAGGAAATAAAATGGAATGTGGTATTTTATGATTAAGAGAGGAAGAAGGCATCTGATTAATCAAAAAACAGGCTGTCAAAACCATGGTTGTCAGACTCGCGAGTCTAGGTTGACTCGTGGAGGGGGGTAAACTCGACACGTAGACTCGACTCGTAGACTCTTACTCGTAAGAGTCTACCTACTATAAAAAAATACCTATAAATGACATATATACATAACACAAAAGTAACAAAATAGTAATAAAGTCAATTAACATTATCATAAATTCATAGTCATTAAAAACTAACATCATATAGTCATAATCCAAATCCAAATAGTAGTAAATTAGCAATACAAACATTGATAATAAGTCAAGTACATAACAAAAAATAGCTCCTAATTTCTTCATATGTCTAAATCTAATTCTCCAACTACATCATCTCCATCATCATCATCATCATCAGAATCATCATAATCAAGTTCTTCCCCATTATCACCATCTCCATCTTCAATATTATCATCAAAGTAGGGATCAGTCAAATCAGTGATATGAAAAGGTTGCTCTTGCTCTTGCTCTTCCTCAACATTCTCTTCATCAACATTGATAGGTTGGTCATCATTCTCCTCGTCCTCTTCAACAATTGGAGCATCCCCCTCTTCAGTTATCCATTCATCATCAGAATGAATATCCTCAAATGGAAGAGCAACACTTTTTCTATTTTCTTTTCTCTTTAACTTCAGGTTGTACATCACATACACCAAGTCATTCATCTTTTTTTGATGCAACCTATTTCTTCTCTTTGTATGAACCTAGAAAATAAACCATAAAAACCAAAATTCAATATTTCTAAACAAGGACAATTAAACAAGAAACAGAATTTAAACTTCAATTAGACAATTACCATTTCAAATGAACTCCAATTGCGTTCACATCCAAAAGAGCTACAAGTCAAGCTCAGCACACGAATGGCAAACCTCTTTAATTCAATCACGCCATCCCCATAGAAGTCCCACCATTCTGCAGGAAGCATAATCTTCCTGCCAGACTTTGCAGCATCCATACCGAAGAGCCCTCTAGCATAACGATAGTCGGCAAGCTGTGATTGAACCTTGATCCTCTCCGCATCATCCTTTACCAACCTTGCAATGCAAGTGTACAACCCTATTTTAACCTCAGCATCTTCATGATCCAAACTTGGCTCATCGTGTAATGCTGGATTAAGGTAATATGCAGCGGCATGTAAGGGCCTATGGAGTTGGTTATTCCACCGCTCATCAATAATTTTCCAGATGGGTTCATAGCTACAAATACCAAATATCCTATATTAGTAACACTCACAAAGAAGGTAAATAACTTTCAAATGAGATAAAGTTAGACAAGTTTACCATTTCTTAACTCCATTGAAGTTGCTCTTCATCTTTTCCTTCGCTGAATCCATCCCTTCATATATAAAACCCATGGCGGGTTTTTCATCAGAAGCTACCAAGCGAAGGACTACAATGAGAGGAGCAGCTGCCTTCAGACATACTATTATGTTCTTCCAAAACCGATTATCACAAATGATATCTTCCACTTTTTTCCCCTCTTGGGTTTTGGCAAACTTACTCCCAGTCCAGTCCTCTGAGCTAGACATGCTCATCAATGCAGCCTTGTTCTCATTAAGGCAAGATAATGTCAAATAGGCAGTGGCAAATCTAGTCTTGCCAGGCCTAATCAAGTCTTTTCCTTTGGTAAATTTCTTCACCAAGCTAATTAATGAAGTCCTACAATAAATGTAGGTACAAACCTTTCTACTTTTCATTATAGTAACCTTGTGCTCCTTCAGATGTTTCTCAAGGTCTTCCAACATCAAGTCAATGCAGTGGGCAGCACATGGAGTCCAATATAAGTGAGGATGTTTTTGCATCAACATCTCACCCGCTGCTTTGAAATTTGCAGCATTGTCAGTAACCACTTGAACCACATTCTCCACTTCAACTTGGTTGATTGCATCATCTAACATCTTAAAAACTTTATCAGTCGTTTTTGAGATGTCAGAAGTATCCAATGAATAGAGAAAGACCGTCCCCTTGTGGCTATTCACCAAAAAGTTGCATATGGAGCGTCTCTTCTTATCCGTCCACCCATCGGACATGATTGTGCACCCAGTTCTCTGCCACTCCTCTTTAAACTCTTCTAGCTCTTTATTGGTTCGAGCCACCGCTTTTTTCAAAAGTCGTTCTCTAATGTCATGGTAAGATGGAGGTTTGTAGCCAATTCCATATCGACCAATCATCTCACACATCTTTGCAAACTCCGGATTTTTTATACAGTTGAAAGCAATTGCACTTGTATAGAAAAATTGAGCTACCTGGTCATTAATTTCCTCTTTTAAATCCTTTCTCCATATCTGATTGACCGTTGTTTGAACTCCACCACCGACTTTTACTCCCCCTCTAGCAAAGGAAAAACCACTTTTTTAGAGCCAGACAGTGCAACCGGAAGCTGATCATCTGCAACATCTTCATCAACATCGATCAATCTTCTTTTCTTCTTCGATGCCTCTTTAGCATCGGCAACAACTTTCATAAACAACTTTTTCACTTCATCCGGCATCAAAGCACATGATTCAGAATCTTCCCTACTACCGGCAAGGTGATGCTTGAATCGATAAATTCCTCCAATAACAATCTTTGAGCAATAACTGCATTTCACCTTTTTTCCATTGCCTAGTATATCAGTCCCATGTTTCCAACTGGGATCAGTCCTATTTCCTGGGATATTAACCCTTCCCCTGCCCCTGGAACTTCCGGATCCTGCTGCAGCAGTGTGGTAACCCGAACCAGACATTGCAAGGATGAACAACAGTTATTCAGTGAAGAGGAAGAGAAGAAGTTCAGTACCACACTCGAGTTTGGATGGAACCACTGAAGAACCTGCGTGTTGCGATCAGGGAAGGGGAAGGGAGGAGAATGTGCGCGCGGGGGAGGGAGGCGCGACTGAGAGGGAGGCTCGGCCGGGAGGGAGGCGGCGTAGGGGAGGGAGGCGCGACTGAGAGGCAGGCGGTGCAGAGAGGCGCGACTGAGAGGAGGTTGGGTTTTTAGGTTAGGCGACCAAAGATGAAAATGGCGAACAGAGGAGGGAATCGGGATGGTGAAGGGAAGAGGGAAACCAAAATTTCAAGACCAAAACCCAGCGTTTTGGTCTTTCTGAGGCAAAATGAAAAAGGGGTGGACTCGCAAACTCGGTACCTAGACTCGCGAGTCGGCCCGAGTCAGCCCGAGTCTACCCCCCCCACCGATTCTACCACCGAGTCCACCCGTTTTGCCTACCTAGAATCGTAAACTCGGACGAGTCAACGAGTTGACTCGCGAGTTTAACAACAATGGTCAAAACTGCATCACCCCAATGTCCGACAGGAACATGTGCATGAAGTAATAACGTCCGAGCAGTTTCAACAAGATGTCTATTCTTCCTTTTCGCTATGCCATTCTGTTGAGGGGTATGAGGACAACTGGATTGATGGAGAATGGCTTGTGATGACAGAAAGGAAGAGAGAGCAGAAGAAAAATATTCTTTTGCATTATCACTTCTAAGAATTTTGATTGTGTTACCAAATTGGGTTTTAACCTCATTAACAAAAGTGGTGAGAATGGACAAAAGTTCAGATCGTTCTTTCATTAAGAAAACCCAAGTGCATCAGGAGAATTCATCAATAAAAACGACGAAATATCGAAAGCCATTAGAAGACACACGACTTGGTCCCCATATATCTGAATGGATAATGGAAAAAGGAGAATCAACTCAGCTTTCAACTTTGCTGGGAAAGGAAGAGCGAACATGCTTGCCTAATTGAATTATTCACTTCAACGATGACAATTTTGACTGATTCGGAACCATTTGCTTCAATTTTGATAAACTTGGATGGCCCAATCGTTCATGAAGAAGATTTGGAGATTCAACCGCAGTACAACTTACAGAAGGAGCTGATTGGAACCATGTGATTCATGTCCTGTGCCAATCATCCGACCCGTACCACGTTCCTATATAGTAAAAGAACCAGCATCAAAGGTTACTGATCAGTTTAGAGAGCGAGTAAGTTGACTAAGGGAGATCAAATTAAAAGGAGAACCGGGTATAAACAAAACAGATTTTAAAGTTATAGAAGGAGTGACTGAAACATGACTGATTCCATCCGTAAGTGTTATGAAGTGTGGAAATTTAGGAGAAGATATGGAGGAGAATAAAAAACGATTACCGGCAATATGATCAGAGGCACCTGAATTCAATCATCCAAAGATTTTGATTGTTACCAGATTGAGATATGAAGGCTGCGGAGTCATGAACACTAGTGACAGTAGACCCATGAGATTGATGGGCAACTTTCAATTGGAAATACTCTTGGTACTCAGCTTCGGAAAATTTTTCCTTGAACATTTCAGCATTGAATACATTTACTGATTTTTTGGGAAAACCATGAAGAGAGTAACAGATCTTTTGAGTGTGACCCATTCTCGTCCAATAGGTGCATTGAGGACGACCATTCTTTCCAAAACAGACAGAGGAGAACAGCTTAACATCTGAGATTGTAAAGAGACCAACAAGCAACAAGCAACAAGAACCCAGTAATAAAACCAGAAACAGAGGAGACTTGAAGAAAAGGATCCACTTTCCAAACAACCTGAAAATGGATTTCGACCAGCTAAACAGACAGAGGAGGCCGCGGCGAACAGATCTGAGCGGTCGCAACGACCTTGTGATGGTGGGAAGGAGGCGCGTGGATTACACGCACCGACAGAGTGAGGCGCATGAAGGCGCGTGAGCAGCTTTCTTACGACGAAATTTAGGGCACTTGCCGATCGGCGGCTTCTGAGCACGTTTCCGAAGGCGGTGAGCGGTGGGTGTGTGTTGATAGTGATGTTCTGAAGAAGACCAAGAGTTGGGCACGTGAGATGCAGTTGGAATTTGTAAAATGATAGTGGCTGTGTCTGTTTGATAAAAAAAGGAATAAAAAACTAGGGTTTTTGAGAGTTCTGCTGGACCAGATGCAGAAACTTTCAAGAAGAGGATGAACCTGCTCTTGATACCATATTAAAAGACTTAGAAATAAGAAAGGAATTGCGAAATGCTTGAGTGCATAAGCTACTCAGCTGATCTATATATACACTTGCTGACGATATGAGCCTTGGTGCAATGGCATCACAGGTTCTAATCACAGAAACAACCTCTCCTCTCACAAGGATAAGGCTCCATAATTTTGTCCTCCCCAGACCCAACAATGGTGTAAGCATTGTGTATTTGCATGCATTCGTTTTTTAGTTGTAGCCTTGTAGGAGGATGGATCGAGAAACTTTTGTGAGTATTCTTTCTAGTTGTCTTTTATTTGTAGATTAATTTGACTCATTGGATTGGCTGTTTCTAACATAAAAAATCAAACCCTTTCCTCCTGTGCTTGTCTAGCTTTCTCTAATTTGAAGATTTATTTGGCTAAATGTTCTTTGGCTGGTTTAAATATAGAAATTGAATCCTTTCCTCGTATGTTTCTTATGCTGGTTGTCAAACCTTATGGTGATCAATTACTTATTCATGTATTCCTATGGCAGTAAGATCCAGTGGTTTTGTTTGTCTCTAAGATCTTGGATAGTTAGATTGGCGGCTTTTCCATAATATTTAGACTCGCTTGTTCAATATTCTCCTGTATTAGTTTTCTCTTCCTTTGATTCTTCTTCAAATGGCTTGGAGGTTTGGAAAAATTATGAGGTTCTTTGGACTGGTGTGGAGGAGAAATGGTGACCTCTTATTTGTAATCCTGAAAATGAAAGGGATTTGGTTCTTTGGAACTTGGTGTCCAAAAATACTACTTTGGCTGCTAAATTGTGTCACTTTTCCTTACCGGCGTCTTATTAGCACTGGGTCATTGCGTGTGATTTGTACTACAATGGCCAAGAGGCCAACCTAGTGATCACTGCAATTCATTGAGCCCCTAGAAGTTTATCTCTTGCATCTGTAATGTGTGACTTAGAACTCCAGGAGTGGTGTTTTATTAAGTTTTGAGATAGTTCTCACATCGGGCTTTTGGAGGATACTTATGATACCCGTTAAATGATAAGAATCCCGCTAAAGGATAAGAACCCAATGATATGAACCCCGTGATGTTCCGGGATCATCCTCTATCCAGAATTGGATGGAAACCTCGACCTGATGCCAACGAATAACGAGAACCAACGGATATGGATGACCCGCACCGTGACCCACGTCCAACGAGTGACACAAACCTTGGTAAGTGACGATGCCACAATCAGTTATGGATGGACTGATTGATAAGTCAAGTTTGAGCGCCATGGATAAATCCGATAACCTCGAAAAGTTCAGTAAGACCTAAGAGAAATAGTTCACTTTCATAAAAATTCAACTTGTCATTCACCAAGAATCCATTACAATATATATAGAAATCCCAGCCCCTATTGGCCCAAAGGAATTCCAGGAAACAAAAGATAAAACCAAATCAAATCTGAATTAATCCTAAAGCAAATCCTAATTCAGATTTGAAATAAAGAAATATAAAATCAAATCATATCCTAAAACAAATCGCAATTCAGATTTGAAATAAAGAAATATAAAATCAAATCAAATTTGAACTAATCCTAAATTCAGATTTGAAAACAAATCCTAATTCATATTTGAAATTAGGAAAAATAAGATCAAAACAAATCTGAATTTATCCTAAAAACATATCCTAATAGAAATTTGAAATAAAGGAAGCAATCCTTGTTGGCTTGAAATCTGCTCAGATCTACTTCTCCTTCTAGCGCCTGAATCATGCATAGATTCTCTTGGTTGTCACTTGTAATCCCCTCAATGGGTTTCCATGCGATGGCTTGAGCCCAGCTTGCTTGAATCAGTCCAATAAGTGCTTCCTTGAACTTCATTGAGCGAGTTTTGTGACTGGACCAACTGGAACATGGATAGGATCCGAGAACGCTTCTTCCCACATGCTTGTGCTATCCATGCCCCCATCATTCTTCTCTTCTTGAGAAGGATTTGTCCTCAAATCGTCACCTACATCAAAAGGGCTTAGGTCAGATACATTAAAAGTAGCACTCACATTATACTTACCAGGAAAGTCTAGCTTGTATGCATTATCATTGATCCTTCCAAGAATCTGAAAAGGACTGTCCCTTCTCGGCAACAACTTGGACTTCCTTTGCTGTGGAAATCGCTTCTTGCGTAGGTGCAGCCACACCCAATTGCTGGGCTCAAAGACGAGCTTGTCACGCCCCTTGTTGGCTTGTAAAACATACTGCTTGGTCTTTTGCTCAATGTTGAATCTTGCCTTCTCATGTATCTACTTGACACGTTCAGCCTTCCTCTTTCCATCTAAACTCAGGCTCAAACAAAGGTAATGGCAACAAATCCAATGGTGTTAAAGGATTAAAACCATAAACAATCTCAAATGGTGAAAATTGAGTAGCAGAATGAACAGAATGATTATAAGCAAACTCAACATGTGGTAGACACTCCCATGTTTTAATGTTCTTCTTAAATATTGCCCTCAATAAAGTAGACAAAGTTCTATTCACTACCTCAGTTTGACCATCAGTTTAGGGGTGACAAGTTGTTGAAAATAATAACTTAGACCCATAACTTAGCCCACAAAGTTTTTGAGAAGTAGCTTAAGAACTTAACATCTTTATCAGAAACAATAGTCCTAGGTATAACATGAAGTCTCACAATCTCCCTAAAGAACAAATCAGCAACATTGGAAGCATCATCAACCTTTCGACATGGAATAAAATATGACATCCTAGAAAATCTATCCGCAACCACAAATATACAGTCTCTTCCCTTTTTAGACCTAGGCAATCCTAACACAAAATCCATAGATATATCGGTCCAAGGGTCACTAGGTATGGGTAGAGGGGTGTACAAACCATGTGGCTGAATCCTCGATTTAGCCTGGCTATAAGTGACACATCTACCACAAAGTCTCTCAACATCTCTCTTCATGTGTGGCCAATAAAAGTGTTCTTGCCAAACCGCCGGAGTTTTTACAACTCCAAAGTGACCCATCAATCCTCCCCGATGGGATTCCCTTACTAGGAAATCTCTTAATGAGCAATTAGGCACACACAACATATTCTCCCTAAATAAGTACCCCTCATGCCTAAAGTATTTACCACTAGCATATTTCTCACAGACCTGGTACTCAACACTAAAATCATGGTCTTCAGCATATATAAGTCTTTAATATGTTCAACCCCAAGCAATTTAGCATCAAGAGTTGAAATTAAAACATACCTGCGTGAAAGTGCATCCGCTACGACGTTTTCCTTACCTTGCTTGTATCGAATGGCATAGAGAAACATCTCTATGAATTCCACCCAGCGAGCATGCCTCTTGTTCAGTTTATCTTGACCCTTCAAGTGTATCAAGGATTCATGATTGGTGTGAATCACAAACTCCTTTGGCCAAAGGTAGTGTTGCCAAGTCTCTAATGCCCGAACCAATGCATACAACTATGTTTCGTATGTTGGGTAGTTAAGAGTTGCTCCACTAAACTTCTCACTAAATTAGGCTATTGGTCGTCCTTCCTGCATTATAACAGCCTCAATACCAACACCGAAGCATCACAGTCAATCTCAAAAGTTTTGGAAAAGTTAGGCAAATTTAACAAAGGAGCATTAGTCAACTTCCTCTTTAGTAGTTGGAACACTTGCTCTTGTTCCTCTCCCTACTTAAATCCAACACTCTTCTTGATCACCTCAGTCAGCGGTGCAGCTATAGTACTGAAATCCTTCACAAACTACCAGTAGAAACTAGCAAGCCCATGAAAACTCCGCACTTCTCCCATGCTTTTTGGACTCAGCCATTTGTCAATGACACGCAACTTTTTCTGATCATCATGTATTCCTTGAGCACTAACAACAAAACCAAGACATACAACTCTATCTGTGCAAAAGGTACACTTTTTCAAGTTAGCAAACAACTTTTCCTTTCTAAGCACATCTAAAACAGATTTTAAATGCATTGCATGTTCATCCAAGTTTTTTCTATAAATGAGTATATCATCAATTATCATCAAAATACACAACAACGAATCTGCCAATAAACGCACACAAAACATGATTCATTAAGCGCATGAATGTACTAGGAGCATTAATTAAACCAAATGGCATTACCAACTATTCATATAATCCATTTTTTGTTTTAAAGGCAGTTTTCCACTCACTACCCTCTTTCATGCGTATTTGATTGTACCCACTTCTCAAATCAATTTTAGAGAATATAGAAGAACTATGCAACTCATCCAACATATCATCGAAACGAGGAATAGCACACACGTTGTCCATGTTCCATCCTTCTTAGGTATCGTCGGGGAATACATCCTCGAACTCCTGCAATAGTGAAACAGCAAAAGTAGGCAATGCAATATTAAGCTCGTTAGTGTTCAAGAAAGCCTCCTTGTACAAGGTACAATCATTGGCTTATCTAAAAACATTGCTCTCTTAAGCTCACTACTTCTCGCATAGAAACTTGTTTTTCTCTCATTGCTCTCCTTTTTTTTTGGCCATTCCCTTTTTCTTTTTCTCGTTGGCCGAACTCTCTTTTTGCTCTACTATTGATTTTTCTTTACTCATTCTTGTTTTCTCACTCTCTTGCTGTAAGCTCACTTGATCTTCATACACTTGTTTTGGTGTACCAGAGAGATATTGTAATGATTAAATACAAATGAGTATTTGTTGGTGAAGTCATCATGCTTCACTCGCCAATCAAACTGCCTAGGTTGCCCAAGTAATAAGTGTCCCGCTTGCATGGGTACCACATCACATAGCACCTCATCTTCATACTTCCCAATCGGGAACGACACTAGTACCTGTCTGTTCACCTTCACCTCACCGGCATCATTCAACCACTGTAGTTTATATGGTTGTGGATGCTTATGAATAGGAAGACCCAACTTCTCCACTATGGTAGTACTGGCTACGTTAGTACAACTTACCCCATCAATGATCATGCTACATATCTTGTCCTTCACATAGCACCCAGTATGGAAGAGTTTCTCCTGTTATGAATAGGAAGGCCCAACTTCTCCACCATGGTAGTACTGGCTACGTTAGTACAACTTACCCCATCAATGATCATGCTACATATCTTGTCCTTCACATAGCACCTAGTATGGAAGAGTTTTTCCCGTTGTACTGCTTCTTCGTCCTTCACTTGAACACTCAAAGCTCTCCTAGCTGCCAAAGTTAATCCTCTTGGGGCTGCAAGCTCTTCACCTTCAATGTCGTCCAATTGTTGCATCTCTCCATCATCCGATTCATTATCAGTCACAATCTCACCATTGTTTCGCATCACCATACCTCTCTTATTCACACATTCACTTGCTATGTGTCCCTTGCCTTGACATTAAAACAACGAATGTCACGATTTCTACCATTGGAAGTTGTAAAGTTACCTTGAGCTTCAGGCTTAGATGACTCAGCCTTTGTCTTAGGTGTGGTGGGTGCTTGTGTTTTCTTGTCGTGCTTCACATAATTCGATTGCCATGTATTTGAACCCGAACTTGTGGCCATCTCCTCCATCTCCACATAATGCTATAGCTCAACCACATTAGCAATCTCCTGATTCAGACCACTCAAGAATTGTGCCATTGTAGCTTCTCGATCCTCTTCCACATTGGCCCTAATCATGGCCACCTCCATCTCCTTGTAGTAATCCTCCACACTTTGGTTGCCCTGGGTGAGACTCTGCAATTTCTGATACAAATCTCTATAATAATGGCTGGGCACAAATCGCCTCTTCATCAAGGCTTTCATCTCTTCCCAAATGTCAACAGATCGCTCTCTATTCTGCCTCATGTTTATCACAAGCTGATCCCACCAAGTAACAACATAGTCAGAAAATTCATTCACAGCAAGTTTTACTTCTTTGCCTCAGAATAGTCGTGGCAGTCAAAGATGAACTCTATCTTCTTTTCCCATCCAAGGTATGCCTTGGGATCGGACTTGCCTTGAAATGATGGTATCTTCATCTTTATGCCTCTCAAGCTGTCATCCTTCCAAGTCCTTTCTCTTCTATTCTGTTCAAGCCTTCTGTGACTACCCACTGAATCTTCTTCTTCAAACCCATCATCTCTATAGTAGTCTTCACCCTCATCTTTAACTTGAGTCCTTCGCCTCCTATGTGCAAGAGGAATATGATGTGGTTGTTCTTCACTAGTATTTTCTATATGGTCTATCCTCTCATGAAGTTGCTCCAACTCTCCCTTCAACAAACGCTTCATCTCTCCCATTAGCGCCTCCATGAAGAGCTTGGGGTCAGTATTAGAAGTGTTGGCTATAATGTTCTTGTCTTTATTTGACATGTTTCCTGCAAAGCAAGGATAACAACTGTTAGAAAATCATAGATATATCTGATAATAACTTTTTTATATTTTAGAATATTTTAGAGTATCCTAGTCTCTTAGGATTTATTTCTTATTTCTTATTTATATTTATATGTTATGAGTTGCTTCCCTATTTGATTAGGATTAGGATTCTACATTTAGTATAAATAGGACTATTAGGTTGTCTTTTGTAAATCACATTATCACCATATCAAATCAATATCACTCTTACTATTTGATAGTTTGTTTCTTTCCTTTTCTTCTCTACCTAAAACCTTCTAATTCAACATGGTATTAGAGAGGTATCATCCTCCGTGACCTGTTCCATTACTATTCCGTTGCCGAGTTCCGTTAAGTATGAAGGAACTGTAATCATCTTCTCAGTAAAATCTTGCCATTTTTCGCTCTTCAGCTATGTTCTTTTTTGGCGTGTCCAACTTTTTTGGCCACCGTCCGCCTCCGCCGGAAAAGTTCCGGTGAATTTTCCGGCCAAACCACCACCATCAGAAGCGCCTTCTCCCGATCTGTTCAACCCCAAAATATCAGCCTTAGACTCCTTCTCACGCGCCTACACGAGTGGATCCAAGATCCAGCGATTTCAAGAATCGCCGCACCTTTCAGCCGCGCATGGCGGCGCGTCTGGCCTCGTCTCCGGCCGGTTTTCAGGCGTCAAGGTCGCCCAACCCTGCCGGTCTTGTTTCCAGCCTTGCTTTGTTGATTCGAGACGCAAGCACCCACTTTTTGGCTTCAACAACCCCTTTCTGGTTCCGTTTTCTCTCTCTTCTTGGGTGACCCATGGCTGATCCGCTCGTGGTTGACACTATTCATAGCTGTTCTCCACAGCTATTATGTTTTGTTCAGTTGGTTTCTGGTTGGTTCGTGACTCTCCAACAATGGTTCTGGTTTGCTATCTCCTCCTCCGATGTGTGACATGCGATTCTTTCCCACTAATGGATCATATTGGTGGCTTCTTTTACCACTGACGATCATTCCGGTGGTGATTCCTTTCCCACGGATGAATCATATTAGTGGTGACTTCTATTTCCGCCGACGATTGATTTATGTTGGTTATGACTCACTAGCCCGTGTTTGTCCCAGATTCACTGGTCTTGGCCATTTGTCCCAGATGCATTGGTTTTGACCCTTTGTCCCAGATGCACTGGCCTTGGTTCTTTGTCCTCGTTTCAGTCACGGAAGTAATTGTCTGCCTTAATTCAAATTTTAAATAATTTGGGTCTCCGATAAAGTTCTTTGAAGCTTCCAAATGCGGTTTTAAGAAGTTCGGACCTTGCTTTGCTAGATTGCTTGCCAAGAAATTTCTATCAGGCTGATGATCATTCCACCTATCTTGCTAAGTTATCTTTCTAGCAACTCTCTCCGACCTCTTCAACATCCCTGAGTTGCCTTCCAACCATTATCTCCGTCGAGCTCATTTTTTATTATTATAATTTGAAGGGAAATGCATTGTTTTTGTATAACAAGCTTAAAGCTTAGTAAGTTTTAGCTTGATGGGGAGTGTTAGAAAATTAGAGATATATCTAATAGTATCTTTTTTATATCTTAGAATATTTTAGAGTATCCTAGATGATCTCTTAGGATTTATTTCTATTTCTATTTATATGTTATGATTTGTTTCCCTATTTGATTAGGATTAGGATTCTACATTTAGTATAAATAGGACTATTAGGTTTTCTTTTGTAAATCACATTATCACCATATCAAATCAGTATCACTATTACTATTTGATAGTTTATTTCTTTCCTTTTCTTCTCTACCTAAAACCTTCCAATTCAACAGCAACAAATAATAATAATAATAATAGGACCATACCACACTCCCTTACGTGTTTTACTCGAACAAATTGAATCACTCAATTTCGCTCGTGTTTGCACTCAAGATTTTGGCTTTTCCCCACTCTAATGTCCTCATCGCTCCTGCCTTTTTCCACTCTTTAATTCTCGTCCAATTCTTAAAGAACTAATCAAATCAATATCAAAAATCTCCATAACACCCAAGTAAGTTACCAAGGAAAATTAGATCTGAAGGGCAAGCACAAATAACCACCATAAAAAAAAAGATTCAAACTTCGCATGCAACTCACGCCGAAAGATGAATGAAAATTGAAATTCTGAAAAATAAGTTTTGTTTTTTTTTTTTTCTGCTTTGTTTTTCGCTTTTTTTGTTTTTTTTTTTTTGTTTTTGTAACTTTTTTTTAAACTTATAAACAAAAAAATTAAAGGATAAGCAAAACCTAATTAGAACCCGAGCTCTGATACCAAATGATAAGAACCCCGCTAAATGATAAGAATCCCACTAAAGTATAAGAACCCAATGATATGAACCCTGTGATGTTCCGGGATTGTCCTCTAACTGGAACTGGATGGAAACCTCGACCTGATACCAACGAATAATGAGAACCAACAGATATGGATGACCCACACCGTAACCCACGTTCAACGAGTGACACAAACCTTGGTAAGTGACGATGCCACAATCAGTCATGGATGGACTGATTGATAAGTCAAGTTGGAGCGTCACGGATAAATCCGATAAGTTGGAAAAGTTCAGTAAGACTCCATTACAATATATGTAGAAATCCCAGCCCCTATTGGCCCAAAGGAATTCCAGGAAACAAAAGATAAAACCAAATCAAATCTGAACTAATCCTAAAGCAAATCCTAATTCAGATTTGAAATAAAGAAATATAAAATCAAATCAAATCCTAAAACAAATCTTAATTCAGATTTGAAAACAAATCCTAATTCAGATTTGAAATAAACAAATATAAAATAAAATTTAAACTAATCCTAAAACAAATCCTAAATTCAGATTTGAAAACAAATCCTAATTCGGATTTGAAATTAGGAAAAATAAGATCAAAACAAATCTGAATTAATCCTAAAAACATATCCTAATAGAAATTTGAAATAAAGGAAGCAATCGTAGTTGGCTTGAAATCTGCTCAGATCTACGTCTCCTTCTAGCGCCTAAATCATGCATAGATTCTCCTGGTTGTCACTTGTAATCTCCTCAATGAGCCTCCATGCGATGGCTTGAGCCCAACTTGCTTGAATCAGTCCAATAAGTGCTTCCTTGAACTTCTTTGAGCGAACTTTTGTGACTGGACCAACTGGAACTTGCGTGAGAATGCTTCTTCCCACGTGCTTGCGCTATCCATGCCCTCATGAACTTGGGTGGGAAATATTTCTTTCTTGGAGGATCTTCCTTCCCTATCAACTCTAATTTTGAACCTATGTTATCGATAGTGCCGCTATCGCGGTGATTCGTGGAGTTGCGGAGCTGATTTGGTCCTTGCCGCTACGGGATTTTGGGGTGTGTCACATTTTGCTGGTGCGGCTATAGCGGCCGGAAATCGCACCAGAATTGCGGTGATGGCCGCATGTAGCAGCCGTGTTGGAAAATAAAAATGTCCTACATGGGATGGAAATAAGAGCAAAGAAGCATTTATAGTAACTTGGGCAACTCTCCCTCTATGAGCTAGCTTTTAGAGTAGAAATAGGCCAATTATTTTAACATGGTATCAGGGCTCCTAAAAAGAAGACCCAAACAAATGCTGCAGACCTACGGCCTCTGAGACTCAAGTCTAGAAAAGAAGCACAAGCCCAGACAATAAAATGAAGACAAACCTATGGCCTCTGAGGCTCAAAAAAAAAAAAAACTTGATGTACAAACCAAGGCTGAAGAGTAAAGGTAATTCACAACTGGGCCAAGCCGGTTAGGATTGAGGGGAGTGTTTGAAAATAAACAAGTCCCACATGAGGTGGAAATAAGAGCAAAGAACCATTTATAATAACTTGGGCAACCCTCTCTCTATGAGCTAGCTTTTGGAATGGAGTTAGACCAAATTATTTTAACAGGCTGCTGCAGGGAAGTCAGTCTAAAATCCCCTCAAAGCTGCTGCACTTTGGAGAGCAAAATGGCTGCTGCAATTTCGAGAACGAAACAGGTTCTAAAATCGAGTCCTGATGACCTGCGCAAACCCAGAATGAAAACACCCTTTCATATCTCTTTTTTTTTTAAGGGGCACACCGTTTCTATTTTGCCCCTAAAATCTAACTGTTCTGTATTTTTTTAAGGGTTTTTTTGTCATTTCGAATATCCCTTTTCGTTTTAGGGTACCCATTCCGTTTTGCAAACACATCCCATGATTTCAAAAACACCTACTGCTGCTGTTCTCTTTCGCTGCTCCACTCTCTGTTCCGGCGAGTTGAAGTGTTTTCCGGCGACTTCCAGTGACTGCCAGTGTTTTCCGGAGAGCAGTAGTGACTTTCCAGCGTAAAGCAGTGTTCTTTGCATACCTCTGCATCCTCAACCAGCAACTTCCAGCGTTCTCAGCCAGTGACTGCAAGTTTTTTCTTCTCCCCTACTCTGTTGCATAGAACTTAGATTCCATTTAAGGAATCAATTGTTATTATTTTTAATGCTTAAAACTTAGATTAGTATTTAAGTTATATTGGATTTGAATGTTTTATGAATATGTATTTAATTTTATGTATTTTTCTATTTTTGAGTATTTATGTGTATAATATAAATTATTTATACTATTTTCTAATTTTCGCTATAGCAGCCATCCCGTTATCCGATATCCCACTTTAGCGCTTTTGTGGTCGGCCGCTCCGCGCCGCTATTTGGGATTGACTACCTAGTTTTTAACATCACATTCTCCTTTTTAGAATTTTTATTATTCTTTTGAAGGACCAACTCTCCTAAAAGCTTATTTCTAAAACATTGCTTACTCAAAAGACATCTGGGCTTGAAGTGCGGACAATACGTGGGCCCAATTTACTATGTGCTGAAATTTAAATTGTGAAGAATGGAGGTAGCAAGGATTGGACACTTTACACTATTTGGCCATAGAGACTCCAATACCATGTCAGAGGCTAACTCTCCCAAAAGCTTAAGGTGTAAGGTGGAGGGCCGTGAATGGATTTTGGATAACAATTCACAGGGTTTTAATCTCTTTGAAGTTCTACTTTCTTGAAATATAAATTATAAAGAAACTGATGAATTAAAATCCGTTCTGCATTTACTTGATTTTACTTTTCTTTCCTCCAAGATAATTTTCTTTTTGACAAGTCCTATTGGAATTATAAGACATTAAGACTCCTTCAAAGGTCAACTATTTTTTTTAGAAAGCAGTCCTCGATAGGTTAATACTGATAATAAAGTCACCTTTCATAGCTATTTCCCCTGATGTGTATGATGGGTAAGGTACTAAGGTTAATTGGGAAACAGGAGCTTATCACTTTTTGCATTGTCCAGTCGCTACTTTCATACATCTGTTTGGAGTTCTATTTCGAAAGGAGGGTATAACTTTGTGGCAAGGTGGGATTTATGCTGCTTTGGCGAGCAGAGCACAAATGGGAAATGGCCCTTAGGGCATAGCAATGTGTTTATGACATCTATCTGGTCCACTACTTTTAGTCTTTTCAATGAAGTTTCCTGGTCTCAAATGCGGAGAGATTGAATGGCGTTTCATTTTTAAGCATCTTATGCTCTCGGCTCTCCGTTGCGTTTTAAACCTCCCATGTATTCTTTTTGTCCCATCTATTTCTAATGAAATTTCTTTTTTCGTCAAAGAAAGAGTTTTGCTTATATATTGACATTTGCCTTTGAATTTCCTTACTTAAAGGATAGGTTTGTGTCTGCACTGATTAGATTAATTTGGGGACCACCTGGGTTTCATCTGGCAATCTGTGGACCTCTTCTTATACATTGTTGATTGTTTTGTGCTTAAGTTGATGATATAGTGACCAAACTATGTGTATAAACGCATCAG
This sequence comes from Ammopiptanthus mongolicus, assembly GCA_039655645.1. NCBI lineage: Eukaryota > Viridiplantae > Streptophyta > Magnoliopsida > Fabales > Fabaceae > Ammopiptanthus > Ammopiptanthus mongolicus. Next base: position 45,876,396 of record CM077348.1, on the reverse strand, counting down.
AGATAGTATATACACTGTTTTGATTAATTTCTAATCACTTTTGCTTTGCAGATGTGGCAGATCTACGGGGAGTGGCCTTTTTGCCTGCTGCAAATGGAACACGCCTGGTGACTGCAGATGCTCTTTTTGCTCGTTTGATGATTAATTTGTCTCCATTTGCTTTTGAACTTCCTACTGTATATCTCCCATTCGTTAAGATTCTAAAAGACTTGGGACTTCAGGACATGCTAACACTTTCTTCTGCAAAGGATCTTCTCTTAAATCTTCAGAAAGCTTGTGGGTATCAGCATCTAAATCCAAATGAGCTCCGTGCTGTGATGGAAGTTTTGAATTTTATATGTGATCAGTTAGTTGAGGGGAACACATTTGATGGGTCTAACTGGAAATCAGAAGCAGTAGTTCCTGATGATGGCTGCAGACTTGTTCATTCAGCATCCTGTGTCTATGTTGATTCTTATGGTTCTCGATATGTTAAATGTATTGATACTTCCAGAATTAGATTTGTCCATGCAGATCTTCCCGAGAGAGTATGTATTGTCCTAGGCATCAAAAAATTGTCTGACATTGTCATAGAGGTAGCATGATTTCAGATACATTTTTATATTTTTGTTGTCTTTCTATTTTGCTGTTAATAATTTTGTCATTTTACTAAGCTCTTCTCAATCTACTTAATGGAAAGTTTTTGTTTGGGCTTTTAGGAACTAGATGAGAATCAGCAGTTGCTTACTTTGGGATCTATGGGAACTGTTTCGCTAGCAACCATCAAACACAAATTATCGAGCAGATCTCTTCAGAGTGCTATATGGACTGTTGTTAATAGCATGGGCGGTTACATTCCTGCATTCAATAGCCTGTCATTGGATAAAATACAATGCTTATTGAACTCAACTGCAGAAAAGATGGAATTTGTTAAGCATCTTAAAACAAGGTTTTTGCTCTTGCCCAACTTAGTAGATGTTACATGTGCAGCCGAAGATTTCATTATCCCAGAGTGGAAGAATGAATCTGTGCATCAAACACTTTATTTTATGAACCAATCAAGATCCTGTATTCTAGTTGCTGAACCACCCACTTATATTTCCGTTTTTGATCTTATTGCTATTGTAGTCAGCCAGATATTAGGCTCTCCTATTATTTTGCCTTTTGGATCCTTATTTGTTTGTCCTGAAGGATCTGAAATTGCAGTTATTAATGTTTTAAAACTTTGCTCTGACAAGAAAGAAGTTGAACCCATAAATGGAAGCAATAACATGGTTGGCAAAGAAATATTGCCACAAGATGCTCGCCTTGTGCAGTTCCACCCATTGAGGCCCTTTTATTCCGGTGAAATTGTTGCTTGGCGATCTCAGCAAGGAGAAAAACTGAAATATGGTAAGGTTCCTGAGGATGTTAGACCGTCAGCAGGTCAAGCTCTGTACAGATTTAAGATTGAAGTTGCACCTGGGGTTACACAGGTTTTCCTTTCATCGCAAGTGTTTTCCTTTAAAAGTGTGTCAGCAAGCAGTCCTCTAAAAGAAACATTGGTGGATGATAGCCCTGTTTTAGGCAGTAACAGGCCTCAATTTGAGTTGCCAGAGAGTTCAGGAAGGGGAGAATGTTGCTCTCAGGTTCAGCTCTCTAAACATGTTACTATTTAGAAGTATTTGCTTGCCTTGCTCTATGCATTCAACTTCTCCAATCTTTTTTTCCCCATCGTAGAAAAGAGGATTTATGCTACGATAAATCTGCATTCTGCAATCATTACAGGCATTGTAATTCAATAAATTCGTGACCACTCCTGTGCTTTTCAATAACACACACTCACACACACATTTTTGAAAAACGTATCCACAAATGAGTGAATAGTTTTTTTAGTTGTTTTGATTTGGATGAAACCTAAAGCTTGTAATTATTACTTTTTTCTTGTTCTACTTTTTTAGTTTGGGGCAAAGCAGAGAGAAACAAGAACATATAATCCTTTTCAAGTGCTAGCTTTTTTACATGAGGATATCTTCCTTTAACTGTTCCAACTTCCAATTCTAGTTAGACATAATCTTTCTCAAATATTTATGATTTGAAATCTTATTTATAGCTTGCATGTCTTGCTGTACTTAAACTGAATGACAAGTCGCTGTGTGGACAGGTGCAACCTTTGAGAGAGCAGTCTGGCAAAGTTTCAGCCGCAGAACTGGTGCAAGCTGTTAATGAAATACTCTCTGCTGCTGGGATCAATATAGATGTTGAAAAGCAGGCTCTACTTCAGAGAACAATAAATTTGCAAGAAAATCTTGAAGAATCTCAAGCAGCACTCCTGTTGGAACAGGTTGGTCATTTGTAAATTTTAGTACTATGATTACTGAGTGATATGGGCATATGTAATACGGACACTGGTTAACTCTAAGTTTTGTCTTTTCCTTTATACCTTGTGATCTTTTAGCAGTAGGGATGTGTGAAATGGGAGAAAACCTTACCCAATGTGGGGACAGGTCATGTTATAAAAAATTAAGCTAGCAGTACGGAGTAGTATAGAGTATTATGAAGGACAGAAATACCCCTAGGCAATCTAAACACGTGCGTAATACACTACTCTTTCCCCCTCAAGTTATGTCATAGATGTTAACCATGCCCAACATTTTACAAAGATATTTAACCCTACTCCTATTAAGTGCCTTGGTCAAGATTTCAGCTATTTGTTCTCCAATTCTGACATGTTGGTGGATATAAGTCCCCATTGGATCTTATCTTGAATGAAGTGGCAGTCAGATTCTATGTTCTTTGTCCTTTATGTGAAAACTGAGTTCGAGAAAATGTGAAGAGCAGCCAGGTTATCACACCACAACTTCATAGGTGCAGAAGCCTTGAACTCGATCTTATCAAGTAAATGATACACCCATAATAATTCACAGGAAGTTTGGGTCATTGCTCGATATCCAAACTCTGCACAGAATCGTGCTAATATATTTTCTTTCTTGCTCTTCCCAGAGATCAAATTTTCTCCAAGAAACACAATGCCCAGAGGTTGATTTCCGATCTACAGGACTTCCAGCCTAATCTTCATCAGAATATCCTAATCTGCAATTACCATTGTCTTTATAAAGGACCCCACATCCTGAGACTTCTTTTAGATACCTTTGGATTGTGTAGCACTACATCCCAATGCGAATCTCGAAGGGGTGACATAAACTGACTAAACGTACTGGAAAAAGCGATGTCTGGACATGTCACGGAAAGGTAGTTTAGTTTGCCAACCGACTTCTTCTACCTCTTAGGATCTAGTATTAATTCTCCATCATTTGCAGTAAGCTTTATGCCTGGGTTCATCAGTGTCACGACCCAAATTTGGCGTCCATGACTGGCCAAGGCTAAGGTCATTTACCTAGCCTCGAAGCCTAGCATCAACCTCACCATTAGAAAACCTTTTCACAATTGCATCGTGGTACTAGGTGCCAACTTACACAAATTCTCAAAATGGTTCACAAAATCAATTATACACATAAGAGTTATGATGGTAAATATATTTTTTTTAATAAAATTCGTTTCACATGTCATACATCATTCAAAAACTTAACCCTTATCTTTTCTAGATTTATGGTAAGCACCCAAACATTTGGGGAACCCTCCCTTAAAAGCTAGCTATTCAGGGGGGAGAATCAAGCCACTTAAGTACTCCACCAAGCAGCCCATACTACTCGATGTGAGACTTAGGCACCCCATAATACCCAAGTCCCTATCATAGCACCACCCCTGAGAGTCGACGTCTCGGCGGCTGCACTCTACGAAGCTTCACTCGGTCTTTTCCGGTTAGCCCCTCCGTAGGTAGCCCTTTCTGAGACATCGGCAACCAGCTCTGATACCAAATGATAAGCATCCAAGTACTTGGGGAACCCTCCCTTAAAAGCTAGCTATTAAGGAGGGAGAACCAAGCCACTTAAGTACTCCACCAAGCAGCCCATTATACTCGATGTGGGACTTAGGCACTCCATAGTACCCAAGTCCCTATCAATTTACTATGACAACATGGCCTTAGATTTCCTTTACAGCAGCAGTCAGGCATCCTTGAAACTTGAATTCTTTTCTTAAAGCAAAACTTGTGGCTAAAATGTTAAAACAAAATGGGTGAGTATAAAACTCAGTTAGGGATACCATTTCTGAAACAGAAATCAATATACATTATGTAAAACATCAGTTATCAACAAATTAGTAAGCATAATATCTCGGTAAGATTACATGCATGTTGTAAGGCTTATTCGTGTTTTGCAATCATACTTGTGGATTCCTATTTGGAATGATTTGCCTTGTTTCATCCGAGAATCATTTCATGTCCTTGAATTTCTGGGGCCAAAGCCATCAACATTTCCTTTTTCATATCTTGGGCACCAAGCCCCCTCCATTCATATTGTAACCCATCCCAATAAGCACCACATAAGCACGACCATAGCCATATCATAACCACTTGAAGTTATGGAAAAACTGAATAATATTTTTCATTCCAAAAAATACAAGAGAATACAATATATAGGTACCACGACATTAATACTAACTTTTATATACAATGTGATTCTATTACTACAATATGACATAATATGAAAAACTGTACAATGTGGGACTATTTTTACACTCCCCCTCAAGCTGGTGAATGGATATCTATCATTCCCAGCTTGCTAGTAAGATCCTGAAAAAGCACTGAGGGCACCCCCTTAGTCAAGGCATCTGCTAGCTGGTGTCTTGAAGGAACATAAGCAATTGTTATCATTCTACTATCCAACTTCTCTTTGATAAAGTGTCGGTTAATCTCAATGTGTTTTGTCCTGTTATGTTGAACCGTGTTATGAGCAATACTAATGGTTGATTCGTTGTCACAAAATAGCTTCATAGAGGCCTCATATTTTATTTTGCGGTCATCCAATATGATTCTCATTCCTACTGGCTCACATACTCCTTGAGCCATAGCGCGAAACTAAACCTCTACACCCCATTTTGGTTCTTGCTTCTCCATGTTATGAGATTACCTCCTGGGAACATACAATAACTAGAGGTTGATCTCTTGTTAGTGATTGATCCTGCATAGTCTGCATCTGTATACACCTCCATGGATAGTCTTCCACCCCTTCTGAATATTAATCCCCTTCCTAGTGTAGTCTTAAGATACTGTAGAATCCTATCCATAGCTTGGAAGTGTCTGACTCTTGGGTCATGCATGAACTGGCTAACAACACTAATAGCATATGCTATATCTGGCCTGACATGTGCCAAATATATCAGTTTCCCAACTAACTTGTTTGGAATAGGCAACATCAATTCCCAGAAAGTACTTAATCCTGCCAAGATCTTTCATTTCAAATTGAGCAACTAATTTCGCCCTCAAAAGTTGTTTCTCAGCCTCATCATTACCTGATATGATTATGTCATCCACATGCACAAGTAGGATAGCGAGCTTACCTTCTTGTTTGTATCCCAGGGACATCATCGTTTTCATAAATCTTCCAAACCAAGAACGGGGAGAGTGCTTCCACCCGTGCAATGCCTTGTTCAATCGTAATCATGTCAATTCTAAGTTTCAAACCTGAAAACTAACTTTATTTTTCATAATTGTTAAGTGTTGAAGTCTCACATCAGTTGAATATATGAGTAAAGAACTATTTATAATAACTTGGGCTACTATCTTCCCATGATCTAGTATTTTGGGTAGAGTTAGTCCTAGTTATTCTACTATGTTAGTAGATCTAGTATTTTGCATCATTTATAATGGCTTGGGCAATCCTCCCCTTATGAGCTAATTTTTAGGGGTGGAGTTAGATCTGGTTATTCAAATAATAACAAATTTTTATAATTATTATGATGATTGATTATGTTTATTTTACAAAAAATTAAGTTTTTTTATTGTAACCGCTATCTTAACTATAGTGGCCAACTCACTTCGCGCTATGCCGTTGTAGTGTTTTTGGAAGTGGCCACCACCTGCACTGAAATCCGACAACCCAACCTCACCACCAACCATCAATGGTGCCTCTAGCCCTCCCCCAACACTAGACTGAATGATATATTCTCTCACGAGGAATTTGGCTAGTGGGCATTCTAATTTCTCAAATATTTGAAAACGTATTTGTAGTTGGTGTATGTGGTGATATACACAAAATTTAAGACCCCATATTTGTTATGACATATCAAACATGGAGCAAGACCTGTGAGTGTCAGACCTAGGGGTGGCAAAAAAATCCAATTGTCCACCATCCATTCAGTCCATCCAAATGAAAATCCATCAAATCCATCCATTGTAAAAAAAAAAAAAAAAAAAAAAGTAACAATGGACTGAATAGATTGGATTAGTTATTTTATGGATGGTTATGATCCATCCACCTTTATTCTAAAATCCATTGGACCACTTCATAAAACAAAAAAATAATTCATTGGATAAAAATGGAAAAAAATAAATAAATGATAAAAAATCATAACTTCAAAAATTAAATCATTTTGCTGCTATAATAAGCAAAACATTATATTTTTTGGTGTTTTGCTACCTCGATTTGCATTCCTTGTGCAGGTGGATTTGTGATGAATTGTAAATTACAAAAAAAATAGGCAAAAAAATTTTTTTTTGGAATTTTTGTGTGGATGGAAAAGAGATATTATTTGGAAATAGTCATAAAAATTATTTAAATTTTTAAATATTTTTCATGGATGGATTGGTTTTTTTATGAAGTTTTAATGGATCATGATGGATTAATGGATTGTTTTTAATCCATCCATTATAATCCGAATAAAAATTTATCCAATCTATCCATTTGCCACCCCTAGTCAGACCTTATAGATATCCACATCATCACAAAAATGAAATACAGAGACGAGTGCAAACCATGCTGCAGAAAGGTGCAATTCATCCTAGCTCTAGTGCATTTTCTAGCCCGTGTAATATTGGTTAAAAAGAAAGATTCTTCATGGAGAATGTGTATTGACTACTGAGCTTTAAATAAGGTAATGGTACAGTATAAGTATCCAATTCCTATAGTAGATGAGTTAATTGATAAGTTATATGGTGCTGGATATTTTTCCAAATTTGATCTCAAGTCCGGTTATCATCAGATTCGGGTCAAAGAGGATGACATACACAAGACGGCTTTCTGGACTCATGAAGGACATTATGAATTCCTAGTAAAGCCCTTTGGTTTGACCAATGTCCCGACAACTTTCCAATCCGTGATGAACCAGATTTTCAAGCCTTTTTTGAGGAAATTCGTTTTGGTATTTTTTGATGATGTGTTGGTAGACAAACTATCCAAAACAGGGTCTGATTCTCTTGCTAATCCCTCCATTTACAGATCAGTTGTGGGTGCCTTACAATATGCCACAATTACTCGTCCTGAAATCAGTTTTTCAGTAAACAAAGTTTGTCAGTTTATGGCAAATCCTTTGGAGACTCATTGGGCTGCTGTCAAACGCATCCTTCGCTATCTCAAGGGTACCGTTCATCATGGGCTTCGGTTTTTCCCTGCACCTGCTCAGCCACCTCTTTCCCTAATAGCCTAATGTGATGCGGACTGGGCAGCTGACCCCGATGACCGCCGTTCCACCTCTGGTGCCAGATTCTTTCTGGGTCCGAATCTAGTCTCCTGATGGTCTCGTAAACAAACTGTTGTGGCTCGTTCAAGCACCGAAGCTGAGTATCGCAGCCTTGCCCAGGTTACAGCTGACATCTTGTGGTTACAAACTCTTCTCACTGAGCTTGGTGTTCGGTTCTCCACCCCCACTGTTCTCTGTGATAATCAGAGTGCAGTGGCATTGGCTCACAATCCGGTTCTACATGCTCGCACAAGGCATATGGAGATTCATCTCTTCTTTGTTTGCGAAAAGGTTCTCAGTAAACACCTGTAGGTTCTACATGTCCCCTCACATCTACAATGGGCTGATGCCCTCACCAAGCCTCTGTGTCCTGCTCGTTTTGCTCTGCTTCGGGACAAGCTCAATGTGTGTGCCTTGGCTTCCCAGCAGCACCCACCTTGAACTTGTGGGGGTGGGGGTGGGGGGGGGGTGGGGGGGGTGTGAGAGAGTATTGTATAACTCGCCTTTTCCGTTTGTATCTAGGATGCACAATAGCTTTGTGAGCTTGCTTGTAGGATATTAGACCCCAAGCGGTTAGCATTGTTATAACCGCTTGAGATTAATTATTCTGTGATCACTACTATAAATATGTAGATGATCAGATTCATTGAACACAGACAAATTCATTTTTCAGTAATACAATTCAGTTTACTCCTCTTCTCTCTCTCTCTCATTCTCAGCATCACATCTAACAAGTGCAGATTGGGTGTCTCATTTACAACACTTATCGCAAGTGCTACAAGTATTAAAAGATCATCAATTTGTGGCCAACCAAAAGAAATGCAGTTTTGGAAGGAGACATGTAGAGTATTTGGGCCATTTGATTTCCAATCAAGGTGTCGCAGTAGATCCAGCAAAAGTGAAGAGTGTAACGGAGTGGCTAGTCTCAAAAAATGTTAAAGTAGTTAGGGGGTTTTTGGGTTTGACCGGATACTACAGGAAATTCATCTTCAACTACAGCAAAATAGCCAAACCATTGACAAAATTGACAAAGAAGGACAACTTTCGTTGGACACAACATACATACTCTAATTACACACCTTAATATTACATATATGCTATAGTAAAGCGGAATGGTGTTGTAATTTTATTCATCAGTCTAGGACTGGTATATATAGAGAGTTTACAATAAAGCCTCGTCCTAAAAATAAGGACGGAAATAAGAATAAAATCAAAGTAATAAAAGAGATAAAATAAAACAGAATATTTTAGATTCTCCTACACCCCCCTCATGTTAGTGCATAGATATCTATCATGTCCAATGTCTATCAAATTTTCAAACACGGGTCTTGCTAGGGTCTTGGTCAAAATATCAGCCGTTTGTTGGTGGGCAGTCACAAAAGGCAGGCAGATAATTCCAGCATCCGATTTCTCCTTTATTAAGTGGCGATCAATCTCCATGTGTTTCATTCTATCATGCTGGACCGGATTGTGAGCTATGATTATTGCTGCCTTGTTGTCACAGTACAGTTTCAGTGGAAGGTCAACCTTCATCTTGAGTTCCTCCAAGACTCTGTAGATCCACAACCCTTCACAGATTCCTTGGGCCGTTGCTCTAAATTCAGCCTCTGCACTACTTCTAGCAACCACTCCTTGTTTCTTGCTTCTCCAAGTTACCAGATTTCCCCACACATAGGTACAATACCCTGAAGTGGATTTTCTGTCAGTGATTGATCCTGCCCAGTCTGCATAAGTAAAAATGGCAACATTTCTCTCACTGGTTTTCCTAAAGTATAGACCTTTCCCCGGATTGGTCTTCAAGTACCTTAGAATTCTGTAAACTGCCCCAAGATGTTCTTCTTATGGAGAGTGCATAAACTGACATACAACACTCACTGAAAAAGCAATGTCGAGTCTAGTATGAGACAGGTAGATTAGTTTGCCAACTAATCTCTGGTATCTCCCAATGTCAACAGATATATCTCCTTTCGCCCAAGTTTCACATTTGGGTCTATGGGAGTATCGGCGGGTCTACAACCACTTATTCCGGTTTCCTCCAAAAGATCCAGAATGTACTTCCTTTGAGAGACCACAATTCCTTTCTTTGATCGAGCAACCTCCATGCCAAGAAAATATCTCAATGCTCCTAAATCTTTGATTTCAAATTTTGTTGCCAAGTTTTCCTTCAATCTTCCCATTTCTACTACATCGTCACAATTAGTGCAGCAATTTTCGCATTAGAGGAAAATTTTGTGAATAGGGTGTGATCAGCTTGTCCTTGACTGTATCCTTGTTTCTTCATTGACTAGGTAAACCTTTCAAACCATGCTCTTGGAGACTGTTTGAGGCCATAGAGACTTCTTCAATTTACACACATTTGACCCAAATTTTTCTTCAAAGCCAGGAGGGCCATCAATGTACACCTCTTCTTCTAGGTCACCATTGAGGAAGACATTCTTCACATTCAGTTGGTGCAGAGGCCAATCTAAGTTGGCAGCAAGAGACAAGAGAATTCTGACAGTGTTTAATTTTGCAATAGGAGCAAATATCTCTTAGTAGTCTATGCCATAGGTTTGAGTGAACCCTTTGGCTACCAAGCATGCCTTATACCTTTCCACTGATCCAATAAAAACACATTTTATAGCATAGGGTTCTAGCTTCCCAAGGTGCTTATGCTCATGAACAAAAGCTGTGGAACCAAATATCTTCAAAGGTAAGTCGGCTGAAAGATGAGCCGTAGGAAAACATTCTTTAAAAATATGAAGTGGAGTTTGAAATTGTAACACTTTAGATGACATACGATTAATAAAATATGCAGTAGTTAAAATAGCTTCACCCCACAAATATTTGGGAACTTTTGTTTCGAAGTGGAAAGCTCTAGCCACCTATAGGAGATGTCTATTTTTTCTCTCTGCAATCCTATTTTGTTGGGGTGTATGTGCACAAGAACGTTGATGCACAATCCCATTTTCAAGAAAAAAATTCCCCAAAATTGTGTTAAAGTATTTCTTTCCATTATCACTTCTAAAGACTTGAATATTTTCCTGAACTTGATTTTCCACCATTTTAAAGAAATTTCTTACAGCTTGACCAGCCTCAGATTTTTATTTTAACAAGTACATCCAACAAATTCTAGTGTGATCATCAATAAAAGTGATGAACCATTTTTTGTTGGTAAGTGTACTTGTTTTATTAGGACCCCAAACATCACTGTGAATAATAGAAAATTGTTTTGAAGGCTTATAGGATTGCATAGGGAAAAAAGAGTGATGATGTTTCACAAATTCACAGGTTTCACAATGAAATAAAGAAGGGTCTTTATTATAAAACAACAAAGGAAATAAATGTTTTAGTTACCTAAAACCTGGGTGACCTAATCGTAAATGCCATAACATAATATCATTGTTATTGTTATTATTAGAAATAAAACTAGATTCGAAGCAGGAACCTATCGGTGGGGATTGTTGTTGTGATCCAAGTCCATCCGCAAAGTAGTAAAGTCCTCCATTCTCCTTAGCACTGTCAATCATCTTCCCCGAGTTCAAATCCTGAAACACAGTTTTTATCCCGGGCTAACTTACTGACTGATAAAAGACTAAATGACAAATTTGGGACATGAAGGACATATTGGAGAGTTATCGTCGGAGACAGGACAATGGACCTTTCCCTGCAATGGCTAATAGGGAGCAATTTGCAATTTTTATTTTCTGGTTACCTGCACAAGTACCATAAGAAGGGAAGAAACTAAACTCTCCCGTCATATGATCAGTAAATGCAAGTATGATTGACACTAAGAGGGGCAGTTTTAACAAAGTTACCTTTCTGGGCTATGGAGCAAGAAGGAGTTTGAGACTCGAGAAGTTTGTACGGTTGGTCTAATTGTTCCTTAGTGAAAGGAAGCGCGCTTGAAGGAGATTGCTTTTCTTGATCCGAGGTACTAGCTTGGAATGCACGACTGTCACCATCACCTTCACCGCCAGTCACACTGCTGTCTGCATCATCGATGTGCGGTTGGGGTTGTGAGGCGCCTGTAAGGGCATGCTTCCATGAAATTGGGCATGCCGTCATGAGGGAGGGGAAAAGAACCCTAATCCTAACCTAGAGCTCTGATACTATATAGTAAAGCGGAATGCTGTTGTAATTTTATTCATCAGTCTATTTTGTACACCTGGATTCTGGACACCTGGGTGACATCTGCTTTACATGGTTAACGCAGTTCAAATGCGTGGTTAATTACGTTCAGTGGATGGTTAATGGATATAACAAGGGGTCACATGAGAATCAGGAAGTTGGATCTTGTAAGCCACTGCTCCTATCCTTTCTAGTACCTTGAAAGGACCATAGTACCTAAAACCCACTCCCCCACCTCAAAATGTCTCTCTGTCCTCTTAGGGTCAGCTTGAGACTTCATTCTATTTTGAGCTCTTTGTATGTGGTACTCGAGTTGCCTTAAAGCTTCATCCCTATCATTCAACGCCCTCCGAACAGCCTGTACCCTTGTTTCTCCTGATAAGAACTGAACCACTGGAGGAGGTATTCCACCATAAACAACCTCAAAAGGGGTTGTACCTGTGGATGCGTGAAAAGTCGTGTTGTACCAGCTCAGCCCAAGGAAGCCACTGTACCCAAGTTTGGGTTGATCAACAATGAAACACTGGAGAAAAGTCTCACCTATTAGCAACCTCGGTCTGCCCATCCGTCTGAGGGTGTGGTATGCTATGCTCATATTCAGCGGAGTGCCCTGCCGCTTAAATAATTCCCTCCAAAAATTGCTGACAAAAATAGGGTCCCTATCACTGAGTATAGAAACTGGAACACCGTGCAGCCGCACCACCTCTTTGGTGAACACTTCAGCCACCACCTTAACCGTATTAGGATGCTTCAAGGGAACAAAATGGCTGTATTTGGACAGCCTGTCCACTACCACGAAAAATGGCCTCAAACCCTTTAGATTTAGGTAACCTGGTGATGAAATCCATGGAGATCTCCTCCCAAATCTGTTCTGAGGTTGCATGAGACCCCCAGGAGAAACTGCTAAATACTTCTGCCTCTAGCAAATGTCACACTCTATAACTAATTCTTGGATGCATTTCTTCATCCCAAACCAGTTTGCTGCAACATGCCTATGTGTTCTATAAAAACCTGAATGACCTCCTTGAGGAGTAGAGTGAAATTCCTTTAACAAAATTGGGATCCAAGGAGATTTGGAGGAAAACACCAGCCGCTCACCATAAAATAGAACTCCACTTTTGTAGGAGAACCCCATTTTTGTTTCTCGGCCCTGTTGCAAAGCCGTGATGATCTCTTTCAGCTCTTCATCTCTATGTACCTCATCAATCATCTCTTGTCCTTCTTCCCAACCTGGATACGAAATAAAGCATCGGCCCCCTTGTTCTCCACACCCGGTTTATAGGTGATGTCAAATCTGTACCCCAAGAGCTTGGCAGCCCAATTCTGCTGATCCATGGTTGTAATTCTTTGCAACAATAACTGCTTCAAACTCTGCTGATCTGTGCATACAGTGAACTTTTTACCCACCAGAAATGGCCTCCAATGCTGAATCGCAAGTGCCACAGCCATGAGTTCCTTTTCATAAGCTGATTTAGCTAAATTTCTGTCCCCAAGTGCTTTGCGGTAATAAGCTACTGGTCTGCCCTTCTGTATTAATATGGCACCTAACCCCTGACCTGATGCATCACTCTCAATAATAAATTCTTGGTTGAAATCTGGTAAGGCTAAAACAGGAGCCGTGGTAATCATCTTCTCGAGCAAGTCAAAAAGCCTCCTGTAACGGCCTAGTGATCTTCCCATAACTTCAATGAACTTTCTATAGTAGCTCGTGAGGCCCAAATAAACCCCTCACACCTTTCACAGTTTTTGGAATGGGCCATTGTAGCACACTACTTATTTTGTTGGGTTCCATTGCCTTCCCATTCTTAGAGATGATATGCCCCAGATACTCCCCAGACGATTGAGCAAAATGGCATTTCTTCTTATTAGCCACCAATTTCTGCCTGTGCAGTACCTCCAAAAACCCTTGCCAAGTGCAGCATATGTGCGTTCCAATCAGAGATATACACCAGAATGTCGTCGAAAAAAACCAACACAAATTTTCTTAACATAGTCCTTAAGACTTCATTCATTAAGGCTTGAAAAGTGGAAGGAGCATTCATTAACCCTAAGGGCATGAGTAAACATAATGACCTTCATGGATTCTAAATGCGGTCTTGTGAATATCTTCACTCCTGACCTACACTTACTGGTAACCTGATTTGAGGTCCAATTTAGAAAAAAATTGAGCACCATGTAACTCATCCAAAAGCTTATCTATTACAGGTATGGGAAATTTGTCCGGGATAGTTGCCTTGTTCAAAGCTCTGTAGTCTACACACATTCGCCAAGTGTCATCCTTCTTTTTTACCAAAATAACAAGGCTGGAAAAAGCACTTTGGCTATGCCTTATCATGCCCGAATTCAGCAGCTCTTTCACTTGATTCTCGATTTCCAATTTGTGATTGTATGGGTAGCGATAAGGCCTCCCATTAATAGGGCCTTCCCTCTAGCAAAGTAACGGAATGCTCCTTCTCTCTCTTGGGGGGCAGCCCCTCAGGTTCTTCGAAAATTTCATCATATTGATTTAGCAACCTTTGGAGCTCTTGTTTCAGTGCGTGAGTGATCCCTCCTTGCTCTTCCCCATCTTTCCTCTTGTCTGCTAGGTTCACTTCGGTGGAGAAAAATACACCTTCAATCATTCTAGTTGGCTTCCCAAAAAAACTCTGTAATTCTACTTGATTCAGGCCACCACAACCTTCTCCCTCAAGCTGAACCCACTTAATGTCCCACTGAAATTGCGTGCTTTGTTTTCTCCAATCAACCCACATCCCTCCAAGAGATGCCAACCATGAAATCCCCAGCACCACATCTATTCCTTCCAATTCATATAACAACGCATCTATGGTCACCTTAATGCCTCCCAACTCCATCTCCACTCCTTGACTCTTCTCCTGAGCTATAGCTTTGTAGTCGTCTCCCAGCTTGATCCTCAGAGGTTTAGTCTCCTCTACTGGCCAACCCATGGCTGCTACCAATTTCTTGGAAATAAAATTATGCGTGGCCCCACTATACCAAAATGAGGATGGGTAACCCTGCAATTAATCCCCTTAGTTTCATGGTTTGGGGTTTCCACCCCTTATCTCTAGACAAACTCCCAAGGTTCATCACACTGCACTCTCCATCAGCTTCTACCTCCTCCTCTGCCTTCTCCTCTATTTCAATGGCCAGAGCGTGTGCTTCCCCTCCCTCTCCATCTTCCTCCATCACCATCACTCTCAGCTGACGTTCAGGGCACTGGTTGCAGGGATGAAAAGGTCCCCCACATTTGTAACACAGTCCCTTCTGCTTTCTGTCTAAGAAATGTCACGCCCCTTCACCCTCTGCCATGTCATCATTCTGCTTCTAGCCCCTCCTATTCCTTCTAACATAAACCTGCCACACATTGGGCCTGGGTGGTAACTGATGCACTAATTGAACATTGGAACCCAAATTCTCATTTGAGGCCCCATCAATTTCATAATAATTATCGTACAGATTTCTTGTTACTTGAGAAATTAGGATAACCACTTACCAAATGCCAAAGGTTTTTCTGGCAGCAGTGTTCTACAGATTTGTTGATTCTGTCAGTTACTATATGGAGGAAGCAGCATGCGCTTCCAACTACCGATTAAAGAAAATTGCATATATATTGCTTAGCAGTTGTTTAAAGCTGTGGGATGGTTTTATACAGTGTGTAGAGCAAAGTAATAATTGAACAAAGTAATTTCCTAGATTCTTAGTGATTCATGTATCTGGTAGAGTTAAATTTTATGTAAGTTCAAAATGACATGCTATGATATAATGAATTGTACAGGAAAAGGTTGAAAGGGCAGCAAAAGAGGCTGATACGGCTAAAGCTGCATGGATTTGTCGGGTTTGTCTGAGTGCTGAGGTTGATACAACACTAGTTCCTTGTGGTCATGTGTTGTGCCGTAGATGTTCTTCTGCAGTATCAAGGTGTCCCTTTTGTCGGCTTCAGGTTGCAAAGGCTATCAGAATTTTCCGTCCATAGCATCTCTGCTGTTTTGATAAGCGTTTGGACATTGTCTGTAACTTCCATTCGCCAATGGGGGCTAACTGTTATATTGAAGTATTTTTGCAAGAGTTAAATGTGAAAGGAATTAATCAGCAATATTTACTCTTGTGAATATCATATTGTGGGATCGATCCTAAAATGGGTGCTTTTGGTGTTTTCAAGTTATAGAAATGAATTCTTGCATATTCGAATGTCTCACTCTGCTTGCTCTCTCACTCACACACATTTTTGTTATTTTCTGTTATTAAAATAGCTGGCCAATTTACTTTGGAGCATGGAACAATATTTTTGGTATTGTCTGTAAACTCAAGGAGGGATTCTTTTATATTCTTTAGACCAGTAAAGCATTGACAATCACTAATTCTTGTAAATAAATATTATGTTTGCTAGGGTATTAATGATGCGATAATGTCTTCCTGGTTTAGAGTACGTGGACATAAATTGTAAGAGATAATGTGAACATGGAATCAAGAGTGGCATAAGTGATCCAGTTCAGAGCGGTTGGAGATGGGGGCACTTGAATTTAGAGAACCACTTAGAAATTTAGAGGAAGGTTGGAGATGGTGGCACTTGAATTTAGAGAATCACATAGAAATTTGGAGAAGTTTTTGAATCTTCTTGAGTGAGTAGCACTCAGCACATACGATATTTATATAAATATATCTCCTATTTATAAGACAATAATAATGAATTTATTTATAAGACAATAATAATGAATTTAAGTTATACGCTATTACTATCTAATTTATTTCTTATGGCACTATTTTCCCAAGGATGCATGAACCTAATATATTAATTTTAATTGCTTATTTCCAACAGCCGAATAATTACAATGAGACAAACCCTCCCTTTGACGCAGGTGCGTATATGTCGTCTGTACCAAGCTTCTTACATATTAATTAACCCAAGGAACATTAGAGAGATTTGGTGAAAATATCAACTAGTTGTTCATTAGAATTTACGAAAGCATTGATAATTTCTCCAGACGTAATTTTCTCCCTCAAAATGATAATCTCAATGTGTTTTGTTCTTCGTGAAACACTAAATTTGAAGCTATATGAATAGCTGTTTGATTATCATATACAAGCTTCATAGATTGGTTTTTACAAACACCTAACTCCTTTAACGACTATTTTAGCCATATAAGTTCAGATGTTGCAACTACCTTTGCTTGGTACGTGCTTGGTACTCACTTTGGCACTTGATCTAGCAACCACAATTTGCTTCTTACTCTTCAAACATAATGGATTACCTCCAAAAACAACACAGTATCTGAGACAAAATGTCTATATGAGAGAGAACCTACCCAATTAGGATATATATAAAACCACATATCTTCATATGGCCTTTATCCTCATAAAGCGACCCTCTTCTTGGAGCTCCTTTAATATATTTAAGAACCTAAACTGCAGCATCCTACTACGAGTCACATGAGGAATCAAGGAATTGAACACTTTAACAACAAAAGAAATATTTGTCTTGATTACTTTGAGATATTTCAGCTTCCTAATCATTCTTCGATATTGTCCAGGGTCTAATAATTGCTCCCCATATCCGGGTAGAGGCTTAAAATTAGGATTCATGATGTATCGATGGGCATACACTTTGTCATGCCAACCTTTTCTAGAATATTCAAGGCACATTTCCTTTAGGAAATAGAAACATAATGTTTAGATTTTGCAACTTCTACACCCAAAAAATATCGAAGCTTGCCAAATCTTTACTTTGAAAGTGCTTGAACAAATGTTCTTCAAATGATCATTACCAACCCGATCATTACTCGTGAAAACATTTTCATCCACATAGACAACAAGGTAGATGCATTGATCAGGAGATTGGCACCGGTAGAAAATAGAATGATCAACTTCACTTCTAGTTATGCCAAAGGCTTGTACTCCTGCACTGAAAAATTCAAATCAAGCACTGGCAGATTGCTTTAGGACATATAGAGATTTACGGAGCTTGAAAACTAGGTCAGACTCCCCATGAGAAATAAAACCTAATGGTTTCTCCATGTAGGCTTCCTTCTATAAATCTCAATGAAGAAAGACATTTTTTACATCAAGTTAATAAAGAGGCCAATGATGAATGGCAGTCATGGCAAGATATAAACGATGGAAGCAATCTTGGCCACCAGAAAAAAAGTGTCATCGTAATCAAGGCCATAAATCTAGGTATAGTCTTTAGCCACCAAACGAGCTTTCAAACTATCAATAAAACAATCAAGGCAACCTTCACTGTAAACACCTGACGACAACCAACAACAGACCTACCCGTTGGTCGAGAAACTAGATCCCACGTGCCATTAGATTGCGTAACAGACATATCATCAATCATAGCTTGGCACCAAACTGTATGAGACAGCGGTTCACCAATGGTTTTGGGAATAGAATCATAGGACAAATTTGAAACAAAGGTAAATATTGAGGAAAAAGATGATCATAACTAAGAAAGGCATAAAGAGGATTAGGATTATGGGTAGATTGTGTACCTTTTTGAAGAGAAATGGGAGGACTATTCATTATAGGATCTAAATTAGGAGAAACAACTACTGAAGGTGGTGGCTAATTAGGAACAACTTTCACAGTAACCATGGCACTAGTAGACGAAGACTTGTCCGTTGATAAATAATAGGAGAACGTGGAGAATTAGCACTTGATGAACTTTTTGGACTAGGTGACATGATAATAGTAGAAGGATCATAGATAGGAATAGGAAGTATCGTATTCACATGAGAGATGTCTGAAGGTGAAGTGAAGAAAGATTGGTGCTCGAAAAGAGACGACATCGATAGAAACAATATAACAATCCAGATCATGGGAATAACATCAGTACCCCTTCTAATGACAATAATAACCAAGAAAAGGTCACAAAGTTTTAGCAGTGACTTTGTATCATCCTAAAGTAAGATCATGAACAAAACAAGTAGAACCAAAGACACGCAGAGAAACATAGTAAACATGAGTATATGGAAACAATATAGTATGAGCAATTTGATCATGTAGCACAGAGGAAGGCAT
This sequence comes from Ammopiptanthus mongolicus, assembly GCA_039655645.1. Taxonomy (NCBI): domain Eukaryota; kingdom Viridiplantae; phylum Streptophyta; class Magnoliopsida; order Fabales; family Fabaceae; genus Ammopiptanthus; species Ammopiptanthus mongolicus. The sequence goes on along the minus strand of CM077348.1, from coordinate 45,857,733 downwards.
ACAAGTTAAATAAATAACAAGTTTTAAGAATAGCACTCCCCACTCCAAAAAAAAAAAAAATAGGAACATTCATATACATGATTAGAGTCCTTGTTGTTTCAACTAAATGACAGTTTTTACATTCAGCCACTTTGTTTTGTTATGGAGTATGAAGATATGTTCTTTGGTGTAGGAAACCCTGTTTTTCCCAGCAAGCTTGAAATTGATTAGACAAATACTCATGTGCATTAATTATCTCTTCGTATGGCATGAATGGTTTGGATGAGGATCTCCTGTCCCATTTTGGTGTACCACACCATGTCTCAACCAATAATATTTTACCATGTATTCTACTTTTTCAATATTAAATAAAATTTTAACTTACAGGACAAAATGTTATTGGTTGGGACATGGTATGGTACACCAAAATGAGATAAGAGATCCTTATCCGAATGGTTTGATGATCAAATTGAGTTTATAGTCCAACATAATTTTTTTGAAAAATGAAAAACAATTTAGAATGGTTTTTCATTAAAAGGACTCAGGTATAACGAGAATAATCATTAATAAATTAAAATTAACAAAGTATTGAAATTCAAGAGTAGACTGACATAACTTGGTCCCTAAATATCAGAAAGGATAAGAGAAAAATGAGTCTGACATCTTTTATTGGTACTACTAGAAAAGAAAGTATGAATATATTTTCCTTCTTGACAAGAATCACAATTAAAAAACTTTAAATTATACATATGTGGAACCATCATTTGGAATTTGGAAAATTTGGAATATCCAAGATAGATATGAATGGTAGTTGAAGAGTCTATCAAGGTACACGCTATTGGAGAATTTGGTATAGTAAGATAGTAAAGCCCTTTAGACTTACAACTGACCCCAATCGTCTTACCTAAGATGTCCTGTTGACTCATTAAAGTAACCCTAATTATCTAACCTTAATTACTTATTAAACATGCGAGGGAATTTAAAGCTTAGTATCATACAGTAGGTACACATTAAGCACACACATATATACATATAGGTCAAGTATAAAACGTAGGTACAGTCATCTTCTAGAAAGATACAAGCCAAAACTAACAAAAGTACAACCCTAAGGACCTTCCTCTCTCGTCCCATCTCATCTCATCAAAATACAGCAAAACATCAACACTCAAAAACACTCACAAACATCACCTCGACCGCACTGGCCAGCCACTGTCCTCTATCAGTAAGGATACAGTGGTCGAGAACTACCCACTCCCTCTCCATATCTACGCTTATAGACACATAGAGGCTCCCACTGTGAAGAAGAGCTACGAGACAATAACATGCACTTACGATGACACATCTGTCAGTAGCGCTTGCTTTGAGCGCGTGAACCTCTTTACATTGTCAAATAATATTAATTATCACATCATTAAAATTTTTTTACTCTTATTATAACTACATTAAAAGTTACACATAGGATAATTTTTGATTGGATGACAATATAAAAAACTTTCACTAATAGTGCATCAAAATTAAACTTGTGTATAATATATGTAAGAAAAATTTTATAATTTGTACGGCTGAATACTTAAAAAAATATTTATTTTATAGTGTAGGTATAATAGTCTCCTTATTTATTTTATTTTCCAGTAATTGCATTAAAGATAATGTTCAAGTCATAATTTATATATTAGGAAGAATTATGACATAATAATATTTATTTTATATTATAGGTGTGATAATAATCATGATTTTTTTTATTTTTATTCATTTTTTATCATTTGTATTGAAAATTTAATATTTAAATTATTTTATATAGCAACGGTATTATGATAATTTTAACATATATTAAAAAGAATATACATCACGAATCAAACAAATTTCTAACATACAATACATTCATTGAAATAAATGCCTCTCAAGTTTTTATTTTACTAGATTTTTCTTAACAACGTTTTAATAAGCCATATTGATAGTATATAGTCATTCAAAGTCATACAAGAAGAATTGTTATAAAATACGTATAAATGCCATTAGTCAGGTTTGTTAGTTATACTTTTTAGTGTGTCTAGTTTCTTTGCAACCATTGTACTTACTTTATAATTGCACATAATGGTCATTGTATTGTAAATATAATCATTCTCCTTATTTATTGTTTAGAAAATAAGACTTAACTTATCTCTATCGTTGTTTTATCTTAATATCTTTCTCTGTTTTCTTTTTTTTTTAGGTAAACATATTTTCTTTATTTTACAACAAGAGGGGGTGAGTATAACCCAGTCCGACCTGTCAAACCGTCCTAAACTGAGGGTACCGGGCCCGGCCAAACCTGAACCTGAGATGAAGATGAGGCAAACCTGTTTTTATTTTTAAAGAAATTAATATACCTCACTTTCACTTAGACACTTAAACCTTCAGTCCTTGTCATTGCATTTCGTAACCCCTGGTCCCTAACGCAATTTAGGGCTCCCTTCTCCTACCTTGGGCAGCCGCTCCTTATCCCGTCATCTTCGTCGCGCCTGACCAATACCTTCCACCATCGCGCCTGGTTTGCCTCGTCTCTGTCACCTTCACCAAGCCGGATTTAACCTTCTCTCTCTCTCAACAAGCAGCGTTCTTCTTCTTCTTCTTATTATTATTATTATTATTGGTACAGTTTCTGTTCTTTAATTTTTACTGCTTGTTCTGCACTGATTGATGAGGTTTACTGTTAGCAACAATGCTTGTTCTGCACTGATTTTGGTGCCAGTTTGCATGTATTTGGTTTGTGCATTTGGCTTTGGTTACACTGCGTGTATTCTGCAATTATGGAATACATACATGATCCTATTGATGAACTATTACTGATCCTATTGTGACTAATTCTTAGTGGTTCTATATTATCTGTTGTTACAGATGCTATAATCAGGATGCTGAAATAACTTGATGGTCTATATATAATATTCCTCTTTTAGTAAACTTTGTGGTGCCTGCCAATTGGCTATTCTGGTGGCAATCCTTCATCTGGTGTATTTCTATATAGTTTGTAAGGAATCTGATTTGTGAAGCACTTATGACATTGAATTTGTATAAGCACTATTACAAGAAGGTATAAACAATAGAAGATAAATATAGAGAACACACCATTGTTTGATCATCATTGTTTTGAAGAATGCTCCATATGTGATGAGTCTTCTGGTGCAACAAGTATTATGTGATAAGTAGTGTTGCATATACACTCTTAGACACACATAACATAAGATCTGCGCAGTTTTCACCATCTCACTTGCTTTAAGGACCTTAATGGTTAACATGCTTTAAGGGCCTTAACTAGAACGCCCTTCGTTACATTAGGAACGTCTTCAGGCTCTGAAAACAATACTACTAATGAGATATAAAATCCCATTGAACAAAAATACAGTTTAAAAGGTTTTCGCAAAAGCATTGTTCTCAATCGGTACGGTAACCGAAAAAATTGTCCATGGTACCCGCTATTTTCAATAATAATAATAATAATAATAATAATATAAATTATTATTGGCAATAATCATTCATTATCAATACATCATAATTCAAGCATATCAAAGTCTCATATATCAAATAATATCAACATCCTCATATGTCATATGACTTTCAAACTGCACATAACAATTACGTCCCATTGCATACCTTACTCATGAAGGTATTTCGATGTCACATTCTCTTCAGTGACATTACTAATTTCATACCAACCATTGTACACTGGTGGTATTATTCATTTCGACATCCCAACATGTGGGGATGTTGCTTTCGATACCCCATTATGGCGGTATTTCATATTTCGACACCCCAATTCATTGGCAGTATTACTTTCGATACCCCTATCATAGGCGGTATTGCAGCAAACAACATTCATCATATTTAACAGTTATTGAATCATACCAATATCACCAATATCATCATATAATCCAAATATAGCATGTCAATCAACCAAATTATGTATACAACATACATAATATAACATCAATCTCAAGAATAAACATTTGATTCGTAGCAAAAATAATTTAGAAGGAAAATCCCCAAATTTGTAAAATCAGGATTTGACCGAACACAGAGTTATTTTCCAAAAAAAAAAAAAAAAAAAAAAAACATATTTTTGAAAGCATTACCCAACCCCAAGACAATTTGCATCATGGAAGGGTGAGAAAGAGTATTTTGCTCACCTCATGAAGATCTCCCAGAATCTCCAAGCGTACCCATGACGAATTCTAGATGTTGCCTTCCTCAACCTTGAATCTCCTTTTCCTTCTCCTTCTTCTTCATCTTCCTCTTTTACCTCTTCTTCTTCTTCATATATATAGTGTTACACTGGTTCCCTATTTTTAAACCTATTTTTAACGTGTCCTGACGCAGAGCACGAGCGTGCTCGCGATTGGCACGGTTATGCCAATCAGCGTCTAAGTTTGCATAATTTTCGACACGGTCATGCTATTAGTTAGCACGGCGTGGCTCAGACCGTGCTCTTTCGGCACGGGCGTGCTGACGTTACTGTGACAAATTTTCAACTTAAAGCTTCTTCCTTTATTCTTTTGGTCAATACACCACCCTGAAGGTTCGAAGTTAACCACTCTAATCTTCCTTAACACTTTATTAATTTTATTTGCTAAAGTTAATGCCTATATATATATATATATTTGGGATGTTACATTTTCCCCCTCCTTTAAGAATTTCGTCCCCGAAATTAACTCCACCCTCACGTACAAAGCAAATAAAGGTAATGTACCTTTAACAACGAGGTATGGGCATCATCGCACCAAGTCTTCTTCCGGTTCCCAAGTAGCCTCTTCTAGAGTCAATCCTTCCCCAAACATTTCCACCAATGGAATATTCTTATTCTTCAGAGTCTTATTTCTCTTGTTGATGAGATGAAAAGGCCTGACTCTATGGATCAAGTTATCTTTTAGTTGAATTGACTTAGGAGCTATCACGAATGAAACATCTGGTACGTACTTCTGGAGCTGAGGAATTGGGAAGATGTCATGAAAATTTGACAACGACATTGAAAAAGTCAATTGGTGAGCAATAGGCCCGACTACACTTTTTAGAGTTTGAAAATGACCCATGAAACAAGGAATTAGCTTTCTGACTGACATCGACCTTCCCATCCCAAACTTAGAAATGACTCTCAAGAATACTTGTTCCCCTTCCCAAAATTCTAAAGGCTTACTTTTCTAGTCGACACAACACTCTTTACATGTTCTGCGCAATGCGCATCTTTCCCCTCGGAATTCTAACTATGGTCTCTTGGATTAAATCTGATCCTAACAAGATCTCTTCACCTACTACTTACTAACATAAAGGAGACCTACATATCCTAATAACAACATCAATATACATATAGTCATTAACTATTTCACCACATATTAAGTGTACAATTCATGACACCTTAAATATAAACATAATTTTAAAGAAAATCAATGATAACATTTACATACTAAAATCATGCACTTAAGCGTTTGTTTCTGTCCATCATACTAAAATCATAATATCTTCACTTGCATTCCATTATTATTAACATTCTCAAAAATAGATTTATAACAAATAATTCACAAAAGAAATTGAAGTAAAGTTTTATACCATTCATACATAGATCTTACAGTACCTTATATATATTCCACATCAAATTTATTATATTATTTACAGCACAGAATTTTTTTCCTAATAAATAAGCAAATAAGTAAAATAAGGAAAAAAACGAGAACATTAAGGACATTCATATACTAAGTCTTATCTAGTCTAAGTTATTAATTTCATAAGAAAAGAAATACTTTCACTTTCTGTTAAAGAGATGATTTTACTAAAAACAAAATTTGATAACTAAAAGGAGAATAAGATTTAATTAACTTGTAATTAAACTGTGTAGTTATTGAGCAGGTACGACTTTCAAAATAAACTTCATCAATAAATACCATAGTAGAACTAAGAAACAAATTTCACCCTGATCTTTGAGTAAGCACATATAAATAAAAAAGTAACATTTTTTTTTCCGGTCATTGACAAGAAATATAAGTTTATTAAGATTTGACAGACCATTAATCTATATGGATAATAAGTCCAACGGGTATATTCTTTGCGATTAATATTTGGTCAATTAGGAAGTAATCTGAAATTTCAAGGAAAATAATTCTCAAAGAAAATATATATGACAACAATACAACATAATAATAAAATTTGAGCATATAAGTACAACTTCTTTAATACATCATTCATTTTCTTATTGCCGTCGACTAATAATTTTCTTAAGGTTTTGTTACATCTTGGTTATTCATGGATGTATGGTGAACTTTCTTTTATGTGTTTCTTCTAACACCTCCCCTCTAAGACTCCCCTCCTCAAGAACAACGATCCTATTCTTAAACATCACTAGACCTTCAGCAAACAACACATAATTTTCTTGGCCCAACAATGATTTCAATTCCTAATCTAAAAGATGTTCATGCCTAATCTCTTCTCTAAGGTCACTACGGATACCCAACCTATTCAACTTCAAACTTAAGGCATTCAAGGTCACATTCAGATTCATATCTCTAAACCATTCTTAGACGCGTCACAACAAATCATGAAACTCACTAAAGGGTTTGGTATGGTCAAGACAGGCGCTAACACCAATCTTTTCTTAAGCTCTTGGAAGTTATCCCTCACACTCCTAGTCCCAAACAAAAGATTCTCCCTTCCTAGTCAACTGGGTCAAAGGTAAAGCAAGCTTAGAAAAACCCTCTATAAACTTTCTATAGTAACATGTCAATCCTAGGAAACTTTTCACGGTTGTCACTGTCTTAGGCTTCTCTCATCCTATCGCTGCATCTACTTTATTAAAGTCAACCACTCCACCCAACTGATCTAAGGTCATCTACCCTAGACAAAAATACATATCCTTAATGGTTATTTTGGTCGATTATCTAAGGTCCTCACAAAGGTTCATACTCTCATCATTCTTTTTTTTCACTATAAGCACTCAAAACTTATCACAAAATCAAACATATTTCTTAACAATAATTAAAGTAGGATTTGATGTAAACTATAATCAAATAATAATGAATTAGATTCTAAATAATAATAATAATAATAATAATAATAATAATAATAATAATAATAATAATAATAACAATAGCAATTCCGAATAGATGGTGAAATGATGCATCAGGTTAAGAAAGTTTTAACTCCTAATCATTATGGTTTGACTTTTAAAAAAACTGACGTATAAGGATATTTCCATTTATGAATTGAAAACTCATCGAAGCGAAAGAGAGTTAAAAACGCGAATTCAAATCAAGAGAGACTTTCTTTGGACAATTTTGTTATTAAAGAAGAATATGGACACAAAATGATAAATGAAAAGTAAAATCATTTAAATACAAGGAATATACATCTACAAAACAAATTCTTCAAACAACATAAAAATATATTTTAAGAATATAATGTTAAGAATTAACAACTTTAAAATTCCTTTTTTTGTTGTTGTTGATAATAGACAAATTCACGTGTAAAAACTCATTTTCTAATAACTCCTCTAATTGTTTCTTAGGCTCATTTAACTCTAAATGTGTCATTCCATAAGGCACTACTGACACTAGTCCACTTTCAGGCGCTAGATTGTTACACTTAACTTCCATATTGGATGTAAGGTAGAAACATCTTCAGGGAACACATCTAGAAACTCACTAACAACAGGTAATGTCGCTACATCACTTTCAACCCCTATCTTAGCATAAAAGAGAAGTACGTATGCCTAAGCACTTATTATGATGGACAATTGATGCCAGAAGGTTCAGAACAGAGAACTCAAATAGACATAGGTTGTTATCTGACAGAAACAGTTTTATCAGAATAGTTTATGATAACATGATTTCAGATAACCAAAACATACCAAGAATGACATTTATCATAGACATAGACAACCAAACAAAATTAACATTATAAGACATATCTTGATGCACCAGGTAACTATTTAAACAAACAATAGAGGTAACAATTTCATCATTCGCAAGAGTAGAAATACGTAATTCAAAAGGCATCTTAGAAAAAGACAAAGACAGATTTTCACACAAGCATGTGGTATGAAGGAATGATTGCTCTTGAATCAAACAATACCATAACTTATTGTATAAGTGTAACACCCCGATTTTTCAAGTTTTATAATATGAATTAAACAGTATTTATGCGTTTGTATTTTATTGGAGGGTCTAGAGAGTGAAACATAGTCACGCTCTACGCTATCGTAGGAAGCTATGGTTAAAATATGGGTCGAAAACTCAAACGGAGTCCGGTCTGTGTTTTCACTGATAATAGTGTTTTACTACTATCAAGACCTAATTTTGACTCGCGGACGAGACCGTTAGTGTTAGAATTCGATTCTCTACAATTTTGCTAAAATCAGTTCCTGACGTTAAAAATTGAAAATAATATAAAATATTCGGGCGAATACTCAAACCGGGAGACGATTGGAGCTGTAGAAGGATTTAACGGGACCCAATAACGGATGATCTTGAAGTCACATTAGGTCAATGTCACCTTGGGATGCGTGCCAGTATCATGATGATTTTCAAAATATCTGGACGCGAAATGACCAAAATTCCCTTGGTCTTTTAATGAAATTACCAAAATGTCCTATAGTTAATTACTAAGTTACCCTTGAGTGAAAAAAAATATCTGCCCTTCACTCTCTCTCTCTTGACCATTCAGATATCACTCTTTCTCTCACTTTGTTCTTCATTTCTTCTAAGTTCTTCAAGAGTTCTTCATTTTGGTCTTGAAACTTGAAGAGATTTTTGGTGAAATCAAGTGCTTTTCTCTTAAGGATTAGCATCAAGGAGGTATAAATTCCATCCTAGCTCTCGTAATCTCTCTATTTCATCTCTTAAATTTCTTGGTTCATGGAGGTTAGAGTTTTGATTCATAAACTTCAAAACTTCATTGAAAAGTGTAGACAAATCCATTTAATGTCAAACCAATTTCTATGAGCTAGTTTCATTATCCTCTTTCATAATCCAAGAGCTTGTAACCAAAAGAGTTCTCTAACTCATATGGGTATATATGGCCGAATCACATATGTTGGGAAAGTTTGAGTTTTTGGTTCAAGCTTTGAACAATAAGACTTGTTTTTGTGTTAGGTATACCTAAGGATCATCCATCCAAGAGACAAGAAATTATGGACATCTCTTGATAATATTAAAATTGAAGGGCCGAACCCTAAGTTGGTGAAAATAGGGGAAATTTGTGTTGTTAGATGTTAATGTTTGATTGATTGTGTGATTGTAGTTTGTATTGAGTATTCGGGCGAATAACCGGGAGATTTGCGAACCGTTCAACCAACTTTCATCCGGATAATTACTTCACCAACAGGTATAGGGAGTGAACCTCATCACACCAAAATTGGTGGAGGTGAAAATGGTTGTTTATGTTTGTTTGGGCGAAACCCTTTTGTTTGGGTTCACTACTTTATTTGTGATGTTCTCTTGGAGAACATAGTTTGTAATAATGGTTCTATGTTTAGTAGGTGTTTATGATGATATGTGATTGGATGAAAAATATTTTCATGTTTTGTTGAAAAACCATACTTTGATCTCTAGATCAAGTAAGGATTTTTATGCTTGATTATGATGCAATGATGTATGATTGTTGTTTGTCATAATATTGTGAGCATTTTGAGCTATGACTTGACAAGTTAGTGAAGCAAAATCTTCACATTCCATTATGAGAGCATTCGGCCTTGGCTAAGAATAAAAGGAAGATCATGAGTTGTTCTTGAGCATTCGAAGTTTTTGAAAGCAAGAAAGTGTTTTAATAACATATATTTCAAAGAAAAACAATAAGTGATTTTCATCCAAAGATCAAATGGCGTTTCAACATTCAAGCGTTTTACTAAGGTGAAAAAAATATTTTTACTTTAGCCATAGGTTATCTAATTAATTAAGTATTTTAAAAAGAAAAATGATGAAGTGATTTCATTAAAGTTACCTTAGATTTTAATGAGATATCACCTTTATATTAGAACTAAGATAACATTCCATTTTCAAATATAAAGAGGACCTTGTCCTTAAGTTTGAATAAAATGAATCATAGTTAGAAAATTAGCTGAGATTACATTTCCTTTACACTAACTTAGATCATGGTTTTACACTAGGCTAGTAAGGAAAAATCTCTTTCAAGTTTGTTAAGGTACTTTACCTTAATCAGGTAACAAAGTTCTTTCAAATCAATGAGTTTTCAAATAGAAAAGATTTGGTTTACAAAGAGGGTTTTCAACTCTAAGTCGTAAAGCTTTACGTATGAAAACCTAAGTTAAAGTAATTAACTTAGAGTTGAAGAAAAGAGATAATTAAGTATGGTATGTGGTGGAACAAGACCATGTATTATACCATTGATGACTTAGTTCATCAATAACTTCATAAGACTTAAGTGAATCAACACTTATTTCATTATTTGAAAATCAAGGAGTTAATATCTTAGAAAAAACAAAGGCTTATCTAAGATGATTCTCAATCCATCTTCATAATACTTAGGACTTGAGACATAATTCATAAGACATAAACACAAACACGAAACATTTTGGGTTTTGAAACTGTAGTTCGATGACGGATTGGTGATTCAGATCCAGGTCAATCGTTCAATTGTTTCAGTCTTGTGATGACTAGATCCCGGAGGGATCACGAGATTTATCCGATGGATAAAAGTTTTGTATAAAAAGACGCGTATAGTTCCTAAGGAAGAGAACCTTAATGAACCTTGAGGTTTATCCGGTGGCTAGACATTGCTTTATCGCATCTGCTTTGTGTAAGCATTGGCATTTCATTGCATGAGTTGTAAGGCCTTGAGCCTAGAAGTTGAGCTTATACCTTGATGCAGGTGCGAATCTTACGGTGACGTTTTAAATAATCTTAGAGGTATCAGGGTTGGAAATGAGACGACCCGCCGTCCCATCAGTAGAACCTAATATATTAACTAATCTTAATCGCATAATAAACGTTAGTGCGCCTTATTAAAACGAAGCGAAGCGGAAAATTTAGCGCGGAAGCAAACAAATACACGGCACACAACGCTTCAGAGTACACAGCTTAACATATAAAGAAATATATCACATACAGTATTGCCCCATCAGTAGGGCTACAGTAATACAGTAATACATACGAGTATACTCTTACAAACCAAAATAAGACCAAAATAAAAGTATGAAAGGTAGGCCGAGAGATCTCCGACTAATCACGATCATTGCCCAACCTCTCGAGGCTAGGGTCCACAGCACGTCCTCCAGCGTCAGGCTCGTAAGGAATGCCATCCAGCTCTTCAGCAACTGGTTCCTCCTCGGGGTCTTCCCATAAAATAAGAGCAACACATACAGAAAAATAGCGAGAGATAAGAAACATATATCATCAATATGGGAGAGGGGCATCAGTACAGCATATATATATACATCACACAACACAGATAACATATATAACACAACCTCATCCATCTCTTAAGTCACCAATCACAATCATCTCAAACATCGTTCTCTCGAATAAGCCTATGGGAGGGATATTAGTCCCTATGTATATGCTGTCTTCCCTATATGCATGTCGGCCGATACATCACGTCCCCAATTGGACATCCCCGTCGGGATCACATCACATCACATCACATCATATCCCGCCTCGGGATTTTACGTAACGTCCCCAATTGGACATCCCCCTTTGGGACCAAATGCTGTGGTATGAAATGTTATGAAAATTCAACAAACATCCATCGCAGGTTGATATCGGAACCTCACGCCTAAACACTCGTCCACGACCACGACACATCGCATCACATCAACGTCAACATCAATCATCAACATCAACATCACATCATCATCAACATCGCATCAGCATCAGCATCACGACGCCTTGCGTCTACGAGCCACAGCTCCACGGTCGGGACCACAACGATATCAACCCGAACAACATCAAAACTCACGATACTCTCATCAACACACAACCAGTCAAATCACAATATCATCACAACAGTAATTCTACCAGTACAGTTATCATCATAAGTCAAACAACAATTCATCACGTAGGAAGTTCAACAACATAAAACCAACAGATAATCAAATAACCAATTCAACACATCAAACTCAATAAACTACAATAGTCATATCATCAACTTAGTGGTGATAGCCCAAAAGTACCTACACCCCGGGTCCAGGCACTTTTCCAGGGCTCAACCTCTAGTAGGGTTTTAGGGTTTCCCTACACAGATGTATATATTCTATACTAGCTTGCCTTCCCGACGATATGAGTTCTTTCTCCCCACCTTAGTGATTTCCTCGAGTAGCTCCGGCTATGACTTCGCAGCTGCCAGTCGGATGCGTTGTCGGATGTTCGAATTCTGTCCGAGTCTATACAACAAAACACAACCAGAAATCAATACAGTTAAACCATAATCTACCTAATCTCTAGGATTAGCTACTGCCCTTAATTACTTAAGTAGGCTAGGAATATTGAAATTCTACCAACTCTTGGATCAATGACCCTTAAGCATACCTAATGCATAATCAATGATCAATTATCAAAGATTTGAACCAAAACCTCTTAAACCATCAAAGTAGGGTTTCGGCCCTCACCATGAAAAATAGGTGAGAGTGTGATTTGGCCTCCTAATCACTTGGATTACATGATTAAGGGATGACACATGAGGAATCAAGAACAATGATCAAAAACCCATTTTTTCCCCCCAAAAACCCACCCATTCGGACTTGAAAAGATAAATAGGCTAGAGATTTTATTTCATCACAAGCTCTTGGATTATGATAGTAGGGGATGATACTAGCTCATAGGAATTGGTTTGGTCTCAAAATGATTTTTCTACAATTTTCTAGAGATTTTTGAAGTTTAGATCTAGAAATTGCAATTCATGAAAATAAAGGGAGAAAATAAATATTGATAGCTCAAGGATGAAATCTATACCTTCTAGGTTGTAGAGGAGGATGAGAGGAGCAACTTTGCTTCACAAACTTGCTTGAAAAAGCTTGAGGAAGCTTGAGGAAAAAGAGGTTGAAAATGGAGGAAGAAGAAGGAAGAAGAAAGGAGGAGAAGGAAGAAGAAGAAAAAAGAAGAAGAAGGAGTCAGCAGCTGGAGCAAGGGCCACGTGAATGAGGAGAAAAAAAGGTGAAAATGGGGTATTAAATGGGTGGCTTAAGGAAGAAAGGTGACAGTAATAGTGGGTAATTAGTAAAAACTAACCAAGGGTAATTTGGTCAATTCACGTCCCGATAATTTGAAAATCCTCACGACATTTGTAGGAGTCCCCAAATGATTTAACATAGCCCTGGTATGAAAATCATTGGCTCAAGGTTCTCGAAAAACCCTAAGACAACTCGAATCGTCTCCTAGAACGATTATCGGCCTGAATATAATAATATTATTTTTATTTTCGAATGTCAGGACGAACTTTTTCGAAAGTGTAGGAAATGTGATTCTAAGACTAACTGTCTCGTTCGCGGGTCCAAATTAGGTCTCGATAGTAGTAAAGCACTACTGTCAAGGAAAAACGCAGACCAGGCTCCGTCTGAGTTTTCGACCCAAAACTTAACCATAGCTTCCTACGATAGCGTAGAGCGTGACTATGGCCTCGGAATAATTTATTAAAGTTTCTAGACCCTCAAATAAAATACAATTAATTAATTACTGATTAATTAAAAGATTAAGAAAATCGGGGTGTTACAGGAAAGGCTGACATGTGACCAGTTGGTAGCTCTTCTGTGTCGTGATGAATCCGAGCAATACATTGATAACCTCGACTAGATGCCGTACTTTTCATGTTTGGTGCAGAGTGTTTCCGTAAAGCCAGATACGTGCACGTTATGAATGTTGTAGCATCTTGCCCATGGCTGGTATACACGGAACATGTCCTCCCATTCACTCTCTCCGATGTTTTGTTAGGTCCATGGAGTAGTGGCTGTTGATGATTATATTTACTTGTTGTACATCGCTTTTCAGTTTTCGAGAATGCCTTATTTTATGCTGCTAATTGATTATTAACATGATATATTGATATTTTTGGTAAGTAAGTTGAGTATGTTGTTATTTGGTGAGTCGTATCGTTTTTTGCTTCTACGATTTTATTATTTTGAGCATTGGGAATTTCACTCATATCTGTATATCTTCTCTGTTGGTATTGCTATTTCTGCTTAAGCAGATGGACGCGACGACGGTTCAGTTCAGCATATACTTTGAGTCTGGAGAGGGACTCCTTTGCTGTTTAGTTTTGGCCAGGATGTGTCAAGTGTCTGTTGTACCTTTTGTGGAGCTGTGACTCCTAGTACTTATTATATACTTATTGTCAGTTAGACATTGGACCTATGTCTGTATACAGTACTGATTCTATTTTTGTACTTTAATTCAGTATGACTTCTAGAAATGTATGGTGAACCTAAGTTCATTTATTATTACTTACCTTTACTAATCCCATTACATCATTGCGAAAAGAAAAAAAAAAGTGAACCGTATTTTCCGCATTAATATTATTTTCGGCCTTATAATCATTCGCGAATGTGACGCTCGGGAAAGGGTGTTGCAATAAGCACAATTCCTCTTTGGCTTTTCTAGCTGCTGCAGGATCTGAGATGTCCCGGAAAGATGGCGGTTCGTCCTTCGAAAAAGCGGTAACCCCATGTACTGAGGTTCTTGGGGTGCTACCACCCCATATCCCCTCATATGATGGAGAGTCTCCATCTGCTCTTGCACATCTATGGTCACACAGTCCATAGCTGCTACAAGCGCATCATTCGTCCCTCGCCTATTAGTCATCATAAATTTGCTCACTACCAATGAAACACTTAGTTGACCAGGCTCAATATCCCAAAGCATAGTATACAACATCTACAACTCTAACAAGCATCCTATGTGCCAAGTTTTGATTTTTGAAAAACCTAATAATCACAGTCCAATTTAGGATTGAAATGCTCTGATACCAAAAATGTAACGCCTTTCGTTACATTAGTAACCCAAAATAATTAATTTAAATAAAAGAAGGAAAATAAAAATTTTCTTAAATAAATACTGAATAAATACTTAATATTGTAATAATCCAAAATAATTGTTTACACCAATTCAAAAACCAAATATCATAAGTTTCAGAACCTCAAAACCGGGCGTCTATAACATCTCGCACAAGAGAATAATTAAAAGATAATAAAGTTCCTCCTGGCATATACCATACAATACTAACCAAGCTCTAAAACTAAAGAGATAGCCTTCAAAACCTCTGGCTACTCAACAGGGACGTCCTCAGGCTTTGAAAACAATGCTACTAATGGGTCATAAAATCCCAATGAACAGAAATACAGTTTAAAAGGTTTTCGCAAAAGTATTGTTCTCAGCCGATACAGTAACCGGAAAAACTGTCCATGGTACCCGCTATTTTCAAAATAATGTATAATATAATAATAATAATAATAATAATAATAATAATAATAATAATAATAATCATTCATCATCAACGCATCATAATTCAAGCATATCAAAGTATCATATATCAAATAATCTCAACATCCTCATATGTCATATGACTTTCAAACTGCACATAATAATGGCGTCACATTGCCTACCTTACTCATGAAGGTATTTCGATGTCACCTTTTATTCAGTGATAATACTTATTTTGATACCAACCATTGTACACTAGTGGTATTACTCATTTCGTCATCCCAACGTGTGGCGATGTTGTTATCGATACCCCCATTATGACGGTATTTCATATTTCGACACCCCAATTCATTGGCAGTGTTACTTTCGATACCCCTATCATAGGCTGTATTGCAGCAAACAACATTCATCATATTTAAAAGTTATTGAATCATGACAATATCACCAATATCATCATATAATCCAAATATAGCATGTCAATCAATCAAATCATGTATACAACATACATAATATAACATCAATCTCAAGAATAAACATTTGATTCATAGCAGAAACACCTTAGAAGGAAAATCCCAAAAATTTGTAAAATCAGGATTTGACCAAACACAGGATTATTTTCCAAAAAAAAAAAAAACATATTTTTGAAAGCATTACCCAACCCCAAGACAATTTGCACAATGGAAGTGTGAGAAAAAGTATTTCTGCTCACCTCTTGAAGACCTCCAAGAATCTCCAAGCGTACCCCACGACAAAGCCTAGATGTCGCCTTCCTCAACCTTGAATCTCCTTCTCCTTCTCCTTCTTCTTCTTCATCTTCTTCTCCTCTTGTTGTTGTGGTTGTTGTTGTTGTTGTTCTCCTTCCAAACTCATTGTTTGTTGCCACCCCATCTCCCAAGCATGAGGATGCTCCACAGCCCTTACTAAGGTGTTATATATATATATATATATATATATAGTGTTGCACTAGTTCCTTATTTTTAAACCTATTTTTAACGCATCCTGACATAGAGCACAGGCGTGCTCGCGATTGATTGGCACGGTCGTGCCAATCAACATCAAAGTTTGCATAATTTTTGAGACGACCTCACTTATGTAGGATAATCTCATTAACCTCAGATCATTCCCAATGCTCTGAGACCAAATGATGCAGCACTTTTCCCGAGTGACACACCCCCGAACTATTATAAAGGCAAAAATAATCTTAAGACAGAAAACATGGGTTTTCTGTTCGCAATGATATACTGAAATTAGTACAATAAGTAATAATAGATAGACTTAAATTCACCATACATTTCTAAAAGTCATATTGTATTAATATACAGGAATAGAAATAGTATTGTTTGTTTACAAACATCAAGTCAAATTGATCTAATAAAAATTACATACATAAATAAGTATTAGGATTCACCATTCTTCAAAAGTTACAACTGCTAATTGGATCCAGCCTGGCCAAAACAAGATAACAAAAGGAGTCCCCTTTTTGGACTCAAGGTAGACATTTGACTGACTTGTCGACGTGCCCATCTGCTCAAGCAGAAACAGCAACACAACTAGAGAACATATACGGATATGGGTGAGATTCCCAATCATCAACACAGCAAAATAGCAGAAGTACAAATGAAAAGACATAACAAGGGAATCATACCAATTAGGCACATCCTAATTCTCAATATATCATGTTAATCAATTATCAATATAAAATCAATTATCAACATATGTATAAAGCATCAACATATATATATAAAGCATTCTTGCAATGCAATAGTGATGTACATCAACAACAGCTATGCAATGCAATGCAATGCAATGTATATGACTCAAATTCCAGATGTCACAGGGTACTCTGACCCCTACTCCATGGAGCTAACAATTTTCGGAGTGAGTGAATGGGAGTGCATGTTCCGTCTATGCCAGCCTTGGGCAAGATGCTACAACATTTCATAACGTGCACGTATCAGGCTTTTATGGAACACTCTCAACCAAACATGAAAAGTACGGCATCTAGTCGAGGATATCAGTGTATTGCACGGATTCGCCACGACACAGAAGAGCAACCAACTGGTCACATGTCAGCCTTTCCAACCCTAATACCTTCAAGACTATTCAAGTCGTCATCGTAAGATTCGCACCCGCATCAAGGTGTAAGCTCAACTCCTCAGGCTCAAGGCCTCACAACTCATGCAATGAAATGCCTATGCTTACCAATGCTTACATTAAACAGATGCTATACCATCATGTTTATCCACCGGATAAACCTCAATGTTCTCTAAGGTCTTTTCCTTAGGAACTATACGTGCCAATGTCTTACACATCTTTTATCCACCGGATAAATCTCGTGATCCCTCCAGGATCAAATCATCACAAGATTAAAACGACGTGATCCCTCCGGGATCAAGTCATCACAAGACTAGAATAATTGAATGATTTTCTTGAATCCGAATCACCGCTTCAAAATCCAAAATGTATTCACAATCCAAAACATTTTATGTTTGTGTTATTGTCTTATGAATTACATATCAAGTCCTAAGAGTTATGATAAAGGATTGAGAATCCTCTTAGATAAATCTTTGATCCTTTCTACATATTAATCCCTTGAGTTTTAACTTAGGAAATGAGTCTTGAATCCCTTAAATCTTATGAAGTCATTGATGAACTAAGTCATCAATAGTATAGAGTATGGTTTTGTTTCACCATATACTATACTTAATTAGTTCTTTTCCTTTACTTGCATTAGTTCTTTTCCTTGACTCTTTTATCTTACTTTAAGTTATTTGTTTAACTTAGGTATAGTCTTCTATGTAGAAAACTTTATGGCTTAGAGTTGAAAACTCTCAAGTTGAGATTTGATAATCCAAAACTCTTTCTACTTAACAACTTATTTGATTTCCAAAACCTTTCTACTTGAAAACTCATTTGATTTTCAAAATAGATTTGTACTTGCTTCAAGTATAACTAATTTAAAAAGGATTTTTCTTTACTAACCTAGTGTAAAATCATAATCTAAGTTATTGTAGAAACTAACTAAGCTTTAAATAAGACATAATTTCACCTTATTCTAACTCCTACTTAGTTCTTGGAATTCTTAATTGATTCACTCCTTCATTAATTCTTGCCTTCATTAATTCTTGAATCAAAATCACTTTTTATTTGGTTTTAGAAATACAAAGTACTAAAACACTTCCAAAACATGGAAGTTTAAGAACGAACTCATGTTTTTCCTTTTCACCAAATCATGGCCGAAACCATACCTCCAAAGAGGATGAAGAATTGCTTAACTAATCTTGTCAAGAAATAGCTCAAGACACTCACAGTAGTGTAATGAACAAGAATCATGTATCATTCAATCATAACTAGACATAAATCATTGTTTGATTTAGAGATTCAAGTATAGTATTCAACATGTATAAAAGTATGTTTCCATCCAAACATACATCATCATAAGTCTATACTAAACATAGAATCATGTTCTTAAAAAGAACTAAGCTTAGAATCAAGCATAGAACCATTAAGACAATCAAGTTCTCAAAGAGAACTTCACACACAAAGTAACTTTGTTCCATATAAAGCTTCAAAGGATGCCATTCCAACACTGGAATGGTTCCAACTTCTTGTTTGTTTCCACACACAAGCTCTTAATAAATCTCCCAATGATTGAATTGTTTGTTGATAATTCAACCTTGACTTCATCCCCAATGCTCCTTGTAGACTCCTCCAGAACCTTGATGTAAATCTTGGATCTCTATTTGATATGATACTCGAAGGTACTCCATGTAACTTCACTACTTCTTTAATATAAATCTGGGTTAGTCTTTTCAAAGAATATTCAATTTTGGCTAAGAAATATGCAGATTTTGTTAACCGATCCATGATTAACCAAATTGCATCAAATCTTTTTGGAATCCTTGGAAGTCCCACTACAAAGTCCATTTCTATGTCATCCTATTTCCATTCTGAAATATCCAGAGATAGTAATATTCCAGTCGGCTTCTGATGCTCAATCTTAGCTTTTTGGCACACTAAACAAGATAAAACGTCATCTCAGACCACCAAAACATCTTCTTCAAATCTTGATACATCTTTGTTGCTTCGGGGTGAAAACTTGACTTACTCTTATGGCCTTCCTCTAAAATCATCTTCCAGATTTCTACATCCTCAGGTACACAGATCCTTTCCTTATATCTAATAATCCCATGGCCATTTATGTTGAACACGGAAGTCCTATTCTGTGCCATCAATTCCTTCATCTTTCGAAGATACTGATCAAATCCTTGCTTTTCTCTAACCATCCTCAAGAATTCACTGGTCACTGAGATCATATCTAAGTTCTATCCTTAGACATTTCCATTTAGGTCTCCAAACTGTTCCAGTAACTAGCTCTTTTACCATCATCATATATAGGTAAAAATTTCTGACTCAATTCATCTGTGACCATATTAGCCTTTCCCAAATGGTAATTTAGATCAAACTCATAATCTTTTAGGAATTCTATTCATCTCCTCTGTCTCATATTTAGTTCTTTTTGATCAAACAAGCATCTCAAACTCTTGTGATCACTAAACATACTAAAATGAGTTCGGTAAAGATAATGTCTCCATATCTTTAATGCAAGTACTATGGCTGCTAGCTATAGGTAATGAGTTGGGTGATTCTTTTCATGAATCTTTAATTGTCTAGACGCATAAGCCACAACTCTCCCCTCTTGCATGAACTCACATCCTCATGCGCACCCTAGTACTTAATATAATGCATCACAGTACACCTTAAACTGTCCTAAAGGGTCTGGTAACACCAACACCAATGACATAGTTAACCGCTTCTTCAATTCTTGAAAACTGGCTTCACACTCAGTTATCCATTCGAACGTCATGCCTTTCCTTGTCAATTGCGTCATAGGTAGTGCAATCTTCAAGAAGCCTGCTATAAATCTTCTGTAGTATCCAGCTAATCCAAGAAAACTTCTGACTTCACTAACCGTCTTTGGACTGTCCCACTGGACTAATGCCTCCACTTGTTTGTCTCGCATCAGCACGTAACTCAATCCTTGATACAAAGCATCCTGGTACTTTTCAAGATATCCATTCAATTTGGAAGCTCCAATACAATTGAAATAAATATTCTTCCACTCTCGAAACTCTATCTACAATCTTGCTTCCTTACATATACTTCCCTCTTTTTGGTCAATTCAGCTCTGGCATTTGGTCAATCCTATTAAAATCCAACTTCCACATTCAAAGAACTCAATGAAATTTATTCCTTCAACTACTTATCCCTACTTAACTTCCTCAACAAAACTCACACTTGTCCCACTTGGCAAACTACTATCCTTCTTACAAGATCTAAAGAATCATCTAAAGTCGTTCTACTTGCCTCTCGCAATCTCATGAATGGAAGAGAAAGTCGTAAAGAAAGACATTAACGAATGACAAGGAAGAAGAAAATATACAAATGTCGTACGTTACAAAAGAAAATTGACCAAATTAAGGATATGAGAGGAGATCTAATACCTCAAAAAGGATCGCCAATAGGGTCTTGATTGTGAGAATGGCCGGCTACATAATCACAATCACAACTCTACTAGAGTTCCTTCCTCCCAATATTTATTACTAGGTTGACAATCGAAATTTCCAATCGAAATTTCCAATATTCTCAACTTTAGAAAAGTCGGAGTTTTACTAGAACGAATTAAAACAACATGGTTGAAAGATAACTAGTCAATTTTCACAATAACATCCATGTGAGACAAGGCAATCAATTTGAACACCAAAACAAGATCAAATCAACTAAAGCGATGAGGAGCAAGTTTTGTGATGAAATAGCAACGATCAGATCAAGAATATGGACAAAATGAGAAAACCTGATCGTCATACGTCATCATGAGAATTTAAAGAAAAGGCTAAGACTTAGAGCAGGTAATACAATAGTGGGATTACCGTCAATGAGATAGGTATCCTTACGTAACCTTCGGTTGGAGAAGCCTCCACTTTATTCGTTGCACAACTTCTTCCTTTCACCTTCAACTTAGACATTTGAACGTCATGGACTGCAGCCTCCACCTTCGGTGGTTTACAACCTAAGACAAGGTGTCCCCACACTTAGAATAGACCACTTCTTCAAAGGAGTAGCTTCTTACTTTGAGTACCTCTCCAAACTTCATCTAAACTTGTTGATTTTCACCAATGTCACAAATAACATTCCGTAACAGTCAGAACTCGAATGTTCTGATTCCTACTTACCCACTACCTTTATTAACATTGCTTCCTTTCCGAACAATATCACAATGAACACATATTGTCTTCTTTTGAAGACAATGACATAGAGCACACAGCACAAACAAGGATAGACCTACACCCAAACCTCGACAAGGCTCGACCAGTTCTCTTCTCCTTTCGATGTTTTCAATTGCTGACCATTGATCCAACATATAAGTTGCGTAGACAACCTTGTCGTTCCCGGTACACCTCATGGCTCCAAAATTTTTCTCTAAAGCTTAGATCCAACTTTCAGCTTGCTCAGGATTGAACTCACCCTTAAACTGAGGTGGGTTCCTATGGAGGAATTCATCCAGTCCTCTACCTGTAGCAGCTCTCTCATCACGTTGAACTATTACAGCAGCCACCTCTCGTATGGCGTTCACAGCAACATCCAGGTTTTGAGCAGCCATTGCTACCTTTAAACCGAAAATTGTCAAATGCAAGGGACCACAATACAACCAAAGCAAACAACATTATCTTCCTGACGGAGATAACAACAAAGAAACACACAGAGAACACACAATAGAAACAAGATAGACAATAACCTACAAACCCAAAAGACTCGGCCAGGCTCTGATACCAAATAATGAGACGACCCCACTCACGTAGGATAATCTCATTAACCTCAGATCATTCCCAATGCTCTGAGACCAAATGATGCAACACTTTTCCCGAGTGACACATCCCCGAACTATTATAAAGGCAAAAATAATCTTAAGACGGAAAATACGGGTTTTCTATTCGCAATGATATGCTGAAATTAGTACAACAAGTAATAATAGATAGACTTAAATTCACCATACATTTCTAAAAGTCATACTGTATTAATATACAGGAATAGAAATAGTATTGTTTGTTTACAAACATCAAGTCAAATCGATCTAATAATAATTACATACATAAATAAGTATTAGGATTCACCATTCCTCAAAAGTTACAACTGCTAATTGGATCTAGCCTGGCCAAAACAGATAACAAACGGAGTCCCCTTTTTGGACTCAAGGTAGACTTTTGACTGACTCATCAACGTGCCCATATGCTCAAGCAGAAACAGCAACACAACTAGAGAAAATATATGGATATGGGTGAGATTCCCAATCATCAACACGGCAAAATAGCAGAAGTACAAATGGAAAGACACAACAAGGGAATCATACCAATTAGGCACATTCTAATTCTCAATATATCATGTTAATCAATTATCAATACAAAATTAATTATCAACATATGTATAAAGCATCAACATATATATATATATAAAGCATTCTTGAAATGCAATAGTGATGTACATCTACAACAGCTATGCAATGCAATGCAATGTATATGACTCAAATGCCAGATGTCACACGGGTACTCTGACCCCTACTCCATGGAGCTAACAATTTTCCCAGTGAGTGAATGGGAGTACATGTTCCGTCTACGCCAGCCTTGGGCAAGATGCTACAACATTTCATAACGTGCATGTATCAGGCTTTTACGGAACACTCTCAACCAAACATGAAAAGTACGGCATCTAGTCGAGGATATCAGTGTATTGCACGGATTCGCCACGACACAGAAGAGCAACCAACTGGTCACATGTCAGCATTTCCAACCCTGATACCTCCAAGACTATTCAAGTCGGCACCGTAAGATTCGCACCCGCATCAAGGTGTAAGCTCAACTCCTCAGGCTCAAGGCCTCACAATTCATGCAATGAAATGCCTATGCTTACCAATGCTTACATTAAACAGATGCTATATCATCATGTTTATCCACCGGATAAACCTCAATGTTCTCTAAGGTCTTTTCCTTAGGAACTATAGGTGCCAATGTCTTACACATCTTTTATCCATCGGATAAATCTCGTGATCCCTCCGGGATCAAATCATCACAAGATTAAAATGACGTGATCCCTCCGGTATCAAGTCATCACAAGACTAGAATAATTGAATGATTTTCTTGAATCCGAATCACCGCTTCAAAATCCAAAATGTATTCACAATCCAAAACATTTTATGCTTGTGTCATTGTCTTATGAATTAGATATCAAGTCCTAAGAGTTATGATAAAGGATTGAGAATCCTCTTAGATAAATCTTTGATCCTTTCTACATATTAATCCCTTGAGTTTTAACTTAGGAAATGAGTCTTGAATCCCTTAAATCTTATGAAGTCATTGATGAACTAAGTCATCAATAGTACAGAGTATGGTCTTGTTTCACCATATACTATAGTTCTTTTCCTTTACTCACATTAGTTCTTTCCCTTGACTCTTTTCTCTTACTTTAAGTTAATTGTTTAACTTAGGTTTAGTCTTCTATGTAGAAAACTTTATGACTTAGAGTTGAAAACTCTCAAGTTGAGATTTGATAATCCAAAACTCTTTCTACTTAACAACTTATTTGATTTCCAAAACCTTTCTACTTGAAAACTCATTTGATTTTCAAAATAAATTTGTACTTGCTTCAAGTATAACTAATTTAAAAAGGATTTTTATTTACTAACCTAGTGTAAAATCATAATCTAAGTTATTGTAGAAACTAACTAAGCTTTAAATAAGACATAATTTCACCTTATTCTAACTCCTACTTAATTCTTGGAATTCTTAATTGATTCACTCCTTCATTAATTCTTGCCTTCATTAATTCTTGAATCAAAATCACTTTTTATTTGGTTTTAGAAATACAAAGTACTAAAACACTTCCAAAACATGGAAGTTTAAGAACGAACTCATGTTTTTCCTTTTCACCCAATCATGGCCGAAACCATACCTCCAAAGAGGATGAAGAATTGCTTAACTAATCTTGTCAAGAAATAGCTCAAGACACTCACAATAGTGTAATGAACAAGAATCATGTATAATTCAATCATAACTAGACATAAATCCTTGTTTGATTTAGAGATTCAAGTATAGTATTCAACATGTATAAAAGTATGTTTCCATCCAAACATACATCATCATAAGTCTATACTAAACATAGAGTCATGTTCTTAAAGAGAACTAAGCTTAGAATCAAGCATAGAACCATTATGACAATCAAGTTCTCAAAGAGAACTTCACACACAAAGTAGTGAACTCAAACTTTGAGTGTCACCCAAACAAAGCATAACAACCATTTTCATCTTCTACCAATTTTGGTGTGATGAGGTTCACCCCCCATACCTTTAGTGAAGAGATGTGAATGAAAAGAAACTCCAAGCTGCTTAGTCAAATAGGTGGCCGGACCTATTAGGATAGAAAAGGTGAGATTTTTAACTTATTTTCATGAAGTTGAAGAACAAGAAGATGATTACTCAAGGTAATGAGTAAGGAATTGAAGAGAAAAAGGATTTAGAAGTTTACCAACACAAGAACAACTCTAGGGTTTGGATGGTGTTCTTGGTGCTCAAGAACAAACTCCTCCAAATCTTCTCCAAATCAAGAAACTTTCTTCATCAAAGTTGATCCTTGGACCAAGACACGATGAATTATGGTGTTAGAATGAAAGAAAGAGGTTTGGTCGGTGATAGTCAAGGATGAACCGTGTGGATGATGAAGAGAGAAAAGAAAGGAATTTTCAAAACTTAAGAAATAGAAGCTTTGATCTTGTAGAAGTGTGAAATGAAGGTTGTTTAGTGTTTTTGAAGTATGATGGCCGAATGGCCTAGAGAACTTATCACCAAGATATTTGTTAGAGTGTGATAAGATGAAGGGCTAGGATATATTAGAAGTGGATAAATGTTGCTTCCATAAAATTTTGTAGAGATTAACCAAGTGTAAGTAGTTTAACTGTAAG
Organism: Ammopiptanthus mongolicus; assembly: GCA_039655645.1. NCBI lineage: Eukaryota > Viridiplantae > Streptophyta > Magnoliopsida > Fabales > Fabaceae > Ammopiptanthus > Ammopiptanthus mongolicus. Next base: position 45,832,363 of record CM077348.1, on the reverse strand, counting down.
AAAGTTGGCAACTTGAAGTTGAAGAATAAAGAAGAGAAGAAAGAAAAATGAGATAAGAAATGGAAAGGAGAATGGCGTGGGATATATGAAAAGAAAGGGTAAGGATGTTATAAAATCACTTAAGGGCAAAAAGGTCATTTCCATTAGGGGGTAAAATTGTCATTTCCTACACCGTCATCATTATTATGGTGAGTCACCTATGTGACTCACCCCTAAGTCATTATTACTATGGTGACTCACCTAGGTGAGTCACTATAGTCATGATTGCTTAGAGATAGGATAAGGATGAGGTGGCTTGAAAGCGACCTTATGCTTATCCGTTACTGGTTCCTGTAATCCCGTATGCAGACCGGGTTTTGTCTGAGTCGTCAACCCAAACCTTAGCCATAATTCTCTACATTACTGGTAGAGTATAAACATGATCTGAGTTTATCCAGAAGTGGACATGTATAGATAAAACCGGACACCGGACGAGAAACACGGTTCCTGAGTGTGATGAGTCAGTGGATGAGTCATCATGATGGCTCACCACTAGTCATGATTACTTTACTGTGACTCACCACCATGAGTCATCAATGTCATGATTACTTTTCTAAAGTAGTCATGATTACTTGCTAGCATATGATGATATTTTCTAAAGAAAAGTCCATAAAATTACAGCTTTGCCATTGTGACTTATCATAGTCATGATGGCTTTCTAGAAAATATCTAAACTTCCTTGTGAAGTGACTAAAATACCCTTGGACTTCTTTATGAGTTCCATTTATGTCCAATTAGTATTTTCGGTCAAAGTATTCACACAATCAATTAAAAGATAACTATAGAAATTTTGGGATGCTACAATTTCCGACACGGTCGTGCTATTAGTTAGCACGGCACGGCTCAGACCGTGCTCTTTCGGTACGAGAGTGCCGAACGTGAGAACGGGCGTGCCGATGCTACTGTGACAGATTTTCAACTTAAAACTTCTTCCTTTTATTCTTTTGGTCAATACACCACCCTTAAGGTTCGAAGTCAACTACTCTAAGACTCCCTAACACTTTATTAATTTTATTTGTTAAAGTTAATGCCTATTTATATTTATTTATTTTTTTGGGATGTTACATTAACAGTTAACATGCTTCAATGCTTTGGTTCATTTCTGATTGATTAGGTTCAGTGTTAGCAACTTTTTCTCACTAAACTGTGCAATTGATGATGGAAATATAAATAACCCATATGCTCTTGCCTTCTGTCAGGCTATATGAGGCTTTGAGCTCTATTTATTCAGTTCTGTATGGCAGAATGGATGATGAGGGATTACTATAAAATAATTTGAGATAATTTAATAATTGTATTAATTACTTAGCTTGCTTATCAACCATCCAGGGTATTGTAAGTGGAATTCATGCTAACAGTTTTACATTGCTTTCTCCCTATTACTATGTGCTATATATTGATTATATTCATTCAAATCACGCACATCCTAATTGATTCGTAGCAGAGATTATGCAGCATTCTTGATGGCTCTGTTTATTTTATTTTAAGTTATATTGTTAAGCTTTTGAAGTTACTAATCTATTATTGACTTTTTTATGATGAATTCACCTTGCAAATATGATATGTCTTCGAATCGTTGGAAGAGTGAAGATCTCTTGTCACAAAGTCGCCTTTTAATTACCCTACAGATATTAGTAGTGTTATATTGCGCTCAATTTGTCTATGAACTATATAGTGCATCTTATTTGCATAGTATTATAGTTGCATCATTGATGAAGAAGAGAGAGAAGAAGAGAGAGAGAGCGAGATAGTTGTTACTGAATTTCTTAACTGATTCAGTGAGTCTCAAAGCTTATTTATAGCTTTGGCACACTATTACAAACGGTGCGGCTACTGAACAGATTCAGCTACAATACAATAAGGCTAACTACTTTAATATTTCCTCCTGAATCTCATGGGGGTTGTGCCAGTGAGTAAAGTTCCAAAACCCTTAGTCTATCTCTCAGTTCTGTGAACCTTGGTGCTGAGAGAGCTTTTGTCAAAATGTTTGCATTCTGATCTTGAGCAGGGACATGAGTTACTAATAGGTGCTTGCTGATAGTGAGAGTGCAGGACATGATTGTGAGAGAGGGCAACTATACTGAGATTATCATAGTATATAGTAGGAACAGAAGTAGCTACATTCAGTTCTTTTAGTAGGGACTGAATCCACAGAATTTCTGATGCAGTATTAGCTATACTTCTGTACTCTGCCTCTATACTAGATCTGGCTACTAGTGGTTGCTTCTTTGACCACCAAGATATGAGATAAGGGCCAAGGTAGATGCAAGACCCAAAAGTTGACCTCCTATCGTCTGGGTCAGAGGCCCAGTCTGCATCACAGTAAGCATATAGGTCCATATTTGCCTTAGTAGGCTGCAGCAAAAGTCCATGAGAAGTAGAACCTTTGAGGTATCTTAGAATCCTTTTTACCACTTTCCAGTGTTCCTCTAAAGGTTGGGAGAGGAACTGGCACACTTTGTTCACACTATAGCTTATCTCTAGTCGGGTTATGGTTGCATATTGTAGTGCACCAACCACTAATCTATAGAGGTGTGGGTCAGAGATGTAGCCTCCTCCATGTTTTGACAACTTACAGCCACCAACCATAGGTGTGGCTATACCTGTTGCATCACTGAGCTGAGCTCTATCCAGCAGGTCTCTGATATATTTAGACTGATTTAGGAGGAGAGAGCCATTGGGAAGATGTTTCACTTCAATGCCCAAGAAATAGTCAAGAGTGCCTAGTTATTTTAGAGCAAAAACTATGTTGAACTTAGAGATGAGCTGCTGGACAAGTTGTGGACTGCTGCCTGTTACTATTATGTCATCTACACAGACCAAGACATATATCTTGTGTGATAAACTTGAGTGTACAAACAGTGAAGGGTCACATTTGCTTGATTTGAAGCCAAATGGCAGCAGGATGCTCCCTAATCTTTCAAACCAAGCCCTTAAGGCTTGCTTCGGTCCATAAAGAGCCTTTTGCAGCTTGCAAACTAAGGATCTGTTAGAGTTCTCAAACCCCCCTGGTTGTTGCATGTAAACCTCTTCTTCTAGGAAACCATTAAGGAAAGCATTGTTCACATCTAGTTGTTGAATGGTCCATTTGTAGGATAGAGCAAGAGTGAGGATCAGTCTCACAGTCACAGGTTTTACCACAGGTGAGAAGGTCTCAGTGTAGTCAAGACCTGGTTGTTGATGGAACCCTTTGGCCACAAGTCGGTCCTTGTACTTGTTTATGGATCCATCTGGGTTTTCCTTAATTCGAAACACCCATTTACATCCTATTGCAGTTTTGTTATAAGGCAGAGCCACTAAAATCCATGTATTATTAGCTATAAGGGCATCATATTCAGCTTGCATGGCTGATTTCCACTGAGGACTAGTCAGGGCAGACTTGGCTAAGGTGGGTTCAGCTTGACTGAGGAGCAAAGTAGGATGCAGCCTTGGACAAGGCTGCCTAGTTTTGGACCTGGTAAGCATGGGATGTGTGTTTTGATGAGGTTGCAGGGTATCATTTACTGTTGCAGCTGTTTGCAGGGTATCAATTGATGGTTTAGCTGTTTGTAGGGTATCATCTGATGTAGTAGGAGACTGGTGAGAGTTAGTACGTGACTGACTTGCAGTTTCAGTAGTAGGTTCTAGTGTTAGGGCAGGCTGGGAAAGAGAAGGACTTGATGGGGTGAAATCAGTCTCAAGTGAAGGGAGAATAGGTGTGGTAAGAAAGGGCTAAGGCTTGCTAGTATGTGGTAGGAGAGTGAGAGGGTTAGGAGTTATAATAGTAGGGTGAGGTGATGAGGCAGGTGGTGGACTGACAGTTGACTGATAGGGAAACTGAAATTCATTGAAAAGGACATCTTTTGAGATATAGATCCTGCCAGAGGGAGATAGGAACTTATATCCTTTGTGAGAGGGAGAGTATCCTATAAAGGTTCACTCCTCGGACCTAAAATCAAGTTTGTGTTTGAGGTACGGCCGTAGACACGAGTAGCATGCACATCCAAATATTTTAAGGAAGTAGTAATAAGGTTCAGTTTTATAGAGAAGAGTGTAGGGAATTCCACCACTAAGAGAAGTGCTAGGCAAGGGATTAATCAAGTATACTGCATTTACAAAGGCATGATCCCAAAAGTTTGTGGGTAAATGTGATTGTGCAAGAAGTGTAAGTCCCATCTCAACAATGTGACAATGTTTTCTTTTAACTTTCCCATTTTGGTGATGAGTGTGTGGGCAGATTACTCGATGAGTAATGCCCTGAGTGGCGAAGTAGGTGCTAAAGGGTCTGAATTCCCCTCCCTAGTCAGTTTGGACAGATTTTGTTGTGGCTTGAAATTGAACATTTGCTAGTGTATGAACTGTGTGAAAATAGCTATGCTTTTAGACTTTGCTTTTAGTAGGTAGATCCGTGTGTAATTAGTGCAGGCATCTACAATAGACATAGTATTTAAACCCATTGGGTGTAGGCAGGGGTGCAGGCCCCCAAAGATCAATAAAGATTATACCAAAGGGATTAGCATACACTGTAGTAGAGGAGTGAGAGGGTAGTCTGTGTGACTTACCAAGAGCACAAGCATTACAGAAATCAAATGTCATTTTATTTATGGGTATATTGCAGTGTTTAAGCACTTGCCTAATAGTGTCTTCACTAGGTGACAAAGTCTACAATGCCAAAGAGAAAAGGAAGTAAGGACACTACTCATGGCATTTACAGTAGTAGAAACACTACAAGTAGATGTGCATACCAAAGTACAGGGTAAATTTGAATTATACACAAGAGGATTATGAGTGTGGCTAGGAAAAATAGACTTAGCTAACTTGGTTGGAGGAGCAGATAGCTGAATGCTGTTGAAGGCATACAAACCAACAGATCCAACCGAGCCCTCCAGAAGGATAGAGTGATCAACCTGAGATTTCACATAGCAATTAGTGGGGTGAAATTCAAAGTAAACCAAGCTATCTTTAGCAAATTGACTGACACTGACAAGATTTTTAGTTATAGAGGGTACAAGCAGTAAGTTTTTAAGGGATAAAGTGGTGTGTGGGTGGTTAGGGGATTGAAAAGTACAGCTGCCAACACTAGTAATAGGGATACCTTGCCCATTTCCCATGAAGAGCTGATCAACTTCATATAACTTTGACCTCTGCATCAAATTGTTCGGGTCTGCAGTGAAATGGTGGGAAGCACCAGAATCAAGGAACCACACCTGAGGGTTGTAATTTTGAGATAAATTGAGGAAAGCCGTAGCTGCAGGTTACCGAGGTTGCTGAAATTGGTGTGGCATGAAGGAGGTAGGAACAACTTGACTGTGCTTCTAAAAGTGTTGTGGGGCATGTGACATTGTTGGTGCAAGCAAGGCTAGAAGAAGTGCTTGTTGAAGAACTGGCTGAGTGTACTGAGGTGCATTTTGACCATAAGTATCAAACCGAACCGAAGGTCTTGGACCTGTGGTGGTGTTTGAGTAAGGATCTTGACCAAAATTTGGGCCAAACCGGTGATAACATGTGAAAATATCATGGTTATACTTGCCACATAGCTGACACTACAGCCCATTTCTGCTTCCTGAATGCCCACCACCACGGACGCGATAGCTCCTGAACCTGCCACCTTTGCCGCGATAACCACTGTTGCCTTGATAGCTAGAGTCAAAACCACTTCCATTTCCATTGCCTTGGAAGTTTTTCCCTGAAAGCCACTACCATTTCCATTTCCTTGGAAGTTCTGCCCCTGAAAACCACTACCATTTCCATTGCCTTGGAAGTTTTGCCCTGAAAGCCACTACCATTTCCATTTCCTTGGAAGTTCTGCCCTTGAAAACCACTGCCATTTCCATTGCCTTGGCAGTTTTGCCCCTAAAAACCACCTTGGAAGCCACTGTTGTTTTCCTGAAATCCATTATTTCCACCATAACTATTGATTCCACTTCCATTTCCATTGCCTTGGCAGTTCTGCCCCTGAAAGCCACTTCCATTTCCATTGCCTTGTAAGTTTTACAGAGGATTGAATTGACCTTGTAAAGAAGGGTTAAAGGTTTGTTGTGAGGAAGGTGGATTCTGAAGTGTCTGTGCTACATTTACAGAGAATGTATTAGTTGGTTCAGGAGGCCATAGACGCTCAAGAAATGCCTCATGAGCTAAGAGCAGAGACTCAAGTTCAGTGATGGAACACGGTTCAGTGCGATTGTTCATGGAGGTGATGAAAGAATCATATTCAAGAGGTAAACCTTCAAGAATGACTCGAGTGTGTTCTTGCGAGGAGGTGATTTCACCAATTGAGACTAGAGTATCAAAAATTGCTTTAATTCTTAGAGTGTATTTAGAGATTGTGCGGTTACCTTTCTTCGTGTTGCGAAATTCAGATAAAAGATGTTGTGACCTAGCTTTGGTCATTGAATCGAAGAATTTGTGCAATTCATCCCAGATTTGGCATGCATGGTGACATCCTACAACTCGTGGATGCATAGATTCCAAGATCGAGAGCAGTAGCCAAGAAACAAGGTGTTGATCTTGTTCTTTCCATAGCAAGTACGTAGGATTCACACGATCACCAACGTAGTCCTCTTCAGTCAAGAAACAATTAGGAATTTGAGGTCGATCCACAAAGCGCTCAAGATAGTGCGCGATGAGAATCGCCTCAACGAGTTGTTTTCCAAAAAAGCTAGTTCTTATCGATGAGTTTCGCTGAGATCACAGGCGAGAAAGTGTGAAGAAGAGGCTAGCGTCGTCGGAGGTGTGAGAGGCGGCATCGCCCCTTCAGGATTCGTTCCGGTGGATGAGGCCATGGATGGATCGCAGAAGCTCTATGATACTATATTATAGTTGCATCATTGATGAAGAAGAGAGAGAAGAAGAGAAGAAGAAGAGAGAGAGAAAGAGAGAGAGTTGTAACTGAATTTCTTAACCGATTTAGTGAGTCTCAAAGCTTATTTATAGCTTTGGCTCACTATTACAAACGGTGCGACTACTGTACATAGTCAGCTACAATACAATAAGGCTAACTACTCTAATACATAGTTTAGGAATATCCGTATAATTTCTAGTGGATCACATAATTCGATCCATATGGTTCCATGCATGTGACTTACTTGTATGTTTCTGTATGTAGCAGTACATGTAGTCTTTGATCAGGTTATAGTTCATTTTTTATTAGGAGATACCATCTGAATTTGATTATAAGTGTCATATTTTATCAACTTCTTCTCACTGAACTGTGCAAATTGTAAGAATATAGTGAGATTATATAATTGCAGGAGTCAGTTTATAAAGTATCAATTTTTTTCCACTTACAAAAATTAATTCATTTAGTTTACAATGGATCTATTGAACTTTGGGCCAACACAGTCTCGTCCCATCTAGACTCGATCGTAAACCAACCCATATATGGTCGGGTTCCTTCGGGTCTAGGGATGGGTTAGGGTTTAAAAAAATGGCCCGATCAATGTTAAGGGCCGGGTGAGGGACAAGCTCAACCTGTCCCAACCCGTCCCACACTCACCCCTAGGTTTGGGTTTGAAGTCTTCTTATTTTTTAATGGGTAGTGCTACCTACACCACCCCACTTAAACATCTACCACCCCACTTTTTAACTTTACATGTGAAAAGACATAAATGTCCCTAATACTTTAAAAAAAAAACACCCCCTCTTCTTCTTCTTCTTCCTCTGGATGCATCCGCTTCTAATCTTCTTCTTCGTTGGAGCAGCTTCACCACCTCGTCCCATTTCATCCTTCTTCTGGCTAGGATTTGTTCTGCGCAGCCACCGTCCCGTCGCTTCATATTTTTTCTTCAAATTTTGTTCTCCGGCAATTAATTGCCGTAATTCATTTTTGAATTTTTTTTGAAATACCGGTAATTAGTTGCCGGAATACATATTAATGTATTTCGACAACTAATGCTCGAATGTGGCAGTGACGGGTTACAGAGCTGACAACGACTATGGCTACCAGTGCAAGGTGGTGTTAATCGGTGACTCCGGCGATGGGAAGTCGAATCTTCTGTCTAGGTTCACCATGAACGAGTTCAACCTCAAGTCCAAATACACCATTCGCGTTGAGTTCGCAACTCGCACCTTGAACGTCGACGATAAAGTCATCAAGGCCTAAATCTGGGACACTGCATTGTCGTTGGTAGTATGGTACATACATTTTACATAGAATGAAAGATGTAACACCCCATAAATCCTTATCTGTTATCTTTACCTTTGGTTGTGAATAAATTGGTTGAAAATGTAATTCGGCTAATTAAAATTAATAATCAGAGGTTGATACCTAGAATTCATTGTGGAATTTGAAAATCAGCCCTAATTCCATAAAAAGGTTGTTTGAGTTTTATTTGCTGTTTTAGAGCGGAGTCGGTAAAAATATTATCAGGCCCGTGAAGTTTCGGGTTTTAGGCCCGAGGGTAGCAAATGCTCGGGCCTGGAGTTGGGAATGGCCCATGACCTTGTATCTTCATCCACGTGTCACTATCACCCCTTTCCCAACATGTCCCCACTTTTTCCCAACAATATCTTCACTTTTTCTTCTTTTGGTATGGAGACAACTTTGCTTTTTCTAAAACCCCTTTTGTCTCCCTCCCAAATCAAGTAAGTGTCATGCATCAAGTCAACACCACATCTTCCTATCTTAACCATCCATTACATCACACTTGCATTGCAAGACACAAATTCCCTCCTTTCCCACTCATGATATACGACCAAGTCATCACCAAAGGGAGACCAAGAGTTCATTTTCTCTCTTATGTCACTTCACTCTTCATCTTCTTCAAGGTAAGAACCCTAGTAATCATCTTCAAACCTCCATTGATAACCTTCAAAATCTACACCTCCATACACTATTCTTATGCATTTCAGAAACTAATCTTAGATATCCAATCCTCTCATCTTGTTCTATCTCTTTATTAAAGAAGATTTCTTCATTTGAAGACCTTGAAACTCAAGAGTCAAGAACACCCTTCATCTTCAAGTTGAACCTCTTTGGGTGAGTGCTCTATTCTTTTCTTCCTTTTTATTTTCTCTTTCAAAAACATGAACACCTCCTTGTGTTCATGTCATTTTTGATGGCTTAATGTATTTTTTTGTTAGGAAGCAAGCTTGTGAGTCTTGAAATCTCTACCTCCTTCAAAATATCATTTTCGTGAGTCACCTAAGGTATGGGGAGTGAACCTTCATCTCACCTCATAGGTGGATGAAAATGGCTTTAAATGGGTGAAAACCCTATGTTTGTGTCAATGGATTTTCCATCTTGTCTTGGTTGATTTTCTTGGTAACTTGGTTTGTAATAATCTTAGTTATATGTTCTATATGTTTATATGTTTATTTGATGATTTGTAGGGTGAAATAATTTTTGGAAAGTTGAAAACCCTAGCTTTGTCCTTGGTCAAAGTAGGAGATTTTGATGAAATGCTTAGATCAATGATGTTTATGTTGTTCATCTTATTTTGATATTTATCATACTTGCTTTGAAATGAGTTAGTGAAGTGAAACTTCACCTTTGACCTTGGTATGCTACTATGCCTAAAAGAGTGTGAAAGGGAGAGAACTACAACTTTGAAAACTAATGTGTTCTTCATGAATCCATGAATTATCCAAAGATCATGTGCTTTAAGAAAGACTTGTTTTGTTTTGAACTTGTAACACAAATGAATATTAGGTTTTCATGAGTTTTGAACTAAGAACATGTTTTGGTATTCATAGATATGTTGAAAATGAACCAAAGATGTTTAAAAAAAATCAAAGAAAATTTCATGGTAAGAATGTAGAGGTGATCATGGCCTGCCCCAGATGGGTGTCGTGGCTGTGATCCCTAATAAATGCAAAAATAGAGATGCTCACTGTAACACCCCGTTTTTCGTATAGGTGTGTATATGTTGATATAATTATATGTCTTATTATTATTATTGTTATTAGTAGTATAATATTTGACAATATGCTTGTTTACATCGTCATTGCATTTTATAAGTATCTATATAAATGTATATTTATGTGTGTATATTTTAAGTGATAACATGCACACTTAAGTTTGTATGGTTATAAGTCTGTTTACATTTTATATATTAAAATGTTATTATATATTTTGTGTGTGTGTGTATATATATATATATATATATATATATATATAATATGTAATTGATTCTTATTGATATGTAAATTATTTGTATTAATTATGCTTATATTAATATACGATTGACTGTATTAATAAATAATTATTCATAATTATATTTATATTATTAATTACTATTTATACTACATGTATTAATACGTGATCTTATCTATATGAATATATAATTGATTATATTAGTATGTAAGTGTGTGATCTCGTGTGCTTATATGTGATCTTGTATGGACTAATATGAAGTATGTAATTAATGTGTGATCGTATATTTATTTACATGTCATCGATTATATATGTTTATATTAATACCGAATCATTTGTATTAATGTAAAATAGAATTATATTAATAGACGATTATCTGTATTCATATTTAGATCATGTTTATATATATATATATATATATATATATATATATATATATATATATATATATGATAATTGTAGTTGTGTTGGTATAAGATCAATTAGATGTCATAGAGATTCAATCATTAAATAGATAATATTATTTTATCTTAATCTCCTACAAAATCTTATCTAGAAACAATTATCTTTTTAACGTTGAACTTATATCGTATTTTGACCCTGTTAGAGTCCGAATTAGGAATAGATCGTGAAATATAATTTTGTATAAAATTCTCTTAGCTTTCTAACACCACCAAGAACACATAAATTGGACACTCGTAGCTCAATTTACAGCCAAAACAGTAGCGTAGGGTGCCCGACGTCCCGACACAATCTTTTTATATACCTAAGCTTTTGACCTAGACTAGTCACAAACCCCTCAGACTCATAAAATTTGCCTTCTCTCTCTTTCCAACAAGGATTCGTAAACCCTTTTCCAAGGATTCTTGGATATCAACCATGTTGTTCATCGTTCTTTGTTGTTCTTCGCGTGAGGGACGTCGCTGCTGTCACGCCTGCTTTTCGTTGTTGGTTCTCGCCTTCGTTCGTGATCTCTTGAGGCTATGATCGTGAGGTTGAGTGTTCGTGACATAGAGCGTTTGTGAGACGCGACCCTATGGACCTTTCTTCTTCATTTTCTCTTTGAGATCGTCACATCGGGTATGGAGGGAAGAGGTCAATATGAATATATAGGTTTTGGGGTAGCATAAGATGAAGGATTAACCCATAACCCTAGTTGTATGTTGTTATATGATGTATTTAATGTTAAAATCCTGATTGGCATGTTTGTATGTTGTCACATGATGTATTTGATGTTTGAATCTTGATTGGCATATTCGTATGTTCATCTATATGTGTATATCTTGTTGTATGAACATGAGATGTTGAATGATTGATTGTTGGTTATATGTGATAATCTGTTTTGATGCACCATGATATATTGTGATGATATATATTGATGATAAAATAGTATATGTTATGATGATGATGTGTTGTTAATTGGCTATATTAATCAAAGACATAAGGATGTTAGTGTTGAACCTATAACTAGAATTGGTTAACTGGTGTTCATAAAACATGAAGATATGAATTGAGGTTTAGATATTAAGATTAAGTTATAATCTTAATAAATATATGACTTGGGGTTTAGATATTAAGATTAAGTTATATCTTAATAAGATATGAACTGAGGTTTAGATATTAAGATTAAGTTATAATCTTAATAAATATATGACTTAAGGTTTAAATATTAAGATTAAGTTATAATCTTAATAACTATATGACTTAAGGTTTAAATATTAAGATTAAGTTATAATCTTAATAACTATATGACTTGAGGTTTACATATTAAGATTAAGTTATAATCTTAATAAGATATGAATTGTGGTTTAGATATTAAGATTAAGTTACAATCTTAATAATATATGACTTGTGGTTTAAATATTAAGATTAAGTTACAATCTTAATAATATATGACTTGTGGTTTAGATATTAAGATTAAGTTACAATCTTAATAAATATATGACTTGAGGTTTAAATATTAAGATTAAGTTATAATCTTAATAAAATATGAATTGAGGATTAGATAATAAGATTAAGTATAATACTTAATAAAGATAATGTTAAGTTAAGACTTAACAAAGAGAACGATTAATGAGAAGATGATGTTATGGGTAACGACGTACTGTTACCGATGTTGTTGGTTAAATCATTCTTGATGCTTATTGGTCAAGTTTGATGTTGATAAATCATCTTTGATGCTTGTTGGTCAAAGTTGATAGACATGTAATGGTGTTGATGATGGATGGTTGGACATGTGTTTGCATGTTGGTTGAACATTGCATGCATCATTGCATAGAGATGATAGCTTGGGCGGAAAGCAAACGATGAATCGCGATAGTGGAGGCCACGATGGGTGTTAACCCGGCCTTGCGGGTACATTGGGTATGGAAGTTCCAGGTGACATGGGCTAGCTACTTATTGTCGGAGTGACCTAATGAATAAGCTTGAGTACCCTGACTAACCACTATATGTTATCACGATTGGTAAGAGTGTTCGGGGATGGCCCATGGTCTGGCATATCATCCACGTTGATAACCGAACATGTACTCCTAATCGTCTTTCTAGAGTTAGTATTGATGGATCCACATGTGCATGGAGTAGTGATGTCGCATAGCATTGTACACATTCTTTAACATGATATGATATGTTTGGATGATTGTGTGTTGTATGCTCATCTTATTAACTACTTTGTTACTGTTTATATTCATATGTGTATGACTTCTTACCCCCTGCTTTTGGTTGTTCTATGCATGTACCTTGTTTTTGCAGAGGAGGGTGAGCTCGCTGTTGAGGAGTGATCCCGAGGAGATTGCTTGCTCGTAATTAGATTGTTAGTTTATGTTTTAGTTGTTATCCAATGTGTTATCGGTATTTTTGTATACCAGCTCTGATATGTGACATCGGGTTTTGGGTTTTGTTTTCTTTATGTTTTTCCACAGTTGCTAAATTATATTTTAAATGTTTTGGATCATGTGGTACTTGCTACCTTTTATGTTAAAGTTTTTATTTAACTTGCATGCTTTATTTAATTTTATCGTATGCGGGATAGTGGGTGTCACACTCACGGCCTGCCCGTGATGAGGGTCACGACTGTGATCTCCTATAAATGCAAGGTCAGAGACGATCACGGCCTAATCGTGATGGGGTTCACGGCCATGATCCCCTTGGAAGCTGGGGATAGAGCCTATCACTGCTTGGCTATGATGGTGGCCACGGCTGTGACAGGCATGGATTGTTCTATACACTTTTGCGATCATACCAGCACTAATGCACCGGATCCCATCAGAACTCCGCAGTTAAGCGTGCTTGGGCGAGAGTAGTACTAGGATAGGTGACCTCCTGGGAAGTCCTCGTGTTGCACCTCACCACCTTTTTTTCAAAAAAAGGTAAATTTCATGACAATGAAGTGCAACTCAGATGGTAAGACGCTTCACCTACATCCAAAGGGTCATGGGTTCGAGTCATATAGGGGGGAAGTGCGGAACCACTATTGATCCCTTTTAAGAGAAAAAAAAATTGTATCTTGAAAAGGAAAATGGTTTTGAAATTCAAACTTAATGCATTATGACTTCAAAACGTTTTCAAACCAAAATGAATTGAGATGTGCAAACATGGTTTTGGCTGTGATGGAAACCTCTAGGAGCTTGCATGTACTTGCTCCACATTATCCATTTATTGGTTGACTTGTGTTCACTATCACTCAATCGTTTTGAGGATTTGAGTTATGACAAAGGACTTTATACCTTTGGAACTCCTTATGTCTTTCAAATAATATTTCCCAAGGATAAGGAAATATGGTATCGATGTGCCTCAATTACAATGTTTCTAAAGATAAAAGAATTTCCTACTAACCTCACACGAGGACTAAAGAATTATCAAATAGAGCTTTTACGAAGTAAGACCGAAGTCAAGAAATGTAAGTGTGTCTTGTAGTGGAACAAGACTTCATTTCATACCATTAGTGACTTAATTCACAAAGGAACCCATAATGTTTAAGTAACAAAGAAATGTTTCTAAATACTTGATCGATAAGTTATCATGTCCTAGTAAGGAAAAAAGAATTGCTAAGGATTATAATTCCTCCTTTATAAGACACGTTGGATGGGAAGATAATGGAATAATACATGAACACCCAAATAAATGTGTACTCGATGGTAATGGTTCCTTAATAGATGAGGACTTGAATCAAGTAACTTGAACATCCTTGCGAGGCCTAGTGATAGCTAGATTCTAAGAGAATCATGATGTTATACGGTTATTAAACCATGATCACATTCGCATTTGAAGCTTGATATCATTTTGCATATGACTATCAGTTAAGGCCTTTGGGCCTAAGAGTTGAGCTTACACCTTGTGCGGGTGCGAATATAGTGGTGACGATCGATTTGACCTAGGAGACGGAGTGTGAAACTCCACATGCGGCCAGTTGGTAGCTCTCATGTGCTATGGTAAATGAAGATCCCACACCAATGCTCTCGATAGACATTGCCTTGTTCAAGATTGGTGTAGAGTGTCACTGCAAAAAGCCAGTATTCACGCGTGGTTATGAATGTTTTAGCACACTTTGCTGAATGGCTGGTGCATGCAAAGCATCTACTCCGGATCACTTTCTCTGATGATTGTTTAGCGCCATGGAGTAGGGGTCTAAGTCGCACTTGTCGCATTGATGGTCCTGGCATCATGGCATAATTCCATATGACTTAGACACGTTTATTTGAAATGCTTTATGATTGGATTAACAAGAATGTTCTTAATGATATGACGTGAACATGTGATTATATGAGTATGCTATATTCTGTTGTGTCACACTATCTTTATCTACCATATGTTGTGATTGATGAATGAGAATCTTACCTATTATTGTTATCCTTCATTTTGTTTTGCCTTCCGTTGTGAAGACGACATCGTTTAGGAAGAGAACGATGCCTTCGTACGTCTTTGTTGTAAAGCACAAATAAAAATAGGGTGTTACAACCCCATCATCCCGTTTTGAGAATATCTCAATCATGAATCTCAGATTGAATTCCTCTCTAAGTTATGGAAGTGTAATGTTCTCCTAGAAAAATAAAGAGCAAGCGAACAATCCCGTTCATCGGGATAATCATCATGAATGAAGCACACCTCTAACAAGAAGAGCAAGACATCATGTTCCAAGCGGACTACAAACTAAGAGTAATGGGCATCGTTCTAGTTCATCCTCAAATTTGGCTGTGATCGAAACTCCAAGAGTTCAAGGATGAGAGAGTAATTTGCAAAAATAAAAGTATCAAGGTTTTTCGTTGATCACGAAAAGCAAATCCTGCATCATGCATTGTCACATCAACTCATGCATAGGAAAATCAACATCATTGCATCGCATTTGTCTACCTTTAGTGGCCACAAGGCCCATAAGCTACGTCTTTGTAAGCTTTAGAAGGCACAAGGCATCATAAGCTTCATTTTGTATTCAAGCTTCAACAGGCAATCCAGCCCGTAAACTCTTTATCCTCTTATCCAAGTCTTAGCGGACAATCCACCCCGCAAGCCTTTTATCTTCGAGCTTCAACGGGCAATCCAACCCATAAGCTCTTTATCCTCTTATCCAGGTCTTAGCGGGCAATCCACCTCGCAAGCCTTTTTGTGTTTGGCTTCAACGAGCAATCCAACTTGTAAGCTTTTTATCTTCTTATCCAGGTCTTAGTGGGCAACCCACCCTACAAGCCTTTTGTTTCTGAGCTTCGACGGACAATCCAACCCATAAGTTCTTTATCCTCTTATCAAGGTCGTAGCGGGCAATCCACCCTACAAGCCTTTTGTTTTCGAGCTTCAATAAGCAATCCAGCCCGTAAACCCTTTTTTCTCTTATCCAGGTCTTGGTAGACAATCCACCCTGCAAGCCTTTTGCTTTCGAACTTCAACGGGTAATCCAACCGGTAAGCTCTTTATCCTCTTATCCAGGACTTAGCGAGTGATCCACCCCGCAAGCCTTTTTGCTTTTGAGCTTCAACGGGCAATCCAACCCATAAACTCTTTATCCTCTTATCCAGGTCTTAGCGGGCAATCCACCCCGCAAGCCTTTTGTTTTCGAACTTCAACGAGTAATCTAATCCATAAGCACTTTATCCTCTTATCCAAGTCTTAGCGGACAATCCACCTCGCAAGCCTTTTGCTTTCGAGCTTTAATGGGCAATCCAACCCATAAGCTCTTTATCCTCTTATCCAAGCCTTAGCGGGTAATCCACCCTACAATTTTTTTGTTTCCAAGCTTCAATGGGCGATCTAACTCGTAAGCTCTTCATCCTTTTATCTATGTCTTGGCAGACAATCCTCCCCACAAACCTTTTGTTTTCGAGCTTCAACGGTCAATCTAACCTGTAAGCTCTTTATCCTCTTATCCACATCTTAGGGGGTAATCCACCCCACAAGCTTCCTTTCATCATTCTTTTTCAATCATCAGCGGATACCCAACTCCGCAAGTTTCTTAATTTCCTTTTCAAGCTTCGGTGGATACCCTATTCCGCGAGCCTTCTTTTTATCTTTCTTTTTCAAGCTTTGATGGAGACATCAACTCTGCAAGCTTATCTTTTTTCTATCACTTTCATTAGACCCCTGACTCGAGTTTAATTCCTTCCTTTCGTTCTCGGACAAAATTGAAGTTCATGTCTTTACTCATCACTTACAACGATAATATGCAACCTATGGTCATGCCTATTATCTAGTAAGAAACGAGTAAAGAGAAACAGTCGTGAACACCCCATTTTGTTCGGACACTTTTATTTTATTTTGACTTTTCATGTTTTAATTCAGTTTTAAAATTTTGAACATTTATTTTCTATTTTAATTTTTGTTTTATGGTAAAAGAAAATTCTGAAAAAAGGAAAAAACAAAATTGTCGAACACCTTTTTGGGCTTACACCAGACCAACTCATTTTATTCCACCCATAAGCCATATCCATCTCAAGCCACCCTCTTCTCTGCTCACAAACCCTAGCCGTCAATCCTCTTTTGCAGTAAAATTTGAATCTAATCTCCTAGGACAAATCCCGTAAATCTTGGAAGGTGAGCGTTGTTCTTTCCATTTTCATTTCAAAATCAAAAGATTGATTGGATTTTTTTTCCGGATTTGCAAGCAAAAGAAAAGGGGCATTTTCACCAATATAAATGAGAGCAGAAGAAAAATACAAGGGGACACAGAAGAAACCAGTACACATACAGAGAGCACAATATACAGAAAAAGGGAACCTTTGTTCATTCCCAGTCACCGCGAATCGCTAGAGCCACCGATCAGGCCATCACACAGTCGCACCAGTCTCCACGTGCACAACCGCTCAGTTTGCCCACCGTCCGCACACTCAGATCGCGCAGGAGAACAACCAACCCATAGCAGCGCCGCCCTTATTCTGCCGCTAGCCCAGTCACATTCGCTCTGTTCATCGCCACTACTCTCCGCGTCTAAGACCAAATCACCGCGAGTCACCAGGTGCGGTCGTCGTTCGCCTCCCTGCACCGCGTGTTGCCGTTGTCCGCCGTCGCCGTAGTCTTCGTGAGTGATGGAATGGACCATAAGCTTCTGCTTCTAGGTCTCTCCCGTTTAGGGTGCGTTTAGGAATACAACTTATTTAAACGCTTATGCAATAAGCTCTTTTTTAAATAAGCTAAAAATAGCTTATTTTCATAAGCTTCTTTAACAAGCTTATGGAAATAAGCCCAAAATAGCTTATAGAAAGAGCATAAACTATTTTCATAAATTATTTATATAAATTTAATTCCATAAGCTATTCTCATAAGCTCTCCATAAGCTCTTTCAAACGCACCCTTAATTTAATTTAGGGTTTTGTTTTTATTTTCTTTGGGTTTTTGTTTAATTAGTTGAGTCATTTGGGCCTAGTTTAGCTAGTGGTTTGGTTTAGTAGGCTGAGTTAGTTTTGTTAGTTCATATTATTATCTTTTTTTTGAAACAAAATAAAAGTCATGCTTAAAAAAAATTGAAACTATAATAAATAAATAGAATGATTATTTTTGATTAATTTTGGGAATACTTTGGGATGGTATCAAACTCAATTTCTCATATTCGGGATCGCTCTATAAACATATGTGTTATGTTCTATCTCGTTTAGGAGTTTTCGATATTTAAAAATTAGGCGATAAAAACAAACAATAATACTAATAATCAAAAGCGCTTTTAAATAAAAAAAATCTTTTCATAAAAATTAAAATCAATCAATAAATCAATTATTTTATATTAGAATTACATGACTTTGAATTTCTCATCGCAATGGGGAATATGTATGAGTAGGATTAATCATCTTGTCAAGCCAAAACTATATTGTCCTTATTTTTGTGTTTCTTCTTTATTTTCGAGTAGCTAATTAAAATAATTGAACTTGTGTTATTTGGGGATACTCAATGGACTTGAGTGTCTTGTTCAATCCTTTAGAATTAAGGTTATCTTATAGACTTCTATTTTGTGTCGTGTTTAACCTTGTTTAGAACTTTTTAACATTTATTATTTAAAATTAAAATATAGTAGAAATAGAAAAACGTAAAACAAAATCTCATTTTTGAATTCATGCATTTTATTCCCTTTTTTTAAAATAATTGATTAAAACTAAACTAATGTTACTTTAGGATAACTCTATGAAAAGTGTCATATTCGATTCCTTAGATTTGAGATTGCCTTGAGGATTTATGTGTCATTTTCAACCTCACTTAGGGTTTCTCAATAATAAATTTTAAAATGTAAAATCAATAAAGAATTACAAATTACAAAATATTACAAAACCAAAATATAATTTTCCTATTTAATCCTCCTTCATTTTTTGGTGTAAATATTAATTACTAATCGTTTTATTTTTGTATATAATATTTGGGGTAAAATAAATAATTTAAATCTGCGCAATTAATCTAAGGTACCATTCGTAGAATGAACGATGTAGGGTGCTAAAACCTTTCCTACTTGTAACCGACTCCCGAGCTCAATCTCATTTTCTTAAAGACCAATCCTCCAAATAAAAAGATTTTTTCAAAGTTTTCCTATTTAAATAAATCTTGGTGACGTCCGGACGGGAAGGTCGCGATACATTCCAATCTCAAATTGCAAAATTTATGTATAGGTTTGCTCACTTGGACTTCAAGGACATTGATAGCTTCAAGAAGGCTCTACAACTCGATAAAACTAAGGTTGGAGGTTATTTCTTGTTCGTTGAAAAAGCAATACCTCGAGGCTCGAGGTGGTGGTCATCAATTTGGTGGAAGGGATGGAGGTGGCCGGGGCATATGGAGAGGTGGAGAAGTGGCGGCAGTTGGAGGCATTAAAGACTCCATAAACCAAGCACAAGTTATGTACTATTAGTTTTTATTTCCATTCCAGAAATATGTTGCTGTTAATTTGGATTAAATCTCCCTGTTGTGAAGAAATATATTATTGGTGCTAGATTGATTCTTGGTTTTGTGAGGTGCTCATACTCTCTTCATGCTCATAGGTTTTACCTTTTACCTTTTGTGAGGTGCGAGGCATCCTGACTTCATGCTCATAGGTACACTTCTATTTGTAGTATCATGCGACTTCATTCATATTGCTTTAGAGGCTACATATATGGATGTGTCGTGACCATCCCGAAGGGCGGTGCGGAAGAAAGATAGGATCAAAGAAGAATCTCTACCAAGGTTTATTTCAGGGAAAATATTGGAAAATTCTTTTATTTGGAAACTGATCTTTGTAATCAAAGAGATTGAGTTCGGGATTCGGTTACGAGTAAGAAATGTGTTAGCACCCTAAATCGTTCATTCTAAGAATGTTCCCTTAAGTTGATTTTGCAAAATTTTCTAATAACTTTGGAAATGTTTTTTTATCATTTTCTGAAAAATAAAACGAAAATAAACACGTGAATTCTAAAAATTTAATTTTAGTTTGACAAGATGATTGATTCTGCTTCTATATATTCCTCGGTGCGATGATAAACTCAACCATGTAGTTCTAAACAAAATGTTTGATTGGTCAATTGATTTTAATTTTTAGAAAAAATGATTTTAACGGATTTTCATTTAAACAAAGAACTAAAAATTTGTATAAAGATTTTCATTTTTTTTTATCTTTAATTTTCAAATTTTATTTTAGAAAAGATATTTTAAAAGATTTTTGGAATTCAAAACAAGAAACATATTACTTTAAGGTAATCACCTATCTAGACCCGAAAACAAATCTAACCCAAGGAGAAAAAAATATACAAAATAACCAAAATAAGGTCCAAGTTTTTCGAGAACATGTAGAGAGGACCTCTCCCTCTCTCTCTCTCTGATGTGAGCCCACTAAAGAGCTTGGACCAAAGAGCACTACAAGGACTTGGTGGACCCATGACAAGAGCTAGGGTCAAGAAAGCCCAAGAAGTCTTAAACCAAGTGGTGACAACCTTGATGGAAACAAGCCCAAGTTTAAGTCTTGATGGAGTGGAGCCCAAATTGGTTACTTGTCTTATCCATCTTGAAGACATATGATGTTGATGGGCATGAGCTTCTTCAAAGCCCATTTACTAGTTTTATTTCGAGTTGAATAAAGTGTAAAATACTTTGTGTGGATCCAATTTTGGGAGAACTTCACTTTGGTGTCCATGAAGTGTGGGCTACACTAAGTTTGTATGATGACCAAGCCCACTTCATGAGGATGCACGAAAATGGGAAGCTTCTAGGAGGGAAACCTTTGGCTTGCATGCCTAGGTAACTCCTTTAGAAGATGTGGAACCACTTTTTATTACTTACTTAAGTAGCGTAGTTATTTAGCCACTTAGTGGATGAGTAAAAGCTTTTATTACACCACTTAGTGGGATGTTCATGAATGGGGTTTTGTCATCTAGTGATGACCCTTTGTATGCATATTCTATGCAGCCCCATCCCCTATATGTATTCGAATTCTATGATGAGTAAAAGGGAACTAAGAAGTTGATTTTGGATTGAATCCAATTGTGAGGGTTTTGTCTCTCTAAGGTTCTTGATTGAACCACCCCCTTTGATCTTATCAAGAGTCCAAGACTTTTGTGGCTATCTTCATTAGGCTTATCAAATCCCCTTTGGATTTGTGGTGCCTCTCCCCCTTTCTCATCTTCATCCATTTTCTTGTTTTCTTCTTTCTTGAATTGATCACAACATGTTTTCTTAATTTTCATTGGTAGTCTCACCAAGTGTGCTTGATAATTCAACCTAAGATCATCAACAAGGCAACCCCCTAATTTGGTTGTCATCAAGTGGTATCAAAGCTCAGGTTTGGTTGAATTATTTTTGTATTTTGTTCTTCAATTTTCTTCTTGTTCTCCATCTTCAACCTTTCTTCTTTTCTATCCAAATATTACTTTGATTCTGTTTTGAAGGGAATTTTCGATGCTTTTATGTTTCTGCCCCAAAACAAGTTTGCAAGTGTTTTTCTCTTCATGGAAGTGTAAAAAAAAAAAAAGAAACAGCGCAAAAAAAAAAAAACAGAGAAAGAATAGAAAAAAAATCTTATTTGGGCAAATTGTGTTCATGACAAAGTTTCCCTTCATTCTTGTTTGTATTCTGGTGAAAGCTTTTCCTTATCTTGCTTTTCCTTTGTTCTTGATAAGCCTTGTTAAATATTATTATTTGGTTTTGGACATTTTGTGTGGATTGGAGGTTGACTCCTTTAAGAACTATAAGAGGACATTTTGAGAGGAAAAAAGCAAGAGTGCAAAATTACATATTGTGTGAAAAAGCCCAATTGAGTGGATCACAATTTTGAGTGACACATGTGAGGGAGTGTGGTGAGAAGTTTAAAATTCTTGTTATATTTAATCTTTTGTTTCAAGTGATGGCAGATGATAGCCCACCTCTTTCTCCAAGGTCCGCAATTCTCCAAGCTAGGATGACTAATCAAATCCGTACCCTTACAAGGCAAATGGAGGCAATGCAAGCAAATTATGATAGACAACTTTCCAACCTTCAAACCCGTGATGAGTCAAGTGGATATGAAAGTGAAGGAGGAAGACCTAGAGGAGGAGGACATAGAGGAAGGAGGCGTGATAGAGAGGATAGAATTGAAGGAGTCAAGATCAAAGTTCCTACCTTCCATGGGAAGAATGATCCCGAAGCCTACTTGGAGTGGGAGATGAAGATGTAGCAAGTGTTTGATTGCAACAACTACAATGAAAGGAAGAGAGTGAAGGTAGCTGCTCTTGAATTTAAAGACTATGCACTTGTTTGGTGGGATCAAATGCAAAAATAAAGAAGAAGGTATGAGGAGGAGCCAATTGAAACTTGGGCCGAAATGAAACAAATCATGACGAGAAGATTTGTGCCATCCTATTACCTAGAGATATTCACAACAAATTGCAAAGATTGACCCAAGGATCCAAGAGTGTTGATGAGTACCACAAAGAGATGGAGTTGGCCTTGATTAGGTCCAACATTCATGAAGAGAGGGAGGCTACTATGGCTCGGTTCTTACATGGATTAAATCAAGAGATTCAAGACATAGTAGAGCTCAAAACTATGTGGAGATTGAGGATTTGGTCCAACAAGCTATCAAGGTGGAATAACAATTTAAGAGGAAGAAGTCCAAATTTTCTTCTTCTTCTTCTAAGTTTTCACCTTCAAGTTGGAAGGACAAATCAAAGAAGGAGGGCACCTCAACTTCCAAGGAGGCCGTGACTAGCACACATGGAAAGAAACCTATGGAAGCCTCTTCTACACCTAGAAACCGTGATGTGAAATGCTTCAAATGTTTGGGTCATGGACATATTGCATCTCAATGCCCAATTAAAAAGGTGATGATATTGAGGAATGATGAAGTTGTAACACAATCCGAGGCCTCTAGTGAAGAAGAAAGTGAGGGAAAAATAGTACCGGAAGGAGATTTGCTCAAGGTGAGGAGACTTTTGGGAAGCCAAGTCAAAGAGCATGATGAAAGCCAAAGAGAAAATATCTTCCATACAAGGTGCATGATACAAGGGAAGGTATGTTCTTTAATTATTGATGGTGGGAGTTGTGCTAATGTTGCTAGTGCTAGAATGGTTTCTGAATTGAATCTTGTGACTAAACCACATCCACGGCCATATAAACTCCAATGGCTTAGTGAAGTTGGTGAGATGACCGTGAACAAGCAAGTTGAAGTTTGCTTCTCCATTGGAAAGTATCATGATAATGTTCTATGTGATGTGGTACCCATGGAGGCAAGTCATATGTTGCTTGGGAGGCCTTGGCAATTTGATAAAAAGGCCAACCATGATGGATATACAAACAAGTTCTCTTTATGCACCAAGACCGCAAGGTCACTCTTACACCATTGTCTCCAAGAGAAGTAAGTGAGGATCAACTTAAATTGAGAGAGAAAAAATGCAAGAGGAAAAAGAAAAAGAGAGTGAAAAAAAAAAGTGATGGCCGAAAGAATAAAGATCAAAAAGAAGAGAAAAAAAAGTGAGAAAAATAGTGAGAAGAAAGAGAGTTATTTGGCAACAAAAAATGAGGTGAAGAGGGCTTTGATTTCTAGGCAGCCCCTATACATGCTTTATTGCAAAGAATATTGTTTGAATGCTAATGCTTCTAATGAACTCTCTTTGCCTAGTGGTGTTGAAACTCTTGTGCAGGAATTTGGGGATGTGTTTCGAAAGGAAGTGCCACATGGCCTACCTCCTTTAAGGGGGATTGAACATCACATTGATCTCATTCCGGGTGCATCATTACCCAATAGGCCAGCCTATAGGAGCAACCCTCAAGAGACTAAAGAAATACAAAAGCAAGTTGAGGAGCTGATGCAAAGGGGATGGGTCAAAGAGAGTTTGAGCCCATGTACTGTACCGGTCATCCTAGTTCCCAAAAGGATGGGAGTTGGAGGATGTGCATTGATTGTAGGGCTATCAACAACATCACTATCAAGTATAGACACCCTATCCCTAGACTTGATGACTTGTTAGATGAATTGTTTGGTGCTTGCTTATTTTCTAAAATTTATTTAAAGAGTGGGTACCATCAAATTAGGATAAGGAAAGGGGATGAATGGAAAACTACTTTCAAAACGAAATATGGTTTGTATGAATGGATGGTTATGCCTTTTGGTTTAACTCATGCACCTAGTACTTTTATGAGGTTAATGAACCATGTTTTGAAGAATTTTTGGGTAAGTTTGTTGTTGTATATTTTGATGATATCTTGATATATAGCAAAAGCCTAGATGAACATCATGAACATTTGAGGGCTGTTTTGCATGTGTTAATAAAAGAGAAGTTGTATGCAAATTTTGAAAAATGCATTTTTTGTGTGGACCATGTGATCTTCCTTGGTTTTGTTGTAAATGCAAAATGGGTCCATGTTGATAAAGAGAAAATTAAGGCCATTCAAGATTGGCCAACCCCCAAAAATGTGAGTGAAGTGAGGAGCTTTCATGGCTTGGCTAGTTTCTATAGGAGGTTTGTGAGGGACTTTAGTACTTTGGCTGCACCTCTTAATGAAATTATCAAGAAAAATGTTGCTTTTAAATGGGGGGAGAAACAAGAACTTGTATTTCAAGAGCTTAAAGAAAAACTTACTCATGCATCAATATATGTGTTGCCTAATTTTGCTAAATCTCTTGAGATTGAATGTGATGCTTCTAATATTGGTGTTGGAGCTGTTTTGATGCAAGAAGGGCATCCAATTACTTATTTCAGTGAGAAATTAAGTGGTGTTGCACTTAATTATCCCACCTATGATAAGGAGTTGTATGCCTTGGTGAGGGCGTTGCAAACATGGCAACATTATCTTTTGCCCAAGGAATTTGTCATCCATAGTGAGCATGAGTCCTTGAAGTATTTGAAAGGACAAGGGAAGTTGAATAAAAGACATGCCAAGTGTGTTGAGTTTCTTGAGCAATTTCCCTATGTCATCAAGCATAAAGAGGGTAAGGCCAACATTGTGGCGGATGCACTTTCAAGGAGGTATACTTTACTTTCTACCCTTTAAACAAAATTGTTTGGACTTGAATGCATAAAGGAATTGTATGAGCATGATAAATATTTTTCCCATATCTATGCTACATGTGTGCATGCGGCTCAAAATGGTTATTTTAGACACCAAGGGTTTTTGTTTAAAGAAAAAAGATTATGTGTGACTAAAAGTTCCATAAGAGACTTACTTTTAAAAGAGGTTCATGAAGGGGGTCTAATGGGGCATTTTGGGGTCCAAAAGACATTAGATATGTTGCATGAGCATTTTCATTGGCCACACATGAAATATGATGTGCAAAAGTTTTGTGAAAAATGCATTGCTTGTAAGAAGTCTAAATCTAAAGTGATGCCTCATGGTCTTTACACTCCTTTGCCTATTCTTGATTTTCCTTGGGTTGATTTGTCAATGGATTTTGTTGTGGGACTACCTAGGACAAGGAATGGTAAGGATTCAATCTTTGTGGTTGTGGATAGGTTTTCAAAAATGGCACATTTTATACCATGCAAAAAGATTGATGATGCTTGTCATGTTGCTGAATTATTTTTTAAAGAAGTGGTAAGGCTTCATGGCCTTCCAAGAAGTATTGTTAGTGATAGGGACACAAAGTTCCTAAGTTACTTTTGGAGGACATTGTGGAGAAAACTAGGTACAAAGCTTCTTTTCTCCACTACTTGCCATCCCCAAATGGATGGGCAAACTGAGGTAGTAAACAAGACACTTTCTTCCCTTCTAAGGGCTGTAATTATACAGAACATTAAGCCTTGGGAGGAATGTTTGCCTCATGTGGAAATTTCTTATAATAGGGTTGTTCATAGTATTATCCAATTTTTTCCTTTTGAGGTTGTTTATGGATTTAACCCTTTAACTCCTCTTGATTTATTGCCATTGCCTAACTCTTCACTTTTAAAGCATAAAGATGGCAAGGCTAAGGCTGAATATGTGAGGAAGTTACATGAGCAAGTGAAGGCTCAAATTGAAAAGAGGATTGAAAGCTATGTTAGACAAGCCAACAAAGGGAGGAAAAAGGTGGTGTTTGAACCCGGAGATTGGGTTTGGGTGCACATGAGAAAAGAGAGGTTTCCTTCACAAAGGAAATCCAAGCTTTAATCAAGACGAGATGGGCCATTCCAAGTGCTTGTCAAGATCAATGATAATGCTTATAAGATAGATCTTCCGGGTGAGTATGGTGGAATTAGTGCAACTTTCAATGTGGCTGATTTATCTCTTTTTTATGTAGGTGATGAAGATTTCAATTCGAGGTCGAATTCACATAAAGAAGGAGGGGATGAATTGAGCCCACTAAGTAGCTTGGACCAAGGAGCACTACAAGGACTTGGTGGACCCATGACAAAAGCTAGGGTCAAGAAAGCCCAAGAAGTCTTAAACCAAGTGGTGACAACCTTGATGGAAACAAGCCCAAGTTTAAGTCTTGGTGGAGTAGAGCCCAAATTGGTTACTTGTCTTATCCATCTTGAAGACATATGATGTTGATGGGCATGAGCTTCTTCAAAGCCCATTTACTAGTTTTATTTCTAGTTGAATAAAGTGTAAAAAACTTTGTGTGGATCCAATTTTGGGGGAACTTCACTTTGGTGTCCATGAAGTGTGGGCTACACTAAGTTTGTATGATGACCAAGCCCACTTCATGAGGATGCACGAAAATGGAAAGCTTCTAGGAGGGAAACCTTTGGCTTGAATGCCTAGGTAACTCCTTTAGAAGATGTGGAACCACTTTTTATTACTTACTTAAGTAGGATAGTTATTTAGCCACTTAGTGGATGAGTAAAAGCTTTTATTACACCACTTAGTAGGATGTTCATGAATGGGGTTTTGTCATCTAGTGATGACCCTTTGTATGCATATTCTATGCAGCTCCATCCCCTATATGTATTCGAATTCGATGATGAGTAAAAGGGAACTAAGAAGTTGATTTTGGATTGAATCCAATTGTGTGGGTTTTGTCTCTCTAAGGTTCTTGATTGAGCCACCCCCTTTGATCTTATCAAGAATCCAAGACTTTTGTGGCGATCTTCACTAGGCTTATCAAATCCCCTTTGGATTTGTGGCGCCTCTCCCCCTTTCTCATTTTCATCCATTTTCTTGCTTTCTTCTTTCTTGAATTGATCACAACATGTTTTCTTAATTTTCATTGGTAGTCTCACCAAGTGTGCTTGATAATTCAACCTAAGATCATCAACAAGGCAACCCCCTAATTTGGTTGTCCTCTCTCTCTCTCTCTCTCTCTCTCTCTCTACGTGGAACTATAGTTAACCTATTAGCCACAATCCACACTTCCAATTGAAGCCGAAACCCAGATATTAGCGTTAGGTAATAAAATTAAGGCTACTGCTACCTATACCATCACAAATCCTCCATTCACCACTATACTTTTTAATTTGATGCGTGAACAGACGGTTTTTCCTTTCGAGTCTCACACCCCCTGCCCCTATTCACTCTGACAACTAGTTTCCAAAATACAAAAACATGCATGTATTCCAGCAATTAATTGCCGGAACAACAATTTTTTTGTATTTCGGCAACTAATTGCCGGAATAATGTTTTCATCTAATTGCCGAAATGTGTTTTCTGATGGTCAGTGTGTTCTGGCAATTGCCAAAATATCAAGAAACTGTGAAAAAAATACGAAGCATTTACAGAACTGCACGGTGGAGAAGAACAGCACGACGAAGATTGCAAGTTAGAAATTACAAAGAATAGGAGAGAAGAGGAAGTAGAGGAAGAGTGAGAATGGGTGTGGGGTGGTGTGTGAGGTGAAGGAGATGACTAAGAATGTGTGAGGGGATAAGTGAGAATGGCGGTTGTGTGTGAGGGGAGGGGTAAGGGTATTTTGAAAATAAATAAATTAAAATAAAGATGTTGTGGTGGATGGAGTAAATGAGGTGCTGCAGGTAGTACTGCCTTTAAAATTAAACTAAAGCATCAAATACACTCTTTAACAAAACAAAGTTGAAAGAATCTTCAAGAAGAAACCAAAAGGAGACCTGCATAGTGTGAACCAGAGAGAAAAGAGAGGTCGTGGTTAGCGGAGCGGAACGACGGGGTTAGATGGTGGTGGAGGCACAGCTCGCGGTGATGACTGGCCTGCATGTCTGGGACAAGGCGATTTTAGGCTACTTTCGTGGCTGGACCTGCGGCGGAACTCACAACGGTCCGGTGGAAGCTATGTAGGTGACAATGTGGTGGATCTTGTAGTGAAGGACATGAAGATGGCTTGGAGGAGGTTGGGTGTAGAGGAGGCTTGGTAGAGGAAAATGAAGAAGAAGTTGAGATTAGGTGGGGGTGAAGAGAATGGAGAACTGGGATGGAAAGTTTCTTCTGCAGTGGTTAGGGAGCTTTTTCAAACCATTGATGTTGATGAGGAGAAGGGAGAAAGAAAGTGAGGTGGGATCATTTTGAAAATTCTTTAATAGAGAAAAATGGCTTTTCTCTTAAATTTCTCCCTGAGCTTTTCATAAACAAAAAACATGGAAGAAGAGCCCCCCTTTAGAAAGCTTCAACTTACTGAAAAGAAAAGTGGTGGAATTTTTCACGTGTCAAAGTACCAGAACCCTTGTACTAGAACCAAGGATAAAGAGATCTAAATGTGTGGAAACAAAAAAAATGCAACGTAAAACAACCTTGACCCCGAA
Source organism: Ammopiptanthus mongolicus (assembly GCA_039655645.1). NCBI lineage: Eukaryota > Viridiplantae > Streptophyta > Magnoliopsida > Fabales > Fabaceae > Ammopiptanthus > Ammopiptanthus mongolicus. Next base: position 45,803,716 of record CM077348.1, on the reverse strand, counting down.
CATGATCACCATCATCCTTTTTTTATTTTCTCTTTTTCATATATTATTATCCTTAATCTATTTATTTTATCATTATTTTGAAAAAAAAAAAAAAAAGGTAATAGACCTAGCTTCTACATAGAGCTGGCAAATCAGGTCGTCGGGCCCGACCAGACCAGAGTGCATAAGCGAGCTGGGTCGGGCCAACCCGAATTTACAACAGGATGTCATTTTGTTGGCTCAACCTAGCCCCATGCCAGTCCATCAGGCTATCAGACCAAAATAACTTTAATTATAAAATAAATATAAATAAAAAAATATACATTTTTATGTAGGAATATCCGTATATAGTTGTTTGTAATGTTTGATTAAAGAGACAATATTACTTGGTAAAACTTTTGAATAATCAACCAAATGTTCTTTAAGTTATAACCTGTATTACTTGTATGGTGATAACTTGACAATTGAGATGTCATTCTGTTTTTCTTAAGTGATAACTAAGAGCTACATATCCTTTTTAATATCCAAATTTGGGACCAAGAGAAAGTTGAATTCATCACTGTAATATTCATTTTAACAAAATAAATTCAACATACACAAAATCAAAAAGTAGATAACAGATGTGGGGGTCCACATCTGATTAAAGACTGCACAGTGAGTGGGGACAGGAAGTGTTTTCACTGTGACAAGATGAGTCACTTTTCTAGAGACTGCAGACAACGAGCTCAATAGCAGCAACCCGTTGCTGGTAATCGAGGAGCAAGAGTAGGACCACAAGCAGTAGGATCGCAAGCGGCAAGACCACCGAGAGGATCCTCCTTTCTCAGAAGGATAATCCCATTAGTCCCAAGCTTATAATATTAACTATGCCTAACCGTATTATAGCGATAGTGTGGTATTCAAACAACGCAGCGGAAACAAGCGCATCTAAAACATTCAGCATACGGTAAGCAGAGATCACATCAGCGTAAAAGGGCAACATAAAGATAACTATACAGATACCATGCATAACTTAGCCCCATCAATAGGGCACTGTACGTACATATACAAACTGTATAAGAAAAAACTGGAAAAAACTGGAAATACATCAAACAGCAAAAGAAGACCCTCGCAGCTCACCAGCATAACCCGTCCCACACTCAAAAAGGTACATGAAAAGCTCTTAGCTCACAGCCTAGGATGCACTGGCAGGCTCCCACCATCAGTGGTGAGGATGGCCTGAACTACCTTGGCCCTAGCCATGAGTATGCCTATACCTCACCAAGGGCTCATACACTGACGACGAGCTGGACACAACAACCCTACGCCAACTGTAGGTCCTCATATACTGCTCGGTCCTTCGGCGCTGACCTCGATAGAAGTAGCCTGTCCTGCTGGTCGCCTGGGAAGTGCTGGCTTGACCCAGGTGTAATCCCGCTCAGGACACCTCAGCGGCAGCCACATACGTGGAAAGGGTAAGAACTGCATAACTTTAAAGGGTCCCATGATGTTCTCCCTGTGCAATGCCCCTCCTCGAAATAGTATGCTCACCAGGCCAGTGTAGACCTTCATAAAAGTAGAGCGGTCCAAGCTCCACCCCCGATCATCATGATAGATGATCTAGATCAAGCCCAACTCTGGCATCCTTGGCGCCGATGTGATGTAAGGGTGCGCCCTCAGATCCACCAGCTAGATCCTCATCTTCACTCGAACCGAGAACCAAACAGATATGCAAAAAGTAGTAGGGAGATAAGAAATACAGTGCGGGCAAAGTCAGAATAACAATAGTAATGCAGTAAACAACAACAAGTAGCATGTAGCAGATATAACAGATATAGCAGTTATTGCACTCCAACAAACGTCTCTCGAGACAACACACGCAAAAAGCATCCATCTCCATGAGTCTCACACTCAGATCAATCCTTTAGATCGAGATACTAATCCCATGCAGCATGTCGGCCGAAAACTCACAAAACTGGTTCCACACCCTAACAAGTCCAAATCGAAACATGTTCTATGTCGGAACGGAGTTAGTTTGTCCAAGAAATCGAGGCATCGCCGTGACCAATAAGAGTGCATCCCACTTCCACCGGAACCGAGGTATCTTGGTCGCCTCGGAACGTTAGCCTAGAACATAAAAAGCTCTGGGATTAGTCGGGGCAAACCGGAATGGATCGAGCGTCACGACAGGATAAGAGCTACCTCATTCGTCACTGTAAACTATTCCCAAGACCGACAACATCCCCAAGGTCACTCACTTGACCACCCCATCTACTTTCCGTACCCGCACTCAAGTACAACTAACCTTGTATGACGTTGGCAGCCCATACTGCCTGTCATACGGCCTCTCCACTTGGCAGTTGATGATATGCAACAAACATCCTCAACGGGCTTGATATTGGATCTCACGCCTAAACATTCAATCAGAAAAACATGATGCCACTGCATTCACATGGCCACAGCCTCAACGCCATGCGTCCACGAGCCATAGCTCAAACATCACAGCCACAACCTCAAGAAACCAGCATCACAGCAACGGCACCATCCACAGTATCAACTCGATAACAACACGCCACACAGCCAAACTTAACTCTACAGCATTCCGCCACCATACAACAATTACCACAACAAGATAATAGCAACAACAATAACATCAACAATAGCACATAACAACATATCACATACGCCAAGTAACATCTAGGCATTTAGACAGATAGCAACAACAGAAATCAACATCAAAACAATCATACGAAGTAGACCATCCTCAATCAACAGTTCGCTAACCTAGGGTTTCCAATACTTAACCGAGATAGCCCAAAGTAAGCTAAACATAGGGTTTAGGTAATTTATCGGGGCTCAACCACTAGTAGGGTTAGGGCTTCCCTACACATAGCAGAAAACACACTACACTGCTCTTGCCTTCCCGACGGCAGTAGTACTCTTTCTCCCCACCCGAACAACCGGCGCGAATCTTGGTACGATCACCGGTAAACCCTCCCACGCAGCAACAAACTCCAAGGACAGCTCCAAGCTCTTCCAACAGCCTTGGTTCCCAGCTCCAAACCTCGAGCAATCGCGAGCACAAACTTTGCCCTAATCACGAGCACAACACATATGCAACAGTGTTAGCCTTAGGGCAAGCTCATAGATCAAACAAGAAAAGTAAAGACTCGAAGAACCACAAAGAACACATGGTAGGGATTCGAGCTTACGTTAGCGAATCGAGAAACGGATCACTCAAAGTCGTAGAAGACTTCATTGCGATCACAATCGTGTAGTCGGAATCGCGTTTTGGTACTTCGACCGCTTCGAAACTGAGTTTTCTCACTGAAGAACTCTGTTTCTCTCTGTAAACTCTCTGGAATAGCTCTAGAGTCCCCAAATTTTCGTGGAAGAAAGGAAACTCCACCAACTTGAGCTGCTGAGAACGCTAAAGCGTGGACTATCAACACACTTGAGCGTGCCCATGCTTGAGCGTGGGGTTCCCTCCATGCTTGAGCGTTGAGCCTCATCCACTCCGCCTTCACCCTGACCTGACACGTGTAGCACACGAGTCAAAAAGCACACCAGCTGGCAAACGCACTCAGTACGTTTAAGCGTGCAACATGCCAAAGATTGAGCGTTGGCACGCTAGGGAGTGCTTCCTGCCCACGATTGAGTGTGCTGCTCAGCTGGGAAGAGCCTTCCAAACTTCTGACTTCCACAGTTTCTTGTTTAACACCTTAGGCACCTCCAACCTTATTGAAGCCTATTCCTAAGCTTCCAAATAGGTCTTAAACTAGCATATAACAATTCATACAAGCACCCAAAGCCCTAATCGAGTTTGCCAATTCAATTAGAGTTACAGAAAATTGGGATGTTACATTACCATCCCCCTTATAGAAAATTTCGTCTCCGAAATTTCCGTCGCATACCTGTGAATAGATAAGGATGGCTCTGGCGCATCTCATCTTCACGTTCCCACATTGAGTCTCCCGTCACCGTGTTCCACTCCACTCTGACAAACAGAATGTGCTTGCCGCGCAGTTCCTTGATCCTTCTATCCACGATCCGAACAGGTGAAGCATCGTACTCAAGGTTTTCTTTCAGTTGGATTGATTCGGGCTCTAGCACATGTGATGGATCAAGGTGGTACTTTCTGAGTTGAGAGACGTGAAAGACGTCATGGAGATTTGACAGATTTGGTGGTAAAGCTATCTGATAGGCTACAGGGCCGATTCGTCGAAGAATCTAAAACAGACCTATGAATGTAGGTGACAGGTTTCTGGATATAATAGCTCTGCCCACTCCAGCTTTTAGGGTAACTCTCATGAAGACATGGTCGCCCTCTTGAAAATCCAAGGGTCTTTTCCTCTTGTCGGCGTAGCTTTTCTGCCTATCTCTCGCGATCTTCATCTTCTCCCGTATCTTATGGACTTGTTCCACTATTTGCTATACCTGCTCCAGACCTAACAGCTGACTTTCTCCAGTCTCAAACCAACACAACGGACTCCAGCACTTACGTCCATACAGTGCCTCGTACGGCACCATGCCAATACTTGAATGGAAACTTTTGTTATAAGTAAACTCAAGAGGTCCTCCGATGACTGAATTGTTCGTTCAAACTGACTATTCGTTTGAGGATGATAAGCAGAACTCAAACTTAACCTAGTTCCCATTGCACTGTGCAAGCTCCTCCAAAACCTTGAGGTAAACCTTGGATCATGATTCGAAACAATACTTGAAAGTACCCCGTGCAGCCTTACAACCTCATTGATGTAAATCTAAGTTAATCGCTCCAGAGAGTAACTCTGGTTGATGGGTAGGAAGTGAGCACACTTCGTCAACCTGTCAATGATCACCCAGACTGCATCACACCTTTTCTGAGTTCTCGGCAACCCAGAAACAAAGTCAATGGCAATGCTATCCCAATTCCATTCTGGGACATCCCGCGATTGCTTTTTGTGTTCAATCTTCGCTTTTTGACACGCCAAACAGGTAAGGACATACATTGCCACCTCTTTCTTCATCCCTAGCCACCAGAACAGCTTCTTCAAATCCTGATACATCTTGGTAGCCCCCGGATGAAAACTCATCTTGCTCTCATGTGCTTCCTCCAAGATCATATTCCTAACTTCTTTGTCCGCTGGCACACAAACCTGATCACCATACCTAAGTAGACCATTAGTACCTCTTATGAATTCCGAAGTCTTATCTTCTTCTAGCAACTGATTCACGCCCTCGAGGTACTTATCCTCAACATGCTTCTTCCATAAAAGTTTCATAAAATTGCTATTTACTCTAACCATCCCCAGATTCAACTTATCCTCGACGATTTCCGCTTCCAGATTCAGATCTCTAAACGCCTCTAGAAGTTCTAGCTCCTTTACCATCATGGCAGATAAGTGTAGGGATTTCCTAATGAGCGCATGCGCTACTACATTCGCCTTACCTGGATGGTATTGCAGGTCGAATTCATAGTCCTTTATGAATTCCATCTACCATCGTTGCCTCATGTTCAACTCTCTCTTGTCGAATAGATACTTCAGATTCTTATGGTTGCTAAACACACTGAATTTAGGACCATAAAGATAGTGTCTCCATATCTTCAATGCAAATACTATCGCAGTCAATTCTAGATCATGCGTTGGGTAGTTCCGCTCATGTACTCTCAACTGCCTGGAGGCATACGCCACCACTTTCCTTTCTTGCATGAGCACACATCCCAAGCCTTGATAAGATGCATCACAGTATACATCGAATCGTCCTAAAGGATTTGGTAGCACTAACACACGTGATGTGGTCAGTCTTCTCTTCAGCTCCTGGAAACTTTGCTCGCAAGCCTCTGACCACTCAAACGTCTTCCCCTTTCTCGTTAACTGCGTCATAGGTAACGCAATTTTAGAGAATCTTTCTATGAACTGCCGATAGTAGCCCGCTTAACCAAGAAAGCCTCTCACCTCGGTTACAGACTTAGGGCTTTCCCAACTCACTACGACCTCAACTTTCGCAGGATCCACTGCGATTCCATCCTTACTGATCACATGGCCTACAAACTGAACGTCTTCTAACCAAAACTCACACTTCGACAGTTTAGCATACAACTGCCGATCCTTTAGCACTTGCAACACCGCCCTTAGGTGCTCTTGGTGTTCCCCTCTACTCGAAGAGTATACCAGGATTGAAATAGACAGATGCAAACACTAGAAGGGGAGTTGAATGGTGTTTGACAAATTTATGCGGAATTAAGAAACTTTTTCGCAAGCACAGATGGGTGAGAATAGACAAGTAAGCTAAGACAGGTCAATCAGACTAATAACTCATCTGAAGGTTTTCACAGAAAACACACAATCATGCAAGATGAAAATAGTTTGATGAACACAGTTATAAACCCCTTTGGTTAAATAATAATTAAGATAAATAATCAAACTAAAGAGTTAAGGGAAAAAGAGAGATCACTCAGCAGGTTTTATCCTGGTTCACCCCTTAACAATGAGGCTACGTCTAGTCCTTGGCAGCACCAATTTTTCTTCACTATAACTGAATCAGGTTACAGAACAGACAAGTATTATTTTCACACCTAGCTCTTTAGGATCCAGACGAGTATTATTTGCACACCTAGCCTCTCCAGGCTTAGACGAGTATTGTTTGCACACCTAGCCTCTCCAGGCTTAGACGGGTTTGTTTGAGAGAAGTTTTAAAGTAAATTACAATTTGCAAGTCTTTCACAAGCACTCAGACGAGTGTATTAAATGTGAAGTTCTAAAAGACTGCGTAATAACTTCAAATGATTGAAGAATAAATAATGAAAGAATGAAGATATAAATGCTCAGAGTAATTGCTCTTTGAATGCAGTGTTCGTTCTCTGCTTGAATCTTCAAGTCTTTTTCATTAAATAAGCTTCAAGGTTTTAAAGCCGTTAGACACAATATTTGAAAGCTTGGCCTTTTATAGATCTTCATTAAATGCAAAGAGTCATTCTCATTAGCCATTAAAGCCTTGAGAACTTCGCTTCTTCTCTCTCATCAAAATGGTGAAGACTTCTGATACACCTTTGGTCTTAGCAGGTCTTTATACTTGCTTTTTGCCATCAAAGGGAAGACTTTCCCTTTTGTTGTAAGATGCAGTTGTGTTCAGGTAAAGCTCTTTGTTGAAATTTCTTTTTAGAGACGAGACAGTTTTCATCAAATATATTCTTCAACATTAGTCACCAGACGAGTGAGTAACTTCATTAGACTGGTTGACTCTTAATAAAGAGAATGACGTCAGTTGCATAGTCTTTCAGATAGGTGAGTCTTCTTTTGATCAGACGGTTGGTTTCTTCATTGGACGGGTCGAAGGGATTTCTTCAACGCTAGTCAACAGACTGGTGAAGACTTCATTAGACGGGCGAACTTTTAATAGTTCAGACGAGTGAAATTTCTCCTAGTTCAAATGAGTGAACTTTCTCCTAGTTCAGACGAGTGAACTTTTCATTGTTCAGACAAGCGAACTTTCCATTGTTCAGACGAGTGAACTTTCCGTTGTTTACATGAGTGAACTTTTGCCTTAGATCCAGAGGGGTGATAACACGCTAAAGCTCAGTTCATATAGACACTTAATATTTTAATCTGCACACTGAGTAGACAAGTTATACACCACAAATGGGTTCAATTAAATCATTGAATAATTGTTTTAATCTCATCAAAACTATGGTAAATGCACATCAGACATTTTGGAGACTCAACAAGGATGTCATCGATGAATACGACAACAAACTTGTCAAGGGACGATTGAAAGATCCAGTTCATATAGTCCATGAACACACCTGGAGCATTAGTCACACCAAACGGCATAACCAAGTACTCATAGTGACCATACCGATTCCGACAAACAGACTTTGGCACATCCTCAGATCGATCTTAGAAAACACAGCCGCTCCTTTCTGCTGATCCATCAAATCATCTATCTGTGGTAACGGATACTTATTCTTTATCGTCACATTTTCAGCAAACGATAGTCTACGCACAGCCTCGAGCTTCTGTCCTTCTTCACAAACAGCATTGGCGCTCCCAACGAAGATGCACTAGGTCTGATGAACTCTTTGCCTAGCATCTCGTCCAACTGTTTCTTCAGTTCAATCAGCTCAACTGTAGACATCTGATACGACGCTATAGATATAGACCCAGCCCCTGATATAAGATCTATAGCAAACTCAGCCTCTCTCTCCGATGGCAGTCCGGGAACATCATCGGAAAACACCTCCAGAAACTATCGCGTGATAGGTAAAGCTCTGACACTAGGAGTCTCCTTTGCTTCTGAAGAGAACAGTACCACACATCCATCTGATCATCTATCCGTCGGAATACTCTCGTCGGTAGGCATCAATCCAGATCGCTTTGAGAAAATAAGGGTCTTCTTTGAACAGTCTAATATCACATGGTGGGCCGAAAGCCAGTCCATGCCTAGGATTACATCTATCTGTTGCATAGGCAAGCAGATAAGGTCAACAAGAAAATGACGGTTCTCTATCGTGAAAGGATACTTAAGGCATACAGACAAGGTAGTCAAAAAATCGCCAGTAGGCGTTGAAATAGGCAAATCATAGGGTAATACAGAACGGGTAACCAAAGTGATCCATACACTCTACTGATATAAAAGAATGAGTAGCCCCCGAATCAAATAAAACTGACAAAAGTTTACCAAAGACTAAGCATTTACCTTGTATCAGGTCGGGGCTTCGAGAAGCTTCAGAACCCCTCACGACAATCACTCTTCCAGTTGTCTGTGACCTACTCTGCTGACTCGCCACTGTTGATCTTGCTCCGCCATTCTAAGCTCTACCGCTCTGCTGTTGAAATTGAGCCCTTCTGCTAACTCCGGACTTGTAATCTGATGCATAGTGACCCATCCGGTTGCCGTTGAAGCACCTGATGTGCTGGGTCCTCGGGTAGTTCTTGACTAAATGCGGTCCCCCACATCGAAAACAGATCTTGATCTCCTGTTGCCCTTGACTGAAGCTGCTCCCTCCATGGTTGACATTAAACTGAGCCGAGCGATCATACGGTCTTGGCCTTTGCTGAAACTTGCCACCTCTGCCACTCTGGTTGCTCCGAACAGGCCCACCACTTTTCACTTGTTGTGGGGCAGTCCCTACTCGATCATGCCTTTTCACCACCGTGTATTTCTCTACTAACTCAGGAAAAGAACTGATACTCAGAGGTAAGATTGCTCGCTTCAAATCGGGTCTCAACCCGTCTTCAAACCTTCACCATACCCACTCTTCGTCTGGGTGGATCTGATAAAACTGTGGGAATTTGAGTAGCGTCTCGAACCTCTTCGCGTACTCACCAACCGACAGCTGTTCCTGTTTCAAACTCAGGAAATCTTCCTCCTTTTCTTGCCAGATACTTGTTGGAAAGTACTTCTCTAAGAAGCTCTCCCGGAATAGTTTCCAGGTCAAAATCCTTCCTCCGACTCCTAACAGTCTAGCCTTGGTCCTCCACCAAGCTTCCGCTGCTCCAACCAGCATGAAAGTAGCGTATGTAACTTTCCTGTCCTCCTTGTAGTGTGTGGCCATGAACACCTTCTCGATCTCTTGCAACCACATCTTTGCAGCTTCGGGGTTGTATTCTCCGTAGAAATGAGGAGGATTCCATTTCATGACCGTATTGAGACCAGTGTCCACAGTCTCATTTCCTCTCACCGCGTGCAACTGGTCCTGTCTTGCTTCCCTCTCTTCCTACCTTTGCATATATTGGGCAGTCTGCTGGGTTTGCTGCATCATTACAGTAGCCAAGTCCCTCATGGCCTGCATTGCTTCAGAGGTGTCACCAACACTTCCTATCCCTGAGCGGTCACCATTGTTATTGTTGTTGTTATCATTGCCTCCTGTCGCAGCCAGCCTTCCACCTCTTCCTCTTCCACGTGCCATCTAGCTTCCTATAAAAGGAGCTAACAACTCCAACTCATAAGACATATAATAGCACTTAACAGTTAAACATATCATATGCCTTATAAATGAAAACATTTATCACACTTCGATAACTAGCGCGTCGAATACTCTACCTGAAACCAGACTTAGTTGATACAACTCGGGTATCAACCGTTAAAGCCAGTACACTTTCTAGACTAGCAGTAATGGTTCCTGACTTCCACAGTCCTTTATAGAACCAAACTACTCTGATGCCACCAAAATGAGATGACCTTCCTTTCTCAGAAGGATAATCCTATTAGTCCCATGCTTATAATATTAACTATACCTAACCGTATTATAGAGATAGCGTGGTATTCAAATAACGTAGCGGAAACACGTGCATCTAAAACATACAACATGTGGAAAGCATAGATCATATCAGAGTAAAAGCGCAACATAAAGATAACTATACAGATACCATGCATAACTTAGCCCCATCAGTAGGGCATTGTACGTACATATATAAACTGTATAAGCAGAAACTGGAAGAAACTAGAAATACATCAAACATCAAAAGAAGACCCTCACAGCTCACCAGCATAACCCGTCCCACACTCAAAAAGGTATATGAAAAGCTCTCATCTCACAGCCTAGGAAGCACTAGCAGGCTCCCACTATCAGTGGTGAGGATGCCCTGAACTATCCTGGCCCTCGCCATGAGTACACCTATACCTCACCAAGGGCTCATACTCCGATGACGAGCTGGACACAACAACCCTACGTCGACGGTAGGTCCTCAAGTACTGCTCAGTCCTCCAACACTGACCTTGATAGACATAGCCTCTCCGGCTGGTCGCCTGCGAATATGCTGGCTCGACCCAGGTGTAGTCCCGCTCATGACGCCTCGGTGGCAGCCACATATGTGTAAAGGGTAAGGGTAAGAACCGCATAACTCTAAATGGTCCCATGATGTCCTCCCTGTGCGATGCCCCTCCTCGAAACAGATGCTCACTGGTCCAGTGTAGACAATCAAAAAAGTAGAGGGGTCCACGCGCCACCCCCGATCATCATGATAGATGATCTCGATCAAGCCCAACACTAGCATCCTCAGCGCCGATGTGATGTAAGGGTGTGCCCTCAGATCCATCAACTGGCTCCTCGTCTTCATGCGAACCGAGAACCAAACAGATATACAAAAAGCATTAGGGGGATAAGAAATATAATGCAGTCAAAATTGGAATGACAACAGTAATGCAGTAAACAAGAACATGCAGCATGTAGCAGATATAACAGATATAGCAGTTACTACACTCCAACAAACGTCTCTCGTGAAAACACATGCAATAAGCATCCATCTCCATGAGTCTCACACTCAGATCAATCCTCTAGACTGAGATACTAATCACATGCAGCATGTCGGCCGAAACTCACAAAGCTGATTCCACACCAGAACGGTTCCACACCCGAACAAGTCCACACCGAAACCGGTTCTATGTCGGAACGGAGTTAGTTTGTCCAAGAAACCGAACCGCTCGCCGTGACCAATAAGAGGTCATCCCCCTTCCACACCGGAACCGGGGTATCTCGGTCATCTCGGAATGTTACCCTGGAACATGGAAAGCTCTGGGATTAGTCGGGCAAACCGGACTGGATCGAGCGTCACGACAGGATTAGAGCTACCTCATCCGTCACTATAAACTATTCCCGAGACCGGTAACATCCCCAAGGTCACTCACTTGACTGTCCCATCTACTTTCCGTACCCGCACTCAGATACAACTAACCTCATATGATGCTGGCAGCCCAAACTACTGTCATACGGTCTCGCCACTTGGTAGCCAATGATATGCAACAAACATCCTGAACGGACTTGATATCGGATCTAACGCCTAAATACTCATTCAGAAACAAAACAATGCCACCGCATCCACACGGCCATAGCCTCGACGCCATTCGTCCACGAGCCACAACTCAAACATGACGGCCACAGCCTCAAGAAACCAACATTACAGCAATGACACCAGCCATAGTATTAACCTGATAACATTGGCACACAACCAAACTTAACTCTATGGCATTCCGCCACCGTACAACAATTACCACAACAGCATAACAGCAACAGCAATAACATCAACAATAACACATAGCAGCATATCACATACACCAAGTAGCATATAGGCATTTAGACAGATAGCAACAATAAAAATCAACATCACAGCAGTCATACAAAGCAGACCATCCTTAATCAATAGTTCGCTAACCTAGGGTTTCCAAACTTAACGGCAATATCCCAAAGTAAGCTAAACCTAGGGTTTAGGTAATTTATCGGGGCTCATCCACTAGTAGGGTTATGGCTTCCCTACACATAGCAGAAAACACACTACACTACTCTTGCCTTCCCAACGGCAGAAGTACTCTTTCTCCCCACCTGAACAACTGGCATGAATCTCGGTACAATCACCGGTAAATCCTCGCACGCAGCAACGAACTCCAAGAACAGCTCCAAGCTCCTCCAACAGTCGCGGTTCTTAACTCCAAACCTCGAGCAATCGAGAGCACAAACTTTGCCCTAATAATGAGCACAACACATATGCAATAGTATTAGCCCTAGGGCATGCTCATAGATCAAAGAAGAAAGGTAAAGAGTCGAAGAACAATGAAGAACACAAAGAACACGTGGTAGGGATTCGATCTTACCTCTGGTGAATCGAGAAATGGATCCGTCAAAGTCATAGAAGACTTCCCTGCGATCACAACCGTGTACTCGGAGCCGCGGTCTGGTATTTTGATCGCCTCGAAACTGAATTTTCTCATTCAAGAACTTTGTTTCTCTCTCTAACCTCTCTGGACAACTCTGGGGTCCCTAAATTTTCGTGGAAGAAATGAGGAAGAAAGGAAACAGCACCAACTTGAGCTACTAAGAGCGCTAAAGCGTGGACTATCAGTACGCTTAAGCATGGGGTTCCCTCCACGCTTGAGCGTGGAGCCTCATCCACTCCGCCTTCACCCTGGCCTGACACGCGTCAAAAAGCACACCAGCTGGCAAATGCACTCAGCACGTTTGAGCGTGCAACATGCCAATGCTTGAGCTTGGGCACGCTAGGGTGTGCTCCCTTCCCACGCTTGAGCGTGCTGCTCAGCTAGGAAGAGCCTTCCAAACTTCTGACTTCTACAGTTTCTTGTTTAACACCTTAGGCACCTCCAACCTTTTTCAAGCCTATTCCTAAGCTTCCAACTAGGTCTTAAACTAGCACATAACAATTCATACAAGCACCCAAAGCCCTAATCGAGTTTAACTAACTCGATTAGAGTTACAGAAAATCGGGTTGCTACAACCATAAGCTACAGGAAGGGTGTTTATCATGTGAGGGGCTGAGTCTTATCGATCCCCCGATCTCATTCAAGATATATGCTTAGTGTCGAGTAAACTTTTATCCGTGTTGTTTGACTCGGGAGCCACTCATTTATTCGTGTCTCTTGAATGCCTGAATCACTTCAAATTGCATGTGTCTTTGCTTCCATATAATTTGACTGCTTCTACCCCAACAAATGGTTTTTGGACTCCTATGTTTGTTTGCTTCAAATGTCCTATTTTTATAGAAAATAGGTCATTCCTTGTTGATCTAGTTTGTTTGCCTATGCAAAACCTAGACATTATCCTAGGTATGGATTGGCTCTCAACCAACCATATAATGTTAGATTGTGCTAGGAAGACCTTAGTATTCCCTGAGCAAACTAGTTTGATACCTGCCAATAGTGAGAATCTCAAGGATGGTGATAGATCTCATAAATATGTGATGTTGTTCTCCATGGAAGTGAAAGAAGTCCTTGAAACAAATTCTTTGCTTGCGGTAAGAGAGTTTCCGGAAGTATTTCCAGATGATGTTACGGGGTTACCACCTGAAAGGGAAATTGAGTTTGCAATAGACCTAAAACAATCTCAATAACACCATCCAAAATGTCTCCGGCAAAGTTAGAGGAGTTGAAAGAGCAACTAGATGATATGCTACAAAAAGAATTCATCAAGCCAAGTGTTTCTCTGTGGGGAGCACCTGTTCTGTTTGTTAAGAAGAAAGATGGGAGTTCAAGGTTGTGTGTCGACTACCGGTAACTGAACAAGGTGACTATCAAGAACAAGTATCCTATACGAAGGATAGATGACCCGATGGATCAATTGAAGGGAGCAGCCATTTTCTCCATCATTGACTTGAGATATGGCTATCATCATATTCGAGTTAAAAAGGAGGATATACCAAAGACGGCGTTTAGGACTCGGTATGGACATTACGAGTACCTAGTTATGCCCTTCGGCATATAGGTCTCTACATGAGTGAAAAATTACAAACTGTTAATGTAATATTCTTGATTTATCTTTATTTTCCACATGATCATCAAGAATCCCATACTAACCTCTTTATCTTCATTTGAGGCCTTCTAATTATACCCTTTAGTTTACTAAGAAAAATATCTAGAACCGCATAATCTAGGAGTAAGTATAATGGTAAGACGATGCAAAGAAATTGACATTTTCTCACATCTACCAAGCACAACTTCCTCCATCTTTTCATGATCATCAAAATGCTTGTTTTCTTTCATTTTATCCTTTATTTCACCAAGCAAGCTATTCATTTTTTCTATATCTCACCCTTTTTCAGTCCTACACCATCAAAAAATTTGATCAATAAATAAATGAAGATTTTTATTGTGAGTATATTTTCTACCTACTCCCAAAATTCTTCGCTTATAATAGTTTGTGCAACTAAAGCATCCATTTTTTTACATGCTCGTCTCCTTGCTTAACCAAATCCTATTGAGTCTCCAAAAGTCCGATAGTTTTTTTTACCCTAAGTTTTAATGAACTCAAACCTTGAAAATGATTTAATTGAACCATCTGAATATTGCTGATGATTTCATCTAAGTGTCCAGATTGCTTAATCCGATTTAAGATAGAAAATATTCCTAAGAAGAATACGCGCATAAACAGAACAATTGACAAGCGTCTGACTCCCTCTATGGAAGCAAGCGTCTAACCAGCAAGCGTTTAATGAAGCTATATGACCAATCATCAATATGAAGTTAAAAAGATCAAGCATTTGTGGAGACATCAATTAGACTAATCATAAAGTGTCTGAAAAATCCTCATGACATCCTATTAAACCTATGCACAATTCTGTTAAATTTGCATGTTCTTTCTGCAGCAAGCCTGAACATATTACGTCTATGTGCTTTCACAAGCCTGATGCTGCTTTGAACATGTTGCTACTTTGTTAAAGATGTTAATCTCAGTACAAGAATACCTTTAACGATCTCCAACCATTTAATGCTCCATCAAAATGACTATATTGCATTAATGATGTCTTAGAAGATTTGAAGAAAAGCAAGTGTTGAAGAAACAATGTCTCACAACGGATTTATTGTTGTGAGGACTATATATAAAAGACCATGAAGAATTGAAGAACATAAAGAATCAATCAGTCGAACTAACAACTCTCATTTATTGATGAAGCTATTTTGAGTTCATAACTCTTCTTTCCTTCTATCATTCATTTACTTCTCGATCATTTGTAATTATTGAGAGAAGTTATTACACATTCATACCACTCTTCATACTCTCTGAGTGTAATCTGGTTGACTTGCCCTTGTAATCTGAATTTGTTGCTTCAAAACAAACTAATTACATTGTGAAGCCTGCAGAGGCTATTAAAGAATACTTGTTGAGCCTGGAGAGGGTAGGTGTGCAGACAATACTCGACTTGTCGAGCGTGGAGAGGTTGTGTGTCCAAACAATACTCATGTTGTTGATCCTAGAGAGGCTAGGTGTGCAAAGAATACTTGCGTCTGTAACCTGATCAGTTATAGTGGAACTCTTGGTTTAGCCAAGGACTGGACGTAGCCCAAGGTTGAGGGTGAACCAGTATAATTGTTTTGTGTGATTATCTCTTCCCTTAAACTCTTAATATTGCTTTAATTGTTTATCTGTAATCTAACCAGAGGTTAATCTGTTTATATAAACAAG
The DNA here is from genome assembly GCA_039655645.1 of Ammopiptanthus mongolicus. Classification (NCBI taxonomy): domain Eukaryota; kingdom Viridiplantae; phylum Streptophyta; class Magnoliopsida; order Fabales; family Fabaceae; genus Ammopiptanthus; species Ammopiptanthus mongolicus. The sequence continues at coordinate 45,787,869 of CM077348.1, read as the reverse complement.
CCTTTGTTTTTATCAAACTAGTTTTAATCTTTGTGTTCTAAAAAACTTGTCTTGGACAAGTTGTAAAAACCTTCAAACGCATCTCAAGCGTCTGTAAGCTGCTTTCAAGCGTCTGCTTGTTCTGTCCTTGCGAAAAGAATTTTGGTGTAGCAAAAGCATTAGGTAAACACCATTCAACCCCCTTCTTGTGTTTAATTAGGTTATTTCAACAAAATGTATCAAATCAAAATCAGCGATGGAAGATGATGAAGGAAAGAAACCCAAAAAATTTGGGATGCAATGGATGTGTCTAAAATTAATGATATTCATATTTACTTTGTATAGAAGGAAGCCAAATCCATTCAATCAACCTAATGAAATTGAACTAATTCAATGTGAAATTTAGTCATAGAAATTAGTAGTCGTTTCAAGTTGTAAAAAATGAAACCATTATCAATGCAGTTTTTAAGGATTTCTAAGTATTTTTTTTTTTACTTTGAATAAGGAATTCTCACAGGCATTGTTATGTAGGGGTGACGATTTTCACCCGTGTGCGGGGTTCCCGACAGATACTGCCCCATTTGGGTCCCTATGGGCTGAGATTTTTCCCATGGAGACGGCGATGGAGGAGAAAATCCCATCTAAGACAATATGGGGAAAGGGATGGGGACTACACTCCTCGCCCCGCGGGGTCTCCATCTCCGAGAAATTTATAGAAATTTTCTTTAGACATATATATATATATATATATATAATTAAATTAATAAAAGAAACTTAAAGCAACTCAAACACAGTGACCAAATCCGCCACTCGATTAAAGTAAATCCTATCACAGATATTTTGCAAATTCTTGAAAATAGACTTGTATATCACAATCCGGAACCCTATGGCCACGACAGCGAACCTTGTCATTCCCAAATTGGCACCTATATCCACCACAAACTCATCTCTTCTCTCATTTTCTGCCTTCTCCAAAACCTCCTGAACAATGGCTGAGATGTCAGGTTTGTGAAAGGGTTTCCTTTGGAGCAACCTCACGATCTTCTTATGGGACTTGTTGGGTAGGGATCCGAAATCCAAAAGAGAGTGTATAATGGGGTATTGAACGCCTTCTACGACGCTAGTAACAATAAGGTGGAGTTGGGATTTAATGTAATCTAAAGGGGGATTGCATTGAAGGAAAGATGTGTGTTGATGATGAGGACGCTAAGGTTTGGTTTTGCACCAATTACCCTTTCGGGGTCCCCGTAGGGAGGCGGAGAACGAGGATGAGAGATAAATAATCCCCATGGTAGGGATCGGGGACAGGGATGAGGAGGAAAATAGGGGACGGGACGGGTATCGATAGGGTACTCCCCTCCCCCGCCCCGCCCCACCCTCCCCGTCCCATTGCCAACCCTATTGTTGTGAGACTAACATTTGGGTCAAAGGTGGAGGTAAGCTAAATGCATTTGTCCAAAGAGGTAGATTTGGCATTAAAATCATTAGGGATGGACTTAATTTAGTCTCAATCATTTGAGAAATGTTTTTTGAGAATAATTTTACTATACAAACAAAGTAGGAAACAAAATTAGTATTTAGTGAAATAGGAAAATGCGTTAAATACTTTTTTCTGTCATCAATTAAATACATACTTAATATTAAAAGCATCGAGCATCGTATTTTATTTATTGAGTGACATAGTAGTTAGGACGTACATATATAAATACAGAATATGAATATAACATGACACAATATAAAAGTATTAGAGAATTTTTTTGATACAATATGTGACATTACCGGTACTGCGATACGATTTAAAGTATTGGTGCTTTCTAGCATAGTAGTAGAGTCTTTAGTGTTTGATTAGATTTGTTGAGAAATGCACAAAAGTTTTGCTTATTTTAGTTGTCGACTATTTGCATATCTAATTTCACATAATCTCTCTGTTTTTTGGCTCTGCGACTCATCCATCTACATTCCACTTGATACACCCATCTCTCTGTTTTTGAGCCAGCCTCTCATCTGTCAACTGTAATGCTGCACGCCACGAGGCTGCAATACCACCCTTTAGAGATTTAGGAAAAAAAGATTATTTGTAATTTAATTTTTACACATTTATCAATAAATCTTACCAATAATAGAAAATTCGACTATCATTTGGTTGAAAATTATGGATTTTAATTGCAATGAAGTCATATGAGACGACCCCACTTACATAGGATAATCTCATTAGTCCCAAACTTATATTATTAGCTATACCTTAACCGTATTATAACGTTAGCGCGATATTCAAGAAGTGTAGCGAAAGAAAAGCGATAAACATACAAAGCGCATACAGAAAGGTAAAACAATCAGAGTAAAATACAGGTATAAGATAACTATTTACGTCACATGCATAACCTTAGCCCATCAGTAGGGCACTGTAATATTGTATACATACAAGCCAACTGTACATAGAAACTGAAAAGTATAAAAATATACATTAAAAGAAAAGAAAAAGAGCTCTCACAGCTCACTATCACTACCAACCCATCACTCAAAAGATACATGAAAAGCGCTTAGCTCACATCCTAGACACACTGGCTTTATCCCACCATCAGTGGTGCGAATGCCTGAAACTACCCTGACCCTCTCCATCAGTACACCGATAAACCACCAGCAACTCATACTCAGAAGAAGAGCTAGACACCACCACTCGACGTCTCCTGTACATCCTCAAATACTGCTCGGTCCTCCTCCGCTGACCAAGCAAGATGAACCCTCTGCGGTTGGACACATGCGAAGTCGTTAGCGCTGCCCACACGTAGTCCCTCTCGTGGTGTCTCAATTGCTGCCACGAACCCTCAGAACAACAAGTTAACTGGCCCTATGTAGACCGTCAAGAACGTCGAGGGGTCCACACACCACCCCCGATCATCGTGGTATATGATCTCTACCTCCCCTAACACCGGCATCCTCGGTGCCACTAAGATGTAGGGTTGCATCCTCGGGTCCATCGTCTAAAGTTGAAGACTCATCGCCTTCACATGAGCAACGAATGGAAACAAAACAGACAGAGAAAAGACATGGCGATAAGAATACGATATCATGCATATCAGAACGACAACAGTAGCATAACAACATTTACGGCAAGTAGCATGTACAGCAGGTATAGCAGATACGACAAATATTGCACACGACTAAACGTATCTCAAGTCAATCCATGCAACCTTCATCTATCTCTATAAATCTCTCTCTCTCTCTCTCTCAGATCAATCCTCTAGATCGGGATACTAATCTCATGCAGCATGTTGGCCGAATCTCACTACACAAAGTTTCACACCGGAACAGGAGTTAGCTCATCCAAGAAACTGAACCGTTCACTGTGACCAATAAGAGTGCATCCCCCTCCCGAGCCCGAGACAGTGGTGTCTTGGTCGCCTCGGAACGTTAGCCTGGAACATGGAAAGCTTAGGGATTTGTCGGGCAAACCGGACTGGATCGAGCATCACTACACGATAAGAGCAACCTCATCCATCACTGTAAATTATTCCCGAGATCGGCAACATCCCCAGGGTCACTCACTTGATCGCCCCTTCCGCTCTCCATACTCGCACTCAGGTGCAACTAACCTTATATGACATTGGTAGCCCATACTACCTGTCATTCGACCTCGCCACTTGGCAACTATGATATGTAGCAAATAACCTCAACGAGATGATACCAGATCCTCACCCCTAAATGCTCAACAGCAAACCAGTTTGCCACGCATCCACGAGCCACAGCTCCAGCTCAACCAGCTTAACACATCTCAACAGCAAAACCACCCACGGTATCAACTCGCGCATACAGGGCTCACAACCACTCAATAGCTTAACATAGGCAAACCGCCATAGCACAACCATAGATGCTACAACAATAACAGTAATAACAACAACATAGAAAGAATATCATATCAATGGCCAAGTAAGCATGCAGGCACATAAACAGATAGCAATTACCACAGTTATCAACACAGCAGTCATGCAACGCATTTCATCCTCGATCAACAGTTATCTAATCTAGAGTTCAAAATTAGCAGTGATAGCCAAAAGTAAACTAAACCTAGGGTTTAGGTACTTTATCGGGACTCAACCTCTAGTAGGTTAGGGCTTCCCTACACATAGCAAAAACAACAACTACACTACTCTTGCCTTCCCAACGATAGCAGTACTCTTTCTCCCCACTTGAAATGATGGCGTGAATCTCAACACAATCACCGACACCACAAGCACCTTGAGCTCGCAGCCCCACACAAAGCACAGCCTTAAGGTAGCCGCGAGCACACCTCCGAAACTCGGACAATCACGAGCACGAACTTTGCCTTAATCACGAGGACAAACATATGCAATAGTGTTAGCCCTATGTAGAAACTCGAAGAAACATGAAGAATACGTGTTAGGGATTCGAGTTTACCTTTGTCGAATCCAGAAATCGTTCGGACGAATTTGTAGGAAACTTCATCACGATCGCAACAGTGTAGTCAGAATCACGTTCCGACTCCTCGATCGAAACCAAGCTTTCTCTCTCAAGATTTTTAGTGCTTTTCTCTCGAGTTTACAGGAACACTCAAGCAATTTCGTGCAAAGTGAGGAAGATGAAGAAACTCTGCAAACTTGATCCACTATGAACGCGTGGGAAATCTGCACGCTTGAGTGTGGAGCCTCGTCCACTCCACCTTCTCTCTGGCCTGACACGTGTTGTACACGCGTCAGAACTCACACTAGTTGGCAAATGCACTCAGCATGCTTGAGCGTGCAACATGCCAATTTCCAAACGTTGGCACGCTTGAGCATGCACTCTTCCCACGCTTAAGCGTGTTGTTCAGCTGGGAAAAGCCTTCCAAACTTCTAACTTCCATAGTTTCTTGTGTTACACCTTAAGCACTTCCAACCTGATTCAAGCCTATTCCTAAGCTTCCAACTAAGCCTCAAACAAACACCAAACAATACACACAATCAATCAAAGCCCTAATCGAGATCAACCAATTCGATTAGAGTTACAGAAAATTGAGATGTTACATCATAATTTTGGGAATTTTAGCCTATTTTCTTGTAATTGAAAATAATCTTTATAATTGCAATGCAACCACACTTTAAAATCTTGATTACCCATGTTGGTTCATATTTTCCTCCACAACTTCCCCTTAAAGAGTCAAAAATTTTGTTCTAATACAAATTAGTTTGTTGATTAACAGTATCTAATTTTATTTTCACAACATACCAGGTATAACATAAAATTCAATAGAAAAGGGAAAGGATTCATATTTTGGTTTGCATCCCCTGATATTATGACAACCACAAACAACCTGCAATTGCATAATGCATTGGCTTGTATCACAATGTGACTGCGAGCATAATAGCAAATTATGGTTGCAAATTATGGTCTTTAATTGTAATGAAGTCATAATTGTAGGAATTTTAGCCTATTTTCTTGCAATTGTTCATAATTTCTGAAATCTTAATACAACCACACTTCAAATTCTTAGGTAAGCATCTAAGAATTTTAGTGACATTCTCCTTGGTAGTGTAAACTTTCCCAATGGACTTTAGATTGTTGATGATCATCTGAAAACGACCTATCATGCTCAAGATGGACTCTCCTTCGGCCATGGTGAACAATTCATATTGGCCAACCAGCATGATGATTTTTGAATATTTTACCTTGGTGGTCCCCTCATGGAGATTTGACAAAGTATCCCAGATTTGCTTTGTTGATTCACATGCATGAATCTTCTGAAATTCATCAGGACTGAGAGCACACATTAAAGCATATCTGGCTTTATGATTTTGTTCCATTCTAGCTCTTTCGGTATCAGTCCAGTCAGCTTCAGCTTTTTCTGTCCCATCAGAGTTGAGACACACATTTGGACCATTCACGATTCTGGCCCAAAGAACAGAGTTTGTACTTAAGATAAAGCCTTTGAATCTCTCCTTCCAGTACAAGTAATGGGTTCCGTTAAAAAACGGAGGTCTGGTCATGGAAGTGCCTTCCATAACAGGTTGACTCCCGCTTGGCATACCTTGTCCTACCATATCTGCTGTAGGATCTTTTCCTCTACACAGCTAATTGCTTAACCCAAAGGCTGAGCTCTGATACCAATTGAAGGAACCAGTTTGAAACACAAGAAGGGGGTTGAATTGTATTTCTTACGTTTTTAAAACTTTTTGCAAGCACATATAGATTTTCACAAAGAAGTGGACTAAAAACAGCGATGGACGCAAAGAGCGATTCCAACTTTGGACGCTTACTAAAATAAAAACAGCGTGATAAGAAAGCAATTCAATCCCAAGGAGTTAGTTAAGGAAAAAACTAAAACAAGAGTAAGGGAATGAAAGAGACACAAGGATATTATCCTGGTTCACTCTTCACCAAAGAGCTACGTCCAGTCCTCTCTTCTTGAGAGCTTTTTCCACTATAACAAAAACCCTTTGTTACAAGTATTCTACACCTCTTCAGGAAAGTATTCTACACCTCTTCAGGCACACTAAGTATTCTTTCTACACAAGCCTTTTCAGGCTCACCCAACTAGGTTTTGAAAAGAGTTTGTTCTACTAACTCACCAAGTGTGAGGGTTTGAAACTAAAGCTTAGAACTCTTGAATAATACTCTACGCAGAGAGTGATATGAAAATTAAGAACAGAGTAAGCTTTGCGAGCTTTGATATTTTTGTCTTGATTGCTTGTTGATTTGTGTGCTTGACAATTTTTCAATTCTTTGATTCAGTTGTGCATCACTTTGCTTATTGCTGCATCTTAAAGATAAGAGATATTTATAGCAGACTTGATTTGATCAACTTTAGTCTTCAATGGTTGAAGCTTCTGATCAGCAAAGTAGACTATTAGGTTTGATAACTAGAAATGGGACTGATATCTTTTCCTTATACTCGAAAGTTGCCTTTTGTCTTTCCTTTGGAGAAGGTCAAATCCCCTTTGTGTCAGGTACGGTCCGGCTTCAGCTTTCAGTGGCACGAAGATTACAAGGAATATTTGTCTAAAGGATATAAGCTTTTTACACAGAGAATAATAAATTCAAAAGCTTTACATATTTATTCGCGCTAAAACAAATAAAGCTTTATTGGAATATAAAGATTACCACACAATAGCGGGAAGAGTCTTTGGACTTATATATATATAATCCTGCACACTTAAGATAGAGCATTAGTCCATAAGAAATCTTTGTTCTTTTGAAATTAGTCCTTTGTTAACAACAAAACTTAAGGGATTAATGGACCATAACCACTTTTGGGTTTAACAATCTCCCCCTTTTTGATGATGACAAAACATACTAATTTGATTAAACAAAATTTCCTAAAGAGCTGAAAAGCTCCCCCTAAGACAAATACCCTAAGACAGATATTATAAGCATATAAAGAATGTAAGAGAGAATGCAAGCAATCCGGAAGTTATATGACTACTATGAATTTTAAGTATTGTGAACGTTCATTCTCATTCAATCAAATCAAACCATTTCTCTCCCTTTTTGTCATCAGACAAAGGAGAGAAAACCACATCATAGTCAGTTAAAAATAAATTTAAGAAGGTGGAGGTGGAGGGGGTTTAGGAAGAAAGTTCTAAAACATGGCTGCAATCTGTTGAAGCAGCACTGCATTGTTTGATTCAATGGACCTTTGGACGAACTGTTGAAATTCCGGAGGAACAGCAAAGACTGAATTTTCAGTAGTGGCCTTTGTTGCCTCAAGATTTCTCTTATCAGGAACGATACTCAGTGCCTGAGAAGGAGAAGGATCAACAGAATGGATCACCGAAAGAGGGATAGGTTGAGACCTAGAGGGGGCTGAGTCTGTAACTTTTTTGACTACCTCTTCATGCTCTTCAGAGAGAGGGTCCTCATAGACGATCTCGGTGTCCCCAGTTTCTTCGAAAACAACCGGTAGTGGTGCAGCTGGGGGTGCCTCAGAGTTAGGTGGAAGTACATCAAGGATGATCTCAACGTCATCAAACCTATCTTCTCTCCATCTAGGTTCAGGTGCTGGAAGAACATCTGTTGGATACAAAGGTATTCCAAAGATGTCGTCCATTATCAGGAAGTCAGCATCATAGATTCTGTATTGTCTTGGAAATACACGAATCTTCTGTTTTTCTTCGTCTGATAGGCCAGATGTGGACGCTTCTTGAGTGCATCTCCAAATGAAGTTCTCTCAGAAGATTCGAGCGTCTGGGTCATACCTTGTGAGAGGATCCTTCTTCCAGATGTGAGCCAGTTCCACTGAGTCGTCTCTTGGTTTAGTTCAGAAGAGAGGATCAAAAGCATTTTTGTAGGGCAGCGTCCATGTTTCAAGCCTTTTTCGTCCATCTTTGTTTTTATTTGGGTCCAGAATAGGAATTCTTGGACAAGCTCTAGGAGGAACAACTCCTACTCTTGTTTTTGAGCTTCTGCTCCAAAATTTCTTTGGTAGATTGTAACGGATCTTAGCTTCTCGTGGCATATCACATTCTTTTCTGACAGCGTAGTATGGTAGGAAGTCTCTAACATCATAATATTCTTACCAGGCTGAGGGATAGCTTGGAATGAACTTGATGTCTCGATCAAGAAAGATGTTGATCAAACCATACGTCCTTGATCTTCTTTCCTTTGTGGTTTTGTAGCCTTCCTTTTCTTCATTAGAAATTACCACGTGTCTTTTAATATTGTAGTGACACCATTGCAACGCCTTGTCCTTGATGAGATTTGGATAAATCTTCCTTGGAGGGAACTTTGTCTTCTCATGACAGACTACCAAGGGTCCATGAGCATTGTAGAGTTGAGTTGCTAGAGGACCGGTGGATGTGTAAGGAATGGAATAGTAACCATGATCAAGGGGTGGACCAGATGGGTTTTGAGGTGGGGGAGAGAGTGTTTCATATTGGTATTCTGGTGGTGGAATAGGACCTTTGGGATGTTGAGAGGTGGATGGAGGTGAGTGTTTATGAAAAAAGAACAGGGAATCTTCTTTTAACGTTAGCCCAGTTGGAGCTTTCGTTGGCAAAGGTAATTCTGGGTATGCATCTGTATTTTGTTTTTGGATAAACCATTTTGAGATAAGGTGTTCCATAGGGTTTAAAGGGACGGTCTCCCCATGGTGTAAACTAGTCTTGAGGTTCAGACGGTGAAGGAGATGATGGCCTTTATGGTGAAGGAAAGGTTTGTATGTTAGGTAAGGTGGAGGGTGAAATAGTTATGGACGGTTGAGAGTCCAAAGTCAAGTCTTCAACCTCAAGGGGTTGCTCTACAAAAGGAGTAATAACTAAACTAGATTGAGGTTCAGTATTACCTTTAGTTTTAGATCTAGTGGTCCTTGCCCTTGTTGCAGCAGGTTTAGGTTGAGAGGCTTCAAAAGCAGACTCCCTTCTAGGACTTTTGATCAACTTAGAGATAGGCTGGTCGTCCTCATCTTTCTCATCAATAGAACCTAGAACCAGCTTCCTTTTTCTTGAGGAATGGACAGAGACCATTGGACTAGCAGAAGATGTCTTAGCTTTTGGACGAGTAGGCTCTATTGAGCATCCAACAGAGACTTGTTGATTAGATGCTTCATCAGAACCTTGCGTCTGAACACCCTTCAGTTTTCCTTCTTTCTTAAACTTTTTGAGACAGTCTAGTTGCATCATCACCAAGCTTTGCCTAATGAACTCTGGTTCATGCACACGATCATTGCCATGAACACCAAAATATTTGAGTTTCTGTTCTGGAGTCAGGGATAGAAGATCGTTGTAACCCAAATGCTTTTCAAAGATTCTTGAAAGCAGAGCAGCATACAGAATGGCAGTATTCTTTTCAGACCCTTCAATAGCATACTTGAAGCAAGTGAAGAGAAGGTATGGAAGGTTGATTTGCCTTTCCAGAATCAGATAAACTAGGCAAAATTGGTGTGCCTTCGAGACAGTATCCTTCGAACCAGCTTTGTGAAGGATGGACTTATTTAGAGTCTGATGAAGAATCCTAGCCTTGTCAATCATTCTTGAGGCTATTAGTTTGTCAGATAGGTTCTTCAAGAGACATTCTTTGATGGTGTCAGAACCTCCAAGTTCTTCTTCCTATTTATCTTCACAAGTGATTCCAGATTGGGCACAACCAATGGCGATGGAAATGGTTGCTTCAGAGACAATGACTTCAGTGTTGAGAACCCTGTTTCTGATTTCCCTTGCAGAGATTGTAGGGTTTGTCTAGAACTCAAGAAACTTGACCAACCAGCAGCTTGAACATTTGGGGAAATGTCTATCCCGTTATCAGCGAAGAATTTCAAATTAAACTTGAACTCAACCAATACATCAGCAGTCTGAGCATCAAAGTTATTTACTTTACCCTTAGAAACAGCAGCGATGGAGGATGAAGATGCCATTGTTTCAGAGAAGGGGATTTTTCAGAGAGAGAGATTTTTCGCAACAGAGGTTTTCAGAAAGAAAGAGAGGTTGAAGATGAGAGTTTTATAGACTAAAAACCGTTCGTATTTTGAGAGGTTGTTCCTTTAAAGAAAGATTTTTTATAGACTAAAAATCGTTCGTATTTTCAAAGAAGAGAGAAGGTGGTGAGGCGAAGTGCATTAAATGACTAACACACGTTCCAAACTTTGAAACCGTAAAAAGCAGTTTTGAAATTTATTTAAAGTGAAACTGACTCAGTTAGGGGAATGAGAAATAAATTTTCATTCGACAAAGATTTAGTTTAATTAATGCACTAGGACGAGCAATTAATACATATTGGACTCACATGTATTGGACTAAGGCAAATATTAGACGTATGCATTGGACTCACAATTGATCAATGAAATGGATGTTTAAATATTTTCTTATGAATATGAACCTATCTTCAGCTAAAAGTTTGGTGAAGATATAAGCTAATCCTTTTTTTGAAATCCCCGCATAGAAATATGCTATTGACATAAGTAAAGCTAATGCAATGGTAGTATTTATATCATTTGTGGGTGCAACTAACTCCCCATGAGGTAACTGTATGATTTTCCAAGGCAAAAGAGCCCCTGACCAATTAGAAACAAAAATAAATAGAAACATAGTTCCAATAAAGGGAACCAACGGACTATATTCTTCTCCAATCTGAGTTTTCTGCCCATTGATGGTTAGTATCAACAAATTGAATATCAATTATTCCTTTTTGCACATAATCTCTAATGAAATGATACTTGATTTCTATATGCTTTGCTCTAGAGTGCAATATGGGATTTTTAGACAAATTAATGGCAGCAGTGTTATCACACATTATTGGGATGTTACTTACAAAAAAGTTGTAGTCTTCCAACTGATGTTTAATCCAAAGCAGTTCTGAGCAGCAACTTGCGGCAGCAATGTACTCAGCTTCAGCAGTTGATAGGGCAATCGTGCTTTGCCTTTTGCTTGACCATGAGACTAGATTGGCTCCAATGAAGTGACAACCTCCACTGATACTTTTTCTTTCTATTATGTCTCCAGCATAGTCAACATCACAGAATCCAACTAATCTGTATTCATCAAATTTCTTATATAATAGACCCAGATTAGTAGAGCCTTTGAGATATCTAAAGATTCTCTTTACTTCTGAGAGATGAGACTCTCTTGGATCAGATTGAAATCGAGTAGATAGGCAAACACTAAACATGATATCTGGTCTAGACGTAGTTAGATATAAGAGGGAACCAATCAAACCTCTATATACCTTTTGGTCTACCTTTTTATCTTTGTCATCCTTGTTCAGTACGGACGTTGGATGCATCGAGATATTCATTGGTTTGCAACCATCCAACTTGAAGCGTTTCAGAAGCTCCTTTGTGTACTTCGTCTGATGAATGTACACTTCGTCCCATGTTTGCTTTACTTGAAGTCCGAGGAAGAATCTCAATTCTCCCATCATACTCATCTCAAATTCTTTTTGCATTAGCTCAAAAAACTCTTGACAATGAGATTCATCAGTTGCACCAAATGTTATATCATCAACTTAAATTTGTGCAACAATAAAATTCTTTTTGCTTGATTTTCTAAAATGAGTTGTATCCACTTTTCTTCTTGAGAAACCATTCTCCATTAGGAATGTGTTGAGTATCTTATACCAAGCTCTAGGAGCCTGTTTGAGTCCGTATAAAGCTTTCTTAAGCTTATATAAATGCTCAGGATGGCTTTGATCTTCAAAACTAGGTGGTTGAACAACATAAACTTCTTCATTAATGAAACCATTCAAGAAAGCACTTTATACGTCCATTTGATGATGCATTATGTTATGATGTGCAGCGTATGAGAGTAAAATGAATATGGCTTTTAGTCTAGATACTGGAGCAATAGTTTCAGTATAGTCAATACCTTCCTCTTGAGAGTAGCCTTGAGCAACTAACCTTGCTTTCTTTCTTACAACTTTACCATCTTCGTCCAGCTTGTTACGATAGACCCACTTGGTTCCAATGACAGACTTATCCTTTGGCAAAGAGACCAGTTTCCAAACGTCACTATGTTGAAACTGATTGAGCTCCTCTTGCATAGCGAGGATCCAACATTTATCCATTAAGGATTCGTCCACAGACTTTGGTTCCAGTTCAGAGATGTAGGTGGAGTCATCTTTTTCTCTGAAGGTTGTCCTTGTCCGGACTCTATCATTTGGTTTGCCAGTGATTTGATCCTCAGGGTGATAAGTCCTGAATTGCCACGAATGAGGGGTGTTGACTACTTGTTGAGACGATGATGCATCCTGAGTTGCGTCTGATACATCGTCTTTGTTAAGCATTGGACGATCTTCTATATCATTCAGATTCATATATGCAAAAGAATCATCTAGCTCTAATAGTTTCTTATCAGGCTGTTTGTCATCGAACTTAACATGGATAGATTCTTCAATAACCAATATTCTAGAGTTATACACTCTAAAAGCTTTGGACATTTCAGAGTATCCTAACAATATTCCATTATCTACTTTGGCATCAAACTTATCAAGTTGATCCTTAGTGTTTAAAATAAAACATTGACATCTGGAAATAAGAGATATTGGGTTTGCGTCCTTTCCACAATTCATAAGGAGTCTTATTCAAAATTGGTCTTATGCATATTCTGTTTTGAATGTAGTAGGCAGTATTTACAGCTTCATCCCAGAAGTGTTTAGGAACAGAATTATCACTGAGCATTGACCTGGCCACCTCTTGAAGAGATCGGTTCTTTCTCTCAGCATCACCATTCTGTTATGGTGTTCTAGGGGCAGAGAAATTGTGATGAATACCGCTTTCATCATAGAACCTTTGGAAAATTTCATTTTCAAATTCACCTCCATCACTCCTAATTGAGCTTATAGATATGCCTTTTTCATTCTGGACACGCTTACAGAATATAGTAAAGACCTTGATAGACTCATCCTTGTGAGCAAGGAACTTAACCCATGTCCATCTAGTATAGTCATCTACTATGACAAACCCATATTTCTTACCATTGATAGAAGCAGTCCTTGTTGGACCAAACAAATCAAGATGCAATAGCTCTAGTGGTCTTAAAGTACTAACAATGTTCTTGGACTCAAAAGAGTTCTTAACTTGTTTTCCTTTTTGACACATGTCACAGAGAGCGTCCGGTCTATACACGATCTTTGGTAGACCTCTTACGAGGTTATGCATATTTAGTCTTGAGATTAATCTCAGAATTACATGACCAAGTCATTTGTGCCAGATCCATCGCTCATCTTCAACAGACACTAGGCATGATAAATTTTGATTTGAGAGTTCCCCCAAGTTAATCTTATAAAGATTATTTTGCCTCTTGGCAGTGAATAGGTTAGACCCATCAGGGTTCTTGACCATACATTCACCTTTATTGAAGGAAACATCAGACCCATTATCACATAATTGACTTATGCTAAGCAGGTTATGTTTTAATCCTTCAACTAGAAGAGCATTATAAATAGAGGGAAAAGGATGCTTACCAATCTTACCAATTCCAACAATCTTTCCTTTCTGGTAGCCTCCAAAGGTGACCCATCCACCAGTCTTTTCATGTAGTTCTTGGAACATATACTTTTCTCCCGTCATGTGACGTGAGCATCCATTGTCCAAGTACCAGGACTGGGGTCTTCTTTGTGTTGCTAAACAGATCTGCAACAGGGATTATCATATTCTTAGGTACCCAGACAGTCTTGGGTCCTTTTTGGTTAGTTTGTAGTCTTCGTCCATGCATATTGTTTTTCTTTTTGTGTATGCATTTCGAACAGATATGACCATTCTTTCCACATAAGTTACAATAAGTATTGGATGCATGCTGTTTGCTTTCTTTTTGCTTTCCATGAGAATGAAAAGCCTTATGATATTGATTGGTCCTTGATACTTTCTGATAAGCTTCTTGTTTCTCAGAGTCATAACCTAAGCCAGACTTATCGTGAGGTGATCTTGAATACCTCAATATCAAGTTTAGCTACTCTGAACCTCCAACAAGTTTTGATACGCTTTTGGTTAGGTCAGATACCTCTTGTTTCAGTCTGGTTACCTCGTGAGGTTCACTGGACCCAGATGTGAGTTTGTCAGTTAGACTGACATTCTCTGCTTTCAGCTTATTGTTTTCTTCAATGAGCTGCTTATTTTGCTTGTTGGTATCTTCCAACTCTTTATTCATTTTTGAAAATTTTCTTTTAAGCATAATATATTGATGATGCAATAAAGAGGAATCATTAAGAAGTTCATCATATGCTTTTTGAAGAGAATCAGAAACAGATACCTTATCTTCTTCCAATTCAACGTCTAATGAAGTGTTTGCCATCAAACAGAAGTTTGAGGCAAACGGACTCCTTGGACTGAACAGTTGTTCTAAGGTGTCCAGCTTCTCCTTAGCAGTTTGGAATTGCAAGACCATCTCCAATCTTGATTGATCAAGAGCATTGATGAGACACCAGTTGGCTCGAGCATTTAGCGAATACCGTTTGATATCCTCATTCGTCCAGTCAGCTTCAGGTTTGGACGCTGTTGATCCGTCCTCAAGAGTGATTGTTGGACGATGATCTCCATTAGTGAATATATTCCACAACTCATAATTTTGAGCTTGGATGTATATTTGAAAAACTGATTTCCAATAAGGATAGTCTGTTCCTTTGAAGACGGGTGGAACATTCCTTTCTCTTTCAGAGGTAGCTTCCTGAGTCCTTTCTTTGGGAACAACAAGTTGTTCATCATCCGAAGAGTCTTCGTTTTAGACGTTGGACCAAAGACAGAAATTAGCCTACTCATTTGTTTCTTATTCTTCTTCTTCTTTAGACGAATTGAGATCCTCCCAGGTTGCCATGAAGTTCTTTTTCTTCTTTTTGAAAAACTTCTTTTTGTCTTTTAACATGGGGCAGTCTGCTTTGAAGTGGCCTTGCTTGTTGCACTCAAAACAGATCAGTTGACTTTTGTCTTTGGACTCAGTATGGTCCTTGAAGTTTTTCTTTTGAAATGGCCTTCTTTTCATTTCATTTTCCTTTCTCCACATGTTTTGAATCTTTTTGGAGATGAAGGATAGCTCGTCATCGTCGGATATTTCATTATCAGATTGATCAGCATCATCACTGGACTCATCAGCTTTTAGAGATTTTGAGTTGTTTGACTTCTGAGCTTTCAAGGCAATCCCTTTATTTTTCATTCCCGGATTATCAAGATCAAGTTCCTATTCATGAACTTGAAGAGTTCCTACCAGATTATCCAGAGTCGAAGTAGAGATATCTTTGACCTGGGTGATTGCAGTAACAAGTGGTCTCCATTTCTTAGGCAAGCTTCTAAGAATTTTAGTGACATTCTCCTTAGTAGTGTAAACTTTCTCAAGGGACTTTAGATTGTTGAAGATCGTTTGAAAATGACCCATCATGTCCAAGATGGACTCTCCTTCGGCCATGGTGAACAATTCATATTGGCCAACCAGCATAATAATTTTTGAATCCTTTATCTTGGTGGTCCCCTCATGAAGATTTGACAAAGTATCCCAGATTTGCTTTGCTGATTCACATGCATGAATCTTCTGAAATTCATCAAGACTAAGAGCACACATTAAAGCATATCTAGCTTTATGATTTTGTTCCATTCTAGGTCTGTCAGCATCAGTCTAGTCATCTTCAGCCTTTTCTACCCCATCAGAGTTGAGACACATATTTGGACCATTCACGATTCTGGCCCAAAGAACAGATACTTAAGATAAAGCCTTTGAATCTCTTCTTCTAATACAAGTAATGGTGTCCGTTAAAAAACGGAAGTCTGGTCATGGAAGTGCCTTCCATAATAGGTTGACTCCCGCTTAGCATACCTTGTCCTGTCATATCTGCTGTAGGATCTTTTCCTCTACACTGCTAAGTGCTCAACCCAGAGGCTGAGCTTAGATACTAATTGAAAGAACTTGTTTGAAACACAAGAAGGGGGGTTGAATTGTGTTTCTTACGTTTTTAAAACTTTTCGCAAGCAGATATAGATTTCCACAAAAAAGTGGACTAAAAACAGCGACGGACGCAAAGAGTGATTCCATCTTTGGACGCTAACTAAAATAAAAACAGCGTGTAGTTAAGGAAAAAACTAAAACAAGAGTAAGGGAATGAAAGAGACACAAGGATATTTTCCTGGTTCACTCATCACCAAAGAGCTACGTCCAGTCCTCTCTTCTTGAGAGCTTTCGCCACTATAACAAAAACCCTTTGTTACAAGTATTCTATACCTCTTCAGGCACACTAAGTATTCTTTCTACACAAGCCTTTTTAGGCTCACCCAACAAGGTTTTGGAAAGAGTTTGTTCTACTAACTCACTGAGTGTGAGGGTTTGAAACTAAAGCTTAGAACTCTTGAATAATACTCTACGCAGAGAGTGATATGAAAATTAAGAGCAGAGTAAGCTTTGCGAGCTTTGATATTTTTCTCTTGATTGCTTGTTGCTTTGTGTGCTTGACAATTTTTCAATTCTTTGATTCAGTGGTGCATCACTTCGCTTCTTGCTGCATCTTCAAGATAAGAGATATTTATATCAGACTTGATTTGATCAACTTTAGTGTTCAATGGTTGGAAAAGGATCCATTCTAATTGAGCATTAAATGTGTTAGTCCGTTGCGTCTGATAACTTGTTGAAGCTTCTGATCAGCAAAGTAGACTATCACGTTTGATAGCTAGAAATGGGACTGATATCTTTTCCTTGTACTCGAAAGTTGCCTTTTGTCTTTCTTTTGGAAATGGTCAAATCCTCTTTGTGTCAGGGACAGTCCGGCTTCAGCTTTCAATGGAATGAAGATTACAAGGAATATTTGTCTAAAGGATATAAGCTTTTTACACATAGAATAATAAATTCAAAAGCTTTACATATTTATTCGCGCTAAAACAAATATAGCTTTATTGTAATATAAAGATTACCACACAATAACGGGAAGATTCTTTGGACTCAAGATTCTATAGTTAAAAACTTATTATCTTCTATACTGAGCGAGAGCTAATCTAGTTTGGAGTTTGACCAAGTGAAAGTCTTTGGACTTATATATATATATATATTATCTTGCACACTTAAGATAGAGCGTTAGTCCATAAGAAATCTTTGTTCTTTTGAAATTAGTCTTTTGTTAACAACAAAACTTAAGGGATTAATGGACCATAATCACTTTGGGTTTAACAATCTCCCCCTTTTTGATGATGACAAAACATACTAATATGATTAAACAAAATTTCCTAAAGAGCTGAAAAGCTCCCCCTAAGACAAATACCCTAAGACAGATGTTATAAGCATATAAAGCATGTAAGAGAGAATGCAAGCAATCAGGAAGTTATACGACTACTATGAATTTTAAGTCCTGTGAATGTTCATTCTCATTCAATCAAATCAAACCATTTCTCTCCCTTTTTGTCATCAGACAAAGGAGAGAAAACCACATCATAGTCAGTTAAAAATAAATTTAAGAAGGTTGAGGTGGAGGGGGTTTAGGAAGAAAGTTCTGAAACATGGCTGCAATCTGTTGAAGCAGCACTGCACTGTTTGCTTCAATGGACCTTTGGACGAACTCTTGAAATTCCGGAGGAACAGCAAAGACTGAATTTTCAGTAGTGGCCTTTGTTGCCTCAAGATTACTCTTATCAGGAACGATACTCAGTGCCTGAGAAGGAGAAGGATCAACAGAATGGATCACCGAAAGAGGGATAGGTTGAGACCTAGAGGGAGCGAGTCTGTAACTCTTTCAGCTACCTCTTCATGCTCTTCAGAGAGAGGGTCCTCATAGACATTCTCGGTGTCCCCAGTTTCTTCGAAAACAACCGGTAATGGTGCAGTTGGGGGTGCCTCAGAGTTAGGTGGAAGTACATCAAGGATGATCTCAACGTCATCAAACCTATCTTCTCTCCATCAAGGTTCAGGTGCTGGAAGAACATCTGTTGGATACAAAGGTATTCCAAAGATGTCGTCCATTATCAGGAAGTCAACATCAGAGATTCTGTATTGTCTTGGAAATACACGAATCTTCTGTTTTTCTTCATCTGATAGACCAGATGTAGACGCTTCCTGAGCGCATCTCCAAATGAAGTTCTCCCAGTAGATTCGAGCGTCTGGGTCATACCTTGTGAGAGGATCTTTCTTCCAGATGTGAGCCAGTTCCACTAAGTCGTCTCTTGGTTTAGTCCAGAAGAGAGGATCAAAAGCATTTTTGTAGGGCAGCGTCCATGTTTAAAGCCTTTTTCATCCATCTTTGTTTTTATTTGGGTCCAGAATAGGAATTCTTGGACAAGCTCTACGAGGAACAACTCCTACTCTTGTTTTTGAGCTTCTGCTCCAAAATTTCTTTGGCAAATTGTAATGGATCTTAGCTTCTCGTGACATATCACATTCTTTTCTGACAACGTAGTATGGTAGGAAGTCTCTAACATCATAATATTCTTACCAGGCTGAGGGATAGCTTGGAATGAACTTGATGTCTCGATCAAGAAAGATGTTGGTCAAACCATACGTTCTTGATCTTCTTTCCTCTGTGGTTTTGCAGCCTTCCTTTTCTTCATTAGAAATTACCACATGTTTTTTCATATTGTAGTGGCACCATTGCAATGCCTTGTCCTTGATGAGATTTGGATAGATCTTCCTTGGAGGGAACTTTTTCTTCTCAAGACAGGCTACCAAGGGTCCATGAGCATTGTAGAGTTGAGTTGCTAGAGGACCGGTGGGTGTGTAAGGAATGGAATAGTAACCATGTTCAAGGGGTGGACCAGATGGGTTTTGAGGTGGAGGAGAGAGTGTTTCATATTGGTATTCTGGTGGTGGAATAGGACCTTGGGGATTTTGAGAGGTGGATGGAGGTGAGTGTTTATGAAAAAGAACAGGGAATCTTCTTTAAACGTCAGCCCAGTTGGAGCTTTCGTTGGCAAAGGTAATTCTGGGTATGCGTTTGTATTTTCTTTTTGGGTAAAGCATTTTGGGATAAGGTGTTCCATAGGAATTAAAGGGACGGTCTCCTTATGGTGTAAACCAGTCTTGAGGTTCAGACGGTGAGGGAGATGATGGCCTTTGTGGTGAGGAAAGGTTTGTATGTTAGGTAAGGTGGAGGGTGAAACAGTTATGGACGGTTGAGAGTCCAAAGTCAAGTCTTCAACCTCAAGGGGTTGCTCTATAAAAGGAGTAATAACTGAACTAGATTGAGGTTCAGTATTACCTTTAGTTTTAGATCTAGTGGTCCTTGCCGTTGTTGCAGCAGGTTTAGGTCGAGAGGCTTCAAAAGCAGATTCCCTTCTAGGACTTTTAATCACCTAAAAGATAGGCTAGTCGTCCTCATCTTTCTCATCAACAGAAGCTAGAATCAGCTTCCTTTTTCTTGAGGGTTGGACAGAGATCGTTGGACGAGCAGAAGATGTCTTAGCTTTTGGACGACCAGGCTCTATTGAGCGTCCAACAGAGACTTGTTGATTAGACACTTCATCAGAACCTTGTGTCTGAACACCTTTCAGTTTTCCTTCTTTCTTGGACTTTTTGACACAATCCAGTTGCATCATCTCCAAGCTTTGCCTAATGAACTCTGGTTGATGCACACGATCAATGCCACGAACACCAAAATATTTGAGTTTCTGTTCTGGAGTCAGGGACAGAAGATCGTTGTAAGCCAAATGCTTTTCAAAGATTCTTGACAGCAGAGCAGCATACAGAATGGCGGTATTCTTTCCAGACCCTTCAATAGCATACTTGAAGCAATTGAAGAGAACGTATGGAAGGTTGATTTGCCTTCGAGACATTATCCTTCGAACCAGCTTTGTGAAGGATGGACTTATTTAGAATCTGATGAAGAATCCTAGCCTTGTCAATCAATCTTGAGGCTATTAGTTTGTCAGATAGGTTCTTTAAGAAACATTCTTTGATGGTGTCAGAACCACCAAGTTCTTCTTCCCATTTATCTTCACAAGTGATTCCAGATTGGGCACAACCAATGGCGATGGAAATTGTTCCTTAAGAGACAATGACTTCAGTGTTGAGAACCTTGTTTCTGATTTCCCTTGCAGAGATTGTAGGGTTTGTCTAGAACTCCCTTACAAGAACTGGGTAAATGATTGGAGAACCTTTGAAGAAACTTGACCAGCCAGCAGCTTGAACATTTGGGGAAATGTCTATCCCGTTATCAGCGAAGAATTTCATATTAAACTTGAACTCAACTAATACATCAGCAGTCTGAGCATCAAAGTTCTTTCCTTTACCCTTAGAAACAGCAGCAATGGAGGATGAATATGCATTGTTTCAGAGAAGGGGATTTTTCAGAGAGAGAGATTTTTCGCAACAGAGGTTTTCAGAAAGAAAGAGAGGTTGAAGATGAGAGGTTTATAGACTAAAAACCGTTCGTATTTTGAGAGGTTTTTCCTTTAAAGAAAGAGTTTTCATAGACTAAAAATAGTTCGTATTTTCAAAGAAGAGAGAAGGTGGTGAGGCGAAGTGCATTAAATGACTGACACACATTCCAAACTTTGAAACCGTAAAAAGCAGTTTCGAAATTTATTTAAAACGAAACTGACTCAGTTAGGGGAATGAGAAATAAATTTTCATTCGACAAAGATTTAGTTTAATTAATGCATTGGACAAGCAATCAATACATATTGGACTCACATGTATTGGACTAAGGCAAATATTGGACGTATGCATTGGACTCACAATTGATCAATGAAATGGATGTTTAAATATTTTCTTATGAATGTGAACCTATCTTCAGCTAAAGGTTTGGTGAAGATATAAGCTAATCTTTTTTTTGAAATCCCCACATAGAAATATGCTATTGACGTAAGTAAAGCTAATGCAATGGTAGTATTTATATCATTTGTGGGTGCAACTAACTCTCCATGAGGTAACTATATGATTTTCCAAGGCAAAAGAGCCCCTGACCAATTAGAAACAAAAATAAATAGACACATAGTTCCAATAAAGGGAACCAACGGACTATATTCTTCTCCAATCTGAGTTTTCTGCCCATTGATGGTCAATATCAACAAATTGAATATCAATTATTCCTTTTTGCGCATAATCTCTAATGAAATGATACTTGATTTCTATATGCTTTTCTCTAGAGTGCAATATGGGACTTTTAGACAAATTAATGGCAGCAGTGTTATCACACATTATTAGAATGTTACTTACAAAAACGTTGTAGTCTTCCAACTGATGTTTAATCCAAAGCAGTTGTGAGCAGCAACTTGCGGCAGCAATGTACTCAGCTTCAGCAGTTGATAGGGCAATCGTGCTTTGCCTTTTGCTTGACCATGAGACTAGATTGGCTCCAATGAAGTGACAACCTCCACTGGTACTTTTGCTTTCTATTATGTCTCCAGCATAGTCAGCATCATAGAATCCAACTAATCTGTATTCATCAAATTTCTTATACAATAGACCCAGATTAGTTGAGCCTTTGCGATATCTAAAGATTCTCTTTACTGCTGAGAGATGAACTCTCTTGGATCAGATTGAAATCGAGCAGATAGGCAAACACTAAACACGATTTCTGATCTAGACGTAGTTAGATATAGGAGGGAACCAATCATACCTCTATATACATTTTGGTCTACCTTTTTATCTTTGTCATCCTTGTTTAGTATGGACGTTGGATGCATTGGGGTATTCATTCGTTTGCAATCATCCAACTTGAAGAGTTTCAGAAGCTCCTTTGTGCACTACATCTGATGAATGTACACTCCGTCCCGTGTTTGCTTTACTTGAAGTCCGAGAAAGAATCTCAATTCTCCCATCATACTCATCTCAAATTATTTTTGCATTAGCTCAAAAAACTCTTGACAAAGAGATTCATCAGTTGCACCAAGAACAATAAAATTCTTTTTGCTTGATTTTCTAGAAAGAGTTGTATCCACTTTTCTTCTTGAGAAACCATTCTCCATTAGGACTGTGTTGAGTCTCTTATACCAAGATGTAGGAGCTTGTTTGAGTTCGTATAAAGCTTTCTTAAGCTTATACACATGCTCAGGATGGTTTTGATCTTCAAAACTAGGTTATTGAACAACATAAACTTGTTCATTAATGAAACCATTCAAGAAAGCACTTTTTACGTCCATTTGGTAAAGCATGATGTTATGATGTGCCGCGTATGAGAGTAAAATGCGTATGGCTTCTAGTCTAGCTACTGGAGCAATAGTTTCAGTATAGTCAACACCTTCCTCTTGAGAGTAGCCTTGAGCAACTAACCTTGCTTTCTTTCTTACAACTTTACCATCTTCGTCCAGCTTGTTATGATAGACCCACTTGGTTCCAATGACATACTTATCCTTTGGCAGAGAGACCAGTTTCCAAATGTTACTACGTTGAAAATGATTGAGCTCCTCTTGCATAGCGAGGATCCAACATTTATCCATTTCGAATTTGTCCACAAGCTTTGGTTCCAGTTCAGAGATGAAGGTTGAGTCATCTTTTTCTCTAAAGGTTGACCTTGTCCGGACTCTATCATTTGATTTGCCAATGATTTGATCCTCGGGGTGATAAGTCCTGAATTGGCACGAATGAGGGGTGTTGACTACTTGCTGAGACAATGATGCGTCCTGAGTTGCATCTAATACTTCGTCTTTGTTAAGCGTTGGACGATCTTCTATATCATTCAGATTCATATCTGCAAAAGAATCATCTAGCTCTAATAGTCTCTTATCAGGCTGTTTGTCATCGAACTTAACACGGATGGATTCTTCAACAACCAATGTTTGAGAGTTATACACTCTAAAAGCTTTGGACGCTTCAAAGTATCCTAACAATATTCTATTATCTACTTTGGCATCAAACTTATCAAGTTGATCCTTAGTGTTTAAAATAAAACAATGACATCTGAAGGGGTGTAAATAAGAGATGTTGGGTTTGCATCCTTTTCACAATTCATAAAGAGTCTTATTCAAGATTGGTCTTATGTATATTCTCTTTTGAATGTAGTAGGCAGTATTTACAGCTTCAGCCCAGAAGTGTTTAGGAATAGAATTATCACTGAGCATTGACCTGGCCACCTCTTAAAGAGATCGGTTCTTTCTCTCAACAACACCATTCTGTTGTGGTGTTCTAGGGGCAGAGAAATTGTGATGAATACAGCTTTCATCACAGAACTTTTGGAAAAGCTCATTTTCAAATTCACCTCCATCATTCCTGATTGAGCTTAAAGATATGCCTTTTTCATTCTGGACATGCTTACAGAATATAGTAAAGACCTTGATAGACTCATCCTTGTGAGCAAGGAACTTAACCCATGTCCATCTAGTATAGTCGTCTACTATGACAAGCCCATATTTCTTACCATTGATAGAAGCAGTCCTTGTTGGACCAAACAAATCAAGATGCAATAGCTCTAGTGATCTTGAAGTACTAACAATTTTCTTGGACTCAAAAGAGTTCTTAACTTGTTTTCCTTTTTGACACGTGTCACAGAGAGTGTCCGATCTATACCCGATCTTTGGTAGACCTCTTACGAGGTTATGCTTATTTAGTCTTGAGATTAATCTCAGACTTACATGACCAAGTCTTTTGTGCTAGATTCATTGCTCATCTTCAACAGACACTAGGCATGATACATTTTGATTTGAGGGTTCCCCCAAGTTAATCTTATAAAGATTATTTTGCCTCTTGGCAGTGAATAAGATGGACCCTGCAATACTCTTTCCCGAGTGTCACATTTATGAACGTTTATAAGGCCGAAAATATTATTTAATGCGGAAAATACGATTTTCTTTTTTTTTCTTTTCACTAAGATGTAATGGGATTAGTAAAGGTAAATAATACTAATAAACGAACTTAGGTTCGTCATGCATTTCTAGAACATACTGTATAATAAACACAGAACAGAAACAGAAATAGAAACGTCAACATTACTGTATACAGACATAAGTCTAATGTATAACTAACATAAGTCTAATGTATAACTGACATAAGTACTAGGAGTCGTAGCTTCCAAAAGGTACTACAAATCTGACATAGTCTGGCCGACAACAAAATTAAAACAGCAAAAAGAGTCCGCCTTTGGGCTCAAGGAGACTACTGAACTGAACCATCATCATGTCCATCTGTTCAAGCAGCAACAGCAAGTACCAGCAGAAAACATACAGATATGGGTGAGATTCCTGTTCATCAACACTACAAAACAATAGTAGTAAAAACGGGACGACTCACCGGGTAACAGCGTACCCAACATGTTTACAAGAATTCTCAATATCAAACATATTAAGTAGTTGACAGCATAAAATCATGTTAAGCAGTTAACAGCATAATATAAGGCACTCTTAAACAGTAAAACGACGTATAACAGTAAATGTAAACATCAATAGCCATGCAATGCAATGTAATGTATATGACTCAATGTCAATGTCTCTGGGTACAACTCTGACCCCTACTCCATGGAGCTAAGAAAACATTCAGAGAGAGTGAATGGGAGGACATGTTCCGATTTCTGCCAGCCATGAGCAAGATGCTACAACTTCGTAACGTGCATGTATCTGGCTTTACGGAAACACTTTTGACCAAACATGAAAAGTACGGCATCCAGTAGAGGATATCAGTGTATTGCACGGATTCGCCACGACACAGAAGAGCTACCAACTGGTCACATGTAAGCCCTTCCAACCTCGATACCTCCAAAAAGACCATTAAAGATTGTCACCGTAAGATTCGCACCCATCAAGGTGTAAGCTCAACTCCTAGGCTCAAGGCCTTACAACTATGCAAATGAAATGATAATGCTTACACAAAGTAGATGCGATCAAGCAATGTCTATCCCCCGGATAAATCTCGAAGTCTACTAAGGTTCTCTTCCTTAGGAACTATACGCATCTTTTGAAAAACAAAACCTTTATCCACAGAATAAATCTCATGATCCCTCCGGGATCGAGTCATCACAAGACTGAAACAATTGAACGACTGATCGGGGTCCGAATCACCGGTCCGTCGTCGAACTACTATTTCAAAACCCAAAACGTTTCATGTTTGTGTTTATGTCTTATGAAGTCATTGATGTACTAAGTCATCAATGGTATAGTATATGGTCTTGTTTCACCACATATTATACTTAATTATCTCTTGTCTTCAACTCTAAGTCAATTACTTAATTGAGGTTTTTAATGCATAAAACTTTACAGTTTGAGTTGAAAAACACTCTTGTAAACCAAAACAACTTCTCAATTGAAAACTCATTTGATTTGAAACATCTTTTGAACCACTTACTCTATTTCTAGCACTTCCTGAAAACAGGAAATTCACTTAGCGGAGTTAAATTCGCTTAGCGAAAATGAGGCAGTAATACCTCTTTGAAAACTCCCCTGTATAGCTGGGCGAGAAATGGTTCGCTCAGCGAAATTCGCTTCATTCGCTTAGCGAAGATTATTTCGCTTAGCGAAAAGGAGGCAGTGATGCCTTACTTGTATTTTCTCTGTTTTCGCTCAGCGCAATTACATTCGCTTAGCGAAAATTGCCTTGAAACAAGACATTAACCTTGTTAAAGAAAAGCCTTATGGAACTACATTGATTCTCATGAAACTTTTCATTAATCCAATTTTAAGTTACTTGATTAACTAGATGAACTAAGGATAAGGTATAAAACATGTCTCACTTTGGTGAAAACACTTTGAGATTGAAACTTTGTTTGATCTTTGGATCAAAATCATTTATGGTTTTTGTTTAAGGCATAAGCCACTAAAAACATTTTTTCTTACATCAAAACTTAAATTATTCAAGAACTACCCATTACCCTCCTTTTCTCAAGGTCATGGCTAAAAGCCAAATAGGAACCAATGTGAAGTTTTACTTCATCAACTAATCAAATTATGGCTCACAAAACTTACACAATTATGATCAACACAATAACACACAACATTGCATCATAATTAAGCACCTAAGCACAAAAGTCCATACTTAAGCACATAAGTACAAAAGTCCATACTTGATCTAGTAATCAAGGTAGGTTTTACATCATGCAAGAAATCATTTTCTCACCTAGACAACATCATCATAAAACACATGATAAGGCATACAAGCATAACTACAAATATCACACATTGTTCTCCAAAAGCACTTAACACAACTTAACCATTAAAAGTGAACCCAAACTAAAGGGTTTCACCCACACATACTTAAACAACCATCTTCACTACCACCATCTTGGTGTGAATGAGGTTCACCCCCCATACCTGTTGATGAGCAGATTCCCAGATCAAAGTCGGTTGATCGATTTGTGGACCTCCTAATAATCGTCAACAACTACAACAACATAACAATCAAACATTAAACAACAATCAAAGCCAATCTCAACTATTCTAACAAAGAGGATTTCGGCCACCCTAGGTTAAAAAGGTTAGGAGGGTTTCCCATTTCTTGGATTCAAAGGCATAGGAAAGCTAAGGATGAAATCAAGTGTTAGAAATCATAAATTGATGAAAACACTATTCATCATCATCAAATAGGGTTCGGCCATAAAGGGGATTTTGGGCTATGATGGGAGTTGAATCATAAGCTCTTGGGTTTAGGTAGAGAATGATGATGTGAGTTCAAAGAACTTGGTCTTACCTCATTTTTCTACAATTTCCGATAGATTTTCAAAGTTTTGGATCTAAGAAATTCTTTTCATGAAAATGAAGATTGATCTTGAAATAAAGGAAGATTCAAGAAGCTAAGAGATCATAGAAGCGATCTTACCTTGAAATGAAGGAAGATTGCTCAAGGAATCAAGTGATTCCCCAAGCTTTTCAAGGATGAAAATGGAGTTTTCTCTCAAGAACAACTATGCGAAAATGAGGGAGTGAGGGGCTGAGTTCAGCCTCTTAAAAGCTCATTTAAGGGTAAAAAGGTCATTTGGCAAAAGGGTAAAATGGTAAAAGTGTAAAAGACTAAGGTTAGGGGCATTTTGGTCATTTTGCGTCCAGATATTTCCGAACGTCATGACGACTCTGGCATACTCTCCCAAGTGTCCTAGGATGATGTGATATCAAGATTATCTGTTGGCGAGTCTTGGTAAATCCATATGTGGCTCCGTCCGTCACCCGATTGAGGATTCCGCTCGAACGAAGGTCAAGAAGTTATTTTTCTGAAATTTTTGCGAAATTTAACCAAAATGTAGATAATCGAATTCTAAGACTTACTGTCTCATTCACGGGTCCATCTAAGGTCTTCTGAGCAGTAAAATCATACTGTCAGTGTAAAAACGCAGACCGGACTCCGTTAGAATTTTCGACTCAAAACTTAATCGTAGCTTCCTACAATATCGTCAAGCATGACTATGGTCTCGGAATATTTCATTTCTATTCCTAAGACCTCGAATAAAATAAAGACATTAAAATACTGAAAAATTAGAAAACGTGAAAATCGGGGCGTTACAGACCCATCACGGTTCTTGACCATACATTCACCTTTATTGAAGGAAACATCAGACCCACTATCACATAATTGACTTATGCTAAGCAAGTTATGTTTTAATCCTTCAACTAGAAGAACGTTATAAATAGAGGGAAAAGGATGCTTACCAATCTTACAAATTCCAACAATCTTTCCTTTCTGGTAGCCTCCAAAGGTGACCCATCCACCAGTCTTTTCATGTAGTTCTTGGAACATACACTTTTCTCCGTCATGTGACGTGAGCATCCACTGTCCAAGTACCAAGAATGGGGTCTTCTTTGTGTTGCTAAACAGATCTGTAACAGGGATTATCATATTCTTAGGTACCCTGATAGACTTGGGTCCTTTTTGGTTAGTTTGTGGTCTTCGTCCATGCATATTGTTTTTCTTTTTGTGTATGCATTTCGAAAAGATATGACCATTCTTTCCACATAGGTTGCAATAAGTATTGGATGCATGTTGTTTGCTTTCTTTTTGCTTTCCATCAGATTGAAAAGCCTTATGATATTGATTGGTCCTTGATACTTTCTGATAAGCTTCTTGTTTCTCAGAGTCATAGCCTAAGCCAGACTTATTGTGAGGTGATCTTGAATACCTCAATATCAAGTTTAGCTACTCTGAACCTCCAACAAGTTTTGATACGCTTTTGGTTAGGTCAGATACCTCTTGTTTCAGTCTGGTTACCTCGTGAGGTTCACTGGACCCAGATGTGAGTTTGTCAGTTAGATTGACATTCTCAGCTTTCAGCTTATTGTTTTCTTCAATGAGTGCTTATTTTGCTTATTGGTATCTTCCAACTCTTTATTCATTTTTGAAAATTTTCTTTTAAGCATAATATATTGATGATGCAATAAAGAGGAATCATTAAGCAGTTCATCATATGCTTCTTGAAGAGAATCAGAAACAGATACCTTATCTTCTTCTGATTCAACGTCTAATGAAGTGTTGGCCATCAGACAGAAGTTTGAGGCAAACGGACTCCTTGGACTGAACAGTTGTTCTAAGGTGTCCAGCTTCCCCTTAGCAGTTTGGAATTGCAAGATCATCTCCAATCTTGATTGATCAAGAGCATTGATGAGACACCAGTTGGCTAGAGCATTTAGCAAATACCGTCTGATATCCTCATTTGTCCAATCAGCTTCAGGTTTGGACGCTGTTGATCCGTCCTCAAAAGTGATTGTTGGACGATGATCTCCTTTAGTGAATATATTCCACAACTCATAATTTTGAGCTTGGATGTATATTTGAAAAACTGATTTCCAATAAGGATAGTCTGTTCCTTTGAAGACGGGTGGAAAATTCCATCCTCTTTCAGAGGTAGCTTCCTGAGTTCTTTCTTCGGAAACATCAAGTTGTTCATCATCTGAAGAGTCTTCGTTTTCGACGTTAGACCAAAGACAGAAATTAGCCTACTCATTTGTTTCTTCTTCTTTTCTTCTTCTTCAGATGAATTGAGATCCTCCCAGGTTGCCATGAAGTTCTTTTTCTTCTTTTTGAAAAACTTCTTTTTGTCTTTTAACATGGGGCAGTCTGCTTTGAAGTGGCCTGGCTTGGTGCACTCGAAACAGATCAGTTGTCTTTCGTCTTTGGACTCAGTATGGTCCTTGAAGTTTTCTTTTGAAATGGCCTTCTTTTCATTTCGTTTTTCTTTCTCCACATGTTTTGAATCTTTTTGGAGATGAAGGATAGCTCATCATCGTCGGATATTTCATTATCAGATTGATCAGCATCATCACTGGACTCATCAGCTTTTAGAGATTTTGAGTTTTTTGACTTCTGAGCTTTCAAAGCAATCCCTTTATTTTTCTTTCCAGGATTATCAAGATCAAGTTCCGGCTCATGAACTTGAAGATTTCCTACCAGATCATCCAGCGTCAAAGTAGAGATATCTTTGACCTGGGTGATTGCAGTAACAAGTGGTCTCCATTTCTTAGGCAAGCTTCTAAGAATTTAGTGACATTCTCCTTGGTAGTGTAAACTTTCTCAAGGGACTTTAGATTGTTGATAATCGTCTGAAAATGACTTATCATGTCCAAGATGGACTCTCTTTCGGCCATTGTGAACAATTCATATTGGCCAACCAGCATGATAATTTTTTAATCTTTTACCTTGGTGGTCCCCTCTTCCCAGATTTGCTTTGCTGATGCACATGCATGAATCTTCTGAAATTCATCAGGACTAAGAGCACACATTAAAGCATATTTGGCTTTATGATTTTGTTCCATTCTAAGTCTCTCAGCATCAGTCCAGTCATCTTCAGCTATTTCTATCCCATCAGAGTTGAGAAACACATTTGGACCATTCACGATTCTAGCCCAAAGAACAGAGTTTGTACTTAAGATAAAGCCTTTGAATCTCTCCTTCTAGTACAAGTAATGGGTTCCGTTAAAAAACGGAAGTCTGGTCATGGAAGTGCCTTCCATAATAGGTTGACTCCGGCTTAGCATACCTTGTCCTGCCATATCTGCTGTAGGATCTTTTCCTCTACATGGCTAAGTGCTCAACCCAGAGGCTGAGCTTTGATACTAATTGAAAGAACCTGTTTGAAACACAAGAAGGGGGGTTTAATTATGTTTCTTACGTTTTTAAAACTTTTCGCAAGCAGATATAGCTTTCCACAAAAAAGTGGACTAAAAACAGCGGTGGACGCAAAGAGTGATTCCATCTTTGGACGCTTACTAAAATAAAAACAGCGTGATAAGAAAGCAATTCAATCCGAAGGTGTTAGTTAAGGAAAAAACTAAAACAAGAGTAAGGGAATGAAAGAGACCCAAGGATATTATCCTGGTTCACTCTTCACCAAAGAGCTACGTCCAGTCCTCTCTTCTTGAGAGCTTTCTCCACTATAACAAAAACCCTTTGTTAGAAGTATTCTACACCTCTTCAGGCACACTAAGTATTCTTTCTACACAAGCCTTTTCAGGCTCACCCAACTAGGTTTTGGAAAGAGTTTGTTCTACTAACTCACTGAGTGTGAGGGTTTGAAACTAAAGCTTAGAACTCTTGAATAATACCCTACGAAGAGAGTGATATGAAAATTAAGAGTAGAGTAAGCTTTGCGAGTTTTGATATTTTTCTCTTGATTGCTTGTTGCTTTGTGTGCTTGACAATTTTTCAATTCTTTGATTCAGTTGTGCATCACTCTGCTTCTTGTTGCATCTTCAAGATATGAGATATTTATAGCCGACTTGATTTGATCAACTTTAGTCTTCAACGGTTGGAAAAGGATCCGTTCTGATTGAGCATTAAATGCGTTAGTCCGTTGAGTCTGATAACTTGTTGAAGCTTCTGATCAGCAAAGTAGACTATCAAATTTGATAGCTAGAAATGGGACTAATATCTTTTTCTTGTACTCGAAAGTTGCCTTGTGTCTTTCCTTTTGGAGAAGGTCAAATCCTTTTTATGTCAGGGACAGTCTGGCTTCAGCTTTCGATGGAACGAAGGTTACAAGGAATATTTGTCTAAAGGATATAAGCTTTTTACACATAGAATAATAAATTCAAAAGCTTTACATATGTATTCGCGCTAAAACAAATAAAGCTTTATTGGACTATAAAGATTACCACACAATAACTGGAATAGTCTTTGGACTCGAGATTCTATCGTTAAAAACTTATTATCGTCTAGACTGAGCGAGAGCTAATCCAGTTTGGAGTTATATATATATATATATATATATATATATATATATATATATATATATATATATATATATATATATATATATATATATATATATATTATCATGCACACTTAATATAGAGCGTTAGTCCATAAGAAATCTTTGTTCTTCTGAAATTAGTCCTTTATTAACATCAAAACTTAAGGGATTAATGGACCATAACCACTTTAGTTCCATCAGGTTTTTTGTTTTCTTCCATAATTCCCCCCGAAAGAGTCGACAAGTTTCGTTCTAATACAAATTAATTTGTTGATCAATAGTATCTATTCATCTTTTTCACAACATACAATGTATAATACGAAATTCAATAGAAAATTAAAAGGACTCACATTTCCGCCTGCATCTCCTAATATTATGGCAACCATAAACACCTTGTAATTTCATACTTCATTGCCTTGTATTGGCTCGCAACGCAACTGCAAACGTAATTGCAATTTAAAACTATAGATAAAGATGGGCAATCACTATGGGGAAAGGAATTACTTATAGCAAATACGGTAATCGAAAACCAAAACATGTAACATTCTAGTTCTTTGTGACTCTCTCTCATTCTCTATATGACATATAACTTTAATCCTAAATGAGAATCAACATAATAGAACTTTGATACATGACTCGAAACAAAGACACTATGAAACTAAAGATACACAACTTTATTTTAACATAAAACTTCCATAAATTCCAAATGAAATGGTTGTTTTCACAATCAATATCATAACTCATAACACTTGATGCAACAAGAAGTTCTTAAAATCTCTAGAGCTTTAATTCCGAATCCAATCTTTTCAAATTAGGCTTGACACCATACATGTTAACCACATTAACAAACTCATTATTGTTGATGGGTTTGTCCAGCAGGTTTATATATTGCTTGGTTCCATCAATTATTGATACGTCCATTTCCATCATCTCTGGATGGATTGGTGGATCTGGAAATTGTGTCATTTCAGCTACAGTACTCCCAACAGAGATCATAAGCTCTGGTTGAAATTGGATTGGTGGTCGAATTGGTTGTGAAGCAACAACTCGGCTAACATGAGGAAACAAGTTTTTTTCTTGATGGTTGAGGCATCACCATGGGTTGTTGTTATGGTGTCGGGAAAACTCGGCTATCAATTATGTTTATAGTTTGCTGCATCGGAATTTCTCTGTGGACATGATTTTCTAAATACTGCCTTCTCATAGCAATTCTAAGATGATAATGAGACTCCATATGGCTAATGAGTTCTTCGAAGCTGCCAATAGGTTCCCTGCACAATTTGCACAAATAGGTCTTCGTCTATAATTGTGGTTGCTGGCCATTGTGATTTAGGTCAAGGAATTGAGGGAAAAGGCCCAATGAACACCTTTAGGCTCCCTCCCTGATATTTTTTAAAGTAAAAATTTTGTATTGCAATTTAAATATAGATTTTCACATTTTGAATATTTAGACATACATTGATAGCAATTTAATTATTATCTCCTTAATATTTATGACACTTTTCTATGACACCCGGGGATGAAGAGGACGGTGAGTGATTGTTGATGCAAAAGGAAACACAGACAAGGAGCGGCTCCTGACAAGTTTCTAGGCGGATGGACACTAGAATGAACTGATTTCACACCGAAACGAGAACGATCCTGAGATTCTACAGGTATAGGACTGTACATTTGAGGGATTCCGAGACTATACAGATATGAGACTGTACAATTGAGGAAAGCTTAAAAGAAATGATTGAATGCTTAAGCATGCTTAGGAACTCTAATGTTAAGCATGCTTGACTTGGAGCAATTCTTTTCGGAAGATGCATTTTAACCAACAAGATGCATTTTATTTTCGGAAGCCCATAACTTCAGAACTCTAATGTTAAACATGCTTGACTTGGAGCAATTCTGAGATGGATGAGCTACTAGGAAGTTGTCCTAGGAAACGTGTGAGTGAGGACAAAACACTCTGAAAAGTCCCGTGTTGGTTTGTGAGGATAGTAGTCAATTCGGAAAGCCACTTGGTCGTTACAAATGGTATCAGAGCGGGACCTCTCCCTATACGATGTGGTTCGGGGACAAACCAAGTGGAAGCTGGTGAACATGTGACACTCCGGAGAACACAAATTTAAATAATCTAATTAAATTTAGATACCACAAAAAGAAATGGAAACAAATAAATAATTTATTTTTAATAAGGGTCACAACGTTTTGCAAGTAATATCATGTAAATTGGGAACATTTGCCTTTTAAGGAATTAAAAAAAAATTATTAATTAATTAACTTCACAAAATACAATTTCAAGTTTGGAAACATTTTACTGATCAAAATGTTAAAATTATTCCTTTCCCTTATTATTATATTTGTTTTCTTAATCATTAGTAGTTTACTTAATTTTTTTATATTTAAAAGTCTAACAGTAATAGAAGATTTTTTAAAAAAAAAAAAAAAAATGGAACATCAACATTCCATATGATTCAGGTTAATTTGTCCATAATTACTAATTATTTTTTCGCCTAACACCATCTAGGGATAGATATAGCCCAATCCAGATCTTCAGTTTAAAATTTACAACTAAAGCCCATTCCTTATGTAACTAATGTATTTGTTTTCTTCACTTTTAGTAAGTCATTAAGTCTTTTTTTATATTTAGAGCCTAAATTATTATGTTACAACTTTATAAAATATTCCATATTAGTCAAAGTTTATTCCTTATTGTATAAATCCCTTTTAGTGTAATACAATTCAAAGTCTGTTTTTTTAGGCTTAAAAAAACAGTGATTCTAGCTAGCATATTTTCAAAAGTGTTTTTTGAAAAAAAAAAAAAAAAAAAAAGAGAGGCTTAATTGCACTTTTGGTCCTCCAGGTATCACGATTGTGCAATTTTAGTCACCCAGGTTCTAATTGCACCAATTGGGTCCCCCGAGTATCACGATTGTGCAATTTTGGTGCCCCAAGTATCACGATTGTGCAATTTTTAACGTCAATAGTCTACGAAGCACATATGAGACTGATTTGACACTTAGTGAGACCATTTTGGCAGCTTAAATGTCATTCCTATCCCTTACTTCGTGATATGCATTTGACCATTAAAGTGTGTGAGATATCAATGATGCCACATAAGAATGTCCCGTAAGCTGCCAAGTTGACCCCACTAAGTGCCAAATCAGTCCCACGTGGGTCATGTAGGCTACTAGCGTTAAAAATTGCATTATCATGATATTTAGGGACCAAAATTACACAATCGTGATACCTGGAGAACCGAATTGACGCAATTGAAACCTGGGGGACCAAAATTGCACAACCGTAATACTTGGGGATCCAATTGGCGCAATTAGAACCTAAGGGACTAAAATTGCACAATCATAATATCTGGGGGACCAAAAGTGCAATTAAGCCAAAAAAAATGATACTTTTTTTAGAAGCTGAAAGGTATAGTGTGAACGCCTAATTTTGTCTGGTTTCGTGAACACACAATATTTTCTGAATAATAAACTCTTTTTGAATAATAATATTTTCTGAAAAATTGCAAAACTTTTAGGCCAGTTTTGGTTTTAGTCTTTGTATTTTTTTTTTCGTTGGTTTTGGCCCCTGTAAATTTAAAACTTTTGGTTTTAGTCCTTACCATCAGTTACTCTCTGTTAGCCACGTCAACACTGCCACGTTGGCTACCACATATGAAATAAACTTTGGTTTTAGTTCCAGAAAAGTGAATAAATTTTTGTTTTAGTCCTATACTTTTTTTTGTTGGTTTTGGTCCCTGTAAATTTAAAACTTTTGATTTTAGTCCCTGCCGTCAGTGGCACTCTAAAGTGTTGACGTGGCTAACAAAGCATCACATCACCATTTTCACATCAGCTTAATTATTATTATTTTAAGCCACGTAGGCTGTCATATTAAAAAATATTTTTTTAAAAAAAATTATTAACATGAATTATTATTATTTTAATTTTTATTATTATAATATTGTAAATTTTTCTTTCTTATAAAACTTAACTGTCCTTTCTTTTTCCTCTTTGTCCTTTCTTTTTCCTCTTTCTCCACTATTCTTCCCTCATTCCGTAACAATCTTGCTTCCTCTTTCTGCAACAATTTTTATGCTCTTTTGCGTTGAGGAGGGCATCATGGTCACAACTTTAGAAATTCATTGCAAGAGAATGAAAGGGGAAAACATGAGAAAGAAAAAGAAAAATGCAGGTTTGAATGGAAGTATAAACATCACTGTAGAAGGTATGAAGAAATGCTTTAGAAGGAGAAAGCAAGATTGCTGCTGAATTAAAGAGTAACGATGGAGAGAAAGGAAGAAGAATGGACAGGCTGGTTTCATAAAAAAAAAATAGTTATGAATTTATGATAATAAAAAAATGAAATAATATAATGATTAAATATGATAATAATTAATGTTAATATTTTTAAAAAAATTAATATTATGATGTGGTTGTCTAGATGACTTAAAATAATAATAATTAAGCTGATGTGACACTCTCCTAGTCACGTCAACACTCAACAGAGTGCCACTAACAGCAGATACTAAAATCAAAAGTTTTAAATTTACAGGGATCAAAACCAACATAAAAAAGTAAAAGGACTAAAACCAAAATTTACTTACTTTTCAGGACCAAAACCAAAGTTTATTTTCATACGTAGCAGCACACGTGGCATAAAATATTAATATTTTTGCTTACGTTACATTGCTAATGTGACACTCTGTCAGCATTTAACGGAGGGTAACTGACAGCAAGGACTAAAATCAAAAGTTTTAAATTTACAAGAACCAAAACTAACAAAAAAAGAATGTAGGAACTAAAACCAAAACTCACCTATTTTTCAGGAAGTAAAAAAATTCATTAAACCATTATTCTAATTAATTGAGCTAGAGAAGAAATAAAAAAGCCAAAATAGATTGATTGATCTTATACGTTAATTTAAATTTTCACACCCGTCGTATAAGTTTTTTTTTGTCAAATTGGTCCTACACATTATATTTCGTTTCCACGTTAATCCTTTCCGTCAATTTCGACCATACGGCGTCAAATCAAAAGCCTTGTGTAGCACTAATATCATAGCCACGTCAGCTCAAAACTAATGACGTTAGATCGAAATTGACGGAAAAAACTAATGTGGAAACAGAATATAACGTACAGGACCAATTTGAAGGGAAAAAAACTTATGAGACCGATATAAAAATTTAAATAAACATATAGGATCAATCAACTTATTTTGTCACTAAAAAAGGGAGAAATACCAAAATAAGAAAAAAAAAACATTTTTGTTCATGGTCTTGAGCCAATTACATGATCATACTCTAACTCAAGGGTTTTACTTTTCCCGCCGCCTCATTACTATTCAGGGACTAAAACCAAAGTTTATTTTCATACGCAGCGACACAGGTGGCATAAAATAATAATATTTTTGCTTACATGACAATGTTGACGTGACACTCCGTCAGCACTTAACGGAGGATAACTGACGACGAAGACTAAAACCAAAAGTTTTAAATTTACAGGGACCAAAACCAACAAAAAAAGAATGCACAAACTAAAATCAAAACTCACCTATTTTTGAAGAACTAAAAAATTCATTAAACCATTCTTCTATTTAACTGAGTTAGAGAAAAAGAAATAAAAAAGCAAAATCGGTTAATTGGTCCTATACTTTTATTTAAATTTTCACATCGATCCCATAAGTTTTTTTTTTGTCAAATTGATCCTATACGTTATGTTTTTTTTTTTTATGCTAATCATTTCTGTCAATTTCGACATTACGGTGTCAGTTCAAAAGTCACGTGTAACACTAATATCATAACCACGCCAGCTCAAAACTAACGACGTTAGGTCGAAATTGACGGAAAGGATTACTGTGAAAACGGAATATAACGTGTAGGACCAATTAGAGAAAAAAAAACTTATGGGACTGATGTGAAAATTTAAATAAACATATAGGACCAATCAACCTATTTTGCCAATAAAAAAAGGGAGAAATACCAAAATAAAATAAAAAATAAAAAAATTTCATGGTCTTGAGCCAATTACATGATCATACTCTAACTGAAGTTTAAGGGTTTTACTTTTCCCACCACCTCATTACTATTCCCCCTCGCATCCCCCAATTTTTGTAATTTCTTCCGCAAAGTACCCTTATCCTTCTCCGCACCCCATCCCTCCCTCCCTTTCTTCTTCTCCCACCTTCCCCATGCTGCTTTGTTGAAGCGCCAAACGAAAGAGATTGAAGAGCTTCGTGCCAAATTGATGGGTTCTCATTCAGAGCATTTGGAAGAGATTCTGGACCTTCGAAATACATTATTACAGATTGAACTGGAAAGGGAACACATAGCTTTATAATTGGAGGAGGAAAAGAAAACTCAAACTGAATCGGAAAAGAGAGAAAAGAAGCACTCCTTGATACTGATATTATTATCTACTGATACTGAATGGCGGCAATTATTGGCCTAAAACCTCCCATAAAAGGCTCTGTCAATGTGTATTAAATCCTTTTCACAAGAGTCTCCTGCCTGATGGATTGTCAACTCTTCAACGGCCTCCTACAATCTCTTCCACTTGTTCAATACCTACAATCCACAAATTAAGATGTTCAGAACTACTTCACTTCTTAGATATACAAGTGGCAAGTGCTTTAGCATTTTTAAGCATACTGATTGATTCTGCATCTGAATCTTCTGTAATGACAAATTGACATAAAGAAGTCACGAGTTAAGGTTTAAAACAGGTTATAACAGGATAATATACCTTATTACTTTTTCAATTGCTAAATGAGAAAAACAAACGCACATGGTGAATCTAGAAGCATGAACCTATCATCCATTCTTGATCTTAATGATGGAGGAGATCATATAAGGTCCCAGAGAAAATTGGCTTAGTTAACCTTAAAACCAACAATGCTCCTTTCTTCCCCATTTTCCTTAATCATCATCAAAATAGTTTGTAAGTAGCTTTTTTTTTATTCAATTTATCAATTTCACCAAAGCAAGTGTGAGCAATCTTTCTTATTACTTTATGACATGCTGAATAGAATTTAAAAGATCAGGTCCATCAAAAGCATGCTGCTACTTGTGTATTTAACTATTTAGCCAGTGCCACAATATAACAACACTGTGTCACCACACTTAAAACTATAAGTCGCCAATGCTTAAAATCACAAATCTTTGGCGTTTATCAACCCAAGAATAGGCGGCAATGTTGTTCACCTGCATCCCACATAGTGAAGCACGACTAACTCCCAAATCATGAACTAAAATGATATCATACTAGAAGATGATAGAAAGCATTTTACCTTCTTCACTGTCATCAAACACTAAGTTATTCTGAATTTCATCCAGATTTTGAGATGTTTCAAAATGTGCAATTCTTCCATGCAAATCTTTCCCACCATATACATTTATCCCTGGCACACTTGCATCAACAGGAATATACCCAACAGGAACAGATGAACTAAAGTCTCTGCTCTTCAAGCACACAATCTGACACTTCTAAATATTCCTATTTTTAATACCAAAAAAAAGATTAATAATAATAATAATAATAATAATAATAATAATAATAATAATAAATAGGATAAGAATGATGCCCAAAATGTTTCAGAATCTATCTATCCTATCAAAAGCTGAGTTTTATCTGGGACTCAGTAGCTACTAAATTGAAGAACTTGCTTCAACCCTATCCAATGCCACCAATAGGGTAGCTAAATTAGAACCTCATTACTCTGCAAAGAATCAAACTTTACTGTCATTTTGTTTCCCCCACTTTTTCCGAGTAGCCAAACAAGGAGTAACAAATGAGAGAAAGTAATCAAAAGGGAGTTGAAAAAAGCGTGACGGAAGCTGGCACAAGAATTTGAATCCGGCCACTAGATCCAACGTAACGCCACCATCCTCCGCCTCACCGGAAAACCCTTTAAATTCCGAACCACCCCTCCCCCGCCTCATGCACCGCGGCTTTCATCACCCCGTTCCCACTCCACTACGTCTGCAATCACGGACCCGTCCCAAGAGCGGGTTGGGATGACTGCAAACTACCAAACCCTTGTGCTTTATTGCATGTAACAAACAGGAAAAAGGTTCCATCGCGGAAGAAAAGCTTATCCATGGGGGAGGAGTTTCTAGATTTGCAGGCAGAATATGAGAATTTGTTTCCAAAATTTGAAACTCGAGCAATGAGTGCAATACAACGGCGATATAAGGTTAATTTGGTCTGGAAGAGTTGAGGAGTGGATTGATAAGGCGGGATCACCTTCAAACCCCACCCACTAAAAACAGTAGGCTTTTTTATCAAACTAACATAGTTTTTAAAATTATATATCAAAATAATTTGGTTGTGAAATAATTTATCAAACTAACATGTGGCATCCTTTGATTGGGTGTAAATTATTTTATCCGAATTTAAAAAAAAAATTCATGCAGCGCCACTTGGCACTCTCTGATGAGTGGCGCTGGTTGGAGTAGCGCCACTCACTTGACGGCGTTACGTGACCAGTTCCTGACCACTTCTTCTACACCTACCCCTCCCTCCACCCCCGACTCCCACCCCTCTAATCCTAAATTTCACTCCCCCTTAACCCAACACTAATATCTTTCTTCACACATCTCACTTCTCCTTCTACCACACTTGCAACACCCTTTCCCGAATGTCACATTCCCGAACGTTTATAAGGCCGAAAATATTTATTAATGCGGAAAATACGATTTTTCTTTTTCTTTTCTTTTCATAAAGATGTAATGGGATTAGTAAATGTAAATAAATAATACTAATAAGTGAATTTAGGTTCATCAAGCATTACTAGGACATACTGTATTATAAATACAGAAGCAGAAAACGGAAAACAGAAACATCAACATTACTATATACAGACATAAGTCTAATGTCTAACTGACATAAGAAATACAATAAGTACTAGGAGTCATAGCTCCCAAAAGGTACTACAAAAACTGACATAGTCTGGCCGACAACAAAACTAGAACAGCAAAAAGAGTCCACCTCCGAACTCAAAGGGACTGCGGAACGGAACCATCGTCGCGTCCATTTGTTCAAACAGCAACAGCAAGTACCAGCAGAAAACATACAAATATGGGTGAGATTCCCGTTCATCAACACAACAAAACAGCAGTAGTAAAAACGGGACGACTCACCGGGTAACAGCGTACCCAACATGTTAAGCAGTTAAACAACATACTAAAACTCTCAATATAAATCATGTTAAACAGTTAACAGTACAATATAATGCATTCTTAAACAGAACAACGATGTATAACAGTAAATGTAAACATCCACAAGCATGCAATGCAGTGCAATGTACATGACTCAATGCCAATGTCACTGGGTACTACTCTGACCCCTACTCCATGGAGCTAACAAAACGTCGGAGAGAGTGAATGGGAGGACATGTTCCGGTTTCTGCCAGCCATGAGCAAGATGCTACAACATTCGTAACGTGCACGTATCTGGCTTTACGGTAACACTCTCGACCAAACATGAAAAGTACGGCATCTAGTAGAGGATATCAGTGTATTGCACGGATTCGCCAC
The DNA here is from genome assembly GCA_039655645.1 of Ammopiptanthus mongolicus. NCBI lineage: Eukaryota > Viridiplantae > Streptophyta > Magnoliopsida > Fabales > Fabaceae > Ammopiptanthus > Ammopiptanthus mongolicus. The sequence goes on along the minus strand of CM077348.1, from coordinate 45,746,954 downwards.
GACACAGAAGAATCACCAACTGGTCACATGTCAGCCCTTCCAACCCTGATACCTCCAAAAAGACCATTGAAGATCGTCACCGTAAGATTTGCACCCGCATCAAGGTGTAAGCTCAACTCCTAGGCTCAAGGCCTTACAACTATGCACATGAAATGCCAATGCTTACACAAAGCAGATGCGATAAAGCAATGTCTATCCATTGGATAAACCTCAAGGTTCACTAAGGTTCTCTTCCTTAGAAACCACACACGTCTTTGTTTTATAAAACATTATACATCGGATAAAACAATTATCCATCGGATAAATATCTCGTGATTCCTTTGGAATGATCCAGACTGCTTTCAGAATCGCCGACTGTCCCCACAAACCAACACAAGTCTTTTCAGCGTGTTTTGTCCTCACTCACACGCTTTCTAGGAAACTTCCCAGAAGGTCACCCATCCCATAATTACTCTAAGTCAAGCACGCTTAACTATAAAGTTCTTATGTTCTAAGCTCCCGAAAAGAAGATAAATCTTGTTGGTATGGGTAGTACTAATCAATTCTTATATGCCTTCCCTTAACTATACAGTCCCATACCTGCATAGTCTCAGGATTCCTTCCACTGTACAGTCCCATACCTGCACAGTCTCAGGATCTCTCTCATTCCAGTTATCACAAGACGGAAACAATTGAACGATTAACCTGGATCCGAATCATCGGTCCGTCATCGAACTACTGTTTCAAAAACCAAAATGTTCCGTGTTTGTGTTTACGTCTTATGAATTATGTCTCAAGTCCTAAGCATTATGAATAAGGATTGAGAATCCTCTTAGATAAGTCTTTAAGCCTTTCTAAGATATTAGTCCCTTGTTTTTCAATTAAGGAAATAAGTGTTGATTTCACTTAAGTCTTATGAACTCATTGATGTACTAAGTCACCAATGGTATAGCACATGGTCTTGTTCCACCACATACCATATTTAATTAGCCCTTGTCTTCAACTCTAAGTTAATTATTTAACTTAGGTTTTTCTCGCGTAAAACTTTACGATTGAGTTAGAAAACTCCTTTTGTAAACCAAACAACTTTTACAATTGAAAACTTATTTGATTTGAAACAACATTTGAACTACTTACTTTATTTCTAGCATTTTCTGAACATGTAATTCGCTTAGCGGAATTCCATTCGCTTAGCGAAAATGAGGCAGTAATACCTCCTTTGGAACTCCTCTGGATCGCTCGGCGAAACATCCATCGCGTAGCGAAATGTATTGTATTCGCTTAGCGAATATGTATTCACTTAGTGCAAGTACAGACGGTTACACCTCTTTATAAACAAACCATTTCTCGCGAGGCGAAGGTCTATGTCGCGACGCGAGGCTGAGAAGTTATCTTTACCGTTTGGACAGTCTTTCTGCTCCGCGAGGCGAGGATTGTATCGCGACGCGAAGCAGAGAAGTCATCTTTACTTCTTAGGCGGTTCGCGAGGCGAGAACTACTTCGCTACGCGAGGCCGAGAAGCTGCATCTTTGCTGCTCGGGCTAGTCCACTGTCTCGCGAGGCGAGGCAATGTTAGCCTGGCAAATGCCTTATCTTCCCTCTGTCTCGCGAGGCGAGACGGGGTTCGCTGGGCGAGTGCCCTGTTTTTCATTTTCCCTAACTCCTTCATTAATTCTTCTTTTGAAACTCTTAGTTTGATTAACAAACCTATGGCTAAAGAAAAGACATTTTCCACTTTGGTGACACACTTAAAAGGTTAAAACTTCATTTGATCTTTGGATCAAAATCACTTTTATTTCTCTTTGAAAACATAGGTTATGAAATCATGTTTTGTTACATCAAAACCTTGCTAGATCAAGAACAACACATGTTCTTATATTTCCCTCTTACTAAGGCCACAAGCCTTCTCCAATGAAAAATGGAGACTTTGCTTCACCAACTAAGCAAATATAGCTCAAAAGCTCACACCAAGTATGACAAACCACAATACACATTACTACATCATAATCAAACATAGAAGTCCATACTTGATCTAGTGATCAAAGTAGGTTTTTCAACATACATGGAAGTGATTTTCATTCAATCATTTCATCATCAACATATGCTAAAGCACACTACAACGTACCAAAGCATAAACTCATCATGACATTCTTGTTCTCCAAGAGAACTTAACAAAACTTAACACATAAAAGTGAACCCAAACTAAAGGGTTTCACCCACACATAAACTTAAACAACCATCCTCACTACCACCATCTTGGTGTGATGAGGTTCTTCTCCCCATACCTGTTGAAGAGCAGATTCCCAGATCAAAGTTGGTTGATCGGTTTGTGAACCTCCTGATAGTTGTCACCAACTACAAACAACCAAACAATCAATCATTAAACAACAATCAAACCAAACTCAACAATTCACACAAAGAGGGTTTCGGCCACCCTAAAGAGAATAAAGCTAGGAATTGATCTTGGTTTTCCATTTCATGGATTCAAAGGCATAGGAAAGCTAAGGATGAAATCAAGTGTTAAAAATCAAAAATTGATGAAAACACTATTCATCATCATCCAAAAGGGTTCGGCCCTAATGTGCTTTTTGAGCTATGATGAGAGTTGAATCATAAGCTCTTGGGTTTAGGTAGAGAATGGTGAGGTGAGTTCAAAGAAATTGGTCTCACATCAAAATGATTTTTCTACAATTTCCTATGGATTTTCAAAGTTTTGGATCTAAGAAATAATTTTCATGAAAATAGATCTTGATCTTGAAAAAAAGAGATATTCAAGAAGCTAAGAGATCATAGAAGTGATCTTACCTTGAAATGAAGGAAGATTGCTCAAGGAATCAAGTGATTCCAACAAGAAACCAAGCTTTTCAAGAAGAAAAATGGAGTTTCTCTTCAAGAACAACAATGGTGTTCTTCTTTGGGCAGCAATTTCGTGAATGAGGGGCTGGAAGGGGCTGAGTTCAGCCTTAAAACAAGTCACTTAAGGGCAAAATGGTCATTTGCCAAAAGGGTGAAATGGTAAAAGTGCAAAAGACTAAGGTTAGGGGCATTTTGGTCATTTTGCGTCTAGATTTTCCCGATCGTCATGATGACTCTGGCATACTCTCCCAAGTATCCTGGGATGTTGTGATATCAAGATTATCCTTTGGCGAGTCTCCGTAACTCCATATGTGGCTCCGTTCGTCACCCGATTGAGGATTTCGCCCGAACGAAGGTCAGGAAGTGATTTTTTTGAAATTTTTACGAAATTTAACCAAAACGTAGATAATCGAATTCTAAGACTTATTGTCTCGTTCACGGGTCCATCTAAGGTCTTCTGAGCAGTAAAATCATACTGTCAGTGTAAAAACGCAGACCGGACTCCGTTTGAGTTTTTGACTCAAAACTTAATCGTAGCTTCCTACGATATCGTCGAGCATGACTACGGTCTCGGAATATTTTATTTCTATTCCTACGACCTTGAATAAAATAAAGACGTTAAAATAACGAAGAATTAGAAAACGTGAAAATCGGGGCGTTACATTCCTACCCCTCTTAAAAGAATTTCGTCCTCGAAATTCCGTGACTTAAAACTAAACCTACTCGGTCGCTGAAGATTAAGGAAAGAAATTTTCAACAAAGGAAAATTTTCCTGGTCTTGGTCTCAGAAGAAGTATACAAAAGAATTTTACCAATCTGGAATGAATACAAGAATATCCGATATGCAAAAAGATTCTTCAGTAGGTTCGTGAGTGTAAAAATGCATAGCTAATACATGTTTACATCCATGACTCTAATAAAGTTCCTTCTTTCATAAGAACCTTCCAATAAATTTGGGAATCAAAGATAAACAGTCTGGCAAAAATCAGACTGGATCACCTTCACGAAAATTAAAAGTGATTAGACTAAGTTTCATCAAGAAACTTCCAGTATCGAGAAGTTGTTTATTTTATAACTCAAGAAATAGTTATAACAAAACTTTCAGTGAAATAATACGAAAATGTCCAGACCAATGGACACCATATTACCAATTCACTCAATTGTCTAATACACTGAGGAATATGTAGGAGTGTGAACACAAATGTTCCCCTGAGATCAGGCAGCACTAACACAGGTGAAGTAGTCAACCTTCTCTCTAATCCTTTCAAAATTTTCTCACAGGCTTCAGTCCATTCAAACGCTTTATCCTTCCTTTGAAATCACATGACCCAAAAACTTTACTTCGTCGAGCCAAAACTCACACTTGGACAACTTTGCATACAGCTGTTTCTCCTTCAGAACCTGAAGAATCACACTAAGATATTCAGCGTGTACTTCCTGGTTTCGCAAATAGATGAGTATGTTGTCTATGAAACAACGACAAACTTATCTAGATATGAACGAAAGATCCTATTCATGTAATCCATGAATATAGCTGGAGCATTCGTCACACCAAACGGCATTACAAGATACTTGTAGTGCCCATAGCGTGTCCGAACCGCTGTTCTTGGTACATCTTTTGCCTTCACATGAATCTGGTGATAACCCGATTGCAAATCAATCTCGGAGAAAACTGTCGCTCTCCTCACCTGATCCATCAATTCATTTATCCTCGGAAGATGATACTTGTTCTTAATGGTAACTTTGTTCAACTGGCGGTAATCCACACATAAGCGAGATGTTTCGTCTTTCTTTCTCACCAACAGCACAGGCGTTCCCCACGGCGACACACAGGGTCTAACGAACTATTTTCCCAATAAGTCCACCAACTGTTCCTTCAAGGTTTCCAGCTCAGCCGGTGCCATATCATACGGTGCCATAGACGCTGGTCCTGTTCCTGGCACAAGATCGATCACAACTTGATGTCTCGAACTGGCGGTACACCTGATACGTCTTCAGAAAAGACTTCCGGAAACTCGTTAGTAACATGTATTCGTTGAGCTCCCTCTCTCAAAGAAACGTTTCCTTGGTTGGCAATCCAAATCCAGAATCATCCGAATCAAGGAAAACTAAGGTTTTGTTTGCACCGTCTAATGGGATATGGTTACAAGATAACCAACTCATCCCTATGATCACATCCATTTGCGGAAGAGGCAAACAGATCAAATCAATCAAAAATGTTCTATCCATTACGGAAAATAGAACAGTTTAAACAGACTTTCGCAGTTATAATAGGCTTTACAGGAAGTGCAAAAATTACCAAATCTAAGGGTAAGGAAAGATACAGATAAGGTTTTACCTTCCACGACGATCTAACCGTGAATCAAATCTTCCCTTTGAGAAGTCTCAGCATCATCCTCGGTATAAACTCTACTCATTGCCTTAGGCTTCGCTGCTTGCACATTGTTGACAAAATGTCTAGCTTTTGATTGCACACAGTCACGTGAAGTATGCCCTGGCTTTCCACACTTGAAGCATATGATCCCCTTGATCAAGCATCCTCTGGTGACATGATTATTATTGCCACACTTCATGCATTTCTTTGGGGCACTTTCAGATTGACTAATACCCCCACTGCTTCCTCCTACAGAACGTTGTTGTTGACCTTGCTGTTTTGAATATGGTTTCCATCGAGATCTATCATCACGACCATCGGTGCCTTTATGGAACCTAGTCGGTCCAGAGTGACGTTGCCTTCCTCCACGAGTCTTCATCAAATCTTCGATTACGAAGCATTCATCTACCAACACTGAGAACTTTTTGACCTCAAGAGGTTGAACCTCTCCTCGAATCTCGTCCCTTAAACCTTCTTCAAACTTTGTGCACTTCCACTCCTCATCGGGATGAAGATGGACATACCTTGAAGACTTCAACAGGGACTCAAAACGATCAGCATATTCTTTGACAGACATTCCTCCTTGACGTAACTGCAGGAACTCCATGTCTTTCAATTCGTCTTGCACCCGTCGGAAAACACTCGTTCTGAAGAACTCTGCTAGCAACAACTTACAAGAAAGCAAAAACATTACTACCCTGTCCAATATCATTCCCCTTCAGAAACAATAATGCAGAGAGTAACAAACAATCGTTGTCTTCTTCACAGAAACACAACACAGAGAACAAACAATACAAAAGGATAGACCGAAGTCATCATCCTCTCCAACATTGTTTTCTCTCAGAAACAATAGCACAGAAAGACAATCAGAGAAAATACAACACAAACAAGACAGACCATAACCTACAAACCCCAAAAAGACTCGGCCAGCTCTGATACCAAATAATGCAACACCCTTTCCCGAGTGTCACATTCCCGAACGTTTATAAGGCCGAAAATATTTATTAATGCGGAAAATACGATTTTTCTTTTTCTTTTCTTTTCATAAAGATGTAATGGGATTAGTAAAGGTAAATAAATAATACTAATAAGTGAACTTAGGTTCATCATGCATTACTAGGACATACTGCATTATAAATACAGAAGCAGAAAACGGAAAACAGAAACATCAACATTACTATATACAGACATAAGTCTAATGTCTAACTGACATAAGAAATACAATAAGTACTAGGAGTCATAGCTCCCAAAAGGTACTACAAAAACTGACATAGTCTGGCCGACAACAAAACTAGAACAGCAAAAAGAGTCCACCTCCGAACTCAAAGGGACTGTGGAACGGAACCATCGTCGCGTCCATCTGTTCAAACAGCAACAGCAAGTACCAGCAGAAAACATACAAATATGGGTGAGATTCCCGTTCATCAACACAACAAAACAGCAGTAGTAAAAACGGGACGACTCACCGGGTAACAGCGTACCCAACATGTTAAGCAGTTAAGCAACATACTAAAACTCTCAATATAAATCATGTTAAACAGTTAACAGTACAATATAATGCATTCTTAAACAGAACAACGATGTATAACAGTAAATGTAAACATCCACAAGCATGCAATGCAGTGCAATGTACATGACTCAATGCCAATGTCACTGGGTACTACTCTGACCCCTACTCCATGGAGCTAACAAAACGTCGGAGAGAGTGAATGGGAGGACATGTTCCGGTTTCTGCCAGCCATGAGCAAGATGCTACAACATTCGTAACGTGCACGTATCTGGCTTTACGGTAACACTCTCGACCAAACATGAAAAGTACGGCATCTAGTAGAGGATATCAGTGTATTGCACGGATTCGCCACGACACAGAAGAATCACCAACTGGTCACATGTCAGCCCTTCCAACCCTGATACCTCCAAAAAGACCATTGAAGATCGTCACCGTAAGATTTGCACCCGCATCAAGGTGTAAGCTCAACTCCTAGGCTCAAGGCCTTACAACTATGCACATGAAATGCCAATGCTTACACAAAGCAGATGCGATAAAGCAATGTCTATCCATTGGATAAACCTCAAGGTTCACTAAGGTTCTCTTCCTTAGAAACCACACACGTCTTTGTTTTATAAAACATTATACATCGGATAAAACAATTATCCATCGGATAAATATCTCGTGATTCCTTTGGAATGATCCAGACTGCTTTCAGAATCGCCGACTGTCCCCACAAACCAACACAAGTCTTTTCAACGTGTTTTGTCCTCACTCACACGCTTTCTAGGAAACTTCCCAGAAGGTCACCCATCCCATAATTACTCTAAGTCAAGCACGCTTAACTATAAAGTTCTTATGTTCTAAGCTCCCGAAAAGAAGATAAATCTTGTTGGTATGGGTAGTACTAATCAATTCTTATATGCTTTCCCTTAACTATACAGTCCCATACCTGCATAGTCTCAGGATTCCTTCCACTGTACAGTCCCATACCTGCACAGTCTCAGGATCTCTCTCATTCCAGTTATCACAAGACGGAAACAATTGAACGATTAACCTGGATCCGAATCATCGGTCCGTCATCGAACTACTGTTTCAAAAACCAAAACGTTTCGTGTTTGTGTTTACGTCTTATGAATTATGTCTCAAGTCCTAAGCATTATGAATAAGGATTGAGAATCCTCTTAGATAAGTCTTTAAGCCTTTCTAGGATATTAGTCCCTTGTTTTTCAATTAAGGAAATAAGTGTTGATTTCACTTAAGTCTTATGAACTCATTGATGTACTAAGTCACCAATGGTATAGCACATGGTCTTGTTCCACCACATACCATACTTAATTAGCCCTTGTCTTCAACTCTAAGTTAATTATTTAACTTAGGTTTTTCTCGCGTAAAACTTTACGATTGAGTTAGAAAACTCCTTTTGTAAACCAAACAACTTTTACAATTGAAAACTTATTTGATTTGAAACAACATTTGAATTACTTACTTTATTTCTAGCATTTTCTGAACATGTAATTCGCTTAGCGGAATTCCATTCGCTTAGCGAAAATGAGGCAGTAATACCTCCTTTGGAACTCCTCTGGATCGCTCGGCGAAACATCCATCGCGTAGCGAAATGTATTGTATTCGCTTAGCGAATATGTATTCACTTAGTGCAAGTACAGACGGTTACACCTCTTTATAAACAAACCATTTCTCGCGAGGCGAAGGTCTATGTCGCGACGCGAGGCTGAGAAGTTATCTTTACCGTTTGGACAGTCTTTCTGCTCCGCGAGGCGAGGATTGTATCGCGACGCGAAGCAGAGAAGTCATCTTTACTTCTTAGACGGTTCGCGAGGCGAGAACTACTTCGCTACGCGAGGCCGAGAAGCTGCATCTTTGCTGCTCGGGCTAGTCCACTGTCTCGCGAGGCGAGGCAATGTTAGCCTGGCAAATGCCTTATCTTCCCTCTGTCTCGCGAGGCGAGACGGGGTTCGCTGGGCGAGTGCCCTGTTTTTCATTTTCCCTAACTCCTTCATTAATTCTTCTTTTGAAACTCTTAGTTTGATTAACAAACCTATGGCTAAAGAAAAGACATTTTCCACTTTGGTGACACACTTAAAAGGTTAAAACTTCATTTGATCTTTGGATCAAAATCACTTTTATTTCTCTTTGAAAACATAGGTTATGAAATCATGTTTTGTTACATCAAAACCTTGCTAGATCAAGAACAACACATGTTCTTATATTTCCCTCTTACTAAGGCCACAAGCCTTCTCCAATGAAAAATGGAGACTTTGCTTCACCAACTAAGCAAATATAGCTCAAAAGCTCACACCAAGTATGACAAACCACAATACACATTACTACATCATAATCAAACATAGAAGTCCATACTTGATCTAGTGATCAAAGTAGGTTTTTCAACATACATGGAAGTGATTTTCATTCAATCATTTCATCATCAACATATGCTAAAGCACACTACAACGTACCAAAGCATAAACTCATCATGACATTCTTGTTCTCCAAGAGAACTTAACAAAACTTAACACATAAAAGTGAACCCAAACTAAAGGGTTTCACCCACACATAAACTTAAACAACCATCTTCACTACCACCATCTTGGTGTGATGAGGTTCTTCTCCCCATACCTGTGGAAGAGTAGATTCCCAGATCAAAGTCGGTTGATCGGTTTGTGAACCTCCTGATAGTTGTCACCAACTACAAACAACCAAACAATCAATCATTAAACAACAATCAAACCAAACTCAACAATTCACACAAAGAGGGTTTCGGCCACCCTAAAGAGAATAAAGCTAGGAATTGATCTTGGTTTTCCATTTCATGGATTCAAAGGCATAGGAAAGCTAAGGATGAAATCAAGTGTTAAAAATCAAAAATTGATGAAAACACTATTCATCATCATCCAAAAGGGTTCGGCCCTAATGTGCTTTTTGAGCTATGATGAGAGTTGAATCATAAGCTCTTGGGTTTAGGTAGAGAATGATGAGGTGAGTTCAAAGAAATTGGTCTCACATCAAAATGATTTTTCTACAATTTCCTATGGATTTTCAAAGTTTTGGATCTAAGAAATAATTTTCATGAAAATGGATCTTGATCTTGAAAAAAAGAGATATTCAAGAAGCTAAGAGATCATAGAAGTGATCTTACCTTGAAATGAAGGAAGATTGCTCAAGGAATCAAGTGATTCCAACAAGAAACCAAGCTTTTCAAGAAGAAAAATGGAGTTTCTCTTCAAGAACAACAATGGTGTTCTTCTTTGGGCAGCAATTTCGTGAATGAGGGGCTGGAAGGGGCTGAGTTCAGCCTTAAAACAAGTCACTTAAGGGCAAAATGGTCATTTGCCAAAAGGGTAAAATGGTAAAAGTGCAAAAGACTAAGGTTAGGGGCATTTTGGTCATTTTGCGTCTAGATTTTCCCGATCGACATGATGACTCTGGCATACTTTCCCAAGTATCTTGGGATGTTGTGATATCAAGATTATCCTTTGGCGAGTCTCCGTAACTCCATATGTGGCTCCGTTCGTCACCCGATTGAGGATTTCGCCCGAACGAAGGTCAGGAAGTGATTTTTCTAAAAATTTTACGAAATTTAACCAAAACGTAGATAATCGAATTCTAAGACTTATTGTCTCGTTCACGGGTCCATCTAAGGTCTTCTGAGTAGTAAAATCATACTGTCAGTGTAAAAACGCAGACCGGACTCCGTTTGAGTTTTTGACTCAAAACTTAATCGTAGCTTCCTACGATATCGTCGAGCATGACTACGGTCTCGGAATATTTTATTTCTATTCCTACGACCTTGAATAAAATAAAGACGTTAAAATACTGAAGAATTAGAAAACGTGAAAATCGGGACGTTACAACACTCTTCAACATTTTTTATTTTACTAGTACTCTTTAATATTTAGTAAACAGTTTATATTAATATTTACTTTACTAATACGATTTAGCTTTGTGTAATTTATATTAATGTTGTTATAATTCTTGTCATGTTTATTAATATTGTGTAATTTAGATTAATGCTATTATAATTTATTTTTGTCTTTATTTATTGTTGTAATCACTCATATCTTTCTTCACACATCTTACTTCTCCTTCTACTGCACTCTTCAACATTATTTATTTTACTATAACTTTCATCTCACTTCTTCTGCTATTACACTCTTCAACATTATTTATTTTACTATTACTCTTTAATATTTTGGTATACAATTTAATTATTTATAATTGTTATCAGTATTATTATACTACTATTGTTAGTTATTTTTTATTTTATTTATTATTATTATTAATGTTATTATTTTTTTTTGTAAATGAAATTATTATTGTTGTCATGATTAATAATTTTAATTTTGTTATTAAATTAATTTTATTATTATTATCTTTTTTTATTGTTGTCATCACTAATATTAATTGTAGGTATGCAACATATCTCAGTCCTCGTTCTACTACACTGTCCAATATTATTTATTCTTCTATTTATAATTATTGTTTTAACTTCTGTTTAATACTATATTATTATTATTATTATTATCATTATTATTTTATTAGAATTATTATATTAATGGTATCAGTAGTCTTTTGTTATTATTACTTTTGTTTCTAATGTTATTACTATTTTTTTTAATTTTATTATTATTGTGTAATGAACATTAATGTTAAGATTATTGTTTTTTTATTAGGTAAAATGGCAGATGTGATTAATCCTGGCCTGGTAATTACATCAGTGGTGGGTGAGCAAACTACTCATGTTTCCGAACATGTATGGAACGGTGATGAAGATCGAGTTCTTATTTGTAAAAACGTGCCCAACAATTCCATGATGGAGGTGTGAACATACCCCCCGCCATTGCAGGGTTTCTTGAGCAAGCCGGATTTTTGGGAATTGCTCAGTTATCTTTATTTCAAGTTAATCATTGACAGGTTTGCGTGTTGACAGGACTGCAGTAATAGGCAAAAACCGTAAAATTGAGCTGAGTATGTGGGTAATATGTTAGAAATGATCCCATCTTAAAATAATAATACTATTAAAAAATGAAATATTAAATAAAATTGTTGAATAATTATAATTAAGCAAATAAAAAAGGCAATAATAATAAAATTAATTAAATAACAATATTAAAAATATTAGTGATTACAAAAATAAATAAAGACAAAAAGTAAATAATAAAAACATTAATATAAATTACACAATAGTAATAAAATTTACAAATAAATAAAATAATAAAATAAATAAATAATGTTGGACAATAATTATAATTAAACATTAGTGATTACAACAATAAATAAAGACAAAAATAAATTATAATAACATTAATCTAAATGACACAATATTAATAAACATGACAAGAATTATAACAGCATTAATATAAATTACACAACACTAAATCGTATTAGTAAAGTAAATATTAATATAAACTGTTTATTAAATATTAAAGAGTAATATTAAAATAAATAATGTTGAAGAGTGCAGTAGAAGGAGAAGTGAGATGTGTGAAGAAAGATATGAGTGTTGGGTTAAGGGGGAGTGAGATATAGGATTTGGGGGAGTGGGAGGCTGCGATTGGTGTGTTGGGGGTGGGGGGCGGGGGGGTTATATATAGGGAGGGGAGGGGTAGGTGTAGAAGAAGTGGCCAGGAATTGGCAACGTGGGCCCTCAGGTGAGTGGCGCCACTCTAACCAGCGCCACTCACCAGAGAGCGCCACGTGGCGCTGCATGAAATTTTCTTTTTGAAAATTCGGTTAAAATAATTGGCACCCAATCAGAGGGTGCCACATGTAAAGGAGTGGCGCTGGTCCATCCAGCGCCACTCAAAAAATATTTTTTTTATTCAAAACAAAAGTATTTTGATAAATTGTTTCAGAACCAAATTATTTTGGTATATAGTTTTGAATACTAGGGTAGTTTGGTAAAAAAGCCAAAAAAGTGAGATACATTTTGTATATGTTTGGTACCTTATGAAAGCACGGGGTATCGGGAGGTGGAGAAGATCTCTTATGTTAAGTTTCCTTATAAACACCTAATTTTGTCCGGTTAAAACATAACAATAATAAATTTGGATTAGAGAGAGTCATAAGCAGGTCCATTGGGCTTTGGATAAAAATGGATGAGCAATAATTACAATAACAAAAAATATAAAATAATAGAATAATAAATGAAAGAGTTTAATTTTTATACACTGTCAATGTAAAGTTTTTTACACAGTCAACCAATCAAACATCACAGTTTCAATGACTTTTAAGGTAATTAGGATAAGAGTCAATTTTTTTTTATTGATTTGACAATTTCTGATTGGTTGACAGTGTAACTCAAATATAATAGATGTAAATTTAATAAAGAAACCTGATTTATTATTGTCAAACTCGGTTCAAAACCGCATATAAAAAGTATAGATTACCAAAGTTTATCACAGGACAAAAAGTTTACGTAACAAAAAAATGAAACATCTGAAACAAAATCAAGTTTGAATTTTATAAAAACGCTCCTGAAATTTTTGGTCTTGAGATATATCTATGTCTGATCTTGAATGTCAACTTTGAGTTCAATGGTGCTTTCCTTCCTTAGGTTGTTAACTTGGCAAAATGGTAGTCATCCTTTGGTGATGTATCCTTCAAACGATCTTCTCTCCACCCATCTAACCTTGGAAGGAAAAACTCTATTGAATCATCTTTAATGGTGCATGTTGTTGTCCTATGTCCTTTTTGATATGCAAGATGTGAAGTTCATAATAGAACCTTATATATAGATAAGAATAAGAATGCTTATAAGAATTAAAAATACTTAATAATAATGAAGTTTAGTCTAATAGAACATCTGTCATGAGAAAAATAAAAATAAAAAAATGACTTGAATATTCATCAGAAATGTGTGTAGTTTTTTTTATAATTATAGTCGGAGGGGAAAAATGAAGAATATTATTTTTTGTAATAGAATGCTGCCATAATAATTCAACTTTTAATTTGTAAATGAAAGACTAAATACTGCATTATATTAGGAAAAAAACATCTGTGAAATAGATCAAGTACACAAATAAAAAAATAAAAACAAAAAAGTGTTAATACATAAAAAAAATAAAAAAAAAATAAACAGACAATTATATTTCTTAAAATTTCGAAAAACAAACAAGAAAAAATGAAGCACTTGTTGTAGAATCTTACATAAAATAAAATAAGGTACAATAATGTTAGACACACATATAATGAATATTAGGGGAGAATAAATAGGTATTTAACATCCCAATTTGTAAAATTGCCTTGTATAATGGACAACATTTTTAACAAAATTGTTTTCATCTCTAAAGCTGTCAATATTAAAAGAGAATTATTGGTTAGAACATGACTATAATCATAGATGAACCCAATTAAGCTCTAGAGTAAATCCACTTGATCGGCATATCTAATCCTAAAACAAAGCAATAGCTTCCCAAAAATAAACATAGTTGCACATGTTCTAACACATGTAATAGAAAGGCTGTCCGCTTACAAAAAACATCAAAAAAGATGTCATTTTTTCTTTTGCCTTAACTTCAGCTTCGATAACACCATCCAATGTTATTTCTCTATTCACTGTTTCTCTAATTTGTATGGGAAATCTAGCAGGCACAGCGAGCATAAAATCAATTCAGTCAAATATTGTCATAAAAACAAAATAGCATTATCTCTTTAAGTTATATCAGCTACATGATATTTATTTTATATGAGATCAACCTTTTCTTACATCAGATTAGCTACATCAACTACATCAATCAGATTTTGTCACATGTCACATTTTTTTAGAAAGACCTTTTCTCATTAGTGGTTTACGCACATGGCATTTCTAAAGACAACATATATGAAAAAATATGACAAAGCCTTTTATACTCTTGGATATATACTTTTACTGAATGACCTTCTAGATTACACTTATCATATAACTAATGAGTTGCATATATAATGTATTATGCGAAGTAAAAGCAAAAAAATTGTGGACTCACTTGTAACAAATCACTTGTACTCCATGACATAAATCTTCTCATTTCTTACCTTTTCGGTCTCATGCTCTTTGCTTAATCTTCATGTCTCATGATCAAGTTCTTCTACTTTCTGCTACATGAATTAGCATTAGTTGCAGCTAAACATCAGCCAAAATATGAAAAAGCAACATGAAACTCAATATAAAAATTATTTGTCACAGAGGCTACCTACTTTGCATGTACTTGAGTTTCCAACTGGAAAATATATATGCAAAAAAATTATATATTATAAGAAACTTTCTTTTGTTGCATACATATAACAGCAGAAATAAAAAATCTATATATTAAGAAACTGTTTTTTTAAATTAATTTTATAAGAAACTTAATATATATCAAAATGTTGTTAAAATCATGTTGTTATCTGTTTGAAAGATACCACATATTCATAAACAAAGATTATTATTTTTCCAATGGGAAATTACATTAACATTATCGTTATCTGTAAATAAAGCATTGAGAATTTTGTAATGGATTTTTAAGATGAAAATTTAGAGGCTATTTTGTCCTAATCACTAAACATAATCCAAACTAATTAAATTAAAAGTTGGATAATTTCACCTTTGACAACTACACGAGCATATATGCAAATAGCTAGATATCAAATAACATAGGAAGTCTTCAACTATTGGATCAATTAATAGTTAGATTAAAGAAAGCTGCATTTCAGGGCAGTTTAATACATATATCAAATAAAACTCAGCAACAATTAAAAGGCATCTGTTCCCAAGTGGCTGAAGCCAATGGATATCAAAACACAAATTTATGTACAACCAAATCAACATCTCAACATCCTGTGTAAGTAAAGCTTTCAAACTTTGAAATATGATATCACATTTCATAACAGGCAAATATTAAGCCACATAATATGCAAAATAACAAAACTACATAATATACTACATTACTAACTTAGCTATCCAAAAAACTACTATTTCAATCCGATCTCTCACTTCATCCCAAAAGTAATTCTATATTATATTATATATTATATATCTAATCTAATATCCAAAAAGCGCATAGGGAAGAAGAAATAAACTTAAAGTCGTCGGTTTCTGAGTGTCTCGCAGTCACAACTCACAGATCTGGGTCGTGAAGAGAGATTAAATGTGAAGAAAATTCAGAAAAGAGAGAGAGACGAAGAGAGAAAAATGCAGAGAAGAGAGAGAGATAAAGATGAAGAAAAATGCTAATTGTGTTTCTTGAATTGAGAGAGAATATGTCTCTAGTAAAGTGGGCTTACTTTTTTCAATGCATTGAAATAATGTGAGCCTCCATCAGAATTTATTGAGTTTGTATCGAAAAGAGGTATAAATTTTAAATTGGAATTTTGAAAGTAAAATAAAAAGATGATGCATACTGATGATACACGATTCACAGAAAAGAGAGATTAAAGAAA
Organism: Ammopiptanthus mongolicus; assembly: GCA_039655645.1. Taxonomy (NCBI): domain Eukaryota; kingdom Viridiplantae; phylum Streptophyta; class Magnoliopsida; order Fabales; family Fabaceae; genus Ammopiptanthus; species Ammopiptanthus mongolicus. The sequence goes on along the minus strand of CM077348.1, from coordinate 45,730,842 downwards.
AGAGAGATAAGACATTTATTTTTTGTTTTGATATTCGAGATATTAGAGATAAGCATTTAATAGCAAACATTGACGGATAATAAGTATACAATTTCTAGAAAAAAAATTTAAAAAATATTAACTTGAATTTTTTTGAAATCTTACCGAAAATAGAAACTTAAAAGAAGAGTATAGGAGAAGCCATTTCACCAGAAGCTGACACCAAGCAAAACTTTCCAAAACACTGTCTTCTAAATATATTTTATATAGATATAGATTCTATTTTGATTTTCGTTTTTTTTTTAATTTAGCTTTGTTTTATTGTTTTTTTTGTTTTGTTGGTTAAATGAGGTTTGGGTTAGTGAGTGTCTTGGGCCAGAGTGTACTGGATCATTAGATTATTTTTTTACAACTTGGAATGCTACGGATTGTATCGAATCATAAAAATGCTTTCTTTAAATAAGAAAAATAAAAAAATATAACACACATACATGAAAATGATTGCTAAAATAAAAGTGTTTATTTAGATTTTGTTACAACTATTATTTTCCAAATACAAACATTCATTTACAATAATAAACCAACTTTAATTAGAATATGTTTTATTAAATTAAATACATTCTTGACATTAATAAATTGAATATTATTCGATATTTTTAAATAAAAGGATAAACTGATATGTGACATCTTGCTAACCCTTTGTTTTAGGGCACCTGAGTTGTGACAACTTAGTGATCCTAAGCTACAAAAATAATAATAAAATACTGAATTAACTTCTTTTAAATAAAAGGTTAAACTGAGATGTAACATCTTGCTAACCCTTGGTTTTAAAACACCTGACTTGTGACAACTTCGTGATTTTCAACTTTTTCTTAAAAAAATAATTAAAAAAACTACATTAATCTCACTTAAATAAAATATGTTAACTGAGATGTGACATCTTGTTAACCCTTGATTTTAAAATACCTGAGTTGTGACAACTTGATGATCCTAAAATTTCTCAATTAATGATTATTTCAAAATAAAAAATAATTAAAATCAACCAAACCAACAAATTTTTCTAAGAACTACGTGGTTTTGAATTTTCCATCGCACCGGGGAATACGTAGAAGCAGCATCAATCATTCTGTCAAGCCAAAATTAAATTTTTATAATTTGTGTGTTTATTTTATTTTATTTATTTTTAAGTTGGGTAAAATTAATATTTTCAAAGTTATTAAAGAATTTACACAGTTAACTTGAGATACCGTTCTTAGAACGGTCGATGTAGGGTGCTAATAACTTCTCTACTCGTAACCGACTCCCGAACTCAATCTCTCTCTTTTTTTAAGACCAGTTTCCCTTCAATTAATAGGTTTTCCAATATTTTTTCAAAAAAATAAAATTGGTGGCGACTCCTCTTTTTTTTTCACGACGCCTGGACGGGACGGTCGCTACAGCCGGGAACATCAGAGTGTCAGGCCTATCATAGTTAGTTGTGATATTTTGTAATAACTTTGTATTTATTTTACCCATTTGTTTCTTGTTTTGAAATATATTGTTTTTTTATAAACTTGTGTTTGTATGTATTCTTGTAACCATAGGGTGCACTTACACTTTTGCTTACCTTTGAGTGGGACCCTATACTCGGGTCTGAGTGAAGTTTATGATAGGTTTGAGATTGTTAGTGGTAGCCATTTTGAGTATTTCCAGTTTGGTTATCGCAAGAATCTCATCTAGAATGTGACTCTTTCATGGATGCTCATATTTTGGATTTACATCCTATTTGTGGTCAACATTTCGAAATAGGTACTTCGCTCGAGAGACTGTTTACTAGCAAATTTTTTTAGAGCCACCCAAGAGAGGTTTCACGAGTTAGAAGGCTTATAGACCATCACGGTAAAAATCATCCAATAAACCGTTTTAGGCCACAAAGGGAGCATGTTTCTTCTTTACCTATCTCTTTCATGTTTTTTGTACAAAAATGACCAACTTTTTTTAAAAGGAAAGGTTTATCCCTATCCTTTTCATGCAAAAGATTCATTCATAACATGAATTAACATTTATGATTTGAGAAAAAATATTTCCTGGTGCATCTCATGCATTAACACCATTTTGGTCAATATTAGAAAATGAAAATAAAAACTCATTCCATTCATCTCATATTTTTTTTATAAGAAAAAATTCATTTTTGTAACACCCCGATTTTCTAGTTTTCTTAATTAATCAGTATTTATGTATTTGTATTTTATTTAAGGGTCTAGAAAGTGAAAGAAAATAAACTAAGACCATAGTCAAGCTCTACGATATTGTAGGAAGCTATAGTTAAATTTTGGGTCGAAAACTCAGACGGAGCCTGGTCTGCGTTTTTCATTGACAGTAGTGTTTTACTACTATCAAGACCTAATTTGTACCCGTGAACGAGACAGTTAGTCTTAGAATCACGCTTTCTACATTTTCGAAAAAATGTCCTAACCTTCGAAAATGAAATTAATATAAACTATTCGGGCGAAAACTCGAACCGGGAGCCAAACGAGCTGCATAAGGATTTACCAGGACCCGCTAACGGATAAACACGAGGTCACATCAAGTCACACCATCTCGAGAAGCGTGCCATGACTCACAACTATCATGATGATAAACGAAAATATCTGAACGCGTTCACACTGCAAAAAGACCAAAATGCCCTCGATCTTTTTCCTAAAAGACAACTATGTCCCTAAAATATCTAAAAAGTGCATCACACCACTCACTGTCTCTCTTCAATTTCGAGCCTCACTTCCTCTCTCTCACCTCCATCTTCTTCTTCTTCTTCTTCTTCTTCTTCTTCTTCTTCTTCCTTTCTTTCTCTCCATTTCTCTTTTCCTTTCTTCAAAGCTTCACCTCCATTTTTACTCAACTTCCACAAGGATTTTCAAAAAGATTTGTGAAGAAAAGTTGATCATATCATCCTCCTATATCATCTAAGAGGTATAGATTTCACTCTTGAGCTCTCAATCTTCATTTTCTCCTTTAAAATTCATTGAGTTTCAAGTTTTAAGATCCAAACTTCAAAAATCTCTAGAAAATTGTAGAAAAATCCTTTTAATGCCAAACCAATTTCTATGATCTAGTATCATCCTCTACTATCACTATCTACGAGTATGAAATCAAATAATCTTCCTAGACTATTTATCTTAAAAGGGCCGAATCTATGCTTTTGGGGGGAAAATGGGTTCTGGTTCAATTTTTGCAAAATGATTCTTGATTTCACCTATTTCATTCCATAATCATGTAATCCAAGTGATTAGTAAGCCAAATCAAACTCTCACCTATTTTTAGAGGTGATGGCCGAAACCCTAAGGTTTTGGTTCAAATCTTTGATAATTGATCATAGATTATGTCTTAGGTATGCTTAAGAACCATTAATCCGAGAGTTGGTAGAATTTCAACATCCCTAGCCTATTTAATTAAATAGGGGCACCAGCCTAGTCCTAAGGATTATGGGGTTTGTGATTTAGCTGTATTAATTTCTGGTTGTGTTTTGCTGTAAAGGGTCGGGCATGATTCGAACGTTCAATCTCGCACCCGATTGACAGTTGCGGAGCCGCATCCGGAGCGGCACGTGAACATTTCTAAGGTGGGGGAAAGAACCACAATATTGTCGGGGAGGCAAGCTTTAAATAATATATATTGATATGCGTAGGGCGACCCAAACCCCACTTGAGGTCATTTAGCCCATAGGTTTATATCTGCTGTATGTCGAGGTTGTTTGCTCTGTGGTTAGATATTTAATATAATAAATGTGATAATTTTATTATGCCTATTATATGTTTATGATTTCTTAATTATTTATCTGTGAGTTGATATTACTATTGAATATGTTTCTGGTTGTTATTTATGTACTATTGTGACTGCTGATGTCTGAGTAGAGCTAGGCAGTGATTTCTGATAAGTTGGGGGAGATGAATGTGTGGTGAGAAAGTCGAGGTCATATATATATTTGTAGTAGTGCTCAACCTAGAGATACAGTTGATCTGTTGATGTTGTGATATAAAGTTGATACCCGATTTAGCCGGAGGAAAGTTGGTCGTGGTTGTTTATAAGTCGTGGTTGAGGCACTAAGTGTTGATCCTGAGATGAGTCAGTGAGATTCATGTTGCATAGTTGTTGTTCATCACTGTGATAGCATACGGGTGATTCTGATCTTGCCTGTGGGGAGATGATCGTACCGATTAGTTTGGCATAGGGGTGATTCCGATCTTATCTGCGGGGAGATGATCATACCCATTAGTCGAATTATAGATGGACGGGCGAATGTCTCGCCCTAGCCTGTGGGTGGGGGAATGTCATTACCGAAAGTTGAGTTGTTAACGGATGGACAAATGTTCCTACCTAGCCTGCGGGCGGGGGAACATGTCGTTACCGTAAGTTGCGTTGTTGATGGGTGAATATTCTGACCTGGCCTGCGGGCGGGGGAATATGTCGTACCCATGAGACGAGTTGAGCCTGTGGGCTTTTGACCGAACCTTGCCTTACGGGGGGTGGCATAGTGATGACTGAGACATCTTGATCTGTTGGGGATGTCGTGTCGTGATCGCGTCCATGTAGTCATTAGTTGCATGAGTGTGAGAGACAGTAGTTAAGAGAAAATTATCCGGGAGTTTTTTGGTTGTCACTGTTATGATTCTGAGTGTTGCTATCTATATAAATTATTTTATATAGTTGTTTTCCTAGTTATGACATATTAGTGTTTCTTATCCCCTCTATTTCCTATTTCGTATTTTATTATTCTTGACCGCACGAGAAGATCTTGTTGAGGAACTACCGGAGAAAATTGACGGCATACCCATAGAACCAGATGCTAGCGGGAGAGCCCTGGATCCCGGTGCTGGAGGACTTTAGACATCGGGGGTTAGTAGTTGTAGTTGTTATGGCCAGTATAGGGGACTAAGTGACATGTATTTTGGGGCCAGTGGAGGAAGTCATATGTATTTTTATTTCCGCTGCTGTGGTGCTTTTATTTCATTTACTAGTTGCACTATGAGACTTTTATATTTTGATGTCAGCTACTATAGGCTCTACTGATGGAGCCAAAGTTCTTATGTTTGTAATAATTATTATGGTATCAGTATGTGTAATTTGTTTTAAATATTTCCTCTATTTATCTCGCTACGCTACGCTGTAACGCTAAGAATACGAGTTAGGGGTACTAATGGGACCTCCGAGGAATGGGTTGTCTCATTTGATGGTATCAAGCAGTTTGATTCTTAATCAAGGACTGCTTGGGTTAGGTTGTGATTTCTGGCCGTGTCTAGCTGAACCAGCATTGGGTATTGTACGCAAGTTGTCGAGTGTGATAATTGTTTTGTTCGTAAGGATATGATATATATGTCTGTTGATTAATATTGTATGTTGCTTCTGTTTGGCTCGTGAGGCAAGCCTTGGGTTCTCGTCGTGAGGCCGAAAGGCTGTAATTTACTGATCAGGCTGGCCTTCTGGCTCGCGTGGCGAGAATAGTTTTCGCGTCGCGAGGCCGAAAGGCTGTACTTTACTGCCCAGGCTTACCTTTTGGCTCACGAGGCAAGCATCGGGTCGCGAGGCGAGCACCTTGCTTTTGCCTTTTCCCTTGTTTTTTTCTCTTTCCTAACCTTTTCTAGCTAAAAAACTAGATAAGCCACATGCTTATCGTATGTCTTATGGATCAAAGCATTGTAAGGCATATAATGCATGTATGGGATAGTACAGTGTGTATGTCTTACAAATGTGAGCTGAAAATTTCTTCTACGAAAAATTAAATGGCTTGTGAACGAGGTAGAGGACGTGGCGGAAGAGCCAATGAGGGTGTAGCTGAACCTAGGAATGATAATGGAGAGAATTCCCAAATTAGGGGTGGGACAGTTAGGGAGCTGACAACGGCAATGTTGCATCAAATACAACAGAATGCTCAACTATTGCTGGTGACCATGCAACAGCAACAGAGACAGAATCAGTGGGGTGGAGTGGAGACGGATAGCGCTGGACTAAACACTTTTCTGAAAGTAAAGCTGCCGCAGTTTAATGGTGACTTCAATCCAGAGGGAGCAGAACTCTGGATACATGAGCTAGAGAAAATCTTCGCGGCAATGCACTGTCGCGAGGACAGGAAGGTGACCTATGCACCCTTCATGCTGATGGGAGGTACAGAGCTATGGTGGAAAGGCAAGTAGAGAATGCTTGAAGCAGAAGGAAGAGTTATCAATCGGGGACTGTTTCGAGAATGCTTTCTGGAGGAGTATTTCCCCAGATTGATGAGAAGAGAGATAGAGTTCGCTATAGATCTTGTACTAGGAACTGGACCGATTTCGATAGTACCTTATCGAATGGGTCCAGCAGAGTTAGCAGAGCTGAAAAAGCAGTTGGACGACATGTTGAATAAGGAGTTTATAAGACCGAGTGCTTCACCTTGGGGCGAGCTGGTGCTGTTCGTTAAGAAGAAGGACAGAAGTTCAAGGCTGTGCATGGATTATCGACAGCTGCACAAAGCGACAATCAAGAATAAATATCCATCCTAGGATTGATGATTTCATGGACCAGTTGAAAGGAGCAATAGTATTTTCGAAGGTTGACTTAAGATCTAGTTATCACCAAATTCGAGTCAAGAGGGAGGATATACCGAATACGGCGTTTAGGAGCCGGTATGGACACTACGAGTATCTGGTTATGCCCTTTGGTGTAACTAATGCTCCAGCAGTGTTCATGGACTACATGAACCAATTTTTCGACCGTTCTTAGATAAGTTTGTTGTTGTGTTTATCGACGACATTCTTATTTATTCCTTTAATCTAGAAGAACATCTTAGGATCGTACTTCAAGTGTTAAAGGACCGACAACTTTATGCAAAGTTGTCCAAGTGTGAATTCTGGTTAGAAGAAATACAATTCTTAGGTCATGTGATTGATCGTGATGGGATAGCGGTAGATCCAGCAAAGGTTGAAGCTGTGGTACAATGGGAAAGTCCTAAGTCGGTAAGTGAGATACGGAGTTTCCTAGGACTAGCTGGATATTACCAAAGGTTCATTGAAGGATTCTCGAAGATCGCGTTGCTAATGACGCAGCTAACTAGGAAGGGAATATCCTTTGAGTGGACGGATGAATGTGAGAAGTTTTCAGGAGCTGAAAAGGAGGTTGACTACGTCACCACTATTGACGTTATCAGATTCTTCAGGAAAGTTTGACATATACTGTGATGCGTCATACCAAGGATTGGGTTGTGTCCTAATGCAAGATCGGATAGTGGTAGCATACGCTTCGCGGCAGCTAAGAGTTCATGAGAGGAATTATCTGGCTTATGACTTAGAGCTAGCAACTATAAAATTTGCTTTAAAGATTTGGCGACACTATCTGTATGGAGCCAAGTTTATGGTGTATAGTGGCCATAAGAGTTTGAGGTATCTGTTTGATCAGAAGGAGTTGAATATGAGGCAAAGGAGGTGGATGGAATTCATAAAGGATTATGAATTCGATCTACAATACCATCCAGGAAAGGCGAATGTAGTAGCGGATGTGTTAAGTAGGAAATCCTTACACATATCTGCTATGATGGTGAAAGAGCTAGAACTGATTGAACGGTTTATAGATTTGAATCTAGGTATGGAATTATCTAGGGATAAGATACACCTAGGAATGGTCACAGTAACGAGTGACTTTTTGAAGACGATCAAGGAGAAGCAGGAGGTTGATCAGTATCTTCAGAAAGTAGAAGGACACGTAATGGAAGGCGAAACTTATGAGTTTAGGATGAATCAAGATGGAGTCTTAAGATATGGAGATAGAATTTGTGTACCAATGGATATAGAACTAAGAAGAATGATCTTAGAGGAAGCGTAAGAGTAGGTTGAGTTTTCATCCAGGAGCTACCAAGATGTACCAGGATTTAAAGAAAATGTTTTGGTGGCCCGGAATGAAGAAGGAGGTAGCTGAGTATGTGCTGACTTGCTTGGTGTGTCAGAAGGTGAAGATAGAACACCAAAAGCCAGCGGGACTGCTACAATCTTTAGATATTCCAGAATGGAAATGGGATGGTATATCTATGGATTTCGTGGTTGGTCTGCCAAGAACTAACAAGCGGCATGATGCAATTTGGGTAATCGTTGATAGGATGACAATGTGTGCTCACTTCTTACCTATTGGCGAAAGTTATACGTTGGAGAAGTTGACCCAAATCTACATCAAGGAAGTAGTAAGGTTGCACGGAGTGCCTTCTAGTATTGTTTCCGGCAGAGATCCTAGATTTACATCTAGATTCTGGATGTAGTTACATGAGGCTTTGGGATCTAAGTTAAGGTTGAGTTCTACTTATCATCCTCAAACGGATGGTCAGTCTAAACGAACGATTCAGTCATTGGAAGACCTCTTAAGAGCTTGTGTTTTGGAACACACAGGAATTTGGGAGGAGTTCTTACCATTGATTGAGTTCACTTATAACAATAGTTTTCATTCAAGTTTAGGTATGGCACCTTACGAAGCATTGTATGGCAGAAAGTGTAGAACACCATTGTGTTGGTATGAGATGGGAGAAAGTCAAGTACTATGACTGGAGGTAGTACAACAAATGACGGAACAAATTAAGAGGATAAGGAAAAAGATGAAAATCGCACAAGATAGACAGAAGAGTTACAGCGATAAGAGGAGAAGACCGTTAGAATTCCAGGAAGGAGACCATGTTTTTCTGAGAGTAACTCTGAGAACTGGAATCGGCAGAGCAATAAAATCTAGAAAGCTTAGCTTACTCCTATGTTCATTGGACCATTTCAAATTCTTCGCCGAATTGGTCCTGTAGCCTATCACAACGCTTTACCCCCAAACCTATCCAATCTCCATGATGTCTTTCATGTTTCTCAATTGAGAAAGTATTACCCCAATCCATCACACATCTTAGCACCAGAGTCAATACAATTGAGAAATAACCTCGAGTATGAAGCTCTACCTGTAAGGATCATAGATAGAAGAATAAAGGAACTCCGAGGTAAAAACATTCCGTTGGTCAAGATCATATGGGATGAAGTTACCAGAGATGCTACCTGTGAATGCAAAGAGGACATGCAGCGGCAATAACCGAGCCTATTTTAAAAAGGTACGTCGAATTTCAAGGACGAAATTCTTTTTAAGGGGGTAGTATGTAACACCCAGATTTTCTGGTTTTCTTAATTAATCAGTATTTATGTATTTGTATTTTTTTGGAGGGACTAGAAAGTGAAATAAAATAAACTAAGACCATAGTCAAGCTCTACGATATTGTAGGAAGCGATAGTTAAATTTTGCGTCGAAAACTCAGACAGAGCCCGGTCTATGTTTTTCATTGACAATAGTATTTTACTATTATCGAGACCTAATTTGGACCCATGAACGAGATAGTTAGTCTTAGAATCACGTTTCCTACATTTTTTAAGAAATGTGTCCTGACCTTCGAAAATGAAAATAATATAAACTATGCGGGCGAAAACTCGAACCGGGAGCCAAACAGAGCTGCATAAGGATTTACCGGGACCTGCTAACTGATAAACATGAGGTCACATCAAGTCACATAACCTCGGAAAGCGTGCCATGACTAGCCACTGTCATGATGACAAACGAAAATATCTGAACGCGTTCACACTGCAAAAAAACCAAAATGCCCTTGGTCTTTTTCATAAAGGACAACTATGTCTCTAAAATATCTACAAAGTGCATCACACCACTCACTCTCTCTCTTCAATTTCGAGCCTCACTTCCTCTCTCTCACCTCCACCTTCTTCTTGGTCTTCTTCCTTTCTTTCTCTCCATTTCTCTTTTCCTCCATCTTTCTTCAAAGTTTCACCTACATTTTTACTCAACTTCCACAAGAATTTTCAAGAATATTTATGAAGCGAAGTTGATCATATCATCCTCCTCTATCATCTAAGAGGTATAGATTTCACTCTTGAGCTCTCAATCTTCATTTTCTCCATTGAAATTCATGATTTTCAAGTTTTAAGATCCAAACTTAAAAAATATCTAGAAAATTGTAGAAAAATCCTTTTAATGTCAAACCAATTTCTATGATCTAGTATCATCCTCTAATATCACTATCTAAGAGCATGAAATTAAATAATCTTCCTAGCCTATTTATCTTAAAAGGGCCGAATCTATGCTTTTGGGGGAAAAGGGGTTTTGGTTCAATTTTTGCGAAATGATTCTTGATTTCACCTATTTCATTCCTTAATCATGTAATCCAAGTGATTAGAAAGCCAAATCAAACTCTCACCTATTTTTAGAGGTGATGGCCGAAACCCTAAGTTTTTGGTTTAAGGGGTTTTGGTTCAAATCTTTGAGAATTGATAATAGATTATATCTTAGGTATGCTTAAGGATCATTAATCCAAGAGTTGGTAGAATTTCAACATCCCTAGCCTATTTAATTAAATAGGGCAGAAGCCTAGTCCTAAGGATTAGGGGGTTTGTGATTTAACTGTATTAATTTCTGGTTGTGTTTTGTTGTAAAGGATCGGGCAGGATTCAAACGTTCGATTGCGCACCTGATTGACAGTTGCAGAGCCGCATCCGGAGCTATACGTGAACATTTCTAAGGTGGGGGAAAGAACCACAATATCGTCGGGGAGGCAAACTTTAAATAATATATATTGATATGCGTAGGGCGACCCATAACCTACTAGAGGTCGTTTGGTCGATAGGTTGATATCTGTTGTATGTCGAGGTTGTTTGCTTTGTGGTTAGATATTTAATATAATATATGTGATAATTTTATTATGCCTATTATATGTTTATGATTCCTTAATTATTTATCTGTGAGTTGATATTACTATTGAATATGTTTCTGGTTGTTATTTATGTGCTGTTGTGACTGCTGATGTCTGAGTAGAGCTAGCTAGTGATTTCTGATAAGTTGGGAGATGAATGTGTGTGAAAAAATGTATATATATATATATATATATATATATATATATATATATATATATATATATATATATATATATATATATATATATATATATATATTTGTAGTAGTGCTCAACCTAGAGATATAGTTGATCTGTTGATGTTGTGATATAAAGTTGATACCTGGTTTAGCCGGAGGAAAGTTGGTCGTGGTTGTTTATAAGTCGTGGTTGAGGCACTAAGTGTTGATCTTGAGACGAGTCAGTGAGATTCATGTTGCATAGTTGTTGTTCATCACTGTGTTGGCATACGGGCAATTCCGATCTTGCCTGCGAGGAGATGATCGTACCGATTAGTTTGGCGTAGGGGTGATTCCGATCTTACCTGCGGGGAGATGATCAAACCCTTTAGTCGAATTATAGACGGACGGGTGAATGTCTCAACCTAGCCTACAGGCGGGGGGATATGTCGTTACTGAAAGTTGATTTGTTAACGGATGGGCGAATGTTCCGACCTAGCCTGCTGGCGGGGGAACATGTCGTTACCGTAAGTTGCGTTGTTGATGGGCGAATATTCCGACCTGGCCTGCGGGCGGGGGAATATGTCATACCCATGAGACGAGTTGAGCCTGCGAGCTTTTGACCGAACCCTGCCTTACGGGGGGTGGCATAGTGATGACTGAGACACCTTGATCTGTTGGGAATGTCGCGTCATGATCGCGTCCATGTAGTCGTTAGTTGCATGAGTGTGAGAGACAGTAGTTAAGAGAAAATTATCCGGGAGTTGTTTGGTTGTCACTGTTGTGATTCTGAGTGTTGCTATCTATATAAATTATTTTATATAGTGGTTTTCCCAGTTATGACATATTACTGTTTCTTATCCCCTCTATTTCCTATGTCATATTTTATTATTCTCGACCGCACGAGAAGATCCTGTTGAGGAACTACTGGAGGAAATTGACGACATACCCGTAGAACCAGATGCTAGCGGTAGAGCCCTGTATCCCAATGCTTGAAGACTTTAGACATCGGGGGGTTAGTAGTTGTAGTTGTTATGGCCAGTATAGGGGACTGAGTGACATGTATTTTGGGGCCAGGAGAAGAAGTCATATGTATTTTTATTTCCGGTGCTGCGGTGCTTTTATTTCATTTACTAGTTGTACTCTGAGACTTTTATATTTTGGTGTCAGCTGCTATAGGCTCTACTGGTGGAGCCAAAGCTCTTCTGTTTGTAATAATTATTATGGTATCAGTATGTGTTATTTGTTTTAAATATTTCTGCTATTTATCTCGCTACGCTAAGAATATGAGTTAGGATTACTAATGGGACCTCCGAGGAAGGGGTTGTCTCATTTTTCATACAAGTCATGCATTAATATTTCTGGTAAAAAAATCATGAATCTCATGCATTAAGAATTCTTCATCTCATGCATTTTTTTGAAGAAAAAAAAAAACAAAATATATTTCATACATATCATGCATTGCGCTTCAAACCCTCAATCATTAGTTGGAATCATATACAAGAATTGTTCAAGCGGCTGAAAGAAATGTGGGTCACAACCCGGTGCCATGGAGATATGATGTGCAAGTTCATGATCCCCTTATCAATTTGAAGCAGTCGTGTTTACACTCTACGTGTTTATCGATTCAAAAGGATTGTCCGGAAAAAGTGGCTCCAAATTTGAGAGACCATATGTGGTTAAAAAGACCTTTTGTCTGGAGAAGCATTGATCCTCACAAATAAAGATGGCAAAGATATCTCACCTCATGTAAACTCAAATGCTAGTAAAAATTATGCTTGAGAGCACTGCCCAAAAAAATAATAAAAAATAAAGAAAAGAAAATGAAAAAAAAAAGAATCAAAAGGAAAAAAAAGAAAAAAAGAAAATGGTTCGCTAGGCTGAAAACCTGAAAAGTCAGCTTAGACAAAGGTTAGAGCAACCTACGCAAAAGTTAAGGCCAAGTACAAATAAAGGGCAATGGAGTCTCCTCAAGCTGACAAATTGGGCAGTTTAAGTTTTGATGACAAGACCATGGAATTCTCTCAATACATAAAGACTGGGGCAAGTGATATTCTTGAAAGCTAAGTAAGACAGTGTCTGATGTTGGGATAAGCCCTAGTAGCCAATCTATTTTGAATAGATAATCATATATATCATGACTTTGATCATATATTTGATATATGTATAAGGCATTTATTTATTATGTTATTGTTATGATCATATATATAACATAATAAAGTCCTTAGAATAGGAAGTTCATTTAATTGAACGTCAAGTATGACTTAACCATGAGATGTCATTAAATTATAGAACATTTTTGTTAAATATCCATAGTCAAGTATTATTATTAATAAGGACAATAATAATACATTGAGACAATTATGTGAGTGTAATGATGACCACATTCACGGGTCATAGATATAAGATATTAAGTCTTCACATAAGTATAAATATTAGGGGAATATTTATACTGGAGTGACCCGCTATGAGAACGCTGTATAATAGTTATATAAGTGTCAAAAACGATTCTCATGGTGACCATAGTAAAGTAGTCCTTCGACTTGAAATTACTACAATTCTTAACATATGTAGTTGTGGGCTTTAATACTATCAAACGTTGTTTGTAACAGGACAACTATAAAGATAATTATTGGGTCTACAATGAAACATGTTGAGGAATGTGAGTGATGTAGATAGAATTCGGGGTAATGTCTATAGGCTCTTGATGGTATGCGACGTAGAAATGCATGTCCATGCTAAGGTGGGACAATATGAGATATTAGGTCCACATGATCATATGTCAATTACAAGATCAAGAAATAAATAATTGAACTTAATAAGGATGACACATTTATTCCTTGTGTTCAATTAAGACATTATAACGAAAGGACGTTGACTTCACATTATATATGGTTACAATAAGGTTTTAATTGTATCATCAATATTCTAATTAATTGGGTAGCAATAATGTATTACTAGATGCCGCTCATTGTTTATAATATTAATTGATTAGTAATATGATTAATAATAATTAATATTATTGCTAATTAATTGAGAACCTATAGGGTCACACGCATAGAGCAAATGTTCAAAGAATTAATTTAATTGATTAATTAAATTTGATTTAATTAATAATTAAAATGGGATCATTTTAATTGATTTAATTAATAATTAAACATTGGGCCTGTAGCGTACGGTAGCCCAAATGGGTTAGGTTAAGTGAGTGACAACTATTAGTAAGCTGCACACGTCACATAAGGTACACACAACATAGAGCACTCATAACGACGGTTGTACACCTTTGACAGGCGCGCCCTCTTTTCTCTTTCTGTGTGTCGTACCTGTCTCAATCCTGATAGCTAGCACTACGCTATCTCTGACGTTGGTTTGCTCGCGTGGATTGAGTAGAGGTATTGCTAGTTTGCAATACTGGTGGTTATGGCTGGACAGTTATCGTAATCTCACGATCCGAGATTCGTTATCCGTTGGATCGGGCTGAAATTTGGACAACAGATTCGTAACATGTGTTTCTACATTTTAACCATTCAGTTTTTTGAAACGAGTTCTGGAGTGAATGTTATGACCATCGCAAAAAGTAGTGTTTTTGGCTAACTAGTGTGGTTGGCGCGCTCACAGTGTTCGTGGTAAAGCTACGCTTCAAGAGGTAAACAGAATATCCTTGTGATTCATGTGCAATGCGTGGTCCTTTTGTGAAGGGGTTTTTTCCGCTCAAGAGGTTTTTGAAAATTGTTTTGAAAATTATCTCTCTTGACACCCCAACCGTGGTATCAGAGCGTCTAGTCGTAGTTTGCCATGTATCCTAGGATTGTTTGCCATTGTATGATAACATGTTTATTGCTTTTAAATATGATTTGTATGTTTAAAAGCATGTTTGTATGATTTGTATGTGATATAAATCTCTTTGAACATGTTTTGTGTGCTTGGTTGTACTCCTGACATAAACAAGGATTCGTTTCTGGAATCCTGTTGCGTCGTTTGGCACGGCCGTGCTCCCTGTTGCACGCCCGTGCACGTTTGAGTTAGCGTTAGTGAACGCGTAGCACAACCGTGAACGTTTGGCATGTAACACCCCCTCCCGGGTGTTACGAACTCGAACTCAAAATGCGGAAAATATCAAGAGAATAAAACGCTGGTTGCTTTAGGAAAATACTTTAATTAAGTAGCTACGTTCGAAAATGCGGTTCTCAAAATTTTCTACATGCATAGGTAAAACAAACTCAAGACAATGAAATAAACTCCTTACCACGTATTAATAATTAACATGCACACTGATATAATCAAAACATAAATTCAGGTCTAATATAAACTATTACAGACTCAAGACTTAAGTTCAACGTACGTGCAACAATTAATATAAGATTGCTACAAAATAAAGGACTCCTAAGCTGATCGGGCTAAAAGTAGCCATTGGGATGCAACCCAAAGTCGACTTCTTTAAAAGGCTCCGTCATCCGAGTCCTCACGTGTCCGCGGGGACCTATGACCAACATTTGTACATGTGTTCCAAAAACACAACAGGGTGTCCAATATGTACAGGCAAAGGTGAGATACTCATATAATAAGTTTATCACGATAGCCGCATAGGCGATAAACAGTATAAACATCCACATATAAATACAGTTATAAGAACAGTTATTTATGTAACCATCTCAAACACTATCATGAGTTATAATAATGCTTGAGAATTCAATATCATCTTTCTAGTTCATGTACTCCGGAGATTCCTACTACCCTTCATCGAGCGATAGGCCGCAGTAACACCTGTAACACAATTGTTCTCATGAGTCGGCCTCTCAATTTAGGTCCAAACTCCAATTGTTCCAGGGTACCACGTCATAATCATATCCTGAATACTCCAGTCTCTGATTGAGTTCATTCGTGTTTGGCAGCCGATTTACCACGGCACGGGGTTGCTACCCCACCGGCCACTTGTAGAGTCTCGAACACAGAATGCCCCTATAGACCGAATGGTCTTAACTAACAAAATTCTCAATTACGTAAGTTGTGGCTCGTTTTCAAATGGCACGTCTGTCGGTTCATGCATGTACACAGAAAGTTTTCTGTTTTCTTTTTTCTTTTTCGTTCATTCTTTCATTTGTCGAGACATAAAGCCCATGACTCGATTTAAAGGACATTAAGCCCATTCAAATAAAAAACACAGGACACGAAGTCCGAGTGCTCAATCCACAAAACACTAGTCCAACGTCTCGGCCACTAGGTTTGGGTTCATCTCAAAAGATCCATCATTTTCCTTTGGGTTTTATTTCCTCAAAACAACTTTAGAAAAAAAAAAAAAAACTCAATTTCATCTTCTTGAAATAAAACATTTATTTTAAAGAGAACATTTTCCGGGAAAAACACTTTTTCATAAATAAAAACTGTTTTCTAAGGTTTTACGTCTTTTTAAAACGTTTTTTCTGAAACAAAACACGTTTTGCACGACTTTCCACGAAACCACCTTTTCCTTTTCAAAAGAACATAACTTTTTCAAAAAGGAAACAAAACTTTTCTTGAAAGAGCAACACGTTTTCCCAAAAATACCTTTTTAGTTTCAAAACTCGTTTTCCAAAACTTTAAATTCGGTTTTCGAGTATTTTAATTAATTATCGAGACATAGCCAGTACTATGCTCATCCAGGATATAAATATACATATATACATCAAACAGTTCAACAATAACATATACTTCAATCAAGGCATCCATGCCACAGTTATATCAAATAACCGATTATGCACAACACTTAGCATCCAATCCATCCACGATATAAGTATACATATACATCAAGTCTTAATTTCACCATAACACACCAATCAATCATATGCCGTGAGGCTACCAAACTCAAAATGAACTACCTCCCTTTACCTCACTAAGATACTTAATCCAAACTTGAACGATTCTCGGCTTCGGCTCCGGTTTCGTTCGCGTCGTCTAAAACAATCAAATACAATTCAATTCAAACAACAATCAACATCAATATACAGCATCAAAACATAAATTTTCCTTCCCCTAAGGGTCTAAGGTTCGGCTGTTTTTGATAAAAAGGGTTAGGGATCACATTTGGTTCTAAACTTTTGGATTATTGGTTCATAAGCTTGGTTAACACTAATACAAATCCTATGACTCAAAAATATGAAACATTGCTCATGGTTTTTCCTCATGAAGGTCTCAGCCATTTTGGGAAAATTAGGCTAGGAATTTTGATTTGGTTTTCCATCACTTGGATACAAAGACAATAGGAAAGCTAAGGATGGAATCAAGAGTTAGAAATCAAAAATTTGATCAAAAATACAATTCATCATCATTGTTAGGGTTCGGCCACTTTGGGGGAAATGAGCTAGGATGAGAGCTTGATCATGAGCTCTTGGGTTTAGGTAGAGGATGATGAACTGAGTTCAAAGAAATTGGTTTCCCATTAAAAGGATTTTTCTACAATTTCCTATGAATTTTTGAAAATTTGGATCTTAAACTCGATTTTCATGAAATGAGATTTTGATGATGAGATTGAGAGAGATTCAAGAAGCTAGGAGATCATAGAAGTGATCTTACCTAAGAATGGATGAAGATTGATCAAGGATTCAAGGTTTTCTTCATAGGATTGAAGCTTTTTCTTAAGAAAAATGGTGGCTTTTCTCTGAGGAAGAAGATGATGTGTTCTTGGCTCTTTGGGGCTGTTCTTGTGCGTGAATGGGGCTGGAGAAGGGGCTTTCCAGCCTTCTAAACAAGTCATTAAGGGTAAAATGGTAAAAGTGAAAAAAGGCTAGGTTAGGGGTATCTTGGTCATTTCACGTCCAGATATTTTCGAACGTCATGACGATTCTGGCATGCTCTCCCAAGTGATTTGACATGATGTGGTATCAAGATTATCCGTTGGAGGGTCTCGTTGAATCCCTTTACGGCTCCAAACGCCTCCTGGTTCGAGTATACGGCCGAATATAATATATTATTTTTATTTTTCGGATGTCAGGATGGATTTTTTCGAAAATGTATGAAACGTGATTCTAAGACTAACTGTCTCGTTCACGGGTCAAAATTATGTCTTGATAGTAGTAAAACACTATTGTCAATGAAAAACGTAGATCGGACTCCGTCTGAGTTTTCGACCCAAAAATTGACCATAGCTTCATACGATATCGTTGAGCATGACTATGGTCTCGGAATATTTTATTTCCATTTCGAGGACCTCGAATAAAATACGAGTTCATAGATACTGTTTAATTAGGAAAAACTTGAAAATCGGGGTGTTACATTACTACCCCTCTAAAAAATTTTTTTCGTCCTTGACATTACGTACCTTGAAAAAGATCGGGATACTGTAATCTCATCTTGTCCTCAAGCTCCAACGTTGCATCTCCAGTTGCTTCATTCCAAACGACGTTGACTAAGGGAACTTGATTTCCCCTGAGTTGCTTGATACTCTTACCAATGATTCGCACAGGCGATGTCTCATAAGACAAGTTTTCTTGTAAATGTACTATATCAGGTTCGATTACATGGGACAAATCAGGAATATACTTCCGAAGTTGTGAGACATGGAAAACATTATGAATGTTAGATAGAAAAGGTGGTAAGGCAATCTGGTAAGCTACTGGACCAACAAGACGAAGAATTTAGTAGGATCCAATGAATTTGGGAGTGAGTTTTTTGGACTTAATAGCTTTACCTACCCCAGTCTTAGGCGTGACTCTCAGGAACACGTGTTCACCTTCTTGAAACTCGAGGGGTCGTCTTCGTTTGTCTGAGTAGCTCTTTTGTCTGCTCTGTGCCGCTTTCATCGTTTCATGGATTTGCTTAATCTTTTTCGTTGTTTGTTGCACAAGTTCGGGGCCTACAATCATATTCTCTCCATCCTGGTATCAACACAACGGCGTCTGGCACTTTCGTCCATACAAGGCATCATTGGGTGCCATCCCTATGCTAGAATGATAGTTGTTGTTGTAGGTGAATTCGATAAGAGGCAATAGATCATCCTAACTTCCACCATGGTCTAAAACAAGCTCTCAGCAAATCTTCCAAAGATTGTAGCGTTCTCTCTGTCTGTTTATCTATTTGAGGGTGATAGGCTAAACTCAGCCTCAGCCTTGTTCCTAGAGCTTGATATAGACTTTGCCAAAGACGTGACATAAACTTTGGGTCTCTATCAGAGACTATGCTTGACGGCACTCCATGTAGTCTGATTATTTCTCTGATATATAGCTCAGTTAACGTCTCCACTAAGTAGTTAATCTTAACAGGTAAAAAGTGTGCTGACTTCGTTAACCTATCAACGATCACCCAAATTGAATCAAAACTCTTAGAAGTTCTAGCAGAGGCGTGGTTATCTCAAGTGGATTCTCTCTTTTTTAGTAGATGTCGGTAAACCTACCACGAAATCCATTGAAATGCTCTCCCATTTCCATTCGGGTACATCCAAGGATTGAAGCATTCCTCCAGGTCGTTGATGTTCTACCTTTACTTTCTGACAGGTCAAACACGATGCTACATACTCAGCCACTTGCTTCTTCATTATTGGCCACCAAAACTTTTGTTTCAGATCTTGGTACATTTGGGTTGCTCCAGAGTGAATGCTCAGCTTGCTCTTGTGCCCTTCTTCCAGAATCGTTTTCCTCATCTCCGGGTTGCTAGGTACACAAACTCGTCCATTGCATCTCAAGATGCCATCAATTCCCAAGCTGAACTCTGCAGCTTTTTCTTGTCCCAGTAACTCCTTTTTCTCTTGGAGGTACTCATCAGTTTCTTTTTGTTCATGGATCGTTTCCATCAGTCCACTAGATACCTTGATCATTCCCAAGCAAATCTTCTCGTGGTCCATTTCCACAGCTAGATTGAGATCACGAAACTGTTCTATCAATTCTAGCTCTTTGACCATCATTGCAGAGATGTGCAGGGTCTTCCGACTCAGAGCGTTTGCAATGACATTTTCTTTCCCAAGGTGGTACAGCAAAGTGAAGTCGTAATCTTTAAGAAACTCCATCCAACATCTCTGCCTCATGTTAAGTTCCTTCTGGTCGAACAGGTACTTCAAACTTTTGTGGTCACTGAAGACATCAAACTTGGATCCATTAATGTCTCCAGATCTTCAGTGCAAAAACCACAGCAGCTAACTCAAGGTTGTGCGTCGGGTAATTCCTCTCATGAGTCTTCAACTGGCGCGAAGCATACGCTACAACCTTCCGATGTTGCATAAGTACACATCCTAAACCCTGATGCGAAGCATCACTGTACACTTCGTACGGTTCGTCCGGTTTAGGTAACACTAACATTGGTGAGGTTGTCAAACGTTCTTTCATTGTCTGGAAACTTTCCTCACATTTGTCAGTCCACGTAAACGATTGGTCCTTCCTCGTCAGTTGAGTCAATGGCGTAACAATCTTCGAAAATCCTTCGATGAATCTCCTGCAGTAACCAGCCAGTCCAACAAAATTGCGAATTTACGTCACAGTCTTGGGCCTCTCCCATAGAAGTACTGCTTCTGCTTTTGTAGGATCGACGGCAATCCCGTCCTTATTAATCACGTGTCCCAAGAATTTGACTTCATCCAGCCAAAACTCACACTTGGGCAGCTTTGCGTACAACTTCTCCTTGTGAAGGATCTGTAAAACTTGTCGTAGATGTTCCACATGCTCCTCGGGATTTTTCGAGTAGATAAGAATATCGTTGATAAACACGACAACGAACTAATCCAGAAACAGACGAAAAATCCGGTTCATGTAGTCCATGAAGATAGAAGGCGCGTTCGTCACTCCGAAAGGCATCACAAGGTACTCATAGTGACCATAACGAGTCCTGAATGCAGTCTTAGGTACGTCCTCGTTCTTCACTCTGATCTGGTGATAACCGGATCTCAGATCAATCTTTGAAAAGACAACGGCTCCCTGAAGTTGATCCATCCAGTCATCTATGCGAGGTAGAAGATACTTGTTCTTGATCATTATCTTGTTGAGTTGACAATAATCCACGCAGAGTCTGGAACTCCCATCCTTCTTCTTTACCAATAACACTGGTGCTCCCCACAGGACACACTTGGTCTCGCGAATCATTTAGACATCAGATCCTCTAGTTGAGTCTTCATCTCGTCTAACTCCGTAGGTGACATCCTATATGGGGCTATAGAAATCGGACCGAATCCTAGAACTAAGTCGATCGCAAACTTGATGTCTCTCAGAGGTGGCAAACCTGATACATCCTCTGGAAAAACTTTCGGAAAATCTTTCACAACCGGCACATCGCTCAAGACAACGTCCCTCTCAATTTCTAAACAGGATAGAAGCATGTATCCCTGAGCTCCTTCTTTCAAAGAAGCTTTTACTTGGTTGGCAGTTAAAAATCCAGAAATCTCAGGGTCAGGAAAAACTAAGGTTCTATGTGCATAGTCTAAAAGAATATGGTTGGAAGATAACCAATCCATGCCTAGGATCACATCCAATTGAGTCAAAGGCAAACATATTAATTCAACAAAAAAGTTCCTATCATGAACAATAATAGGACAGTTCAAAGATACTGTATTTACAGTAACAGGTTTAGCAATTGGAGTTGTGACAATCAAATCAAAAGACAGCGAAGAAACAGGCAAGTCTAATTGTCTCACACAATTCAAAGAGATGAACGAATGTGTTGCATCCGAATCAAATAGTATAGTTAGGAGATTACCAGCTATGATGCAACTACCTTGTATGAGATCATCAGATTTGGAGGCATCAAGGCCACTCATGGTAAACACCCTTCCCCTCGCTGTTGGTCTAGCAGTCCGCATGTTGTTGACAATAGGCTCGGGCTTTGGTGTAGGGCATTCCCTCGCGAAATGTCCTATCTCTCTGCATTGGAAACATAGAACTCCTTTCAGCTTGCAGCTCTCAGCTGGGTGTTCGGGTTGCCCACACTTGAAACTTCTCGGGACTTGGCCTTGGTTTTGGTCGTTTCCACTCTTTCCACCGTAAGCAGAAGCAACAGGACGATAAGGTTGTTGTTTCTGGCTATTCCCTTGAGATCGGGAATACGAATTTTTCTGGGACTGCTTCCCTTTCTAGTTCTGATACTGGTTCGGGTTTCTTGACCTAGACGGTCCTCCTGTAGTACTCTTGTTCTCCATTCCTTGTCTCATCTTCTCGACTTTTCTGCACTTCTCCACCAGAGCTTGAAAGGTACGGATCTCCAGTGGTTACGTTGACTCCTTGATCTCGAAGCGTAAACCGCCTTCAAACCTCTCGTATTTCCAGTCTTCGTCAGGTTGGGCTAGGAAAAAGCAAAAATATTTGGCGAGTGATTCAAACTTCGCCGCATATTCCCCGAAAGTCATGTCCCTCTGTTGCAGCTTCAGAAATTCCTGCTCTTTCTCGGTCCTGGCACTCTGGGGAACATACTTGTCTAAGAACTTGGTGCAAAATACTCCCCAAGTGATCTCCTGATTGTTGGCCTCCAGCAGATGTCTGGTTCCTCCCCACCAATACTCTGCATCTCCCAGCAATAGGAATGTGGCATAGTCCACCGTCACTTCCTCGGGGCAGTGCAGAACAACAAAAATCTTCTCTATTTCTTGCAGCCACAAGTCAGCCTTTTCCGGGTCACAGTCCCCGTGAAACTGCGGCGGATCATGACGCCTAAAATCGACTAACCCTCTGGAACCAGCAACAAGATCAGCTCTTTGTTGATTCTGTTGGTTCTGTTGAGCCATCGTAGCTGTCTGTTGAGCAACAGCAGCCGCCATATTAGCCATGGCCTGGATAGCCCGATTGATGTTATTGTCATCAGCATTGTTGTCAGCAGTGCCATGACCTCCACCACGACCACCTCTAAGATTCATGTTTCCCTACAAGGCAAACCAATCATACCTTAATAAGGAAACATAAATTCGTGCATTAAGTGCCAGTGCGTCAAGTAACAGTGTGTCAAAAACTAGTGTGTCAACACACATTACTTCAATAGAGAAACAATTCAAACAAGGTTCACACAACATAAACACAACATACCTATTCCTCAAGGATTGCCGAAAGACTTGACCAGCTCTGATACCACTAATGTAACACCCCCTCTCGGGTGCTACGAACTCGAACTCAAAATGCGGAAAATATCAAAAGAATAAAATGCTGGTTGCTTTCGGAAAATACTTTAATTAAGTAGCTACGTTCGAAAACGCGGTTCTAAAAATTTTCTACATGCATAGGTAAAACAAACTCAAGACAATGAAATAAACTCATTAACACTCATTAATAATTAAACATGCACAATGATATAATCAAAACATAGATTCATGTCTAATATAAACTATTACAGACTCAAGACATAAGTCCAACATACGTGCAGCAATTAATATAAGATTGCTACAAAATAAAGGACTCCTAAGCTGGTTGGGCTAAAATTAGCCATTAGGATGCAACCCAAAGTCGGCTTCTTCAAAACGCTCCGTCATCCGAGTCCTCACGTGTCTGCGGGGACCTATGACCAACATTTGTACATGTGTTCTAAAAACATAATACGGTGTCCAACATATACACGCAAAGGTGAGATACTCATATAATAAGTTTATCACGATAGCCGCATAGGCGACAAATAGTATAAACATCCACAGATAAATACAGTTACAAGAACAGTTATTTATGTAACGCAATATAACATCTCAACCACTATCATGAGTTATAATAATGCATGAGACTTCAATATCATCTTTCTAGTTCATGTACTCCGGAGATTCCTACTTCTCTTCATCGAGCGATAGGCCACAGTAACACCCGTAACACATTTGTTCTCATGAGTCGGCCTCTCAATTTAGGTTCGAACTCCAATTGTTCAAGGGTACCACGTCATAACCATATCCTGAATACTCAGTCTCTGATTGAGTTTACTCATGTTTGGCATCCGATTTACCACGACACGATATTGCTACGCCACCGGCCACTTGTGGAGTCTCGAACACAGAATGCCCCTATAGACCCAGTGGTCTTAACTAGCTGAATTCTCAACTACGTAAGTTGTGGCTCGTTTTCAAATGGCACGTTTGCCGGTTCATGCATGTACACAGAAAGTTTTCGGTTTTCTTTTTCGTTCATTCTTTGATTTGTCGAGACATAAAGCCCACGACTCGTTTTAAAGGACATTAAGCTCGTTCAAATGAAAAACACAGGACACGAAGTCCGAGTGTTCAATCCACAAAACACTAGTCCGACGTCTCGGTCACTAGGTTTGGGTTCATCTCAAAAGATCTATCATTTTTCCTTTTGGTTTTATTTCCTCTAAACAACTTTGGAAAACAAAACTCAATTTCATCTTCTTGAAATAAAACATTTCTTTTCAAAGAGAACATTTTCCGGGAAAAACGCTTTTTCATAAACAAAAACCATTTTCTAAGGTTTCACGTCTTTTTAAAACGTTTTTCTGAAACAAAACACGTTTTGCAAGACTTTCCACGAAACCACTTTTTCCTTTTCAAAAGAACATAACTTTTTCAAAAAGGAAACAAAACTTTTCTTGAAAGAGCAACACGTTTTCCCAAAAATACCTTTTTAGTTTCAAAACTCGTTTTCCAAAACTTTAAATTCGGTTTTCGAGTATTTTAATTAATTATCGAGACATAGCCAGTACTATGCTCATCCAGGATATAAATATACATATATACATCAAACAGTTCAACAATAACATATACTTCAATCAAGGCATCCATGCCACAGTTATATCAAATAACCGATTATGCACAACACTTAGCATCCAATCAATCCAGGATATAAGTATACATATACATCAAGTCTTAATTTAACCATAACACACAAATCAATCATATGCCGTGAGGCTACCAAACTCAAAATGAACTACCTCCCTTTACCTCACTAAGATACTCAATCCAAACTTGAACGATTCTCGGCTTCGGCTCTGGTTTCGTTCGCGTCGCCTAAAACAATCAAATACAATTCAATTCAAACAACAATCAACATCAATATACAACATCAAAACATAAATTTTCCTTCCCCTAAGGGTCTAAGGTTTGGCCATTTTTGGTAAAAAGGGCTAAGGATCACATTTGGTTCCAAACTTTTGGATGGTTGGTTCATAAGCTTGGCTAACACTAATACAAGTACTATGACTAAAAAATATGAAACATTGCTCATGGTTTTTCCTCATGAAGGTCTCGGCCATTTTGGGATAATTAGGCTAGGAATTGACTTGGTTTTCCATCACTTAGATTCAAAGACAATAGGAAAGCTAAGGATGAAATCAAGAGTTAGAAATCAAAAATTTGATCAAAAATACTATTCATCATCATTGTAAGGGTTCGGCCACTTTGGGGGAAATGAGCTAGGATGACAGCTTGATCATGAGCTCTTGGGTTTAGGTAGAGGATGATGAAGTGAGTTCAAAGAAATTGGTTTCCCATTAAAAGGATTTTTCTACAATTTCCTATGAATTTTTGAAATTTTGGATCATAAACTCAATTTTCATGAAACAAGATTTTGATCATGAGATTGAGAGAGATTCAAGAAGCTAGGAGATCATAGAAGTGATCTTACCTAAGAATGGATGAAGATTGATACAGGATTCAAGGTTTTCTTCAAGGATTGAAGCTTTTTCTTAAGAAAAATGGTGGCTTTTCTCTAAGGAAGAAGAAGATGTGTTCTTGGATCTTTGGAGCTGTTCTTGTGCGTGAATGGGGCTGGAGAAGGGGCTTTCCAGCCTTCTAAACAAGTCATTAAGGGTAAAATGGTAAAAGTGAAAAAAGGCTAGGTTATGGGTATTTTGGTCATTTCGCGTCCAGATATTTCCGAACGTCATGACAACTCTGGCATGCTCTCCCAAGTGATTTGACATGATGTGGTATCAATATTATCCTTTGGCGATTTTCGTTGAATCCCTTTACGGCTCCAAACGCCACCCGGTTCGAGTATATGGCCGAATATAATATATTATTTTTATTTTTCAGACGTCAGGACGGATTTTTTCGAAAATGTATGAAACGTGATTTTAAGACTAACTGTCTCGTTCACGGGTCAAAATTAGGTCTTGATAGTAGTAAAACACTACTGTCAATGAAAAACGCAGACCGAGCTCCGTCTGAGTTTTCGACCCAAAAATTGACCATAGCTTCATACGATATCGTTGAGCATGACTATGGTCTCCAAATATTTTATTTCCATTTCGAAGACCTCGAATAAAATACAAGTTCATAAATACTGTTTAATTAGGAAAAACTTGAAAATCAGGGTGTTACATGGCACGACCGTGCCACTTTTGAACAATGTCAGTTAGTTTTTAACACGGTCGTGCGCCGTTTAGCACGGCCATGCTGATGGACAGAATGTGATTTTGTCTCCTTTTGCATATTTATAAATTGTTTTTTAAATGTGTGCTATATGGTTATGGCCCTAGTTTTGGTGTTTATTTTATTTGGTAAATACGGCATGCATGCCGTGATTTATTGTATTTATTTTATAAATATGGGCTGCTTGTCGTGACATTTACTTTATTTATTTTATTTTAAATTTTGTAAATTGTTCGGGTTGACATGGAGGCAACTCCAAATCATGACGCCGGTGGGAGGAACTTTGGAAGTTTGCTCGAGGGTCAAAGATTGTAATAATTAGTTTTAATTATTGCACAATAGGAGGCCATAATCATAATTCCTTTTATATGTCTGTATATTTATGTATGTGATGCATGAAATGTATGAGATGTATGATTTAAATTTGGAATTTAAATTGTATGATAGCATGTATGTCATTGTATGCTTAATATGTTTTGAATGTATGTACGTTAGTATGTCATGTATGCTATGAGAGATGTTTATATGATAAACAAGCCGGTGAGATCACTTAATTATTAAATTCCCTCAATAAATTAAGTTATTAAATGTCTCCTGGTGTGTGGCACTCGTCAAGGCCTGAATCATTTAAGTGTGGGTCATGCTACAGCTGAGCACCTTAATCTATTCCGGTGAGATGCGAAAGGTGAAATAATCTATTGCCAACCATTAGGTTGAAATTAACTAAGTGTATTCAATAGGATTGAAACGGCTTAGAGACATGGGGTTGGGCATTAATCCATATGATGGATTAGAATAAGGAGTTATTCACCCAACTAGTCCAAGAATTATTGGATGTAAATGGAAAGGAGTTTCCTACCTAAATAGCTGAGTTCTGGGCGATTAACCACAAGTGACACCGAACGAGGTGAAATATGGATCTGGGTCCCACTAGAAAATCTTTCAACGGGATTTTCCGAATCAATGATGAGGGTCATTGATTTGAGTAAAATAGTGGGAGCGTATTTAATAAAAAACCTATTAAATATGTTTTAATCATGATACTTATATTCTGTATGTTTCTGTAGTAAATAATCATGGCTACAAACACAACTAGTATTTTATCATTGCGATACATCCTTAAGAAGGATGAGTAATCTAGAATTAATTTTCTGGATTGGTACAAATTTTGAGGATTGTCCTCAAATACGAGAAAAGAACTGTATGTTCTCGGGCAACTAATTCCCAAGCAAGTTGTTGCTAATGTCATAAGGATTGAAAGGGATGCTTAAAAGAAGCATCAAGTCGATGCCGTTGGTGTACGATATCCCATGCTTGCAATCAAGTCGATGCATGTCGTGACATTTACTCTATTTATTTTGTTTTAAATTTTATAAATTGTTCGAGTTGATATGGAGGCAACACCAGATCATGACGCCAGTGGGAGAAACTTTGGAAGTTTGCTCGAGGGTCAAAGATTGTAATAATTAGTTTTAATTATTGCACATTAAGAGGCCATAATCATAATACCTTTTATATGTCTTGTATATTTATGTATGTGATGCATGAAATGTGTGATTTAAATTCGGAATTTAAATTGTATGATAGTATGTATGTCATTGCATGCTTAATATGTTTTGAATGTATGTAAGCTAGTATGCCATATATGATATGAGAGACGTTTATATGATAAACAAGCTGGTAAGATCACTTAATTATTAAATTCCCTCAATAAATTAAGTTATTAAATGCCTCCTGATGCGTGGCACTCGTCAAGGCCAGAATCATTTTAGTGTGGGTCATGCTCCAGCTAAGCACCTTAATATATTCCGATGAGACCCGAAAGGTGAAATAACCTACTGCCAACCAGTAGGCTGAACTTAACTAAGTGTATTGAATAGGATTGAAACGGCTTAGAGGCATGGGGTTGGGCATTAATCCATATGATGGATTAGAATAAGGAGTTATTCATCCAACTGGTCCAAGAATTACATTGGATGTAAATGGAAAGGAGTTTCCTACCTAAATAGCCGAGTTCTGGGCGATCAGCCATAACTGACTCATAACGAGGTGAAATATGGATCTTGGTCCCACTAGAAAATCTTTCAACGAGATTTTCCGAGTCAATGGTGAGAGTCATTGATTTGAGTAAAATAATGGGAGCGTATTCAATAAAAGACCTATTAAATATGTTTTAATCATGATACTTATATTCTGTGAGCGACATCTCATGCTTGCAATCATAGAGACATGTGATATGATCATACACCTTATGATACTCTAACAAGAGCTAGCAAGGCATAAGAGGTACCAGAAAGAGTATACAGACAAGAAAGGAAGTATGACTTTCTGTTCAGGCATATTTGTTATAAAGGTCAACATATCTACTCTAACATTATGGGTATTGGATACCGCATATGGTTCTCACATTAATGTGAAGGATAAAAGAGAGTAGGACATTGACTAAAAGGTAAAGGACTACCCTATGAGTGGAAATGAATCAAAAGTTGCTACATTGACTATAGGAGTTTGAATTTACCATTAGGTAAAGGTGTACCCTATGAGTGAAAATGAAGCAAAAGTTGCTACATTGACTATAGGAGTTTGAATTTACCATTAGGTAAACGTCTAATCTATGAGTGGAAATGAGAAAAAGTTGTTACATTAACTGCAAGAGTTTGAATTTGCCTTATGGGCATTAATGGAAGTAAGTAATTATTATTTTATTCTAGCTGATAATAGAAACATCATTTCTATATCTTGTATGGACAAGAAAAGATTTTGAGTTTCAATAAAAGGAAAATTTGTTGTTCCGTTTATTCAATAGATGTCTTCTATCCTAGTATTCATATGAGATATGGACTTTGTGTCCTTGATCACGATATGCTCATCTATAACATAAATGCGAATAGGGTCAAACCAAGTGATTTGGATCCTCTATGTCTTTAGCAGTATCTTTTAGACATATAAGTAAGAAACACATTTCCAAGCTCCACTAATATGGACTCTTGGACTCATCCAATTATGAATTGTTTGAGGTCTGTGAATCTTACTTATTTGGAAAGATGACTAAGCTCCATTCACCAGTAAGGTGAAAGGATTGGTAATCTTTTGGCATGATACATTGTGATGTATGAGGACCTCTAAAACAAGTTTGCTAAAAGGCAAGTTTTCGTAATTCGTCTCATTTGCTGATGACTTCAGTAAAGCTGGATTTGTGTATGACACAAGTTAGAAATCTTTGAAATGTTAAAAGAATTCAAGAACGAAGTGGAGAACTAATTTTGGAAAAGTATTAAGGTCATGCAATCAGATCGTGGTGGTAAGTACTTAAGCCAACTGTTTGATGACTAATTGAAGAAGTATGAGATTATATCTCAACTCACTCCTCCTAGAACACCATAATGGAATGGTGTGACCGAGAGGACAAATCGCACCTTATTGGACATGGTACGATCTATGATGAGTCAATTAGACTTCCCTGACTCTTTCAGGGGATATGCTTTACATACAACAACTTTCACAGCTAACCGTGTTCCATCTAAAATGGCTGAAAGACACCATATGAGATATGGACTGGTATTCGACCAAGTATGTCTTTCATTAAGATTTGGGGTGTCAAGTTTATTAAAACGTTTGATTTCAAATAATCTTAGACCCAAGTGTGACAAATGTATCTTTGTGGGGTATCCTAAGGAGGCAAACAGACACTATTTCTACAACACCTCTGAGGACAAAATGTTTGTCGCTAGGATTGGAGTATTCCTTGAGAAGGAACACATCTACAAGGGAGACAATAAGAGGAATGTAAAACTTGGATAAATCCAAGCACCATAGAGTAATGATCCGCTGGCAAAGGACCAAGAACCATTTCCACAAGATTTTGTGGTTCAACCACCAGTTCAAGTAACATAAGACTCGCGTAGGTCAAACGGGACACGTCATCGACTTGAGAGATATGGAATAATCCTAACTCAAGAAGGTGATGAATCGCTCATGGATCATGATGAGCTTGTAACTTACTAGGAGGTCATCATTGGCCTAGATTTTGAGAAGTGGCTAGGAGCCATGGGATCTGGAGTAGAATCCATGTACATCAATCGGGTATAGACCTTTGTTGAGTCACCTGAAAGGGGAAAAACCCATAAGGTCCATGTGGGTCTTCAACATGAAGACTAACATGGATGGGAAGGTGAATACCTTCAAGGCGCGACTGATTGCGAAAGGTTGCAAGCAAATTCATAGTATGACTATGATGAGACCTTTTTGTCCAGTTGCATTGATTCAGGTCCCACTTGTTGGGGTAAGCCCTAGTGGCCAATCTATTTTGAATAGATAATCATTTGTATCATGACTTTGATCATATATTTGATATATGTATAAGGTATTTATTTATTATGTTAAATTTGATGATCATATTTATAGCATAATAAAGTCCTTAGAATTGGTAGTTCATTTAATGGAACGTCAAGTATGACTTGACCGTGAGATGTCATTAAGTTATAGAACACTATTCTTAAATATCCATAGTCAAGTATTATTATTAATAAGGACAGTAATAATACATTGAGACTATTATGTGAGTGTACTGATGACCATATCTCACGGGATCATAAATATAAGATATCAAGTCTTCACATAAGTATAAATATTAGTGGAATATTTATACTGAAGTGACCCGCTATGAGAACGCTGCATAATATTTATGTAAATGTCATAAGCGATTCTCATGATAACCATAATGAAGTAGTCCTTCGACTTAAAGTCACTACGATTCCTAACATATGCAGTTGTAGGCTTTAATACTATTAAACGTTGTCTGTAACAAGACAACTATAAAGATAGTTATTGGGCCTGCAATGAAACATGCTAAGGAATGTGAGTGATGTAGATAGAATTCGTCTCTCTACATAACAGGGGTAATGTCTATAGGCCTCTTGATGGTATGCGACGTAGAAATGCATGACCATGCTACGGTGGGACAATATGAGATATTGGGCCCACATAATCGTACGTCAATTACTAGATCAAGAAATAAATAATTGAACTTAACAAGGATGACACATTTATGCCTTGTGTTCAATTAAGACATTGAGACGAAAAGACGTTGACTTCACATTATATATGGTTACCATATGGTTTTAATTGTATCACCAATATTCTAATTAATTGGGTAGCAATGATGTATTGCTAGATGCCGCTCATTGTTTATAATATTAATTGATTATTAATATGATTAATAATAATTAATATTATTGCCAATTAATTAAGAACCTATATGGTCACATGCATAGAGCAAATGTTCAGAGAATTAATTTAATTGATTAATTAATATGATTTAATTAATAATTAAAATAAGATCAGTTTAATTGATTAATTAAATATGATTTAATTAATAATTAAACATTGGGCCTATAGCGTACAGTAGCCCAATTGGGTTAGGTTAAGTGAGTGATAGCTATTAGTAAGTTTTGCACGTCACATAAGGTACACATAACACAAAGCTCTCGTAACGTCCGCTGTACACCCTTGACAGGCACGCCCTCTTTTCTCTCTCTGTGTGTTGTGCCTCTCTCAATCCTGATTGCTAGCACTACGCTATCTCCGACGTTGGTTTGCTCGCGTGGATTGAGTAAAGGTATTGCTACTTTGCAATACTGGTGATAGAGAAGAACCTCTCCCTTTGCGGTGATAGCAGCAGTGTTCCTCAGATCTGCTGCTCTGTAGCTGTATAGATCAAGTTGTCATTCACACCATAGCAGTGTTCGTGATTTACCAGTGCTGCTGATGTGCTCATAGTGTTCGTGATAAAGCTACGCTTCAAGAGGTAAACCTAATATCCTTGTGATTCATATGCGATACGTGGTCCTTTAGTATAAGGGTTTTTCCGCTCAAGAGATTTTTATAAATTGTTTTTAAAAATTATCCCTCTTATAACCCCAACACCACTTGCTATTGCTTCATAGTATGACTATGAGATCTTGAAAATGAATGTCAAAACAACATTCCTTGACAGGAATCTTCTCGAGGATGTGTACATGACACAACCTGAGAGTTTTGTCTATTGAGAGAATGCTGGAAAGGTTTTGCAAGTTGTAAACATTCATTTATGGATTAAAGCAAACTTCCAGAAGTTGGAATCTTCGTTTTGATGTAAACTGTAAGACAGTTTTGATTCATCAAGAACGAGGATGGATCTTGTGTGTACAAGAAGGTTAGTGGGAGCATAATTATTTTTTCTCGTATTGTATGTGTATGACATACTACTTATGGAAACAATATTCCTACACCACAAAATGTGAAAACAAGGTTAAGGAATTATTTTTCAATGAAGGACTTAGGCGAAACGTCTTATGTATTAGGAATCAGGATCTATGGAGATAGATTGCTGAAATTGTTAGGCCTTAGTCAAAGGTACATAAATTGACAAAGTGCTTGGGCACTTTAAATGTGCATGATTCCAAAAAGGGTATCTTGCCTATGACATGTGGCGTATACCTGCCCAAGGGACAGTCCCTGTTACATCAGATGTAGAGGGAATGCATGAATAAGATTCTATATGCTTCGACAATTGAATCTGTTATGCATGCCATGATATGTACTCGAACAAATGTCTCGTATGCTTCGAGTATGGTGAGAATGTACCAATCCAATCCAAGTGAAGGTCACTGGACCACAGACAAAAATATCCCGAGGTACTTGAGAAGCACTAAGGTTCATTATTGATCTGTGATGGCAAGGAAGAGCTTGTTTTAAGATGCTACACCGATACTACTTAGATCGTAGTCTGATTTTGTGTTTTGCCTTAATGGTGACATTGTGAGCTTGAAAAGGTTTCAAGCTTGAGACAATTGCTGATTTTATAATAGAGGCCGAGCATATAGTTGCCTTAAATAAAGATTCAGAGGCCGTTTGGATCTGAAAGTTCATTTTTTGAACTAATCGAAGTTCCTAACTTTACGAACTCCATTGATCTCGTGGCGATGATGGAGTAATCACCTAAGCTAAGGAAACTTGATCTCACCAGTGATCCGAACATATACTTGAGTGCTTCCATCTCATTCGATAAATGATCGATAGAGGAGGTGTGAAGATGTGAAGAATGACAACACTAAACAATCCACTATTGGAGTCTCTTGAATAGATAATCATTTGTATCATGACTTTGATCATATATTTAATATATGTATAAGGCATTTATTTATTATGTTATTGTTATGATCATATATATAACATAATAAAGTCCTTAGAGTAGGTAGTTCATTTAATGTAACGTCAAATATGACTTGACCGTGAGATGGCAATAAATTATAGAACACTGTTCTTAAATATCCATAGTTAAGTATTATTATTATTAATAAGGACGATAATAATACATTGAGACTATTATGTGAGTGTACTGATGACCATATCTCACGGGTCATAGATATAAGATATCAAGTCTTCACTATAAATATTAGTGGAATATTTATACTAGAGTGACCCGCTATGAGAACGCTGCATAGTAGTTATGTAAGTTTCAGAAGCGATTCTCATGGTGACCATAGTGAAGTAGTCCTTCAACTTGAAGTCACTACGATTCCAAATATATGTAGTTGTAGGCTTTAATACTATCAAACGTTGTCTATAACAGGACAACTATAGAGATAGTTATTGGGACTGCAATGAAACATGTTGAGGAATGTGAGTGATGCAGATGGGATTCGTCCCTCCTACATAACAGGGGTAATGTCTATAAGCCTCTTGATGGTATGCGACGTAGAAATGCATGACCATGCTAAGGTGGGACATTATGAGATATTGGGCCCACATGATTGTACGTCAATTACGCAAAGATATTATCCTGGTTCACTCTTCACCAAAGAGCTACGTCCAGTCCTCTTTACTTGAGAGCTTTATCCACTATAACAAAAACCCTTTGTTACAAGTATTCAACACCTCTTCAAGCAAGTATTCTAAACCTCTTCAGGTTCACTAAGTATTCTTTCTAAACAAGCCTCTTCAGGCTTAGCCAACAAGGTTATGAAAAGAGTTTTGTTCTACTAACTCTCTAAATGTGAGAATTCGAAACTAAAGCGTAGAACTCTTGAATAAAACTCTACGCAGAGAGTGATATGAAAATAAAGAGCAGAGTTAGCTTTTCAAGCTTTTGAGATTTTCTCTTGGTTGCTTGACTAGATTTCAACTTTGATTCAGTTGCAACACTTTGCTTTTTGTTTGCTTGTTTTCTCTTGAAAGATTTCGATCGTTGTGTATTGCTTCTCTTTTTCACTCACTTCTTCTTGAATCTTCAAGACAAGATGGTATATACATAGCAAGCTTCGAACTTGATCAACTTTGGTCTTCAACGGATGGAAAAGGATCTATTCTGAATGAGCATTGAATGCATTGATCCGTTGAGTCTGATAACTTCCTTGAAGCTTCTGATCAGGAAAGTAGACTATCAGGTTTGATAGATAGAAATGGAGCTGACATATCCTTTTTGCAATCAAAAGTTGCCTTTTGTTTTTCTCAAAGAAGAAGCTCAACTTCTTTATATGTCAGTGACAGTCTAGCTTTTGCTTTATGTTTGAACGAGTATTACAAAGAATGTTTGTCTAAAGGTTATAACCTTTTTACAAGGAATAATAAATTCAATTGCTTCACAAAGGTATTCGCGCTTAAATAAATGAAGCACTATTGGACTATGGCGAGTACATAAGGACAGGAAGAGTCTTTGGACTCATGCTTCTATCGATTCCACTTATAATCGTCTAGTCTGAGTAAGAACGTAAACCACAAACGAGGTTGGACGAGTTAAAGTCTTTGGACTTAGATAGTCTTTGGACTTAAATAAGTTTTATCCTGCACACTTAAGATAAAACGTTAGTCCACAAGAAATCTTTGTTCTTCTTAAATTAGTCCTTTGTTAACATCAAAACTTAAGGGATTACTGGACCATAACCACTTTGGTTCCAACAATGCTTATTATCTAGTAAGAAGCAAGAAAAGAGTGGCAACTGTGACACTACAAAAAAATGATGTTTTTGTGACCGAAATTTTGCCACCGATTATGGTCGGTTGCAAAATATATGTCTTATGACCGATTTTTTGACAGGTGACCAGTTAACAGGGAATAAGATTTAAAATGTGAATTTGTGACTGATTAGGCCGTCGGAATTAAATCGGTGACAAAATCGGTGGCAACAATTGAGAAATGAAAAGTCAAATTTTTTGACTCTATTTGCGACTGATATAGCATCACAATTTTTTGTATTTAAATCGGTGACAAAATTTGAGAAATGAAAAGTCAAATTTTGGACTCAATTTGCCACCGATTTTGCGACTGGTGTAACGGTAATAAGTTGCCACCGACTATAATCGGTCGCAAAATTATTGTTACCGAAATTGCGACCGGTTACCGGTCGCAAACATAATTCCCTAATACACAGCGCGCCAACCTCTCCCTTCTCATTTCACTTTCCCTCTCTTTCTCTCTTCCTCTCACTTTCCCTCCGCCAAAGAGCGAAGCAGCCACCACTGGACGGTGCAGCCACGAACGAACGGCCACCACACCTCCACCGGACTTCCGCAAGTAACCCTCTTCCTATTCCCTCTTCCCTAACCTTATTCCCTTTTCCCAGAGCCACCGCACCACCACCGGCCATCACCACAGCGCCACCAGAACGATGCACCACCACCAACGCAGGTAACATTGTTTCCTAAACCTTTTTCCTTTGTATTTTCAGATTTTGATGAAACCCTATGCTAATTAATTTTGTTTTCATTCCTAATTCCCTCTTCCTCCCTCAAGTATGCAATTTTTTCACATTATTTCCCTCAGTGACTAGAGCATGAAACTGCTGTTTATCTGTCGCAAACACGGTTTGTGACCGAATTTTTTGGTGGCAAAAACCCTTTTTTTTGTAGTGTGAACACATAATTTTGTCTAGTTAAAACATAACTATAATAAATTTGGATTAGAGAGAGTCATACGCAGGTCCGTTGGGCCTTGGGATACAAATGAATGAGCAATAATTACAATAACAAAAAATATAAAAAATAATAGAATAATAAATGAAATATTGTTTGCCCAAAGTTGGTAAGTTTTAAAAAAAAAAAAAATTCATCCTCATTAAATTGATTTATTTATAATAAGACAAGTTGATTTTTTCTCCTTTTATTGTAAGATCTGAAATTAACTCCATAAATCCACTAATGGTAGGATTCCAATCAAATTGATTTCTAATCTAAAAATTGATTTAATTGAGTCCATAATTAGAAAGATTTGAATGGTAAAATAAAAAGGGGATTGATTGATTGATCTTAATTAAATTAATTGAATCCAAATCTGAATAATTTGGTGATGATTGATGCTAAAATAAATGTTTTCTTAACATAAATGCTAAGAATAAGAAGACACAAAAAAGAAAAAGGTTGAGAACAGATATAGAAGGAGACAGAAAGAAAAGAGGCAGAAAGAAAAAAAGAATTTTTTCACATTCTTTTCCCTCTCCTAGCCATCAGATCACCTCCTTCCTCACTTTCACTCCTTGACTCTCACCCAAAACACAGCAGCTCTGCCACTACCGCATCACCAGAGCTTGTTAGAACAACCACCGCTCTATCACCACTAACCAGCACCATCGCCGCGCTGTACATCTCCGCCATTTCTTCAAATCATTGCCGCTGCATTAGTCAGCCATTCCAGGAACAGCGCCCCCTCCCAGTCTAGAGCCACACCACCGCAACCTCTGCTCCTTGCCCAGACCCGCCATGTCGTCGTCCAAGCCTGGAGCGCCGTCCTCATCCCTCTGCTTGTGTGACGTCCCCAATTTCCACTCGAGGAAATCCCATTAACCTTAGAACTCAATTATAATATTAATTATGACTTAACGATTACGCGCTTATTAAAACAAACGATAACATACATCTGAACATAAACGAGTATAACATCAGAGTAAACGTAGCAGAATAACCAAAGCACACATACATATAAGTAGCACTAAAGCATACATGGTGGCCTCGTTAGTAGGGCTATATAGATACAAACAAAGGTACATAAAGAAACTGAAAACCAAGATACATCTAAGGACCTCAAAAAAAAAAAAAAAAAAGAAACTCTCAAATCTCACCAGCACTCTCCCTAGCCCACTCTCAAATACATCAAAACCTTCCCATATAGTCCTAGAGACGCACTGGCTGGCTTTCACCCTCAGTGGTGAGGATGCCCTGAGCTACCTTGTCCCTCTCCGTAAGTGCGCCTATAAACCCGCATAGGCTCATACTCGGATGAGGAACTTGACACAACAATCCTATGTCTCTGAGCTGCCCTCAGGTACCGCTCTGTATGCCTACGCTGACCTCTGTAGATGAAGCCTCTCCGTCTGGGATGCCACCCACAAGTAGTCTCGTTCTCTCTGCCTCGGTGGATGCCACATCCGAGGGAAAGGAAGAAACTGGTACCCACGATAAGGTCCTATGATATCCACAAGCGGTGGTGTGTCGCTCCGGAAGATCAAGCTGACAGGTCCGGTGTAAACGGCCAAAAAGGTCGAGGGGTCCACCTGCCACCCCTTCTCATCATGGTAGACAATCTCAATGTCCCCCAGCATCGGCATCCGCGGTGCCCCTGTGATAAACGGGTGAAGTCTTGGGTCCATCCTAGTACTCTACTGGCTCATCGTCTACTTGTAGGAATTGGATACATACATAGATACAAGGAAAGAACAGGGAGATAAGATATACAACACATCTATAACATAGATGATGCAATGCAGAATATATAGCAAACACAACCATTTCCCAATGTCTCGACACCACGGTCGTTCCCTAACAAGATGTACGCATACTCTTACTATGCATGACGGTCGGTACTAAACACCCTACTAAGGGCACATCTCGTCCGCACATCGGACAACAAGTTGGTTTGTCCCGATAATCCGTTCTGCTCGCCGTGACCCATAAGAGTGCATCACCGCTCAACTGTCTCCGACAGAGAGGGTTATCTGGGCCTCCTCGGAAGATCCATCGGCAACGAGAAACACTCAGAGTCCAATCGGGATAGTAGGACGTGCCCAGGACCGCCACGACACGATAGGAGCTACCATACCAGTCTCATGTGGGTACACCTGTGTCCAGTATATCCCCGAGGTCACAGATACCTTCCCTTCCGTTTTTCGCACCCGTACTCGGTGCACCAACCTCGTATGCCTCTCGGCACACGGATCGCCACTTGGCATCATATGCATATGCTATGCATGTCATCCATCTCTCTTGAGCTGATATCGCAACACATGCAAATTTGCTCTCAGCAACACGAGCTTCAAACTCCAACTGTAACCATCACGAGCTCCAAGCTCCACTTGTAACCATATGAGCTCCAAGCTCCAACTATAACCTCAAATCTCGACTATTAGCTCAAACGACCACAATGGGATCAAAGCCCTAAACATGCTAAACCTCCAAGTTCTCATACATACACGCATCTCAAGGCAATACAACAATCCATCATTATCATGCTCAGTAAAGCAGCAAGAGTAGCAATATACCACATGCTATCATCATCAACATATTATGCATATATTTCACTTATCACGTTTACTAGATATTCACATAACAACATGTCATCAAACATCACACTATGCTAATCTAGAGTGTCCAACATAGCGGTGATAGTCCAAAGTAGACTAAACCTAGAGTTTAAGTACTTTGTCAGGTCTCAACCTTACGTAGGGTTTAGGGTTCCCCTACACCATATAAAACATGCAATAAAGCTATATAAGCTACTCTTGCCTCCCCGATGTGTGTAACTCTTTCTCCCCACCTGATATACGTAGCAACGATCACGAACTCACGAGCACTTCTTGTTCTTGTTCCTCTACACAACCGCACAGCCGTAGCCTCGCTCCTCCGACCGGCAACCGTACACGCTGTAGAACGATTGAACTCGGTTTGATCCTTCACAATAAATCACAATCAAAATTAATACAATCAAACAAAACCCACCTAGTTCCTATGAACTAAGGTTCGGACCCTTTTTAGAAAAATAGGCTAGAAGTGTTAAAAGTTTACTAACTCTTGGACCAATGATCCTTAAGCATACACAACACTAGATCAAGTCTTTTTACACAAAAACTTTGAAACAAAACTCATGATTTCTCAAGTATAGATTTCGGCCACCTTCTTAAAAATATAGTTAGACACGTTTTTGGATTTCATGCTCTTGGATTGTGATAGAGGAGGATGGAACTAGATCATAGAAATTGGTTTCACATTAAAAGGATTTTTATACATTTTTCTATGAATTTTTGAAGTTTGAAGTTAGAACTTTGAATATAGAGATTCATGAGTTGAAGAATAAGAAAGGAATGAAGAACATGAACTCATGGCTCAAGGAGAGTAGGTCTCACCTCTTGAATGATGAAAAAGGTCAAGGAATCAACAAATTTCTCCACTAAAAGTTAAGCTTCACTTGAAGGAAATGAAAGAAAGTGTAGAGAAGTTGAAGATGGAAGAAGTAGAGAAGGTGAAGATAGAAGAAGAAAATAGTGGAATGGCCATGGAGAGGGGTCTTTATACGTGGGACTCAAGGGGCAAAAGGGTCCAAAGGGTTTTCACCTAAGGAAAAAATGGACATTTCACCTAGGGACAAAATTGGAATTTGATCAAAAGTTTTGTCCTATTCTACTAAGTCATCATTACCCATGGCGAGTCACCTACATGACTCACCCCCTAAGCCATCATTACTTGGTGGTGACTCACCTTGGTGACTCACCTACTAAGTAATCATTACTTGGTGACTCACCTAGGTGACTCACCTAAACTCATCATGAATATGATAAGTTGTCCTTGAGAGGGACTTAATACTTATCCAATAGCGGGTTCCGGTAATCCCATATCCAGATCGGGTTTCATCTGAATTGTCAACCCAAAATTTAACCGTAATTTTCTATGATAATGTAGAGGATAAATATGATCTTGGTTTATTCAAAATCATTTTCTAAGGCTTGGATAAAATATAAACTTATTCATTTAAATTACAGATCTTAGAAAACAGTGAAAATCAGGGTGTTCCAGCTTGGCCGAGGCTCATGAGTAACAGGAGCGGAAATGGCTTCTGCTCTACTTCACTTTCTTCAGATCGGAACGTTTTCCCTTTTTTATTTTTTTCAATTTTGATTTTCCTTTTTTTTTTCAATTTAGCTTTCTTTTATTGTTTTTTTTGTTTTGTTTTGTTGGTTAAATGAGGTTTTGGTTACTGAGCGTATTGGGCCAGAGTGTACTGGATCAGTAGATTATTTTTTTGCAACTTGGACTGCTGCTGATTGTATTGAATCATAAAAACACTTTCTTTAAAAAACAAAAATAAAAAATTTAACCCAAATACATGAAAATGATTACTAAAATAAAAGTGTTTATTCAGATTTTGTTACAACTATTATTTTCCAAATATCAACATTCCTTTACAATAATAAACCAACTTTATTTAGAATATGTTTTATTAAATTAAATACATTCGTGACATTAATAAATTGAATATTATTCGATATTTTTAAATAAAAGGCTAAACTGAGATGCGACATCTTGTTAACCCTTAGTTTTAGGGCACCTGAGTTGTAACAACTTGTTGACCCTAAGCTAAAAAAATAATAATAAAATACTAAATTAATTTATTTTAAATAAAAGGTTAAATTGAGATGTGACATCTTGCTAACCCTTGGTTTTAGAATACCTAAGTTGTGACAACTCGGTGATTTTAAACTTTTTCTTAAATGAAATAATAAAAAAACTACATTAATCTCACTTAAATAAAATAGGTTAACTGAGATGTGACATCTTGTTAGCCCTTGATTTTAAGACACCTGAGTTGTGACAACTTGGTGATCCTGAAATTTCCCAATTAAAGATTATTTCAAAATAAAAAATAAAAAATAATTAAAATCAACCAAACCAACAAAATTTTCTAAGCACTACGTGGCTATGAATTTTACATCGCACTAGGGAATACGTAGGGTGCTTTCCAGAATTGATGAATGTCATCCATCCCAGAATTGCTCCAAGTCAAACACCCTTAACCTTGGAGTTCTTAAGGTGAGATGGGCTCTCGAAAAGAAGATGCATCCTGTTTTCGAGAGCCCATATCGCTCAAGAACACCAAGGTTGAGCAGGCTTGACTTGGAGCAATTTTTAATTACTTACTTATATATATATATTTTAATGAATGACAAACACTGATAAAAGCCAAAAGGATATGTTGTTATAGTATGCAGGTACCAAGTGCATAAAGTCAAATTATTATGATGTACCAGAATCTCAGATATCAAGACCAAATGATCAAATGGGTAAAGTATTAGGTCTTAGATATTATTGCAATAGATTGATTTTATTTAGTAATAATTTGGCTCAAGGTATTAATGATGACAAGTAAAATCTTTTCTCAATCAAGTATGATTATTTTTAAAAATGTATTTGAAATCTAAATTCCTTAATAATATCTTTGAAATAGCATTTGATATTAAATCCAAAATAAAATTTCTGGGTTAAAGTCCGTATCCCTTTAAATTAAACAGTGATATAGCTATTGGATATGGAACTTATTTAAATCTCCAATCGATTTAATTTGTTTTACAAATCGATTACCAAACCGATTTTCAAGATATTCTAATCGATTTTCAAAACAGATTGAACATGTTTCATCACTCTATTTTAGAATTAAAATCGATTTCATCAATCGATTTATGAAACCGATTTAAATCATGCATGAGAAAAAGACCAGCTTGGGCTACTGTTTAGTGCAGCACATGGTTCGCTGCCAGCAGCGTGGGGGACTTCTTTATCTCCCTTTAGTCACACGTATCCTCCGCACCTTTCGTGTCCCATTTGATTCTGAGGAATGCCTTGCGGATCGTGCTGTCACTCGTATCATGGCTCAGACTGCTGTATCCCAAATGGGGATCAAGCGAGACCAGGGCCGTTGGATTT
Organism: Ammopiptanthus mongolicus; assembly: GCA_039655645.1. Classification (NCBI taxonomy): domain Eukaryota; kingdom Viridiplantae; phylum Streptophyta; class Magnoliopsida; order Fabales; family Fabaceae; genus Ammopiptanthus; species Ammopiptanthus mongolicus. The sequence continues at coordinate 45,688,805 of CM077348.1, read as the reverse complement.
ACTCCTACTATCCTACTGCCAACAACCAGGCCGAGGTTCCCCATCCTGCTCCGCCGCCTACACCCGCGCCTATCCCGACCACCTCCCGTCCATCTTCAGAGGCTCTCTTGGAGCAGATTGTGGCTCAAAATGCTCACATGATAACCACTCTCTGGCGCCATGAGCGACAGCTTACTGCTATCAGGCACTCCCTTCATATTCCTACACCTCCCGACTCGCCTGCCACCTCTCACACTGACATCCTTCAGGCGGCGCTTGATGAGGCTGCTAACGCCGAGCTTCCCCATTCTGATGATTAGATAGTCTAGACTTTAGCTATGTACTGCATGAAATCTCTTGTACGTCCCTCTATTATTTTGGTGTTTCCTATTTTCTCTTAAAGTTTTCAATATTTTGATGAATGATTACTATATTTTAAGTATTTTCAAAGATTGCATTCGGTCCTTCATTTTTTTTTATCATGCCAAAAGGGGGAGAAATATTGCACCATTCTAGATGCATAACATTGAATCATTCAGGGGGAGCACATAATTCTCAATGCATAACGTTGAATCATTCAGGGGGAGCATATCAATAATACCTACTTTGTTTTATAATTTGATTTTGTGCCTTCTAAAAATCTATAAATGCAACAATTAAGTAATGTGATTTTAGAAAGGGGGAGATCCATCCCATGCTCATAAGCTCCTAATATAACTCTGACACTACATTACTCAGGTAAGAAGGTAAGATTTGTCATAATCAAAAAGGGGGAGTATGTAATTACTTATATATATATTTTGATGAATGACAAACACTGATAAAAGCCAAAAGGATATGTTGTTATAGTATGCAGGTACCAAGTGCATAAAGTCAAATTATTATGATGTACCAGAATCTCAGATATCAAGACCAAAGGATCAAATGGGTAAAGTATTAGGTCTTAGATATTATTGTAAGAGATTGATTTTATTTAGTAATAATGTGGCTCAAGGTATTAATGATGACAAGTAAAATCTTTTCTCAATCAAGTATGATTATTTTTAAAAATGTATTTGAAATCTACATTCCTTAATAATATCTTTGAAATAGCGTTTGATATTAAATCAAAAATAAAATTTCTGGGTTAAAAGTCCGTATCCCTTTAAATTAAAGAGTGATATAGCTATTGGATATGGAATTTATTTAAATCTCCAATCGATTTAATTTTATTTTACAAATAGATTACCAAAACCGATTTTCAAGATATTCTAATCTATTTTCAAAACAGATTGAACATATTTCATCACTCTTTTTTAGAAGTAAAATCGATTTCATCAATCGAGTTATGAAACCGATTTAAACCACTGGAGAATCGATTTTCACTGTCTGGTAAGACCTTGTCCTTTCAATTCAATCGATTTCCTTCCACTACAATTGATTTAGTAAATCGATTTACACCAGGCTCAAATCGATTTACTCTTGTGCTTCTCACGTCTTATTCTTTATGAAAATCGATTGGCATATGTAAAAATCGATTTTTATGTGCCTTTAATGAAAAGAATCAAAATCATTGCACATTCCGTGGTTGCCATTCTTGGAATCAAACGGTCAATTTATCTTAAGCCTTATAAAAGGTCTTTTGCTTTATTTCAGAAAGAACCACCGAGTATCATCTCACAAGCACATTTTTTTCATAACACAAGAGTTATTTGCAAACCATTTCTGAAATCACTTTGAGCCATCTATTGTTCTTATTATTATCAATCTCATAGGACTTCAATTTGTATCCATCTACACTAGTGGAGTGTGTCATCTTATTCTTATTGCTGAAACCTTGTGAAAGGGTGAGGTATCCCTCAGTGTATGTGAAAGGGTGAGGTATCCCTTATTTATTTGATTGAGGCTCCTATACGAGGGTGGGGTATCCTAAGTAAGGAGAGCTCTAGTTGTAACAGTTTTTCAAGCGCCTTGGAAGCTTGACTATAGTGGACAAAACTCGGAAACGTATTCTGGGGACTGGACGTAGGTCACCAACGGTAGTGAACTGAACCAGGATAAATCTTTGGTTTGCACGTTCTTCTTCCCTTACACTCTTTATTTATTCATATGATTATAATCGTTGGTGTTAGCTTCTACAATTGAATTTGAGAAAAGTAATTTTTGAAAATTAAAGAAGAAATTTTTTTAGACTCAATTCACCCCTCCCCTCTTGAGTCGAAGCCACCTATTCCAACAAGTGGCATCAGAGCTAGACTCTTGCACAAAGAGCTTAGCAGCTTCAAGAGAAATGGCTTCAGATAGTGACTTCCTTCCGGAAGGAGCCTCCTTGGCAGACCCCCTGCCTTTAGTGGACCAGAATATGCTTATTGGAAAGAACGTATGATTATTTTTTTCAGTCTATTGATTGGAACGTCTAGGGTGCTGTGGAAAATGGACTTTATGTTCCTAAGAAAGATGTAGAAGGAAAACTAGTAGATAAAGTTAGAAGTGAATATAGTGAAGATGATTATAAGAAAGCTCAATACAATTTACGTGCACGCAATATAATAACATCTGCTTTGAGTAGAGGAGAGTTTTTCAGGGTATCAAACTGCAAGACTGCTAAGGAGATGTGGGATACGCTACAAGTTACCCATGAAGGGACAAGTGACATCAAGCGTGCCAAATGAACAAGATGATTGGAGAATATGAGTTGTTCATGATGCAGCAAGGAGAATCAATTCAGGACATGGCCAAACGTTTCCAGCACATTGTTAACCAGCTTGCTGGTCTAGGTAAGGAATTTAAAAATTAGGATTTAATTAACAAAGTCTTACGCTATCTAATCAAGGATTGGCAGCCGAAGGTAACAGCAATTGCAGAATCTAGAAACCTTGAAACTATGGACTTGGCCACACTATTTGGGAAGCTGCAAGAGCATGAACAACAATTGGCCCGCCTGACTGAACATGAAGAACAAGAAAAGAAAAAGAAAAGCTTAGCACTGAAAGCATCCTCTTCAAAAATAGAAATTGAAAGTCAAGAGGATCTCGAGGAAGACGAAAATTCAGAAGGTGAGATGGGACTTTTGGGTAGAAAATTCAAGTGATTCATGAAGAAAAGCAACCAAAGGAAACCTGGATTCTGCTCCTCAAAAAGGTTCTTTAGGAAAGATGGCCCAAGCTCCACTCCCACATGCTATGAATGTGGTAAGACCAGTCACATAAAGTACGAATATCCAAAATTGCAGAAAAAAGACGAGTTTGAAAGAAAAGAAAAGAAAGACAGCAGGCCAAGAAAAACATATATCGCTTGGGATGATAATGACATGGACTCATCAGACAACTCAGAAAATGAAGAAGCTAATCTATGTCTTATTGCTGATCATGACAGCGATGATGAGGTAACATCTATTACTTCTGTCCCTGCATATGATGAATTGCATGATGCCTTTCTTGAATTACACAATGACTCTATGAGGCTGGCCAAATCATTAGAAAAATCCAAGAAAATAATTGAATATCTGCAAATCCAAGTAATCGCCTTAAGCAAAGAAAAATTAGAATTGAAAAGAGAAAATTATAGCATCGGACATTTTCAAGCAAATTATGCATGCAAAAATTGTAGTGAGTATGAAAACAAATAAATGATTTAGAGAACACTCTTGCTAAGTTTACAAATGGTAGAGACAACTTAAATGTTTTGTTAGGTAACCAAAAAGGTGTGTATGATAAAGCTGGCTTAGGATATAAACCCAAGGATCATGAAAAATCATTTTTAAAGAAAATGTTTGTGCTTGCTCATACATCTGTCAGCCCTTTTATCAAATGTTATTATTGTGCTAGAAAAGGACATTCTGCATCTACTTATAACATGAGAAGGGCAAATGAAAAGAAACTATGGGTTCCCAGGGGAACATTATCTGGCACTAACAACCAAGGACCCAAGAAAATTTGGGTACCTAAGAACAAAGCATAAATGTCTTTCTTGTAGGTGTGCTTAAAAGGCAAGATCACAAACTGGTACTTACATCAGCAAATTCACTTCCTTCACACCAAAAGTTAGTGGACATGTAACATATGGCGACAATAACAAAGGTCGAATTCATGGCATTGGAAGTGTTGGCAAAAGTCCAGAAATGACAATTGATAACGTACTTTTTGTGGAAGGGCTAAAGCACAATCTTCTTAGCATAAGTCAACTATGTGACAAAGGTAACAAAGTTATTTTTGACTCAAAATCTTGCTTGATTGAAAACATGCATGATAAAAATAAGAAATTAATTGGACATAGGATTAACAATATTTATATGATAGATTTAGATGATATCTCTTCAAATGATGTATGCTATCTTGTCTCTAGAGAAGAAGACAGTTTTCTTTGGCATCGTAGGATTGCACACATTCACACCGAGCACTTGAACAAACTTATTTCAAAAGAACTTGTGATTGGAGTACCGAAAATGAAATTTAAAAGGGATGGTTTATGTGATGCATGTCAAAAGGGCAAACAAACAAAAGTTTCTTTCAAACCAATCAATATAGGTTCAACAAATAGGCCATTACAACTCCTACATATGGACCTTTTTGGGCCTTCTAGAACTAAAAGTATTGGGGGGAACTTTTATGCATTAGTCATTGTAGATGATTACTCTAGGTTCACGTGGATTTTATTTCTTGCACACAAAAGTGACACTTTTAGAGCATTTAAGAAATTGGCCAAAGTAATTCAAAACGAAAACGATTTAAAAATTGTCCAAATTAAAAGTGATCATGGCGGGGAATTTGAAAATGAAGCGTTTGAAAATTTTTGTGAAGAAAATGGAATACAACATAATTTCTCTGTGCCTAGGACCCCTCAACAAAATGGGGTAGTAGGAAGAAAAAATAGGGCTTTAGAGGAACTAGCTAGAACACTCCTAAACGATGTAAGTTTCCCAAAATATTTTTGGGCAGATGCAGTTAGCACTGCTTGTTATGTTCTCAATCGTGTCTTGATTAGACCAATCTTAAAGAGAACCCCATACGAGTTATACAAAGGAATAAAACCTAATATCTCTCATTTTCGTGTGTTTGGATGCAAATGCTTTGTGCTTAACAATGGTAAAAATAATCTAGGAAAATTTGATGCCAAAGCTGATGAAGGGATATTCATAGGTTATTCATCATCTAGTAAAGCCTTTAGGGTATATAATAAAAGAACTTTAACTGTTGAAGAATCAGTGCATGTTTCTTTTGATGAGACTAACCCCAAAAGGATGGGAAAGGATACTCTTGATGATCTTGCAGATTCCTTAGAACATCTCCACTTGGATGATAAGAGAGATCTAGGAAACAAAGAAAGCAATATTGATGAGATCAAAGAGGAGGAGGAAGCACATGAAGATTTTCCAAAAGAGTGGAGAACTTCCAAAGATCATCCCTTAGATAACATTATTGGTGATATTTAAAAGGGGGTAATCACTAGAAACTCAATTAGAACTGCTTGTAAGCACATGGCATTTGTTTCTCAAGTAGAACCTAAAATTTTAGATGATGCTATCTGTGATGAATTCTGGTTATTGGCCATGCAAGAGGAATTGAATCAATTTGAAAGGAACCAAGTTTGGGAATTAGTTCCAAGACCATCTAACAATTAGATAATTGGTACCAAATGGGTATTTAGAAATAAGCTAGATGAAAATGGAATTATTGTTAGAAACAAGGCTAGACTTGTAGCCAAAGGGTACAATCAAGAAGAAGGTATAGACTATGAGGAGACGTATGAACCCGTAGCTAGACTTGAGGCCATTCGCATGTTACTTGCATTTGCTTGCATCATGAATTTTAAATTATACCAAATGGATGTAAAAAGTGCGTTTTTAAATGGCTTTATACAAGAAGAGGTGTATGTAAGTCAACCTCCCGGTTTTGAAAACTTTGAATTACCACATCATGTATTCCGACTAAAGAAAGCACTCTATGGCTTAAAACAAGCTCCTAGAGCTTGGTATGAACGCCTCAGTAAGTTTCTCCTGGAAAAAGGTTTTTCTCGAGGGAAAGTTGATACAACCTTATTTATTAAAAGAAAAACACATGACATTCTTCTTGTACAAGTTTATGTAGACGATATAATCTTTGGTGCTACTAATGAGCTTCTTTGCAAAGAATTTGCCAAACATATGCAAGAAGAATTTGAAATGTCAATGATGGGTGAGTTAATTTTCTTCCTTGGACTCCAAATCAAACAAACAAACCATGGCATTTTTATCAATCAATTGAAGTATTGTCATGAACTCTTAAAGCGATTTGGAATGGAAAGCGCCAAAGAAATATCTACTCCAATGGACACATCATGCTCCTTAGACAAATATGAAAACGGTAAGCCTGTTGAGTTCACAAAATATCGAGGTATGATCGGTTCTCTCTTGTACCTTACTGCAAGTAGGCCTGACATTATGTTTAGTGTCTGCATGTGTGCTAGATATCAGGCTAGTCCTAGAGAGTCCCACCTTGCTGCTGTTAAACGCATAATGAGATACTTAACATAAACCAAAAATATGGGCTTGTGGTTCCCCAAAGGCACCACATGTAACTTAGTTGGGTATTTCGATTCTGACTTTGTAGGATGTAAGTTAGATAGGGAAAGTAGCAGTGGGACATGTCACTTTCTGGGTAGTGCCCTAGTTTCTTGGTTTAGCAAAAAACAAGCCAGTGTGGCATTGTCTACTGCTGAGGCAGAATATGTGGCCGCAGGCAGTTGTTGTGCCCAAATCCTCTGGATGAAACAACAACTGTTGGACTATGGTGTCCAACTTGATCACATTCCGATTTGTTGTGATAACAATAGTGCTATAAACTTGACTACGAACCCCATTCAACACTCTAGGACAAAGCATATTGAGATTAGACACCATTTCATTCGGGATCATGTGCAAAATGGGGATTGTGTTCTAGAATATGTGGACACCACTAAGCAATTAGCTGACATTCTTACTAAACCTCTTAACAAGGAAAGGTTCTTTTACATTCGACAAGAATTAGGTATTCTGAATTCATCTTGCATAAGCTAAATTCATTCTTTTCTTTCTTTCTTTGCTTTGATTTTGGGCTTTCACGCTCCAAAGGCTTCCAGAATCAATTTCTACCACCTTGCCAATCGATTTCTCAAATCTATTTCATCAATCGATTCCCCTGTGTCATAATGGATTTTATCATTTCATTTTCAGCGTCGAGCCCCACTTCGACCCCACAACCGATTTCCCCAATAGGTTTCGTCAATCGATTATCCCACGTTCCCAATCGATTGACCTTCCCCAGAATCGATTTTCCGAATCCATTTCTCCACTCAAAACCACCCGTCTACACTTCATCCTTCACCCGTCTACCCTTCATCACTCACCCATCTACCCTTCATCACTGACCACATCACGCGTCCACAATCGATTGACCTCCCCAGAATCGATTTCTCGAATCGATTGCTACGCTCCTGAAATCCATTCTTCAAATGGATTTGCCCCATCTCAGAATCGATTTGGGCCTCGTTGGACCCTTCATCTCTCACCAAAGCTCTTCCACTTCACGCCTATCTTCTTCCTTTTCTATAAAAACCTCCACCCTATCTCCTATTCCTCCTCTTCCCCACCTCACGCCTCCTTGTCCTCCCATCATCATGGCCAGAACCAAAAATGCTGGTAACTCTTCACCCCCACACCGCCATCCCACTGCCTCCTCCAGCCGTCCCTCCACTGCCACTTCCAGCCAGAACACTCCTCGCGACACTGAGGCCACCAGTGCTCAACCCCAATGCACTGGCCACCGCCCTCCCAATCCCGAACGCCTCTATTTTCGTACTGCCTCCCACAAGTCCAGATTAGACAAACACTTTCGAGATCGCAAGCTTCTCGATGCTAGGATCATCGACTTAACCTTCTTTCAAACCAAGCGCTTCTCCTTCCACCAGATTTTTGAGCGGTATGAATTGAACACCTTCCTCACCTACCGTGATGATGTCTACCCTGTTCTTACCCGCCTCTTCTACTCCAACCTTGCTTTTGACGGTGAACGGGTCACCTCTAAGGTTAAGGGTGTTCGCATCTCTATGACTCTTGCACGCTTCAGCCAGATTGTCTGTGTTCCCTTTCATGGTCCTGTTGAATTTCCAATTGAGGATGATGACGATGAGGCCGCTGGTGAAGATGCTGTCGAAGAGGAGAAGGACGAATCCGTCAAATCAGCTGTCTGGTTCACAACTTTTAAACCCGAGGCCCTGGAGGACTTGCTTGCGCCTCACACACGTCGCGAACGCACCACCTACGCCACTGATTTGCCTCTAGAAACTCGGCTAGTGCACTATGTTCTCTGCCACATTTGTTTCCTAGGGGTGGAAATTTTTCCGTTGTTCAGCACGATGATGTTCTTCCTCTTTGGGCACTCATGCATGAGAAAAAGACCAGCTAGGGTTACTGTTTAGAGCAGCACATGGTTCGCTGCCAGTAGCGTAGGGGACTTCTTTATCGCTTTAGTCACACGTATCCTCCGCACCTTTCGTGTCCCATTTGATTCTGAGGAATGCCTTGCGGATCGTGCTGTCACTTGTATCATGGCTCAGACTGCTGTATCCCAAATGGGGATCAAGCGAGACCAGGGCCGTTGGATTTACTCCTACTATCCTACTGCCAACAACCAGGCCGAGGTTCCCCATCCTGCTCCGCCGCCTACACCCGCGCCTGTCCCGACCACCTCCCGTCCATCTTCGGAGGCTCTCTTGGAGCGGATTGTGGCTCAAAATGCTCACATGATAACCACTCTCCGGCGCCATGAGCGACAGCTTACTGTTATCAGGCACTCCCTTCATATTCCTCCACTTCCCGACTCGCCTGCCACCTCTCACACTGACATCCTTCAGGCGGCGCTTGATGAGGCTGCTAATGCCGAGCTTCCCCATTCTGATGATTCGATAGTCTAGACTTTAGCTATGTACTGCGTGAAATCTCTTATACTTCCCTCTATTATTTTGGTGTTTCCTATTTCCTCTTAAAGTTTTCAATATTTTGATGAATGATTACTATCTTTTAAGTATTTTCAAAGACTGCCTTTGGTCCTCCATTTTTTTTTTATCATGCCAAAAAGGGTAGAAATATTGCACCATTCTAGATGCGTAACATTGAATCATTCAGGGGGAGCACATAATTCTCAATGCATAACGTTGAATCATTTAGGGGGAGCATATCAATAATACCTACATTGTTTTATAATTTGATTTTGTGCCTTCTAAAAATCTATAAATGCATCTATTAAGTAATGTGATTTTAGAAAGGGGGAGATCCATCCCACGCTCATAAGCTGCTAATATAACTCTGACACTACATTACTCAGGTAAGAAGTTAAGATTTGTCATAATCAAAAAGGGGAAGTATGTAATTACTTACTTATATATATATATATATTTTGATGAATGACAAACACTGATAAAAGCCAAAAGGATATGTTGTTATAGTATGCAGATACCAAGTGCATAAAGTCAAATTATTACGATGTACCAGAATCTCAGATATCAAGACCAAAGGATCAAATGGGTAAAGTATTAGGTCTTAGATATTATTGTAAGAGATTGATTTTATTTAGTAATAATGTGGCTCAAGGTATTAATGATGACAAGTAAAATCTTTTCTCAATCAAGTATGATTATTTTTAAAAATGTATTTGAAATCTACATTCCTTAATAATATCTTTGAAATAGCGTTTGATATTAAATCCAAAATAAAATTTTTGGGTTAAAGTCCGTATCCCTTTAAATTAAACAGTGATATAGCTATTGGATATGGAATTTATTTAAATCTCCAAACGATTTAATTTGTTTTACAAATCGATTACCAAAACCGATTTTCAAGATATTCTAATCGATTTTCAAAACAGATTGAACATGTTTCATCACTCTATTTTAGAAGTAAAATCGATTTCATCAATCGATTTATGAAACCGATTAAAACCACGGGAGAATCGATTTTCACTGTCTGGTAAGACCTTGTCCTTTCAATTCAATCAATTTCCTTCCACTACAATCGATTTAGTAAATCGATTTACACTAGGCTCAAATCGATTTACTCTTGTGCTTCGCACATCTTATTCTTTATGAAAATCGATTGGCATATGTAAAAATCGATTTTTATGTGCCTTTAATGAAAAGAATCAAAATCATTGCACACTCCGTGGTTGCCATTCTTGGAATCAAACGGTCAATTTTTCTTAAGCCTTATAAAAGGTCTTTTGCTTTATTTCAGAAAGAACCACCGAGTATCATCTCACAAGCACATTTTTTTCATAACACAAGAGTTATTTGCAAACCATTTTTGAAATCACTTTGAGCCATCTATTGTTCTTATTATTATCAATCTCATAGGACTTCAATTTGTATCCATCTACACTAGTGGAGTGTGTCATCTTATTCTTATTGCTGAAACCTTGTGAAAGGGTGAGGTATCCCTCAGTGTATGAAAGGGTGAGGTATCCCTTATTTATTTGATTGAGGTTCCTATACGAGGGTGGGGTATCCCAAGTAAGGAGAGCTCTGGTTGTAACGGTTTTTCAAGCGCCTTGGAAGCTTGACTATAGTGGACAAAACTCGGAAACGTATTCTGGGGACTAGACGTAGGTCACCAACGGTGGTGAACTGAACTAGGATAAATGTTTGATTTGCACGTTCTTCTTCCCTTACACTCTTTATTTATTCATATTATTATAATCGTTGGTGTTAGCTTCTACAATTGAATTTGAGAAAAGTAATTTTTGAAAATTAAAGATGAATTTTTTAGACTCAATTCACCCCTCCCCTCTTGAGTCGAAGCCACCTATTCCAACACAATTATGTGATGGACGACCTCCTGGAAAGTTTTTCTAGTAAGCGCGTGAGTGAGAATAAAGTACGCTGAAGAGACACGTGTTGTTTGTGAGGATAGTCGTCAATTCCGGAAAGCAGCTCAGTCGTTACAATTGATATTAGATCCGACCTCTCCTAGTACGATGTGGTTTGGTGGCGAACCAAGCGGAAGCTGGCGGGCATGTGACACCCGGGGTTGACAAGGGCGGGGAGTGATCTCCAAAGCAAAAGATGATGCACTGACAAAGAGCGACTCCGGACAGGCTTCTAGATGGAGGGACACATGAATGAACTGATTTCACATTAGAATAAGAGGGATCCGGACACTGTTCAGGTATGGGATTGTGCTGTTGAGGGATTTCGAGATTGTGCAGTTATGAGACTGTGCAGTTGAGGAAAACTTAAAAGAATTGATCAGTATAACCTATAACATCAAGATGCATCTTCTTTTTGGGAGTCCATCACTTATGAACTCCAAGGTTAAACGTGATTAACTTGGAGCAATTCTCGGATGGCTGACCACCTGGAAAGTTTTCCTAGGAAGCGTGTGAGTGAGGACAAAACACACTTAAGAGACATATGTTGGTTTGTGGAAATAGTCGTCAAATTCGAAGAGCTCGGTCGTTACAAAAGTAAAAAAAAAAAAAAAACATATTTATAATTAGTTATTTGTTATTTATACATTAAAAATTTTTTTAAAGGTTGATCTTAGGCTTTCTTTTCTATCAAATAAAGTTGAGTTTTTAATTTAAAAAAAAAAAATGTACAATTTGAAAATCTTATAAAAAGGAATGTAATTGTTAATGACTAAAAAAGCAATATAATGAAACTTTCCACATAATTGTAACACGTTTTATATTTATTATTTGTTGGGGTGTATACTAAAAAATATTTTCTTAAGTAAAATAAATATAACAGCGACTAAAAATATAAATACTTAAATGAATTATACACATGTTTATAAGATTTTCAAATTATATATTTCATTTTTCAAATAAAAAAAAATCAACTTTATTTTGTAAAGATGAAAGCATAATATTAATCTTTAAAAATCATTTTTAATATATAAATATTAAATAACTTATTATAAGTAAGTTTTTAAGTAACTTAACGATGATATGTCAATAGTTAATCAACACGGTAAAATGGGTTGGAGTGTAATTTATGATTAAGTTTCGGATTTGTTGTTGTTTTAATAAATTTGATGGCGGTGGAATATAAGTTACTCATTGCATAAATAAAATTTCTATAAATTATTCTGTCAACAAATAAAACTTTTGTGAAATATGCACCAAAAAACTATTATGAATTCCCTCGTGCATATTGCTTGGGTAGACAAGTAAATTTAAAGTATCACTGAAATTAAATGCATTATCGACCTTTGTTGATATAAGTGAAAGGTGCTTGGATTCCTTAAAAAAGATCAAACTCTAGAAAAAAAAATTAAGAATAAAGAATGTACTAGAATAATTAAGTCCAAAATAAATTGAATATATCAAAAATGTGAAAATAACAAGTACGAACCGAAGCCTTCACAAATTTATTTATAAACATGAAATTCTCAATTACAATAACAATATAGAAATTTGAATGCAAACAGTTAAAACCCATTCAAAAGAAATCTAAACATAATATTCTAACAAGCTATAACAAACTCCCAAAGAATTTCCTAGAACTTCAATTGAACATCATTCTTCCAAATCAACATAATCAGTGACCACCACTCAAGACGGTGTCAACCTTTTGATTCACAGCTGCAGATAAAAACTTCATGCAAATTGGAGGATTAGCTCCAACAAGAGAAAGTATAGCAGCTGGAACACCCCATAAAGAATCACCACAAATGAGTCCAGATGCCACTGCAGGAGCATAATCTTTTGATTTCTGCTTGTTCTTTTTCTCCCACACATAGAGAATCAAGCTACCAATGCACATGTCAATGGCAAAGTATCCACCAAGATAGAATGGGATGGCCAAGCACATGGGGTTTGGAATAAACCTGTATATCCTATACTTGGTTTCATAATGCATCAACAGATCATGTAATATATTAATGAGCATAGCAAAGCAAAAGAATATGATTGCCAGTTCTAGACAATGCTTAGGAAGAGAAGAGAAACCCTTTGCTCCAAGAAGGGAAATCCCACGGTACACATCTCCATAAGGTGCAGGGTAAGAGCCTTCAGGGTCACCAATTCTGTATGCTTTGTAAAAAAACCAAAAGATCAAAGGTGACATGAAACAACCCATGGCTGTGCCTAAAACTTGGCTTAAAAACATAGAGCGAGGAGATGCAAGGGTGAGATATCCAGTTTTGAAGTCTTGCATTAAATCAGAAGCTGTGGAAACAATGCTCATCATGACACCACAAGATGCAAGGCCAGCAATTATACCTCCATCGGAAAGGCCAACCCAAGAACTGAATATAATAATGGCAATTTTGCCATAATTAGATGCCAAAGACCAATCAGTGAGGCCACATCCATAAGCATTGCAGAAGGCCAAAACAGGAGCAATGAGGTAAGCCACCAGTATATGATACCATTTCAGTTGAGGAAAGATATGGGATACAGTTATGATGGAAACAATTGCAAGGACTACATATCCAGTGGAAGCAGCCCAAATGGGAATCTGATCTTTCAAGAAATACTCGGTTCTACGTTGATTATCATAATCCACATTTGTGTTTTGATAAACATCAGAGGATGATGAGACTTTTTTCTTCAAGTATTGTAGTCCAAGATCATAGACAACTTGAAGTAGCATGAAGATGCAATGGTAAAGACCATCACCAAGCATCATAGCAATAGCCGTAAAGATCTGTTCATAAAGTTTTATTTATAAATAATAATTAATACTCCACAATCTAAGGAAAGGCACACAAATTAAAATCAAATACATATATAGCTTTGTGGATGAAGGTGTAGTGTACCCTATATCCTTGGATGCCATATAGACTGCTAGCAGGTAGATCTGCGCCATACCAGATACCTTTCTTGTGCTCAATCCAGGGCCACAGAATACCCCATGATATTATAGCACCAAGAAGCAAAGATATATTTACCATGTAAGGGCATATCATTCCAACTCCAACATAGGTACATGAGAAATCAAAATAGAACCTGTGAAACCATATCCAAATTATGTATTATTCTCAGATTAATATCTTTATCAATTAATTATACATTATACAATCAGAAGCAAATAGTTTTGGGACAAATTAAGTCAAGGAATATGTTTGTTGAAAATAATTTCAATAATCGCATTTCATTAATTTCTAATCCCTTTGCCAAACAATTTTAAATAAAGGAAGATAAGATATATTTTGGATCAAAGATATATATGCACACTTTCTTTTATAGGCTTGGAGACCAAATGTGGGAAAACTGCTGAATCCACAACCATCTGCAGCAGTGAAGAACCACTGGAAAAAAGCAAAAGAAAAACTGCCACAAAAGCTTTTGAAGAGCACAGCAACTTGTTTCCTGTTTGTATAAGAATGAAGGGGTTAAGTTTATATAACAAACAAAAACAGCAAGTTTTGTAATGTGCTATGGTATCCTCACCAAAAATTCAAATTGCTTGTATTAATCAATACTTACTTTGCTAGCTTTGCTCCTTTTGGTGTATGTAAGCTATTGATGAGGAGAGCTGTGGCAGTTCCACTTGGGTATGTTAGCTTGTACTTCAAAATCATCAGCTGTGAAATGCCAATTGAATATTTATTTATATTTAATAAACTGTTGTCAAATTCAATGTGTGAACTTTCTATTGCAGAATTCTAGTTTCTTTTACCAACCTTTCTTAGAGGCACAATAGAGAACAAGCCCACAAAGCTAACAGCAAACAGGAAACCAAACATCCAACCAAGGGAAAGATTCTTTGTATTCACTGGCGTGTTCCCCCCACTAACTTGAGAAGCGATGTATGGGCTCATCGCAAGTAAATAACTACCAGTACCACCTATTCACAGGCAAAGATCAAATTTTACATAACACAAAATTAATATGAACTTCTATGACACATTCACAATTAATTATTCAAGTTACATTATTTGAACATTGAGAATATGATATACCCATATCCCATTCACAACTAGATATGAGATATAGTATGTGTTTGGAATAACTTTAAAAAGTTTATGAGAATAGCTTATGAAGATAAACTTATACGAATAATTTATGATATTTTCATAAGCTTTTTTTATCTTATTTTAATAAACTTGTGAGAAAAATTTATAAAAATAAACTGTTTTTAACTTATTTAAACAAAAAAAAAAAAGCTTCATTCATAAATATTTAATTAAGTTATTTCCTGAAATATATCGATAACGTCATAATATACAATACATTCCAACTCCACTCACATAAACAAGGGCGAACCTATGAAATGTCAAATCCGAATATACAGTAAAACATTATTGTAATTATTCATGCGAAACACTTCGTAAGGACAGGACGTACTTTTTGAATCTACTCGCAAAGGGGCGTGACAGAATAAACAGTTTAGCAAAGTTTTGGTTTTCCTATATAAAAAATGAAGATTCGTGCCCACCATATATTAGTAAATATATCAATAATCAATATGTTATTTCCAAATTACAAAATGAAATATTATTCATTTAAAATTGGGGGAAAATAAAATTAAGGTGAATTTTTCATACAAATTAATATAATTCATCTTTGATTTTCAACAAGGAGAAGAAACTGAAAGAAAATCCTAAATTAATTTGTTTTATGACAAATTATCCCTAAAACCAAAAAGAAAAGAATAATCAATTTATTTACACGTTGGGTATGTTTATTCACTTGGATGCATTTTTAATAGCACGGCAGTGTTTTGTTATGTCAATTTTGATCATACCATGTTACAATATGGTTAAAAAGCAAAAAAGGTGGAGAAGGAACAAAAAACTGACTGCTGAATGCGATTCCAGAGCAGGCAACAACGCAGGTCTGGATGACAGTGTTCTCTTGGCGTGTGAAAGGTTGCTTGAGAAGGCCACACTTGTTGAGTAGTGCTGTGTAGGATTTGATAACTGCAAACCCCAACAACCCTGCAGCTACGTTGAGGGATGGTATGATTCCTGTGGTGAAGTTGAGCTTGCAAACAATGAAGCTGAAGATGATGCTGAGGACAAAGCTTGTCACCACTGACCTCATTGTTAATTGTTTTGTCCATGGTAGCACGGTTGTCTTCCTGAAAGCCTCTTCACCCTTTAAGTGATCCTCCTCTTCCATTTCTCTCCCTATATCAACTCTATGTTGCTAATGACTTTCTCCCCACAATTTGAGGTGTAAATAATTAGTGGGTGGTTTGTGACAGCAACCCTCTATTTATTGAACGATATGAATTATCACGTACAGTGCAAAGCAATCAAATAAAGTGTAGAGGAAGGTTTCAGACTTTCAGTATAAAGAGGGAGGAGTCAGTTTGGCGTTACAAGAATATTTTAAACAAAATCTAAGTACAATTCATGTAATATAATAAATGCATGGTCTAAAGTTAATTTTTACAATTAATTTTAGATTAATAAAATCAAGGTGAATTCTATAGTATCTTTAGGATAACTTTATCCTATCTGGGTGGTCCAATCAGATGGTAAAAATTATTTGACTTAACTCATTCATATGATTCATTTAATTAAGGTAACATATTCTGATTGTGTAGTATAATTTTTATCTCAAAATTATTGAAGATATTAGAGAAGAGATATTTTATAGTAGGCCAGTGTGCCATTAGAATGGCTACATATGCAGATGAGTAAATTAGGCAAAATCGCTTTAATGAGCATAGGAAGATCCGAAAAATAAAGGCTCTTAATTAGTTTTTGATAGTGACCATATAATAATAACACTTTTTTCCAAATTATGGCAAAATACGATGAGGGAATCAACGGGTCTTTCTACATTTGAAAAATCAATATGAAATGGTTAACCTCTTATTTTGGAAATTGGGAGCAATAAGTATAAGTATATATCATAAAAGCAATGGCTAACGTGCGAAGTTCCCGTTCTCATCCCTTGGGCAGCTGTATATAATTACGAATTATAAGAAGTCTAGATTCAGAATACGCCTTTGAGGTTTTCACGGTTTTTTTTTTTTTTTTAAATTTTTTATCAATTGTTGTTTTGAATTATTTTTATAATTTTCAATATAATTTCTTTCTCTCTTGGTACATTCAAATAATTTCAACCCGTTGTAAATATACATATATGCATATTTTAATATGTGTTGGATGAGTATCTTAATTTGATATGTGAAAATATCTCATAATATCTTTATGGTTAAAATAATAATTTGGTCCTTATATGTGACATAGATTCTTTATTTAGTTCTTATACGTAAAAAGTTTGGAAATGAGTTCCTACATATGTAAATGTTAGCAAATTCGGTCCCTATATGTGCAAAAGTTAGCAAATTCGTCTATGTCATCATCAAGTTAGTCCTTATACATGACAAATTTTTTTGATTTGATTCCTAAATCTGAAAAGAAAATTTGGATCGAGTAATATCATTATTATTATTTCTAATACAAACTTATATTTTTTATTCCTCAGCTAGTTCCCTACTGGAAGTGGTTATGATAAAAAGTCTAGCAACATCAAGCATATGTCGACCTGCATAATATTAATTCTATAAGTAATGCATGAATATTTGAAAATATTTTTTACCCTTTTGATATAGTTTAATACTTATTAATCTGGTATTGATTTCTTTTATTAGAAAATTTTTGAATACTTCAATTCTGAAAATAAATCAAGATAATTAATATCAGAATACTCACCAATACGAAAAGAATCTTTAGTTGGGTTCGAGCTCTTTAGCAAATGGTAGGGACAAAATTATTATAGATTACACATATAAGGACCGATTTAATTTTTTTTCAAGTTTAGGGACCAAATCAAAATTTTTTTTGTCACATATAAAGATCAATTTGCTGATGGCAGGGATGAATTTCCTAATATTTGCTGCTGTAGGGATCAAATTTGCTAATGTTTACATATGTAGTGGCTCATTACCAAATTTTTTACGTAGAGGGACTAAATGAAGAATCTGTGTCACGTATAGAGACTAAATTATTATTTTAACCTATCTTTATCATATCTTGGAATATTTTGGAGTATTCTAGGAAATATCTTTGTATTTACTTCTTATTTATATTCCCTTATTTGGTTCAGAATTAAGTGTCTATTATCTCTATAAATAAGACTAGGTTTGTCAGTATACACACTTGACACTATGCCAAATTCGGGATTTAATAAGGCACACATGATAACGGTTTTGGGAGGAAGCGCTTTTAGAAAATGCTTAGAAGATTATAATAGCGCTCCACCGAGGAAACGCTATTAACATATAAACTTATAATAATGTTTCATCAAATAAACGCTATCTTTACTCAATACCTTTATTTAAAAAAAACACGTTCCACCTCTTGCAGCGCCTAGTCCAAGACACACTATTATAAGTAATAACGTTTTGTCAAGCAAACGATGTTAAAGGAATTACTATAATAGCACTTGCTTTAGGAAACGCTATCTTTCACCTGATTCAAAACAAAACCCTCTAAGTGACCAACTCTCTGCACATTAGCTAAAATAATTTTATCAACTCTCGTTTTCAACCCGTCATGCTCTTCATTGAGGGAGTTCCCTTTCTTGTATGAGAAAGATGGAAGAAATCTTGCTCAATAAAATCCAGAATGTGGGGCATAATAAAGTCCAGAAGTCCAGAAATGTGGCTTTGTGCTCAATCCTCAATAGAGAAGTCAAATTGCTTCTCTTTTGATCTATAGACAATCTTAATTTGGAGGGCAGGAAGAGATTCTATATTATTTGTCCTTCTCCCAAAGGATGTCCATCTCAATCCAAAATCGGACCACTTGAAGCTAAATGTCAAGGGATTAGACTTGGAATATTTTTCAATTTCAATACTGTAATTTCAATTTTTCATTTAAAGGACAACTAGAAATGAGTTTCTGTATTCAGTTGGAATATCTATAATTTCTTCTTAAGTATCTGGTTTTCCATGTCAATTCCCAAATCGTGTAGCAAATGGAAACTCTGGTTGTGATGGAAGAAATTTTGCTTCATATCTATTTTTTTCAAGCTGTAATTCTAAAAAATATAATACTACTTCTTGTTTCTATTTCAATGAACATAAATTTGCTGTATCAACAAAAAATGCGCAAAGGTGTTTAATAGTGCTTCCCCAAAGAAACACTATTAAAATATATACAGAAAATAGTGTGTCCCCAAAGAGACGCTATCTTTACCTTCTTTAAAAAAGCACTCATCCTTTTACAGAGCTTCTTCAAAGAAGCACTATTAAACGTGTCACTATGAAGGCGTCTGGTTGATGAAACACTATATTACCCCAGTACTAAAAATAAAACAATCTAGGTGACCAACTCTCTGCATATGTTAGTTGACACAGTCCATAATTAATTCTGCCTTAATATCTATTGAACCAACACACAAATCTATTGAACCAAACTCTCCTATAATCAATTCTGCCGTAATATCTATTGAACGAAACTCTCCTATAAATAACTCTCATTTGTGTGCTTATTAATTCACACTCCAAATTTTACCATCTCTAAATATTTCTCAATCCATCATGTTCTTCATTTCTGGAGTTCCCTTTCTTATATGAGAAAGATGGAAGAAATCTTACTCAATAAAATCCAGAATGTAAGCCATAATGAAGTCCAAAAGAGAGGATGTAAGGCGTAATGAATTTCAAAACGTGACTTTGTTGATAGAAAAGGAATCCCTTCCTCTCTGTTCTCCTTGACGCTCTTTGTCGATTTTCTATCGTTGACCTTAATTTGTTGGTAGAAAAGGATCCATTCCTTCGCATCCTCAGCTCGTTCCTCTTTCCTCTTCTTTCCTCAAATGAAGTCCAGAATGAAAGAGAGTATCAAAAGAGAAACTAGAAGATAAATTGCTGGTTTCTAACCTCTTTCCTCTTTGGCTTTGCTCCTTTGAAAAGAAATGAAGAGAGGATGAAAAATCTAATTTGCTCCCCAACATAAACAAAATTTGTCATTTTCCCATCACAACAAAGAGAGTAGAGAGCGATGAAGCATTTCCCCTGTGTCAAAAACCCTAAAACGCGTTGAAACCAAGAACCAATAAGAAAGATTAATGAAGAACAATAATGTAAGTAGGTATGGAACCTCGACTTACCCTCGACGTATCAAAGAAACAAACGATTGAAGTTGTAGAAGAAGTCAAGGTGGATCAAACTATGATATGAGAACTGGATTCTGACGAAAGGATTGCATGAAAACAAGCTTGAAAGCTCAAGAACTGTCTCTGGACTCTGCCTGGCCGCTCTCTGGATTTTGAAGGATTGTAAAACTCGCCCATGGTGAAAATGAAAGGAATTTACAGAAGATGAATTTTGATGAGCATGCTTAAGCGTTGGGAGACCCCGCGCTTGAGCGTGGCAACACTTGTAACATCCCTATTTTCTGTAACCCTAATTAAGGTAGATGACCTTGATCGAGTGTTCATATGATTGTTTGATTGCTTATGTGTTAGTTTGGCACCTAGTTGGAAGTTTAGGAATAGGCTTGAACAAGGTTGGAACTGCCCAAGGTGTAACACGAGAAACTGGAGAAGTCAGAAGGCTGGGAGTTCTTCTCTCGCTGGGCTTGACGCTCAAGCATGGGAGGAATCCACGCTCAAGCGTTGTGACGCTTAAGCGTGGAAGAGGCGGACGTTTCAGCGTGCTGAGTGCGCTGTGCAGCTGTTCTGAGTTTGGATGCGTGTGTGACACGTGTCAAGCCAGGGAGCAGGCGGAGTGGACGAGGTTCCACGCTCGAGCATGGAGAGATCCCATGCTAGAGCGTGGCAATGCTCAAGCGTGCAAAGTGAACCACGCTTAAGCGTGGACAGTAGGAACCATCAGTGGAGCTTCCACTTTCATCTTCTCACTTGCACGAAATTGGGGAGAGTTTTGCAACTAGAGAGAGAAGCTCTGAGGTTCTAGTGAGAGAAACCTTGAGGTTAGAGGTGATCGAGCCGCCGGAACGCGATTCCAACTACACGGTTGCAATCGCGGCGAAGTTTTCTACAATTCCAGCGGATTAGTTTCTCGATTCGCCATAGGTAAACTCGAATCCCTAACACGTGTTCTTCGTGTTCTTGGAGTTCTTCGAGTCTTTACGTTTGTCTTTGATCTGTTGAGCTTGCCCTAGGGTTAACACTATTGTATATGTGTTGCGTTCGTGATTAGGGCAAGTCCGCGCTCGTGATTGCTCGTGATTCTGAGCTTGAGGCCGCGGCTGTGAGGAGGTTGAGTGGCTGTTTTTGGCTGTCTTGGGGGGGAGAGAGAGAGGCCGCGAGCTTGAGGAGGGAGAAGCGGAATTGTCGCACTTATGATCGCGTGGAAGTTTGTGCCATAACTGTTCAGGTGGGGAGAAAGAGTTACACACGTCAGGGAGGCAAGCGTAGACTATATAGTTCTGTCATATGTTTCGTGTGTGTAGGGGAACCCTAAACCCTACATGAGGTTGAGCCCTGACGAAGTACCTAAACCCTGGGTTTAGTCTACTTCGGGCTAGCGCCGCTATGTTGATACCCTAGGTTAGCAGATTTATGTTGACTGGCATGATGTATGTATAACTGCTTTGTGAGTATTTGCTTATCTGCTGACTGTGGTATGTAGTATATATCCATGATATGATCGCATGTTGTTGTATGAGATATTTACTGCTGCACTGAACATGCTGATATTGATGATTTGTTGTATGTATCTCGAAATGCGTGTATGCATGAGAATCGAAGGTTTAGTCTGATTAGGGCTTTGACTCCGTGGTGGACGTTTGAGCTGATAGTTGAGATTGAGGTTATAGTTGGAGCTGGAAGCTCGTAAGTTATGACGGGAGTTTGGAGCTTATATGGTACAGTTGGAGCTTGGAGCTCATATGGTACAGTTGGAGCTTGGAGCTCGTGTTGCTGAGAGCAAAGTTGCATGTGTCGTTATATCAGCTCAAGGAAGATGGATGACATGCATAGCATATGCATATGATGCCAAGCGGCGAGCCGTATGCCGTGAGGTATACGAGGTTGATGCACCGAGTGCGGGTGCGGAAAACGGAAGGGAAGGTCTGTGTGACCTCGAGGATATACTGGACATAGGTGTACGCACAAGAGACCGATGAGGTAGCTCCTATTGTGTCGTGGCAATCCTGGGCACGTCCTACTATCTCAACTGGACCCTAAGTCTTTCCAGTTGCCGGTGGATCTTCTGAGAAGGCCCAGATGGCCCTCCTTGTCTGGGACAGTTGAGCGGTGATGCAGTCGTATGAGTCACGGCGAGCGGAACGGATTACCGGAACAAACCAACTTGTGGTCCGTTGAGCGGACGAGATCTTGCCCTTAGTAGGGTGTTTAGTACCGGCCGGCATGCATAGAAAGAGTACGTGTCACATCTAGCTAGGGAACGACCGTGGTGTCGAGACACTGAGAGATGGTTGTGTTTTCTATATAGGCTGCATTGCATTATCCCTATATTTGATGTGTTGTATATCTTATCCCCCTGTCTTTTCTTTGTATATGTATGTTCGTGCTACGAGCAGACGATAAGCTAGCAGAGCCACAGGATAGACCCGAGGCGTCACCCGTTTATCACCGGAGCACCGTGGATGCCGGTGCTGGGGGATATTGAAATCGTGTACCACGACGAGAAGGGTGGCGGATGGACCCCTCGACCTTTTTGGTAGCATACACATGACCAGTTAGTTTGATCTTCAAGAGAGGTACTCCACCATATGCAGACATCATCGGACCCTACCGTGTTTACCAGTTTCTTCCTTTCCCACGGATGTGGCGACCACCGAGCCAGAGAGAGCAGGATTATAGATGGGTGGCACCACAGACTTCAGCAGTATCCAACAGGAGGGGCTTTGTGTACAGAGGCCAGAGGAGATGTTCATACCGGTACCTGAGGGCGGCCTTGAGGCATCGTATAGTAGTGTCGAGTTCCTCCTCCGAGTACGAGCCTACGGGGGTTTATAGGCGTACCCACGAAGAGGGGCAGGGTAGCTCAGGTCATCCCTACCACTGATGGTGAGGGCTAGCCAGTGCATCTCTAGGATTGTGTGGAGAGGCTGATGTATTTTTGAGATTGGGGTTGGGGAGCGTCGGTACGAAGGTTAGAGAGTTTTCTTTTGGAGTCCTGAGGTATATGTTTTATTTTTCAGTTCACAGTTGTACAGTTAATGTATGTATTACAGTAGCCCTACTGAGGGGGCAACCACGTAAATACTTATATAATGCATGTATATGTTTTATCTTTCCCGTTGTGCTGTACTCTGATGCATGCTTTATTTTACGTGCTTACAGTGCATGTTTTATCGTTTGCCATTCGTCTTATAAGCGCGTAATAATATCGCTAGGTTATAGTTAATGTTATAAGTGGGTTCTAAGCCTAATGGAATTATCTTGCGTAAGCGAGGTCGTCTCGTTACAACACTTGAGCGTTAGCTCTATTCACGCTTGAGAATTGTGATGTCTTCACGATAAGGGCACAACCCCCTTGCATGTGTTCGCGTACGTGGCACCGCTGTTGGAACCAAAGTGGTTATGGTCCAGTAATCCCTTATGTTTTGATGTTAACAAAGGACTAATTTCAGAAGAACAAAGATTTCTTATGGACTAACGCTTTATCTTAAGTGTGTAGGATAAAATATATATAAGTCCAAAGACTATCTAAGTCCAAAGACTTTCACTCGTCCAGACTACAAACAGCTCTATCAGACCAGACGATAATAAGCTGAAACAATAGAACCTTGAGTCCAAAGACTCTTCCCGTTATTATGTAATCGTTATAGTCCAGTAATGCTTTATTTGTTTAGCGCGAATACCTATGTAAAGCTTTTGAATTTATTATTCTATGTAAATAGCTTATATCCTTTGGACAAGTATTCCCTGTAACACTCGTTCAAACAAAAGTAAAAGCCAGACTATCCCTGATACAAAAAGAAGTTGACCTTCTCCAATAAGAAAGACAAAAGGCAACTTTCGAGTACAAAGATGATATGTCAGTCCCATTTCTAGCTATCAAGCCTGATAGTCTAATTTGCTGATCAGAAGCTTCAAGGAAGTTATCAGACTCAACGGACAAATGCATTTAATGGTCAATCAGAACGGATCCTTTTCCATCCGTTGAAGACTAAAGTTGATCAAATCAAGTCTGCTATAAATACCTCTGATCTTGAAGATGTTCAATACGAACAAGAGAACTAGAAGCGAAGTGTTGCACAACTGATTCAAAGAATTGAAAAATAGTCAAACACATCAAAGCTTGAAAAGCTAACTTTGATCTTTATTTTCATATCATTCTCTGCGTAGAGTATTGTTCAAGAGTTCTAAGCTTTAGTTTCAAACTCTCACACTTAATGAATTAGTAGAACAAAACTCTTTTCAAAACCTAGTTGGTTAAGCCTGAAGAGGCTTATGTAGAAAGAATACTTAGTGTGCCTGAAGAGGTGTAGAATACTTACTTGAAGAGGTTTAGAACACTTGCCTGAAGCGGTGTTGAATACTTGTAACAAAGGGTTTTTGTTATAGTGGATAAAGCTCTCAAGTAGAGAGGACTGGACATAACTCTTTGGTGAAGAGTGAACCAGGATAACATCTTCGTGTTCCTTTCTCTCCCTTATCTTTGCTTTAGATTATTTTCTATCTAACTCCTTGGGATTGAATTGTTTTCTTATTGCGCTTGTTTTCTTTATTTTATCTCTTCTGAGTAAGCGTCCAACTGGTGTTTGGAATCGCTCCTTGCGTTCGTTATCGTTTTAACCGTCCAACCTTTGTGAAAACTAATATCTGCTTGCAAAAAGTTTTAAAAACTTAAGAAACACAATTCAACCCCCTTGTTGCGTTTGAAACAGGTTCCTTCAACCACCACGTGTCCTTCACGTCCCATCACTATTGGTCAGCTGGTCAACATGACCACGCTTGAGCATTGATGCACTCCATGCTTAAGCGTTCTGCATGCTTGAGCACTGGATTGGCCACGTTCAAGCATTCCAGCTAGAGTTCAACACCATTATCCTTCCTTCTTTCAACAAACCTTAACCCTAAACACACATCCAAACATGAAATCAAACTTACAATCAAGCATATAATTGTAACATCCTTGTTTTCGGTAACCCTAATTAAGATGGATAATCTTAATTGGGTCTTCACTTAGGTGTGTGAGGGGTTGTTTGTTGGTTATAAGTCTCGTTGAATGTTTAGAACTAGGCTTGAATCAAGTTGGAAGTGTTTAAGGCATAACACGAGAAATGGAGGAAATTAGAAGGCTGGAAGTACCTTCCAAGCTGAGCAGAATGGTCAAGCGTGGGAGGACTCGACGCTCAAGCGTGGCAATGCTTGGACGTTAGGAGCATGCTCAAGCGTTCTGAGTGCGTTGCTAGATATTCTGAGTTTTGACGCATGTGGGACACGTGGCGGGCCCTGGAGGAGGCGAAGTGGACGAGGTTCCACGCTCAAGCGTGGAGAGAGACAATGCTAGAGCGTGGGAACGCTCAAGCATTGGGAAAGTTCACGCTTCAGCGTGTTGAGTAATTGAGTTAAATGGCTAAGTTTCTTTTCATTTCTCATTTGCACGAAATTCGTGCAAAGTTCTTCTTCCCTACATTCCAGAGAGAGTTCAGAGAGTGTTTGAGTGTCCTTGAGTGATTTCAAGATGATCGTTCGTCGAAACCCTATTCCGACTACATTTCTGTGCTCGTAGCTTCGGATTCGCCTAGGGTGCGGCTTTAGTATCGAGCTTCTTTAAGGTAAGACTAGGTGCCGACATCGTCGACCCTAAGTCCTTTTTGGTATTTGTCTTGATTGATATCCTTTTCTCACTCCCACTCCAACCTAATGATGTTTTGCTTACACATTAGGGTTTTACGGGCGTTTTTGCCCCAGTAATCATTCGAGGAGTTGCGTGAGGACCCATGTGAGGTGGCAGCTGCGAGGTCAACCATGGTTTGATAAGCCTTTCTTCTCCAATTTCGTGGTTGCAACCTTGAATCTTGTGATTAATTGTTGCTCAGTTGTTTATCGTTGAATCTGTCATTGTTTCTGAGTTTCTGGATCCGTGCGTGTACTTGGGGTGATTGTTGGCCCAACGTGCATGCCGGGGCTGCCTTTGGCAGTGTTGGGAGCTGCGTGGTGAGCTCGGGGTGGTCACGGCTGTGTTCGTTGTGTTCGTGAGATCGAGGGTCAGGGCTGTCCGTGGATACAAGAGTGCACAGGAACGAACTATCAGGTGAGGAGGAAGAAACCACAAATATCTGGGAATCGTAGACGTAGGGTATAACTATTAACATGTACAGAGATCCTCAAACCCTACTAGTGGCTGAGTAACCGCCAATACCTAACTTATATTGGGGACTACTGATGTGTGGTACCAATGCAATTTTAGGCATTGTGGGTTTATCACCGTTAGGTCGATCCGTGATATATGTTGATTAAGGATGTGTGCTTATTTATGGTAATTAATAACATGATTCAATGATGTCTTATCTGATAACATGCTTAAGTGCTATTTGGTATGACATGTTAATGTGACTGTGATTAATATGATCTTGATTTGACTGCGGAGATGGTTGGTGTGATGTTAGAAGGATAGTGTGGTCGATGTTATTGGTTTCGTAGTTGATGTTATAAGCCGGTTGATCTAAGTTGAAGGTGGCTCTCACAGTTGGAGAGTGACATCCTCGTAGTTGGAGGATGTGGACCTTGAGACGTTGATTAAGTTGTTGTTAAGACGTTGTCGAGATGATGGGTGCATATCATAGCATTAGCATTGTTGTGATGAAAAATCGTGTGTACAACTGCAATAGCAGTTTGAGTGGCTGTCACACGAGGTTGATGTTCGAGTTGGACACTCTGAGGCGACCAAGATGGCGGAACTCACAGTTGGAGGGATGTTGGTGCTTTCTCATAGTTGGAGAACTTCTCCGGTCTTCTCACAGTTGGAGGGTCTCGGGGAGGCAGTGCTCCTCGCAGTTGGAGGAACCACTGTTGCACTCTCTTGGAAACTCAGGAGGCGGTTACCTGAACGTCCGACTTGATGTCCTCGCAGTTGGAGGAGCCATTCTTACTTGGTGAACATCCACTCTCGCAGTTGGATATTGGATTGTCATTCGTCACAGTTGGAGGTCGACTATTGTATTTCCATGGTAAGAGTGCATGTTGTAGAATTGGCCAATCATATAGACTCAGCTATGATAAACAAATCCATCCATATCTCGGCTGTAAAACATCATTGTAGCTAATGTTTCTTTGGCTAGCAATCTAAGTAATGGACATATGAACTCATCCATTTCAGAATTTCAAATTTTTGAAATCTTCAAAATCAAAGGCCATCAGGCTAAATCTCCTGTGATTAAAGAAGTTTTGTGGTTACCTCCTCCTTGTTATTGGTTTAAATGTAACACAGATGGAGCAGCTAGAGGAGCCCCTGGTATAGCTGCTTATGATGGCATTTTCAAAGACTATAGAGCTGCAACTCTTGGTTGTTTTGCTCTTAACATTGGCATTTTCTTTGCCTTGCATGTTGAGTTAATTGGTGCAATGCTTGCTATTGAAATAGCTTTTGCAAAAGGTTGGTGAAATTTGTGGCTGGAGTGTGACTCCAAATTGGTTATTAATGCTTTTGATAATGTTGATCTGGTTCCTTGTAGGCTAAGAAACAGGTGGAAGAATTGCTTGCTTGTCACTAAAGAGTTGAATTTTATATGTTCTCATATTTATAGAAAGGGGAACAATTGTGTTGATAAGTTAGCTTTTTATGGCACTAAGATTCATGATTTTATTTGGTGGGATTTAATTCCTAATTTTATTAGGGATGATTTTCTTCATAATAGGGTAGGTCTACCTTGTTATAGATTTAAATAATTTTCTTCATGGGTCAGGTCTATGCCCCCCATGTATCCCTGTATTCCTTTTCTTTTTATTAATAAATATAGGTTGGGGTACTCTTTTTCCTTCTTGATGTCTTTTCCCTAAGGAGGGTTTTACATCAGAAGGTTTTAACGAGGCTCCATTCCTTAATTTAAAAAAAAAAATATAGACTCAGTTGTGCATGTAGGGTAAGCGGTGATCCCTAGTTGTGATAACTTGGAGGTTGACTGTTGTGATGAACTCGAGAGATGAATATGTTTGCTGGTTGTGTTTGTTGATGTGTTATATGATACGTGATCTCCCTTTACATGATGTTGTAGCGTTTCTTACCTCCTGTGCATGCTTCCCTATGCTTTACATGTATATGGTTATTCGGGCCTTGATCCGAAGGCGGAGGTGCTGGTTGGTTGTCGGAAGTGCTGCAGCGGGTGAAGCTGAATCGAGGTGGACTGCATCGTGAGCAACAAGTTTGGCGTCAACGCTTCTCGTGTAGAGAGAGAGACCTCACATGTATCGTTGAGTCTCTTGTGAGTTTGTATCACGGCCAGTGGGGTGTTTGTTTTTGTTGTTGTTTTTACGCCATAGCTTTCAGGAGGAGCTCTGATGTGTAACCTTGTTCTGTAATAATTTGTTTACCTACTTAAGTTTCAATTAAGCCTTATCTGTGTGTTTATGGTATCAGATCTAGGAAGGTTAAGTTTTGGGAGCGTCACAATAATCATTCATTAAACATGATTAGAAAAACTAGGATGTTACATCGAGTGGTGCCAAGCGTATGGTGGAAGGTGGGAGGCCAGAAGGGCTTTTCCTCCGCAACGTTTCGTGCTCTCTTCCTCTCCGGGGGAAAGGTCACATGTTGGTGGAGTTGCATTTGAGGCAACTCTAGTTGTGCCTCCTGTGGTAGTACCATCAATAGCCCCTGTTAGGATTTTTTTCTAAGCCTCTTGCAAGGGGTTCCTTACCTCTCTATATGCGAGTAATTGCTAGGAAGAGTTAGATTATTTGACCTTTTCCTATTCGATTTGCTGCGCCATCGGTTGAGGAGGACCCTATAAATGATTACTTTGATTAGCTATGTGTGTCGGCCAGTGGTAAGGAGTCATGCATTTGTATCCTTTTGTTTTGTGGATCTATGTCTCCAAGTCTTTTCTTTATGTATTTACTTTATGTTTTTCATTTTAGATTTTGTGCCAACTCTATTTCATTTTTTCGTAGGTGGGTTTATTTATGTATGAACTTGGTGAATCTATTTTATGAAGCATTTTCAGTTATCTTACGTGTGTCTTTATTTATAACCGTTTACATTTACGTCTTGCGAAAAAAAGTAAAGCCGTATTTTCTAAATATTTATATATTCCACTATTTTCGACCTTAAAATGTCATGTAAAATGTAACGCCAAGGGAGGGTGTTACATTGTTTGGTATGAGATATGGTCGTGTCTTTTAAGGTTTGTGGTTTGATTTGTCTTATGTTTCTTTTGTGTGTTCTCTGCATATTGCATCCGAAAGGAAAAAATATTGGTTGGAATGGTTTTTCTTAGTACTCTTTTAAGATCTAATAGTCCTGATCTTGTAGGAAATGATGGTTCGAGGAACAACAAGCATGTAACACCCGATTTTCGAGTTTTTCTATTTAATTAGTATTTATGAACTTATATTTTATTTGAGGTCTTAGAAATAATATATGTTATTCGGGCGAAATATTAAATCGGGTGAAGAACGGAGCTGAATATGGGATTAACGGGACCCGCTAACAGATAAACCGGAAGTCTTGTCAGGACAACTCACCTAGGTGAGTCATGCAAGTGACTCACCAAGGTCATGATGAGGAGGAGGTGAAATGACCTTTATGCCCTTAACCTTTTCTTTTAATTCCAATTTTGCCCCTAGGTGAAATGACTCTTTTGCTCCTGGGAATTTTTGAAAATACATTTTTGGCCCTGTGACTCACCACCCGTCATCATTTCCTCTAGAAAAATATCTAGATATTTATGGCATTCGAGATGAAATGACGTTCGTGTCCTTATTCTTTTGTTAAAATGACAATTTTGTCCCTAAGTGAATTTACCCTTTTGTCCCTAAATGAACAAATCCTTGCCCTCCTTATCCCACTAGATCTCATGCCTAAATGACCATCATATTGGCTACCAACACAAAAATGTTACTTTGTCTTGAGTTTTAAGATCAAAAACTTGACTTTTGGTTTTCTCTCAAGTGTTCTTCAAGGTCTTGAGAGTTCTTGAGTTGTTCTTCACTTTCTCTCCATTTTCCCACCAATCAAGAGGTAAACTCTCTTGACTCAAGTTACTTGTTCCTTGCTTCATTGTCTTGACTTCTATGTATTTCATTTTCTCAAGTGATTCATAAGCAATTTGGTGAGGCCCAACTTGCTTGATCCTTGCAATTTTCCATCATCCAAGAGGTAATCTCTTCTCTCTATGATCAATCATATGCTCTTGTTCATTCATTTGGTAAGATTAGGCAATGAATCATCATCATCATCCACTTTCATGAAACTTTCTTCAAAAATCTCTAGAAAATCATAGAAAAATCCTTTTAATGTGAAATCAATTTCTATGATCTAGTGCTAACTACCTCTATCACTATCCAAAAGCATGTAATCAAATAACATTCCTAGCTAATTCTTCTAAGAGGGGCCAAATCCATGACCTTTGGGAGTTAAGAGTTTTGCTTCAAATTTTTGTATAATGTAACTTGATTTAGTGTTGTGTATACTTGAGGATCATTCATCCAAGAGTTAAATTTTTTTTTATATATCTCTAACCTTTTTAAGTCACCATGGTCGAACCTAGACCATGTGAGGCAAGAAAGTTTAGGTTGTCAATGTTAAAGTTTTGAATTGATTGTGTGAAGGTGGTTGTGGTCGAGTAGCTCGGGTGATAAATCGGAGGACTAGCGAATCAAATCGGACAACGTTCATCCAAAGATTTACCTTCAAGAGGTAAGGGGAGATAACCTGAGGGACTTAATTTCCGACGGCTGCGTACTGTACTTGTGTGTGTAATCTGTGAAATGGTGATGTACTGTCTTGAATTGTGGATTGTTTTACTTTATGCTTTAGTTTAATTGCCTTGATTATGCTTGATATGACATGGTGATTGATGTTGTGCTAAGGAACCAAACGTCAGTTAGTGTTCGAAATCAAGTAAAGGTAAAAGTTTGAAAAAGCTTGAGACATAACATTAAGCGGATAAAAGGTTAAAAGTTTTTAGAAAAGATTTGAAGACAATGTGTCTTGATCTTTTATTTTAGGAACAAGAAAGTGAAATATATTTTATTAATGAAATGAAAAGACATAAGAAAATAAATTGGAAAACAAAGTTTTAGTTTAAGAAAAGTAAGTTTTAAAATGAAAAGTTTCCTTTAGAAATCATCAATGGAGTTAAAATGATAAGACAAGGTATTTCAAGTAAAAGTATTTTCAAGGGTCCAGCTTTAGAAGCAAATTGTTTTAATCGAAGGAAAAGAGTTTTCACCAATTAGATTTCAAATTTTTGATGGTTTACCAAAGTATTTCAAAAGAAAAGTGGTTTTGACCAAGAGTTTTACTTTATGGAAAACCGATCCCGATGACTTTATGTGTAAGCTTCGGAGATGTGGATTTTGTTTTTGTATTTCAAAAAGAAAAGTAAAATTTGAAAGTGAACCTAGAAACCAAGACGTCGGGGTTCTAGTGTTCTGTAGAACACGTGGATCGAGGATCCATGTTAGTTAAGTAGTCATGTAAACTTGTGGACAATTTGTATGCTCTAGAATCCAAAACCCGAAACTGGTGCATCAGTTTATGGTTTTGTGTTTGAGCTGTTGGACTGTGTGTCCTTTTTGGTTAAATGTTGGAAAGACTTAAGAGTCTAAAAGTTGTGGTGGTTGATAGCTTTGAGCTTCAACAAGGAAATATTATACGAAACAGAAAAACTTACGAAAACAAAGGTTTTCTCATGCATTTATTTCTGGCAGACATGCCATCAAGATGGAGGACCTTGATGGCAGGGAACCCTGTGATGACTTTTGTAAAGAAGAAGAGAAATATACAGTACAAAACATAAGAGAATAGAACTTATAATATTTGTTGTGCCGTGGAAACCACTGCCCTGAAAGCGAAATTCGGCTAGACTTCGATGCAATCCAAATCACCGATTGCTCCCCAAGGTTAACACAACGAGCCTATGAACACGTGCATTCGTGGCCTCAGGCTATGGAAACCATAGAACAATTGGCCAGATAATTGAGTTGTGAAGAACAGAAACAGAAAGAGAATAGCATAGCAGAAGAGGAAACTCTTCTCCTCCACCTTCTAAAAAACGGATTTGGATCCTCTAACTTTAGGGCGGGAAAGTCACCTACCTTTCTCTCTATCTGTCTCTTTATTCATTTTCTCTCTCATCTTTATTTCTCATTTTTAATCACCCTTCTCTCTTCTCTATAGACACAAAGTCACCGCAACTTTTCCGCCCTAATGTTAGAGGATCCGAATCCCTAAAAAACGTGTATAACCATTTTAATAGCATATCAGTATAAAAATGGTTCCCCTATTTTTTCTGTAACAACTCCATCACTTCCTCAATAATAGCCCCACTAATATCACGTTTAAAATGTGCTAATAAAGAGAAGGTTACAAAGGTATGATTGACGACTAATTAAGAGCATTTAAAAGATATATCTCAAAAATAAATAAGAATTTGTCTATTCAAAATCAATTAAAGAAAATAAAGGAAAAATATTTTTAAAACTCTTTACCAATGTGGGATAACGAAAGGCAATAAAACATATGCTTCTATTTGTCATTGTCCAACAATCCCCCACCAATACTAAAATAGGAAGAAACAAAAGAAAAAAAAATCTGGGCAAAAGAAGGATTAACACTTAAGTACCAATATCATCATGATTGAATTGATACGTAGTGAAGTAAGGCAACAATTGTGTCTAGGTAGTGAATTACTATTGAACTACCAAGACTTCAATTGAGGCCCCCACAACACATGTAATGCCTTAATATCTGTGATTTCCGCGATAGTCAAAACACACGCTTTTAAAGGCCATGCGCACACCTTGGGGTACTCATGAGTGCTCTAGAAAAACAGCCCAAGTTTTTCATAGAAGGCGGCCCACCTTCACACTCAAGTAGGTGAATCCATCAAGTGTGTCTCAAAAGCACCACCACAAAAGGCTACGGATTCATTAAGAACATAAGAATGCTCAACCTCAAATTTAACAAGCAGTGAGTCCATCAAGCCCGTCTCATAAGGACCATCGAACAACTAGGGCTATGAACTCATTAAGAGCTAAAAGCTCAACCTATCCACAATCCACTACCACATGTAATAGAGATGAGAAGTGTAGTGCAATAGAGTATTTATATGGCTTCGTTTGACCACGGATGGTATCCACCATACTTTCCTCAACACAAAGGCTTAAGCCCCATCTCCCTCGACGATTCAAGGACTAATTTCCTTGTTAGACCTTCAGTTTCTTAATGAATCTATAGCCTTTTGTGGTGGCGCTTTTGAGAAGCACTTGATGGATTCACCTAGTTTCTTTCAGATCTTACAAACTCTAAGGAGATCACACCATTTTTCAACAATTCTCTGATTGAACTATGTCTAATGCGTATATGTCTCCTCTTTCCGTTATACACATTGTTCATGGCAATTCCAATAGCTGCCTGAGAATCACAATGAAGAGAAACCGGTATAGACCGTTTCTCCCACAATGGCACATCTATCAATAAGTTCCTCAACCATTCTGCTTCTTGACTTGCTAAATCAAGAGCAATGAATTCTGATTCCATAATGGAACGTGCTATACAAGTCTGCTTAGAAGACTTCCAAGATATAGCACCTCCGCCCAAAGTAAAAACATACCCACTGGTGGAACTGACTTCATCATTATCTGTAACCCAGTTTGCATCACAAAATCCTTCTAACACAGCAGGAAACTTACTAAAATGCAAACACCAATCCATAGTACCCTTAAGATACCTAAGAAAACGATGAAGTGCAATCCAATGTTCACTACCTGGGTTGTGAGTATATCTCCTTAGCCTACTCACAACATATGCTATGTCAGGTCTAGTGCAATTCATGAGGAACATAATGCTACCTATGATTTTAGCATATTTAGCTTGTGAAACACTAGAACCTTTATTTTTCTTAAGAAGTATGCTAGGATCATAGGGAGTTTTCACAGGCAATTCATCATAATGTGACTGACACAAGAAAAAGCCATTATCATTTTTTCTCATTTTAACCCCAAGAATCACATCAGCTTCTCTTAGATCTTTCATATCAAAATGAGAGGAGCGAAATAATTTGGTTTCATTCACCACAGTCATATTGGTTCGAAAACTCAACATGTCATCAACATATAGACGTACTATCACACATTCTTGTCCAATCAATTTAGAATAAACACAGGTTGAATTCACATCATAACCATCTATCTATTCTATTACTAATTATTACTAATTACTTTACTAATATTAAAAGAAGGTGCTCTTCTAATTACTATTTTACCCTGCCATTACACGTGTCAGCTCCTCATAACTTTTTTTCCCGCTCAAAAACTACACAAGTCTTTCTACCTTCTACTTCTGATCTTTTTTTATTCTAGCATTTTTTTATTTTTTATCTTTCATATCTGGGTTCTCTTTCATCTCACTTCTTTTGCTCCAAAACTTTTATCTATCTCTCTTCCCTATCTCTCTTCACTCTCAAATCTTTTTCTTCATTTACTTTACTCTTTTCTTGTGGGCCTGTTCACGATGGTGGTTTGGATCTGGGGCTATTTATTTGGGGTTCAGTGGTTGAACGATATTGCATGCTCACAATCGTTGTCGGTCGGCTATGGTGGCAGCGGTCTGGGTTAGATTTCGCTATGGATCTGTGGGAAGCTTTTCTAAATTTTCTAACAGGTTAGCTCTATGGACCTGTTTCCTTTTTTTTATTTAACCCTATATTTTGTACTGTGGCTGCTTTCAGTAAGAAGGACTCCACCAGTTCCATTGGCAAGATGGAAGCTAATTGTGGTGACAATTATGTTACATGCTTACAATCTATTTGAATGAATGTGTAAGTGATGTATTTGCTCTTCTTTCAATCATAATAATACATTGAGTTTTAGTGATAAGATTTTTGAGATTTCTGAAACAAATCTGGGTCTGTCAGCTAATCTTCTTTCAAGTTCTCTCAAGTTATACACCATTCTGCAATAGGATTTTAAATATAGGTGCCATTTTCTGTTGCGTCTAACCTGTCTTTGTATTTACAGCCTTTGTATTTATACACTAGATGAAGTTAGAGCTCTGGAAGTAGAGTTAATTGCTTACTCACTATAAAGCAGACAGCGAAGGGGTTAAATGCTTAGGTCACTTGATACTAAACAAGTGCAAGAGTGACATGTAATCATTCTGATGGTTATTAACTTTTTTATTTCAACTTTGTTTCATTGTAACTCATGTTGCTATATATTCATCCTATATATAAAATTAATTATGCACACAAAAAAACTGTATCTAAGCACTAGGATAGGATGGCAGATAGGAAAGCCACAGCAGATGTCTGTGGCAGATAGGATGCACAAAAATATATTTAACTATTTTTTTTTGTTAATTGAATAACTGAATTTATTAAAAAAGAAGAATTGAAGGAATGAGATCATTGCCTATCAATGTATTAAACTGTATTGCCAAATTTGCATATGTCTATCACCATGACTTTGACAACTTGATATATGTTGGGAACAATACTTTTTTCGCAATTGCAGTATGCTTTGGTGAACTCTAACTATCTATTGTATGTCTATTAATAGCTTAGATGTTGTTGGTTCCCTAAATAATGATGATGCTATCTATTGTAATTGTATGTCTATTTATTTTTCTCTCTTTAACAAGGTTTTCAAAACTATAGGTACTATTTATTTTTCTCTCTTATTCTGTTTTTTTTTCTTTAAATCTGTTTTTAGTGAAGTTTCTTTATTTGTTGTTGTTGTTGTTCGCAGGCAGCTCGAGAAGAAATGCGGGCTAAAGTTTATGTTCTTTGAGCTTCAGATAATTTTGCAATGTGAGATCTTGATTTCAAGAGGTGGAGGTTAATAGGTGTCAGGGAAAGGCTTAAGCTTTGGTAAGGACACACTTTATTGTATCACTACACTTCATCTTCTGTTATATAGTTTCATGACTCAGAACTCCTAACATTTTACCTTACTTGGAGTTCCATTTTTATTATTCTTTCCATGGTTACAGAGTCATTTTAACCATCCTCTTAATTAGCATTTTAGCGTGAGACTTTCAGAATAAGTTAAACTTTAAAGCATAGCATTCACAAAGAAAAAATAAGAGTCAAGAGTCATCCAATTAAGAAATCAGTTTCTATTCATATTGCTGGTAGTGGCTTGAATTTGTTTATCTATAATTTGTTTTAAATTAGATATGGCTCCAATCTAGCATATATGCATGTCTAGAACACTTGAAAGAGTGACTGAACAAGGCATGTGGCATCATTTAAATCAATAACTTTTTCTACAAATTTTTCTTTCTGCCAACTAATAGCCTGTTAGTATATGTATAAACTATAAAATTAGGTAATAAATCTAACATCTTTAAGTTTTAATTGGTTCAAAACCTTTTTTATTTGAATATATTCAACAATCTAATAAGGGCTATATCGCATAGTCACGAGACACCTGTGAATGCTGCACTTAACTATCTCTGCACTTAACTATCTCCTCAGTGTAATTGCACTTAACTATCTCCTGACCAGTTGTGGGTTTTTTAGTTTTTTTTATTAATGCATATCTTCCTCCTATTTTTACTTTATATGCTTTTCTTAATGATAAATTATCTTGCTATTGCTTCTGCATTATGTTGCATTTCCAATTCCATGGAAATAATTTTATCATTTAAAGTAAAATGTGATGTGGTGGATATTAAGCTAAACTTGGGCATTACACTCATTTGTTTGAAGATGGTGTGTTTTTATTTAGATCATAACTACGGTTTTAGTGGCACTGCACTCACTTGGTAAATTCTACTTTTGGTAAATAATGACTGTGGTAATGCTGACTTTTTTAGTTAATGCATTTTGCTAACCCTTTATGACACTCTTTACTCCATTAGCGTCTTTATGGTTAAGCTCTACTCTAGAAATCTTGGTTAAATTAGAAACTAGCAGTTATCATATATTGATATACTTGTGAGTGTAATACACTTTGGTGCCTATAAGTATTATCTCTTCTGAGTTTCCTGATTTTCATGTTTAAATAAGTGACATGTATAGTTTCATAGCAGTATGGAGCACTTCTTTACAACAATATGTATGTTTGACATTCCTCAACATGACATGGACAGTTCAATTTAAAATGGTGTTGTTAACTCAAATAGATTCAAGCAATTACAAACACATGCATGCATAATTTCACAAAGAGACCTATGAAAGTGACAAACATGAGCAAAATCATTCTGTCTGGATATAGCTGCAGGTCTATAATCTGCGAAAAAGTAATTTATTTTGCATAGCCTAGCAAATTATTTATAGTAGGTTACAACCAAACCAACCCAAGCCTTTAATGAAAGATTCATAATTGTTACCTTTTATGATTTTATATATAGTTGTAATCTCTAACCAAGAAAGATGGCAGTGCAGGCGTGCAACATCTTATGGATGGGAGAGTGTAGTGTGATTTAACCTTTATTTGTTCCTAAATATTTCATTCACAATTTATAGCTTGAGTTGTGTGTGCAATCTTTGTCTTCGTACTTCATTCCTAATCTTTTTCTCTTTACTATTGTTATTGTGGTTGATGTTCTAAGTTGGTTAGTCTCTAGATCTGTTAACTAGGATCCAAGATTTTACTCACTTACAAGTAATACCCAACAAATGCTTATTATTCTTCTGGGTTTTTTAATTTTTATAGAGCATGGGGGAGTCAGTGTAACATTAACACTAACTAGAAGAATAATAGTTCATTTAATCAAGCTGTTGGACACTAAATTTTTTCAGGTTTTTTTGGGGAGAAGAAAAAACTGTACATAGTACCCTAAACCCAAAAATTATGCAGTATCACATTTTTTAAGTAAACCGAGTTTGTTTTCTTACTGATTTCTCTGTCTACATATGTTATGAATCATATTTGGTGTTTATTAGGTAAGTATACAACGACAATACAAAACTCAATGTTTGGGTCTAAGGTTTACATTAATGAGGAAATGAAGGAGATTCAGAATTTTAAAAGCAGGTAAAAGTATTGTCTTACACAAGGAACATGTGAAAAATAGAATATCATAATGTGCAAACAAATGACTTACATTTAGAAATATTCCCTATGTTGCTGCTATATGTAAAGATGGTAAGTTAATATTCAAATCACTTGCTATTATAGTCTTAATTGGGTGTTGGTTATTCCCACTATCTATGTATTCATTGCAGATTTTGCAAAGGAAGACATAACAAGCTTCTCGAGCTACAAAAAAGCTAAAAGAACTTTCGGTATCCCGAAAGGCTTCATCGCACGGATTGCATATAGTTGGATTTACTGATTAAATTTATGTGCTTAGTTTGAATATGATGATGTTACACTTATGAAAGCTCTCTGCCTTTCATATATTTAAGAATCTGATAATTTAT
This sequence comes from Ammopiptanthus mongolicus, assembly GCA_039655645.1. Classification (NCBI taxonomy): domain Eukaryota; kingdom Viridiplantae; phylum Streptophyta; class Magnoliopsida; order Fabales; family Fabaceae; genus Ammopiptanthus; species Ammopiptanthus mongolicus. Next base: position 45,650,449 of record CM077348.1, on the reverse strand, counting down.
GCTATTTTCACTTTCTTTAATATGAAGTAAAGTGTGAATTTGATAAACTGGACAAATGAGTTATTTATTTTGTATGCAAAATTTGCTTTTCTTATATTTTCTCTATATGACCCGAACTTAAAAGTTGAGGAAACTTCAAATGTTTACAAATTTTTCTGGGCATAAATGTTTTATGAATATCCATAAGTGGATGTTATTAGCACTATTCTTGAGGGAGTGTTCAAGATTTCCATTTTTATGATTGTTTTTTGTTAGCAAGTACAAGCATTGAGTGATAGGTTTTGAATTTTCAAAATGAAAACTCAATTTTAAAGCAAAACAATATGGATTGCGAAGTTATTTTGCTACAACTATTATATGTGTAGCTATCAGCTATGATTGATTTTAAGTAAATATTTAATTGCAGATACCAATCTGCTGAAAACATGCGTAAAAACGAAAGCGACCCGTGCGAATGCACAGGTACCTGACTAGTTACTCACTAAAGTTTGGTCAATTTTATCATACCATTGTTTAGGAGCTTGTTTAAGGCCATATAATGATTTTCTCAATTTACACACTTTGTTCTCTTGACCTTGAACCACATAGCCTTCGGGTGGTTCTACATAAATTTCTTCTCTCAAGTCACCATTACGAATAGCTATTTTTACATCCATTTGATGCATTGTAAGTCCATGAATAGCAGCTAAGACAACTAGAGAATGAGTTGTGGCAATCTTTGTAGCAGGAGAATATGTATAAAAAAATCAATGTCATTCTTTTGTGTGTAATCCACAACTACCAGTCTAGCCTTAAATTTATCAATGGTTCCATTGGTCTAAAAGATATATTTCAAAAATAAATAAGAATTTGTCTATTCAAAATCAATTAAAGAAAATAAAGGAAAATATATTTTTAAAACTCTTTACCAATGTGGGACAACGAAAGGCAATAAAACATATGCTTCTATTTGCCGTTGTCCAACAACTTTAAGTCATTGTGTATCATTATGGCTCGATGGACAATGGTGTCATACGTTTGAAACATATTGTGCCTTGAGTTGGACAATATAGTATGACTATTTAAAATTTGTCAAGTACCACTGAATGTAATCCCATGTGAGAATCACGTAGTGTCATGGCATTCATGTACTTCTGAATAGCACATTGGTGCTAGACATTGTTGCCTGGTGGCCAATGTATCTCGAGCCTGATCCGCTCTTTTGAAAGAAGATAGGATTTTCGGAAATTAAGAATCAATTATTAGATGATAAATATGGAAGTACCATGCATATGTTTTAAAAATGATGATGACTACTGGGTATGAGACCCTTGATTTATTTTTATTGTCACAATATCCTATTTTATACTTATGATGCTTATGAGTCGTATTTGATATATATTAATCTGTTGTTTTGTATGTTGCGTATGTGGTTGTCGCGTCTTAAGTTCATATATTGGTTTCTCATCCTTGCTTGTACATGTTGGACATCCTGTTATGTTTTTGGATAAGTGTACAAATGTTTATCAACGGTCCTCTGGGTCACTTCGGGACTCTGTAGCTTGAGCTTCTCGATGTAGACGACGAAGATGTGTGGACTTTTGACGGCGAGGCCCAGCCTCACTGGTACGATGTATGCTAGGTAGTACGCTCTATTATCCTTAGAGTTTTTTTATCATACCAGCTCTTACGATTTATAATATATAAGTCAAGTCTTTCGACTGTGGCTAAGGATGTTGTGTATTAAGAGATTGAAAAGGATATACGCCTTATGGCGAAGTTGAATTACTTTTATAGACGATAAGTTTCAATTTGTTTTCCTCTGGTTGTTAAAATTTTCCTTTGGTATCAGATTTCCGCAATTACTCTATAGAGTTATTTTCGAAAAAGTTTAGTTAACAAGGAAAAAAGATAATTTGGGTTACGAAATGTGACACCAGGAGGGGATGTTACAGCAGTTGTAATTCGTAGATTTTGAGGTGTCTTCAATTTTTGGGTATATAATGCTATAGTTTTTGTAATCTCCAATTTTTTGCTTAATGATAATGATGTCATTACTTTATCGCTTATGCATTGATGTATTTTTTATATAAATATTTATAGTATATGATCTTGCCCTCACTAGTCGAAATTTCTGGATCCGTCCCTGTATATATGTACGTTTTCTATGAATATTTTGCTTCACCAACATCAACTTTCATGATCATCAATACACCAATATAAAAAACAATGTAACATTCATTTTCAATTACAAACACAAAACCCGTATATAGAATTTTCAGCATTTTAACCATCAACTTGTGACAATTATTTGATTGACCAAACGAACTCGAATTTGAGCAAATGAGGACTCATATGAAAGCTTAGGATGTCTAATTTTTGTCTGTAAAAATTATTTTCACAAATAGTCATCAAATTAGTACAATGTAACAAAATAGAACACCGGTGTCAGAATTTGAGATAAAATCTTTTGCCTAGTTTGAAACAGATTTTCAAGGGTCAAATCGTTACGAAACCAAATGCAATGTGCCCAAAATGAAGCCCCAGATGTCTAGTTTTAGGATAAAAAACAAGTTTTGAAATCCAAGGTCTAGGTTGAGATCAAAACCGAATTTACTCACACAAGGTCAGATCCGAAGATTACATTTTTCATAAACTCTTTTCAACAAACAAATGGAGGAACCCTAGGTTAAGGTTTTCCAACACACAAAAGCCATTTTGAACCACACTACGAGAAATTTGCTCATTTTTTTGCTCATTTTTGTATGTAATACCTTTGTGGGTAATTATTTCTTGCTGATATTAAAATCCGTAGGAAATGAGCTGCGTATTTTCTTGAGAATATTAAGTTAAAATCCGCAAATAATTCCTTTGAAATCATCAATTTTTGGGACAAGTTTTCTAGGGATGGGTGGCAGGAAAATCTGCAGGAAAAGAATCAGCGAGAAATTCCGCAGGAATATAATTCATAGGAAAATCCGCAGGAATGTAATCCGCAAGGAAATTGCAGGAATGTAATCTGTAGGAAAATCCGCATGAATACAATCCGCAGAAAAATCCACAGGAACATATGTAGGGACATTATCCGCAGGAAAATCTTCAAGAATATAATCCGTAGGAATCCATGGGAAAAATTCGAGTGAAAATCCGCAGTAAATTACCTTTGCAAAAGTAGCAGAAAAATCCGTAGGGAATTAAACCAACAATAGATAAAATCCAAATGGAATGCGTAGAAAATGGAAATATGTATATTTTCTGTAAATTTTGTTTATAAAAAATCACAGGTGAAACATTAAATGTATCCAATGTCATACAAAAGTATCAAAATATTAATCTATAAACTCACAATATATTAAACATTTAGAAATAATTCATAATCATAAATCAAAGTATCAAATGTCATACTAAATGCAGTCCTACTCCTCATCATCATCTTTATCATCATCATCTTCATCTTCATCATCATCATTTTCATCTCTATTGCTTTGTTGGGGTGATGGTGGCTGTTGAGAAGAAGAGCCATGAAACCCTAAGTGTTGCATCAGTGTAGCTAATTGTTGTTGGGTCTTGGTTAGCTCCTTTCTCATCTCTAATTTCTCTTGTTGTTCCCGCTGTAACGACTCATTTAAGGTATGAACTAGACTCCTGATACCATCAACATCCACTGGAGTAGTAGTTGATTGGCTTGAAGATGGAATAAGAGTCCTACCTATGGAACCAAGTCCAAAATTTCTTCCCTTCTTTCTCCCAACTACATGTACCCATATATCTATGTCAGATGGCATTGCGGCCGGCTGTTGACTACCATCTCCATTATCCTCTCCCAAAGCAGATGATGAGCTCTGAGAAGATAACTTTGCCTTTCTATGTTCAAACTTCTCCTACACCAAGTTTGAATAATAGTGAATGACAATTAAATATAAGTATATTAAAAAATCATGTGCAATGAAAATTTCAAAACTAAAATACTTCAGGAACGCTCAATTAAAAACTGATTGGTTCCTGCATTGGTCATTCATGGATTTTAATGATATGTATGTATCCAAATTACTCATCATCATGTTATGTTGCACAGTATCACAATATCAAAAGAAATTAAGAATGACGAAATATATCACAATAGTATATCAGTTTCACAGTAGCATCTTAATGAAATTGAAACCCTTCTGGAAGAACATGGTATTTATATTGTATAAACAGACCAATAAATAATTAGAAATTCCTCATAGAAAATATTACTAACTCAATCAGACAATATGAGATTGTGAAGTGATATATGATTGATTTCATTTACAACATCTTGGATATCATTATGCATTAGTACGTATCAAACACATTTCATTCCTAAAACTACCAAACTGTGAGCTGGGAATGGTCATTTCATTCCACTCAATTCTGTGAGCATACCATACGAATATTCTACACATACAGGGTCCATTAAGGGCACAAGAACAAAAAGAAAGGCTATAAAGAAAATGCAACAGTGCTGACCAATGCAAAAGGCTATCTGAACCAGTGTAAAATTTTAAGAAATTGAAGGAAAATGTTGGTTTTAGTAGTAAAAGGTAGGGGTGGGCATGGGTCGGGTTGGGTGGGTTTTGGTGCATTTAAAGACCCAACCCAATCAAATAAATATGGGTTGGGTTGGATCGGTTTCTTCGAAAATTTTCATGTAACCCAAACCAACCCAACCCAACCTCATACGGGTTGGTTTGGGTCGGGTGACCGGGTTTGGTAGTAAATTATTTTGTTTTTATCAAAAGCAAATAATGGGGGAAAAATAGGGAAGAAAAATACTACCAATGCATTAATTTGAACTTCCAAATACAAAATGAAGCATACCACTTCAATTTGGAGCACAATATCCATCAAAATTAAACAAACAAGTGAAATAAAAAATAATAATAATGTCTTCAAACAATTCCTAAACAATTTCACTGACTATGTCTTCAAGCTATTTCGGCATGTCTTCAAACTATTTCTGCTCATGTAACCAAAAAATGGTCACTCCAATTTAGGCGGCTAAGTATTAAAGAAGAATCATCAAATTCAAGATAGAAGAGTCCCTCCACGCTCTAGCAGCTAGACTTATAATATTCCTCTCAATATGTGGGTTGGGTTGAGTGGGTTTACAATTTTTGGACCCAGCACCCAACCCATAAGCTATGGGTCTACTTATTTAGAAACCAACCCAACCCAATGACCCGAACCAACCCAGTATTGTGGGTTGGGTTGAATTGGGTACATCGGGTTCGCGGGTCGACCCGTACCCATGCCCACCCTTAGTAAAAGGAGAACTGTCATTATCAAATAGTTCGATCAGCTATTACATCCTTCATCAAAATTGATTTGAATTCTATATGGAAACTTCTTTTCAACATTTAGTGTAATCTAGTCTAGATGCCAAAAATCCATATCAAATAATTAGATTTCGTCACTATGAGATTACATACTATATAAGCTACCTTAGACAAATTTTCCCTACTTACCTACAAGTAAAGCTACCTTAAAGCAATTTTTTACTACAACCTGTCTTTCCTTAATCATAAAATATCATTTTTTAAATTTTGGCAAGATGTGGATATCTCTTCACTAAATCAAATTCAAGACCATACCTCACAATCATGTAATTTCATGTTCTTATAAGTGATTATCATTTAACAAATCTGCATTCCTATCTACTTTAGTATGGCCCTTCAAAGTGTTATAGTCGAATCTATCAGAAACCAAAAGCTCCAGGACTTAAACTCTCGAGCAAACTCTTGAATCTCAAAAGTTAAACATAAAGAAAATAGAACAACATCTCCTACCGATTACAAGAGTATTGTCTTTAAATCCATAGCATGCTTTTTCACAATGTTTATGAATCAGAACAACATTAAATATGTCAAGTATACATTCATAATGCTCACTTCTATTTTTGTAAAATGCATCCCTATTTCTTCTGAAAGCATGATTACAAGGTAGAAATTGGCGGTGGCAATCAAACCAAGAGTACTTTTTTCCCATTTTTCAATCTGAAAGCTTTTGATTTTTCCATGCATATTGGACAAGCTAATTTTCCAGCAGTACTCCACCCAGACAACATCCCATAGGCAGGAAAGTCGTTTATTGTCCACATCAATACAACTCTCAATTGAAAGTTTTGCTTCTTTGAGGCATCATATGTTACTACACCGTCATTCCATAATTGCTGCAAGTCATGTATCAATGGTTGTAAATACACATTGATTTTACTTTTTGGATTTCGCGGACTAGGAATGATCAAGGTGAGGAACATATAAGGGGTTGTCAAACATAGCTTGAGAGGAAGATTATATGGAGTTACAATGACTGGCCAACAAGAATACGGTATCGCTGATTGGCTAAAGGGTGTAAAGCCATCAGTACACGGGCCAAGTCTAACATTTCGGGGTACACTCGGCCAAAGTGTTTCCAAGCTTCTCCATCTGAAGGATGACACAACACACCAACTTCCCTACAATTTTCATAGTGCCACCTCATGTGCTCTGAGGATCTCATAGAAGAATATAATCATTGCAATCTAAGGATGAGAGGCAAGTAATGCAAGCTCTTGCGAGGAATAGGTTTAGAGTTTCGCTTGCGTGCACTACATGCTTTATAACTAGGTTCATTATAAAACTTGCACTCCTGCTCATTTATATCAGCATTGTCATATAACATTCACCCATTAATGGAACAATCAATTTTTATGCTGGATAGACCAAGCCTTGCCACAAGTTTCTTTGTTTCTCTAAAATTAGGAGGTATTACATTCTCAAGATGGCTTGACTCCTTCATAAGGTATTGCAAGTTCCATTAACCAAATAAGGTATAAGCGACAAATTTATAACTAATTAATGACAAATCTTAATAAATACATAATTAAATGACAAAAATAAAACATAATAACAAATATATTACTCAAGAAAATTAAAATATAAGAATAAAAAACATTCTGAGTTTCTCATATTGAAATAATTAGACTATAGATTTATTCCTTATCAAAATTAATTATTTTATGCAGGAAATAATAATTCATGGGAAAATCCGCATGAAAAAAAGTGAAGGAATTGCAGGAAAATTTACATGAAAATAATCTTTAGCAAAAGCCGCAGGAAAAGTCACAGGAACTAAATCCACAGGTCCCAATTCGCAGGAAAATCCGTAGGAACATCCGTAAGTAACTAAACAGCAGGAAATTCCGCAGGTGTCAAATCCGCAGGAAATCTGTAGGAAAAGGACATCCGTAGAAAAATCCGCAAGAACCCAAATCCACAGGAAAATTTGTAGGAAATAAATCCGTATGAATATCCGTAGGAAACTAAGCCCCAACTAAATCCGTAAGAAAAAAAAATCCGCAAGAAAATGTGCAAGAACTATTCGCATGAAAATTCGCAGCTAATTACTTGCAGATTTTCTTGCACTTTACTCATGTTAACTTTTATAACCAATTTGAAACTTAATTACTTGTGGATTTTACTGCGGAATTCTGTTGCGAAAATTTTGCAGGATAAACCGCAAGAAAAATCGTAGAAAGCATTGACCCGCCATATGGCAGCAAAATTACCAACGAAGTGTCCTACGAACTTTTTATCTACAGGAATATTTTCATAAAATTATAATCCCTAGGAAGTACCTGCGAAAAAAATCCGCAGGAAATATCTGCAGGAAAATCGCTTATTTTTAGTAGTGCCATTCATACACATCAATGAACACAAATCAAGCCACAAATAATTATTACAACATTGTTCTCATAGAGAACCAAATAGACAAAGTAGAAAACCCTTGGTTGAGGGTTTTCCCAAACCAAACACATAAACCATTTTAACAACCACCAATATGGTGTGATGTAGTTCACTCCCATCATTACCTCTTGTAGATCCATTATGAATGAGACAACTCCAAGCACCAAGGACAAGGACAAGGCCGATCCTACTAAGAACAAAACAACAAGGTTTTTGAAACTTGTTTCAAAAAAATCATGAACTAGAAGATGTTGCTACATGATTTAACGAAAGGAAATGAAGGAGAAATAATGTATAGAACTTACTTTATGAAGAACACTTTGAAGATCAAAATGGTGTTCTTCAAGCTCAAGAACAAAGTTGCTCTAAATGAAAAACTTCCTTCATCAAAGATGTAGAGGAGATTAAGGCAAGAACAACTATGGTTTTAGAATTGAGAAAAGAAATTTGGATATTAAATTTGGAGGTATGGCCAAATGGTTGAGCAAGAGAGATAATACAGAGATATTGTGTTCTCTTGATCAAATAAGACTTGGAGCTTTAGTGTGAGAAAACAAGTAATTAAGCGATTTTCATCACTTATGGCTGTGAGGCCTTCTTGAATTTGGCAGCCAAATTATTTAATTCAAAAGCTAATGCCAACTTGATGGAAATTGTGTAAGAAAAAGGATGGTTAGTATTTAATCAAGTACGTAGGTGTTGAGCTCTTATTAAAAGTAGCTTAGATTAACCAAAAATGGTTAAATTAGCTTTTTCCATAAAAGGTAATGATGAAGAGTTATTATCCAAAGGTTAACATGGTTTACGGAAACGTGAAAAGTAGTCATGAACTACTCATGGCTCTGGGCCAGAACATTTCCCCGCCTCCGGGCTAGATTACTCGCATCCCAAGGTACAACGGTCTCGATCAAAATAATAATATTTTTACTGGTTCCGGCTCAAAACAGCATAACAGGCTCAAAATAATATTTTATGATTGCTAAGTTCATAATTGAAATTCAAATATGGATTTCCAATTATTAACTATTTTTATGATTATAATGAATCGAATTGTGTTATCAGTCAAGTTATTCACACACATAGTTAAAAATACAGATATAGGATTTTTTGGATGTTACAACACTATCCTCCAAAAAGAAATTTCGTCCCCGAAATTTACCTTAGAAGAGATGCGGAAACTATTCCCTCACCTATCATATAACTCCCAGGTGGCATCACCTGAAGTCTCGTTCCAGATAACCTTGACCAAGGATATCTCTTTCTAGCACCACTGCTTTACTCTTCTGTCTTTCATATTGACACGAAGTACCTCATAGGTTAAGTTCTCCTTTTAAATATATTGTATGAACTTGACGACACGAAAAATATCATCAAGGCAAATCCTTCTAAAATTTCGAAACTCGAAATCCATTACGAAGATTCAAAAGTGAAGGAGAATAAAGACCGCGTGTACTGGACAAATTTCGATACCGGATCAATAGAAAATTGTAACTCCCGTTCCGATGGCGGTCCTGACACACCTTTTGGAGAAACAATTCGGGACAAGAAAACTTTTCCAAGAGTGTATAATTCAAACCAAATCCACTCTGGGTCTTTTTAAAAGGTAACAATAGAATTTGGGAGCTCCTTTACTCAAAGTAGCTCTTATTTGACTAGAAAGGAAACAAGCAGTTAGGAATTTTCAGTTTCCAAGAAATTCTTAAATTCTTGCCTACGAAGGCCAATAGGGTATGATTAGAAGGTAATCAATCCACTTTCAGAATTATATTCATTTGCGGAAGGAACAAATGAATCAAGATATTAAAAGTCTCAGTTCTCAACAATAACCGAGAATCCAACCAATCTTGATCAAAATGATCGGTCCATCAAAAGAACGCAAATAGTCAAATCAGAATACAATGAAGAAACTTGAAATTTCAATTGGTTCATGCAAAATCGTAAATAATAGGAGTAAAAATGATGAAATCAAATCAACTTAAATCCAAATCTACAGGACAATGAATACACAAGCATTCCAAAAATTTATCACCTTGTGATAGACAGCAATAATAAATCGTGTCTGAAATAAAGGTAGTCAAATCAAAAGGGTAAAAGGAGAAACAGGTGATCGCGATAGTTTCACACATTAAAAGCGATAAAGGAAATGATGGCGCCTGAATCAAACAGTATAGTTAAAAGGTTTATCCGCTATGGTACTATCTCCCTAGACTTGATCATCAGAACGTGAGGCTTCGACTTCCCTTGCCTTATTGACTCTACCCCTTGCTGATTGTGTGGCAGTTTGTACCTTGCTGGCTACAGACTCCATCTTGTATTGATCACAGGCTCTTGAAACATGCCTCAGTTTTCCACACTTAAAGCATATGATGCCTTTGATGGTGCAGCACCTTGTTTCGTGGTCGTTTCCGCACTTCCTGCATCACACCATAGAAGTCACTAGTTGACTAGACATATCACTCCCTCTGGGAGGTTGTTGCTTGAAAACACGTACGACGTGACCAGGTCTTCCACATCAGACACAAACGACTTCCTTTGAGTTGCAACCTCTGGCTGTATGGCCTTTACCACACTTATTGCACCATTGTGGAGGTACTACGAACTGACAAGTTTTCTTGCTACTTCTTTCGTAATATTATTGTTGCTACGACTGGTTCCTCGATTGTCTTGTATACGGTTGTTGCTGGAACCTGGTGTTGTTACCTCTTGTGAACCTAGAGGATCCAAGGTGACGTTGTCTCTCTCCGCGAGTCTTCATGAGGTCTTCGATTAGGAAGCACTCGTCCACAAAAACTGGGAACTCTTTGATCGTGAGCGGTAGCACTGCTTCTTGAATCTCGTTCCGCAATCCTTCTTCGAACTTTATACACTTCAACTCCTTATCGGGATGAAGTTGGAGATACCTCGAAGGCTTCAATAGGGACTCGAAACGATCAACATACTCTTCGATAGACGTTCCTCCTTGACATAGCTACAGAAACTCTATTTCTTTCAGCTCATCTCGTACTCGTTGGAAGAGGCTCGTGCAGAAACTCATTTCGAAAGACTCTGCAAGAGACAACTCTGTCCCCAGCTTCGAGCAACTGGTAGCTACTTTCCACCAACTCAGAACAGGAAATGCATAAAAGAAAGAAAAAGCATCAATATTCTGTCCAACAACATTTCTTTTCAGAAAGAATAAGGTAGAGAATAACGAACAATTGTTGTCTTCCTCCTGGAAACACAACATACAAAACAAACAACACAAAAAGGATAGACCGAAGTCATCATCCTTTCCAACATCGTCTCCTTTCGGAAACAATAACACAGAAACAAACAGAGAACAAATAGAGAAAATACAACACAAACGATGACAGACCAAAGCCCACGCCCGAAAAGACTCGGCCAACTCTGATACCACTCATGTAGCACCCTTTCCGGGGCCATCACATTTATGGACATTTTATAAAACTATTAGGCTGAAAAATGGGTTAATTAAAATCATTTAAGAAAGATGGGGTAAAATTTTTCTTTTCACAAGATATGAATATAAAAGCGTGTAACCGCTTATTCGTGCAAGGTAAAAGAGAAACATTTCATAATATAAATTCATAAGAGATTTACACCAAAACCCAACATGACTAGAGAAAGAAAAACAAAAAGATACAGACTCAACATAAGGAATTGGAGATGCAATTCCTTAACAAAAGATACTTGGAGACGCAACTCCACAAATATGAAATGAGATGAGATTAGTTCCAAGATAATGGCAGCCACCACTTGTACTTTTTCGTTCAATTCTATCTCCAGCATAGTCAGCATCACAATATCCCATTAATCTGTATTCATTGGTTTTCTCAAAAAATAAACCCAGATTAGAAGTACTTTTTAAATATTTAAAAATTCTCTTGACAGCAGTTAAATGATTTTCACATGGATCAGCTTGAAAACGTGCACAAAGACATACACTAAACATTATATCTGGTCTGGACGCAGTAAGATATAAAAGAGATCCGATCATACCTCTGTAAAACTTTTGATCTACCTTTTTATCTTTGTTGTCCTTGGTTAGAATGGACGTTGGGTGCATAGGTGTACTCATTGGCTTGCTATCATCCATTTGAAATTTCTTCAAGAGATCTTTAGTGTACTTGGTCTGGTGAATGTACACACCCTTTGAGGTTTGTCTTACTTGCAGACCCCGAAAGAATTTGAGCTCTCCCATCATGCTCATTTCAAATTCTTTCGTCATAAGATCAGAAAATTCCTTACAAAGAGAATCATTAGTAGATCCAAAAATAATGTCATCAACATAGATTTGAATTATTGTAAAATTATCTTTATTAGTTTTCTTAAACAAATTAGTATCTACCTTTCCCATACAAAAGCCATTTTCCATGAGGAAGGAGCTGAGTTTCTCATACCAAGCTCTAGGATCTTGTTTGAGTCCATATAAAGCTTTCTAAAGCTTATATACGTACTCAGGATGGGAATGATCTTCAAACCCAGGGGGTTGCATTACGTAGACCTCTTCGTTAATTAGTCCATTCAGACAAGCACTTTTAACATCCATTTGATACAAGGTTATGTTATGATGAGCCGCAAAAGATAGTAAGATACGAACAACTTCTATTCTAGCAACAGGAGCGAAGGTTTCAATGTAATCAATACCTTCTTCTTGAGAATAACATTGTGCTACTAACCTTGCTTTGACTCTCATAACCTTTCCATTTTCATCCATCTTATTTCTAAAGACCCACTTTGTTCCAATAATGGATTTATCTTTAGGTTCTTGAACTAAGATCCAAACTTTGTTTCTCTCGAACTGATTGAGTTCGTCCTGCATAGCCAAGATCCATCCATCGTCCGAAAGAGCTTCATTCACAGTTTTTGGTTCTAACTCAGAGATGAAAGCTGAATCAGCTTGATTTCTGAAGGTTGACCTAGTTCTTACTTTGTCACTGGGTTGACCAAGAATTTGATCTTCAGGATGGTAGACTTTGAATTGCCAAGATTTCTGGTTATTACTAGACAAGGGAGGATTGTGATCATCAGCTTTGACATCATCGAAGATTTCCTTTCCATTGTTGGTTGGATGATGATCATTCAGATCCAGATATGCAAGAGATTCGTCCAGCTCTGATAATGTCTTATCAGGCTTCTTGTCATCAAATTTAACCTGAATAGATTCTTTGACAATTAATGATCTACAATTATAAATTCTGAAAGCTTTAGATGTTTCAGAGTATCCTAAGAAAATACCATTATCAACTTTGGCATCAAATTTTCCTAGATTATCTTTAGTGTTTAATATAAAACAGGCACATCCAAAAGTATGAAAATATGATATGTTGGGTTTTCGTCCTTTCCACAGTTCATATGGAGTCTTTTTCAGTATTGGTCTTATGTATACTTTATTTTGAATATAGCATGCCGTGTTAACAGCCTCAGCCCAAAGTTCTTAGAGACAGAGTTATCATTGAGTAATGTTCTTGCCATCTCTTGAAGAGACCTATTCTTTCTCTCAACGACCCCATTTTGTTGAGGTGTTCTAGGGGCAGAGAAATTATGTAGAATACCATTTTCTTCACAGAATAGTTGGAAGTTTACATTCTCAAACTCTCCTCCATGATCACTTCGGATTGAGTTGATACATATACCTTTCTCATTCTGAATCCTCTTATAGAATATTGAGAATACCTCAAAAGACTCGTCTTTGTGAGCTAAGAACATTACCCATGTCCATCTAGAATAATCATCAATAATGAGAAGTCCATACTTCTTTCCACTTAGGGAGGCAGTCCTTGTTGGACCAATGATGGACAAAATTAGCAAGTGTACTAATTTGTCGCAAGTAATAGGAACTGAAGAGTTCCGAGTATCGATCTCAGGGATTAGGGTGACCACTTACCAATTCTCAATCTCAATAACTATTTGAACGTCCAATATTTGAGTTGGAATTCAATGATTAAATAAATTGAATAATTAAAAATAAGAACTTCAATGATAAAATGCAAGAATGAAAGATGTGTTTACTCAAGTTGAGTAAGCTCTAGGGCTCCGATTTCACTGATCTATGAATCTGAATTCTCATAGACAAGAATCCATCTTCATATACGAACTCCGGTTTGGCGCGAGTATGGCATCGATCCTAATTTCTAATCATATTCTAATATCAATCAAGAACCCTAATGTAATTTCAATGTCTCTTGGTCACGCTTTTATGAAATTTATTCCTTAGAACCTAATTCCATATGTCTATGTAAATTAGGAATTAAGAAACTCCTTAAGTTCTAGGTTCTTTATAGCAGTTGCATAAGATTAACATGATATGTCTATCTATATCAACCCTATGGTTTTTCCTCGATGCTCTAGACACGTATATCTCCTATCGGTATCAATACGATTGGCTAATCATTCATTTATATTTGCAACTATAATCAAAAGCAATAAGATTGGGAGAAAAACCTAAAAGAGATAAAAAGAAATCAGAAATTAGCCATACTATTACCAAACCATTGTAAGCGGTTACATCGTCACCCTAGAATAGGGAATTTAGTTCATGATGCTCGAAGATATTCCAACTTGATTTGATTGAAATCCAACATACACCATCATGTTCATAATCTCTAAATTTCTCTCTCAAAAATTGGGAAACGCAGCTTAAGAAGAATGAAATCAATGAATGAATGCATGATCCAGTTTTCATTAGGTGTAAAGCCTAAATGCAATTCTGGACGCACGATTCGCTACGCGAATTTAAGAAATCAGGCCCAGCCCATGATCAGTCATTCGCTAAGCGAATTTACATTCGCTACATGAATGCCTTCTTCCAGCAACTTCTGCTTCTGTCCCTTCACTTCTTCTTTGCTTCCAAAGCTTCACTTTTTTAACTATCATTGAGTACTTGAAAGCATAAATACCCAATTACAAATAATTGACTCTAAAATATAGAAAAACGCTAAAACAACCTAAAAAGACTCAAAACACAACTTAAAGACGAACAAAGACAAATCTGGGCAAAAACTGAGAATTAACTCAACAATAATCATCCAATCAATTAGTAAACCCTAGTTAAAACTAGATAAACAACGGATTATCAACCAAACAAATCTAAATGTAGCAATTCTAAGGGTCTGGATGCTGAAACAGTATTCTTTGAATTAAAATAATTTTTAACTTGTTTCCCCTTTTGACAGGCATCACAAAGAGTATTCGATTTATAGGCCAGCTTTGGTAATCCTCTTACGAGGTTATGCTTTTGTAGCTTTGAGATTAATCTCAGGCTTGCATGACCAAGTTTCTTGTGCCAATCAAACCCGCTATCACACAATTGGCTTATGCTAAGCAGATTGTGTTTTACCCTTTCAACTAACAAAACATTATTTATAGAGGGAGAGTTATTCTTACCAATTTTACCAATACCTACAATCTTTCCCTTTTGATTGCCACCGAAAACAACTGATCCTTTAGACTTTGGCTTTAGGTCTAGGAACATAAACCTTTCTCCCGTCATGTGTCGTGAATATCCACTGTCCAGGTACCATGATTGGTGTTTTCTTTCTGATGTTAAGCAAGTCTGCAACAGAGATTATTTTACTTTTAGGTAACCAGATAGACTTGGGTCCTTTTTGGTTAGTTGCAGGTAACTTATAAGTTCTAGCTTTTCTTTTGTATAAGCATCTGGACGCAGAGTATCCATTTTTACCACAAATAGAACAATACATTACTCTTTTTGTCTCAGAGATTTTTTAGATTTTCTTTTTCACATCCAAAGCTAGATTTATCATAGGGAGATCTATATCTAAGAATTAAATTGAGATTCTTAGATCCATCAATGAATTTAGATAGACTATCAGTTAAGTAAGTAACTTGATGCTCAAGTTTCTCAACTTCACAGGATGTACTGGACTTAGAGCTTGAGATTTCAGTTAGGCTGATTATCTCATCTCTTAGTTCTCTGTTCTCAATTTTGACTTTGTCAATGTCTTTATTGAGTTTGGCAAATTTTCTTTTAAGAGTTTGATATTTAGAATAAATTGTGCATGATTCATTTAATAGCTTTTCATATGCATCTTTAGAGTAGTCAGATATATTTACCTCATATTCTTCTATTTCTGTCTCAGAGGAAATACTTGCCATGAGACACATATCTTCTGTTGGGGATGCAGGTGGAGATCTCTCAAGAATATTCATTAGATTCATCATTCCCCAAGCAGTTGTCTCTTCAGCCAGGACATCTCTTCTTGCTCCGTGTACACTCGGAAACAGGAAGGCCCTTGCCTCACAGTCAAGATCAACTCTTCTTCTTTCCTCAAAGGTGCAGAGATCTAGAGGTTTCATCATGTATTCTCCATTGATGATGATGATGGGACAGAAGGTTTCGTCAGTGAGAGTTTTTCAGTGTTCTTTTGATCCTTGGATTACAACAAAGGATCTGAAGTTTTCTTTCCAAGCTTCATATTCTGATTCTGATGATTGGTAAATAGGTGGTCCTTTAGAACGAACAGGTCTCCTTCTCATAAAAAGGGCATCTAGCATGTCAAGCATTCTTTCCGCAACATCATAATACATCACCATGTTGACAGTTCTTACGTCCAAGGCACATGTAAGAGTGTAGACAGCTCTAGCATTGATTCTGACTCTTCTTTCTTCTTCTTCAGAACATTCAGCTCTTGGTTTGACTATGCGTTCACCATTGATAACAGTGGTAGGACAAAAGTTATCATCGGTGTAAGCTCTCCATAGGTCATCAACATTTTGTTCCAAGCTAAATCTCATGAATAGTTCTCTTCACATGGCATAGTCACCAGTTATATAGAACATAGGTGGTCTATTTATAGAGAGGTTACTGAATTCTCTCAATGACTCATACTCAGGATATGAGATGATTGAAGAGGTAGATTGTTCCTTTTCTTCAGAAGAATCTCCAGGGAGATGATTTTGAGACCAGAGACATAGGTTAGCCTTTTCTTCGTTTTCCTCTTCTTCATAGGAGTCACGATCTTCCCATATTGCCGTGAGATTCTTGCTTTTCTTTTTGAAGAACTTTTTCTTATCTTTCAGCTGAGGGCATTCAGTCTTGAAATGGCCTGGTTTCTTGTACTCATAGCAAACCACTGGATTTTTATCCTTGGTTTCACCATGGTCTTTGACATTTTTCTTTGTAACTGGTCTTCTTCTCATATTTTTCTTTTTCAGAATACGGTCAAGTTTCTTTGATATGAGAGACAGCTCATCATCAGATTCTTCTTCTTCATCTTGATCATTTTCATCACTGGAATCATTAGCTTTGTGATCTTTCGAACTGCTGGATTTTTGGCTTTTTAAGGCAATAGTTTTGCCTTTCTTTTTAGGGTTGTCCTGGTTGAGCTCCTGCTCATGAACTTGAAGAGTTCCCACAAGATCATCTAAAGTCAAGGTTGACAAATCCTTGACTTGCGTGATTGCAGTGATGAGTGGTCTCCATTCCTTATGTAGACTCCTGAGGATCTTCGTAACATTTTCTTTTATAGTATAGACCTTTCCAAGAGACTTGAGATTGTTGATGATAGTTTGGAAACGACTTATCATATCAACGATTGTTTCTCCATTTTCCATAGTGAACATTTCATATTGGCTCATAAGAATAATGATCTTTGAGTCCTTTACTTTGGATGTTCCTTCATGAACATTTGATAGAGTATCCCAGATTTGTTTTGCTGATTCACATGCATGAATCTTTTGGAACTCGTCTGGACTAAAAGCACACATCAGTGTGTATCTAGCTTTGTAGTTTTGCTCCATCTTTCTTCTCTCATCATCAGTCCATTGAGACTCATCTTTCTCAGTGCCATCAGGATTGTTGACGATGTGAGGATCGTTCATGATTAATGCCCAGAGCGCAGAGCTAGTACTTAAGATGAATCCTTTGAATCTTTCTTTCCAGTAGAGGTAGTGAGTGCCATTGAAAAAAGGCGGTCTTGTCAAGGAGATACCTTGAAGAACATGTTGACTCCCACTAGACATCCCTTGTCCTGCTATCGAGCTTTGGATCTTTTCCTCAAGCACGGCTAAATGTTTAACCCAGAGGCTGAGCTCTGATACCAATTGTTGGATCGAGCGCTTACCACTAGGCCAAAAGCTATAGCTGTTAGTCAGGGCGCAACCCTTTCTATTTAACCGTAATAGGCCATGCGCCACGTGTCGACTGTGACTTGACCCCACTTGGGCCTCCGCCACGGGACAATTGATGCCACAACCCGGCAACAGTCTTATGTGTAACATCCCAAAATTTATGTATCTGTCTCTTAACTATTTGTGTGAATAACTTGACTGAGAACACAATCTGATTAATAATAATCGTAAAAATAGTTAATAATTGGAAATCCATATTTGAATTTCAATTATGAGCTTAATGATCATAAGATATTGTGTTTGAGCCTGTTATGTTGTTTTGAGTCGGAACCGGTAAAAATATTATTTTAATCGAGACCATTTTACCTTGGGAAGCGTGCCAGGGCTGGGGAGTAATCGGGTCCATGGCCAGGAGGTTACTCTGGCCCAGAGTCGGGAGAAGTTTATGTCTGCTTATCACATTTCACGAGGAGATGTCACCTGTTTGTCAATTCATGACAACCTTTCAACTTTGTCAACTTTTCCTTTTATGGAAAAAGCTAAACTACCTTCACTTGGTTAATCTCTATAACTTTTGTTATGGAAGCAACAGATGTGTACCTTCGTCCATCTTAGCCCTTCATTTTCTTACACCAATTTCCATCACACGCTAACCAAGATTTTGGTCATAACACAATAGGCCATTCGGCCATTAAACTCCACAAACACTCCACCATATTCATTTTACTCATCCAAAGGACCAAACACACCATTTCTTAAGTTTTTGAAAAATTCACTCTTCTCTCTCTTCGCCATACATTCGGACATCACCCTTAAATCACCAACCAAATTTGTTTCTTCAATTCTAAGATCATACTTCACCTTGTCTTGGTCTAAGTATCAACTTTGGTGAAGGAAGTTTCTTGAGTTGGAGAAGTTTGTTCTTCAACCTCAAGAACAACATCCAAACCTTGAAGTTGTTCTTGTGTTGGTGAGCTTCCAAATATTTTTTCTTTTCATTTCCTTACTTATTACCTTGAGTAATCATCTTCTAGTTCTTCATTTTCATGAAAACAAGTTCAAGATCTTACATTTCCTCTAGGTTCGGTCACCTCTTTATTTTGAGGGCTTGGAGTTTCCATTCACTTAAACCTTTTAACTAAAGGTATGTGGGAGTGAACCTCATCACACCAAAATCGGTGGAAGATGAAAATGGTTGTTTATGTTTTGTTTGGGTGAAACCCTAGCTTGGGTTCACTACTTTGTTGGTGAAGTTATCTATGAGAACATGTCTGTAATAAGGTTTCTCTACTTATTATGTGTTTATGATGATATATGCTTGGTTTGAAAAATGTTTTCATGTATGTTGAAAATCATACTTTGATCTCTAGATCAAGTAAGGATTTTTATGCTTGTTTATGGTTGAATGATATATGATTATTGTACATCATATTATTGTGGTATTACTTAACATGTTGGTGAAGCAAAATCTTCACACCCTTGTTAGTAGTAGGATTCAGCCATGGTGGCAAGAAAAGGAAGAACATGAGCTTGTTCTTGAACATCAATGTTTTTGAAAGCTAATAAGTGTTTTAGTAACTTTTATTTCAAAAATAAACAAGAAGTGGATTTTGTAACGCCCCAATTTTCACGTTTTATGATTCTTCAGTATTTAATGTTTGTATTTTATTGGAGGATTTAGAGGGTGAAATAAAATATTCTGAGAACATAGGAATGTCCTACACAACCATAGGAAGCCATGGTTAAATTTCGGGCAAAACCTCAAACGGAGCCTGGTCTGCGTTTTTCACGGATAGTAGTATTTTTCTACTATCAAGACCTAATTTGGACTTGTGAACGAGACAATAAGTCTCAGGATTTAATTCTCTACATCTTTGTAAAAATCCGTCCTAACGTCCGAAAAATAATAATAATATATTATATTCGGCCGTATAATCGAAACGGGAGGCATTTAGAGTCGTAAAGGGATTCAACGAGACCCGCCAACGGGTAAACTTGATACCACATCATGCCAGATCACTTGGGAGAGCATGCTAGGGTCGTCATGACGTTCGGAAAAATCTGGACGCGAAATTACCAAAATACCCCTAACCTTAGTCTTTTACACTTTTACCATTTTACCCTTGAAGCAAATGATCATTTTACCCTTAAGTGAGTTTTTAAAAGGCTGAACTCAACCCCATTCAGCCTCATTATCATGCACAACAGCCCTCCATACACACTCATCTTCAACCTTGAGAAAACACCATTGTTCTTCATGAAAATCCTTGAAATCTTGTTAGAAAACCTTGATTCTTTGATCAATCTTCATCCATTTTTAGGTAAGATCACTTCTATGATCTCCTAGATTCTTGAATCTCTCTCAATCTCAAGATCAAAATCCTTTTTCATGAAAAATCCATTTTTAGATCCAAAACTTTGAAAATTCATAGGAAATTGTAGAAAAATTGTTTTAATGGGAAACCAATTTCTTTGAACTCATTTTATCATTCTCTACCTAAACCCAAGAGCTCATGATTCAATTCTCATCCTAGCTCTTAATCCCAAAATGGCTGAACCCTAGACAAGGATGATGAATAGTGTTTTTGATCAAATTTTTGATTTCTAACTCTTGATTCCATCCTTAGCTTTCCTATTGTCTTTAAATCCAAGTGATGAAAAACCAAATCAATTTCTAACCTTTTTTTCCCCAAAATGGCCGAACCCTCTATGGTTAGAAATAGTAGAGATTTGTTTTGTTTGTTGTTTAATGTTTGATTGTTTTGTCGTTTGTAGTTGGTGACGAGTATCAGGAGGTTCACAAACCGATCAACTGACTTTGATCCGGATATCTGCTGATCAACAGATATATGGGGTGAACATCATCACACCTAAATGGTAGTGGTGAAAATTGTTGTTTACTTTATGTGTGGGTGAAACCCTTTGGTTTGGTTCACCATTTGATTTGGTTCTCTTGGAGAACAAAGTGTAATAATGGTAGTTTATGCTTTTGTATGCTTTATCATGTTTATGATGATATTGATCAGATGAAAAAAAAATTCATGTATGTTGAAAAACATACTTTGATCTCTAGATCAAGTATGGATTTTTATGCTTGATTATGATGCAATGATGTGTGATTATTGTTTGTCATAATTATGTGAGCATTTTGAGCTATAGCTTGTCTTGAGGGTGAAGCAAAATCCTCACTTTTGCCTTGATGTGGCTTTCGGCCATGACCATAAGGAAAGGAAGAACATGTGTTGTCCTTGAACAAATTAAAGTTCGGAAGTAAGAAAAGTGTTTTAATGACTTATGCTTTAAAGAAAAACCATAAGTGACTTTGATCCAAAGATCAGATAAAGCTTCAATCTTTAAGTGTTTTCACCAAAGTGAAACATGCCTTTTACCTTGTCATTAGTTCATCTAGTTAACCAAGTTATTTAAAAGTGGATGAATGAAATGTTTTAATGAGAATCAAAATAGTTCCATAAAACATTACCTTTATTTTAGAACAAAGTTCATGTTACTTTTTCAAACAAAATGGAGACCTTTTATCATCAAGTTGATTAAAATGAATCATAGTTAAGGACGTTAGATGAGATTACATTTCCTTTCCATTAACTTAGAACATGGTTTTACACAAAGTTAGTAAGGAAAAACTCTTTTCAAAATTAGTTAAGGTACTTTGCTTTAAGCAAATGTAATGTTGTTTCAAATCAAATAAGTTTTCAATTGTAAACGTTGTTTTAGTTTACAAAAGGAGTTTTAAACTCAAATCATAAAGTTTTACGTATAAAAACCTAAGTTAAGTAATTAACTTGGAGTTGAAGACAAGGGTTAATTAACTGTGGTATGTGGTGGAACAAGACCATGTACTATACCATTGATGATTTAATTCATCAATGTCTTCATAAGACTTAAGTGAATCAACACTTATTTCATTAATTGAAAATCAAGGAGTAATATCTTAGAAAGGATTAAAGACTTATCTAAGAGGATTCTCACTCCTTATTCATAATGCTTATGACTTGAGACATAATTCATAAGACATAAACACAAACACGAAAATGTTTTGAAACAGTAGTTCGATGACGGACCTGTGATTCGGATCCCGATCAGTCGTTCAATTGTTTCAATCTTGTGATGACTCGATTCCGGAGGGATCACGAGATTTATCCTGTGGATAAAAGTTTTTTATTTCAAAGACGTGCATAGTTCCTAAGGTAGAGAACCTTAGTGAACCTTGAAGATATCCGATGGATAGACATTGCTTTATAGCATTTGCTTTGTGTAAGCATTGGCATTGCATTTGCATAATTGTAAGGCCTTGAGCCTAGGAGTTGAGCTTACACCTTGATGCGGGTGCGAATCTTACGGTGACGTTTTAAGTAGTCTTGGAGGTATCAGGGTTGGAAAGGCTGACATGTGACCAGTTGTAGCTCTTCTGTGTCGTGGCGAATCCGAGCAATACATTGACATCCTCGACTAGACGCCGTACTTTTCATGTTTGGTCGAGAGTGTTTCCGTAAAAACCAGATACGTGCACGTTACGAATGTTGTAGCATCGTGCTCATGGCTGGCAGTAACCAGAACATGTCCTCCCATTCACTCTCTCCGATGTTTTGTTAGCTCCATGGAGTAAGGGTTAGAGTAGTACCTAGTGGCATTGGCATTGAGTCATGTACATAGCACTGCATTGCATGGCTGTTGATGTCTACATTTACTGTTATACATCGCTGTTCTGTTTTAAGAATGCCTTATATTATGCCATTAACTATTAATTGTTTAACATGATTTATTTTGAGAATTCTAATAAGCATGTTGGGTACGCTGTTACCTGGTGAGTTGTCTCGTTTTTACTTCTGCTATTTTGTTGTGTTGATGAACGGGAATCTCACCCATACTTGTATATTTTTTTGCTGGTACCTGCTGTTGCTGTTTGAGCAGATGGACGTGACAACGGTTCAGTCCAGCAGTTTCTGAGTCCGGAGGGAGACTCCTTTGTTGTTTAGTTTTGTTTTCGGCCAGACTGTGCGGTATCTTTAGTACTTTTGGGGGAGCTGTGACTCCTAGTACTTATTATTCCTTATTATCAGTTATACATTAAACCTATGTTTGTATGCAGTATTATTTCTGTTGTTTGTTTTATGTTTCCGTATTCCTAATACAGTATGTTCTAGAAATGCATGGTGAACCGAAGTTCATTTATTAGTATTAATTACCTTTACTAAATCCCATTACATCTTTGTGAAAAAAAAAAAGAAAATCGTATTTTTCGCATTAATTATATTTTCGGCCTTTTAAACGTTCGGGAATGTGACACTCGGGAAAGGGTGTTGCATTATTTGGTATTAGAGCTGGTCGAGTCTTTTTGGGGTTTGTAAGTTATGGTCTGTCTTGTTTGTGTTGTGTTCTCTGTGTGTCTCTCTGTTGTTATCTCCGCAAGGAGGATAATGTTGTTTGCTTTATTCCTTTGAGTTTGACAATTCTGGTTTTGAAGGTAGGAATGGCAGCTCAAAACCTGAATGCTGCTATGAACGCCATATGGGAGATGACTGCTACAATGGTTCAACGTGACGAAAGAGCTGCTGGGGGTAGAGGACTGGACGAATTTCTTCATAGGAATCCACCTCAATTCAAGGGTGAATTCAATCCTGAGTTAGCTGAGCGTTGGATCTAAACTTTGGGGAAAATCTTTGGAGCAATGAGGTGTACCGAGAATGACAAGGTTGTCTATGCAACCTATATGGTGGTGGAGGATGCTGAATACTGGTGGGAAGGAGCCCGTCAGATGCTGGTGCATGATCAACAAGTTGTGGACTGGAATGATTTTAAGGGGAAGTTCCTGAAAAAGTATTTCCCTGCAAGTGTGAGGCACGAGAAAGAGATGGAGTTATTCCAGCTGAGACAAAGGGGAATGACTGTAGCTGAATATGGGGCCAAATTTGAAAGTTAGGCAAAGTTCTCGAATTATTTCCTGATAACCCAAGAGAAGAGTGGAAGTGTAGGAAATTTGAAGGAGGTCTAAGGATCAACGTGAAGAGAGCAGTAGTTCCTCTGGAAATTTCTGTTTTTCCAAGGCTGATGGAGAAGTGTCGTCTGATCGTGAGCTTGGAGCCCAAGGATAAGCGGACACAGATTTCTGGATCGAGCAAGTTCCAAAGAGGAAGCGGTGGTCGTGATAAAAAATCTCGATGAAAGCCGTATTCGAAGCAATAAGATCAACGTTCTGTAGGAGAAAGCAGTGGGGGTTTCAGTCAGTCTGGAAACACCCCAAACAAGTGCATGAAGTGTGGGAAGAGTAATCATGTCACAAGAGACTGTTCAATCAAAGGAATTATCTGTTTCAAGTGTGGGAAGCCGGGACATATTTCACGTGACTGTATGCAACCAAAAGTGGAACATTCCGTCAACAATGTCCAAGCAGCGAGGCCTAAGGCGAAAGGCAGAGTCTATTCTGTGAGTGCCGCTGAAGCTTCTCAAAATGACGATTTTATCCAAGGTCAGTGTGTCATGGGAGGTAAAACCTTAACTGTACTGTTTGATTCAGGCGCAACACATTCCTTTATTGCATATGACTGTGTGAATCTGTTGGGATTACCTGTGTCTTTTTTACCTTTTGATTTGGTAATTTCTACGCCTACTGCAAAGCCTGTTATAACTTCTAAAGTTTGCTTGAACTGTTCTATTTCTGTTAAAGATAGAACATTTTTGATTGATTTGATCTGTTTGCCTCTTTTGTAAATGGATGTAATCTTAGGAATGGATTGGTTATCTTCTAACCATATCTTGTTAGACTATGCAAATAAAACCTTGGTTTTCCTTAGTTCTGAGAATTCTGGATATTTGACTGCCAACCAAGTAAACGCTTCTTTGAGAGAAGGAGCTCAAGGATACATGTTACTGTCTTCTTTGGAGGTCAAGAGCGAGCTAGTCTTAGAGCGCGTACCTGTCGTGAACGAGTTTCCGAAAGTCTTTCTTGAAGACATACCAGGTTTATCGCCAGTTCGGGATATCGAGTTTGCGATCGATCTTGTGCCAGGAACAAGACCAGTGTTTATGGCACCGTATCGTATGGCACCTGCAAAGTTGGAAACCTTGAAGGAACAGTTGGTGGACTTATTGGGGAAACAATTCGTTAGACCCAGTGTGTCGCCGTGGGGAGCACCTGTGCTGTTGTGAAAAAGAAAGATGGAACATCTCGTCTATGTGTGGATTATCGCCAGTTGAATAAGGTTACTATTAATTACAAGTATTGTTGGAACCAAAGTGGTCATGGTCTAAGTAATCCCTTATATTTTGATGATAACAAAGGACTAATTTAAGAAGAACAAATATTTCTTGTGGATTAACGATTTATCTTAAGTGTGCAAGATAAATTTCATCAGAGTCCAAAGACTTTAATTCATCCAACCTCGAAAGTGGTTTATGTCTTACTCAAACTGGATGATAATAAACAGAATCAATAGAATCTTGAGTCCAAAGACTCTTCCGATAGTGCTTTATTTATTAAGCGCGAATACCTTTGTAAAGCATTTGAATCTATTATTCTCTGTAAAAAGCTTGTATCCTTAAGTCAAACATTCCTTGTAATACTCGTTCTAACACAAAAGCAATAGCCAGACTGTTCCTGACACATAAAGAAGTTGACCTTCTTCTTTGAGAAAGACAAAAGGCAACTTTTGAGTATAAAGAGGCTATGCCAATCCCATTTTTAGCTATCAAGTCTGATAGTCTACTTTGCTTATCAGAAGCTTCAAAGAGGTTATTAGACTCAACGGACCAAAGGCATTTAATGCATGATCAGAACGGATCTTTTTCCATCCGTTGAAGACTGAAGATTGCTCAAAGCCAAAAGGCTATAAATACCTCCACCCGTTGAAGATACAAGGTTACCGAACTTAAGAAAAATACAAGCATACGAGAAAACACAAGCTATCAAGATAAAACTCTGTTTACAAGCTTACTGTGTTCTTAAACTTTTATATCACTCTCTGCGTGGAGTATTGTTTCAAGAGTTCTAAGCTTTAGTTTCGAATTCTCACACTTAGTGAGTTAGTAGAACACAATCTTTTTCAAAACCTTAGCTGGTTGAGCCTGAAGAGACTTGCTTAGGAAGAATACTTGAGCTTGAAGAGGCTTGTCTGTAAAAGAATACTTAGAGAACCCGAAGAGGTTGAGAATACTTGCCTGAAGAGGTGTTGAATACTTGTAACAAAGGTGTTTTGTTATAGTGGATAAAGCTCTCAAGTAGAGAGGACTGGACGTAGCTCTTTGGTGAAGAGTGAACCAGGATAATATCTCTGTGTTCCTTTCTCTCCCTTATCCTTGCTTTAGTTTATTATCTAACTAACTTTCTGGGATTGAATTGCTTTTTCATTGCGCTCTTTGCTTATCTTTATCAAACCAAGTTAGCGTTCAACGAGTTGTTTGGAAGAGATCTCTTTGTCTTTAAACGTGTTATCGTCCAACCTTGCGAAAACTTTTTATTCTGCTTGCGAAAAGTTTTTAAAATCCTAAGAAAAACAATTCAACCCCCCTTCTTGTGTTTCAAACAGGTTCCTTCAATTGGTATCAGAGCTCAGCCTCTGGGTTGAGCACTTAGCCGTGTAGAGAAAAAGATCCTACAACATATATGTCAGGACCAAGTATGCCAAGCGGGAGTCAACCTATTATGGAAGGCACTTCCATGACTAGACCTCCGTTCTTCAATGGAACCCACTACCTGTACTGGAAGGAAAGATTCAAAGGCTTCATCTTAAGTACAAACTTCGCTCTCTGGGCCAGAATCACAAATGGTCCAAATGTGTGTCTCAACTATGATAGGACGAACAAAGGAGAAGATGCCTGGACTGATGCTGAGCGAGTTAGGATGGAACAAAATCATAAAGCAAGATATGCTTTAATGTGTGCTCTCAGCCCTGATGAATTCCAGAAGATTCACGCATGTGAATTAGCTAAGCAAATATGGGACACCTTGTCAAATCTCGATGAGGGGACAACCAAGGTGAAAGACTCTAAAATCATCATGCTGGTTGGCCACTATGAACTATTCACCATGGCTGAAGGAGAGCCCATCTTGGACATGATGGGTCGTTTTCAGACGATCATCAATAATCTAAAGTCTCTTGGTAAAGTCTACACTACCAAGGAGAATGTCACCAAAATTCTTAGGAGTCTGCCTAGGAAATGGAGACCACTTGTTATTGCAATCACCCAGGCCAAAGATCTCTCTACTTTGACTCTGGATGATCTGCTTGCAACGCTTCAAGTTCATAAGCAGGAGCTTGATCTTGACAATCCTGGAAAGAAAAACAAAGGGATTGCCTTGAAAGCTCATAAGTCCAACAACTCAAAAGCTCTAAAAGTTGATGAGTTTAGTGATGACGTTGATCAGTCTGATGATGATGCATCAGATGACGACGAGCTATCTTTCATCTCCATAAAAATTCAAAATATGTGGAGAAAGAAAAATGGAATGAAGAGGAGACCATTCCAAAAGATAAACTTCAAAGATCACGTTGAACCCAAAGACAAAAGTTAGCTGGTCTGTTTCGAGTGTAACAAACCAGGCCATTTCAAAGCTGATTGCCCTACGTTAAAGGACAAAAAGAAGTTCTTCAAAAAGAAGAAGAAGAACTTCATGGCGACTTTGGAGGATTTAAACTCGTCTGAAGAAGAAGAGAAAGAAGAAACAAATGAGGAAGCTAACTTATGCCTTTGGTCCAATGACCAAAACGAAGACTTTTTGGATGATGAACAAATTGTTGTTCCCGAAGAAAGAATCCAGGAAGCTACCTCTGAAAGAGGATGGAATGTTCCACCCTTCTTTAAGGGAGCAAACTATCCTTATTGGAAATCAATTTTTCAAATAGACGTCCAAGCTCAAAATTATGAGTTATGGAATGTATTCACTGATGGAGATCATCGTCCAATGGTTACCCTTGAGGATGGATCAACAGCGTCTAAGCCTGAAGCAGATTAGACGAATGAGGACATCAGACGGTATTCGCTGAATGCTCATGCCAACTGGTGTCTCATCAACACTCTTGATCGGACGAGACTTGAGATGGTCCTGCATCTCCAAAATACCAAGGAGAAGCTGGACGCTTTGGAACAACTGTTCAGTCTACAGAGTCCGTCTGCCTCAAACTTTTGTCTGATGGCAAAAACTTCATCAGACGCTGAATCGGAAGAAGATGAGGTATCTGTTTCTGACTCTCTTAAAGAAGCATATAATGAATTGCTTAATGATTCCTCTTTATTCCATCATCAATACATTATGCTTAAAAGAAAATTTTCAAATGTTAATAAAGAGTTAGAAGAGTCCAACAAACAAAATGAGCAGCTTGTTGAAGAAAACAATATGCTGAAAGCTGAGAATGTCAGTCTAACTGACAAACTCACCTCTGGGTCCAGTGAACCTCACGAGGTAACTAGACTGAAACAAGAGGTATCTGACCTAACCAAAAGCGTATCTAAGCTTATTGGAGGTTCAGAGAAGCTAGACCTGATATTGAGGTATTCCAGATCACCTCACGATAAGTCTGGCCTAGGCTATGACTCTGAGAAACAAGGAGCTTCTCAGAAAATATCAAGGTCAAATAAACATCGTAAGGTTTTTTCATCTTATGGAAAACAAAAAGAAAACAAATTGCATGCATCCAATACTTATTGTAAAATCTGTGGAAAGAGTGGTCACATCTCTTCAAAATGCATATACAAAAAGAAAACCAAAATGCATGGACGAAGACCACAAACTAACCCAAAAGGACCCAAGTCTATCTGGGTACCTAAGAACATGATAATCCCTATTGCAGATCTACTTAGCAACACAAAAAAGACCTCAGTCCTGGTACTTGGACAATGGATGCTCACATCACATGACGGGAGAAAAGTGTATGTTCCAAGAACTACGTGAAAACACTGGTGGATAGGTCGCCTTTGGAGGCAACCAGAAAGGAAAGCTAGTAGGAATTGGTAAGATTGGTAAGCATCCTCTTCCCTCTATTGATAATTTACTTCTGGTTGAAGGATTAAAACACAACTTGCTTAGCATATGTCAATTATATGACAGTGGGTCTTATGTTTCCCTCAATAAAGGTGAATGTATAGTCAAGAACCCTGATGGGTCCATCTTATTCACTGCCAAGAGGCAAAATAATCTGTATAAGATTAACTTGGGGGAACTCTCAAATCAGAGTGTATCATGCCTAGTTTCTGTTGAAGATGAGCGATCGATCTGGCACAAAAGACTTGGTCATGCAAGTCTGAGATTAATCTCAAGACTGAACAAGCATAACCTTGTAAGAGGCCTACCAAATATCGTGTATAGATCGGACGCTCTCTGTGATGCATGTCAAAAAGGAAAACAAGTTAAGAACTCTTTTGAGTCCAAGAACATTGTTAGTATTTCAAGACCAATAGAATTGTTGCATCTTGATTTGTTTAGTCCAACAAGGACTGCGTCTGTCAGTGGTAATAAATATAGGCTTGTCATAGTAGACAACTATAGTAGATGGACATGGGTTAAGTTCCTTGCTCACAAGGATGAGTCTATCAAGGTCTTTACTATATTCTGTAAGCGCATCCAGAATGAAAAAGGCATATCTATAAGCTCAATCAGAAGTGATAATGGAGGCGAATTTAAAAATGAGCTTTTCCAAAGGTTCTGTGATGAAAGTGGTATTCATCACAATTTCTCTGCCCCTAGAGCACCACAACAGAATGGTATTGTTGAGAGAAAGAACCGATCTCTTCAAGAGATGGCTAGGGCAATGCTCAGTGATAATTCTGTCCCTAAGCACTTCTGGGCTGAAGCTGTAAATACTGCCTGCTACATTCAAAATAGAATATACATAAGACCAATATTGAATAAGACTCCTTATGAATTGTGGAAAGGATGCAAACCTAACATTTCTTATTTCCACCCCTTTGGATGTCAATGCTTTAGTTTAAATACTAAGGATCAACTTGGTAAGTTTGATGCCAAAGTAGATAATGGAATATTGTTAGGATACTTTGAAACGTCCAAAGCTTTTAGAGTCTATAACTCTAGTACTTTGATTGTTGAAGAATCCATCCATGTTAAGTTTGATGACAAACTGTCTGATAAGAGATTATCAGAGCTAGATGATTCTTTTGCAGATCTAAATCTAAATGATACAGAAGATTGTACAATGCCTAAAAAAGACGAAGTATCAAACGCAACTCAGGACGCTTTATCGTCTCAGCAAGTTGTCAACACCCATCGTTTGTGGCAATTCAGGACTTATCATCCTGAGGATCAAATCATTGGCAAACCACATGATAGAGTCTGGACAAGGTCAACCTTCAGAGAGCAAGCTGACTCAGCCTTCATCTCTAAAATGGAGCCAAAGTCTATGGACGAAGCCTTGATGGATGAGTGTTGGATCCTCGTTATGCAAGAAGAGCTCAACCAGTTTCAACGTAGTGACGTTTGGACGTTGGTCTACTTGCCTAAAGATAAGTTTGTCATTGGAACCAAGTGGGTCTATCGCAACAAGCTGGACGAGGATGGCAAAGTTGAAAGGAATAAAGCAAGGTTAGTTGCTCAAGGCTATTCTCAAGAGGAAGGTATTGACTACACTGAAACTTTTGCTCCAGTAGCTAGATTAGAAGCCATACGCATTTTACTTTCATATGCTACACATCATAACATTATGCTTTATCAAATGGATGTAAAAAGTGTTTTCTTAAATGGTTTCATTAATGAAGAAGTATATGTTGACCAACCACCTGGTTTTGAAGATCAAAACCGTCCTAAGCATGTATATAAGCTTAAGAAAGCTTTATATGGACTCAAACAAGCTCCTAGAGCTTGGTATGAGAGACTCATCACTTTCCTAATGGAGAATGGTTTCTCAAGAGGAAAAGTGGACACAACTCTGTTTAGAAAAACAAATAAAAAAGATTTTATTGTTGCTAAAATTTACATTGATGATATTATATTTGGTGCAACTGATGAATCTCTTTGTCAAGAGTTTTATGACTTAATTCAAAGGGAAATTGAAATGAGCATGATGGGAGAACTAAAATTCTTCCTCAGACTTCAAGTAAAACAAACAACAGACAGAGTGTACATTCATCAGACGAAGTACACAAAGGAGCTTTTGAAACGCTTCAAGTTGGACGATTGCAAACCTATGAACACTCCAATGCATCCAACTTCCGTGCTAAACAAGGATGATAAAGATAAAAAGGTAGACCAAAAGGTATATAAGGGTATGATTGGTTCCCTCTTATATATAACTGCATCTAGACCAGATATCATGTTTAGCGTATGTTTATGTGCTTGATTTCAATCTGATCCAAGAGAGTCTCATCTCTCAGCAGTAAAGAGAATCTTTAGATATCTCAAAGGTTCTACTAATCTGGGTCTTTTGTATAAGAAATTTGATGAATGCAGATTAGTTGGATTCTGTGATGCTGCCTATGCTGGAGACAGAACAGAAAGAAAAAGCACTAGTGGAGGTTGTCACTTCATTGGAGCTAATCTGGTCTCATGGTCAAGCAAAAGGCAAAGCACAATTGCTTTATCAACTGCTGAAGCTGAGTATATTGCTGCTGCCAGTTGCTGCTCACAACTGCTATGGATTAAACATCAGTTAGAAGACTACAACGTGTTTGTAAGTGACATTCCAATTATGTGTGATAACACTGCTGCAATTAACTTGTCTAAAAACCCCATATTGCATTCTAGAGCAAAGCATATAGAAATAAAGCATCATTTCATTAGAGACTATGTGCAAAAAAGGACAATTGATATTCAATTTGTTGATACTGATCATCAATGGGCAGATATCTTCATCAAACCATTAGCTGAAGATAGGTTCACATTCATAAGAAAATATTTGAACATGCATTTCGTTGACTGAAAGAGAGTCCAATGCATGCGTCCGATGTTTGCCTTACTCTAATGTATGCTCGTCCAACATGTATTGCTTGCTCGTCCAATGCATTAATTGAACTAAAACTTTGTCGAGTGAATTATTAATTCTCATTCCCTTAACTGAGTCAGTTTTTGTTTTCAATTAATTTCAAAAACTGCTTTTTTACGGTTTCAAGGACTGGAACGTGTGTTAGTCATTTAATGCACGTCGTTTCGCCACCCTCTCTCCTCTTTGCAAATACGAAACGTTTTTATCTTCTCTTTACAAACCCAAAACTTGTTAAAGATTCAATCTTTACAAAGCTTTCACCTTTCATCTTCAATCTTCTTCTCTGAAAAACCCCTCTTTGCGAAAATACCTCTTTTCAAAAACCTATTTTCTGAAACAATGGCTACTTCATCCGCTGTTGCTGCTACGAGTAAAGGAAAGACCTTTAATGCTCAGACCACTGATGTTCTGGTTGAGTTCAAGTTCAATCTACATTTTTTGGCTGATAATGGGATAGATGTCTTCCCAAACATCCATGCTGCTGGATGGTCTAGTTTCTTCGAGGGTTCTCCTATCATCTACCCTGCTCTAGTTAGGGAGTTCTGGACAAACCCTACTGTTTCTGCAAGGGAAATACGCAACAAAGTGCTTGACACCGAGTGATAGTGTCAGAAGCAACTATCTTAAATGCGATTGGGTGCGCTCAATCTGGGATCACTTGTGAAGATAAATGGGAGGAAGAAATTGGTGGTACTGACACCATTAGATACTGTCTTCTGAAGAACTCATCTGACAAACTCATAGCCTCAAGGATGACTGACAAGGCTAGGGTTCTTCATCAGATTCTGAACAAGGCCATCATTCATAAAGTTTGGTCGAAGGATAATGTTTCGAATGCTCATCAATTCTGTCTTGTTCATCTGATTCTAGAGAGGCAGATAAATCTTCCACACCTTCTCTTCGCATTCTTCAAATATGCCATTTAAGGTTCTAGGAAGAACACATCGATCATCTATGCTGCTCTTCTTTCAAAGATTTTTGAGAAGCACATGGTCTATGATGACCTCAAAAATCTGGCTCTAGAACGAAAGACCAAATACTATGGTATTCATGGTATTGAACACTTGCATTAACCTGAGTTCAGTAGGCAAAGCTTGGTGATGATGCAATTGGATTGTCTCAAGAAGTCCAAGCCAGAAGGTAAGCTGAAAGGCGCTCAGACGCAAGGATCAGTTGAAGCGTCTGAATAACTTGTCTCTGCTGGACGCTCAATCGAGCCTGCTCGTCTAACAGTTAGGACTTCACCTGCTTGTCCAAACTCATTGTCCAACCCTCTAGAAAGAGGAAGCTGATTCTAGCTCCCATTGATGAGGACGATGAGGATGATCTGCCCATCTCGAGCCTTCCTCTGAAGCACCTTTGCCTAAACCTGTCTCAACAAGGGCAAGAACTGCAAGAGCTAAGGCAAAAGGTAATACTGAACCTCACTCTAGTTCAGTTATTGCTTCTGATGTTGATAAATCTTTTGAGATTGAAGACTTGACCCTAGACTCTCATCCGTCCACACCCCTTTCACCCTCCACCTTATCTCAAACACAAACCGTTCCCTTACCAACCGAACCCCAAGACTGGTTCACACCATGGGGAGATCACCCCTTTCAACCTTATGGTGCACCCTACCCCAGAATGATCTACCGAAAAAGAAAATATAGATGCATTCCAAGAATGACCTTCAGAAACGAAGGCTCCAATTGAGCTGACGTCCAACGAAGGTTCCTTGTCCTTTTCCTTAGACACCCACCCCCTTCTACATCTCAACATCCCAAAAGCCCTATACCACCACCAGACTACCAATATGAAACACCTACCAATATCAAAGATATATTAAATATTGAATATTCTATATCTTTTTAAGCTCTGCGGGTGCCACCTGCGGAGCTTGAGAAGGGCCAGCAGCTTCCGACTGAGACGGCCCTCTATCTCAAAACCCCTCTGGTCCCCCCTGAACATGGCTACTACCTCATCCCTCACACTTCTACCAAACCTTTGGCAACCCATCTGTACACCTCTCTTCGACCTTTGGTCGTCTGCCTTGAGAAGAAGAAGTTTCCTCCAAGGAAAGTCTATCCTAATCTCATCAAGGATAAGTCGTTCCAATGGTGCCCTTCTCAATGAGAAGAAGAAAGGCTGTAAAACAGAATACGAAAAGAAAACAAGGACGTATGGTCTGACCAACTATATCCTTGATCGAGATGTAAATTTATTCCAAGCTATCCAACAGCCTGGAAAGAGTATTCTAATGTTCGCGACTTTCTTCCCTACTATGCTATGCGCAAAGAGTGTGACATGTCCAAAGAAGCCAAAATTCATCACAACCTTCCCATGAAGTTTTGGTCAAGGGCTTCAGATACAAGAGTATGAGTTGTTCCTCCTCGAGCTTGTATCCAAACAAGAATAAGGACCTTCACAAAAAGCTTGAGACATGGATGCTGCCTTAAAGAAATATCTTTGATCCTCTCTTTTGGAAGAGACCATGAGATGACTCAATGGCTCTAGCTCACATCTGGAAGAAGGACCCCAGATTCAGATATGACCCAGACGCAAAAGTCTACTGGGAAAACCAAGTTTGGAGATGCTCTCAAGAAGCATCATCGTCTGGTCTGTCTATTGAGGAGAAAGAAAAGATTCCTGTTTACCCAAGACAGTATCGAATCTATGATGCTGACTTCATGATCATAGACGATATCTTTGGGGTACCTCTGTATGCTAGAGATGTGCTGCCACCACCTGCTCCCAGATGGAGAGAAAACAAGTATGATGATGCTGAGATCATACTTGATGTGCTTCTGCCTCCTCCCAAACCTGTCATTGATCCTCAAGCTCCTCCTCCTGCCCCTCCTAAATATGTTATTCCTGAAGAAACTGGGGACACCGAGATCATCTATGAGGACCCTTCTCCTGAAATTCATGCTGAGGAAATGGAACAAGTTGCAGACTCAGCCCCGTCTAAGTCTCAACCTATCCCTCTTTCAGTGGTCCATCCTGCTGATCCAACTCCTTCTCAGGCTCTCAGTGTAGTTCCTGATCAAAGAGATATGGACGCAACTAGGGCCACAGCCGAAAGTTCTGTCTCTGCGGTTCCTACTGAGTTTCAAGAGTTCGTCCAATGGTCCATAGAAGCCAACAATGCAGTGCTTCTTCAGCAGATTGCGGCTATGTTTCAAAATTTTATTCCAAAACCTCCACCTCCTCCTTCTTAAAACTCTCTTTTGTTTTATTTTAATACTGACTATGATGTGTTTTCCTTCTTTTGTCTGATGACAAAAAAGGGGAGAAAAGGGTTTAATTGAATTGAATGTTTATTAAATCACAGTATATCTTGACTGCATATTCTTTATACGTTTTGTTATATATGCTTGATTGGTTGCTCTTACTTACATGCTTTAAATGTTGAATATTTGTCTTAGGGGGGAGCTATTCAGCTCTCTAGGACTCTTTGTTCAATCAAATTAGTATGTTTTGTCATCATCAAAAAGGGGGAGATTATTGGAACCAAAGTGGTTATGGTCCAAGTAATCCCTTATGTTTTGATGATGACAAATGACTAAGTTAAGAAGAACAAAGATTTCTTGTGGACTAACGATTTATCTTAAGTGTGCAGGATAAATTTTATCAGAGTCCAAAGACTTTAACTCGTCCAACCTTGAAAGTGGTTAACGTCTTACTCAGACTGGACGATAATAAACAGAATCAATAGAATCTTGAATCCAAAGACTCTTCCGATAGTGCTTTATTTATTAAGCGTGAATATCTTTGTAAAGCATTTGAATTTATTATTCTCTATAAAAAGCTTGTATCCTTCAGTCAAACATTCCTTGTAATACTCGTTCTAACACAAAAGCAATAGCCAGACTGTTCCTGACACATAAAGAAGTTGGCCTTCTTCTTTGAGAAAGACAAAAGGCAACTTTCGAGTATAAAGAGGTTATGTCAGTCCCGTTTTTAGCTATCAAGCTTGATAGTCTACTTTACTGATCAGAAGCTTCAAAGAGGTTATCAGACTCAACGGACCAAAGGCATTTAATGCATGATCAGAACGGATCTTTTTCCATCCGTTGAAGACTGAAGATTTCTCAAAGCCAAAAGGCTATAAATACCTCCACCCCTTGAAGATGCAAGGTTACTGAACTTGAGAAAAATACAAGCATACGAGAAGGCACAAGCTATCAAGAGAAAACTCTGCTTACAAGCTTACTCTGTTCTTAAACTTTTATATCACTCTTTGTGTAGAGTATTGTTTCAAGAGTTCTAAGCTTTAGTTTCGAATTCTCACACTTAGTGAGTTAGTAGAACACAATCTTTTTCAAAACCTTAGTTGGTTGAGCTTGAAGAGGCTGCTTAGAAAGAATACTTGAGCCTGAAGAGAGTTGTCTGTAAAAGAATACTTAGAGAACCTGAAGAGGTTTTGAATACTTGTAACAAAGGTGTTTTGTTATAGTGGATAAAGCTCTCAAGTAGAAAGGACTGGATGTAGCTCTTTGGTGAAAAGTGAACCAGGATAATATCTATGTGTTTCTTTCTCTCCCTTATCCTTGCTTTAGTTTATTATCTAACTAACTTTCTGGGATTGAATTGTTTTTTCATTGCGCTCTTTGCTTATCTTTATCAAAATAAGTTAATGTCCAACAAGGTGTTTGGAAGAGCTCTCTTTGTCTTTAAATGTGTTATCGTCCAACCTTGCGAAAAGTTTTTAAAATCCTAAGAAACACAATTCAACCCCCTTCTTGTGTTTCAAACAGGTTCCTTCAGTATCCACTTCCGAAGATAGATGACTTGATGGATCAGTTGAGGGGAGCGGTAGTTTTCTCCAAGATTGATTTACGATCGGGTTAGCACCAGATTCGTGTGAAGGAAGAGGATGTGCCAAAGACAGCGTTTCGAACACGCTATGGGCACTATGAGTACCTTATGATGTCGTTTGGTGTGACGAATGCTCCAGCTATATTCATGGATTATATGAATAGGATCTTTCGTCCATACCTAGATAAGTTTGTCGTTGTCTTCATAGACGACATACTCATCTATTTGCCAGACCAGGAAGAGCACGCTGAACATCTTAGTGTAGTTCTTCGGGTTCTAAAGGAGAAACAGCTGTATGCAAAGCTGTCCAAGTGTGAGTTTTGGCTCGACGAAGTGCAGGTTTTTGGGTCACGTAATTTCGAAGGAAGGAATTGCTGTAGATCCGTCAAAAGTTGAAGCAGTTCTTGAGTGGGAAAGACCAACCACAGTGACTGAGATACGCAGTTTTGTGGGTTTGGCTGGGTATTATCGGAGGTTCATCGAGGGATTTTCTAAGATTGTGGGACCTCTTACCCAACTGATGAGGAAGGATAAAGCGTTTGAATGGACTGAAGCCTGTGAGCAGAGTTTTCAGGAGCTAAAGAAGAGGCTGACTACATCGCCAGTGTTGATATTGCCAGATCCAAGTGAATCTTTTGAAATGTACTGTGACGCTTCATACCAGGGGTTAGGCTGTGTTCTGATGCAGAATCGGAGGGTGGTAGCGTATGCCTCGAGACAGTTGAAAATACACGAGAAGAATTTACACAACTCATGATCTGGAATTACCAGCGGTGGTCTTTGCGTTGAAGATTTGGAGGCACTACTTGTATGGTTCGACGTTCAATGTCTTCAGCGATCATAAGAGCTTAAGTACCTGTTTGATCAGAAAGAGCTCAACATGAGGTAGAGACAGTGGCTGGAATTTCTGAAGGACTATGATTTTCAGTTGCAGTATCATCCGGGAAAAGCTAATGTGGTAGCGGATGCGCTGAGTAAAAAAGTATTACATGTGTCTGCCATGATGGTTAAGGAACACGAGCTGTTGGATCAGTTCAGAGATATGCATCTGTCCGTGGTAAGTATGCCAGGAAAATTTTGTGTGGGTATGGTTACAGTATCTTGTGATCTGATGGATCAGATTCGGGAGAAACAAGTATACGACCAGTATCTGGAGAAAGAGCAGAGGAATCTGAAAAAAAAAAAAAAAGGATGACGTCTGAATACAAAGAAGGAGCAGATGGAATCCTAAGACGAGGAGAACGGGTTTGTGTGCCAAACAACCCAGAGATAAGGAGGTTAATTCTAGACGAAGCTCATAGAAGGAAGTTGAGTATGCATCCAGGATCAACCAAGATATACCAAGACCTGAAGCATTTTTTTGGTGGCAAGGTATTAAAAGAGATGTAGCTGATTATGTGGCGTCTTGCTTGGTGTGTCAAAAAGCGAAGGTTGAACATCAAAGGCCAGCGCGAATGTTACTTCCATTGGATATCCTAGAATGGAAGTGGGAGCATAGCGATGGATTTCGTAATGTGTTTGCCAAGGAAACCTAAAGGACACGATTCCATTTGGGTAATAATTGATAGGCTTACAAAATCAGCACATTTTCTACCTATCAATCTCAAGTATTCCATGGAAAACATTAATAAAATTTATATCAGTGAGATTGTGAGATAGCATGGAGTGCCTTCAAGTATCATATTAGATAGAGACCCACGTTTTACTTCGCGGTTTTCGCAGAGTTTACATGAAACCTTAGGAACGAAGTTACGATTGAGTTCGACTTATCATCCTCAAACTGATGGACAATCAGAAAGGACGATTCAGTCTTTAGAGGACCTGTTGAGGGCGTGTGTGTTGGAACATGCTGGAAGTTGGGAGAATTTCCTACCGTTGATAGAATTCACCTACAACAACAGTTATCATTCGAGTATAGGGATGGCACCCTACGAAGCTTTATACGGATGACGTTGCAGAACACCTTTGTGTTGGTATCAAGACGGTGAAAGTGCTTCATTAGGACCTGAACTAGTGCAACAAACAACTGAGAAGGTGAAACTGATTCAAGAGAAGATGAGGACGACTCAGAGCCGACAGAAGAGTTATGCGGATGAAAGACGTAGGCCACTTGAGTTTGAGGAAGGAGATCATGTGTTTTTGAAGTCACTCCAATAACTGGGGTGGGCAGGGTCCTTAAGTCCAGAAAATTCACTCCAAAATTCATTGGACCTTATCAAATTCTTCGTCGGATACGTCCAGTAGCTTACCAAATAGCTTTACCGCCTTTTCTATCCAACATTCACAATGTTTTTCATGTTTCGCAACTGCGAAAGTATATTCCTGATCCCAGTCATGTCATAGAGTCTGATTCAATACAGCTAAAGGATAACCTAACCTATGAAACGCTGCCGGTTAAGATCGAGGACAGGAGAGTAAAGCAACTGCGAGGGAAGGAGATAGCTTTGGTCAAAGTTATCTGGAACGAGGTTACAAGTGATGCTACCTGGAAAAGAGAAGAGGACATTCAACAACAGTATCCGAGTTTATTTTAAGAGATACGTAAAATTTCGAGGACGAAATTCTTTTAAGAGGGGTAGTAATGTAATGCCCCGATTTTCATGTTTTATGATTCCTCAGTATTTTAACGTTTGTATTTTATTGAAGGGTCTAGAGGGTGAAATAAAATATTCTGAGAACATAGGAATGTCCTACACAACCATAGGAAGCCATGGTTAAGTTTCGGGGAAAACTTCAAACGGAGCCCGATTTGCGTTTTTCACGGATGGTAGTGTTTTTCTACTATCAAGACCTAATTTGGACTCGTGAGCGAGACAATAAGTCTCAGGATTTAATTCTCTACATCGTTGTTAAAATCCGTCCTGACATCTGAAAAATAATAATAATATATTATATTCGGCCGTATAATCAAACCGGGGGGCATTTGAAGTCGTAAAAGGATTCAACGAGACCCGCCAACGGGTAAGCTTGATACCACATCATGCTAGATCACTTGGGAGAGCATGCCAGGGTTGTCATGACATTTGGAAAAATCTGGACGCGAAATTACCAAAATGCCCCTAACCTTAGTCTTTTACACTTGTACCATTTTACCCTTGAAGCAAATGACCATTTTGCCCTTAAGTGAGTTTTTAAAAGGCTGAACTTAGCCCCATTATCACGCACAACAGCCCTCCATACACACTTATCTTAAACCTTGAGAAAACACCACTGTTCTTGAAAATCCTTGAAACCTTGTTAGAAAACCTTGATTCTTTGATCAATATTCATCCATTTTTAGGTAAGATCACTTCTATGATCTCCTAGCTTCTTGAATCTCTCTCAATCTCAAGCTCAGAATCCTTTTTCATGAAAAATCCATTTTTAGATCCAAAACTTTGAAAATTCATATGAAATTGTAGAAAAATCCTTTTAATGGGAAACCAATTTCTTTGAACTCACTTCAACATTCTCTACCTAAACCCAAGAGCTCATGATTCAATTCTCATCCTAGATCTTAATCCCAAAATGGCCAAACCCTAGACAAGGATGAAGAATAGTGTTTTTGATCAAATTTTTTATTTCTAACTCTTGATTCCATCCTTAGCTTTCCTATTGTCTTTAAATCCAAGTGATGGAAAATCAAATCAATTTCTAACCTTTTTTTTTCCCAAAATGGCCGAACCCTCTATCGTTAGAAATAGTTGAGATTTTTTTTGTTTGTTGTTTAATGTTTGATTGTTTTGTCGTTTGTAGTTGGTGACGAGTTTCAGGAGGTTCACAAACCGATGAACCGACTTTGATCCAGATATCTGCTCATCAACAGGTATGGGGGTGAACCTCATCATACCTAAATGGTGGTGGTGAAAATGGTTGTTTACTTTATGCGTGGGTGAAACCCTTTGGTTTGGGTTCACTATTTGATTTGGTTCTCTAGAAGAACAAAGTGTAATAAACCAGTTTATGCTTTTGTATGCTTTATCATGTTTATGATGATGTTGATTAGATGAAAAACATTTTCATGTATGTTGAAAAACCTACTTTGATCTCTAGATCAAGTATGGATTTTTATGCTTGATTATGATGCAATGATGTGTGATTATTGTTTGTCATAATTATGTGAGCATTTTGAGCTATAGCTTGTCTTGAGGGTGAAGCAAAATCTTCACTTTTGCCTTGATGTGGCTTTCGGCCATGACCATAAGGAAAGGAAGAACATGTGTAGTCCTTGAACAAATTAAAGTTTGGAAGTCAGAAAAGTGTTTTAATGCCTTATGCTTTAAAGAAAAACCATAAGAGACTTTGATCCAAAGATCAAATAAAGCTTCAATCTTTAAGTGTTTTCACCAAAGTGAAACATGTCTTTTACCTTATCATTAGTTCATCTAGTTAACCAAGTGATTTAAAAGTGGATTAATGAAATGTTTTCATGATAATCAACATAGTTCCATAAAACATTACCTTTATTTTAGAACAAAGTTCATGTTCCTTTTTCAAAAAAAAATGGAGACCTTTTATCCTCAAGTTGATTAAAATGAATCATAGTTAAGAAAGTTAGATGAGATTACATTTCCTTTCCATTGACTTAGAACATAGTTTTACACTAAGTTAGTACGGAAAAACTCTTTTCAAAATTAGTTAAGGTACTTTGCTTTAAGCAAATGCAATGTTGTTTGAAATCAAATAAGTTTTCAATTTTAAATGTTGTTTTGGTTTACAAAAGGAGTTTTAAACTCAAATCATAAAGTTTTACATATAAAAACCTAAGTTAATTAATTAACTTGGAGTTGAAGACAAGGGTTAATTAAGTGTGGTATATGGTGGAACAAGACCATGTACTATATCATTGATGATTTAATTCATCAATGTCTTCATAAGACTTAAGTGAATCAACACGTATTTTATTAATTAAAAATCAAAGAGTAAAATCTTAGAAATGATTAAAGACTTATCTAAAAGGATTCTCAATCCTTATTCATAATGCTTAGGACTTGAGATATAATTCATAAGACATAAACACAAACACCAAACGTTTTGGGTTTTGAAACAGTAGTTCGATGACGGACCGGTGATTTGGATCCCGATCAGTTGTTCAATTGTTTCAGTCTTGTGATGACTCGATTCCGGAGGGATCACGAGATTTATCCTGTGGATAAAAGTTTTGTATTTCAAACACGCGTATAGTTCCTAAGGAATAGAACCGTAGTGAACCTTGAAGTTTATCCGATGGATAAACATTGCTTTATCGCATCTGCTTTGTGTAAGCATTGGCATTTCATTTGCATAGTTGTAAGGTCTTGAGCCTAGGAGTTGAGCTTACACCTTGATGCGGTTGCGAATCTTATGGTGACATTTTAAGTAGTTTTGGAGGTATCAAGGTTGGAAAGGCTGACATGTGACCAGTTGGTAGCTCTTCTGTGTCGTGGCGAATCCGAGCAATACACTAATTTCCTCAACTAGACGCTGTATTTTTCATGTTTGGTCGAGAGTGTTTCCGTAAAAGCCAGATACATGCATGTTACGAATGTTGTAGCATCTTGCTCATAGCTGGTAGTAATCGGAACATGTCCTCCCATTCACTCTCTCCGATGTTTTGTTAGCTCCATGGAGTAGGGGTCAGAGTAGTACCCAGTAGCATTGGCATTGAGTCATGTACATAGCACTACATTGCATGGCTGTTGATGTCTACATTTACTAATATACATCGCTGTTCTGTTTTAAGAATGCCTCATATTATGCTGTTAACTGTTAATTGTTTAACATGATTTATTTTGAGAATTCTAGTAAGCATGTTGGGTACGCTGTTACCTGGTGAGTCATCCCGTTTTTACTTCTGCTATTATGTTGTGTTGATGAACGGGAATCTCACCCATATCTATATATTTTCTTGCTGGTACCTACTGTTGCTGTTTGAGCAGATGGACGTGACGACGATTCAGTCCAGCAGTTTCTTTGAGTCTGGAGGGAGAATCCTTTGCTGTTTAGCTTTGTTTTCGGCCAGACTGTGTCGGTATCTGTAGTACTTTTGGGGGAGCTGTGACTCCTTGTACTTATTATTCCTTATTATCAGTTATACATTAAATATATGTCTGTATGCAGTATTATTTCTGTTGTTTGTTTTCTGTTTTCGTATTCCTAATACAGTATGTTCTAGAAATGCATGGTGAACCGAAGTTCATTTATTA
Organism: Ammopiptanthus mongolicus; assembly: GCA_039655645.1. Taxonomy (NCBI): domain Eukaryota; kingdom Viridiplantae; phylum Streptophyta; class Magnoliopsida; order Fabales; family Fabaceae; genus Ammopiptanthus; species Ammopiptanthus mongolicus. The sequence goes on along the minus strand of CM077348.1, from coordinate 45,607,723 downwards.
GTATTAATTACCTTTACTAAATCCCATTACATCTTTGTGAAAAAAAAAAAAAAAAAAAACCGTATTTTCCGCATTAATTATATTTTCAGCCTTATAAACGTTCGGGAATGTGACACTCGGGAAAGGGTGTTGCAGATTTGATCCAAAGATCAACTAGGGTTTCGGCTCTTTGTGTTTTTAACTAAGGTGAAAATGTGTTTTACTTTAGTCATAGTTTAATCAATTAAATAAGTGTTTTAAAAATAAAATGACAAAATAAATTTCATGAAAGTAGAATTAATATGAAGTTACCTTAGGTTTAATATGATGTCACATTCATTTTAAAACTAAGTTAACATTCAACCTTCAAAATATAATGAGGACTTTGTCCTAAAGTTTTGATTTAATTGAATCATAGTTTGAGAACTAAATGAAATTCCATTTCTTTTACGCTAACTTAGATCACGGTTTTATACTAAGTTACAAAGGAAACCCCCTTTACAAAATTAATTAAACCACTTTACTTCAAGTAAGTAACTTAGTTCTTACAAATCAAATGAGTTTTCAATTAGAAATTTTTTGATTTACAAAGTCTTTAACAAAGAGTTTTTAACTCAATCGTAAAGTTTTACGCATGAAAATCCTAAGTTAAGTAATTAACTGAGAGGAAAAGGAAAGAGATAACTAAGTATAGGATATGGTGGAACAAGACCATACACTATACCATTGATGACTTAGTTCATCAATGACTTCATAAGACTTAAGTGAATCAAGACTCATTTCACAAATTGAAACTCAAGGAATCTCTAACTTAGAAAGGATCAAAGACTTATCTAAGAGGATTCTCAATCCTTCTGCATAACACTTAGGACTTGAGATATAAATTTATATGACAACAACGCAAACATGAAACGTTTTGGGTTGAAATAGTAGTTCGATGACGAACCGATGATTCGGATTCAAGAAAGTCGTTCAACTATTTTAGTCTTTCGACGAATCGATCTCGGGGGGATCACAAGATTTACCTGTTGGGTAAAAGTTTTATAGCAATGATAATGTGATTAGTTCTTAAGGAAGAGACCTTAGAGAATTTTGAGGTTTATCCGGTGGATTGACATTGCTTTATCACATCTGCTTTGTGTAAGCATTGACATTGTGTTGCATGAGTCTGTAAGGCCTTGAGCCTAGGAGTTGAGCTTACGCGTTGATGTGGGTGTGAATCTTACGGTGACATTTTAAATAGTCTTGAGGTATCAAGGTTGGAAAGGCTGAAATGTGACCAGTTGGTATCTCTTCTGTGTCATGGTGACTCCGAGCAATACACTGATATCCTCGACTAGATGCCGTACTTTTCATGTTTGGTGTAGATGTTGGGGTTTCAAGAGGGATAATTTTTAAAGCAATTTCTAAAAACCTCTTGAGTAGAAAAACCCATTTACTGAAGGACCACATATCACACATGAATCACAAGGATATTGTGTTTACCTCTTGAAGCGTAGCTTTACCGCGAACACTGTGAGGGCACCAACCACACCGGTTAGCCAAAAATGCTACTACTTGCGATGCTCATAACTTTTGCTCCGGACCTCGTATTGTAAAATTGAACGGTGAAGATGTAGAACCACATGTTACGAACCTGCTATCCGAATTTCAGCCTAATCCAATGGTTAACGAATCTCGGATCGCGAGAATACGATAAGTGTACAGTCATAACCACCATAAGGAAAGGCTTCTCTATCACCAGTATTGCAAAGTAGCAATACCTCTACTCCGTCCACGCGAGCAAACCAACGTCAGAGATAGCGTAGTGCTAGCTATCAGGATTGGGAGAGGCATAGCACACAGAGAGAGAAAAGACAGCGCACCTGTCAAGGGTAAACAGCGACCATTATGAGTGCTCTGTGTTGTGTGTCGCTTAAGTGTTGTGCATAGCTTATTAATAGCTGTCGCTCACTTAACCTAACCCACTTGGGCTACTGTACGCTACAGGCCCAACGTTTAATTATTAATTAAATCTTATTTAATTAATCGATTAAACTTATCCTCATTTAATTATTAATTAAAGCATATTTAATTAATCAATTAAACTAATTCTCTGAACATTTGCTCTATGCGTGTGACCCTATAGGTTCTCAATTAATTGGTAATAATATTAATTATTATTAATCATATCAATAATCAATTAATATTATAAACAATGAGCGGCATCTAGCAATACATCATTACTACCCAATTAATTAGAATATTGGTGATATAATTAAAACCATATTATAACCATATATAATGTGAAGTCAACGTCCTTTCGTCATAATGTCTTAATTGAACACAAGGCATAAATGTGTCATCCTTGTTAAGTTCAATTATTTATTTCTTGATCTAGTAATTGACGTACAATCATGTGGGCCAAATATCTCATATTGTCCCACCTTAGCATGGTCATGCATTTCTACGTCGCATACCATCAAGAGGCCTATAGACATTACTCCTGTTATGTAGGAGGGACGAATCCTATCTACATCACTCACATTCCTCAACATGTTTTATTGTAGGCCCAATAACTACCTTTATAGTTGTCCTGTTACAGACAACGTTTAATAGGAATCGTAGTGACTTCAAGTTGAATGACTACTTCACTATGGTCACCATGAGAATCGCTCATGACACTTACATAACTATTATGCAGTGTTCTTATAGCGGGTCACTCGAGTATAAATATTCCAATAATATTTATACCTATGTGAAGACTTGATATCTTATACCTAAGAACCGTGAGATATGGTCATTAGTACACTCACATAATAGTCTCAATGTATTATTATTGTCGTTATTAGTAATAATATTTGACTATGGATGTTTAAGAATAATGTTCTATAATTTAATGGCATCTCCCGATCAAGTCATACTTGACGTTCCATTAAATGAACTATCTATTCTAGAGACTTTATTATGCTATAAATATGATCATCAAATATAATATAATAAATAAATGTCTTATACATAAATCAAATATATGGTCAAAGTCATGATACAAGTGATTATCTACTCAAAACAGATTGGCTACTAGGGCTTACCTCAACAATCTCTCACTAGCACTAGAACCAATCGGGCATCAATATAAAACCCATCGGTCTAGTGTGAGTGTCATGCTACCACTGAGCAAGAGACTCCAATAGTGGATTGTTTAGTGTTGTCATTCTGCACATCTTCACATCTCCTCTATCGGTCTTCTATCGAATCAGATGGAAGCACCTAAGTACATGTTCGGATCACTGGTGAGATCATGTTTCCTTAGCTTATGCGATTACTTCATCATCATCGCAACAAGATCAATGGATTTTGCAAAGTTAGGAAGTACGATTAGTTCATAAATGAACTTCCTGATCCAAACGACCTCTAAATATGTATTTAAGGCAACTATATACTTGGCCCCTATAATAAAATCAGCAATTGTCTCAAGCTTGAAACCTTTTCAACCTCACAGTGCCACCATTAAGGCAAAACACAAAATCAGACTGTGAGCTAAAGTTATCTTTAACAGTTTGGAAGCTAGTATCGGTGTAACCTCTTACAACGAGCTCTTCCTCGCCATTTCAGATCTAGATTGAATCCTTAGTTCTTCTCAATTACTAAAGGATATTCTTGACTTCGGTCCAGTGACCTTCACTGGGATTGGATTGGTACCTTCTCATCATGCTCGAAGCATATGAGACATCTGTTCTGTAACACATCGATTTTTCAAGTTTCTTTTAATTAAACAGTATTTGTACGTTTGTATTTTATTGGAGAGTCTAGTGTAACACCCCGATTTTTGTGTTTTTCTTTTAATCAGTATTTATGAACTTATATTTTATTCGAGGTCTTAGAAAGGGATATAAAATATTCCGAGACCATAATCATGCTCAGCGATATCGTAGGAAGCTACGATTAAGTTTTGAGTCGAAAACTCAAACGGAGCCCGGTCTGCGTTTTTACACTGACAGTATGATTTTACTGCTCAGATGACCTCAGATGGACCCGTGAACGAGACAGTAAGTCTTAGAATTCGATTCTCTACGTTTTGGTTAAATTTCGTAAAAATTTCAAAAAAATCATTTCCTGACCTCCGTTCGAGCGAAATCTTCAATCGGGTGGAGAACGGAGCCGCGTATGGACTTACCAGGACCCGACAACGGATAATATGGATATCACATCATGTCAACTCACTTGGGAGAGCATGCCAGAGTCGTCATGACGATCGGAAATTTCGGGATGCGAAATTACCAAAATACCCCTAACTTAAGTCTTTTCACCTTTTACCATTTTACCCTTTGAACCAAATGACCTTTTTACCCTTAATGAACTCTTTAGAAGGCTGGAACAGCCCTCTCAGCCCCTCATTCCACGCAGCCCAGCCCCTCAAGAACACCAAGAACACTTCATCTTCCTTAGAGAAAAAACCTCCATTGAATCCTTGAGAAAATCTTGAAAGCTTGTTGAAATCACTTGATTTCTTGACCAATCTTCCTCCATTGTAAGGTAAGATCACTTCTATGGTCTCATATCTTCTTGAATCTCTTTCAATATCAAGATCAAAACTCCATTTTCATGAAACTCATTCTTAGATCCAAAACTTTGAAAATCCATAGGAAATTGTAGGAAAATCCTTTGGAGGTGAAACCAAGTTCTTTGAACTCACCTCATCACCCTCTATCTAAACCCAAGAGCTCATGATCCAAGTCTCATCCTAGCCCTAAAACCCCAAAGTGGCCGAAACCTAAGAGTGATGATGAATAGTGTTTTTCATCAAATTTTTGATTTCTAACTCTTGATTCCATCCTTAGCTTTCCTAGTGTCCTTGAATCCAAGTGATGAAAAACCAAATCAATTCCTAGCCTAGATTGCCCTTTATGGCCGAGAGCTTCATGGGGAAAATCCATGAGTGTTGTTTCACATTTTTGAGTCATAGGACTTGAAATAGTGTTAACTAAGTTCATGAACCAACTAACCAAAAGTTTGGAACCAAATGAGATCCCTAACCCTTTTTACCTTTCATGGCCGAACCCTATACCTTTTAGGGGAAGGAAAACTTGTGTTCTTATGTTATAGATTGATGTTGAATTGTTGTTTGAATTGAATTGTGTTTGATTGTTTTAGGCGACGCAAACGAAACCGGAGCCGGAGCCGAGAATCGATCAAGTTTGGACTAAGCAAATTTGAGAGGTAAAGGGAGGTAGTCATTTAAGTTTGAGTAGCTTCATAGTGCATGTTTGATATATGTGTTATGATGTCTTGAGTGATGATTTAGAGATGAGTTTGAATGATGTATATGTATACTTATATCCTGGATTGATTGGATGTTAAATGTTGTGCATAATTGTCTATTTGATAATTTGTGGCATGGATGCCTTAGTTGATATTATGATGATGATTATGGATTGTTGATGTCTATATATATTTATACCCTGGATGAGCATAGGACTGGCTATGTCTCGATAATTTATTAAAAGACTCGAAATCCTAAATCTATGTTTTGAAAATCGTGTTTTTAAATCAAAAAGTGATTTTTGGGAAAACGTGTTGCTTTTTCAAGAAAAGTTGTCTTTCTTGTTGAAAAGTATTTTTGTTTTGAAAAGTAAAGTGGTTTTGTGAAAAGTCGTGCAAATCGTGTTTCATTTCGGTAAAACGTTTTAGAAAGACGTGAAACCTTAGAAAAAGGTTTTTGTTTTCAAGAAAGGTGTTTTCACGGAAAGTTTTTGTTTTCAAGAAAGGTGTTTTCACGGAAAAATGTTCTCTTGATCAAAAAGGATGTTTTGTTTCGAGAAAACCAAAGTATGTTTTGTTTTCCAAAGTGTTTTGAGAAAATGAAACCAAAGGAAAAATGATGAACCTTTGAGACGAACCCGAACCTAGTGGCCGAGACGTCGGGGCTAGTGTTTTGTGGATTGAGCACTCGGACTTCGTGTCCTGTGTTTTTGATTTGAGTGGGCTTAATGCCTTTTTGAAACGAGTCGTGGACGTTATGTCTCGACATTTGAAAGAATGAACGCAAAGAAAACAGAAAACTTTCTGTGTACATGCATGAACCGGCAGACGTGCCATTTGGAACCGAGCTACAACTTTCGTAGTTGAGAATTCAGCCAGTTAAGACCACTGGGTCTATAGGGGCATTCTGTGTTCGAGATCCCACAAGTGGCCGGTGGCGTAGCAACCCCGTGCCGTGGTAAATCGGCTGCCAAACACGAATGAACTCGATCAGAGACTGGAGTATTCATGATATGGTGAGACGTGGTACCCTGGAACAATTGGAGTTCGGACCTAAATAGAGAGGCCGACTCATGAGAACAATTGTGTTACGGGTGTTACTACGGCCTATCGCTCGATGTTGGGAAGTTAGAATCTCCGGAGTACATGAATTAGAAAGATGATATTGAAGTCTCATGCATTATTATAACTGATGATAGTGTTTGGGATGTTGTACTGTATTACATAAATAACTGTTCATATAACTGTATTTATCTGTGGATGTTTATACTGCTGTTTGTCGCTTGTGCGGCTATCGTGATAACTTTATATGAGTATCTCACCTTTGCCTGTACATGTTGGACACCTTGTTGTGTTTTTGGAACACATGTACAGATGTTGATCATAGGTCCCCGCGGAGACGTGAGGACTCGGACGATGGAAACTTTTGAAGGAGCCGACGTTGGGTTGTACCCCAATGGCTACTTGTAGCCGACCAGCTTAGGAGTCTTTTGTTTTTGAGCAGGCTTATATTTTATTACTGCATATATGTCGCAATTACTTTCTAAGTTTGTAATATGATATATATATTAGACCAGGTTTTGCGTTATGTTTATGTTTTATGAACAGTGAATATCAATGTGTGATATGAAATTTATTCCTCCGTCTGGAGTTGTTTGCCTATGCATGCAGAAAATTTTTAGAACCGCGTTTTCGAACGTAGCTACTTAATTAAAGTACTTTCCGAAAGCAACCAGCGTTTTATTTTATTGTTTTATTTCCGCATTAGAGTCCGTGTATGTAGCACCCGCGAGGGGGGTGTTACATTAGTGGTATCAGAGCTGGTCGAGTCTTTCGGGAATCCTTGGGAAGTGAGTCTGTTATGTTTATGTTGTGTGATCTCTGTGAACCTTGTTTGAATTGTTTCTCTGTTGAAGCAATGTGTGTTGACACACTAGTTTTGATTTATGTTTCCTTATTAAGGTATGTTTGGTTTGCCTTGTAGGGAGACATGAATCTTAGAGGTGGTCGTGGTGGAGGTCGCGGCACTGCTGACAACAATGTTGATGACAATAACATGAATCGGGCTATCCAGGCCATGGCTGATATGGCGGCTGCTGTTGCTCAACAGACGGCAACGATGGCTCAACAGAATCAACAGAACCAACAAAGAGCTGATCTTGCTGCTGGTGCCAGAGGGTTAGTCGATTTTCGGCGTCACGATCCTCCGCAGTTTCACGGAGACTGTGACCCGGAAAAGGCTGACCTGTGGCTGCAAGAGATAGAGAAGATTTTTGCTGTTCTACATTGTCCTGAGGGAGTGAAGGTGGACTATGCCACATTCCTGTTTCTGGGTGATGCAGAGTATTGGTGGGGAGGAACCAGACAACTGCTGGAAGCCAACAACCAAGAGATCACTTGGGGAGTATTTCGCACCAAGTTTCTGGACAAGTACTTTCCCCAAAGTGCTAGAACCGAGAAAGAGCAGGAATTTCTGAAGCTACAGCAGAGGGATATGTCTGTCGGGGAATATGCGGCGAAGTTTGAATCACTCGCCAAATATTTCCGCTTTTTCCAAGCTCAGCCTGACGAGGACTGGAAATGCGAGAGGTTCGAAGGCGGTCTGCGCTTCGAGATCAAGGAGTCGGTGTTGCCACTAGAGATCCGTACCTTCCAAGCTCTGGTGGAGAAGTGCAGAAAAGTAGAAAAGATGAGAAGCGGAAGGGAGAACAAGGGTACTACAGGAGGACCGTCTAGGTCAAGGAACACGAACCAGTACCAGCACCAGAAAGGGAAGCAGTCCCAGAAAAAGCCGTATTCCCGACCTCAAGGGAATAGTCAGAAACAACAACCTTATCGTCCTGTTGCTTCTGCTTATGGTGGTGGGAACAGAAACGACCAGAACCAAGGCCGAGCCCAGAGATGTTTCAAGTGTGGGCAACCCGGACACCCAGCTGATAGCTGCAAGTTGAAAGGAGTTCTATGTTTCCAATGCGGAGAGATAGGACATTTCGCGAGGGAATGCCCTACACCAAAGCCCGAGCCGACTGTCAACAACATGCGGACTGCTAGACCCACGGCGAGGGGAAGGGTTTATACCATGAGCGGCGTTGATGCTTCCAAATCTGATGATCTCATACAAGGTTGTTGCATCATAGCTGGTAATCTCCTAACTGTACTATTTGATTCGGGTGCGACACATTCGTTTATCTCCTTGAATTGTGTGAGACAATTAGAGTTGCCTGTTTCTTCGCTGTCTTTTGATTTGATTGTCACAACCCCGACTGCTAAACCTGTTACTGTTAATACAGTATGTTTGAACTGTCCTATTACTGTTCATGATAGGAACTTTCTTGTTGACTTAATATGTTTGCCTTTGACTCAATTGGATGTGATCCTAGGCATGGATTGGTTATCTTCCAACCATATCCTTTTAGACTGTGCACATAGAACCCTAGTTTTTCCTGACCCTGAGATTTCTGGATTTATAACTGCCAACCAAGTAAGAGCTTCTTTGAAAGAAGGAGATCAGGGATACATGCTTCTATCCTGTTTAGAAATCGAGCGGGACGTTGTCTTGAGCGATGTGCCGGTTGTGAAAGATTTTCCGGAAGTTTTTCCAGAGGACGTACCAGGTTTGCCACCTGTGAGGGACATCGAGTTTGCGATCGACTTAGTTCCAGGATTCGGTCCGATCTCTATAGCTCCTTATAGGATGTCACCTACGGAGTTAGCCGAGTTGAAGACTCAACTAGAGGATTTGATGTCCAAGCGGTTTGTGAGACCAAGTGTGTCCCCGTGGGGAGCGCCAGTGTTGTTGGTGAAGAAGAAGGACGGGAGTTCAAGACTCTGTGTGGATTACCGTCAACTCAACAAGATAACGATCAAGAACAAGTATCCTCTACCCCGCATAGATGACTTGATGGATCAACTTCAAGGAGCCGCTGTCTTCTCAAAGATCGATCTAAGATCCGGTTATCACCAGATCAGAGTAAAGAATGAGGACGTACCCAAGACTGCTTTCAGGACTCGTTATGGTCACTATGAGTACCTCGTGATGCCTTTCGGAGTGACAAACGCGCCTGCTATCTTCATGGACTATATGAACAGGATTTTCCGTCCGTTTTTGGATCAGTTTGTTGTCGTGTTTATCGATGATATTCTCATCTACTCAAAAAGTTCTGAGGAACACGAGGAACACCTACGACAAGTTTTGCAGATCCTTCACAAGGAGAAGTTGTACGCAAAGCTACCCAAGTGTGAATTTTGGTTGGATGAAGTCAAATTCTTAGGACATGTGATTTCGAAGGAAGGAATTGCCGTCGATCCTACGAAAGTAGAAGCAGTACTTCTGTGGGAGAGACCCAAGACTGTGACAGAAATTCGCAGTTTCGTTGGACTAGCTGGTTATTACAGAAGGTTCATCGAAGGATTTTCGAAGATTGTTGCGCCGTTGACTCAACTTACGAGGAAGGACCAACCGTTTATGTGGACTGACAAGTGTGAAGAGAGTTTTCAGACGATGAAGGAACGTTTGACAACCTCACCAGTGTTAGTACTACCTAAGCCAGACGAACCGTACGAAGTGTACTGTGATGCTTCGCATCAGGGATTAGGATGTGTGCTTATGCAACATCGGAAGGTTGTAGCATATGCTTCGCGCCAGTTGAAGACTCATGAGAGGAATTACCCGACGCACGACCTTGAGTTAGCTGCTGTGGTTTTTGCACTAAAGATCTGGAGACACTACTTATATGGATCTAAGTTCGATGTCTTCAGTGACCACAAAAGTTTGAAGTACCTGTTCGACCAGAAGGAACTTAACATGAGGCAGAGACGTTGGATGGAGTTTCTTAAAGACTATGACTTCACTTTGCTGTACCACCCTGGGAAAGCAAATGTCGTTGCAGATGCTCTGAGTCGGAAGACCCTACACATCTCTGCAATGATGGTTAAAGAGCTAGAATTGATAGAACAGTTTCGTGATCTCAATCTGGCTGTGGAAGTGAACAATGAGAAGATTTGTTTGGGAATGATTAAGGTATCTAGTGGACTGATGGACACGATCCGTGAACAGCAAGCAACTGATGTATATCTCCAAGAGAAAAAGGAGTTACTTGGACAAGAGAAAGCTGCAGAGTTCAGTATGGGGACTGATGGTATCTTGAGATGCAATGGACGAGTTTGTGTGCCTAGCAACCCGGAGATGAGGAAAATGATTCTAGAAGAAGGACACAAGAGCAAGCTGAGTATTCACCCTGGATCAACCAAAATGTACCAAGATCTAAAACAAAAGTTTTGGTGGCCAGGAATGAAGAAGCAAGTGGCTGAGTATATAGCATCATGTTTGACCTGTCAGAAAGCGAAGGTAGAACATCAACGACCTGGAGGGATGCTTCGATCCTTGGATGTACCCGAATGGAAATGGGAGAGCATTTCAATGGATTTTGTGGTAGGATTACCGAGAACTTCCAAAAGTTTTGATTCAATTTGGGTGATCGTTGATAGGTTAACGAAGTCAGCACACTTCTTACCTGTTAAGATCAACTACTCAGTGGAGAAGTTAACTGAGTTGTATATCAGAGAAGTAATCAGACTACATGGAGTGCCTTCGAGCATAGTCTCTGATAGAGACCCAAAGTTTACGTCACGTTTTTGGCAAAGTCTACATCAAGCTTTAGGAACAAAGTTAAGGCTAAGTTCAGCCTATCACCCTCAGACTGATGGACAAACAGAGAGAACGATACAGTCGTTGGAAGATTTGCTCCGAGCTTGTGTTCTAGACCATGGTGGAAGTTGGGATGATCTGTTGCCTCTTATAGAATTCACCTACAACAATAGCTACCATTCTAGCATAGGGATGGCACCCTATGAAGCATTGTATGGACGAAAGTGCCAGACACCGTTGTGTTGGTACCAGGATGGAGAGAACATGATCGTAGGCCCAGAACTTGTGCAACAAACAACGGAAAAGATTAAAAAGATCCGGGAAAAGATGAAAACGGCACAGAGCAGGCAGAAAAGCTATTCAGATAAGAGAAGACGACCCCTCGAGTTTCAAGAAGGTGAACACGTGTTCTTGAGAGTCACATCCACGACTGGGGTAGGTAGAGCGATTAAGTCCAGAAAACTCACTCCCAAATTTATTGGACCTTACCAAATTCTTCGGCGTATTGGTCCAGTAGCTTACCAGATTGCCTTACCACCTTTTCTGTCTAACATTCATAATGTTTTCCATGTCTCACAACTTCGAAAGTATATTCCTGATCCGTCTCATGTAATCGAACCTGATATAGTACATTTACGAGAAAACTTGTCTTATGAGACATCGCCTGTGCGAATCGTTGATAAGAGGATCAAGCAACTCAGGGGAAAACAAGTTCCCTTAGTCAAAGTCGTTTGGAACGAAGCAACTGGAGACGCAACGTGGGAGCTCGAGGACAAGATGAAGTTACAGTATCCCAATCTTTTTCAAGGTACGTAATTTCGAGGACGAAATTTTTTTTAGAGGGGTAGTAATGTAACACCCCGATTTTTGTGTTTTTCTTTTAATCAGTATTTATGAACTTATATTTTATTCGAGGTCTTAGAAAGGGATATAAAATATTCCGAGACCATAATCATGCTCAGCGATATCGTAGGAAGCTACGATTAAGTTTTGAGTCGAAAACTCAAACGGAGCCCGGTCTGCGTTTTTACACTGACAGTATGATTTTACTGCTCTGATGACCTCAGATGGACCCGTGAACGAGACAGTAAGTCTTAGAATTCGATTCTCTACGTTTTGGTTAAATTTCGTAAAAATTTCAAAAAAATCATTTCCTGACCTCCGTTCGAGCGAAATCTTCAATCGGGTGGAGAACGGAGCCGCGTATGGACTTACCAGGACCCGACAACGGATAATATGGATATCACATCATGTCAACTCACTTGGGAGAGCATGCCAGAGTCGTCATGACGATCGGAAATTTCGGGATGCGAAATTACCAAAATACCCCTAACTTAAGTCTTTTCACCTTTTACCATTTTACCCTTTGAACCAAATGACCTTTTTACCCTTAATGAACTCTTTAGAAGGCTGGAACAGCCCTCTCAGCCCCTCATTCCACGCAGCCCAGCCCCTCAAGAACACCAAGAACACTTCATCTTCCTTAGAGAAAAAACCTCCATTGAATCTTTGAGAAAATCTTGAAAGCTTGTTGAAATCACTTGATTTCTTGACCAATCTTCCTCCATTGTAAGGTAAGATCACTTCTATGGTCTCATATCTTCTTGAATCTCTTTCAATATCAAGATCAAAACTCCATTTTCATGAAACTCATTCTTAGATCCAAAACTTTGAAAATCCATAGGAAATTGTAGGAAAATCCTTTGGAGGTGAAACCAAGTTCTTTGAACTCACCTCATCACCCTCTATCTAAACCCAAGAGCTCATGATCCAAGTCTCATCCTAGCCCTAAAACCCCAAAGTGGCCGAAACCTAAGAGTGATGATGAATAGTGTTTTTCATCAAATTTTTGATTTCTAACTCTTGATTCCATCCTTAGCTTTCCTAGTGTCCTTGAATCCAAGTGATGAAAAACCAAATCAATTCCTAGCCTAGATTGCCCTTTATGGCCGAGAGCTTCATGGGGAAAATCCATGAGTGTTGTTTCACATTTTTGAGTCATAGGACTTGAAATAGTGTTAACTAAGTTCATGAACCAACTAACCAAAAGTTTGGAACCAAATGAGATCCCTAACCCTTTTTACCTTTCATGGCCGAACCCTATACCTTTTAGGGGAAGGAAAACTTGTGTTCTTATGTTATAGATTGATGTTGAATTGTTGTTTGAATTGAATTGTGTTTGATTGTTTTAGGCGACGCAAACGAAACCGGAGCCGGAGCCGAGAATCGATCAAGTTTGGACTAAGCAAATTTGAGAGGTAAAGGGAGGTAGTCATTTAAGTTTGAGTAGCTTCATAGTGCATGTTTGATATATGTGTTATGATGTCTTGAGTGATGATTTAGAGATGAGTTTGAATGATGTATATGTATACTTATATCCTGGATTGATTGGATGTTAAATGTTGTGCATAATTGTCTATTTGATAATTTGTGGCATGGATGCCTTAGTTGATATTATGATGATGATTATGGATTGTTGATGTCTATATATATTTATACCCTGGATGAGCATAGGACTGGCTATGTCTCGATAATTTATTAAAAGACTCGAAATCCTAAATCTATGTTTTGAAAATCGTGTTTTTAAATCAAAAAGTGATTTTTGGGAAAACGTGTTGCTTTTTCAAGAAAAGTTGTCTTTCTTGTTGAAAAGTATTTTTGTTTTGAAAAGTAAAGTGGTTTTGTGAAAAGTCGTGCAAATCGTGTTTCATTTCGGTAAAACGTTTTAGAAAGACGTGAAACCTTAGAAAAAGGTTTTTGTTTTCAAGAAAGGTGTTTTCACGGAAAGTTTTTGTTTTCAAGAAAGGTGTTTTCACGGAAAAATGTTCTCTTGATCAAAAAGGATGTTTTGTTTCGAGAAAACCAAAGTATGTTTTGTTTTCCAAAGTGTTTTGAGAAAATGAAACCAAAGGAAAAATGATGAACCTTTGAGACGAACCCGAACCTAGTGGCCGAGACGTCGGGGCTAGTGTTTTGTGGATTGAGCACTCGGACTTCGTGTCCTGTGTTTTTGATTTGAGTGGGCTTAATGCCTTTTTGAAACGAGTCGTGGACGTTATGTCTCGACATTTGAAAGAATGAACGCAAAGAAAACAGAAAACTTTCTGTGTACATGCATGAACCGGCAGACGTGCCATTTGGAACCGAGCTACAACTTTCGTAGTTGAGAATTCAGCCAGTTAAGACCACTGGGTCTATAGGGGCATTCTGTGTTCGAGATCCCACAAGTGGCCGGTGGCGTAGCAACCCCGTGCCGTGGTAAATCGGCTGCCAAACACGAATGAACTCGATCAGAGACTGGAGTATTCATGATATGGTGAGACGTGGTACCCTGGAACAATTGGAGTTCGGACCTAAATAGAGAGGCCGACTCATGAGAACAATTGTGTTACGGGTGTTACTACGGCCTATCGCTCGATGTTGGGAAGTTAGAATCTCCGGAGTACATGAATTAGAAAGATGATATTGAAGTCTCATGCATTATTATAACTGATGATAGTGTTTGGGATGTTGTACTGTATTACATAAATAACTGTTCATATAACTGTATTTATCTGTGGATGTTTATACTGCTGTTTGTCGCTTGTGCGGCTATCGTGATAACTTTATATGAGTATCTCACCTTTGCCTGTACATGTTGGACACCTTGTTGTGTTTTTGGAACACATGTACAGATGTTGATCATAGGTCCCCGCGGAGACGTGAGGACTCGGACGATGGAAACTTTTGAAGGAGCCGACGTTGGGTTGTACCCCAATGGCTACTTGTAGCCGACCAGCTTAGGAGTCTTTTGTTTTTGAGCAGGCTTATATTTTATTACTGCATATATGTCGCAATTACTTTCTAAGTTTGTAATATGATATATATATTAGACCAGGTTTTGCGTTATGTTTATGTTTTATGAACAGTGAATATCAATGTGTGATATGAAATTTATTCCTCCGTCTGGAGTTGTTTGCCTATGCATGCAGAAAATTTTTAGAACCGCGTTTTCGAACGTAGCTACTTAATTAAAGTACTTTCCGAAAGCAACCAGCGTTTTATTTTATTGTTTTATTTCCGCATTAGAGTCCGTGTATGTAGCACCCGCGAGGGGGGTGTTACATCTAGAGAACGAAATAAATTAATCCTAGACCATAGTCAAGCTCTACGCTATCGTAGGAAGCTATGGTTAAATTTTGGGTCGAAAACTCAGACGGAGCCCGGTCTGCGATTTTCACTGACAGTAGTGTTTTACTACTATCAAGACCTAATTTGGACTCATGAACGAGACAGTTAGTCTTAGAATCACGTTTCCTACATTTTCGAAAAAATGGGTTCTGCCCTTCGAAAATGAAAATAATATAAAATATTCGGGCGACAACTTGAACCGAGGGACGTTAGGAGCTATAAAGGGATTTACCGGGACCCGCTAACGAATAAACTTGATGTCGCATCAAGTCACATCACCTCGGGAAGCGTGCCATGACTCGACACTGTCATCTGGACTCGAAAAGACCACAATGCCACTAGTATTTTTCCTAAAGGACGTTTACGTCCCTAAAATATCTAAATTTGATGACCTCACCGCCACTCTCTCTCCTCAAATTCGAGCTCCCCCTTCTCTCTCTCCCCTCCATCTTTTTCTTCTTCTTCCTTTCTTTCCTCTTCTTCTCCATTTCTCATTTTAACTCCATCACTTTTCCTCCATTTTTCTCCAGCTTCCACAAGGATTTTCAAGAAACTTTGTGAAGCAAAGTTGATCACCTCATCCTCCTATATCATCTAAGAGGTATAGAATTATCTCTTGAGCTCTCAATCTTCATTTTTTTGCATTGAAAGTTCATATTTTCAAGTTTATGCTTCAAACTTCAAAAATCTCCTGAAAATTGTAGAAAAATCCTTTTATGCCAAACCAATTTCTATGAGCTAGATTCTTTCCCTCTTTCATAATCCTAGAGCTTGTAACCAAAAGAGATCTCTAGCTCATGGGTATGAATGGCCGAAACATAAAGGGAGAGAAATCATGGGTTTTGCTTCAAGTTTTTGTGTAATAAAACTTACTCTAGTGTGGTGTATGCTTAAGGATCATTGATCCAAGAGTTAGGAATTTTTATACTTCTCTAGCCTATTTTAAAAATAGGGGCCGAAGCTAGCTTTTTGGGGGAGATGAGTTTTTGATTCAATTTTTGAACAATGAGACTTGATTTGGTGTTTTGTATGCTCAAGGATCATTAATCCAAGAGATATGAATTTTTAGACATCCCTAGCCTATTTTACCACTAAGTGGCCGAACCTAGCTTGTATAAGAACTAGGGATTTTGCTTCAAGTTTTCGTGAAATAGAACTTACGCTAGTGTTGTATGCACTTGAGGGTCATTGATCCAAAAGTTGGCGGAATTTCAACACATCTAGCTTATTTAACTAAATAGGGGCAGCAGCCTAGTCCTAGGGATTAGGAGATTTTTAATTAAGCTATATTGATTTCTGGTTATGTTTTGTTGTATAGAATCGGACAAGACTCGAACGTTCGACCGCGCACTCGATTGACAGTTACCAAGCCGCAGCTGCACAGGGACATCACTAAGGTGGGGAGAAAGAACTGATATCGTCGAGAAGGCAAACTTAGTATAGAGTATATATATGTGTGTAACGGAACCCTTAAACCCAACTAGAGGTTGAGCCCTGGATAAAGTGCCTAGACCCGAGGTGTAGGTACTTTTGGGCTATCACCACTACGATGATAATTTCAGTGATGTGATGGATTGAGGTTGATGTGTTGAATTATTTAATTGATTATCTATTTACCTATTATGTTGAACTGTTTATTTGATTATCTGTTTGTTTTATTTTGTTGAACTCCTTGTGTGATGAACTATTATATGAATTTGTGATGATATTTGTATTGGAAGAATTTCTGTTGTGATATTTTATTGTGATTGACGGTTGAGTGTTGATGAGGGTATGGTGAGTGTTGATGTTGTTCAGGTTGATACTGTCGTGGTCCCGACCATGGAGCTGTGGCTCGTAGACGCAAGATGTCGTGATGCTGATGCTGATGTTGATTTTGATATGGATGATGATGTTGATGTTGATGTTGATGTTGATGTGGATGCGATGCATCGTGGTCGTGGCCGAGTGCTTAGGTTTGAGGTCCCGATATCAACCTATGATGGATGTTTGTTTCATATCATATCATTTCATACCATAGCATATTTGTCCTAAAGGGGGATGTCTAATTGGGGACATGATGTTTTTAATCCCGAGGCGGGATGTCCAATGGGGGACGTGATGTGATGTTATCCCGACGGGGATGTCCAACTGGGTACGTGATGTATCGGCTGACATGCATATAGGGAAGTCATCATATACATAGGGACTAGTATCCCTCTTATAGGTTTATCTGAGAGAATGACTTTTGAGATGATTATGGTGTATGACTTAAGAGATGGGTGATGTTGTATTGTATATTTTATCTGTGTTGTGTGATGCATGTGTTTATGCTGTACTGATGCCCCTCTCCCATATTGATGATATATGTTTTTTATCTCCCATTATTTTTTGTATGTGTACTTTTATTTTTATGGGAAGACCCCATGGAGGAACCGCTTGCTGAGGAGCTGGACGGCATTCCGTATGAGCCCGATGCTGGTGGACGAGCCCAGGATCCTAACCTCAAGGGGTTGGGAAGTGATCGTGGTTAGCTAGAGAAATTTCTCTCAGCCTATTTTCATATTTTTATTTTGGTCCGTATCAAGATACTTTGTATGTATTACTTTAATACTGTAGCCTTACTGATGGGGCAATGATGTATATACATATTTATTTATATTTTACAAGCTGTGCACTCTGAGACGTTGCATGTTGTACTTTGTTTTGCTTCCGCGCTCAATTTTCCGCTTCGCTTCGTATTAATAAGGTGCGCTAACGATTATAATACAATTAAGGTTACTTAATATCTTAGGTTCTCCAATGGGACGACGGGTTGTCTCATGTTCGAGTACATATCATGGCATACATAACAGATTCAATTGCCGAAGCATATAGAATATAGAATCTTATTCATGCGTTCCCTCTACATCTGATGTAATAGGGACTGTCCTTTGGACATGTATATGCCACGTGATATAGGCAAGATACCCTTTTGGAATCATGCATACTTAAAGCGCCCAAGCACTTTGTCAATTTATGTGCCTTTGCCAAAGGCCTAACAATTTCAGCGATCTATCTCCATAGATCTTGATTCCTAATACATAGGACGTTTCGCCTAAGTCCTTCATTGAAAAATAATTCCTTAACCATGTTTTCACATTTTGTGGTGTAGGAATATTGTTTCCATAAGTAGTAGGTCATATACATACAATACGAGAAAAATAATTATGCTCCCACACAGCTCAAACCCAAAAATCCCTAACTGATGAACCAGTTTTGAATTTTGGATTTTACAGCTCAAAATACGTCCGCAAGCCCCTTAAACCACAACGAATGTCCACCAGCCTACAAGACCAACACACTAACACGGATCCTAGATCCACGTGTTCTGTAGAACCCTAGAATCCCGACGTCTTGGTTTCTAGGTTCAAGACTAAAAACCACATTTCTCTTTAAAACTCAAAAACCAAAACCCAAATATCCGAAGCTTACACTAAACCTTAAGGATCGGTTTTTCATAAAATAAAACTCGTGGTTGAAAACCACTTCTTTTCTCTTTCGCCGTATTTCGGTAAAATGAAAAGTTTTGAAATCCAGCTCATACGAAAAAACTCTTTCTCTTGGATAAAACCAAATAATTTGAAATCACGTTTCTCAAAAACGCTTTTGCTCAAAATGTTAACTTTATTATTTTAAAAACCAATAAAGTTTTCAAAAATACTATTCATCCTAAAAACCTCATTTTCTTCATTAAAGTCAAATCTTCTCCATTTTACCCCTTAAGTCAACTTACCCTTAAAAGCAAATATTTATTATTATTTTATTCCAAAAAGGCAATTTATTCCTTTTTCTCCCAAAGTTCATTGAAAAACTAATTTAATATTATTATTTTTCTTTATTCCATGTCTCAAGCTTTTTAAAGCTTTTATATTACACGATATCGGATCCTAATCGGTATTAGGTTCTTTAATCCAATAATCCCCTCTACAGGGCACATGATACATCCATATACTTATTTCAATGTCATACCATACATTCACATATAAGCAGATATTTCAGGCATAAACAAATATTTCAGGCATATGCAATCACCAGCAAATCAATTAATCACTTCACAACCAAGCAAGCACAGATAAATAATTTCACTCCAATTACACAAATACAGACATAGTTGTCAGAATTGAAATTCCTCAGGTTTGTCCCCTTACCCGTTGAAGTTCCTTTTCCGAGTAAAATTCGTTCAATTGGCCCGTGAATTCTCCCGATTCCTCGTCCGATTACCCAACAACCACTACACACATACAACAATCAATGTATTAACACAAAACACAAAATATTTCTCCTATTCCCTTCCTCCTAGGTTCGGCCTCATGCTATTAAAAATAGCTAGGAAGTTTCAAAAATTCCCATCTCTTGGATACTACCTTAACTAGGTGAGACAACCCTAGATACAAACTTAAAACATCAAAATCCAACAAAATCCTACCCTCCCACAAAGGGGGTAGGTTCGGCCCTTAATTACCATGGGAGCTAGAGAGCTCCTTTGGTTTCCAACTCTTGGATTATGGAAGAATACCATGAACCTAGATCAAACACTAGTGGAAAATAGACTTTTCACGTCAGGCTTTTAACATCTGTTAAAGAAAAACAGATGTTAAAAATAGACGCGGTGGCAAACTTGTAAATAAATAGCGTATGGAGCAGACTTTTAACATCAGTTATAAGTAACCTGATGTTAAAATGTACTTTTAACATTCGTTTCTGGTAAAACCAATGTTAAAAGTTTCTTCCCTCCATTCCATATTTACTGGTGCTAACTTTTTAACATCGGTTCTTTGTTAACCGATGTTAAAAGTAACTTTTTAACATCGGTTTTTTATATAACCGATGTTAAAATAAATTTTAACATCGGTTTTTTCTAACAACCGATGTTAAAAGTTATTAAAATTTATAACGTTAACTTTCTCAAACCTTCTCTGTCTCGCGCCCTACATTTCAACGTTACAGTGTTCTCACTCCCGCGACCTACTTTTCTCTTCTCTTCACTGACCTCCTTCTCCTCCGTTCGTGAGCCACCGTAGAACCACCACCATAACTTCCTCTTCGCAAAGGTACGTAACTCTCTCTTCCCTATTTTTAATTGCTCAAACCCTCATTTACTAAATACCATTTTTGCTAATATTTGCTCAGAACCATTTACAACTGAACCATCGCAACTGAACCACCCCAACTCCCTCTCTTCTACAACTGACCACCGCATTTGAACCGCCCCAACTCCCCTTCTGCTTGGTAATCCTTCTCTGTTAGTTACTATTTAGCATTGTCTCTATTTTAATGATTTGAATATTTCATGAAATAATGAAATGCATTTTGAGTTTTTTTTATACTTAAACACTTTGATGTTACATATTGAGCATAGACTTTAGGCTTTGCTTATAATCTCAATAGTCAAGGGGTTTGGGTTCTTTTAAAAAGTTAGGTCATCTGGATTGGTTTGATCAATAATTGAGGGGTTTAGTTTCTATTATAGGACTTAAGGTTTAGGCCTATAATTTCAAATACTGCTCTTTGAGAGTCTCCCCTCTTGTGCTCATATTGTATAAATATGTGTAAATCTACAGAACATGGATATGGACCGTAGTTGGATGGTTAGTAAACGCACAAGTGATGAGTATCGGGAGGGAGTGGAAGAGTTTCTAGAATTTGCTCAAAGAAATCTTCCTGATAGTAATGGAAGATTTAATTGTCCTTGTGTTAGATGTTTGAATATGAGGAAATGTGAAGTTAAGCAAAAACGTGATCATCTTATTTGTGAAGGGATTTGCAAGAGTTATACAAGATGGATATGGCATGGTGAAGACTTGTTAAACATGCCAAGTGTGTCCCAAAGTGAAGAAGTTGATGTAGATATGGAGGATGATCGACTAGAGGACATGATTCGTGATATTGGACAAGAGTCATTTCAGCGAGCACGTGTGTATGATACTTTGTGCAGTGATGCGGATACGCCTTTGTATCCGGGGTGCACTACTTATACAAGGTTGTCGGCGGTCTTAAAATTGTTCAGTGTGAAGGCGAGAAATGGGTGGAGTGATAAAAGCTTCACCGAATTGCTTGAGTTGTTGAACAACATGCTTCCAGAAGGCAACACACTGCCAGATCGTAACTATGAGGCAAAGAAGATACTCTGTCCGATGGGTATGGAGTATAAGAAGATACATGCATGTCCTAATGATTGCATACTCTACAGGGGTGTGTATGAAGGGATGCACGACTGCCCCAAGTGTGGGGTATCGCGGTACAAAGTGAAGGATGGTGATTCTAGTTGTGATGTGATCACAAAAGGTCCTCCTGCAAAGGTGTTGTGGTATCTTCCAATAATTCCAAGGTTCAAGCGATTGTTCGCTAATGTAAATGACGCAAAGAACATTAGCTGGCATGCAGATGAGAGGAAACGTGATGGAATGCTTCGCCATCCGGCTGATTCTGTGCAATGGGAGAGAATTGATAGTTTGTTTCCGAATTTCGGAAATGAGCCAAGAAACCTTAGGCTTGGACTTGCTACGGATGGAATGAATCCGTATGGTACCTTAAGTAGTATCCATAGTTCATGGCCTGTTCTCCTCGTAATTTACAATTTACCTCCTTGGTTGTGCATGAAGCGCAAATACATGATGTTATCTATGATGATTTCAGGCCCAAAACAGCCAGGAAATGACTTAGATGTTTATCTAAGTCCCTTGATTGAAGACTTGAGAAAGCTGTGGGTGGAAGGCGTTGATGTGTTTGATGGCCATTACAAAGAGACTTTCAAGATGCGTGCCATGTTATTTTGCACCATCAATGACTTTCCAGCATACGGGAACTTGTCCGGGTATAGTGTTAAGGGGCATAAAGCATGCCCAATATGTGAAGAAGGCACATATTTCACACAATTGCAACATGGAAGGAAGACGGTTTACCTTGGGCATCGGAGATTTCTCAGACGTGATCACCCATATCGTAGACTGAAAAAAGCTTTCAATGGATTCCAAGAGAATGGAATTGCTCCGACGGCCTTTAATGGAGAGAAAGTTTATCAAAGGGTGAAGGACATTAATGTTATGTTCGGAAAGGCTCAAAAGAAGGCTATTGAGAAAAACATATGGAAGAAGAGGTCGATCTTCTTTGATCTTCCATACTGGTGCAAACTTGATGTCAGACATTATATTGATGTCATGCATGTGGAGAAAAATGTATGTGATATTCTAATTGGAACGCTTCTCAACATTCAGGGTAAGACAAAGGACGGTGTGAATGCTCGTCTAGATCTGGTTGCGATGGGTATACAAGAGCAGTTAGCTCCATAACCAAAGGATGGTAAGCAGACATATTTGCCTCCAGCATGTCATACCTTGTCAAAAAAAGAGAGAACAAGTTTTTGTGAGTGTCTACGGGGCGTCAAAGTGCCACTGGGTTACTCTTCAAATGTCAAGAGACTTGTCTCAAATGATCTAAAATTGGTTGGCTTAAAGTCTCATGATTGCCACGTCTTGATGCAACAACTACTACTAGTGGCTATTCGTGGTATTGCTCCTAAAAATGTTAGACATGTCATAACTAGGTTGTGCTCATTCTTCAATGCTATATGTAGCAAAGTCATTGACCCCTAGAAGTTGGATGAGTTGGAAGATGAGGCTGCTATAATCTTATGCCAATTGGAGATTTATTTTCCTACTTCATTTTTCGACATCATGGTTCACTTAATTGTTCATCTAGTGAGGGAGATTAGATTATGTGGCCCCGTTTATTTAAGGTGGATGTACCCAGTTGAGTGATACATGAAGATCTTGAAAGGGTATGTGAAGAATCCACACCGTCCTGAAGCATCTATTGGTCAAAGGTACGTTGCAGAAGAAGCTATTGAGTTTTGTCAAGACTACCTTTCAGAAGTGGAGGCTATAGGGATTCCTAAGCCTCGTCATGAGGGAAGATGTGCCGGTAAGGTTACACGAGGTATAAAGGTTAATAGCAAGGCTCGGGAGGAAGTGTTTCAAGTCCATTTGCACATTTTGAATAACACTGATGAGGTTGCACCTTACTTATGTGCTCAGAAACAAGAGGTCAAGGATGAAAACCCTAGAAGGAACGAAAAATGGTTGTTGAACCATCATAACAAGACTTTCGTAGCCTGGTTTAAAGAAAAAATTACAAATGATCATACTGCTTCCGATAAATTACAATGGCTAGCATAGGGGCCACGTCTTGAAGTCATATGTTGGAGTGGATATGATATCAATATGTTTTCCTTCTATACAAAGTCCCAAGATGACAAGAGTACCATGCAAAACAGTGGGGTTATGATCGTAAATAAGTCGATGCACTTCTCTAGTTCAAAAGATACAAATCCCATTATGGCATCGAAATCTTACTTTGGAGTCATTGAAGAGATTTGGGAGGTCGATTACACTAAATTTCATGTGCCTGTTTTTAAGTGTAAGTGGGCTGACAGTAACAGTGGTGTACAAATTGAAGAATTAGGATTTACATTGGTAGACCTTGACAAAGTAGGTCACACGGAAGAGCCTTTCATCATGGCTTCACAAGCAAAACAAGTGTTTTATATCAATGATCCTTCTAACAAAAGGTGGTCAGTTGTTCTCCAAGGAAAAAGCATGCATAATGGTATCCATGAAAATCAAGATTCAACTCTTGATATTCCAGAAACTCCTTCTTTCTCAACACAGATGCCTATTTTCGTCGAGGAAAATGTAGTGGACGATGTACTTGCCACTCGTGATGATCATCATGAAGGGATATTGATCTAAATTTGACCATAGTGTAAGTTATGTTTAAATTAAAGTATTCTTTTTTTATTTATCCATGTTAAAGTAGACTTATTTTTATTTCTTCATGTTAAGTTAGACTTATTTTTATTTATCCATGTTAAAGTAGGCCTTTTTATCCATGTTATAGTAGATTTTTTTTTTATTTATCCATTCTTATATACTGACCTAATTTATTACTTTTTGTTTAAATAGGCATACATGACTGATCCAGCAGGCATTCCTCCTCCTCCTTCACATAGCGGGTCAGGTGGTGCACGCCCCAAAAAAAGGGGTAGAGCAACCACAAAGTTACGATCGTTGGCCCTGAGTCGTTGCGGTGATCAGAGGCTTCCGGTTGAGTTTGATACATATGGGGGGCCATAGGGCCGAATGCTGACAAATTCACCGGTTTTGTGGCCCTGGAAGCTCGAAACAGGGTCAGCTCGAAACAGGGTTAGCATTCTGATTGAGGAATGGGCTCAGGTACCGAGTATGGTGAAGGATCAAATTTGGTCTTCAATCTTGGTATTTTACTTTTATCCTCTCTATTTGTAGCTAAATTGTATTTACTTATATTATTATCATACTCTAATATATTTCCTCCATTTTGTTTTGTACTATAGTTGACCTTTGATGTCCTGAATACTCCTGAATGTAAGAAGAAATGGCTTTCTTTTGCCGCGAAGCGGTGGACGGGGTTCAAGACTTATTTGGGCAATAGATATATTTTTGAGAAGAAAGACGACAAATCTCCACTTGACACATACTCTTTCATTGATAAGGAGACGTGGGATAGGTTTGTTGTGAGCCGACAAGACCCTGCCTTTCTGGTTAGTTTCCCGTTATATTTTTTATAATAGGCCTATCTAATTTATTTATTTAATTGAATTGAGTACGTGTTATTTGTAACAGGAGAAAAGGAAAAAGGCCAAGGAAATCCAGAAAAACAATGTACACCCACACCATATGTCTCGTGGTGGCTATCGTATGGTTCGGCAGAAAATTATGAATGAGAAGATGAAAAAGAAGCAAGAAGAGGCCAAAAAGAAGCAAGAAGAAGGTGGAGCTAATGGAGAAGCCGAAGCCGATGGAGAAATAGTTGTTAATCCTCCATCTCCACCCGAACGCCATGAAACATGGATGGAAGCCCGAAAGACAAAATCGGGAGCTTTTAAAGCCGAACCCACACGCATTGTCGCTGAAAAGATTGTAAGTAATTAATAGATTACTTCTACTTGTAATTAATACAGTTAAGTAAACACTATCTTACACATATTTTGTGAATTTCCCCCTTGTAGACATCGCTGGTGGAACAAAGCTCGCAAGGATCATTCGTTCAACATGGACATAGGGATATCCTGAGCACTGCCGTAGGTAAAGATGACCACCCTGGCTTTGTAAAAGGTGTTGGAGGGCTAGTGGGCATTTGGCAATATCACGGACGATGAGTCCATGTTGGAAGCCGAATCAGCAGCCACGAGCGGGAAAGCATTAAGGAGGAGCTTAAAAGAGAGATGTTTCCGGAGCTTATGGAATCATTCATAAAGGAGATGTCATCTAGGGGGTTACAATTTCCCAACCAAGCCCAATGAGCCAACCTTCTCACCATGTGAGCACCGTTGGGAGCTGTGAGGATGCACATAAGCCAGTTGAGATGCCTTTATCCCAGGTATGCATATTAATTTCATATTAATCATTTAATTACTTATATCTTATTTATTTACAAATGACATTACTTAACTAATGCCTTATCTTTGTTGCTTAGAACATTGATAAAAAGCTAAGATCGACTATAGCTCATTTGGCCGCATTTGCCGCGGATGCGCCGGATAAAGAGTATGCTATTCCCTTGGAACACGAAGGCGCTTACGACTTGCCAGCCTTTTTTTTCTCTGGGAAGGATATAGGTGACATATGTCTGCCGGGTAATTGGCTAGCCAATACCGTTCTGAGTATATGGTGCACGTAAGTACACTGTTGACATGCATCTTAGATATTTTAATTCTATAATTTATTTCAATGTCTTAGGTATTTAACATTATTTTATTCTAATATCTTAGGTATCTTCATCGCTTATGCATGGAAAGAGGCAACCAGAATACGTATGGATTCTTAGACCCAAGCGTAATTCAGGGAAATTACTGCACTAATGGGGATGCGATGAAGACATACATCCTGAAGCTACTTGGCCAAACAAAGAAAGATATTTATCTAGCACCAATACTTAGGAGTGGTCATTGGCAGTTGCTCATACTTCATCCTAGCCAGCATCGTGTCGTCTTCTTATGCTCGTTGCACTATAGTCCGACATCTGAATTGAAGGACGCGATTGACATGTAAGCTTTAATTTAATTTGTAATTCAAATTGCTTTTGCTTTATTACATGAACATAATTGACATTATTATTTTTAATCATAGAGCTATGGTTGCAAGTAGCATGGCATGTGCAGATGGCAAAAGTAGGCCATCCAAGTCAAAAAGAAAGCCTGAATGGATTATCCCACTCGTAAGTAGTTTATTATTTCTTACAAAAAAATTACAACAGTAATTATTATTATATTAGTACTGTACTTGATATTCAATTTCATATTGTCATGTAGTCTCGTAGACAAGCTGGCGGCTGAGAATGTGGATACTACGTGATGAAACATATGTTGAACGTGGTCTCCACCACTATTATTGACGGATGGCAACAGGTAATAAATATAAAGTTTTGCACAAGTTAAATTATATTTTGTTTTGGTTGATGATTTAATGTTGAGTTTATTTAAACTTGTGTTGGCTTTTGACGATCAAACTCCACTTGATAAAGAAGAGATGAAAGACCTGAGGGATCGTTTTGCTAATTTCTTTTATGAGTATACTAGGCAGCATAATGTAGATTGTATATGATTTTTGCACTTGTATGTATTGCATGTGACACATTTTGGACTTTAGGTTATTACACTTATAACACTGTATATATGTAATGTCATTATAATATAGTTTAATTATTCTGGACTTGTGTAACTAGTACTGTAATATATATTGTAATTCCGGAACAGCAATCTATATGAGTTAATTACATGTTTGAATCTGTTTCTGGCATTATGTTGTGTACTGAATTGTGGATGATATCCTGATTGATATGCAGGGTGGGAAAGAACTATAAATGTAACAGACCATTTAAAAAAAAATAATTTAATTTTAACATCGGTTGTTCTAATAACCGATGTTAAACGTAAACTTTTAACATCATGTGTTACTAAAACCGATGTTATAAGTTCTTTTAACATCGGTTTCAGATACAGTGGATGTTAAAAGTGTACTGAACAGAGCACATCTCTGACTGAGACCACATTTTTAACATCGGGTGTTATATAACCGATGTTTAAAGTTTACTTTTAAAATCCAATTTTTTATTAACCGATGTTAAAATTAAACTTTTAACATCGATTTACAACCGATGTTAAAAGTCACACTTTTAACATCCCTTTAATTAATGTCGCCACTATAATCGATGTTAAAAGTATTTTTTAACCGATGTAAAAAGTGCTTTCTGTACTAGTGAAAGAAAATGGTTTGGTATTAAAAGGATTGTTCTACAATTTTTCATGGATTTTTGAAGTTTGTGGGTAAAAATCCTAACCTCCATGAAACTAGATTTTCAAGAGATGAAAGGAGAGATTGAGAGAGCCAGAAGAGAGGTCATACCTCCTTGATGAACTTCCTTGAAAGAAACTAGCCTGAAATCACTCAAAATCTTCAAGTTTATAAGGTTTTCAAATGAAGAACAAAGAAGAACTTAAGAGAGAAATAAGAGAAAAGTGAGAAGAGAGTTAGAGGGAAGGGTGGCCGAATGGCCTAGGGGAGTGAGAGTGAAGTGAGATATTTTTCTCTTCAATGGCAAACTTGTAATTAAGCAAAAAAGAAATTTGGTAATTTTGCTAAAAGACCAAGGGCAATTTGGTCAAATCATTATAACGCCGGTCCCGTTAAATTCTTCTACGGCTCCAATCGTCTCCCAGATCGATTATTCGCCCGAATATAATATATTATTTTCACTTTTGAACGTCAGGATAGATTTTTGCAAAAATGTAGGGAATCAAATTCTAAGACTAATGGTTCTGACCATTAGTCAAAATGAGGTCTTTATAGTAGTAAAATACTACTATCCGAGAAAACGTAGACCGAGCTCCGTTTGAATTTTCGACCCACAATTTAACCGTAAGTTCCTACGATTGCATGGAGCATGAATATGATTTTAGTTTTCCCAAAATCATTTTATAAAAAACAGATAAAAATATAAAATCATTTATATAGTTTACTGGTCTCAGAAAGCGTGAAAAATCGGGGTGTTACAGATTGGAAATCCTCTAGTTAAGTCTTAGATCCTTTCTAAGTTAGATGTCACTTGTCTTTCAAGTAACGAACTACATGTTGATCCACTTAAGTCTTATGAATAGATTGATGAATGAATCATCAATGGTATAGCATATGGTCTTGTTTCACCATACCCTATACTTTCTTGTCTCTCTCTTTCACTCTAAGTAAATTATTTGACTAAGGGTTTTAACTTAGGAATATCCTTAATTTTGAGCCCAAAACTCTTTTCTCTTTTTATTAGAAAATTTCAAATCTCTTTACGTTAAAACATCTGTTAACTTCATAAAACCTCATCATAAGTATATTAAACACTTATGATATCTTAAAAGCTTTCCCTTTTCAAAATATCTTAATTACTTCGCTCAAATACTTGATTTGAATGTACTAATGTTTTATTTGAAAATAGATGAGTGTATAATTCATTTGTTTTATACTTTGCCAAAGTGCCTTAGTATCTTCAAAGTCTTATAACTTGAAACATCATTTCAAATTGCTTTATAACTTTCATTACACTTAAAACTAGAAGTTGGAGTTTAAAACTCTTTTGTTTTAACTTAAAAACATCAATCTTCTTAAGTCTAAAATCCTTTTTACCTTGAAATCTTTTTAATTTAATTTAAGGTTAAGTAATGCAAACACCTAGGATAACTTCAAAAGGGTTTTCACAAATCATATATACTTGTACAATATACTTAGAGTGTAACAGATAGGTTTTTCTTCCTCTTTATCTATGAATCCTAATTGATTAAACTCTTCATTTTAACGTTCAAAACATTTAGTTGAAAATAAAAGATTGACTTTATCTCCAAAAAACCTTAATATGGCCGAATGTCATCTAATACTCTTTTTCAAAGGTCGTTTATTCTTGAAAACACTTGTTTCAATCTTGTCTATACATTGTTCTAAACACTTTAAACTCATGTTTTGAGAAAACAACTTTTCCAAACCCTAAGATTCCTGCATGGCTGAACCATGATCATCAAAAGGGTTGGATGTTTTTCTTTCCTTTCCTTGCTTCAAGTATTTCTTAGAGGTGTTTTAAGTTCATTAAACATCATAATTAAGATTGGAATCTTTGGCTTCCTCATTTTCTCAACCATGGTCGAAGTGTATATATATATATATATATATATATATATATATATATATATATATGTATATGTACGTTTTCTATGAATATTTTGATTGAACAACATCAACCATAACAACTATGATCATCAATACACCAAAATAAACAACAATGTAACATTAATTTTAAATAACAAACACAAAACCCGTATAAAGAATTTTCAGCATTTCAACCATCAACTTGTGACAACTATTTGATTGACCAAACGAACTCGGGTTTGAGCAAATGAGAAATCATATGAAAGCTTAAGATGTCTAATTTTTGTCTGTAAAATTTAGTTTCCCAAAAAGACATCAAATTAGTATAGTTTAACAAAATAGCACACCAATGTCAGAATTCGAGACAAAATTTTTTCCTAGTTTGAAACAGATTTTCAAGGGTCAAATGTTTATGAAACTAAATGCAATGTATGCCCCAAATGAAGCCCCAGATATCTAGTTTTAGGATCAAAAACAATTTTTGAAATCCGAGGTCTAGGTTGAGCGAAAAACCTAATTTACTCAGACAAGGTTAGATCCGAAAATTACATTTTCTTAAACTCTTTTCAACAAACAAATGGAGGAATCGTAGGTTAGGGTTTCCAACACACAAAAGCCATTTTCCACCATTCAAACACATCAATGAACACAAATCAAGCCACAAATGATTATTACAACATTGTTCTCATAGAAAACCAAATAGACAAATTAGAAAACCCTTGGTTTAGGGTTTTCCCAAACCAAACACATAAACCATTTTCTCAACCACCAATATGATGTGATGTGGTTCACTCCCATCATTACCTCTTGTAGATCCTTTATGAATGAGACAACTCCAAGCACCAAGAACAAGGACAAGGCCAATCCTACTAAGAAAAAAACAAGTTTTTGAAACTTGTCTCACAAAAATCATGAACTAGAAGATTTTGCTTCATGATTTAAAGAAAGGAAATGAAGCAGAAATAAAGTATAGAACTTACTTTAGGAAGAACACTTTGAAGATCAAGATGGTGTTCTTAAAGCTCAAGAACAAAGTTGCTCCAAATGAAAAACTTCCTTCATCAAAGATGTAGAGGAGATTAAGGCAAGAACAACTATGGTTTTAGAATTGAGAAAAGAAAATTGGATAGTAAATTTGGAGGTATGGCAAAATAGAGAGACTTTGTGGTTTCTTGAATAAAGAAGACTTGGAGCTATAGTGTGAGAAAACAAGTGATTAAGCAATTTTCATCACTTATGGCCGTGAGGCCTTCTTGAATTTGACAATCAAATTATTTAATTCAAAAGCTAATGACAACTTGGTGGAAATTGTGTAAGAAAAAGGATGGTTAGGATTTAATCAAGTATATACATAGGTGTTGAGCTCTTATTAAAAGTATCTTAGATTAACCAAAAATGGTTAAATTAGTTTTTTCCACAAAAGGTAAAGATGAAGGGTTATTGTAACATCCCAAAAATCCTATATATGTCTTTTTAACTGTTTGTGTGAATAACTTGATTGAGAATACAATTTGATTAATCATAATCATAATAATAGTTAATAATTGGAAATTCATATTTGAATTTCAATTATGAGTTTAATAACCATAAGATGTTGTTTTGAACCCAGTGAGCTGTTTTGAGTCGGAACCAATAAAAATATTATTATTTTAATCGGGACCGCTTTACCTTGGAATGCATGCCAGGGCCGAGGGAGTTGGTCTGGCCCAGAGCCGGGAGTAGCTCATGACTGTATTTCACGCTTCGCGAGACGTTGTCACATTTATGTCAACCATCCATCATCTTTTCATTCTTTTAACCAATGGATTAACTTTCTAGGACTCTTGGTTAATAACCAATCAACATTAACATTTATGGAGAAAGCTAATTAACCTATTTATGGTTAATCTCACCACCTTTTAAAAAGGAAGCAACACCTATGTACCTTCATCAATCCTAACCATCCTTTTTCTTACACTTAATCACATCAAGTGTCATGAAACTTGACCATATTCTTATGCTTGTCTAGCAAAGGCCATTCGGCCATTAGTGTTTAGGAACACTAAACATACTTCATTTTCTCCCATTTTGTGAATCAATGGTTCATTTCTTCAAGAACACAAGAAATGTCTCTCTTCTCTCCCTTGTCTACACCTCATGGTTCTCTCTAGAACCTTACCATCCAAATTTCTCTTTCAAATTCCAAAACCATAGTTTTTCTACTCTTGATCTCTAGATCATCTTTGATGAAGAAAGTTTTCTCTTTGGAGTAACTTTGTTCTTGACCTCCAAGAACACCAACCTTGATCTTCAAGGTGTTCTTCACTAAGTAAGTTTATAAACTAATCTTCTCTTCATTTCCATACAATAAATCATGAGTAAACTTGTTCTAGTTCATGATCTTTGCAAAACAAGTTTCAAAATGTTATTTTTGCTACATGTAGAGGTTCGGCCACCTCCTTGTTCTTGGAGTTGGAGTTGTCTCATTCACAAAGTATCTTCATTAAGTTAATGGGGGAGTGAACCACATCACACCACATTGGTGGTGCTGAAAATGGTTTATGGGTTTGGTTTGGGGAAAACCGTAAGCCAAGGGTTTTGCCACTTTGTCTATTTGGTTCTCTATGAGAACAATGTTGTAATAATCATTTATTACTTGATTTGTGTTCATTTATGTGTTCGAATGGTTGAAAATAACTTTTATAACTTTTATGTGTAGGAAAACCCTAATCTAGGGTTCCTCCATCTTTTTGTTGAAAAGTGTTTGTGAAAATGTGATTTTAGTATCTGACCTTGTGTGAGTCATTTCGGTTTTTCTCTCAACCTACACCTCGGGTTTCAAAACTTGTTTTTTCTCCTGAAACTAGACATCTTGTGCTTCATTTTGATAACAAATTTAGTTTATTTTCATGAAGCTTTGACCTTTGAAAACCTATTTCAATCTAAGCATAAATTTCTGTCTTTGATTCTGACTACAGGAGCCTGTTTCATGAAACTGTACTAACTCGGTTACTGTTTGTGAAAATAAATTTTATAGTCAAAAAGTAGACATCCTAAGATTCCATGTGTCCTCATTTTCTCAAATCCGAGTTCGTCTGGTCAATCAATTGTTTGTCACTAGTTGATGCTTGAAATGCGGAAAATTCTATATGCGGGTTTTGTGTTGATTTTTGGAATTGGATGTTATGTGGTTATTCATTTTGATGCATTGATGATTATAGTTGCTCACGATGGATGTTGGTGAAGCAAAATCTTCACATTAAACCTAGTATAGGATTCGGCCAAAGCATAAAAAAAAAGGATTTTCAACTTCAATCTTTGAAACTTAAGTAATTTTACAACTCTAAAATTAAATTAATGAATCAAAGCAAAACAAAGAACATTATTTGAATGAAACACAACCTTATATTCATTCAAGAGATTCTTAAAACAAGGGGAAAATATTTTGATCTCAAGTTATGGCTTAAGTAAATCAAATGATGTTTTGAAAATTAATGAATCAAATGTTCTCAATAACAAACAACTTTGAGAAAAATCTTATGTAACATTCGGTTACTAAGTAGGTTTTGAACTTAAAACTAATCTTTGATTTTAATGCAATATATATTATCAAGTTTAAATGTAAATGATTTCAAGTTAAAAGGAATTTGGACTTAAGAAGATTCCTCTTCTTAGTTAAAACAATGGAGTTATGTACTCACTTCTTTACAAAGAGTTTATACACTCATCTTCTTTTAACAAAAGCAATGGTACATTCAAATTGAGTTTTTGAACAAAGTGAGGTATTCAGAAAGGAAAATCTTTTAAGCCATCATAAGTATTTAATACACTTATGATGGGGTTTCATAAAGTTAAATGATGTTTTTTTAAAGAGATTTGAATTTGTCAAATAAAAAGACAAAAGAGTTTTGAACTAAAAACTAAGGATTTTCCTAAGTTAAAACCCTAAGTCAAATAATTGACTTAGAGTGAAAGAAAGAGATAATAAAGTGTAATGTGTGGTGGAACAAGACCATATGCTACACCATTGATGATCCACTCATCAATCGATTCATAAGACTTAATTAATCAAGATGTATTTCATTACTTGAAAGACAAGTACCCTCTAACTTAGAAAGGATCTAAGACTTAACTAGAGGATTCTCAATCCTTCTTCATAAGACATTTAGGACTTGAGAAATATATCATCAGACATGAACACAAACATGAAACATTTTGGTTTGGAACAGTAGTTCGATGACGGGCCGGTGAGTCGGACCCGAGGACATCGTCTAACTGTCTAGTCTTGTGATGACTCAATCCCAGAGGCATCATGAGATTTATCAAGTGGATAAAAGTTTAAAACACTTTATTAGTGAAAGACCTATATGAGAAGATTCCTGTGGAATCACGAGGTTTATCCGGTGGATAGATATTTTATCGCATCTGCTTTGTGTAAGCATCGGCATTATGTTGCATGAGTCTGTAAATCCTTAAGCCTGGGATTTGAGCTTACACCTTGATATGGGGGTGAATCTTACAATGACATTTTAAATAGTCTTGGAGGTATCAGGGTTAGAAAAGCTGACATGTGACCAGTTAGTAGCTCTTCTGTGTCGTGGCGACTCGGAGCAATACACTGATATCCTCGACTAGATGCCATACTTTTCATGTTTGGTGTAGAGTGTTTCCATAAAAGCCAAATATGTGTACGTTACGAATGTTGTAGCATCTTACCTAAGGCTGGCAATACATTGATATCCTCGACTAGATGCCGTACTTTTCATCTTACGGTGACGTTTGTTAGCTCCATGGAGTAGGGGTCAGAGTTTTACCCTTGTGGCATATGGCATTGAGTCATGTACATCGCATTGCATTGCATGTCTGTTGATGGATACATTTACATGTTGTACATTATTGTCCTGTGTTGATGATGTCTTATGCTGTTGATTGAATAATATGAGATATTGAGATGTATGATATGCATGACTAGTATTTTGTTATCTTGCGTGTCGTACCATTTTTAATTCTGCCATGTGTTGTGTTGATGAATGGGAATCTCACCTCATTACTTTATATTGCATCGTTGTGTGCTTCTCTGGTTGTCTCCTGAGAAGGTCGTGATACCGAGACTTCACCTGACATTTCAGATGTATCTCTCTGTTGAGCCTCCTAGCGGTTTCGGCATTTGGACATCTAGTCATGATGGGCTTCTAGCAATGTTCATGTGAAGTGCCGCACTCACCATCCGCAAGGATCGCAGAGGAAGGGTTCTTAATCACTTCATCGCTTGTCTTCATGTTGTTTGTCGTCAAGGCTGTGGTTGTGAGTGGAATGCTAGATGGACTTTTCCATCGATGCGTTCAGTGCCTTCTCCCTCTGTTAGGGATAGGCTGCTTGTTAGCAAAGTTGCTTCTAAGGCAACTCCTGCTATGTCTTCCATAGGAATTCCAGAAGTAGTCTCTGCTAGGGTTCGTATTAGTTCTCGTTTGATGGGTCTTGATTGGAACGCGATGAGTGAAGAGACTAGGAGTGAGATGATCTATCCACACCTTCCTATTTCTTTCGTCTGTCTAGAGAGTAAAGGAGAAGTCAGAGGAAGTATTCAGCGGTTGATCTGAGGGATGTCTTTCCGTGTAGTCTGTTGTTGGCCAGTGTAGGGTGTCAGAGTGTCTGTACCTTTATTTTATCTTTCATGGAGTTGCGTCTCCAAGTATCTTATGTTTAGGAGCTGCGTCTCCAATCCTTTATGTCTAAGTCTGTATCTTTCTGCTTTATTTCTGTAGTCGGGTTGGGTTTTTATGTAAAACCTTTATGAACTTATATCATGAAATGTTTCTATTTACCTTACACGCATAAACGGTTACAAGTTTTTATAGTTATGTCTTGCGAAAAGGAAAATTTACCCCTTCTTTCTTAAATGATTTTAATCAACCTGTTTTTCGGCCTTATAGTTTTTATTAAATGTTTGTTATGTGATGCCCCTAGAAAAGGTGTTACAGTTATTAACCAAAGGTTAACATGGTTTACAGAAACGTGAAAAGTAGTCATGAACTACTCCCAGCTCTGAGCCAGAACATTTACCAAGCTCCGAGCCAGATTACTTCCCCGGTCCTGGTATGCATCCCAAGATAAAGCGGTTCCGATCAAAATAATAATATTTTTACCGGTTCTAACTCAAAATAGCATAATAGGCTCAAAACAATATTTTTCATTGCTAAGCTCATAATTGAAATTCAAATACGGATTTTCAATTATTAACTATTTTTATGATTAAAATTAATCGAATTGTGTCATCAGTCAAGTTATTCACACAGATAGTTAAAAAGATAGATATAGGATTTTTGGGATGTTACAAAGGGCAGGGTCTATACTGTGAGTGGCGCTGAGGCCTCTCAAAATTACAAGCTGATCCGAAGAAAGTGCGACATAGAAGGTAAGACTTTAACTGTATTGTTTGATTCAGGCGCAACCCATTCTTTTATTGCTTATGACTGTGTGAAATTGTTTGGATAACCTGTTTCTTCATTACTTTTCGATTTGGTCATTTCTTCTCCTACCGTTGAACTTGTCATAACTACTCAAGCTCGTTTAATTTTTTTAATTTCTATTGAGAACCGGAATTTTTTGGTTAATTTGATTTGTTTGCCTCTTTCGCAAATGGATATAATTTTACGAATGGATTGGTTATCTTCTAACCATATCCTATTAGACTGTGAAAATAAAACTTTAATATTTCCTAAGAATGACATTTCTGGCTGGATTTTTAACTGCCAATCAAGTTAAAGCTTATTTGAGCGAAGGAGCTCAAGGATACGTGTTACTGTCCTTTTTGGAAGTTAAGAGCGAGTTAGATTTACACCTTGAACCTGTCGTCAACGAGTTTTCGGAAGTTTTTCCTGAGGGCGTACCAGGGTTACCACTGGTTCGAGATATAGAGTTCGTGATCGATCTTGTGTCAGGATCTTGATCGATATCCATGGCACCGTATTGGATGTCGCCATTAGAGTTAGTTGAGCTGAAGAGTCAGTTAGTGGAGCTGTTGAAAAAACAGTTGGTCAGATCAAGTGCATCGCCTTGGGGAGCTTGAGTGCTGCTAGTTAAGAAGAAAGATGGAACTTCACGCTTATGTGTGGACTACCGTCAACTGAATAAGATCAGAATCAAGAACAAGTATCGTCTTTCGAGGATAGATGATTTGATGGATTAGTTTAGGGAAGTGACAATTTTCTCGAAGATAGATTTGCGTTCTGGTTATCACTAGATTCGTGTGAAAGCGGGAGATATTTCGAAGACAACGTTTAGAACACGGTACGGGCACTATGAGTATTTGGCGATGTGGTTCGGAGTGACGAATGCACCTGCTATATTCATGGATTACATCAATAGGATGTTTTGTCCTTACCTAGATAAGTTTGTCCTTCTCATAATCAGGAGGAACACGCTGAACATCTTAGTGTGGTTCTTCGGATTTTGAAAGAGAAACGGTTAAATGGTAAAATGATTTTGACCCATTTTTTTACTTTTACTTTAATTGTTTAAGCGGGATCTCATAAATATAACTAATAGGTTAATGCGAAAGCTACTTTACTTAAACAATTCTAGTTGGATAATATATCATGCTAGTCTGAGATACTTAAATAAACATTCATACAATTCATAATAAATTGAATAATAATCATTTCGTGTTCTTCATTCAATAGTTACCCAAGTCAAGTGTCACATTGTACTTGCTTTTCAAGAAAGCCCAAAATCATTGCACGAGCCATGAAAGATATTGAGACAAATAGTGTTCCATGAGCCACTAAAGCCAAAAGATGCTAGTTCCCTAGCATATACCAAATCTAACTAATCATCAAGGACACTAACATATATTGTCTTCAAGCTCCATCTACTCTGGCGGAATGATCGTTGCAGTTTTCGGGATCCTGCTCATCTTCCTCTATAGGTGTGTACAACGATAAAGGTAGCAGACGACAACACATATAGGGGAGAGAATCTCAACCATTCTCATTAGCCATAATTTATAGAAACAGGGACACACATACATCAACAACAAAAGCAGATAGATAAATGGTACATGGTATGTATCATCACACAGTCAATCTCAATCATGTCCATGCAACAAATGCAACATATGTAATGCACAGGGAGCCATTCTCATCATCTTGCTTCATGGAGACTTTCCATTCTCTAGAGAGTAATCGGATCAAAAGTACATGCTATCGGGTGCCCTCGATACACTCTC
The DNA here is from genome assembly GCA_039655645.1 of Ammopiptanthus mongolicus. Classification (NCBI taxonomy): domain Eukaryota; kingdom Viridiplantae; phylum Streptophyta; class Magnoliopsida; order Fabales; family Fabaceae; genus Ammopiptanthus; species Ammopiptanthus mongolicus. Next base: position 45,570,240 of record CM077348.1, on the reverse strand, counting down.
CATTGTCCACAATATTGGTTGGCCCTGTCGGGATAGTATCGTGTGTGCATAGCCACAGAACAAAAGGGGAAGCTCCCCCTATACCAGTGTACAACCATGTACAATTAGAGCTGTCAAAACGAACCCGGTCCGACGGGTCAGCTAGATAAAACGGACGGGCTGGGTCGGTAAAATGCTAGCCCAGATAAATTTAGCCCGGTTAGGCCCGGTCCGAAATTTCGTTGACCCATCATGTGCGAACCCGTTTTGGGCCGGGCTAGCCCATTGGCCTGCGAATGGAACTTAAAACTTTTAAAAAAAAATTATACGAATTTAATTTCAATCTGACTAAAATAGAGAGAAAAAACCTAAACTCTTCTTCCCTAAAGATGAACCCTAACCTAATACTCTTCTCCTTCTGAAACAGTGAACTCGCACAACCACTGGAAGTCTGGAACTCGCCGCCGTCGTTGCCATCGCATGCCGCCGTCATCACAAAGGTAATCACTTTATTTTCTTCTTCTTCTTCTTCGTTTCTTTCTTCTTCTACTTTCGCCGCGCGCCTCTGCTTTTTTCTTCTTCTGCCTCTGATTCGTTTCTTCTTCTTCTTCTTCTTCTTCTTCTTCTTCTTCTTCTTCTTCTTCTTCTTCTTCTTCTTCTTTTGCTTTGTCAATATCATATCTTCTGATTTAAGCAAAGTTGAGTTGAAATGCCCCTGTAAATTTCATCCACCCATTTTTTTTTCATAGAAAAAGATTAGATTTTTGTTCAATTTGTTTTAAATCCTTGATATTGAATTTTCTTATTTCTGCTTCTTAAATTAAGGCCAATGCATACAGTTTCATCTGTTTCTGCACCTCAGCCACTTGAAGCATTTGTTTTAAATCATTGATATTTACTCATTTTCTGATTTCTGATTTAAACTGTTTCTTAAATCAAGTGGTATTGAATTTTTGTTTCTCTTCCTCTTTCTGATTTCTTTCTTCAATCATTGATGCAGGTGCAGTGTTTGAATATGCGTAATTCTAGTACTAATTTTGAAGAGGATTACATAATTTCAAAGGAAAATGATCCACATGCACCTGTTTCTACTGCCAAAGAGGAAGATAATGTTGAACCACAGAAGAAAAAAGCTAAAACTTATACATTAGAATGTTGGAAGCACTTTGACAGACTTCCTCTGACTGAGGACGGAAAAGAAATGTGTAAATGCAAAGCTCGTGGGAAGACGTTCACTTGTTCAAGTACTGCAGGTTCATCTCACTTAAATTGTCATATTTTTAGGTGTAAAAAGATTCCTAAATTTGATAATGTGGGGACTATGATGCTTGACTATGTTGCTAAAATGAGGTCTAGAAAACTTGATGATAAGGTTGTTCGTGACATGATAGCTCAGATGATTGTATTGAATGATCTTCCATTTCAATGTGTTGAGTGGCAAGGATTTAGATCATTATGTCAATATCTTTTTTTTGGTGAGGCTTCTAATATTTCTAGAAATTCCATTACTGGGGATGTAATGAAGATTTACATGCATGCTGTTGGACTTCTTGCACTACTCATGGTAGACATAATAGTGGTAGGTTTGGTGATTTATCAAGGATGGCTAGTGATTTATTGACTATTCCAATTACCACGGTGGCATGAGTCCACTTTCAGCATTGGAGGTCGTATTTTGAGTAAGTATAGAAGCTCTTTACTTTCAAAAAATTTGGAAGCTCTCATTTGTACTCGCAATTGGTTACTTGGGTTCTCACAAAATGGTAATTTTTTAGGCTCTTATATAAAATTATTTTTTATAGAGACTTTTAGTTATTACCTAGTAGCTACTATTATGTGTTATTGTTTTGGTTAAATGTATATTTTAATGTGTAGGTGGATTGAGTTCTATTGATGGTGAGAATGAAAGGACAACCCAAGTTAATGACAATACGAATGCGAATGAAGGACAACCCAAGTTAATGTCATCAATTTGATTGAGGAAGAAGAAGAAGAATGAGAATGAAGATAATATGCTCCAATTCTTTTGAGATGGGATCCTATTCTTTTGCTTTTTTAAGAAGTGAATTGTGCTTATTTGCATAGGTTTATTTTTGTTTTGAAGTGGATTGTTTCGAAGTGAATTGTTTTGAAGTGGATTGTTTTGCATTGCTTATATGCTCCAACCCATGTTATATGATTGAATTTTTATGTGCATTGTTGCCGCATTAGTTGTGGGGCATGGTATTTTGTGTTGAGGAAGAATATTCAGAGATGAGTATTGGATCATCCTTACCAGTCATGGTTTAAATAGCATGTCTGGATATGGATGTGTCTGATGTGGCATTCACCCGACTTGAGGATGTCATATGATGTTGAGTCCCTAGCAGTTATGTTGAGAAAGACCATGCTGGACCTTCCTTAGGTGTCAGACACGATGCTGCTTGTTTTAGGTTGCAGAAATTTTTGTGTTGCAATCACCTACTTAGTGCCTTCTTTTCATTTATGAAATTGCATTGCATGCTGGTCTTAATATTGATATTAGAACAAAAAGAATTAATCAATTAATAATGGTAATTATTATCCTTTACTAGCTAGCTGAGGTTGAACGATGCTTTTTTATACTATCTTTGCTGGAACCGTTTTTTTTAAACAAGAATGATATGCAAAAACATCACTATAAGACTAACATCCCAACTAGGTTGGCACCTTAGCCTTTACCAATCATTTGCAGCATATCATTATTTTATTCAATAAATAAAAAATGTAACAAATTGTCATGGGGGGACAAAAACCGAAACCCATGAAAGAATCACAAGCATCTATAGTTTGGAAGCCCAAACCTATTTCTAAAAAAATCCTTCCTAATAAATCTTGGAATGGAATTCCACCAACCAAAACCAGGATGAGAAACACCATAAGAAGCTAAATGATCTGCACACTTATTTCCTTCCCTATATACATGTGAACAAATAAACCGCATTTGCTTAGTTAAAATCAAGCTATTCTGCCAACGATTCCTTAATCTCCAAGAAACAATTTCTGAGTTTTTGAAAGCTTGAATCACTAGTTTAGAATCGCACTCTAACCACAAGTTCCTCCAACCCTTCTTATATGCAATCTCAATTGCCAACATTGCTCCTGTTAATTCAGCTTGAAAAGCATTTCCAACACCAATATTAGCTGCAAAACAACCCATCACAGCAGCATTTGTATCTCGGAATATTCCTCCATAAGCAGCAGGCCCTAGACTTCCTCTAGCAGCACCATCTGAATTACACTTAATCATGCAGCAACTAGGAGGAATCCAAACTACTTCTTTGATCATGGGAGCTTTACTTGGGTGATCTACTATTTTAACAGCCTTCATAATCATAAACTCATCAATAGAAGCAAACATCTTTCCACCACTTGTATTACCAGCTAGAGAAACATTAGAAACAATCAAATTAATAGCAGAGTGAAAAGGAATTGAGATGTTGTTAAACCTAGACTTATTCCTACAGTACCAGATTACACACAACACATTAATGACCCCTGCAGCAACAATATCATGAACCTGGGAACTCCAACCTTTATCACAATTTTTGAGAACAGATTGTATACTAGAACAATCAATATTAAGCCTCAGAATTCCACCAAACCAATTCAAGAGACTGAGCAAAAGAACAAAGCAAGAACAAATGGTTGGTAGACTTAGCATCTTTCCCACAAAGATTACAAATGGAAATAACAGTACAACCTCTTTTCCATAACTGCTCATCTATAGGCATTCTATTTTGAAGAATCCTACAAAGAATAAAAGACTTAGGCATTATATCTTTGTTGGAACCTAAGGTAGTGGATCTCCTAGGAAATGCTATCTAAGCTAAGGACCTAAGATAGCGTTTCTTCTAGGAAACTCTATCTATTATTGGAACCTAAGATAGCATTTCCTTTGTGGTACCTACAAGCGCTTCCTATAAGAAGCGTTGTCTCCAGTCATTTATTTAAGTTTGCTGCTATACACATTCCCCCTGCAAGCATTCAGAGGATATTGATTGATCCAAAATTGTACTTGCATAGAAAAAAAAAGTCAATTCAGAGCAAAGAACAAGAACAACAACAAGAGGCTGGGTACTCCAACAGTCAAGACTAATAAAGAATGAAAACAAAAATGCCAAGAAAGAATGGAAACTGTACTTAATTTTTTACAAAATATACTGTTTACAAAATGCCGGTTTACTAAAATTTCAAAACCAATAAAGAATGAAAACAAAAATGAACATAGTATACTGACCTTATTATTCATTGACTTCATTTAGCTGAGACTCTGAGTAAGTATTGCATATGAAGTCATGGAGGTTGTAACACCCCGATTTTCATGCTTTCTAATATCGGTAAATTATATAAATGAATTTATATTTTTATCTGATGTTTAGAGAATGAAAATAAATAAACTAAGAACATAGTCACGCTCTACGCTATCGTAGGATGTTACAGTTAAATTTTGAGTCGAAAACTCAAACGGAGCCCGATCTGCGTTTTTTCACTAAAGTATGATTTTACTGCTCAAACGACCTAATTTTGACTCGTGAATGAGACAGTTAGTCTTGGAATCAGATTTCCTACCTTTTTCCTAAAATTGGTTTCGCGCACTAAAAATCGGAATAATAATAAACTATTCGGGCGAAATCTCAAACCCTGTGACGAATGGAGCTAGATATGGATTTACCGAGACCCGCTAATGGATAATCTTGAAGTCACATCAAGTCACATCACCCAGGAAAGCGTACCAGTGTCATGATGACTTTAGAAAATATCTGGATGCGAAAAGACCAAAATGCCCCTGACCTTTTTCACATTTACCATTTTACCCTTGTGTGAAATGACCTTTCTAGCCTTAAGTGACAATTTTGTGGACATCCTTGTCCCTCCCTCCTACAAATCCACATAATTTATTGGTTCAGATAATTGGAAACCTCCACAAGGAAGAAACACTTCACAAAATGACAGAGGGCATGGTAAATCTCAAAGAAGATGATCTCCATGTAACCCAACCAAAAGGCCCTACTAGCAAAAGTTTATATGCTAAAGTACGTTTATATCAATTTGGTAGCCAGGGCCGGGCAAAGATGTACATTATGTTCATCCAGTGATTTGCAACCCATTCGGCCATCCCTCTCATCATAAACCTCATCCACTTCATTTCTTCTTTATTTCTTGACTTCTTTTCTCCTTACTTTCTCCTTGTTTCTCAAGCAATTTCTTCAAGAAATATGTGAAAGGAAGTTGACAACCTTGCTCATATTCATCATCTAGGAGGCTTGGACTTATTTTTTAGTTTCTTAATCTTCATATTCCTCCATTGAAACCATGTTGTTCAAGCTTGATCAAGTTTATGATCCAAACTTCAAAAATCTCTAGAAAATTGTAGAAAAATCCTTTTAATGTCAAACCAATTTCTATGACCTAGTTTCATCCCCTTCTCTCCAAATCCAAGAGCTTATAACCAAAAGAGCTCCCTAACACATATGGGTATGGAGAGGCCGAACCTATGATTTGTGGGGGAAAGATGAGTTTGCTTCAATTTTTGTGAAATGATTCTTGATTTCACCTCTTTCATTCTATGATCATGGAATCCAAGTGATTAGAAAATCAAATCAAATTCTTGCCTATTTTATCCATGATGGCCAAACCCTACCTTGACTGGTTGGATGGGTCTTGGTTCAAATTTTTGACAAGTAATCATAGATTATGTCTTAATCATGCTTAAGGATCATTGATCCAAGAGTTGGTAGAACTTCAACACCTCTAGCCTATTTAAATAAATAGAGGCCGAACCCTAGTCATATGTACTAGAGGAATTTTGATTGAACTGTATTAATTTCTGGTTATGATCTGTTGTGAAGGATTTGACGGTGTTCGAACGTTCGAAAGCGCGTACGATTGACAGTTGCAGAGATGCAGTCGGAGTTGCACAAGAACACTATTCAGGTGGGGAAAGAACCAAGATATCGTCTGGGAGGCAAGATTTAAAATAATTTATATTAATATGGGTAGGGCGACCTAAAACCTACTAGTGGTTGAGTGGCCGATAGGTTGATTATATGCAATGTCGAGGTTGTATGCTGTGTGTTAGTATGCTTAGTATGAGATATGTGATATTTATGTTGTGCCTAGTAATATGCTTAGGACTACTTAAATATTTACCTATGAATTGATTAGTTGATATGATTGCATGAACATTTAATATAATGAATAGGATTATTGAACTTGATTGTGGTTGTTGATGATATGATGTTGTGATTACTGTTGCATGAGTAGAGACAGGAAGTAATTTCTGATAAGTTGGGAGATGAACATGTGGTGAGAATTTTGAGGATATTTATGTTGTAGTGCTCAACCTAGAGATCCAGTTGATATGTTGATATTGAGATATAAAGTTGATACCCGGTTATACCGTGAAAAGTTGGTCGTAGTCGTGTATGAGTTGTGGTTGTGACACTAAGTCATTGATCCCAAGATGAGTCGGTCAGGTTGATGTTGCATTGCTGTTGTTCATCATTGTGTTGGCGTACGGGCGATCGGTCTTGCCTGCGGGGAGATGATCGTACCCATTAGTTGTGAACGAACGAATATCCCGACCTAGCCTACGGGCAGGGGGATGTGTTGTTACCGTAAGTTGCGTTGTTGACGGGCGAATATTCCGACCTGGCCTACGGGCGGGGGAATATGTCGTACCCATGAGACGAGTTGAGCCTACGGGCTATTGACCGAATCTTGCATTACGGGGGGTGGAAAAGCGTTGAACGAGACATCTTGATCTGTTGGGGATGTCACATCGTGATCGCGTCCATATAGTTGTTAGATGCATGAGTGTGAGAGACAGTAGCTAAGAGAGCAGGACTTGGGAGATGATAGCTTGACATTGTTGTGATATTGTATATTGCTATCTATGTATCTTATTTTATAGCTGTTTCCCTATTTATGATGTATTGCTGTTTCTTATCCCCGTATTTCTCTATGTCATATTTTATTTATTCTCGATCGCACGAGAAGATCTGTTGAGGAGTTGCTAGAGGAGATTGATGACATACCTGTTCAACCTGATGCTGGGGGGAGAGCCTAGGATCCCAGTGCTGGGAGACTTTGAACTGCCCTATGCAGAGGACGATCGTCTCTGAGATACTAACTACTCTCAGCGAAGAGTAGTGTATACGGGGCCGACTATTGTATACGTTAGAGTCGTGGTTGGGTAGACAGTCTTAGTTTTGTTATGGCCAGTACATGGGTTTGAGTGAAATGTATTTTTGGGGCCAGAAGAGGAAGTCTGATGTATTTTATCTTATTGCCATGCTTTCAGTTTATATATGTTGCTTACTCTGAAGATTTTTAGTTGGTATCAGTTATTGTAGGCTCTACTGATAGAGCCAATACTTTTATTCGTATGTTATATATATAGTCGTGGTATCAGTATTAGTTGTTTTAATATTTTCGCATTTTTATTTAATCACGCTACGTTGCAACGTTAAGAAGTTAAGTTCGGGTTACTAATGGAACCTCCAAGGAGGAGCTGTCTCATTTTATGATATCAGAGCAGTTTGATTCTTAATCAAGGACTGCTTGGGTTAAGTTGTGATTTTTGGTCGTGTCTAATTGAACCCGCATTGGGTATTAACTATGCTTAAAAGTTGGGTAGAGTGTCCGATACACTAGTTATCTTAAGAGGTAACTGTTTCGAGCATTTGTAAGGCATATTATTATAATATGGTCTTGTATGTCTTACGAATGTGAGCTGATAATTTCTTCCACAGGAAATTGAATGGCTCACGGACGAGTTAGAGGACATGGCGGAAGAGTCATAGAGAGTGCCGTTGAATTGGAAATGGTAATGAATGAAGTTCCCACATTGGTGATGGGATAGAGTCAACTGAAACCCTAAGGACAGTTAGGGAGTTGGCAACGGCAATGCTGCATCAGACGCAGCAAAACGCTCAACTGTTGCAGGTGACCATGCAACAGCAATAGAGACAGAATCAGTGGGGTGGAGTAGAGGTAGAAGGTGCTGGACTAAATACTTTTCTGAAAGGAAAGCCACCGCAATTTAATGGTGACTTCAATCCGGAGGGATCTGAACTCTAGATACAAGAGCTTGAGAAAATCTTCGCGGCAATGCACTATCGTGAAGATAGGAAGGTGACCTATGCATCCTTCATGCTGATGGGAGGTGCAGAACTATGGTGTAAAGGCAAGCAGAGGATGCTTGAAGCAGAAGGAAGAATTATCGATTGGGGACTGTTTCGGGAATACTTTCTGGAGAAGTATTTCCCTAGAATGATGAGAAGGGAAAAAGAGAAAGAGTTCATGAGTCTAAAACAAGGGACCATGTCTGTTGGTGAGTGCGCTGCAAGGTTTGAGGCGTTACTCAAATTTTTTGAATTCTATCAGAGGTTTCCAGATGAGGAATGGGTGTGCAGGTGATTTAAAGATTGCCTGAAGTACGACCAACTGAGGCTGATTGCACCACTGAATATCACCCGACTGCCTGAGATGTTAGAGAGGTGTTCAATCATCTGGAGGACCTACTAGTAGATTTGACCAGAGAGATCGAAGAGGAAAAGGAAGATTTCAGACGGGACGGAAGCCTTATGACCGTCAGGTAACAAGACCAGCTGAACAACAGCAACAAAGTGGATGCTTCAAATGTGGAGGATCGCATCTGATTAGAGATTGTCCTATAAGGGAGACTCGCCAGTACTTTCGGTGTGGCCAGATGGGTCACATAGCTCCAGAATGTTCACAAGGAGCAAGACGCAACACAGGCGGGCGTGGCCCAGTGACCGGAGCCCAAGGAGCAGGACAGCAGGCGGTAAGATCGCAAGCCACCGGAAGGGTGTTTACCATAAGAGGAACTGAATCCTCTCAATCCCCTGATCTTATACAAGGTATGTGCCTAGTGTCAGGTAAACTCTTATCAGTATTGTTTGACTCTGGAGCTATGCATTCGTTCATATCCCAAGAGTGTGTGGATCATTTGAAATTGCCTGTTTCTTTACTTCCTCACGACTTAATTGTTTCTACTCCTACCAGTAATTCTTTGACAACCATGATTATCTGTTTAAAATGTCCTATTGTTGTTGAAAATAGAACTTTTCTTGTTGACCTTGTTTGTTTGCCTATGCAACAACTTGATATAATTTTAGGCATGGATTGGCTTTCGACTAACCATGTAGTGTTAGACTGTTCTATAAAGACCTGGTCATTCCCCTAGCAATCTAGATTGATGCCTGCCAATAATAGAAATATTATGTTAGGTAGTGAACCTCGGAAACACGTGTTGTTATTCTTTATGGAAGCTAAGGAACCTCCTCAGTTGGATTCGTTGCTTGTAGTGCGAGAGTTTCCTGAAGTTTTCCCTGATGATGTTCCGGGTTTACCACCCGAAAGAGAGATAGAGTTCGCTATAGATCTCGTACCAGGAACTAGATCGATTTCGATAGCACCTTATCGAATGGCTCCAACAGAGTTAGCATAGCTGAAGAATCAGTTGGATGACATGTTGGGTAAGGAGTTTATAAGATCGAGTGCTTCACCTTAGGGAGCGCCGGTGCTGGTCGTCAAGAAAAAGGACTGAAGTTCAAGGTTGTGCGTGGATTATCGACAGCTGAACAAGGTGATGATCAAGAATAAGTATCGATTACCTAGGATTGACGACTTGATGGACCGGTTGAAAGGAGCGGTAGTGTTTTCGAAGATTGACTTAAGATCTAGTTATCATCAGATTCGAGTCAAGAAGGAGGATATACCGAAGACGACGTTTAGGAGTCGGTATGGACACTACGAGTATCTAGTTAGGCCCTTTGGTGTGACTGATGCTCCAACAGTGTTTATGGATTACATGAACCGGATTTTCCAACCGTTCTTGGATAAGTTTGTAGTAGTCTTTATCGACGACATTCTTATCTATTCCCTTAATCGGGAAGAACATCAGGAGCATCTTAGGGTTGTGTTTCAAGTGTTAAAGGACCGACAACTTTATGCAAAGTTGTCCAAGTGTGAGTTTTGGTTGGAAGAAGTGCAATTCTTAGTTCATGTGATTAATCGAGATGGGGTAGCAGTGAATCTAGCAACGGTTGAAGCTGTTGTACAATGGGAAAGTCCTAAGTCGGTAAGTGAGATACGGAGTTTTCTAGGCTTGGCTGGATATTACCGAAGGTTCGGCGAAGGATTCTCGTAGATTGCATTACCCATTACGCAGCTAACGAGGAAGGGAATATCCTTTGTATGGACGGATGAGTGTGAAATTTTTTTTCAAGAGCTGAAAAGAAGCTTGACTACATCACCAGTATTGACGTTACCAGATTCTTTTAAGACAGTTTGACGTATACTGTGATGCATCATACCAAGGATTGGGCTGTGTCCTAATGCAAGACCGGAGGGTCATAGCGTATGCTTCGCGACAGGTGAGAGTTCATGAGAGGAAGTGTTTGCTTTAAAGATATGGCGACATTATTTATATGGAGCTAAGTTTATAGTATACAGTGACTATAAGAGCTTAAGGTATCTTTTTGATCAGAAGGAGTTAAACATGAGACAAAGGAGGTCGATGGAATTCATAAAGGATTATGAATTTGATCTACAATACCCACTAGTGCAAAATATGGATTCTACAACAGGTTTCTAGATCGGTTGAAAAGAAACCGATTTAAAAAAAGAGGCGGTGGCAATTTTGAAAATAAGTTCAAAATTATTTACATCGGTTCAGAAAGAACCCGATGTATAAAACATTTAACATCGGTTACAGAGTTCAACCGATGAAAACAATTTAAATAAAAAACTATTTATTTATTCCCGCCACGTATTTACATCGGTTATTACACAACCGATCTCATTATTAAACTTTCAAAATCGTTTCTATTAACCAACCGATTTCAAATCTTCATTAAACCCATTTCACGTTCCAGCGTTCTTTCATATCTTTCCCTCCCCATTGTTTGCCCTCTCTCTTGTTTGCTCCTTCTCCTTCATCCTTCACCACCGTAACCTAGCACCATCCTTCATCCTTCTCCTTCTCCTCACAAATCGTTGCTGCTCCTTCATCGCTGATACACTGCCCAGTCGCGCACGGCTTCACCCTCTCCTCGGTGGAGAAACTTTGCCCATTCGCGTAGGTTCTCTTTCTTTCTCTCTATATTTTTGTTGTTGTCTGCTACCTATTACTTTGGTTTTGCAATGTAACTTGATTAGTTTTACAGTATGGCATGTAACTTGATTAGTTTTACAGTATGGCATGTAACTTGGTAGGAAATCCATACGTGAAAAAACACTTTTCCTTCTGATTAGATTTTCTTATGAAATTAAAGGGAGAAAGGAAGACAAAAAGTATTAATGTATTAGAATTTACTATTTAGTTTGAAAATGTGGTCGATTCAACTTGATCATGCAAGGAAACATAAAACTATAAACTACAAAAATGTTTGACTAATTTAAAGAAAGGTGATGCGCTAATTTAGAGCTGGCAGTGATACTTAGGCAAGCATAGAGGAGACCATGGTCCAATCGAGCCCATTATAAGCTATTAAGCCAATTCTGGATGATAAAAGCAATTGTGCATATCCACTGACGCAATTTTTCACAGCAGGGACCTTTCATGCTTCTTGCATTTAAGCAAAAAAAACCTCCGCATCCTCTAAGTTGTCCTCTAGACATAGCACCTTGTTTTCACCATTTCCTTTTGTCTCTTGAGCACCAGGACAACAAACATTCTCAATTCTAACCACGAATGCATTAGATTGCTAACTAGGACTTGATAATAAGATCAAACTTCATTCCTTTCTGCAAACTCAGGACAGGATATTAGTTTAACATGAATGGTTTTTAAATGTTAGGTTAAAAAACCTCTCATAGTTCTCTCAAACCCTCTCTTTGCTTTGTGTTTCTGATTTAGGGTGAAGGCAAGCCTCAACCCATCTCGAGCTCCCTCTCACTCATCACTCTCTATCTCCTCACTCTGAGCACAAGTAAGATATTTTATTCTAATGTTTTGTTTGCTACTTTAACTTAGGGATTGAACTGTTGGATTATCTTTTAGTGTTAATAAATTAGAAAAACCTTAGTTTCCCGTTTGAGATTCAAAATTAATAAGCATATGTGTACTTTATTAAGGTACTACTCATTGTATTGAATCTTGAATTGTCCAAGTTGAACAGTTTGGGGAAAAACTTATTCTTCATTTGGTTAATACTTATTCCTTAATTCTCATATCTTATACTTGAAGAAATTTCGGTCTGCTGCATTTCCTTTTGTTCTCCGGGTGCACACTTTGTTGCGGTGGATGTCACCGCGTTCAAGTCGTGTACGTCGAAGACCGATGGGAAATGCTGCCGAAATTTCGTTAAGTATGGGCATGAAAGTTAAGGATTAACTGTTAACTGAGTGTTGAAGAAGTTTCTTCTCAAATGGGATAGGGCCATACCCTATGATAAAAAGGAGTTGAAGATCTTAGACTAAGTGAAGTTGTTGTTGTTGTAGTTATGGATCGTAATTGGATCGATGCCAGACGCACAAGTCATGAGTATGAGAATGGAGTGGAAGAGTTTTTAGAATTTGCTAAAAGAAATGTTCCCGATAGTAATGGAAGGTTTTATTGTCCTTGTGTTAATTGTTTGAATGAGAGACGATTGGAAGCTGAGAAAATACGAGAGCATCTTATTTGTGAAGGGATATGTAAGAGTTATACAAGATGGATATGGCATGGTGAATTGTTAGACAAACCTAGTGTGTCCCAAAGAGAGGAGGTTGATGACGTAGATATGGACGATCGACTAGAGGACATGATCCGCGATATTGGACAAGAGTCATTTCAACGAACAAATGTGTATGATACTTTGTGCAGTGATGCAGATAAGCCTTTGTATCCTGGGTGCTCTAATTTCACACGGTTGTCAGCGGTGTTAAGATTGGTAGTTGTGAAGGCGAGAAATGGGTGGAGTGATAAAAGCTTCACCGAATTGCTTGAGTTGTTGAAAAACATGCTTCCAGAAGGTAACACATTGCCGAACCGTAACTATGAGGCTAAGAAGATATTGTGTTCGATGGGTATGGAGTATAAGAAAATACATGCATGTCCTAATGATTGCATATTGTACAGGAATGACTTTGAAAAGATGCACGAGTGTCCAAGGTGTGGGGTATCACGCTACAAAGTGAACGATGGTGATTCAAATTGCGGTGTGATCACAAAGGGTCCTCCTGCGAAGGTGTTATGTCTTCCAATAATTCCAAGGTTCAAGCGATTGTTCGCTAATGTAAATGGTGCAAAAAACATTAGGTGGCATGCAGATAAGAGAAAATGTGATGGACAGCTTCGCCATCCGGCTGATTCTTTGCAATGGAGGAGAATTGATAGTTTATTTTCGGATTTCGCCGATGAGAAAAGAAACCTTAGGCTTGGACTTGCTACTGATGGAATGACTCCGTATGGCACCTTAAGTAGTATTCATAGTTCATGGCCTGTTCTCCTGGTAATTTATAACCTACCTCCTTGGTTGTGCATGAAGCGCAAATACATTATGTTATCTATAATGATTTCGGGCCCAAAACAACGAGGAAATGACTTAGATGTTTGTCTAAGTCCCTTGATTGAAGACTTGAGAAAGCTGTGGGTGGAAGGCGTTGATCTGTTTGACGGGTATTGCAATGAGACTTTCAAGATGCGTGCCATGTTATTTTGCACCATCAATGACTTTCCAGCATACGGGAACTTGTCCGGATATAGTGTTAAGGGGCATAAAGCATGCCCTGTATGTGAAGAAGGCACATGCTACCATCAACTACAACATGGACGGAAGACAGTTTACCTTGGGCATCGAAGATTTCTCACACCTGATCACCCGTATCGTAGATTGAGAAAAGCTTTTAATGGATGCCAGGAGAATGAAATTGCTTCGACGGCCTTAACCGGAGATCAAGTTTATCAACGGGTTAAGGACATGGATATTATCTTTGGAAAGACCCATAAGAAGGCTACTGAGAAAAACATATGGAAGAAGAGGTAGATCTTCTTTGATCTTCCATACTGGTGCAAACTTGATGTAAGACATTGTATTGATGTGATGCATGTGGAGAAAAATGTGTGTGATAGTGTAGTCGGGACGCTTCTTAACATTCAAGGCAAGACAAAGGATAGTGTCAATGCTCGTTTAGATCAAGTTGCGATGGGCATACGAGAGCAGTTAGCTCCACAATCAGTAGGGGTTAAGCGGATTTATTTGTCCCCAGCATGTCATACTTTATCGAAAAAAGAGAAAAAAAGTTTTTGTGAGTGTCTGTGGGGCGTCAAAGTGCCACAGGGTTACTCTTCAAATGTTAAGAGGCTTGTCTCAATGAAAGATCTCAAATTAGTTGGTTTAAAGTCTCATGATTGCCATGTCTTGATGCAACAACTACTACTAGTGGCTATTCGTGACATCTTGCCTAAAAAAGTGAGACATGCCATAACAAGGTTGTGCTTATTCTTCAATGCTATATGTAGCAAAGTCATTGACCTTAAAAAACTGGATGAGTTGGAAACTGAGGCTGCTATTATCTTGTGTCAATTGGAGATGTATTTTCCTCCTTCATTTTTTGACATCATGGTTCATTTAATTGTTCATCTAGTGAGGGAGATTAAATTGTGTGGCCCCGTTCATTTAAGGTGGATGTACCCAGTTGAGCGATACATGAAGATACTAAAAGGGTATGTGAAGAATCCACACCGTCCTGAAGCATCTATTGTTGAAAGGTATGTTGCAGAAGAAGCTATTGAGTTTTGTACAGACTACATGTCAGAAGCGGAACCTGTAGGGCTTCCTAAGTCTCATCATGAGGGAAGATTTGATGGTAAGGGTACACGAGGTATTACTGTTAAGAGCATGGGTCGAGAGGAAGTGCTTCAAGCACATTTGTATATATTGAATAACACCGATGAGGTTAATCCTTACTTATGTGATCACAAAACCATTGTCAAGCAAAATTACCCTCGAATGAACGAAAAATGGTTGTTGAACAAGCATAATAAGACTTTCTTAAACTGGTTTAAAGATCAAATTGCGGAGGATAATACTGCTTCTGATACATTAAAATGGTTAGCACACGGGCCTAACTTTGATGTCATATGTTGGAGTGGATACGATATCCATAAGTTTTCCTTCTATACAAAGTCCCAGGATGACAAGAGTACCGTGCAAAATAGTGGGGTTATGGTTGTACGAACCGATGAGTTAGGATTTAAATTGGTAGACCTTGGCAAGGTAGGTCATACAGAAGAGCCTTTCATCATGGCTTTCCAAGCAAGACAAGTGTTTTGTATCCATGATTCTTCTAACAAAAGGTGGTCGATGGTTCTCCAAGGAAAAAACATGCATAATGGTAGTGAGGAAAATCAAGATTCAACTCTCGATATTTCCGATACTCCTTCTTTCTCAACACGGATGCCTACTTTCAACGAGGAAAATGAAGCAGACGATGTACATGCCATTCGTGATGATCATCATGAAGGGATATGGGAGAACATTACTACTTGACCATGGTGTAAGTTATGTTTAAAGTTATATTTATTAGTTAAGTTATGTTTATCTTGATAATTATAAGTTAAGTTTTTTTGTTATTTAATTTGATATTTATATGTTAAGTTATAGTGTAAGTTATGTTTAAAGTGATATTTGTTATTTATCCATCTTTACTGACATAGTTTATTATTTTTTGTATAAACAGGCATACATGGCAGATCCCTCGGACATCCCTCCTACACGTAGCGGGTCGGATACCCCATTGACAAGTAAAAAAGGTAGACGCGCCACACGATTAAAAAAATTGGCCGTCAACCGTAGTGGTAATCAAAGGATGAGGGTTGAGTTTGATGGAGATTGCTTACCTATAGGGCCAATGGAAGATCAGTTTAAGAGCTTTGTGGCCGTCCTTGCCAAAAGCAAGGCTAGTATACTTATTGAGGATTGGGACCATGTACCGACGAACGTGAAGGATCAGATATGGGATAGTATCATGGTATTTTACTTTTACCCTCTTTGGTTGTATCTATTTTATTTCACCATATTATTTTCATATACACTAATTTCTCCATTTTTTTTTGTAAATATAGCTCACCTTTGAAGTGTCGGATACCGAGCGTATGAAGAAAAAATGGATTTCGTATGCGAGTGAGCGTTGGAGAGCATTTAAAACACAACTAAGCAGGAAATATATACATGGGCGTGCAGACAAATCTCCACTTGAGATGTACCCGTTCCTTGATCAAGAGACATGGGATAGATTTGTTCAGATCCGATTGGACCTCGCCTTTCAGGTTAACTTGAGTTATATTGTTTGATTTGACCAACCAAATTGATTTTATTAATATACTGAATTCAGTTGATGTTATTTATAATAGGAGAAAAGGAAAAAGGCGCACGAGATCCAGAGTAAGAATCTCTACCCCCATCGTTTGTCTCGTGGGGGATATAAAAAGCTGAGGAGGAAGATGATTGAAGAGAAGAAGAAACAACTTTTGGAACAAGCATCCCAAGCTGATCCTACGGCTGATCCACCTCCAGAAGTTGTTGATCCACCTCCACCCCCACGCCACCATACATGGAAGAGAGCCCGACAAGGACCATCGGAACAATATACATCCGAGGAGGCACGTCTTGTTGCTGAAAAGATTGTAAGTATATATTCAATTCTAATTGTAATTGTAACATGCTTATCCATCATCTTACACAAATTAATGTGACAATTGTATGTTGTAGGATTCCTTGGACGAATAAAGCACACAAGGAACCTTTGTGTCTACTGAACGCAAAGATGTCTTGGCTGTTGCGATTGGGAAAGAGGACCAGCCAGGCCGTGTCCTTGGTGTTGGATGGGGTGTTGGCATTACCCAATACCATGGACCATCTTCACATCATCGGAAGAGGGATGATATTGAGTCCATCAAGGTGCAGCTTCGAGAAGAAATAAAACGAGATCTTCTCTCAGAGTTGGCATCTATGGGTTTTTCCCAGCAAAACACAAGTGCCCAACCGTCTGTACCTGTGAGCACTATGGGTTCATGTGATCATTCACATCAGCCTGATAAGGAGGAAGATCAATGTGAGTTGTATGTTGATGATCATCATGATCGCCGGTTAGTGGCATTTGGGAGGGTACACAACTTGGGAAATACCTTACACCACCAGACATTAGAGGATGATCATGTGAGGGTGGTGGTTGAAGATGTTCTAGATGTTGATGCTCTAGTCCCTGTGCCCACTGAGGAGGTTATTACAGTTGGCCAGGCCCCCGGTAATTTCATCCCTTGGCCGAGAAGACTTGTGAGGTTTTTTGTTTCAGCCAAGGTATTCATGTAATTGTTCACTTACTTACGTTTTTCTATATTTACAATTGAAATAACTTAATTGTGTTTACTTGTGTTTACTAATGCTTTACCTCTGTTGTTTAGGATGATGGAAAAGATCATCGACCCAAAAGGCCTAGGTCAGATCCGAGAAAACTTGTGGCATCTGGTTCATCGAAGATAGTCATATAATTATTCAATAAGTTAAGTTTTTTTTTTATTTACAATTGAAATAACCTAACCGTGTTTACTAATGTTCTATATTTGCTGTTTAGGGTATTGACAAGGATGTTGAACTTGATGCTCTGGAACGTCTCGCATTAGCTGCCGTGAAACTTGAGAAGGAGTCCGCTTTTATAAATTTGGAACACGATGGCAAGCCCGACACTTTCTATATCCCCCAGAGGGACATTATGGAGATATGCATTGATAGTGAAATGCTTTGCATGACAGTTGTCTCATTATGGTGCACGTAAGTTATGTTATTTCAACTAATTAATTTGTAAGTTAACTAATTAAGTTTTTAACTATTATAATTAATATTTATTTCAATATCTTAGGTATCTGCATCGCCTGTGTATTGATAGAGGTCACCTCCATCTTTATGGATTCCTTGACCCTCAACTAATTCAGGGTGAGACACTTAGGTCAGATGAGATTACTGCGTACATGCGACGTGTGCTTGATGAAGGCAAAAAACAGTTCTACCTAGCACCTTACCTCCATCTGTAAGTACAAGTTTTACTAGTGATTTATAATTATCTGTGACCTGTCTCTAACTGTTTCCAAATGCAGTAAACATTGGCAATTATTGATCATCTGTCGTGGTATGAGTGTTGTGGTCTTCTTTTGTTCGTCAGGAAGGAAGCCGACGAAAGAAATCAAGCTTATTGTTGAAACGTAAGCTTTTAATTAATTTAGTTTGTACTACATTTGCTTTATTAATTACTCTGAAATATATAACATACTTTAAATTCATATTTTCTTAATTATGATAGAGCTATGAACGCAAGTCGTGTTTTGGATATTGGTAGGCCCAGGCCTATTAGGTGGATTTACCCTAATGTAAGTAGTTTATTAATTAGTACCCGAGATTCAATTGCAGTGTAAAATAGTTACTATTATGTTTTTACTCATTATATATTCAAATTGTGTATTCATTTGTAGTGTCATAGGCAACGTGGCGGCTGGGAGTGCGGATATTATGTCATGAAGTGGATGTTCAACATTGTCTCCGCGAGTTACAGATCGATGGAAGGAGGTAATTAACTAATAACATTTGTAAATAGTTATAGATTAATTATGTATAGTTATAGTTGATTAGTTATAATGTGCAGATTTTCGACAATCAGGAAGCATTCTCTGAAGAGGACATTAAGGACATCAAGGATCGTTGGGCAAACGTCTTTCTTGAGATGACTTCTGAACATTAATTTATGGATGACATTTTATTTCTTTAATTAGTTTAATTTGTTATATATCTTTGTTGTTTCTTTGTTATGTATTTAATTAATTAGTTTGAATTTATTACATTATATAATTAGTTGAGTTTGTTGAATCAAAAGCTGACTTTTGCATAATCAATAAAGTATAGTTTGGCTTACTTAGTATATCATGATTTAGATTATGTTATTGTTGGGATTCTATTTTGGCTGGGATTGTTCTGGTTGTACATATATGAAATAGGGTTAAGGATTGCCACTGGTTTAAAACAGAGTATTTAAAAAAAAAAAAATTGGACTATCAACATCGGTTACAATAGAGAACCGATGTTGAACCATCAATTTCAATCGGTTCTGAGTTACAACCGATGTGAAAAGTAACTTTCAAAATCGGTTACAAGACCAAACCGATGTTGAATTATAACTTTCAACATCGGTTCTATATTATAACCGATATGAAAAGTTCTTTTTCAATAATTATTAATCTGTTGAATGAGCACTTTCAAAATCGGTTTGGTTTATAACCGATGTTGAAAGTTAACTTTCAACATCGGTTAAAAACCGATGTTAAAAGGTCTTACATTCGACATCATCTATTTCTACATCGGTTCCATAATCGATTTAGAATGATATTTTTAACCGATTTTAAACATGTTTATTGCACTAGTGACCATCCAGGAAAAGTGAATGTAGTAGCGGATGTGTTAAGTAGAAAATCCTTGCACATATCTACTATGATGATAAAAGAGTTGGAATTGATTGAACAATTCAGAGATCTGAATCTAGGTATGGGATTATCTAGAGATAGGATACACCTCGGAATGGTCATAGTGTCAAGCGACCTTTTGAAGATGATTAAGGAGAATTAAGAAGTTGATTAGTATCTTCAGAAGGTGAAGGAACAAGTAACGGAAGACAAAACATCTGAGTTTAGGATGAATTAAGATGGAGTCTTGAGATATGGTGATAGGATTTGTGTGCCGATGGATATAGAATTAAGAAGGATGATCTTGGAAGGAGCGCATAAGAGTAAGCTGAGTTTTCATCCAGCTGGAGCAACCAAGATATATCAAGATTTGAAGATGTTTCAGTGGCCTGGAATGAAGAAGGAAGTAGAAGAATATGTTTTGGCTTGTTTGGTTTGTCAGAAAGCAAAAGTAGAACACCAAAAGCCAGCAGGACTATTACAATCTTTGGATATCCCAGAGTGGAAATGGGATGATATATCCATGGACTTTGTGGTTGGTTTGCCGAGAACTAGCAAGAGGCATGATGCAATTTGGGTAATCGTTGATAGGTTGACCAAGTGTGCTCACTTCTTGCTCTGGTGAAAGTTATACGTTGGAGAAGTTAACCCAAATCTACATCAAGGAAGTAGTAAGGCTGCATGGAGTGCCTCTAGCATTGTTTCCGAAAGAGATCCTAGATTTACATCTAGATTTTGGAAGTAGTTACATAAGGCTTTGGGAAGTAAGTTGAGGTTGAGTTCTGCTTATCATCCTCAGACAGATGGTCAGTCGGAATGAGCAATTCATTCATTGGAAGATCTTTTAAGAGCGTGTGTTTTGGAACACACAGGAAGTTGGGATGAGTTCTTACCGTTGATTAAGTTCACCTATAACAACAGTTTTCATTCAAGTATAGGTATGGCACCTTACGAAGCATTGTACGGCAGAAAGTGTAGAACACCATTGTGTTGGTATGAGACAAGAGAAAGTCAAGTGTTAGGACCAGAGGTAGTACAATAGATGACGGAACAAATCAAGAGGATAAGGGAAAAGATGAAAGTCGCACAGGACAGACAAAAGAGTTACAGTGATAAAAGGAGAAGACCTTTAGAATTCTAGGAAGGAGACCATGTATTTTTTAGAGTCACTCCGAGAACAAGGATTGGCAGAGCAATCAAATCTAGAAAGCTTACCCTTAGATTCATTGGACCATTTCAAATTCTTTGCCGAATTGGTCCTTTAGCCTATCATGTCACTTTACCACCAAACCTATCCAATCTTCATGATGTCTTTCATGTTTCTCAGTTGAGAAAATACAACCGTGATCCATCACACATCTTAGAACCAGAGTCAATACAATTGAGAGAGAACCATGAGTATGAAGCTTGACCTGTAAGGGTCGCAGATAGAAGGATTAAGGAACTCCGAGGTAAAAACATTTCGTTGGTTAAGATCATATGGGATGAAGTTACCAAGGATGCTACATTGGAACGCGAAAAAGACATGCAGCAGCAATATCCGAGTTTATTTTAAAAGGTACGTCGAATTTCGAGGATGAAATTCTTTTTAAAGGGGGTAGTAATGAAACACCCCAATTTTCATGCTTTCTAATATCAGTAAATTATATAAATGAGTTTATATTTTCATCTGATGTTTAGAGAATGAAATTAAATAAACTAAGACCATAGTCATGCTCTACGCTATTGTAGGAAGTTACGATTAAATTTTAGGTCGAAAACTCAGACGGAGCCCGGCCTGCATTTTTTCACTAGCAGTATGATTTTACTGCTCAAACGACCTAATTTTGACTCGTGAACGAGACTGTTAGTCTTACAATCAGATTTCCTACCTTTTCGCTAAAATTGGTTTCACGCACTAAAAATCGGAATAATAATAAACTATTCGAGCGAAATCTCAAACCGGGTGACGAACGGAGCTAGATATGGATTTACCGAGACCCGCTAACGGATAATCTTGAAGTCACATCAAGTCACATCACCCAGAAAAGTGTGCCAGTGTCATGATGACTATAGAAAATATCTGCACGCGAAAAGACCAAAATGCCCTGACCTTTTTCACATTTACCATTTTATCCTTGTGTGAAATGACCTTTCTACCCTTAAGTGACAATTTTTTGGACATCCTTGTCCCTCACTCCTAACCCATTCAGCTATCTCTCTCATCATAAACCCCATCCACTTCATTTCTTCACTTCTTTTCTCCTTACTTTCTCGTTTCTCAAGCAATTTCTTCAAGAAATTTGTGAAAGAAAGTTGACAACCTTGCTCATACTCATCATCTAGGAGGTATGGACTTCTTCTTTGGTCTCTTAATCTTCATATTCCTCCATGGAAACCATGTTGTTCAAGCTTGATCGAGTTTATGATCCAAACTTCAAAAATCTCTAGAAAATTGTAAAAAAATCCTTTTAATGTCAAACCAATTTCTATGATCTAGTTTCATCCTCTTATCACCTAATCCAAGAGCTTGTAACCAAAAGAGCTCTCTAACCCATATGGGTATGGAGAGGCAGAACCTATGATTTTTGGGGGAAAGATGAGTTTGCTTCAATTTTTGTGAAATGATTCTTGATTTCACCTCTTTCATTCTATGATCATGGAATCCAAGTGATTAGAAAATCAAATCAAATTCTTGCCTATTTTATCCATGATGACCGAACCCTACCTTGATTGGTTGGATGGGTTTTGGTTCAAATTTTTGACAAGTAATCATAGATTATCTCTTAATCATGCTTAAGGATCATTGATCCAAGTGTTGGTAGAATTTCAACACCTCTAGCATACTTAAATAAATAGAGGCCGAACCCTAGTCATATGGACTAGAGGAATTTTGATTGAACTGTATTAATTTCTGGTTATAATCTGTGGTGAAGGATCTGAGGGTGTTCGAATGTTTGAAAGCGCGTACGATTGACAGTTGTAGAGACGCAGTTGGAGTTGCACGGGAACACAATTCAGGTTGGGGAAAGAGCCACGTTATCGTCGGGGAGGCAGGATTTAAAATAATTTATATTGATATGCGTAGGACGACCTAAACCCTACTAGTGGTCGAGTGGCCGATAGGTTGATTATATGCTATGTCCAGGTTGTATGTTGTGTGCTAGTACGCTTAGTATGAGATATGTGATATGTATGTTGTGCCTAGTAATATGCTTAGGGATACTTATATATTTACCTATGAGTTGATTAGTTGATATGCTTGCATGAGCATTTAATATAATGAATAGGATTATTGAACCTGATTATTGTTGTTGATGATATGATGTTGTGATTACTGTTGCATGAGTAGAGATAGGCAGTAATTTTTGATAAGTTGGGAGATGAAAATGTGGTGAGAAAGTTGGTCGTGGTCGTGTATGAGTTGAGGATATTTATGTTGTAGTGCTCAACCTAGAGATCCTGTTGATATGTTGATGTTGAGATATAAAGTTGATATCCGGTTATACCGGAGAAAGTTGGTCGTGGTCGTGTATGAGTTGTGGTTGAGATAGTAAGTTGTTGATCCCGAGATGAGTCGGTGAGGTTCATGTTGCATTGTTATTGTTCATCACTGTGTTAGCATACGGGCGATCAATCTTGCTTGCGAGGAGATGATCGTACCCATTAGTTGTGAACGGACGAATATCCCGACCTGGCCTGTAGGCGGGGGGAGGAGGAGGAGGAGGAAGAGGAAGTGCCCGATTATGTTCTGGAGGACGTTCCTAAGGTAGCCCCTGCCAGCCCGTGGTGGTTGAGGACTGACGAGGAGGTGCTGCGGTACACGAAGCAGATCATGAGCGGTTATGACATGCAGGCCTTGGAGGATGAGGACGAGGAGGAGGAGGACCCAGAGGAGTATTACTCTGATGAGTAGTACGGTGTCAGTGTTTGGCTAGTCTCTAGAGTCTTCCTAGTGTCTGTATACTTATTATGTACTCCTTCCCCTTATGTTATGGAGCTGCGTCTCTTGTAATATAGGATAAGATCGTCTTTATGTTATTTTGCTTTTCCCTGTAGTTAGATGTTAAACTACTATGTGTATTATGAAAAGTTGTCAGAAGTTCTACCTTTTAACATGGTTATGATAATGCATATTATCCTTGTTGTGTAAGTATACGTGTATGGCTTTGGAACTCGACTATAAAAGAAAGGAAAAATAAAACCCATATTTTTGGTAAGCTCTATTTATATATTTTCTGCTTTTAACTATGGTCTTGTCTTAAATAATCGTAACCCCTAAAGTGAGGTGTTACATTATTTGGTATCAGAGCTGGCCGATTCTTTTTGGGTTTGTGGTTGGTCTATCTTGTTTGTGTTGTGTGCCTCTGTGACTTGTGTGCTGTTGAATTCTGAAAGGAATGACAACATTGTTTGAGCTTGTGCGAAGGAACCTCTAGCATGTACTGAGCTTTATTGTTCTTACAGAATAAGATGGCAAATAGGAACACCGGTATGGTTGATGTTGTGCAAGCTATGAGGGAGATGACTGCTCCTTTTATACTGGCTGATTGAAGAACTGAAAGGAAGTCGGAGCAAAACCCAAGGAAGCGTTGGGCCATCAAGGTTCAAGAAGAGTGGTGGTAGTAGTTTCCATCACAAGAAGCCCTACTCAAAGCCGTTTGGAGGTCAGCGCTATCAATGATTCCAAGGGAAGGACAATAGGAACCGTGCGGTTTCAGGAGCTGTTGGTGTCAAGTGCTTCAAGTGTGGAGGAGACCACTATGCAAGGGAGTGCTCAATGACAGGAATCATTTGCTTCAACTATGGGAAGCCTGGTCATATGGCAAAGGAGTGCTGACAACCCAAGGCAGAACCTGCGGTCAACCTGGTTCGAGCGGCAAGGCCCAAGGCAAAGGGGCGAGTCTACTCAGTGAATGGTGCTGAAGCTTCTTAGAACCAAGACCTGATCCAGGGAGAAGGTAACATTGGAGGTAAAACTTTAAATGCACTGTTTGATTCAGGCTCAACACATTCTTTTATTGCATATAGTTGTGTTAAGCTTTTGGGATTACCTGTTTCTTCACTACCATTTGATCTGGTTATTTCCATGCCTACTGCGAAACCTGTTGTTACGACTGAGGCCTATCTAAACTGCCCTATTCTTGTTGAGGGTAGGAAGTTTGTAGCCAACTTGATTTGTTTGCAATTATCGTAAATAGATGTTATCTTGGGGATGGATTGGTTATCCTCTAACCATGTTCTTTGCCAACTGAACCCTAATCTTTCCAAAAAGTGAGATTTCTGGTTTTACCTCTGCTAATCAAGCGAAAGCTTCTTTGAGAGAAGGAGCCCAAGGATACATGTTGTCCTTTCTGGAAATCAGTAGCGAGAAAGATGCGCGTCCG
This sequence comes from Ammopiptanthus mongolicus, assembly GCA_039655645.1. Classification (NCBI taxonomy): domain Eukaryota; kingdom Viridiplantae; phylum Streptophyta; class Magnoliopsida; order Fabales; family Fabaceae; genus Ammopiptanthus; species Ammopiptanthus mongolicus. The sequence continues at coordinate 45,545,415 of CM077348.1, read as the reverse complement.
ATTCCGATTGTCGACGAGTTTCCAGAAGTCTTTCCCGAAGACATACCTGGACTTCCACCGGTCAGAGACATCGAGTTTGCAATAGACCTAGTGCCGGGAACTGGACCAATATCTATGGCACCGTATCGGATGGCACCCACAGAGCTAGAGAAGCTAAAGAAACAGTTGGAAGAGCTAATGTCCAAGCAGTTTGTTAGGCCCAGTCTGGCACCGTGGGGAGCCCCAGTTTTGCTTGTGAAGAAGAAGGATGGGACGTCTCGGTTGTGTGTGGACTATCACCGGCTCAACAAGATCACTATCAAGAACAAGTACCCACTTCCAAGGATTGATGACCTGATGAACCAGCGAAGAGGAGCAGCCGTGTTTTCTCAGATAGATCTACCGTCGGGTTACCATCAGATCCGAGTCAAGACGGAGGATGTTCCAAAGATGGCATTCAGAACACGTTATGGGCACTACGAGTATTTGGTAATGCCATTTGGAGTGACAAATGCACCTGCCACATTCGTGGATTACATGAATAGGATCTTTCGTCCTTACTTAGATAAGTTTGTTATGGTATTTATCGACGACATCCTTATCTACTCTAGGGATAAAGAAGAGCATGCAGAACATTTATGAGTGGTACTACAAATACTCAAAGAAAAGCATTTGTATGCCAAGTTTTCAAAGTGTGAGTTTTGGCTAGAAGAAGTTCAATTTTTAGGTCATGTTATCTCAAAGAAGGGGATTGCTGTGGATCTGGCAAAGGTAGAAGCTGTGTTACGGTGGGAACAACCAAAGACAGCAACAGAAATCCGTAGTTTCATCGGGTTAGCGGGCTACTATTGGAGGTTTATTGAAGGATTCGCTAAGATTGGCACCGTTGACCAAGTTAACACGGAAGGATCAAGCTTTTGCATGGACCGAGGCCTGTGAGGCTAGTTTTCAGGAATTGAAAAAGCGTCTGACCAATTCACCAGTACTAGTACTTCCAGACCCCAACGAACCTTCTAAGGTATTTTGTGATGCTTCGTACCAAGGTTTGGGATGCGTCATGATGCAGAACAAGAAGGTGGTAGCTTACGCTTCAAGGCAGTTGAAGAATCATGAGAAGAACTATCCGACTCACGACTTGGAGTTAGCTAAGGTGGTTTTTGCTCTAAAGATTTGGAGGCATTTCTTGTATGGGGCAAAGTTCAGCGTTTTCAGTGATCACAAGAGTCTGAAGTACTTGTTTGACCAGAAAGAGCTCAACATGAGGCAACGAAGATGGTTAGAGTTTTTGAAGGACTACAACTTCGAGTTGCATTAACATCCTGGAAAGGCAAACGTTACAACGGATGCCTTAAGTAGAAAAGTGCTCCATGCGTCTGCCATGATGGTCAGAGAGAGGGAGCTCATCAAGCAATTCAGAGATCTGAAGTTAGCTGTAGAAGCATCTCCAGGGAAGCTCAGTGTGGGTATGATCACCGTGGAGAGTGATCTCTTGAATCAAATTAGAGAGAAACAGACTAGGGATCAGTATCTCATGAAAGAGAGAGAAGCCGGATGGCAGGAGACCACGTCAGAGTTTGTCGAAGGACCAGATAAGATTCTGAGGTTCAAGGGCAGAATCTGTGTACCCAGTGATGCGGATCTAAGAAGGATGATACTTGAAGAAGCTCACATGTGCAAGCTGAGTATGCATCCGAGGTCAACCAAGATGTACCAAGATCTGAAACGGATGTATTGGTGGCACGGGATGAAGAGAGACATTGCCAGTTTTGTATCGGCGTGTCTAGTGTGTCAGAAAGCGAAGGTGGAGCACCAAATTAAGACCCGCGGGAATGCTGCAACCCTTAGATATTCCCAAATGGAAATGGGATGGCATCTCCATGGATTTTGTGACTAGTTTACCAAGGACGCCGAAGGGTTATGATGCAATTTGGGTGATCGTGGATCGACTCCCCAAGTCGGCACACTTTTTACCCATAAACATCAAGTACTCGATGGAGAAGTTGACCCAGCTTTATAACAGGGAGATCATTAGGTTACACGGTGTACCATCCAGTATCGTTTCAGACAGAGACCCGAGGTTCACGTCTCGCTTTTGGCAAAAGCTTGCAAGAGGCTCTAGGAACGAAGCTGCGTTTGAGTTCGGCATACCATCCGCAAACAGATCCATAAACAGATGGTCAGTCGGAGAGAACGATTCAGTCTTTAGAGGATATGTTGAGAGCTTGTGTGCTTGAGCAATCAGGGAGCTGGGAAGGATTTTTGTCATTGATAGAGTTCACCTACAACAACAGTTTTCATTCTAGCATAGAGATGGCACCCTACGAAGCTCTATACGAGAGGCGTTGTAGAACACCGTTATATTGGTACCAGGACGAGGAAAACACCTTACTCTAGGACCCGAGCTTGTACGTCAAACTAAGGAGAAGGTGAAGTTGATTCAAGATAAGATGAGGGCTACTCAGAGTAGACAAAAGGGATATGCGGACAAAAGGCATCGACCACTAGATTTTCAAGAAGGGGACCACGTATTCTTGAGAGTCTCGCCCATGAGTGGGATAGGTAGAGTAATAAAATCCAGGAAACTCACACCAAAATTCATTGGACCTTATCAAATCCTTCGTAGAGTTGGCCCAGTAGCATATCAAATTGCCTTACCCCCGTTTCTTTCAAATCTTCATGATGTATTTCAGGTTTCACAATTGCGAAAGTATATCCCTGATCCCATGCATGTCATTGAGCCTGATGCAGTACAATTAAAGGATAACCTAACTTTTGAAACTTCTCCCGTCAGGATCGAGGACCGAAGATTGAAGCAGCTTCGAGGGAAGGATATTGCTCTGGTAAAGTTCATCTTGAATGAAGCGTCTGAGGAGGCGACGTGGGAGCTGGAAGAGAAGATGAAAGAGCAGTATCCGCAGTTGTTTTGATGCCCTCAAGTTTCCAGGACGAAACTTTTGTTCTAGGGGAGTGTTGTAACACCCCCGTTTCTGTAACTGTGTATGATCAACATTTAATTGTGACCGCTGCCTTATGTTTGATATGACTATATATATATATATATATATATATATATATATATATGATCCTTTATATCCATGGTTATGTGGTGGTAAAGTTTCCTTTTGTCGTCAAGAGACGAAAAACCGATAAAAGTTCTATTTTGATCCTTATCGGGTAATTTCTCATTTTGCGTGTCGGAGGCCGCGAAACAGGGAATTAAGTGAGATGTAATGTTGAATTATATTTTCCATTACCTTGTTGATTAATCCTGCTGAAGAGAATTAGCTTTCTTAAAATCCAAAAATTTACCAAAAGTAGTAAAAACCAATTATCCATTTTCAGTAAAAACCCTAATTACCTAATTCCTAACTAAATGAAAATATAACTATTCTTGTTACATTTATTTAAGTCCATACGGCCATTCCACCTTGGGAGGAGCCAAGATTGGCTTTCTATCATCTCAAGTCAAGTTTATGACACTAACCATTAATGGAAAAAGCATCTTAGCCATTTTTGGTTAATCTTGTCTTTAAGCCTTCCTTAAGCAACAACACGCTCATCAAATTGAATCTTGGCCCTCCATTCTCTATGACCAAAATTGAATAAGATTTTGGAGTCCACAAGGCCCTTAGTATTCGGCCATTCAAGGGGGGAACACCAAAAATCACTATTCCATTCATTTCTCACTCAAACACCAAAGTTCAAGTTCTCTCTTCTCTCTCCTTTCTTCCTAGTTTTTGCTAGACTTGGTAAGTATTCTTACTCACCTTATTTCATCATTCTAACTTCATATTCTTGTTTATCTCATTCATCTAAAAAACTTTCCTCTTTAGAATTTCTTCATTTGAAGTTGTTTGCTTCAAGATATTCAAGAATCATTCAAGAAGGTTCAAGCTTCTTGAACTTGATTTTAAACCCTTGTTCAAGAGTAAGTTTCTAGCTTATTTTCTTCTCTTTATTACTGTTGAGAACATCTTTATGTTATCATCCATATGATGTTGAAAGATCATTGTGTCCTCATTGTTTATGAAGTTGAAAAATCAAGTTTTTGAACTTGTTTGTTTCTCCTCTAGGTCACGGTTTTCATAGTCGTTTTGGTGACCAAGTTTTTATCTTCTACTCTTCAAGGAAGCTTCACAAAGTTAATGCAGGAGTGAACCATATCACACCTTAAATGGTGGTGATAAAGGCGTCCTAATTTGTTGAAGGAAAACCCTAGATCTAGGGTTTCCTTATAAAGTTCTTTACTTTGTTGTCATATTAAATTATGTGCCTGTGTTGATATGATGTTTATGTTTGTATGTGCTAGAAGAAAAGTATTTTGGCATGGTGAAAAACTATTCTTAGGTCCAAAGATCTAAGGATAGGATTTTTGAATGATTTGAACTTGTTTATGTTCTAAGTTGTCTTGATAGCATGCTTATATGTTGATGTGATTATTCTATGCTATCTTGGATGTGTTTAATGGCTGTATTTTGGTGGTATATGGGCATGTTTGGTTCTGCCATATGATGTTGAGGAGGGGAGCCAAAGCTTCTATGTTTAAGTAATGATAAAATGAACTTAATATGGTTCTAACAATGCAAATAAAATAAAGAAAAACCTATCCTTTTTCCTAGAGGGCATTCGGCCTTTATGAGGAAAATAGGATTAGGACCTTTATATGTTAATGCTAAGGGGTTTTATATGTTTATACTAAAGCATAGAAAGTATATAAATTGAAAAGGTTTCAAAGAAACCAAGTTTTGGTTCTAAAGAACCATGTGTTGTGAAATAAGAGTTTTTGGACTTCATGTAGGAACCATGTTAAGAATAGGTTGGTTTGATGTTGATCAAACACTTAGTTTAATAAGTTTCTTTAAAGAAAAGTTTTTCAAAGATCCAAGAGTTCCATAATTAATCAAGATGGTTTTTAAAGAATTTTAGTTAGTAAGCCTTCCTTGAGAAGATAGGATTCTTACAAAACCTTTCTTTAAAAACAAGGAGTTTTACACTATCCACCTTTTAGAACTTTGCAAAGGTTTATTAGTTATAATTCATTTGAAAACAAAATAATGATTTCAAAGGAGAATCATGCTTTCTTCTACACTAAGTAATAGAATTAAGGGAACTAACTCAAAGAGTTTTACACTAAATGAGACACCTATGGATACTTGATTAGAGTTTCCAAACTATACCTAATAAAGGAGATTTCATCAAATACTTTGCTATAAGGATAGTACTTTGAAGTTTTCACTATAATAGTATAAACACGCGTTATCTCCTAAGGGAATCTATATGAACTCCATAATGGACTCATAAGATTCTAGTAAAAGACATATACTAATACCTAGTGGGCATGACAACACCATGTCCACATCCTTGATGATTTAGATCATCTAAGGACTCCATAATGTTTAATCACTAAGAGTTACTTATAAAGCATAAGTAATGTTCCTTTGCTAGACAAGTGAGAAGATTGATGAAGGGATTCCTTGTGGAACCCTAACCTCCTTAATACATCTAGGTTATGGAATAATGTATCATAAGACATGAACATCGTGTTTCGAACGACGAAGTGGTACGTGATTGTTAGGAACGAAACCAAGGATGGGCGACTGATGGCAAGTCATGTGAAAGTGGGTCCCGTAAGGGTATTCTGTGGTTTATCAAGAGATATATGTGGTGCTACAGTGATGAGGTAGTACGTGGTTGTTTTGTGGCATTCTTGACATGCATCTGCATCTGTGCATGAGTTGGGCGTGATGCCTAGGAGTTGAGTTTACACCTTGGTGCAGGTGCGATTGTCTGAGGTGTCGATCATGAGGATCTTGGGGACGTCAGGGTTTGGGGAAAACACATGTGGCCAGTGAGTAGCTCCTCTGTGTCGTGGATATCCATCGAAAAACACTGACGTCCTGACTGAAACACCGGGAAAATCACGATTTGGGTAAAGAACGTCTGGTGTGAGCCATTATGATGATTGCAATCATTTGGATGAGGCACTTTGGGCTGAGATAACGCAGTCAATGTTCTCCCAATCACTCACTCTTGATATGTTTAGCTCCATGGAGTAGGGGTCTGAGTCATGTTGCATTTGTGTCATTGCATAATTGAGTTGACCTTGACCCATATCATTGTTGATTGATATACTAACTGTGATTGATATATGTATTTAATTGTGATTCCGTGTAATTTAAATATTATGCTGTGAAAGCCCATGCGCTACTATGCCGATTGGGTGTGTGTGTGCATGACTTTTATCATTGCTATTCTGGTTGTGCGATATGCAGAATCTCACCTCATTACTATTGCTGTCACGCTGCTCGCGTGGTTTTCTTTTTGCTATGGTGAGTAGATATGGCGAGCGATCCACCTTCTCGATTGACATTGGACTTGACGCTTCACGACGGGGCTGATGCTTGGACGATCCATCCTGACGGACGTCGCACAAACTCGGGAGCAGTGAGTTTCACGAGTAGGAGAAAGTTGCCTTTCTCCATGACGTGCCTGACTGAGAGAGTTTGTACTGTACGGTTTAGTGGTGAGGGTAGCACAGTAGTCACCCAGCAGCCACCACCACCACCTGCTGATCATCCACAATAGCTCAGTACCCAAATTGCAGTTCATTGGGAGGAGCCCCGGGACATATATGTTGACCCTGCTTCTATGCCACCTCCACCTACTGCACCGTCTACTTCTGCCGTACCTGCATTTGCGGTCGGACCTTCTGTCCTCGTTATCCCACCCCCAGGGCCTACTTATGAGCCTTCTGAGCTACACCCTCTGATTCCCCGCCATCGGGCGACTTGGAGGATGACTGCTCGTAAGAGCACACCGGCTCCTGTCAGGGTATCCTTTTCTACCCCCCTCATTATCCTCTCGTCTGACGATGAGGAGATGGAAGAGGAGGAAGAGGAAGTGCCCGAGTATGTTCTGGAGGACGTTCTTGAGGTAGCCCTTGCCAGCCCGTGGTGGTTGAGGACTGACGAGGAGGTGTTGCGGTACGCGAAACAGATCATGAGCGGTTATGACATGCAGGCCTTGAAGGATGAGGACGAGGAGGAGGAGACCATGGAGGAGGATGAGGAGGAGGAGCACCCAGAGGAGTATTACTCTGATGAGTAGTACAGTGTCAGTGTTTGGCAAGTCTCTAGAGTCTTCCCAGTGTCTGTATACTTATTATGTACCTCTTCCCCCTTACGTTATGGAGCTGCGTCTCCTGTAGTATAGGATAAGATGGTCTTTATGTTATTTTGATTTTCCCTGTAGTTAGATGTTAAACTACTATGTGTATTATGAAAAGTTGTCAGAAGTTCTACCTTTTAACATGGTTATGATAATGCATATTATCCTTGTTGTGTAAGTATACGTGTATGGTTTTGGAACTTGAGTATAAAAGAAAGGAAAAATAAAACCCATATTTTCAGTAAGCTTTATTTATATATTTTCTGCTTTTAACTATGGTCTTGTGTTGAATAATCGTGACTCCTAAAGTGGGGTGTTACATACTCAAGCCAACGATTTACTTCCGTGGAATGACCTAATATTAACACTATTCCATTGTTTATCCATTCAATAAGATTCGACAAAGTTTTAAGTTATCTATCGACTACCTAACAAAATACTCATCCTTTATCCTGGCTTAGGATCAGCTATATATAGCTTTGCAAAAAAGGACAATTGTAATATCCCAAAAATCCTATATCTCTTTTAATTGTTTGTGTGAATAACTTGACTGAGAACACAATTTGATTAATTTTGATCATAAAAATAGTTAATAATTGGAAATTCATATTTGAATTTCAATTATGAGCTTAATAATCATAAAATGTTGTTTTGAGCCCGTTATGCTGTTTTGAGTTGGAGCCGATAAAAATATTATTATTTTAATTGAGACCGCTTTACCTTGGGATGCGTGTCAGGCCCAGGGAAGAAATCTGGCCCGGGACCGGGAAGTTATTCTGGCACGGAGTCGGGAGAAGTTCATGACTGCTTTTTCACGTTTCCCGAGATGTTGTCACCTTTTTAACCAAATCATATCAACTATGTCAACTTCACCAAAAATGGAAAAAGTGAATCTACCTAGTTTTGGTTAATCTAGTCAACTTTTACTATGGAAGCAACACCTATGTTCTTGCTTTGATCCTAACTGAGACAACCCGCTGCCTCATTAAAAAACCTAAATATTAACTAATCTTAATTGTGTTATAAACGTCCGTGCATTTTATTAAAGAAACGAAGCGAAGCGGAAAAGGGGAAAAAACGAAAATGAGATTAAAGCATGCAAAACGATGAGCGTAAACACAGCTAAATAAAGATAAAACTATGTACATACATACATGAGTTGCCCCCTCAGTAGGGCTACAGTAATATATATAATCAGAGTACATAAAGAGGTAATAGTAAAGCAAATACATAAAAAGATAACCGAAAAACTCTCAAGCTGACAACACTCACCCATCCCCCACTTAAAATACATCAAAAAATCTCACATCACACTCCTAGTACAGACGCACTAGTGGGATCACATCATCAGTGACGCTGATGCCTTGAGCTACCCTGTCCCTCACCGTATGTACGCCTATAAACTCGCAAAGGCACATACTATGATGAAGAACTCGACACGATGATTCTCCGTCGCCGATATGTCTTGAGATACTGCTCTGACCTTCGCTGCTATCCGCATAACACAAAACCTTGTCTGCTAGTGACATGAGATGACTCTGGCTCCACTCACATCTGCTCCTGCACTCGTGGCCTTGGAGGATACCACATCTGTGAGAAAGGTAGGTGTTATACTACTTGATACGATCCTAGGATGTCTCCAAAAGGTGTCGTACAGTTCCTGAACCGTATACTGAAGGGACTGGTATAGACAGTCAGGAACGTGGTAGTTCGATGATCATCATGGTAGATGATCTCGATGTCTCCTAGCACCTGAGTCCTCAGTGCAAAATATCACATCATGTCTCCAATTGGACATCCTGCTTTGGGACAGGTAAAGTACATCACATCCCCATTTGGACATCCCTCATTGGGACAGGTGGAACACATCTCATCACATCACATTATGTCCCCAGTTGGACATCCCACTTTAGGACAGGTGGTACACGTCACGTCCCCATTTGGACATCCCCCATTGAGACAAGATAGAACATCATGATATGCTATGCAACATCCAACCGTCACGAGTTGATACCGGAATCTCACTCCTAAGCACTTGGCCACAGCCATGATGCATTTGCATTCATAGGAACATCATCACGACGCCTTGCGTCCACGAGCCACCACTCAACAATCCGAACCACGACAGTATCAACCCGATTAGCTCACCAACCTCACCACACAATCGACATCAATCCAACCAATTCAACAAAGATAACAACATTGCAACAATAAGCATGCCAATATACATTTCATCATATAGACAGATAACCAAGTAGTAAAGTAGGCAATTTAGCATGCACAACAAAACATCCTCAACACCAACATCGCCTAACCTAGGGTATTGTCTTAGCGGTGATATCCCCAAAGATGCCTACACCTAGGGTTTAGGTACTTTGTCCAGGGCTCATCCTCTAGTAGGGTTTAAGGTTCCCCTACACATGCATACATTCTACACTAAGCTTGCCTTCCCGACGATAACGGTTCTTTCTCCCCACCTGAAAGATTGCTCGAGTATAGTGACGAACTCGATCACGGTCTCAACAACACCACCACCATGCAGGTCCAAATCCAACCACCACAGCCACAACTTCCTCCTTCAAAGCTAGCATCACCATGAACTCGAACTTTGCATTAATCACGGGAACAACATGCAAGCAACATTGTTAACCCTAGGGCAACTCCAAAACCAAGAGAGATTCAAGGGAAAAGCTCAAAGAACACGAAAAACGTAAAGGTCAACCTGTTAGAGATTCGAGCTTACCATCGAGGAATCGAGAAAATGATCAGTGCAACTCGTAGTACTCCAAGCCCTGATCGCAGTGACATAGTCGAAATCACAATCTGATGCCTTGAACTCCTTCTAGCTCAAGCTTCTCTCTAGAAAACCTTCTTTCTTTACTGAAACTTGTAAAAACTTAGAAACAATTTCGTGCAAGGAAGAAAAAGAAGGAAAAGCTTAATTGAAGCTGTCAGGGTATCCATGATAGAGCGTGGGCATGCTCTGGCGTGGGACTTGTCCACGTTTGAGCGTGGCGTGTTGGTCGCCACGTCTCCTGCCATGCACGCATGCAAACTGACACGCGTACCACCAGGCGTACACCCTTCCACGCTTTGACGTGCATCTACACCACGCTTGAGCGTCAATGGTCAACATTTGAGCGTGGTCTTTCTTAACGTCCAAACATTGGATGCTGATTTGACCCGTTCTTCCATGTTTTTACACTTTCTGAGCTCATTCCAAGGCCAAATTGTCTCAAATTTGGACCATGGCTTTCTTAACACATACGGAACATAATTAACCCCTTAAACATGCTTAATTCATGCCCTACACATTAAACAAGAAAACAAGATGTTACATTACTACCCCCGCTTAAAAAGAATTTTGTCCTTGAAATTCGACGTACCTTAAAACAAGTTCGGGTATTGCTGTCGTATGTCCCCCTCTCTTTCCCGGGTAGCATCTCTAGTTTTTGCATCCCATACGACCTTGACTAAGGGGATTTGATTTCCGCGGAGTTCTTTCACCCTCTAGTCCTCAAATGCTTCAGTTTGGAACTCACCACCATGATCACTTTAAATGGATACAATGTTTACTCCCTTCTCATTTTGAATAACCTTAGCAAGTTTTTGACAGGCAGCAAAAGCGTCATTTTTATGAGAAATAAACAACGTCCATGTAAAGGGAGAATAATCATCCACAATAACAAGCGCATAGTAATTGCCACCATAGCTCATAGTTCTAGATGGACCAAACAAGTCCATGTAAAGGTCAATTTGTAGAAACAACATTTTTAGGTTTAAAGGAGGCCTTTACTTGTCTCCCTTTTTGACAGGCATCACAAATCTTGTCTTTTTCAAAACGAATCTTTGTTAGTCCAATTACTAGGTCCTTGCGAACCAACTTATTTAGATGATCCATGTGAATGTGTGCCATTCTCCTATGCCATAACCAGGTTTCATCCTCTTTACTAATAAGACAACATGCATCATTTGAAGGTATTTCATCCAAGTTAACCATATAAATATTTCCAATTCTTTGTCCAATTAACTTAGTTTGTTTATTTTTAGAATCCATGACTATGCATTTTGATGAATCAAAAGCAACTTCAAAACCTTTATCAGATAGTTGGCTTATACTCAGCAGATTATGTTTCAAGCCCTCAACGTATAAAATATTTTCTATGATAGGATTGTGACTCTTACCAATAGTGCCCATCCCAAGAATTCTACCTTTATTGTTATCACCATAGAAAACGTATCCACCCTTTTTGTGTGTGAGATAGGAGAATTATGTTTATCTCTCATCATGTTCTTTGAACAGCCACTGTCAAGATTCCAATTAGAGTTCTTGGCCTTCAAGCACACCTACAACACATAATTAGGATTTAACCTTTGGTATCCATACCATCTTGGGTCCTTGAGAGTTAGCTTTGGGCAAAGTGCCATTTGGAACCCATGCCTTTTTAGCATTCATATTCTTATTTTTCCTAACATTGCAAATTGAGGCAGTGTGACCTTTTTTATTGTAATGAAAACATTTAACAAAAGGACTACTAGACATATTGTTGGGACCAAAAAAAATTTTAAAAGATTTTTCATGAATTTTTGGGTGAGAACCCAAACCAGCTTTGTCATATGTGCCTTTTTGATTTCCCAATAGAAAATTTAAGTTGTCTCTTCCCATAGTAATTTTGCAATTGTATTTTGTAGATCCTCAATTTTATTTTTCAAAACACTATATTCATCACATTTGAAAACTTCATTTTTCTTTTTTCACAAGAGATGCAAGTAGAAGTTTCACTTAAAACATCTTGCTTTTGCTTAACCATCGCCATTTTTTTGTTCAAAATGTTGACTTTATTTTCAAGAAGAGAAATGGATTTCTTTGACGAAGAATTTATTTTTGAAAGACGGATAGTTTCATTATTTAGTTCTTCACATGCAATATGCAAATCATCATACGGCAATCCAGCTTCAAGTTCAAAATCGTTTACCTCATCTTCGTCATGATTAGCCATGAGGCATAGATTTGCCTCCTCTTTATCTGATTCGTTTGATGAGCTCATATCATTGTCTTCCCACGCAATGTAGGCTCTTCTTCCTTTTCTATCCTTTTGTGATCTCTTTTCATCCTTCTCATATTTCTTTTGTCCTTGAGGACAATCGGATCTTATGTGACCCCTTTTTGCCACAATTGAAAGCACGTTGGATTGTATGAAGCTCCTTCTCCCTCATTCTTCCTTTGAGGAGTAAAGGATTGTTTTGGTTTGCCTTCGTACCTTAGGAACTTTTATAACTTGCGTATCATCAAGCTCATATTTTCCTCATTTTCGTTAAGGCTTTCACAATCGCCAAGTTCGGTTTCTTCTTCCCTTTCATTAACACTTGCCTTAAGTGCAAGTCATTTCTTTTTCTTGTCACTTTCTTCACTTTCAGTGAGTCGATTTAATTCGAGCTCATGTTCCTGCAATTTGCCAAATAGAGTTTCCAAAGTCATAGCGGATAAATCTCTAGATTCAACTATAACAGTTACTTTGGGTTGCCAACTCCTATTTAAACATCTAAGCACTTTATTAATTAAATCTTCATTAATGAAGGATTTCCCAAGAGCCCTAAAATGATTAATAATAAGGGTAAAAGGCTTTTGCATATCTTGTATGCTTTCACCCTGATTCATCCTTAATAGCTCATATTCATGAGTTAATGTGTTCATTCGAGCCCTTTTGACCTCGACAGTACCTTCATAGGTCAACTGAAGGGTGCCCCACACTTCCCTGGCGGTCTTGCAATTTGAGACTCAACAGTGTTGGAACCAAAGTGGTTATTAATCCCTTGAATTTTGATGTTAACAAAAGACTAATTTATAAGAACAAAGATTAGTTGTGGACTAATGCTTTATCTTAACTGTGCAGGAAAATCTAAGTCCAAAGACTTACTGCCGGTCCAAAAAGTATTTCTCGCTCTATATGGACTATAAACTCTCAATGTTGTATCTACGTCCAAAGACTTTCACTTTCTCGCTCTCTCTACTTAAGTCCAATGCCTTTTGAGCGCGAACGCATGTGTAAACCTTTTGAATTTATTATTCAATGTGTAAAATTTTGTATCCTATGGACAAACATTCTTTGTAATCTTCGTAACTTCGACAGTTGAAGCCAGTCTGTCCCTATCACAAAAGGTTTTGACTATCTCCAAAAAGAAAGACAAAAGACAACTTTCGAGTACAAGGAAAAGGTGTCAGCCCTACTTTAAGCTATCAAGCCTGATAGTCTACTTTGCTGATCAAAAGTCTCAACAAGTTATTTTACTCAACAGACAAACGCATTTAATGCATAAATCAGAATAGATCCTTTTTCAACCGTTGAAGACTGAAGATTGATCAAGATCAGAAGGCTATAAATACCTTCTCCCTTGAAGATGCAAAGTAATGGAACTTGATAAAAATACAAGCATACAATAAAACAAGCTATCAAGAGATAATTAAAAGCTTACAAGCTTACTCTGCTCTCAAGCTTTCATATCACTCTCTGCGAAGAGTTTTGCTTTTGAGTTCTAAGCTTAAGTTTCAAACCCTCACACTTAGTGAGTTTGTAGAACATCAACTCTTTTCAAAACCTTAGTTGGTTGAGCCTGAAGAGGCTTGCCTGTAAAAGAATACTTAGTGTGCCTGAAGAGGTGTAGAATACTTGCCTGAAGAGGTATTGAATACTTGAAACAAAGGGTTTTTTTTATAGTGAAGAAAGCTCTCAAGTAGAGAGGACTGGACGTAGCTCTTTGGTGAAGAGTGAACCGGGATAACATCCTTGTATGCTTTTTCTTTCCCTTGCTCTCGCTTTAGTTTATTTTCTGACTAACTTCTTAGGATTGAATTGGTTTCTCATCGCGCTTTTTTTTATCTAAATATTTCTAATTTAGAGTCCAACTGGTGTTTGGAAACGCTCCTTGCGTCTATTATCCTTTTATAGTCCACCCTTTGCGAAAACTTATATATCTGCTTGCGAAAAGTTTTAAAAATGTAAGAAACACAATTCAACCCACCTTCTAGTGTTTCAAACAGGTTCCTTCAATCGGTATCATAGCTCAGCCTCTGGGTTGAGCACTTAGCCGTGTAGAGGAAAAGATCCCACAGCAGATATGGCATATCAAGGCATGCCAAGCGGGAGTCAACCTGTTATGGAAGGCACTTCCATGACCAGACCTCCGTTTTTCATTGGAACCCATTATTTGTACTAGAAGGAGAGATTCAAAGGCTTTATCTTAAGTACAAACTCTGCTCTCTGGGCCAAAATCATGAATGGTCCAAATGTGTGTCTCAATTCTGATGGGATAGAAAAAGCTGAAGAAGACTGGACTGATGCCAAAAGAGCCAGAATGCAACAAAATCATAAAGCAAGATATGCTCTGTTGTGTGCTCTTGGTCCTGATGAATTTCAAAAGATTCTCGCATGTGAAACAGCAAAGCAAATCTGGGATACCTTGTCAAATCTCCATGAGGGGACTACCAAGGTAAAAGACTCGAAAATTATCATGTTGGTTGGCTAGTATGAAATGTTCACTATGGATGAAGGAGAGTCCATTCTGGACATGATGGGTCATTTCCAAACGATCACCAACAATCTAAAGTCCCTTGGGAAAGTTTATACCCCCAAGGAAAATGTCACTAAAATCCTTAGAATTTTGCCTAAGGAATGGAGACCTCTTGTTACTGCTATCATCCAGGCCAAAGATCTCTCTACTTTGACACTGGATGATCTGGTTGGAACTTTGCAAGTTCATGAACATGAGCTTCACCTTGATAATCTTGGAAAGAAAAACAAAGGGATTGCCCTAAAAGCTCAAAAGTCCAACAGCTCAAAAGCCCTAAAAGCTAATGAGTCTAGTGATGATGCTGATCAATCTGATAATGAAATATCAAATGATGACGAATTATCCTTTATCTCTAGAAAAATCCAAAATATGTGAAGAAATAAAAATGGATTGAAAAGAAGGTTATTTCAAAAGAAAAACTTTAAGGACAATGTTGAGCCCCAGGACAAAAGTCAGCTTGTCTATTTCGAGTGCAACAAGCCTAGCCACTTCAAGGCTGACTGTCCAATGTTAAAGGATAAGAAAAAGTTCTTCAAAAAGAAGAAAAAGAACTTCATAGCAACTTGGAAAGATCTTGACTCTTCTGAGGAAGAAGAAGAAGCAAATAAGGAAGTCAATCTCTGTCTCTGGTCCAATGTTCAAAATGAAGAATCTTCAGATGATGAACAACTTGTTGTTCCCAAAGAAAGAATTCAGGAAGCTACTCCTGAAAGAGGATGGAATGTTCCACCAATTTTCAATGGAACAGACTATCCTTCCTGGAGATCTGTATTTCAAATATACATCCAAGCTCAAAACTTTGAGTTATGGAATGTATTCACTGATGGAGATCATCGTCCAACAATCACTCTTGAGGACGGCTCAACAATGTCCAAACTTGAAGCTGACTGGACGAATGAAGATATTAAATGGTACTCACAAAATGCTCGTGCCAACTGGTGTCTCATTAATGCTCTAGATCGACCAAGGTTGGAGTCAGTGCTGTAATATGAAACTGCAAAAGAAAAGTTGGCAACTTTAGATCATCTGTTCAGACCAAGGAGTCCTCCCTCCTCAAACCTTTCTCTGATGGCAAATACATCATCAGATGCTGAATTAGATGAAGATGAGGTGTCTAGTTCTGACTCTCTTCAAGAAACATAAGATGAACTGCTTAATGATTCCTCCTTACTGCATCATCAATATATAATGCTTAAAAGAAAGTTTTCAAAAATAAACAAAGAACTAGAAGGTACCAGAAAGTAAAATAAGAAGCTCATTGAAGAAAACAATAAGCTGAAAGCTGAGAATATCAGTCTAACTGATAAACTCACCTCTGAGTCCAATGAACCTCACAAGGTAACCTGACTCAAACAAGAGGTATCTGACCTAACCAAAAGCGTATCAAAGCTTGTTGGAGGATCATAGAAGCTCAACTTGATATTGAGGTATTTAAGATCACCTCATGATAAGTCTGGCTTAGGCTATGACTCTGAGAAATAAGAAGCTTCTCACAAAATATCAAGGCCCAACCAATATTATAAAGTTTCGCAATTTCATAGAAAGCAAAATGAAATCAAACAACATGCATCTAATGTATATTGCAATCTATGTTGGAAGATTTGTCACATCTTCTCAAAATGTATACATAAAAAGAAAAACATTATGCATGGACGAAGACCACAGACTAACCAAAAAGGACCAAAGTCTATCTGGGTACCTAAAAACATGATAATCCCTATTGCAGAGTTGCTTAGCAACACAAAGAAGACCTCAGTCCTGGTACTTGGACAGTGGATGCTCACATCACATGATGGGAGAAAAGTCTATGTTCCAAAAAGTACGTCAAAAGACTGGAGGATGGGTCACCTTTGGAGGTAACCGAAAAGGAAAGATAGTTGGGATTGGTAAGATTGGTAAACATCCTTTTCCTTCTATTGATAATGTTCTGTTGGATTAAGGATTAAAACACAACCTACTTAGCATAATTCAATTATGTGATAATGGATTTGATGTTTCCTTTAACAAAGGTAAGTGTATCATCAAGAACCCTGATGGATCCATTTTATTCACTGCCAAAAGGCAAAACAATTTGTATAATATTAAATTGGGGGAGCTCTCAAATCAAAGTGTATCATGCCTAGTGTCTGTAGAAGATGAGCGATGGATCTGGCACGAAAGACTTGGTCATGGAAGTCTGAGATTAATCTCAAGACAAAACACGCATAACCTCGTAAGAGGTCTACCAAAGATTGTGTATTGATCGGACGCTCTCTACGGTGCATGCCAAAAAGGAAAACAGGTTAAGATGGACATGGGTTAAGTTCATAGCCCACAAGGATGAGTCTTTCAAAGTCTTTACTATATTCTGTAAGCTAGTCCAGAATGAAAAAGGCATATGTATAAGCTCAATCAGAAGTGACCACGGAGACGAATTTGAAAATGAGCTTTTCCAAAGGTTCTGTGATGATAGTGGTATTCACCGCAAGTTCTATGCCTCTATAACACCACAACAAAATGGTGTAGTTGAGAGAAAGAACCGATCTCAAGAGATGGCTAAGGCAATGCTCAGTGATAATTCTGTTTCCAAACACTTCTAGCCTGAAGCTGTAAATACTGCCTACTACATTCAAAATAGAATATGCATAAGACCTATCTTGAATAAGACTCCCTATGAATTGTGGAGAGGACGCAAACTCAACATTACTTATTTCCATCCTTTCGGATAACAATGTTTTATTTTAAATAATAAAGATCAACTTGGTAAGTTTGCTGCCAAAGTAGATAATGGAATATGGTTAGGATACTCTGAAACGTCCAAAGCTTTTAGAGTCTATAACTCTAGGACTTTAGTTGTTGAAGAATCCATCCATATTTAGTTTGATGACAAACAACCTAATAAGAGATTATCAGAGCTAGATGAATCTTTTGCAGCTATGAATCTGAATTATATAAAAGAACGTCCAACACTCAAAGAAGATGGAGCTTCAAATGCAAATCCAGACGTATCAACCTCTCGGCAAGTAGCTAACACCCCTCGTTCGTGGCAATTTAGGACTTACCACCCTGAGGAACAAATCATTGGTAAACTAAATGATAGAGTCCGGACAAGGTCAACCTTCAAAGAATAAGCTAACTCAACCCTCATCTCAGAATTGGAACCAAAGTCAATGGACGAAGCCCTAATGGATGAATGTTGGATCCTTGCTATGGAAGAGGAGCTTAACCAGTTTCAACGAAGTGATGTTTGGACGCTGGTCTCCTTGCCAAAGGATAAATCTGTCAGTGCAACCAAGTGGGTCTATCGAAACAAGCTGAACGAAAATGGCAAAGTCGTAAGGAATAAAGCAAGGTTAGTTGCTCAAGGCTACTCACAAGAGGAAGGTATTGGTTATACTGAAACCTTTGCTCCAGTAGCTAGATTAGAAGCCATACGCATACTACTCTCATATGATACACATCACAGCATCATGCTTTATCAAATGGACGTAAAAAGTGCTTTCTTAAATGGTTTCATTAATGAAGAAGTTTATGTTGTACAACCACCTGGTTTTGAGGATCAAAACCACCCTGAGCACGTATATAAGCTTAAGAAGGCTTTGTATGGACTCAAACAAGCTCCCAGAGCTTGGTATGAGAGACTCAACACATTCCTAATGGAGAATGGTTTCTCAAGAGGAAAAGTGGATACAACTCTTTTTAGAAAAACAAGTAAAAAAGATTTTATTGTTGCACAAATTTACGTTGATGACATAATATTTGGTACAACTGATGAATCTCTCTGTCAGGAGTTTTCTAAGCTCATGTAGAAAGAATTTGAAATGAGTATGATGGTAGAACTGAAATTCTTCCTTGGACTTCAAGTCAAACTAGCATCAGACGGAGTGTATATCCATCAGACGAAATACACAAAGGAGCTTCTGAAATGCTTCAAGTTGGATGACTGGAAACCAATGAATACCCCTATGCATCCAACATCCATACTAAACAAAGATGACAAAGATAAAAAGGTAGACCAAAAGGTATATAAAGGAATGATTGGATCCCTCTTATATCTAACTGCGTCCAAACCTGATATCATTTAGCGTTTGTCTATGTGCTCGATTTCAATCTGATCCAAGAGAGTCTCACCTTTCAACAGTTAAAAGAATCTTTAGATATCTTAAAGGTTACTAATCTGGGTCTGTTGTATAAGAAATTTGATGAATACAGATTACTTGGTTTTTGCGATGCTGACTATGCTGGAGACATAATAAAAAGAAAAAGTACCAGTGGAGGTTGCCACTTCATTGGAGCCAATTTAGTCTCATGATCCAGCAAAAGGCAAAGCACAATTGCCGTATCAACTGCTGAAGTTGAGTACATTGCTGCTGCAAGCTGTTGCTCACAACTTCTATGGATTGAAGACTACAATGTTTTTGTAAGTAACATTACAATAATGTGTGATAATACAGCTGCTATTAATCTATCTAAAAATCCTATATTGCATTCTAGAGCAAAGCATATAGAAATCAAGCATCATTTCATTAGAGATTATGTGCATTGATATTCAATTTGTTGATACTGACCATCAATGGGCAGATATCCTCACCAAACCTTTAGCTGAAGATAGGTTCACATTCATAAGGAAATATTTGAACATGCATTTCATTGATTAACTATGAGTCCAATGCAAGCGTCCATTATTTGCTTTAGTCCAATACATATGAGTCCAATGTATATGTTGATTGGTTCGACCATTGCATTAATTGAACTAAATCTTTGTCAAAGGCATATTTATTCCCCATTCCGTAACTGAGTCAATTTCGGTTTTCATTATTACAAAAACTACTTTTTACGGTTTCAAAATATGGAACGTGTGTCAGTCATTTAATGCATGTCACCTCATCTTTCTCTCTCTCCTTTTCTAAATTGAAAATACGAACGGTTTTCGCCTCTAAAGTTTTCTTTGTTAAAGGTTGAACCTTTTTACAACCTCTTCATCCTCAACCTCTCTCCTTTGAAAAATCCTCTCTTGTGAAAACCTCTCCATCTGAAACAATGGTTGCTTCTTCAACTGCTACTACTAAAAGAAAAGGCAAGGCCCTCAATGTAGACGATGCTGAAATCATGGTGGAATCCAAATCTGACCTAGCCTTCTTTGCTGAGAATGGAGTTGATATTGCTCCCTTCATTCTAGCCGCTGGTTGGCTAAGCTTCTTTGAGGGATATCCTGTGATTTATCCGGTTTTAATCAGAGAGTTTTGGAACAACCCAACTATTTCTGCCAGAGAAATCAAGAACATTGTTCTTGAGACGGAAGTCATCGTTTCTAAGGCCACAATCTCTAATGCCACTGGGTGTCCTCAAAGCAGAATGACAACTAAGGATGAATGGGAAGAAGCTATAAGAGGAACTGAAGCTATTAAAGGTTGCCTATTGAAAAATCTATCTGACAAGCTGATAGCCTCGAGAATGAGGGACCGGGCTAGGGTTTTGCATCACATTCCCAACAAGTCCATCATCCACAGAGCTGGTTCAAAAGACTCTGTGTCCAAATTGCATCAATTATGCTTGGTAAATCTTTTGCTGGAAAGACCAGTAAACTTGCCTCACTTGCGGTTCTCGAACTTCAAGTCTCATATCCAAGGGTCTGCCAAGAACACAGCCATACCTTATGCCACTCTGCTCTCCAGGATTTTCGAGCAACACCAGGTGCATGAAAGCCTTCTATTTCTCAGACTTGAACAGAAGTTCAAGTACTTTTGTGTACATGGGATTGAACGCTTTGTTCAACCTGTCTATGGAAAATAGAGCTTGATGAAAATGGACTTGGACTATTTTGAAAATTCCAAGAAGGATTGAAGCAAAAAGATGTCCAAAAGAATCAGACGCAACCTGTTGAAAAAGATCTGATCAAGCTGTCTCAACTGAACATGTTGTTCGTCCATCAGCTGAGCAAAGTTCTAGTCTTCCTTCTGCTCCCTCAGTGCAGAAGAAGAGAAAAAGTAAATTGATTCTTCAATCTATCCAAGAAGAAGACGATGATAACCTACCTATTGCCAAGGTAATCAAAAGCAAAGCTGATGAACCTCGGTCCCAGCCACCTCTGAGAAAACCAAGGTCCACTCGGTCCAAGACTCAAGGTAACACTGTACCTTAGTCTTATTCAGTTATTATACCTGATGTACCTGATCTCTCATCCCCTTTTCTCTAACCAAAACTCAAATCCCTCCATCACCCTTTCCATCTGAACCTCAAGACTAGTTCACACCATGGGGAAACAAATCTTTTGAAGCCTATGGTGCACCGTATCCAAATCCCCGCTATAAAAGACAAAACTTTCCCTACATTGATCCCACACCCTTAATTAATAACAACAAACCTTTAACCTATACAGACATGTGCTTTGTTTGGCCTGCTTTGTCTCTTGATTTCGATGATGGTATCATAACAACCATACTTACTCACCCGCATTATCCCTACCCAAAATATGACTATGAACCAGAAACCCTACCTCTCTCTCCCAGCTACACTCCTCACCCCTAGACTTCATCCAACCCTCTTCCCAATGAATGTTATACTTCTCTTAGACCCCCTTCTCACTGATCTTGGCCAAAAAAGGTTTTCTCCAAGAAAGATCTATCCCAACCTCATCATGGACTAAAGGTTCCAATGGTGCCACTACAATGTGGGTTGCCACATTATCCCTCCAAATGAGAAGAAACTGAAATGGGATACCATTGAACAGAAAAGGTTCAGAACCTATGGTCTAGAAAACTTCATCCTGGACAGAAATGTCAAGTTCATTCCCAGCCATCCGTCTGATTGGAAAGAATACTCAGATGTCACGGATCTCATTCCCTACTATACCATTAAGAAGGAATGTGAGATGCCTCATCAAGAGAAGATTCTACACAACCTTCCTAGAAGATGTCTGAAGCTGAAGGCAAATGCGGTTATTGGATCTATCCCTCCAAGGATCTGTCATAGAATTCCCATGCTTGACATGAACAAGAACAAGGATGCTCGAAAACGACTAAACAAAGCTGTGATGCCAACTCCAACTTCCTTTGATCCTATGTTCTGTAAGAGACCAAGGGACGATGAAGATGTTCTTCAAAGTTGCCTGGAGCAACTTGTTTAGCAAAATGGAGATAATGATGCATGCATTGTTTGGGAAAGCACCATCTGGAAATGCATAGCAGAAGCTTCTTCATATGGACTATCTGAAGAAGAAAAGTCAGATACCCCCACCGTCCATGGGAGGTGCAAGATCTCAGATGTCACATTCATGATCTTGCGTGATGACATCTTTGGGATTCCTCTGTACCCAATAGACATTGAGGAAGATGATGATATTCCATGGGTTGAGCCACCTGCTCAGGAAACTACTCCTGCACCTTCTCCGGTACCCGAGGAAGTTCATCCGGCTGCCTCTCAAGAGGAAGTAGGAGAATTTGAGCACAATGCTTCTAAGCAGCAAAGCACCAGCCTAATCCTATCAGTTGTTCATCCGGTTGATACCTCCCCATCTAATTCCCTTAGTGTGATTCCTAATCAACAGAATCCTGAAGCAACTAAAGCAACTGCTGATAGTTCTGTCTCTGATGTTCATCAAAAGGTTCAAGACTTTTTACAATGGGCCATCGAAGCTAGTCATGGAGCCATGCTAAAACAGATTGCGAACACATTTCAAACCCTCCTCCCAAAACCTCTTCCTCCTCCTCCACCTTCTTTAAAAAAAAGTTACATTTAGTTTTTTTTCCCTTTCTTTTTCTGACAATGATGGTTAAATCTGTCTTTTGTATGATGACAAAAAGGGGGAGAAAGGGAACATTAATTTGATTACAGTCATTTTGTTTTATTTATGCCCTTCTGATTGCCTGCATCTATATGATTACTTAATTCTTATATCTGTTTTTATTAGACTATAGTTTTCCATTCTTATACGCTTTAATTGATAATAGTCTTTCTCCTAGGGGGAGCTTCTCAGCTCTCTAGGAAACTTTGTTCAATCAAATTAGTATGTTTTGTCATCATCAAAAAGGGGGAGATTGTTGGAACCAAAGTGGTTATGGTCCATTAATGCCTTGAATTTTGATGTTAACAAAAAACTAATTTAAAAGAACAAAGATTAGTTGTGGACTAATGCTTTATCTTAACTGGTCAGGAAAATCTAAGTCCAAAGACTTACAGCCCTTCCAAAAAGTATTTCTTACTTTGTATGGACTATAAACTCTCAACGCTGTATCTAAGTCCAAAGACTCTTTCACTTTCTCGCACTCTCTAGTTAAGTCCAATGCCTTTTGAGCGTGAACGCTTGTGTAAACCTTTTGAATTTATTATTCATTGTGTAAAAGTTTATATCCTATGGACAAACATTCATTGTAATCTTCGTACCATCGAAAGCCGGAGCCAGTCTGTCCCTGTCACAAAAGGTTTTGACTATCTCCAAAAGGAAAGACAAAAGGCAACTTTCGAGTACAAGGAAAAGGTGTCAGCCCTACTTTAAGCTATCAGGCCTGATAGTATACTTCATTGATTAGAAGCCTCAACAAATTATCAGACTCAATGGACAAATGCAATTAATGCATAAATCAGAACAAATCCTTTTTCAACCGTTGAAGACTGAAGATTGATCAAAACCAGAAGGCTATAAATACCTTCTCCCTTGAAGATGCAAACTAACAGAACATGAGAAAAATACAAGCTATCAAGAGATAATTCAAATATTACAAGCTTACTCTGCTCTTAAACTTTCATATCACTCTCTGCGAAGAGTTTTGCTTTAGAGTTCTAAGCTTAAGTTTCAAACCCTCACACTTAGTGAGTTAGTAGAACGTCAACTCTTTTCAAAATCTTAGTTGGTTGAGCCTGAAGAGGCTTGTTTAGAAAGAATACTTAGTGCGCCTGAAGAGGTGTAGAATACTTTCCTGAAGATGTATTGAATACTTGTAACAAAGGGTTTTTGTTATAGTGGAGAAAGCTCTCAAGTAAAGAGGACTGAACATAGTTCTTTGGTGAAGAGTGAATCAGGATAACATACTTGTGTTCTTTTTCTTTCCCTTGCTCTCACTTTAGTTTATTGTCTGACTAACTTCTTGGGATTGAATTGCTTTCTTATCTCGCTTGTTTTTATCTAAATCTTTCTACGTTAGCATCCAATTGGTGCTTGGAAACTCTCCTTACGTCCGTTATCCTCTTTGTTGGTGTAAACCCTAGAGGCCATTAGTCTTCTTTGAGATTTACATTTGTATCATGACTTTGATTCACATATATTTATATATGAGGCATTTCAGTTTATACTATTAATTGTTTAAATGAAGTAAAGTCCTTAGAATAGTTATTTGAATTCAATAGAACATCAAGTACATGACTTGATCGTGAGACCCTAGTGAACATTTTAAATATTATTCTTAAAGTATCCGTAGTCAAGTATTATTGTTAATTAGGACGACAATAATACATCGAGACTATTTTGTGGGTAGACTTATGACTACATCTCACGGGTCTTGGATATGAGATATCAAGTATTCACATAGGTATAAATATTAGAGTAATATTTATACTAGATTGACCCACTATGAGAATGCTGCATAATAGTTATGAAAGTGTCATGAGCGCTTCTCATGGTAGCGAAAGTGAAGTAGTCCTTCGACTTGAAGTCACTAAGATTCCTACATGAGGAGTTGTAGGCTTTAATGCTACCAAACGTTATCCGTAACAGGATGATCATAAAGTTGATGTAGACAGGATTCGTCCCTCCTACATAACAGGAGTAATGTCATAGGCCTATCAATAGAGTGAGACGTGAAAGTGCATGGCCATGCTATAATGGGCCAATATGAGATATTGGGCCCATTTGTGATTGCACGTCTACTCGGGAATTGAGAAACAAATAATTGAACATAACAAGGATGACACACTTATGCCTTGTGTTCAATTAAGACATATGGACGAAGGGACATTTACTACACGGTTATTTTGGTTACCGTAAGGTATATATCGTATCATCGATATTCTAACTAATTGGGTAACAATGATGTATTGCTAGATGCCGCTTATTGTTTATAATATTAAATGTGATTTAATATTATTGCCAATTTATTGAGAACCTATAGGGTCATACGTATAGAGCAAATAGTCGGAGAATGAATTGATTTATTAAATATGATTTAATAATATTAATTATAAGATTGGGCCTGTAGCGTACAAGCCCAATGAGGTTAGATTAAGTGGGTGACAGCTTGTAAGCTGTGCACGTCACTTAAACGCTAAGGAGAGCTTACTGCGCATAACCTAGTGGCCATCACACCACCTTGGTAGGCGTGCCCCTCACCTTTGCAATCAGCTAGCACGACGTTTTCTCCGGCAGTATTTTGTTCGCGTGGACTACATACAGGTGCTGCTCCATTGCGGTATTGGTGATAGCGTTGTTTGTAATGCTTGTGATCGATTGAGAAGGATTGTTCTTCCTTTGCAGTGATCATGGTAAAGCTACGCTACAAGAGGTAAGTACTACATCATGAGTCATGACCATTCGCATGGATCCTTTTATTGGGAATTTTTCTGCTACGTTTTTTTTCGTTTTTAATACGCAAATTCCCAACAGTGGTATCAGAGCCGCTTGCGAAACCATGATTCTCTTGTGTGTTTATTTATTATAACATTTTTGTTTTTGAAATATATGATCTTTAACATGTTATGTTTGAAAATCGTAAAAGTTTTTTGCGAAAAACGTTTTTCTGAAATCCTTGGTTTGATTTGCGGCAACAGCAAGTGTTGCTGTTATGCGCACCTTACAACTAGACGCGTCATAATCGATTATGTAATCGATTATGAGGGCTCAAGTGTTGATCCCTATTCGTCGTGGAAGCAAGGCAATTCTGGTCAGAACCACAATGATCGATTATTTAATCTATTGGGTAATTAATTATGCAAAGAGTGTGCATGAATGTTCATATAACAGATTACATAATGGATTATGTAATCGATTATGTGACGGATTATGGTTATACAATAATCGATTATGGGGGTACAATAATCGATTATGATAGTACAATAGTCACTTTCTGAGGAGTAAGAATAGAAGTAATCAATTATGGTAATCGATTATAAGGATATCAGAAGCGTTGTTTTGAGCGATTTTTGAAATCACTTAAAAATAATAATTAATAATAATAAATATTTTATTATTAATTTTATTATGTATTTGGTTGTGTATGGTGAATGGTTATGGCCTTAGTCCTTTTCTTCTTTCTTTTGGTTATTTTGAAATACGGCTTGCGTGTTGTGCCTTTCTCTTAAATTCCATATGTATATTCTTTTCTCACCTTATTCCCCTCGAATGTAAAAGAGGTTTCTTTCAATTGTAATGTTATGGTGGAGACAAGAAGACGACCTCAGAAGAGGACGACTCGGTAGGTGATCATGCTTGGTGAAGCTTGTACGCTACTAGGGTTTTAGATTAGATTCTGTCATTGGCTTGGGAGAATCAATGCGTTAGGGGCCATAACCATGTCTCATTTGTTATATGCTATATATGTATGAGATGCATGTTAGTATATAGTAGGTTAAACAATTTAACTTATGGTGAGATCAAATTTATAAATAAATCCCTCAAAAGGAAATATTAAGTCGCGTTTAAATGTGCCTTCCGATGCATGACACTTGTCAAGACTAATATCGATTGAGCGTAGGTCTGCCAAAGCAGAGTACCTTTGTCTATACTAGTAAGACGCGATGGGATAAATGTAATATCCAATTGTCAACCATTGGGTCTGACTTAACTAAACCAACTTCAATAGGATTGAAAAGAGCTTAGAGCCATGGAGTTGGGCATTAATCCATAAGATGGATTAGAATAAGAGTTATTTTACATGAGATGTAATTGGAAAGAGTTTCCTACCTAAATAGCCTAGTTCTGGGAGATCAGCCAAAGCTGACTTAGGATGAAGTGAAATATGGATCTTGGTCCCACTAGAAAATCTTTCAATGGGATTTTCCGAGTCAATGATGAAGGTCATTGATTTGAGTAAAATAGTGAGAGGCGTATTTAATAAAAGACCTTATTAAATATGTTTATGCATGATACTTATATTTTGTATATTTATGTTGTAGATAACCATGTCTACAAACCACACATCAAATAACCTATCACTGCGATCTGTCCTTAAGAAGGACAAGCTGTCCGAAACGAATTTCCTGGACTGGTACAGAAACCTAAGGATTGTCCTCAGGCATGAAAAGAATCTGTATGTTCTTGAAGAACAAATCCCTGAGGAGCCACCGGCTGCTAATGCTTCTAAGGCTGATAAGGATGCTAATAAGAAGCATCAAGATGATGCCTTAGACGTCGGCTGCCTCATGCTTGCTACCATGACCTCTGAGCTTCAGAAGCAACATAAGACCATGGAGGCGTACAATATGATCGTGCACCTCAAAATGCTTTATCAAGGGCAGGCAAGGCATGAGCGGTTCGAGGTTTCCAGAACCCTTTTCAATTCTAAACTGGCAGAGGGAAGCCCTGTAAGTCCTCATGTACTTCAATTAATTAGGTACATTGAGAATCTTGAAAGGTTGGGTTTTCCTTTGGGCCAAGAGTTGGCCACTGACGTAGTTCTGTAATCGTTGCCTCAGAACTATAGTCAGTTTGTCATGAACTACAATATGCATGATCTTGACAAACAATTGCCAGAATTGTTGAGCATGTTGAGAACTGCTGAACAAAATATTAATAAAGGAAAGGGGAAGGCCGTTATGATGGTCCAAGCTGGAAGGGGCAAGAAGCAGCATAAGAAACCCATGGATAAGCATAAGGGCAAAGGTAAGGGCTTCCATAAGTCCAAACCTAGCACTTCTGGCTTAAAACCTACGAGTGGAGTTGCTAAAGAGGGCACTTGCTTCCACTGCAGCCAAACCGGGCATTGGAAGAGGAACTGCCCTAAATACTTGGAAGAGAGCAAGAAAAAGGGAAGTGAGACTTCCACCTCATGTATATATGTTATAGAAGTCAATTTATCTACTTCTGCATCATGGGTATTAGATACTGGATGTGGATCTCATATTTGTACAAATATGCAGGATCTAAAAGGGAGTAGACCATTGGCAAAAGGCGAAGTTGACCTACGAGTTGGCAATGGAGCAAAAGTTGCTGTTATAGCCATAGGAACCTATGTATTGACTTTTCCTACTGGGCTTATTATTCAGTTGGAGAACTGTTATTTTGTGCCTACTATTAGCAGGAATATTATTTCTGTTTCTTGTTTGGACAAGAGTGGTATTCATTTTATAATAAAGGACAAATGTTGTTCTATTTATTTAAATGAAATTTTCTATGCTAGTGCACAAATGTATAATGGACTGTATGTCCTTGATCTTGATATGCCTATCTATAACATTAATACCAAAAGGGTCAAACCAAACGAGTTGAACCCGTCTCACCTTTGGCATTGTCACTTGGGCCACATAAATGAGAAACGCATTTCCAAACTCCATAAAGATGGATTATTGGACTCTTTTGATTATGAATCATATGAGATATGCGAATCTTGTTTATTGGGAAAGATGACTAAAACCCCATTCACTAGTAATAGTGAAAGGGCAAGTGATCTTTTGGGCATTATACATAGTGATGTATGTGAACCCCTAAACACATCGGCTAGAGGTGGCTTTCAATACTTCATCACTTTTACTGATGACTTCAATAGATATGGATTTGTGTATCTAATGAAACATAAATCTGAATCCTTTGAAAAGTTCAAAGAATTCAAGAATGAAGTACAAAACCAACTGGGCAAGAATATTAAAGCACTTCGATCAGATCGAGGTGGTGAATATTTAAGCCTGGAGTTTGATGATCATATGAAAGAGTGTGGGATATTATCTCAACTCACTCCTCCTGGAACACCACAATGGAATGGCGTATCTGAAAGGAGGAATCAAACCTTATTAGATATGGTTTGATCCATGATGAGTCTTGCAGACCTTCCAAACTCCTTCTGGGGACATGCTTTATTAACAGCAACTTTACACTTAACCGTATTCCATCTAAGACGGTTGAAAAGACACCATATGAGATATGGACTGGCAGACGACCCAGTATGTCTTTTATGAAGATTTGGGGTTGTGAAGTTTATGTGAAACGTCAAATTTCTATTAAACTTGAACCCAAATCTGATAATTGCTTATTTGTGGGGTATCACAAGGAAACTGTAACACCCCGATTTTCTTATTCTTTTGATTAATCAGTATTTAAGTAATTGCATTTTATTGGAGGGTCTAGTAAATTAAATAAATTATTCCGAGGCCATAGTCACACTCTACGCCATCGTAGAAGGCTATGGTTAAGTTTTGGGCCGAAAACTCAAACGAAGCCCGATCTATGTTTTTTCGGATGATAGTGTTTTTCTACTATCAAGACCTCATTTTGACTAACGGTCAGAACCATTAGTCTTAGAATTCAATCCTCTACCTATTTGCTAAAATGTGTTCTGACGTCCAAAAATATGAATAATATTTTATATTCGGACCGAAAATCGATTGGATAGATGATTCGAGCTGTCTTAGGGTTTTTCGAGAACCTTGAGCCAATGATTTTCATACCAGGGCTATGTTAAATCATTTGGGGACTCCTATCAGTGTCGTGAGGATTTTTTCAAAATGTCGAAAGATGAATTGACCAAATTGCCCTTGTTTAGTTTTTACTAATTACCTATTATTACTTTTACCTATTTCTTAAGCCTTAAGTCACCTAATAAATACACTATTCTTCACTCACTTTTCTCTCCTCATTTTCGCTGGTCAGCTGCCTCGCTTTCCCTCCTCACTTTCTTCTTCTTCTTCCTTTCTCTATTCTTCCTCCGTTTTCAACTCCATTTTCACTCAACTTCCACAAGGTTTTTCAACCCAATTTGTTAAGCAAAGTTGCTCCTCTCATCCTCCTCTATCACCTAGTAGGTATAGATTTCATCTTTGAACTCTCAATCTTTATTTTTCTCCATTGATTTTCATGAATTTCAATTTCTAGATCTAAACTTCAAAAATCTCTAGAAAAATGTAGAAAAATCATTTTGATACCAAACCATTTTCTATGGCCTAGGTTCATGACATACTTGTATGGTCCAAGATCTTAGAGCCAAGAAATCTCTCTAGGGTATTTAACCATAGAGGGGCCGAAACCCCTAATGTGTAGGGTAGGGTTTTTGGTTGATTTTTGATGTTTTGAGTTGATATCTAGGGATATCACACTTAGTTAGGGTGTTATCCAAGAAATGAGAATTTTTGGAGCTCCCTAGCTATTTTTCATATTTTTCATTCAATAAGGCCGGACCATAGAGGTAGTGCAATAGGAGAAATCTTTACTTTTTGAATAAATGCCTTTATTGATTATGTTGAGGGATACCTAAGGATCATTGATCCAAGAGTTAGGAATTTTTAGACATCCCTAGCCTAATTAATTAAATAGGGGCAATAGCTAATCCTAAAGATTAGGTACGTTATGATTTAATTATTTTAACTTCTGGTTGTGTTTTACTGTATAGAACCTGACAGGACTCGAACGCTCGATCGCGCACTCGATTGACTGTTGCGGAGCCACATCCGGAATCTCACAGGAACATTGCTAAGGTGGGGGAAAGAACCGCAATATCGTTGGGAAGGCAAGCTTTAAATAATATATATTGATATGCGTAGGGCGACCCAAACCCTACTAGAGGTCGTTTGACCATTAGGTTGATTTTACTACATATTGAGGTTGTCTGTGCTATGATTGGATATTTGATATGTTATATCTGATATGTGTATGATGTCTATTATATGCTATAATTGATTAAATGTTATTTATTTTTAAGTTGATTTTACTGTTGAATATATATTCTGGCTATTGGGGATGTCTGTTGTGACTGCTGATGTCTGAGTAGAACTAGGCAGTGATTTCTGATAAATCGGGTCATGAATGTGTGGTGAGAAAGTCGAGGTTATATATATATGTCGTAGTTCTCAACCTAGTGATATAGTTGATCTGTTGTTGCTGTGATGTGAGTTGATACCCGGTTAAGCCGGATGAAAGTTGGTCGTGGTTATATATAAGTCGTGGTTGAGGCACTAAGTGTTGATCCTTAGATGAGTCAGTGAGATTCATGTTGCATAATTGTTATTTATCACTGTGTTGGCATACAGGCGATTTTGATCTTACCTGCGGAGAGATGGTCGTACTGATTTATTTGGCGTAGGGGCGATTCCGATCTTACCGTAAGTTGTGTTGTTGACGGGCGAATATTCCGACCTGGCCTGCGGACGGGGGAATATGTCATACCCATGAGACGAGTTGGGCCTGCGGGCTTTAGACAGAACCTTACCATATGGGTCTGGCATGGTGAAGATTGGGACACCTTGATCTGTTGGGGATGCCGCGTCATGATAACGTCCATATAATCATTAGTTGCATGAGTGTGAGAGACAATAGTTAAGGGAAAATTTATCCGGAAGTTGTTTGGTTGTCACTGTTGTGATTTGGTGTGTTGCTATCTATATACATTATTTATATCGCTGATTTTCCCATGTATGACATATTACTGTTTCTTATCCCCTGTATTTTCTATGTCGTATTCTTTTTACTCTCGACTGTACGAGAAGATCCCGTTGAGGATTCGCCGGAAGATTCGCCGGAGGAGATTGATGGTATACCCGTAGAACCAGATGCTGGCGAGAGAGCCCTAGATCCCGGTGCTAGAGGACCTTAGACATCGAGGGTTGGTAGTTGTAGTTGTTATGACCAGTACGGGAGACTGAAATGATTTTTTAAAAAAAAATCATTTCCTAAAAAATCTTAAACAAACACAATTAAAATCACTAAAAATGGTTTTTAACTTAAAAAAAATGATTTTTATGATCAAATAATCTAAAACAAACGCACTCTGAGTCTTCTGTATTTTTATTTCCGCTACTATGCTTTCGTTTTATTTACTGTGTACTCTGAAGTCTTTTATATTTGGTATCAGTTGTTGTAAGCTTTACTGATGGAGCCGATACTCTTATGTATGTATACTTTTATTATGGTATCAGTATGTATTGTATGTTTTAATATTTCCACAATTTTATACTACTATGCTATGCTATAACGCTAATAATTATAAGTGGGGTCACCAATGAGACCTCCTAGGAAGGGGTTGTCTCATTTTGTGGTATCAGAGCAGTTTGATTCTTAATCAAGGACTGCTTGGGTTAGGTTGTGATTTCTGGCCATGTCTAGTTGAACTCACATTAGGTATTGACTATACTTAAAAGTTGGGTAGAGCGTCCAATGTGCAGGTTATCGAGTGTGATAACTGCTTTAAGACATATGGTATATATGCCTGAATTTCTGTCTCGCGAGGCAAGACTTGGTTTCGCGAGGCGAGGCCGAAAGGCTGCATTTTATTTCTCGGACAAACCTTCTGGCTCGCGAGGCGAGAGTTGGTTCGCGTCGCGAAGCCGAGAGGCTGTATTTACTGATCAGTCTGGCCTTCTGTCTCGCATAGCGAGAATTGTTTCGCGTCGCAAGGCCAAGCATCATGTCGTGAGGCGAGTGTCTTTTCCCTTGTGTTCTTCTTTTTCTAGCCTTTTTTTGTAGCTGAAAAAATGGATAAGCCGCAGACTTATTATCTTATGGATCGAAGCATTGTAAGGCATATAATGCATGTATGGGGTAATACAGTGTGTATGTCTTACAAATGTGAGCTGGCAACGGCAATGCTGTAGCAAAACGCTCAATTGTTGCAAGTGACTATGCAGCAACAACAGAGGCAGAATCAGAGAAGTGAAGTAGAGACGGAAGATGCTGGATTAAGTGCTTTTATGAAAAGTAAGCCGCCACTGTTTGATGGTGACTTCAATCCGGAGGGAGCAGAACTCTGGATACATGAGCTGAAGAAAATCTTTGCGGCAATACACTATCGAGAAGAGAGGAAGGTGACCTATGCATCCTTCATGCTGATAGGAGGTGCAGAGCTATGGTGGAAAGGCAAATAGAGAATGCTTGAAGCAGAAGGAAGAGTGATTAACCGAGGACTATTTCGGGAATGTTTTCGCTATAGACATCGTACCAGGAACTGGACCGATTTCGATAGCACCTTATCGAATGGCTCCAGTGGAGTTAGTGGAGCTGAAAAAGCAATTGGACGATATGTTGGATAAGGAGTTTATAAGACCGAGTGCTTCACCTTGGGGAGCGCCGGTGCTGTTCGTCAAAAAGAAGGACAGAAGTTCAAGGCTGTGCGTGGATTATCGACAACTGAACAAGGCAACAATCAAGAATAAGTATCTGTTGCCTAGGATTGACGATTTGATGGACCAGTTGAAAGGAGCAGTAGTATTTTGGAAGATGTCAAGAGAGAGGATATATCGTAGACGGCATTTAGGAGCCGGTATGGACATTACGAGTATCTGGTTATGCCTTTGGTGTAACTAATGCTCCAGCAGTGCTAATGGATTACATGAACCGGATTTTCCGACCGTTCTTAGATAAGTTTGTTGTTGTGTTTATCGACGACATTCTTATTTATTCCCTTAATCGGGAAGAACATCAGGAACACCTTAGGATTGTGCTTCAAGTGTTAAAGGACCGACAACTTTATGCAAAGTTGTCCAAGTGCGAATTCTGGTTAGAAGTACAATTCTTGGGTCATGTGATTAATCGTGATGGGATAGCGGTAGATCCAACAAAGTTTGAAACTGTAGTACAATGGGAAAGTCCTAAGTCGGTAAGTGAGATACGGAGTTTTCGGGGTTTAGTTGGATATTACCGAAGGTTCATTGAAGGATTCTCAAAAATCGCATTGCCAATGACGCAGCTAACAAGGAAGAAAATATCCTTTGAATGGACGGATGAATGTGAGAAAAGTTTTCAGGAGCAGAAAAAAAGGTTGACTACGTCACCAGTATTGATGTTCCCAGACTCTTCAGGACAGTTTGACGTATACTGTGATGCATCATACCAAGGATTGGGTTGTGTCCTAATGCAAGATCGGAGGGTGGTAGCCTATGCTTCGCGGGAGCTAAGATTCACTAGAGGAATTATCCGACTCATGATTTGGAGCTAGCAGCTATAGTGTTTGCTTTAAAGATATGGCAACACTATTTATATGGAGCTAAGTCTATAGTTTACAGTGACCATAAGAATTTAAGGTATCTATTTGATCAGAAAGAGTTAAATATGAGGCAAAGGAGATGGATGTAATTCATAAAGGATTATGAATTCGATCTACAATACCATCCAGGAAAAGCGAATGTAGTAGCGGATGCATTAAGTAGGAAATCCTTACACGTACCTGCTATGATGGTGAAAGAGCTAGAACTAATTGAACAGTTTAGAGACTTGAATCTAGGCATGGAATTATCTAGGGATAAGATACACCTAGGAATGGTCACAGTAATGAGCGACTTTTTGAAGACAATCAAGGAGAAGCAGGAGGTTGATCAGTATCTTCAGAAAGTAAAGGAACAAGTGACGGAAGGCAGAACTTCTGAGTTTTGGATGAATCAAGATGGAGTCTTGAGGTATGGTGAGAGGATTTGTGTGCCAATGGACATAGAGCTAAGAATAATGATCTTAGAAGAGGGGCACAAGAGTAGGTTGAGTTTTCATCCAGGAGCTACCAAGATGTATTAGGATTTAAAGAAAATATTTTGGTGGCCCGGAATGAAGAAGGAGTTAGCCGAGTATGTGTTGGCTTGCTTGGTGTGTCAGAAGGCGAAGATAGAACACCAAAAGCCAGTGGGACAGCTATAATTTTTAGATATCCCAGAATGAAAATGGGATGGAATATCTATGGATTTCGTGGTTGGTTTGCCGAGGACTAACAAGAGGCATGATGCCATTTGGGTAATCGTTGATAAGTTAACAAAGTGTGCTCACTTCCTACCTATTAGCGAAAGTTATACGTTGGAGAGGTTAACCCAAATCTACATCAAGGAAGTAGTAAGGTTGCACGGAGTGCCTTCTAGTATTGTTTCCGACAGAGATCCTAGATTTACGTCTAGATTCTGGAAGCAGCTACATGAGGCTTTGGGAACTAAGTTAAGGTTAAGTGTCTGCTTATCATCCTCAGATGGATGGTCAGTCTGAACGGACAATTCAGTCACTGGAAGACCTCTTAAGAGCTTGTGTTTTGGAACATACAGGAAGTTGGGAGGAGTTCTTGCCATTGATTGAGTTCACCTATAACAACAGTTTTCATTTGAGCATAGGAATGGCACCTTACGAAGCGTTGTATGGCAGACAGTGTAGAACACCTTTATGTTGATATGAGAATGGAGAAAGTCAAGTGCTAGGACCGGAGGTAGTACAACAGATGACGGAACAAATCAAGAGGATACGGGAAAAGATGAAAATCGCACAGGACAGGCAGAAGAGTTATGGCGATAAGAGAAGAAGACCGATAGAATTCCAGGAAGGAGACCATGTTTTTTTTAGAGTAACTCCGAGAAATGGAATCGACATGGCAATAAAATCTAGAAAGCTTACTCCCAGGTTCATTGGACCATTTCAAATTCTTCGCCGAATTGGTCTAGTAGCCTATCACATCGCTTTACCCCCAAATCTATCCAATCTTCATGACGTCTTTCATGTCTCTCAGTTGAGAAAGTACTATCCTGATCCATCACACGTCTTAGAACCAGAGTCAATACAATTAAGAGCTAACCTTGAGTATGAAGCTCTACCTGTAAGGATCGCGGATAGAAGGATAAAGAAACTCCGAGGTAAACATATTCCGCTGGTCAAGATCATATCGGATGAAGCTACCGGAGATGCTACTTGGGAACGCGAAGAGGACATGCAACAGCAATACCCGAGCCTATTCTAAGAAGGTACGTCGAATTTCGGGACGAAATTCTTTTTAAGGGGGTAGTAATGTAACACCCCGATTTTCTTATTCTTTTGATTAATCAGTATTTAAGTAATTGCATTTTATTGAAGGGTCTAGAAAATTAAATAAATTATTCCGAGGCCATAGTCACACTCTACGCCATCGTAGGAGGCTATGGTTAAGTTTTGGGCCGAAAACTCAAATGAAGCCCAATCTATGTTTTTTCGGATGATAGTATTTTTCTACTATCAAGACCTCATTTTGACTAACGGTCAAAACCATTAGTCTTAGAATTCAATCCTCTACCTATTTGCCAAAATGTGTCTTGACGTCCAAAAATATAAATAATACTTTATATTCGGACCGAAAATCAATCGGGTAGACGATTCGAGCTGTCTTATGGTTTTTCGAGAACCTTGAGCCAATGATTTTCATACCAGGGCTATGTTAAATCATTTGGGGACTCCTATCAGTGTCGTGAGAATTTTTTCAAAATTTCGGCAGATGAATTGACCAAATTGCCCTCGGTTAGTTTTTACTAATTACCTATTATTACTTTTACCTATTTCTTAAGCCTTCAGTCACCTGATAAATACACTATTCTTCACTCACTTTTCTCTCCTCATTTTCGCTGGTCAGCTGCCTCTCTCTCCCTCCTCACTTTTCTTCTTCCTTTCTCTTTTCTTCCTCCATTTTCAACTCCATTTTCACTCAACTTCCACAAGGTTTTTCAACCCAATTTGTGAAGCAAAGTTATTCCTCTCATCCTCCTCTATCACCTAGGAGGTATAGATTTCATCTTTGAGCTCTCAATCTTTATTTTTCTTCATTGATTTTCATGAATTTCAATTTCTAGATCTAAACTTCAAAAATCTCTAGAAAATTGTAGAAAAATCATTTTGATACCAAACCAGTATCTATGGCCAAGATTCATGACATACTTGTATGGTCCAAGAGCTTAGAACCAAGAAATCTCTCTAGAGTATTTAACCATAGAGGGGCCGAAACCCCTATTGTGTAGGGTAGGGTTTTTGGTTGGTTTTTGATGTTTTGAGTTGATATCTAGGGATATCACACTTAGTTAGGGTGATATCCAAGAAATGAGAATTTTTTGTGCTCCCTAGCTATTTTTCATATTTTTCATTCTATAAGGCCGAACCCTAGGGGTAGTGCAATAGGAGAAATCTTTACTTTTTGAGTAAATGCCCTTATTGATTATGTTTAGGGATACCTAAGGATCATTGATCCAAGAGTTAGGAATTTTTAGACATCCCTAGCCTAATTAATTAAATAGGGGCAAGAGCTAATCCTAAAGATTAGGTAGGTTATGATTTAATTATTTTAACTTCTGGTTGTGTTTTACTGTACAGAACCTGACAGGACTCGAACGCTCGATCGCGCACTCGATTGACTGTTGTGGAGCCACATCTGGAATCTCATGGGAACTTTCCTAAGGTGGGGGAAAGAACCGCAATATCGTCGGGGAGGCAAGCTTTAAAGAATATATATTGATATGCGTAGGGCGATTCAAACCCTACTAGAGGTCGTTTGACCGTTAGGTTGATTTTACTGCATATTGAGGTTGTCTGTGCTGTGATTGGATATTTGATATTGATATGAGCCCACTAAGGAATATGGACCAAGAAGCACTACAAAGACTTGTTGAGCCTATGACAAAAGCAAGAGTCAAGAAAGCCCAAGAAGTTCTAAACCAAATGGATCTTTTAATGGACACAAGCCCAAGTGCAAGTCAAGAAGACATTGAGCCCAAGTTGGTATCTTGCATCATCCAACTAGAAGATTCATAATGTGGGGCGCATGACATGAAGAAGATTCCATTTTTAGTGGTTTTTCTTTCATTTTTCAATAAGTATGTGGGTCCAATTTGTTTAAATGTTACAATTGGATTCCTTCGTAGTCTTACACGAAATTAGAGAGCCTTGGGGAGGGAATATTTGGCTTGCATTCTATAAGAAACTCCTCATTAAGTTGAGTCAATAAATTATAAGTTATCGGTGTTACACTATTAATTTGCAAAGCAAAGTGTAACCACCCATCATGAAGGGAGAGTGGGCGTGACATTGAGTGCTTGGGGCTGACTTCAATTGCTTCATGGTGAGTTATGAGTGTCTTGGTGGCTGCCTTCAATTATTTGGGTGTTACACTTTTAATTTGAAAAACAAAGTGTAACCACCCATGATGAAGGAATGATAGGCGTGTATGAATGGGTTTGGGGGCTGACTTGAATTGTTTTAGTGGTCATTTAAGTTAGGAATTAGGCCATTCAAAGTGGGGGTTATGCTTTGTCTTTGGATGCCAAGAGTTGGATGACTACTATATGTATGCACCTAGAAACATGGAATAAGACAACTTTGATGTTGAATTTGGATTAATTCCATTTGTGAGAATTGTTTCTCCTAGGTTCTTGGTTTAACCAAGCTAAGTTCTTATCAAGAATCCAAGGTTCTTGTGGCAAACATCACTTGGCTTATCAAACCTTCTTGGTTTGTGGCGCCTACACCATCTCTTTCTTTCCATTTTCTTATTTTTCTTCTCTTTTACGTTGTTTCATTTTGTTCCTATACAAAGAGCAATAAATTATCATACTTAGAATTCAACCATAAGATCGTTAAAAGGCAACCACACCATTTGGTTGTCATCAAGTGGTATCAAAGCTTAGGCTTTGGTTGAATTTTTGTTTGTGTTCTTGATTCTATTTTCTTCTTCATCTTCTACTCTTTCTCCTTTTCTTCTGAAAACCAAAAACAAAAGTTACTTTGATCTTTTCTTGAAGGGAAAATTCGTGGTTGTTGTGTATTGCTCCAAAAACAAAGTTTTCAAGAGTAATTCTCTTCAACAAGTTAAAAAAAAAAAAAGAGAAATTCGTGTAAAAAAAAAAAAAGAAGAGAAAGTTTCATTTGAGCAATTTGTGTCTTGAAAATTTTTCTCTTATTCCTTTGTTTCTTATTTCTAAACCTTTTCTTTTCTAGCCTTTGTTCTTCGTTTTTTCCTTGTTTTGATAAGTTTTGTGATTTTTGTTATTTGAATTTTGGTATTTTTGTGTTTTGTGTTTGATTCCTCTAAGAACTAAAGGAGAACATTTGAGAGGAAAAAGGCAAGAGTGGAAATTTACTACTTGTGTGGAAAAAGCCAAAAGAGAGAAAATTCATTTGTGTGACAAGTGAGGGAGTGTAGTGAGGAAACACAAATCATGGCAAACAATGAAGATAGTCCACCACTTTCACCAAGGTCCGCGGTCATTTTCGTAAGAATGACTACTCAAATGCAAGCCCTTCAAAGGCAAATGGAGACGATGCAAGCCAACTATGATCAACAACTTGCCAACCTTCAAAATGATGAGTCTAGTGGCAATGAAAGTGAAAGAGGAAGGCCTAGAGGAGGAAGACATAGAGGAAGGAGGCGTGATGAAAGGCCTAAGGGGGTCAAAACCAAAGTTCCTCCCTTTATTGGGAAGAACGATCCGGAGGCTTACTTGGAGTGGGAGCTAAAGATAGAACAAGTCTTCGATTGTAATTCTTACAATGAAGGCAAGAAGGTGAAAGTAGCCGCCCTTGAGTTCAAAGAATATGCACTTGTGTGGTGGGACCAATTACAAAAAGAGAGAAGGAGACTTGGAGGGGAGCCTATAGACACTTGGGAGGAGATGAAGTGCGTCATGAGGAAGAGGTTTGTCCCAAATCATTACCAAAGGGACATTCACAACAAATTGCAAAGACTTACCCAAGGGACCAAGAGTGTAGATGAATATTTCAAGGAGATGGAGTTGGCCTTACTTAGGTCAAATTTTCAAGAAGATAGGGAGGCTACCATGGCAAGATTCTTACATGGCTTGAATCAAGATATTCAAGACATTGTAGAATTACAAAATTATGTCGAGCTTGAAGATTTGGTGCAACAAGCAATCAAGGTGGAGCAACAAATTAAGAGGAGGAAGTTCAAATATTCTTCTTCTTCTTCAAATTTTCCATCATCAAATTGGAAGGACAAGCAAAAGAAGGAGGGTGCACCAACCAAAGAAGCCGTGAGCACCTCTCAAGGCAAGAAACCAATGGAGACAACCACTAGGAGCCGTGAAGTAAAGTGTTTCAAATGCCTTGGCCATGGGCACATAGCCACCCAATGTCCAACAAAGAGAACAATGGTGACCATGAATGGTGAAGTAGTATCACAATCCGAGGCTTCAAGTGGGGAGGAA
Source organism: Ammopiptanthus mongolicus (assembly GCA_039655645.1). Classification (NCBI taxonomy): domain Eukaryota; kingdom Viridiplantae; phylum Streptophyta; class Magnoliopsida; order Fabales; family Fabaceae; genus Ammopiptanthus; species Ammopiptanthus mongolicus. The sequence continues at coordinate 45,505,677 of CM077348.1, read as the reverse complement.
AGTGAAGAAGATGTGCTCATGCCGGATGGTGATTTACTTATGGTAAAGAGTCTATTGGGGAGTCAAGTGAAAGATCATGAAGCAAGCCAAAGGGAGAATATCTTTCATTCTAGATGCCTAATTCAAGGAAATGTATGCTCTTTAATTATTAATAGAGGAAGTTGTGCCAATGTTGTAAGTACTAGATTAGTGTCAAAACTAAATTTTGTAACTAAGGCACATCCAAGACCATATAGGCTTCAATGGTTAAGTGAGGTAGGAGAAATGGTGGTGAACAAAAAAGTGGAGGTTCCATTCTCAATTGTGAAGTATGAGGATAGTGTTCTTTGTGATGTGGTGCCTATGGAGGCAAGCCATTTGTTGTTGGGAAGGCCTTGGCAATATGACAAAAAGGCCATCCATGATGGGTTCTCAAATAAGTATACTCTCATGTATCAAGACCGAAAGGTCATACTTTCTCCTTTATCTCCAAAGCAAGTTAGTGAGGATCAAATAAAAATGAGAGAAAAGAGAGAGCAAGAGAGGAAAGAAAAAGAGAGTGAAAAAGAAATTGAGAAAAAGAATGAAGAAAAATCAAAAAAAAAAAATCATGAGAAAAAGGGTGTGCAAAACCGAGTGGAAAAAGAGAGTTTTCTTGCAACAAAAAGTGAGGTAAAGAGTGCATTGGTCTCAAGGCAGCCCCGATATATGCTCTATTGTAGGGAATTTTGTTTGAATGCTAATGCTCCTAATGACCTCTTTTTGCCTAGTGGTGTTGAAAATCTTTTGCAGGAATTTGGTGATGTGTTTCCAAAGGTTACTCAAAAGGATGCTTGCAAGGCTATTTTGGGTCTTGAAGAAGTTGAATCAAGTGAAACACTTATTGGTTTAACCCTTTGCATATTTAAGCCTTCCACTTCTTTAATTGATATGTTTCTTGTAAATTGTTTGGGAAGTGCTTTCTTCCTATGCTTGCTAGATTTGCAAATTTGCATGTTAAAATGGATAATTTGTGTTATGTCCCTAAATCTAGTTTAAGTGTTGAAACCATAAGGCATGATGTGTTTAATACAAACTATTCTTCTAAACTTGATTTGAGGATTATGAGCCAAGACTTGAATGAATTCCTTGAGAAGTGCGTTGTTGTGCTCTCTATTGATCACTTGGTTCATGACAACAATTTGGAAGTTTGTGTTGAATTTCTAAGAGAAAGCTTGTTTGCTAACTTGGCCACTTACTCTTTTATCCAAAATAAAGTTAGCAATTTGAGGTTTGTTATGAGCACTAAAGGTTTGCATGTGGCATTAATTGATGGGTTCACTACTACACCCTTTCTTACTCTACCTATTCTTGTGAATTCTTCTAAGCTTCCATATGATGCTCCTAATGTGTTTAAGGGGCTTGTTTTGTCTCAAAAAGAGCCATACTTTGTTTTTGATGAGGAGAATATTAATGAGGTTCAATTTGCCTTGGAGTCTTTGCAAAGACAAAGTACTTTCTCTTTTGTCACCAAGATCAAGCCTAGGAAGGTACATTTGGTCATATATGTCAACTCATGGAGGTATAACTTTGTGCTTACCTTTAAAATTCCCTACCTTGGCTATAATTGTGTTGGGAGGTTGATTGAACAAGATGAACATGATTGTCACCTAATTGCGACATTGGGTGATTTCTCACAATTTCCATTTGACCCTGGTGGAAGGGTTAACATTGTTCTTCATGTGATTGACTCTCAATTTTTCTTCATGTAGGTTATGAACGAGGTGAATTCGAGGTCGAATTCATCTAAAGAAGGAGGGTATGATATGAGCCCACTAAGGAATATGGACCAAGAAGCACTACAAAGACTTGTTGAGTCTATGACAAAAGCAAAAGTCAAGAAAGCCCAAGAAGTTTTAAACCAAATGGATCTTTTAATGGACACAAGCCCAAGTGCAAGTCAAGAAGATATTGAGCCCAAGTTGGTATCTTGCATCATCCAACTAGAAGATTCATAATGTGGGGCGCATGACATGAAGAAGATTCCATTTTTAGTGGTTTTTCTTTCATTTTTCAATAAGTGTATGTGGGTCCAATTTGTTTAAATGTTACAATTGGATTCCTTCATAGTCTTACACGAAATTAGAGAGCCTTGGGGAGGGAATCTTTGGCTTGCATGCTATAAGAAACTCCTCATTAAGTTGAGTCAATAAATTGCAAGTTATGGGTGTTACACTTTTAATTTGCAAAGCAAAGTGTAATCACCCATCATGAAGGGAGAGTAGGAGTGACATTGAGTGCTTAGGGCTGACTTCAATTGCTTCATGGTGAGTTATGAGTGTCTTGGTGGCTGCCTTCAATTGTTCGGGTGTTACACTCTTAATTTGAAAAACAAAGTGTAACCACCCATGATGAAGGAATGGTAGGCGTGTATGAATGGGTTTAGGGGCTGACTTGAATTGTTTTAGTGGTCATTTAAGTTAGGAATTAGGCCATTCAAAGTGGGGGTTATGCCTTGTCTTTGGATGCCAAGAGTTGGATGACTACTATATGTATGCACCTAGAAACATGGAATAAGACAACTTTGATGTTGAATTTGGATTAATTCCATTTGTGAGAATTGTTTCTCCTAGGTTCTTGGTTTAACCAAGCTAAGTTCTTATCAAGAATCCAAGGTTCTTGTGGCGAACATCACTTGGCTTATCAAACCTTCTTGGTTTGTGGCGCCTACACCATCTCTTTCTTTCCATTTTCTTATTTTTCTTCTCTTTTATGTTTTTTCATTTTGTTCCTATACAAAGAGCAACAAATTATCATACTTAGAATTCAACCATAAGATCGTTAAAAGGCAACCACACCATTTGTTTGTCATCAGATATGTTATATGTGATATGTGTATGATGTCTATTATATGCTATAATTGATTAAATGTTATTTATTTGTAAGTTGATTTTACTGTTGAATATATATTTTGGTTGTTGTGGATGTCTATTGTGACTGTTGATGTCTGAATATAACTAGGCAGTGATTTCTGATAAATCGGGTGATGAATGTGTGGTGAGAAAGTAGCGGTTATATATATATATATATATATATATATATATATATATATATATATATATATATATATATATATATATATATATATATATGTCGTAGTGCTCAACCTAGTGATATAATTGATCTGTTGTTGTTGTGATGTGAGTTGATACCCGGTTAAGCCGGATGAAAGTTGGTCGTGGTTGTATATAAGTCGTGGTTGAGGCACTAAGTGTTGATCCTGAGATGAGTCAATGAGATTCATGTTGCATAATTGTTATTCATCACTGTGTTGGCATACGGACGATTTCGATCTTACCTGCTGGGAGATGGTCGTACTGATTTGTTTGGCGTATGGGCGATTCCGATCTCACCTGCGGGGAGGTGGTCGTACCCGTTAGTCTAATTGTAGACGGACGGGAGAATATCTCGACCTAGCCTACGGCGGAGGGATATGTCGTTACCGAAAGTTGAGTTGTTAACGGACGGGCGAGTGCTCCGACCTAGCCTGCGGGCGGGGGAACATGTCGTTACCGTAAGCTGCGTTGTTGACGGGCGAATATTCCGACCTGGCCTGCGGACGGGGGAATATGTCGTACCCTTGAGACGAGTTGGGCCTGCGGGCTTTAGACCGAACCTTACCTTATGGGGGTGGCATAGTGATGATTGGGACACCTTGATCTGTTAGGGATGTCGCGTCGTGATCGCTTCCATATAGTCGTTAGTTGCATGAGTGTGAGAGACAGTAGTTAAGGGAAAAATTATCCGAAAGTTCTTCGGTTGTCACTGTTGTGATTTGGTGTGTTGCTATCTATATACATTATTTATATCGCTGATTTTCCCATGTATGACATATTACTATTTCTTATCCCCTGTATTTTCTATGTCATATTCTTTTTACTCTCGACTGTACAAGAAGATCCCATTGAGGATTCGCCGGAGGAGATTGATGGTATACCCATAGAACCAGATGCTGGCGGGAGAGCCCTGGATCCCGGTGCTAGAGGACCTTAGACATCGGGGGTTGGTAGTTGTAGTTGTTATGGCCAGTACGGGAGACTGTGTCGTCTGTATTTTTATTTCCGCTACTATGCTTTCAGTTTTATTTACTGCGTACTCTGAATTCTTTTATATTTGGTATCAGTTGTTGTAGGCTCTACTGATGGAGCCGATACTCTTGTGTATGTATACTTTTAGTATGGTATTAGTATGTATTGTACGTTTTAATATTTCCGCAATTTTATACTACTACGCTACGCTATAACACTAATAATTGTAAGTGGGGTCACCAATGAGACCTCCTAGGAAGGGGTTGTCTCAGAATCCAAGGGATACTATTTCTACAATCTTTTTGAAGGCAAAGTGTTTGTTGCCAGGACTGGTGTATTTCTAGAAAAGGAGTTTATCTCCAAAGGAACCAGTGGGAGGAAAATAGAACTTGAAGAAGTCCAAGAATCACAAAATAGCAATGAACCTATGATGGAACAGGAGCAACCTCTGCAAGATGTTGTAGAACAACAAATTGCTCCAGTAGCACAAGACTCACGTAGGTCTAACAGGATACATCACCAACCTGAGAGATATGGATTTCTCATGACTCAACAAGGTGATGTTTTACTCATGGATCAAGATGAGCCTGTAACTTATCAGGAAGCCATCACTGGCACAGAATCTGAGAAATGGCCAGAGGCCATGAGATCTGAAATGGATTCCATGTACACTAATCAAGTTTGGAACTTGGTTGAACCACCAGAAGAGGTAAAACCCATAGGGTGCAAGTGGGTTTTCAAAAAGAAAACTGACATGGATGGTAATGTACATACCTACAAAGCACGATTGGTTGCTAAGGGTTTCAAACAAATTCATGGCATAGACTATGATGAAACCTTTTCACCGATTGCAATGCTTAAATCCATTCGGATGTTGCTTGCTATTGCAGCACTCCAGGATTATGAAATATGGCAAATGGATGTCAAGACTGCTTTCCTCAATGGAAATCTACTTGAGGATGTGTACATGACACAACCTGAGGGTTTTGACACTCTAGAGAATGCTGGAAAGGTGTGCAAATTACAACGATCCATTTATGGATTGAAGCAAGCTTCCAGAAGCTGGAATCTTCATTTTGATAATGTTGTAAGACAATTTGGATTCATCAAAAATGAAGATGAACCTTGTGTCTACAAGAAGGTTAGTGGGAGCATTGTTGTCTTTCTAGTACTATATGTGGATGACATACTACTTATTGGAAATGACATCCCTACCCTACAAAATATAAAAACGTGGTTAGGGAATTGCTTCTCTATGAAAGACCTAGGCGAGGCGACCTATGTGTTAGATATCAAAATCTATAGAGATAGATCATTGAGAATGCTCGGCCTAAGTCAGAGTACATACATAGACAAGGTGTTAAAACGTTTTAACATGCATGAATCCAAGAAAGGACTCTTGCCTATGTCACATGGTATATGCTTTTCAAAGGCACAATCCCCTTCCAATCATGAAAAGAGGGATCGCATGAATAAGATTCCGTATGCATCTGCAATCGGATCTATCATGTATGCCATCTTATGTACTCGACTAGACGTCTCGTATGCTTTAAGCATAACGAGCAGATACCAATCTGATCCCGGTGAAAGTCACTGGACTGCTGTCAAGAATATCCTCAAGTACTTAAGAAGAACTAAGGAATGGAGGTGAAGAAGATCTCGTTGTAAAGGGTTACACCAATGCTAGTTTCCAAACCGATAAGGATGATTCCAGATCACAGTTTGGTTTTATGTTTTGCTTGAACGGTGGTGCTGTGAGCTGGAAGAGTTCAAAGCAAGAGACAGTTGCTGATTCTACCACAGAGGCTGAGTATATTACTGCCTCCAATGCAGCAAAGGAGGCCGTTTGGATCAGGAAGTTCATTACTGAACTTGGTATTGTTCCTAGCATTGTGGATCCCATTGATCTCTATTGTGATAACAATGGAGCCATTGCACAAGCCAAGGAACCTAGATCTCACCAGCGATCCAAACATATACTTAGGCGCTTCCATCTTATTCGAGAGATTATCGATAGAGGAGATGTGAAGATATGTAGAGTACCAACACTTGACAATGTTGCTGACCCACTTATGAAACCTCTTGCTCAGCAATAGCATGATGGTCACACTAGGTCGATGGGTATTAGATTTATACCTAATTGACTCCAGAGCTAGTGGGAGATTGTTGGTGTAAGCCCTAGAGGCCATTAGTCTTCTTTGAGATTTACATTTGTATCATGACTTTGATTCACATATATTTATATATGAGGCATTTCAGTTTATACTATTCATTGTTTAAATGAAGTAAAGTCCTTAGAATAGTTATTTCAGTTCAATAAAACATCAAGTACATGACTTGATCGTGAGACCCAATTGAACATTTTAAATACTATTCTTAAAGTATCCGTACTCAAGTATTATTTTTAATTAGGACGACAATAATGCATCGAGAGTATTATGTGGGTAGACTGATGACCACATCTCACGGGTCATGGATATGAGATATCAAGTCTTCACATAGGCAAAAATATTAGAGTAATATTTATACTGGATTGACCCACTATGAGAATGCTGCATAATAGTTATGAAAGTGTCATGAGCGCTTCTCATGGTAACTAAAGTGAAGTAATCCTTCAACTTGAAGTCACTATGATTCCTACATGAGGAGTTGTAGGCTTTAATGCTACCAAACGTTATCCATAACAGGATGATCATAAAGATAGTTATTGGGTCTACAATGAATCATGTTAAGGGATGTGAGTGATGTAGACAGGATTCATCCTTCCTACATAACAAGATTAATGTCATGGGCTCTCAATAGAGTGAGACGTGAAAGTGCATGGCCATGTTGTCATGGGCCAATATGAGATATTGGGCCCATTTGTGATTGCACGTCTACTCGGGAATTGAGAAACAAATAATTGAACATAACAAGGATGACACACTTATGCCTTGTGTTCAATTAAGATATATAGACGAAGGGACATTTACTACACGGTTATTTTGGTTACCGTAAGGTATATATTATATCACCGATATTCTCACTAATTGGGTAACAATGATGTATTACTAGATGCCGCTCATTGTTTATAATATTAAATGTGATTTAATACTATTGCCAATTTATTGAGAACCTATAGGGTCACATGCATAGAGCAAATAGTCGGAGAATGAATTAATTTATTAAATATGATTTAATAACATTAATTATAAGATTGGGCCTATAGCGTACAAGCCCAATGAGGTTAGGTTAAGTGGGTGACAGCTTATAAGCTGTGTATGTCGCTTAAGCGCTAAGGAGAGCTTACTGCGCATAACCTAGTGGCCGTCACACCACCTTGGTAGGCACGCCCCCTTACCCTTGCCGTCAGCTAGCACAACGTTTTCTCCGGCGGTATTTTGTTCGCGTGGACTACGTAGAGGTACTGCTCCATTGCGGTACTGGTGATAGCGTTGTTCGTAGTGCTCGTGATCGATTGAGAAGGACTGTCATTCCCTTGCAGTGATCGCGGTAAAGCTACTCTACAGGAGGTAAACACTACATCATGAGTCATGACCATTCGCATGGATCCTTTTATTGGGAATTTTTTCGCTGCGTTTTTTTTTCGTTTTTAATACGCAAATTCCCAGCACTTTTATAGTCCAACCTTTGCGAAAACTTATATATCTGCTTGCGAAAAGTTTAAAAACGTAAGAAACACAATTCAACCCTCCTTCTTGTGTTTTAAATACGTTCCTTCATATAGAACTCATCGCAGCTTAAAGCTGAAGTGATGATGTTCCTTGCTCTAAAATTGTATTGGACCTTTATCCTCTCTTTGTCAGTCTAAATATTTCTCAGTTTGTCCACCACTGCATTATTGACAGAATGGGTCGGAACAAATGGACCGTTTTCCACAGCATCTCAAACTTCAAGGTCTACAGCCTCAAGAAAGATTTGCATTCTTTCTTTCCAATAACCATCCCCTTCATCATTGAAAGGTGGGCATCTGATGGAGTGTCCCTCATGATTAAAACTGTTTGAAATCATGTTACCTCTTGAGGTGATTAAGCCTATAAGCAAGAGTTAAGCTTTGATGCCACTTGTTGACAAGTGACTCCAAACACAAGAGGGGCTGAATTGTGTGTAATGTGAATTTTTGAAAACTTTTACACAATAAAACATTTGAAAGATAAATGACTTGAAATTAAAGTGTAATAAAAAAAAATTGCAATAAAATTAAATTGCAGAATGTAATAAGCGTAAAATAAATTGCGATAATAAAAGATAAAGAAATGAATAAGACACACAGTTTTATCTTGATTTGGCTACCAAATACCCCAGTAGCCTACGTCCAGTCCCCAAGGTCAACCACCAAGGGTTTTCACTCAATAACTAGCTTTTAAATCAGATTCAGCTAGAAACCTTTACAACCAAGAGCACCCTCCACACAAATAATGGGATATCTCCTCCCTTTGTGCAAGAGCCTCAAATTCAAGAGATAACCTTCTGTTTTCAATACTATGGGATTCACACCCAATAAAAGAAATAACAATTTTAGAAGAAATGTAGCACTCAAATAGTGCAGATGAAAAATATAAATTGTAGCACAATACAATCTCTCTTATATGGAGTATAAAGCTTTCAAAATAAAATTATCAAAGTGTAAAAATAATGAGAATGATGAGTAAGAGATTCAGCAGAGTTTTAGCACAATTAGGATTAGAGAGAAAGGTTGCTGAAACACTGTCCAAAGCTTCCTATTTATAGAAAAAGAGTTAAGCCCATAGGAAATTAGGTTAAGCCCATTTAGAAAGCAAGTGTTGTCACGTCATAATCGATTATATCAAAGCCATAATCAATTATTTATGATTTAAGTAAAACACGCTGGAGAGGCAGTCGCAGCATAATCGATTATAGGTTCTTTGTAAGTAGCTCATTTTCCCGCATGGCTGCATAATCGATTAGACTAATCAATTATTACTCCTTTGTTTGTAAAATCAGTTTTTCAGATAAATGATAATCAATTATCAAAAAACCATAATCGATTATTCTCATTAAAAACAGATGATTTTAAACTTAACGACTATTAATTGATTTTTCAGATTAAAAAGCTTGTGGCCTATTAAGTTTAGTTTTATTACTCATTTCATGCGTGTGTGTGATTAATTTTTAGATTGAGAGCTTTATCTACCATTTACAATATGATCTAAAACACACAATCCAAATAATAAAATTTCCCTTAACCCCTTCTTGAAAGACTTGATCATTTGTGAAACTCTTTTCCGCTTTTTGAAATCTAGTCCTTCTGGGATTTTTCTTTTGTCATTCATCAAAACTCAGATATTCCTGCCAAGGCATATATTCACAACCCAAGCCTTGATACGACGAGTCACAGTGCATATCGAAGGGCGTTGATGGATCTTGCAAGACTAGTATCGGAGATGTTGTTAGCCTCCTCTTCAGTTCTTGGAAACTAGCCTCAAACTCTTCAGTCCATGAAAATGCTTTTCCTTTTCTCGTCAACTGCGTTAGAGGTAACACAATCTTCAAGAATCCTCGATAAACCTCCTGCAATATCCTGCCAGCCCAAGGAAACTTTTGATCTCGCTCACCGTCTTAGGGCTCTCCCATTGAACCACAGCTTCCACCTTCGTAGGATCTACTGCTATGTCACCCTTGTTGATCAAATGTCCAAGGAATTTTACCTCTTCCAACCAGAACTCACACTTAGACTGCTTGGCATAGAGCTGTCTGCCCTTAAGAACTTGAAGCACAACCCTCAGATGCTCTAGATGTTTTTCTTGTCTGAGGAGTAGATAAGGATGTCATCGATGAAAACGACAACAAACCTATCATGGTACGGTCTGAATATCTTGTTCATATGGTCAATGAACATGGCTGGAGCATTCGTCCACATCGAAAGGCATAACTAGATACTCGTAGTGCTCGTAGCGTCTCCTAAAAGTCATCTTCGGTACATCACCTCCTTTACCCTTATCTGATGATAACTGGATCGTAGGTCAATCTTAGAGAACATAGTTGCTCCCCTCAGCTGATCCATAAGGTCGTCGATCCTTGGAAACAAGTATTTATTCTTGATCGTTACCTTGTTGAGCTGTTGTTAGTCTACACATAGCCTTGAACTACCGTCCTTCTTCTTAACAAACAATACCGGCACTCCCCACGATGAAACACTAGGCCTTATAAACTGTTTCTTCAACATGTCGTCCTGTTGTTTCTTTAGCTCTTCCAACTCTGTTGGGTACATTCAATAGGGTTCTGTCAAAATCGGTCTGGTTTCTGGTATGAGATCGATTGCATATTTTATCTCTCTCTTTGGTGGCAACCCTGGCACATCGTCAGGAAAAACTTATGGGAACTCGCGCACCACCGGGATAGCATCCAAACTTGGGGTCTCCTTAGCTTCCAAGAAAAACAGCAACATGCATCCTCCTTATTGTCTACCTCCCGATATACCATCACTGGCAGGCAATGATCCAGATTGCTCTGAAAAGCGAAGGGTCTTGGTTGAACAATGTATCACTACATGCTTGGCTCGAAGCATACGCCACTACTTTCCCTTCTTGCATGAGTACGCAACCCAAGCCCTGATATGACGCGTCACAGTACATATCAAACGACGTTGATGGATCTGGCAAGACTAGTACCAAAGATGTTGTTAGCATCCTCTTCAGCAGTTGTCCTTTCAGATTGACCTTTCGTCTGTGGTTCACGTCACCTCCCCATTTGGACATCCTCCATTGGGATAAGAAAGAACATCATGATATGCTATGCAACATCCAACCATCACGAGTTCATACCGGAACCTCACACCTAAGCATTCGGCCACAACCACGATGCATTGCATCCACATGAACATCATCACGATGCCTTGCGTCCACGAGCCACCGCTCAACAATCAGAACCACGACAGTATCAACCCGATTAGCATGTCAACCTCACCACACAGTCGACAACAATCCAACCGATTCAATAAAGATAACAACATTGCAACAATAAGCATGCCAATCTACTTTTCATCATATAGACAGATAACCAGGAAGTCAAGTAGGCAATTTAGCATGCACAACAAAACATCCTCAACACCAACATCGTCTAACCTAGGGTCTCGTCTTAGCGGTGATATCCCCAAAGATACCTACACCTAGGTTTTAGGTACTTTGTCCAGGGCTCAACCTCTAGTAGGGTTTAAGGTTCCCCTACACATTCATACATTCTATACTATGCTTTCCTTCCTGAAGATAACGGTTCTTTCTCCCAACCTGAAAGATTACGAGAGTATAGTCACGAACACGATCACAATCTCAAAACCACCGCCACCATGCAAGTCCAAACCCAACCACCACAACCACAGCTTCCTACTCCAAAGCTAGCACCACCACGACCTCAAACTTTGCCCTAATCACGAGAACAACACTTAAGCAACACTATTAACCCTAGGGCAACTCCAAAACCAAGAGAGATTCAAGGGAAAATTTTTAAGAACACGAAAATTGTAAAGGTCAACATGTTAGAGATTCGAGCTTACCTTCGAGGAATATAGAAACTGATCGATGCAACTCGTAGTACTCGAAGCCCTCATCGTAATGACGTAGTCGGAATCAGGATCTGATGCCTTGAACTCCCTCTAGCTCAAGCTTCTCTCTCTAGAAAACCTTTTCTCTCTACTAAAACATTCAAAAACTTCGAAATAATTTCGTGCAAGGAAGAGAAAGAAGGAAAAGCTTAAGTGAAGTTGTCAGCTTGGGGCGCGCTGGTTGCCACATCTCCTGCAACGCGCGCACGCAAACTGACACTCGTACCACCACGAGTATACCCTTGACTTGCACCTACCCCATGCTCGAGCGTCAACAATCAACGTTTGAGCGTGGGCTTTCTTAATGTCCAAACGTTGGGCTCTGATTTGACCCGTTTTTCCATGTTTTTCCACTTTCTGAGCTTGTTCCAAGGCCAAATTGTCTCAAATTTGGACCATGGCTTCCTCAACACATAAGAGACATAATTAAGCCCTTAAATATTCTTAATTCATGCCTCACATTAAACAAGAAAATGGGGTGTTACATTACTACCCCCCTTAAAAAGAATTTCATCCTCGAAATTCAGCATACCTTAAAACAAGTTCGGGTATTGTTGTCACATGTCCTCCTCTCTTTCCCAAGTAGCATCTCCAGTTGTTGCATCCCATACGACCTTGACTAAGGGGATTTTCTTTCCATGGAGTTCTTACACCCTCTGGTCCTCGATTCGTATAGGCAGTGCTTCATACTCTAAGTTCTCTCTTATCTGTATTGATTCAGGTTCTATCACGTGTGATGGATCAGGATGGTATTTTCTAAGTTGAGATATGTGAAAGGCATCATGGATATTGGATAGATTGGGAGCTAAAGCAATTTGGTAGGCAATTGAACCAATTCGACAAAGAATTTAAAATGGTCCAATGAATCTATGGGTAAGCTTTCTGGATTGGATTGTCCTGCCAATTCCAGTTCTTGGAGTGACTCTCATAAAGACATGGTCGTTTTCCTGGAACTCCAAGGGTCTCTTCCTGTTATCTTTGTAGCTTTTTGTTGATCCTGTGCGATCTTCTTCTTTTCCTGAATTTTTTGAACTTGTTGCGTTGTCCGTTGCACCACCTCTAGACCCAACAACTAAATTTCTTCGATTTCATACCAACAGAGCGGTGTCCTGCACTTTCTTCCATACAATGCATTGTATAGCGCCATGTCAATACTCAAGTGGAAACTATTGTTGTACGTGAATTCAATTAGTGGAAGGAAATCGTCCCAACTTCTTGTGTTATCCAAAACCCATGCTCTTAACAGATCCTCCAAAGATTGAATTGTCCTTTCAGACTGACCATCCGTCTGCTCGAAGAGCAGTAAAACATACAATATAGAAATACAGATAGATAAGAAAACATATATCATCATAGACAAGAAAGAAGCAGTAATATAGCATGTAAACATGTAGCATGCAGCACATATAAAGCAAACAATACTCAAACCACCATCTCTCGAGTCACACGTCACATCCATCTCAAAAATTTTATAATCTCATATTGAACCTCTACGAGGGATACTGATCCCCATATGCATGTCGACCGATTTCATCACGTCCCCAATTAGACATCCCCGTCAGGGCAAAACATCACATCACATCACATCCCCAATTGGACATCCCGCTTTGGGACAGGTAGAGAACATCACGTCCCAATTTGGAGATCCCCCATTGGGACAGGTAGAGCACATCTCATCACATCACATTACGTCCCTAATTGGACTTCCCGCTTTGGGGTAGGTGGTACACGTCACGTCCCCATTTGGACATCGCCATTGGGACAAGATAGAGCATCATGATATGCTATGCAACATCCAACCTTCACGAGATGATACCAAAACCTTACGTCTAAGCACTCGGCCACAGCCACGATGCATTGCATCCGCGGGAACATCATCACGATGCCTTGCGTGCATGAGCCATCGCTAAACAATCATAACCACGACAGTATCAACCCGATTAGCTCATCAACCTCACCAAACAGTCGACAGCAATCCAACCAATTCAACAAAGATAACAACACTGCAACAATAAGCATGCCAATATACATTTCATCATATAGACAGATAACCAGGTAGTCAAGTAGGCAATTTAGCATGCACAACAAAACATCCTCAATACCAACATCGTCTAACCTAAGGTGATAGCCCCAATGATACCTATAACATCCCGATTTTTATAGGCCTTATTTAAGAGTAATCAAGTGATTAATGAAGCTTAGATATGTGTTATCATATGGTTAAAAGAAGGGTTGAAGAGGGCTTTGGATTGGCATAGAAGTTGGAAGAAATCGGGAAGAAAACAATGCGTCACAACTGGAGACGTGTCACCAAGAGGGAAGGTGGCATGGATGGAGCTGCCACCAAGAGACACTTGGACTCCACTACCTAATTGAATTCTAATAAATAAATCCTAATAATTAAAGTAACTAAAGGACACCTAGCAAGCCACCTAATGTAATTCAATTTTAAGAATTAACACCTAATCTAATGAAAACAAAAGGAATTGCTCTCCATATACATGAACTCAAGAAGAAGACCAGAGAAGGAAGTGAAAGAAAGAAAATAAGAGTGAAAAAAAAAAAAGAGAGAAAAGAAAAGCTTAGGCAGCCATTGTTGAGTTTGGAGAATTTGGTTGGGGTGTTACTGGAAAATCGCCATCGGAGAGTGATCCACCGTTGGATCATTCTGCAACTTGGCAAAAAGGTTTCGGACACATGAGTCTTCATTTTCACCAATCGGATTTTCGGTTCGATTTCCAGAGTGAAAGATATTCTGCTCGCACCGTGGGCCTAAAGTTTGAGAAATTCATCCCGTATACAACCTACCCTGCCACCGTAAAATCGTCACCGGAGATTCGTTCACCATTGGATCGGACTGAAACTTGTAAGCAGGTTCAGTACGTGTAGTTATTCATTTTCACCGTTCGGATTTGTGATTTGAGGTTTGTAGATTGAGATACGGAGCTCGCACAGTAGCCTGGTTTGGTACCTTTTCCCTAGATTCTTGAGCTCCCTTTCGAATATGCCTTTGCCTAATTCCAGCCGCTATTCTTGTAAGCTTTTCCTTTGATTTTGTGTTTTGATTCAATCTGGTTCATTGATTGGAATCCTATGTTGATTCTGTTATTGTTTCTGTGTTCGCGGCTATTTTTTGGAACCCGTGCGTGTGCTCAGGGCAATTTTTGGTCCAATGCACATGTCGGGGGTATCGTTGACAGTTTGGTGGCATTGTTGAAAAGCGTGCCGATGTTTTGCTGGCCGCGGATCTGATATCAAGGGTCAATTTTTTTCATTAGTTCAGGAGTTTACGTATATTCGCTACCAAGTAAGGAGGAAGAAACCTCAATTATCAGGAAAACGGGCGTAGGATAGAAATATTAACATGTGTAGGAATCCTCAAACCTACTAGTGGTTGAGTAACCGACAACACCTAACTTACATTGGTGACTACAGTGAAGTGGTGTCAATCGAAGGTTTAGGCATTGTATGTTTATCGCCAATAGGATAAACCATTATTATGTTGATCGGGGATGTATGCCTATGTGGTAGTTGCTTATGTGCTTATCTGATGTATTTGATGATATGCTTGTTGTGATAACATACTTAGTCAAGGTTTTGATATGCTTGATACGCCTGTTGTATATGATGATATGCTACATGTTGTATGTGATGATATTGTGAATGCTCTGATCCTGACTGCATTGGAAGATGGTTGATGTGACCTTAGGCTGATAGAATAGCCTAGGATATCTGCTGAGTAGATTAAGTTTAGGTGATTTAAGTTGGTTGAGGTTCTCATGGTTGAAGAGTAAACATCCTTACAGTTAGAGGGTGTGGATCTCTAGGATGTTGATCCTATTCTTGTTGAGGCATCGTTGAGATACTAGGTGCAAATGTTGATAACGAATAAATTGGTGATGGGTTCATGCTCATATTATTTGCATTGTTTTGGTGAAAAGCCGTGTGAATAGCTGCAACAGTCGTTTGAGAAGTTATCACATAAGGTCGGGACTTGTGCACAACTGCAGTAGCAGTTTGAGTGGTTGTCACAAGGGGTTGTATGAATAGCTGCAATAGCAGTTTGAATGGTTATCATACAAGCTAGTACCTGTATACAGCTGCAAAAATAGTTTGAATGGTTATGTACAGGGACACATGTGAAAAGTTGCAACAGCAGTTTCAACAATTGTCACACGAGGTTGAGGTGGACGTTCCAGAGTGACCAAGATAGTTGAACTCATAGTTGGAGGGATGCTAGTGCTTTCTCACAGCTGGAGAACATCTAGGGCTTTCTCATGGCTGGAGGGGTTCGGGGAGGCAGTGCTTACTCACAGTTAGAGGAACCATTGTTGCACTTTCTTGGGAACAAGGGAATCAGTAACCTGGACTAACGACTCGATGTCCTTACAGTTGGAGGGCAACATTCCTACATTGGGAAATGGCTACTCAAATAGTTGAAGGATAACATTCCCAAGGGTAAGGATGGTGTTGTAGATTGGCCAATCCGCATGTAGCATCAGTCATAATGTAAAGCAGGTGGTGATCCCTAGTTGATGTGATTTTGAGGTTGGGTGTTGTGACGATCTTTAGGGATGGTTGTGGTTGTTGGGTGTGCATGTTGATGAGTCATGTTCTACGTTGTTTCCTACTATATGATAGTTGTAGAGTTTATTACCTCTCCTATATGCTGCCTATGCTTCTTTATGTGTTGTTCGGATCGTGGTCCGAACACGGAGATGCTTGCTGGTTGACGAGTTTGCCGAAGAGGTTGGTGTCAGTCGAGGTGGGAGTTACCTTCTGCGATGACGCTGATGCCGGTGCTTCTAGAGTTAAGAGACCTTGGAGATATCGTCGAGTCTCCTATAGTGTTTGTACCATCGCCAATGAGGTATCTTATATACGAGTATGTTGTTTACGCCATGGCTTCTAGGCAAAACATTGATGTTGTATTTGAATTTCCATATATGAATATATGTTTTTAAGTTTTGAATTTTGTTTCCTGTTGTGTTTTTGGTATTAGAAAGAGAGTGTCACAGTTTGGGAGCATCACAATACCTAAACCTAAGGTTTAGGTACTTTGTCCAAGGCTCAACCTCTAATAGGGGACCCCTGCATATGCATACATTCTACACTACGCTTGTTTTCTCAACGATAATGGTTCTTTCTCCCCACCTGAAAGATTGCACGAGTATAGTCACGAACTCGATCACGGTCTCAACACCACCACCACCACCACGCAGGTCCAAACCCAGCCACCACAGTCGCAAAAGCTAGCACCACCACGACCTCGAACTTTGCCCTAATCAAGGGAACAACATGCAAGCAACATTGTTAACCCTAGGGAAACTCCGAAACCAAGAAAGATTCAAGGGAAAAGCTCGAAGAACAAGAAGAATGTAAAGGTCAATGTGTTAGAGAGTCAAACCTACCTTCAAGGAATCGAGAAACTGGTCGGTGCAACAAGTAGTACTCGAAGCTCTGATCGCAATGACGTAGTTGGAATCACGATCCAATGCCTTGAACTCCCTCTAGCTCAAGCTTCTCTCTCTAGAAAACCTTCTCTCTCTCTACTAAAACTTGCAAAAACTTAGAAATAATTTCGTGCAAGGAAGAGAAAGAAGGAAAAGCTTAAGTGAAGCTATCAGCCTGGTCACACTAAAGCGTGGGCGCGCTCCACGCTTGAGCATAGGCACGCTCTGGCGTGTGACTTCTCCATGCTTGAACGTGGTGCATTGGTCGCCACGTCTCCTGCCACGCGCTCATGCAAACTGACACATGTACCACCACGCATACACCTTTCCACGCTTTGACATGCACCTATCCCACGCTCGAGTGTCAACGGGCAACGTTTGAGCATGGGCTTTCTCAATGTCTAAATGTTGGGCGCTGATTTGACCCGTTTTCCCACTTTCTGAGCTCGGTCCAAGGCCAAATTGTCTCAAATTTGGACCATGGCTTCCTCAACACATAAGGAACATAATTAGGCCCTTAAACATGCTTAATTCATGCCCCATGCATTAAACAAGAAAATGGGGTGTTGCACTAACCATCCAAATACTTACACTAAATTACATTCATGTCATATACTAATTAACCAAAATTTTGGTTAAACAACCTATAGGCCTCACGGCCACACCACCTCCAAAACACCAAGTCATTTGCATTTTTCTCTTCCAAAAGATCAAACTCATCTTTTCTCCCAAATTTTCAAATTCTGTCACTTCTCTCTAAATTATCTCTACACAGTTCTTCATCATAAACCACCATCCAAATCTCATTTTCATTTTCTAAAACCATACTTCATCTTGTCTTGGTCCAAGGATAAACATTGGTGAATGAAGTTTTCTTGTTTAGTGAAGTTTGTTCTTGAACCTCAAGAACACCATACAAATCTTCAAGTTGTTCTTGTTTTTGTGAGCTTCTAAAACCTTTTTCTTTACATTTCCTTACTACACACCTTGAGTAATCATCTTTTGGTTCTTCTTTTTCATGAAACAAGTTTCAAAACCTTGTCCTTTTCCCTTGTATAGGGTTTCAGCCATCTTGAGTTTTAAGTGCTTGGAGTTTTCTTTCATCAAAACCTCTTCACTTATGGTATGAGGGATTGAACTACATCACACCAAAATTAGTGGAATGTGAAAATGGTTTGTTGCTGATTTGTGGGTGAAATCCTAGCTTGGGTTCATCACTTTGTTAGTGAAGTTCTGTATGAGAACATGTTTGTAATAAGGTCTTTATGCTTGTTATGTGCTTATGATGATATATGCTTGGTTGGGAAAAAAGTTCATACTGGTTGAAAACTATATACTTTGATCTTTAAATCAAATAAGGATTTTTATATTTGCTTATGGTTGAATGGTGTATGATTATTGTTCATCATAATATTGAGATCATTTTGAGATATTACTTAACATGTTGGTGAAGCAAAATCTTCACATCCTTGTTAGTATTGAATTTAGCCTTATGGGAAAGAAAATGATGAACATAAAAATGTTCTTGAATCGTAAGTGTTTTGGAAAACTAATAAGTATTTTAATGACTATGTTTCAAAAACAAATAAGAAGTGGTTTTGATCCAAAAATCAAAGAGGAAATTCAGCCATCATGTTTTTACTTAGGGTAAAAATGTGTTTTTACTTTAGTTATAGTGTAATCAATTAAATAAATGATTTAAAAATAAATGGTAAAAGTAATTTCATGAAGGTAAAATTATTATAAAGTTACCTTAGGATTAATTGAATGTCACATTCTTTTTAAAACTAAATTAATTTAATATTTAACTTTCAAAAATTATAAGTAGAACTTTATCATAAAGTTTTGATTTAATTGAATCATAGTTTATAAATCAAATGAGGTACTATTTCTTTTACACTAACTTAGGTCATGGTTTTACACTAAGTTAGGAAATAAAATCTTTTCAAATTAATTGAAACACTTTGCTTCAAGTAAGTAACCGAGTTTTTATAAATCAAATGGATTTTCAATTAGTAAGGTTTTTGGTTTACAAAGTCTTTAATCAAGAGTTTTCAACTCAATCGTAAAGTTTTACGTACTAAAAACCTAAGTTAAGTAACTAACTTAGAGAAAATGAAAGAGATAATTAAGTATAGTATATGGTGGAACAAGACCATACACTATACCATTGGTGATTTAGCTTATCAATTACTTCATAAGCCTTACGCGTATCAAGACTTATTTCATTACTTGAAACTCAAGGAACCTCTAACTTAGAAAAGGTCTAAGAACTAACTAGAGGATTCTACATCCTTCTTCATAAGACACTTCGGACTTGAGAAATAATTCATAAGACACAAACGCAAACATAAAACGTTTTGGTTTGAAACAGTAGTTCGATGACAGATCGGTGATTCGGATCCAAGAAAGTCGTTCAACTGTTTAGTCTTGTGATGACTCGATCCCGGAGGGATCACGAGATTTATCCGGTGGGTAAAAGTTTTAAAACACTAATAACGTGTATAGTTCCTAAGGAAGAGAACCTTAGTGAATCTTGAAAATTTTCTGGTGAATAGACATTGCTTTATTGCATTTGCTATGTGTAAGCATTGGCATTGTGTTGTTTAAGTCTGTAAGGCCTTGAGCCTAGGATTTGAGCTTACACCTTGATGCGGGTGCGAATCTTACGGCGATGTTTTGAATAATCTTGGAGGTATCAGGGTTGGAAAGGGTAACATGCACTACTACAAAAAATGCTTTTAATAGCGTTTCCGTGCTCCTTTTAATAGCGCGTATACGCGCTATCTATGTCCCTGTGATTAAATATTGTCAATAACGATAGCGTTTAAGAGGCGCTATGACAGGTGTGACTTTAGATAGCGTTTGCTTAAATACACGCTATTGAAAGGTTGTTTTAAAGTTTTAATGGGAGGTCTTAAGGTAGCGTTTTCTGCCACAAACGCTATCTAAAGTTATATCTAAGTCTAAAGTCATACCCTGAGATAGTGTTTGCAGAAACAAACGCTATCTATTTGCTTCTTTTTTTTTTTTTTTTTTCGAGCTCAGTTTAATTCTTATATATCTTTACTTCCTCCCTGCATGTTCAGCAAAAAACTATTCAGAAGCTACAATCTCCAACAGGTGCAACAATCACATACTTTAGAACATAGATGACAGTATGTGCAGCAATCACCAGTTGGCAGTTATTTGTGTCATGGCGACTCCGGGCAATACACCGATATCCTCGGCTAGATGTCTTATTATTCATGTTTTGTGTGGAGTGTTTCAGTAAAAGCCAAATATGTGTGCATTACAAATGTTGTAGCATTAGCCTTTGGCTGGCGTACAAAGAACATGTTATCTCATTCACTCTCTCCGACGTTTATTAGCTCCATGGAGTAGGGGTCAGAGTTTTACCCTTGTGGCATATGGCATGAGCTGTGTACATTGCATTGCATTACATGACTGCTTATGGATATATATATATATATATATATATATATATATATATATATATATATATATATATGTGTGTGTGTGTGTGTGTGTGTGTGTTTTGTATATTAATTTTGTATTTGATGATGTCTTATGTTGTTGATTGAATAACATGAAATGATGAGATGTATGATATGCATGACTGATATACTTTTATATTGCGTGTCATACAATTTTTACTTATGTTGTTTTGCAGTGTTGATGAATGGGGATCTCACCTCATTTTTGCATCCTTCTTCTACTTGTGTTCTATTTTCTGCTTGAGAAGGCGAGCATGACAGCGGCCCCACTCTATGTTTACATTGAGTGTTGGTCGTGGCAACCAATACCCAAGAGGGGGTGAATTGGGTTTTGATATAAAAAAGAAAACATTTGCATAATTAAAAACATTTTATTAATAAAGCAGAATTTGCAGCGGAAAAACTATTTGATAAACAAATATAAAGAGATAAGGTAAGAATAGCAGGACACAAGTATTTTATCCTGGTTCAGCCATGCACCGCTAGTGGCCTAATCCAGTCCCTGAGACAACCCCTTCCTAGGAGGTCTCATTGGTGACCCCACTTATAATTATTAGCGTTATAGCGTAGTGTAGCAGTATAAAATTTTTGGAAATATTAAAACATACAATACATACTGACACCATAATAAAAGTATATATACATAATAGTACTGGCTCCATCGGTAGAGCCTACAACACTGATACCAAATATAAAATACTTCAGAGTATGAAATAAATAAAAACTAAAAACATAGCAGCAGAATAAAATGCAATCAGACTTCCTCTCTTGACGCTCAAGGTCCCCCAGCATTGGGATCCGAGGCTCTCCCGCCGGCATCAGGCTCAACAGGTATGCCATCAATCTCCTCTGGAAACTCCTCATCAGGGTCTTCTCGTACAGTCGAGAACAAAGAAAATATGACATAGAAAAGTACAGGGGATAAGAAACAATAATATGTCATACATGGGAAAAACAGCAATATAAATAATGTATATAAATAGCAACACACCAAATCATAACAGTGACAACCAAACAACTTCCGGATAATTTTCCTCTTAACTACTATCTCTCACACTCATGCAAATAACGACTATATGGATGCGATCACAACACGACATCCCCAACGGATCAAGGTGTCCCAATCATCACTAGGCCACCCCCATAAAGTAGGGTTCAGTCTAAAGCCCGCAGGCCCAACTCATCTCATGGATACGACATATTCCTCCGCCCGCAGGTCAGGTCGGAATATTCGCCCGTCAACAACGCAACTTACAGTAACGACATGTTCCCCAGCCCGCAGGCTAGGTCGAAACATTCGCCCGTCAGTTAACAATTCAACTTTCGGTAACGACATATCCCCCCGCCTGCAGGCTAGGTCGAGATATTCGACCGTCCGTCTACAATTCGACTAACGGGTACGACCACCTCCCCGCAGGTAAGTTCGAAATCGCCCCTTCGCCAAACTAATCAGTACGACCATCTCCCCACAGGTAAGATCGAAATCGCCTGTATGCCAACATAGTGATGAATAACAACTATGCAACATGAATCTCACTGACTCATCTCAGGATTAACACTTAGTGCCTCAACCATGACTTATATACAAGTACGACCAACTTTCATCCGGCTTAACCGGGTATCAACTCACATCACAACAATAACAGATCAACTATATCACTAGGTTGAGCACTACGACATAGATACATAACCTCGACTTTCTCACCACACATTCATCACCCGATTTATCAGAAATCAATGCCTAGTTCTACTCAGACATCAGTAGTCACAACAGACATCAACAACAGTCAGAATATATATTCAACAGTAAAATCAACTTACAAATAAATAACATTTAATCAATTATAGCATATAATAGACATCATACACATATCACATATAATATATCAAATATCCAATCACAGCACAGAAACCTCAATATGCAATAAAATCAACCTAACGGTCAAAGGACCTCTAGTAGGGTTTGGGTCTCCCTACGCATATCAATATATATTATTTAAAGCTTGCCTCCCCGACGATATTGTGGTCTTTCCCCCACCTTAGAGATTTCCCAAGAGATTCTGAATGCGGCTCTGCAACTTTCAATCGGGTGCGCAGTCAAATGTCTGAACTCTGTCCAATTCTATACCACAAATTTATATAATTAAATCATAAAATCCCTGTATCTTGTGTATAGGTTGAAATGAAGATAATTTAAGAAAGGAAGTAAAGCTGGCAGAAATCCGCTAAGCGATTTGATTTCGCAAAGCGAAAATTGAAAGGAAGTAAAGCTGTCAGAATTCCGCTAAGCGATTTTATTTCGCTAAGTGAAAATTGAAAGGAAGTAAAGCTATCAGAATTTCGCTAAGCGATTTTATTTCGCTAAGTGAGAATTGAAAGGAAGTAAAGCTGACAGAATTTCACTAAGCGAAATTTCTCCAGAATGTAAAAGCCCATTTTCTCCAAATATACACCCATTCGGCCTCTTTAAGAAAAATAGGCTAGAGAGCTGATTTGATTTCAAGCTCTTGGATTATGATAGCAGGGGATGATACTAGCTCATAGGAATTGGTTTGGCATCAAAATGATTTTTCTACAATTTTCTAGATATTTTTGAAGTTTAGATCTAGAAATTGAAATTCATGAAAATAAATGGAGAAAATAAAGATTAAGAGCTCAAGGATGAAATCTATACCTTCCAGGTGATAGAGGAGGATGAGAGGAGCAACTTTGTTTCACAAACCTTCTTGAAAAAGCTTGAGGAAGCTTGAGAAAAATGAAGTTGAAAATGAAGGAAGAAGAAGGAAGAAGAAGAAGATGAGTAGCGGATGGCCAACGCGAAATGAGGAGGAAAGAGGTGAAGAATAGTGTATTAAATAGGTGACTTAAGAAATAGGTAAAAGTAATAATAGGTAATTAGTAAAAACTAACCAAAGGTAATTTGGTCAATTCATCTCCCGACATTTTGAAAAATCCTCACGACACTGATAGAAGTCCCCAGATGATTTAACATAGCCCTGGTATGAAAATCATTGGCTCAAGGTTCTCGAAAAACCCTAAGACAACTTGAATCGTCTACCCGATCGATTTTCTGTCCGAATATAAAATATTATTTATATTTTTGGACGTCAGGACACATTTTAACAAAAAGTTAGAGGATTGAATTCTAAGACTAATGGTTCTGACCGTTAGTCAAAATGAGGTCTTGATAGTAGAAAAACACTATCATCCGAAAAACATAGATCGGGCTCCGTTTGAGTTTTCAGCCCAAAACTTAACCATAGCCTCCTACAATGGCATAGAGAGTGACTATGGCCTCAAAATAATTTATTAAATTTTCTAGACCCTCTAATAAAATACAATTACTTAAATACTGAGTAATTAAAAGAATAAGAAAAATCGGGGTGTTACATTACTACCCCCTTAAAAAGAATTTCATCCCGAAATTCGACGTACCTTCTTAAAATAGGCTTGGAAATTGTCGTTGCATGTCCTCTTCGCGTTCCCCGGTAGCATCTCCGGTAACTTCGTCCCATATGATCTTGACCAATGGAATATGTTTACCTCGGAGTTCCTTTATCCTTCTATCCGCGATCCTTACAGGTAGAGCTTCACACTCAAGGTTATCTCTTAATTGTATTGACTCTGGTTCTAAGAAGTGTGATGGATCAGGGTAGTACTTTCTCAACTGAGAGACATGAAAGACGTCATGAAGGTTGGATAAGTTTGGGAGTAAAGCGATGTGATAGGCCACATGACCAATTCGGCGAAGAATTTGAAAAGGTCCAATGAACCTAGGAGTAAGCTTTCTAGATTTTATTGCCCTGTCGATTCCAGTTCTCGGAGTCACTCTCAGAAAAAACATGGTTTTCTTTTCTGGAATTCTAACGGTCTTCTTTTCTTATCGTTGTAACTCTTTTGCCTGTCCTGTGCGATTTTCATCTTTTCCCTATCCTCTTGATCTGTTCCATCATCTGTTGCACTACCTCCGGTCCTAGTACTTGGCTTTCTCCATTCTCATACCAACACAAAGGTGTTCTACACTTCTTGCCGTACAACGCTTCGTAAGGTGCCATACCTATACTTGAATGAAAATTGTTGTTATAGGTGAACTCAATCAATGGTAAGAACTCTTCCCAACTTCCTATATGTTCCAAAACTCAAGCTCTTAAGAGATCTTCCAACGATTGAATCGTTCGTTCCGACTGACCATCCGTCTGAGGATGATAAGCAGAACTTAACCTTAACTTAGTTCCCAAAGCCTCATGTAATTGCTTCCAGAATCTAGATGTAAATCTAGGGTCCCTGTCGGAAACAATACTAGAAGGCACTCCGTGCCACCTTACTACTTCCTTGATGTAGATGTGGGTTAACTTTTCCAATGTATAACTTTCGCTAATAGGTAGGAAGTGAGCACACTTCGTTAACCTATCAACGATTACCCAAATGGCATCATGCCTCTTGTTAGTCCTCGGCAAACCAACCATGAAATCCATAGATATTCCATCTCATTTCCATTCTAGGATATCTAAAGATTGTCGCATTCCCGCTGGCTTTTGGTGTTCTATTTTTGCCTTCTCACACACCAAGCAAGCCAACACATACTCAGCTATCTCTTTCTTCATTCCAGGCCACGAAAACATTTTCTTTAAATCTTGGTAGATCTTGGTAGCTCCTGGATGAAAACTCAACCAACTCTTGTGCCCTTCCTCTAAGATCATTCTTCTTAGCTCTATATCCATTGGCACACAAATTCTATCTCCATATCTCAAGACTCCATCTCGATTCATCCTAAACTCAGAAGTTATGCCTTCCGTCACGTGTTCCTTTACTTTCTGAAGATACTGATCAACATCCTGCTTCTCCTTGATTGTCTTCAAAAAGTCGCTCGTTACTGTGACCATTCCTAGGTGTATCTTATCCCTAGATATTTCCATACCTAGATTCAAATCTCTAAACTGTTCAACCAGTTCTAGCTCTTTCACCATCATAACAGATACATGTAAGGATTTCCTGCTTAACGCATCCGCTACTACGTTCGCTTTTCCTGGATGGTATTGTAGATCGAATTCATAGTCCTTTATGAATTCCATCCATCTCCTTTGCCTCATAGTTAACTCTTTTTGATCAAATAGATACCTTAAACTCTTATGGTCACTGTATACTACAAACTTAGCTCCATATAAATAGTGTTGCCATATCTTTAAAGCGAATACTATGGCTGCTAATTCCAAATCATGAGTCGGATAATTCCTCTCATGAATTCTTAGCTGTCGCTAAGCATATGCTACCACTCTCCGATCTTGCATTAGGACACAACCTAATCCTTGGTATGACGCATCACAGTATACATCAAACTGTCCTAAAGAGTCCGGTAACGTCAATACTGGTGATGTAGTCAATCTCTTTTTCAGCTGCTGAAAACTTTTCTCACATTCATCCGTCCATTCAAAGGATATTCCCTTCCTTGTTAGCTGCGTC
Organism: Ammopiptanthus mongolicus; assembly: GCA_039655645.1. Classification (NCBI taxonomy): domain Eukaryota; kingdom Viridiplantae; phylum Streptophyta; class Magnoliopsida; order Fabales; family Fabaceae; genus Ammopiptanthus; species Ammopiptanthus mongolicus. Next base: position 45,479,660 of record CM077348.1, on the reverse strand, counting down.
ATTGGCAACGTGATCTTCGAGAATCCTTCGATGAACCTTCGGTAATATCCAGCCAAGCCCACAAAGCTCCGTATTTCATTCACCGACTTAGGGCTTTCCCATTACACTACAGCTTCAACTTTTGCTGGATCTATTGCTATCCCATTACGATTAATCACATAACCCAAGAATTGTAATTCTTCTAACCAGAATTCACACTTGGACAACTTTGCATAAAGTTGTCAGTCCTTTAACACTTGAAGCACAATCCTAAGATGTTTCTGATGTTCTTCCCGGTTAAGGGAATAAATAAGAATGTCGTCGATAAGTACAACAACAAACTTATCTAAGAACGGTCGGAAAATCTGGTTCATGAAATCCATAAACACTGGCAGAGCATTAGTTACACCAAAGGGCATAACCAGATACTCGTAGTGTCCATATCGACTCCTAAACGCTGTCTTCGGTATATCATCTTTCTTGACTCGAATCTGGTGATAACCAGATCTTAAGTCAATCTTCGAAAATACTACTGCTCCTTTCAACTGGTCTATCAAATCGTCAATCCTAGGCAATGGATACTTATTCTTGATTGTTGCCTTGTTCAGCTATCGATAATCCACGCACAGCCTTGAACTTCCGTCGTTCTTTTTGACAAACAGCACCGGTGCTCCCCAAGGTGAAGCACTCGGTCTTATAAACTTCTTATCCAACATGTTGTCCAATTGCCTTTTCAGCTCCACTAACCGCTGGAGCCATTCGATAAGGTGCTATCGAAATCGGTCTAGCTCCTAGTACGATATCTATAGCGAACTCTATTTCTCTCCTCATCAATTTGGGGAAATATTCCTCTAGAAAACATTCCCGAAATAGTCCTCGGTTGATCACTCTTTCTCCTGCTTCAAGCTTTCTCTGTTTGCCTTTCCGCCATAGCCCTGCACCTCTCATCAGCATGAAGGATGCGTAGGTCACCTTCCCGTCCTCACGACAGTGCATTGCCGTAAAGATTTCCTCCAGCTCATGTATCCAGAGTTCTGCTCCCTCCGGATTGAAGTCACCATTAAACGGCGGTGGCTTCCCTTTTCATAAAAGCACTCAATCCAGCATCTTTTGTCTCTACTTCACCTCTCTGATTCTGCCTCTGTTGTCGCTGCATAGTCACTTGCAACAGTTGAGCATTTTGCTGCGTTCTGCTGCAGCATTGCCGTTGTCAGCTCACATTTGTAAGACATACACACTATATTACCCCATACATGCATTATATGCCTTATAATGCTTCGATCCATAAGGCACATCATAAGTCTGTAGCTTATCTAGTTTTTGCAGCTAAACAAAAGAAGAAAACAAGGGAAAAGGCAAAAACAAGGTTCTTGCCTCGCGACACGATGCTCGCCACGCGAGCCAGAGGATCAGACAGAGCAGTAAAATATAGTCCCTCGGCTTCGCGACGCGAAGCAATACTCGCCACGCGAGACAGAAGGCCAGACTGATCAGTAAGGTACAACCTCTCGGCCTCGCGACGCGAACTTATTCTCACCGAGCAAGTCAGAAGATTAGCTTGGTCAGTAAAGTGCAGCCTCTCGGCCTCGCGACTCGAACCAACTATCACCTCGCAAGCCAGAAGGTCTGTCGGAGAAATAAAATGCAGCCTTTCGGCCTCGCCTCGCGAAACTAAGTCTCGCCTCGCGAGACAGAAAGCCAGGCATATACATCATATGTCTTAAAGCAGTTATCACACTCGATTAGCTGCACATCGGACGCTCTACCCAACTTCTAAGCATAGTCAATACCCAATGCGGGTTCAACTAGACACAGCCAGAAATCATAACCTAACCCAAGCAGTCCTTGATTAAGAATCAAACTGCTTTGATACCATAAAATGAGACAACCCCTTCCTAGGAAGTCCCATTGGTGACCCCACTTATAATTATTAGCGTTATAGCGTAGCGTAGCAGTATAAAATTTTCGGAAATATTAAAACATACAATACATACTGATACCATAATAAAAGTATATATACATAATAGTACTGGCTCCATCAGTAGAGCCTACAACACTGATACCAAATATAAAATACTTCAGAATACAAAATAAATAAAAACTAAAAACATAGCTGCAGAATAAAATGCAATCAGACTTCATCTCTTAGCACTCAAGGTCCCCTAGCATTGGGAACCGAGGCTCTCCCGCCGGCATCAGGCTCAACAGGTATGCCATCAATCTCCTCTGGAAACTCCTCATCAGGGAAACCAAAGATATTTTTCAAAAACATTTTTGATAAAACAATTTTAAAACAATTTTGAAAAAGAACTTTTAGAAAACTTGAGCCACTGTCACCTTCTCATACCTTACATTAATTCTAAGACCTTTCTATATAACTATCTTTGAAGCTCATATCTCTTGGTCTTGAATTCTTGATCTTCTTGAGATTCTTTCAGGAAATGTCTTTAATAAATTTTGTTTTTAAGCTCTTTGACATTTCTTCTCTCAATCTTTGTGATCCTGATTGATCTTGAATCTTGGCTCTTTGCTTCGTTTGGCTTTATAACATTCACCTAAACTTTTCTAAAAATATTTCTTATGAAACTCATTAGTTCAAGATGTAATATATTTCTCATTTAAATTCATGCATAAAGACATATATCATATAAAGACGTATTGTAAGATAATATTCCAATTAATTATTCTTATGTCTTTATTTAAATGTGATCAAATAATATCAATAATATATTTCTCATTTATGCTTAATTGATAATCACATTACTTCTCAACATTCAATGTTCCTTAGGCATTTAATAATAGTATCAAATTTAATTTCTATGCCATTTAATCAAATAAATATAACAACTATTTGTCACATGTGTATATATTAATAAATCTTTTTAATCATATAACACATGTATATAATACATTTAAGCTTAATACAATGATATATTATTTGATAGCATCAAAATGTATTCTCTCATTAATACTCTATTTATCAACATCAAAACCTATATGGCAATATGGTTCACATTCTCCCCCTTTTTTGATGGTGACAAATACTTAGCAAATATATAATGATATTTTCTTTTTAACATATCTCCCCCTATGTAACACATAGATGATAATTTGCTATTTTTCCCCAATACTTTGATTAATTACTTTTGCTGTTTATGATATTTGCTCTTTCTCCCCCTATTTGGCCACATCAAAAAGAATTTTAAACTCCCCTTAAAAATGTGCATTTATGATAAGGATTCTTCCCCTAAAAATTTACCGTAAAGACTTAGGAAACCTTTCTACATTTTAGGCTTAGTGCATATACGAGTTAACAACAGAAACATATACATATATAAGATCATAAAGAATATTATATTCAAAGCAAGCAGTAGATCTTTTGTAATTTTTCGCCCCATAATCGATTATTGATATCCTCATAATCGATTATGCATGTTCTGTTTGAGGTATATTTGAAATTTTCTTGTTTGAACAATACCACATGTCATTGAAATTTGTTGGTACCACTTGTTGATATATTATACCATTTGAACAGTGTAGATACCACTTGAATAGATATACCACTTGAATAATTAGTTGTTATTGGTATTTATACCACTTGTTGTGATATACTATTTGAAAGTTTATTTAACACTTGTTGTTTCATATGCTTGCTTTCTCTCTCCTATGTATCTTATGATTTCAAAGAGAATACGATTAATCAAGACTTATAGAATCATCTCCCCTATTTGATATTGCATTTAATTTAAGCATATAGATATGAGACATTCATAAAATGAAGTAGAGAATTTTTAGAGATATAACATAGTTTGAAAGCAAATTCTCCCCCTTTGACAAGTGATTATATGATTTTGTATTTCTATACTTCCTTTAAGCATGCAAATATTTCTCCCCCTTTCAAAAACAATTTTCCAAATAAACACTTCAACTTTCAAAGAGCATTGAGAAAGGATAGAGGAAAAAGCATTTAATTTCAACAAGCATCATATAATCCACAAAATATAATATCATAAGAGGTTAGGGATTAAGAAACTTATTGAGTATGGTGTGGTACTCCTCGTTTGCGAAGCTCATTTGCAATTGAGTTTTCTTCCCTTGAGTTTTTCCATTTTATATTGCTAGAAGAAGATCTTTCAATGCTCATGTTTCTTCAATTCTTCTTTTGTCCACATATGCTTGTAATTTCGATAATTGATTGCTAATTGACACTTATAGAGTTCTCAAAAACAAAGGTTAGCATCAAAAATAGTTTAAGCACATCTACAAGCAAGACATAGGTTGAAAGATAGTATGTAAGACATATATCACATTATCAACCAGTCATTTAATTAAGGACAAATTACTCACATATGCACTTAAATTCAAACACTTGGTTTAAGCATGGTTATGTCTTAAGATTACCAAGAATGCATGACCATCATCAAAGCTTGTCTAAACATGTTGGAACATTTAATGATCATGTAATGACATACAAGTCTTCTAATGATTATAATATGTTTTCCACTTAAAAGCACTAAGACATGCGTAATATGATCTCATAAATTCCATAAATATTGCAACTAAAATATCATCATTTTAACAAGCTCTTTCCAAATTTCAAATATTTTATTAATTCTCAATAACTTCCATGCAATTCTAATATTTTCCTCCCTTTATAGAAGCACAAAGAGTTTTCTCATTTGAAATTTCAAACATTTATTTCATATTTCTGAAGGTTCTATTTTTCTTATGGAAACGTTTTAAACTTTATCACATTATTGATATGTTTCTTATAATTAAACTTAGAGGATCTTTCTAATTAATTTGCCTTTAGTTTTGATCCTTCATATTTTAGGTAAGTTTCATGATATAAATTTTAAGGACATTTGAATTTTGAATTTCAAAACTTGGATTAATTTGGCAAGAAGATTATTCAAATCTATACATTGAATAAGGGAGGATCCATCCTTACTGTTCATTTCCACGTGTCGGAAACACAATTTTTTGGGGTTATTTCCTTTTTTAAATGAAATAGAATTTGTTGGTCTTTGTCTCCTTTTCAAAAAAATTGAAATCCACGTGAGTTTACTGTACAAATTTAATGGCGTGTAACTATGCATCTTTATTGATTGATACCAACCAGGTCAGAAACATTTATTGTTTCTCAGAGGTGCCGTGTTTTTGTGACTTGAGTCGTTTTTTCTTTACGCTAGACTAGATGAAGTGATTTTCCTGCTAAAGCAGTTTCTCTTTCTTGACCTGTGATAAAGCTTGGAGAAGGTGGAGAATGGGATATGGTCGCGCATGTTCCACTCGGGTTGAAGACGGTGGCTTCGCGGCGTTAGGCTTTGACCGGTTCATGTGATAGAGGCGACCCAGCGGGCCCGCTCCTTCTCGGCTTCGCACTTTCGGGCCGTCATTGGGGCCGACTTTTGGGCGCGAAGGGGGCTTGCCATCGACCTGGGAGCACATTTTTTTTTTTTTTAATTTTTTTCGTTATTGGTTGTTGAAACCCTTTCTATATAATTTTGTTGTTTCTGGTTTTTGCTCTGTTGTGGTTCTATCTCATCCAGGTATTAATTCAGATCACTCTAAAGTAGTTACCAAGTTTATATACTAATTCGAATCACTCTGAAGCACTTACTCACTTTAGGTATTAATACATGCAGAATAGCTTTAACACAAATATTAGAGTTTCGAGCACATTGCCTGTAAGACTATACTTGAAGGAATTGTAGAAGGGATTATAATGCTGTTAATATTATAACTCACCTCATCTCATGTTCTGTTAATTCTTAAACTAGCATGCCTTGATCAAGAAGGTTACTCTGTTAATACCACTGTTAGATTCGATCCAGGTAAGATTTTCGTTCCTTTTGTTTTAAGTAAAGAGATAATTGAGAATTTTTTTTTATTCTAAGAACAAATCTTTGCATGGAGAAATGGAGTCTCTCTGGTTATCAACCACTAGATCTGTTTGTCCCCCTTATTGGGAAGAGTGTAGATTTGTTACTACACCAGGCTTGGATTTTCTGTTTGTGCATAACTGTTGGTGAGGTTGTCTAATGCGCTGACTTGATTCTTTCATGGAATGCTGATAATGAATTTGTTCTTAAACTTGCTTCCAATGTGCTTGATGAAATGATAGAACCATAGTGCACTCCGTTTAAATCCATGGTTGACCTTGTGTTGGATGGCTAATTAATGGAATTATTATTATAAGCTAATTTGTTGCTTTTGATTTGTTGTTTTAATAAGAGATCTGTCTGGAGACCGTTCCCCAGCCACAACAGCACAGTAATGAGAATAACCCGGGAAATTTTGAGGTGTAGTATTCAATTTTATATCTTTGTTGTTTTCCTTTATATTTTTTAGTGATGATGTTGTTATTCTTTTCAATTCAATTGATGCTCTTTTATATTTTGACTTTACTTTAATTGCTTCATGAAATATCTCATACATTGTATTTTTAACGCTTTGGAGGTATTACAGGGATTGTTGTGGATGCTAACTCCCAATAATAGATGGTAACATGTTAAATCAGGAATGTCTTGAATGAAGTTTGAACTTTTTTTATTTGTATTAATCCAATCTCGGAAGCTACTGTCATTTGGTAACTGTGATAATTGATTCTAATATTTAATTACTAAATAGTTGTGTTTACCCAATCGAGGTTGTTTCTTGTGTTATGTGTAATTTAATCCTTGATTATGGATATTTCAATTCTTCGTTCATTTTACCATATTTGATTTGTGTTGGTAATAGGCTCCGAAAAGAGGTGGTGAAGCACCTGAGCAAGGAATTGCTCTCTCATGCAGAAATTGTAAACCTATGTTCAGAGAAAATAAAAGTTGGCATTTCCTTAGAGGATTACTAATCCGGGTAATTGCATATTTTGTTTATCCTATGATTCACAAAAGTGATAAAGAATCTGTTCTTTATATAGTTTGCCTGCTAGCTTGCATTGTTGCAATTGTAAATTTTAGTGCCTTCTTTTCACTCATTTATTTTAATCCTACAATCTGAATGGGGAATGAGAGTAATCAGTAATGACATGTAAAGATGGGTTCTAGCTTATTTGGTGAGAAAATCTGATTTTATTCTTTGCAACTTCTTCCATTAGCTCTAGCTTTAACAGTTTCATATTTCATTACTAATATACTGTTTAGAATTCTTAAGTTCATGCGAGAGCCTTAGTTTTCTTGATTGGTTTATATATAATATAGGGTACACAAATCTATTACTGGTGGAACATGAGCACTTAATCTAAAATTCTTTCACCTTATTTAAGTAGTGATATTCAAAAAAAAATCTTTATATTGTAGTTAGCTTTCAACACCATATTGTTGGTGGTAGAGACAGAAACAATGTTGCTATTTGGTAAAGCTAATCTAATATAATTGAATTGCGTTAGGATGGAAAACAAGAAAAGGTATATAAATCAAGAATAAATCCACTTTTTACGAAGTCGTAAGCGAATAGTTACCTTTTATAATGAAATTACCACATTGACATTATTTGCCATAGGTTTTTGTGTGAGGAAATTGGTAAACAATGAGGACCAAGTTTTGCTTGATGTGTTAATGTTGTGTGTTGATATTCAAAACCAGGTAGGAGCTGAAATTTTAGGCACATTCATTCTCATGTTTGCCGGGACAGTTGGAGCTATAGTGAACCAAAAGACACATGGGTCAGAGACTCTGATTGGATGTGCTGCCACTGCTGGTCTTGCTGTCATGGTCATCATCCTCTCCACTAGCCACATCTCCCGTGTCATGGTCATTATCAGCTTTGATTGCATGTGCTGCCACTGTCATGGTCTTGCTGTCATGGTCATTATCAGCGTTAATCTCATGTTCGTTGTCACTGCAGTGGCCACCAACACTAGAGCTGTGAGTATCTTATTCTAAATATTAAGAACTTTAGTCTATCAAGTATTAACCAAATTATTGATTGAAGTCTGAAAAAGATGATTTTGTGTTGACAAAGGCTAATTACAGAGAGAGAGAGAGGACAAGGAGAGAAAAGAATAAATGTTTTAGTAATTTCGGTGGGGCAATATATAAACTCTGAATAAGTTATTTGTTTATTTCTTGCTTTTATATATGCTTTGGTGCATTTAATACTATAATATATCTCTCAGATGACACGTATTACATTATAGTTTCCATTTCCAAAGAACATGAGTCAATGAAAACAGGTTGCTCTAATGCCCTGCAACTTCGTTCCCAATGAAGTAAACTATGATGCCCTGCAAGTCGTTCCTGGTGATCTCTGTTTCATTTTCTATTTTAATGGTTAGATGAGATCTGTTTTTGAGGTAGATAGATGTTTTCAATTGCTAAAGTGTTCATGCTTCTTCATTTTGATAATTAGACAAATTAGCACTGTGAAGTATAATTTTTTTTAATGTTGTAACTGACCTCTTAATGGTATTTTGATTTTGTTAAGATATGTTTGTTTTTAAATAATCTGAGAATAGGAATGTGCTGAGGTTCTGTAATTTTATTCTTCATCTTTTTTAACTGAACGTTGAAAAAAAATGTTTTTATGGAAATGGAAGAGAAGTAGCCTAAGATTTGTATACGTTAGGTTAGTTTTTTCATATACCAGCAGCAGATGGTATAATATAATATATAATATATAAATCAATGGTCAATTCTAAAGATAGAGTTAGGGAAGGAATCAATCTATTGCTATGCTTTCTTCATTTTGTTGGGGCGTGGCTATGTGGCAAGGAGTCAAATAGGTGAGGTTCTTTTGTGTGCTTGCTGATCCGTGGCTACATTGTAGCCAACAATTATTTTTGGTTCCTGCATACGAGGAACAAGTGAGTAGCTTTTATTAAATTGCTCTTCCTTTGGTTGTGGGGATGTTTCTCATGTGTGATGGGGTATAATTAAGGGCATCAGAGAAATTAATGTTGGTGGCATTTGTATTTAGTTTTCCTTTGATGTTATTTAATGCAGGTAGTATCTCTTCTCTGACTATTACTGTACCTATACATTTTGTATAATAGGTTATTTGGCTATTTGATTCTTCTTAACGTTGAAGCTTTAGTAGATGATGTTATGGTCTCTTTCTACTATTTTTATGGGTCCTGATTTTTCCTGTTGTCCAGGCGGCTAATATTGGAATGACTAATGCTTGAGTTAGAGAATTCAATTAAGACAATTGCTATAGGATGTTATGGAGAGTGCCCGGTAATATTTGAAGATATACTCATCTTCATTTTTATTGTTATTCATTTGCTACAATTTTTTATTGATTCTTTTAATTTGTCCTGCTTTTACTGATCTCAGTTTGTGAATGAAATTCAAATTTGTATCGTTAACTTCCTCTGAGGTTTTATTTAAATGTTCAATGTAGAAATAATTCTTGCCAATTTAATTGATCACAAGTTCATCACACAATGATAATGTGGTGCCCCACCCCTGAATTTTTTATTGAAATTCGTAATCAAAGTGTATCGTTAACTTTCTCTATAGTTTTTTTTAAATGCTCAAAGAAAAAATGATTCTTGCCAGTTTAACCGATTATAATTTCATCACACAATTGTAATGTGGTGCCCCCACCCCCGATTTTTTTTTATGGAATTTATAATCAAGTTTTGTTGCCAGGATTGTTTGAATTAGGGAGTTCGAGCAGATGGGAACTCCAACTCAAGTGATGAAATTGGCAGGCTGCTTAGCGTAAAAAGTGTTGGTGCGGGTCTGATTGTTTCATTTGATATTACATGGCATGCACAAATCTAAAAGTAAATTTAGTGATACCGATGAACAAGTTACTTTCTATGTATCAATTGATCTTTAAGTAATGTATTTGATTGACCTTTAAGTGTCACAAAATGTATTTGACTTAAGTGATGTATTTGATTTTTCTCAGTGATAGTACTATATTTGGATGATCCTTTTTGGTCCTTGTGCTAAAAGGTATGTCAGTAAACTATAATCATTGTGGAGAATTGATTTTGAAATGTGATGGTGGATAGGAGTGTCATAATATAATTTTTCTAAGTGATAGTAATATATTTGGATGATCCTTTTTGGTCCTTGTGCTAAAAGGTATGTCAGTAAACTATAATCATTGTGGAGAATTAATTTTTCTTTTATGTTTTAATCAATAATATAATTTTTTTAGCAAAATTGTTATCACAATTATTAATATTATTAAATATTGAATAAATTTGATTTAAATGAAAAACTTATCCGTGCATATGCACGGGTCCTAAACACTAGTATAGAATATGCCAAACCTATTTGAGAGCTTCTCTTATTAATTGCAATTTTAATGAATATTCATTTTAAACGTTTGTGATGTATTTAAAGATGTACATAAATTAGACAAATTTGAATTATGGTCTAATTTTATTTATCATTAAAGCTTTCAGAATTAATCCTTAATTTATGAGACAAATTTTCCCAAGATTTATTTTTCAAATATAGAGCAAATTAGGAAATAATCTCTTAATAAACTTTTCATACCAATTAAGGATTTTAATACCACTATAATAATGATTTTTCAAATTTTGAAAAGATGTGGTTTATTTATTCATGATTAGAGAAAGATATTCTCTAATATCCCAAATTTCCTGATTGGATAAATAACATTACCCAATATAGAAGGAGACTATCTTTAAGGGAGAAGTGTTTTAATGGTGATTAAGAATAAATGTTTTGATTTATGGAGGAAGAAATGTTTAAAATTAAGGCAGGGGTGTATTAAGTAGTTGAAGGGGGTGTAAAGAGTAAGTTGGGTTTTATTATTAAAAATAAAAAAATGAAAAATAAAAATAGAAAGGGATAAGAGGAAGGGGGAGACGTGAGAGAGGGAAGAAAAAACAGAAAAGAAAGAGAAGAAGAAAGAAAGAGAGAAAAAGGAGAAGGGGAAGAAGAGAAAGCTCCATGGGAGAAGAAGAGAAGAAGGAAAGGAATAGGACTTCAATGGAGCAAGGAGACAAAGAGCTAGGTTTTCAACCATAGAGAATGATGAAGAGAAGAGCGGAAGATTGCCTTTGGAGAGATTGAAGTCAAGAGAGAGAGCTAGGATTTTGGAGTAGAGAGCAAATAGAGCAAGGTGAAGCTTAGGATCCAAGCTTGTTTGAGGTGAGTTTCCTTAGTTTAGTGCTTAGTAATCATAAATCCAAGCTTAGGAATTATGATTCTTGCTTTTATTGTTTGATTTCATACCTGTATGTTGATTATGTTGTAAATTATTTAAATTTGCATGCATGTGTTTTGTTTGGGAAAAGTCCCAAATGAAGTTGCTGGCTAGAAACCCGTATAGACATATGTGCAGTATCTTACTTATAACTATTTCTATGGGGCTCTGTTTGGTATGATTCTTTTTTTTTTAGAAACTACACTCGAATTGCTACAGTGTAGGCACTGATTTTGCTGTTTTTCATTGAGTATTGATAAAGAAAAACCTGTTACAAGTCATAGGACAGTTGCTGTCCTATTTTTCAAATGCAGTAAATTTTTGGTTAAACTGTACTTTTTGGGCAGTTTTTTCTCAAAAGTGAAATTTTATTTATAAACTAGACATGTTAAGCTTTCCATAGAGGGGTCGTTTTCTTAAATCCGACATCGTTTGGTATTTTAATAAAATCATAGAAGTTGGCTAAAAACTGCAGGAATTCTGCACATGTTGCTGATCCAATTTCTTGTTAATTACTTGTTTGAAGGCTGCTTTGCTGAGTTAATTTAATTATACAGTAGCATGATAGATATGTAAATCACCACTTGACATCCAATAGCGGTAACATGACTACATCCGGCAAATGATTCTGATTAGGCAGGTTACCGAGAACATTTCATATGTCAATCATAGAGTCTTTCCCGTTTGGAAGGCAATCACAGAGTCCTTCCTGTTTGGAAGGCAAGTGGGACGCCACTTGTGGTCATAGACGTATGATCTGCATGACATCATAGAGCTAGTCCCTCTTAAGTACCTTGGTGCGCGGGGGACAGGGACGTTTTTCACTGATAAAGTACAAGGGATGTCCACGTGCGTGATTTATATATATGATGCAATATATGCAAGTTTTTATATTATATATATGTATATATTGAACTGAGTGCCTTGTTTGCAGGGAGCTCATTGAGATTTCGTATCTCACCCTTTCATCCTTTTGTTCCAGGTTGTTCCTTTTCTATGTTAGGAGCTGTGAAGTATCTCCGGAAATACTTGGCAGTTGTCCCAATGTAAGCTGAGGTTCTTGAGGTCGTTGTCGGATCTAAGTCTAGAGTCTTTTTTTTTTTCTTTTATGTTTACAATTAGTGTATAATGTCTATTGTGGATATTTTTTTCATTAAAAATGAGATGTATTCCAAATCAAACATTGTACCATGTTTTGTAAATGATTACAAAATCCTATTGATTGTTTGGGTGCTATATTTATCTTGTGTAGTTAACGGTAAGTAGTATCCTAATGCACATTGGGGTATTACAGTATGGTATCAGAGCAGTTCGATCCCATCGAACTGTGAGTTATGTGTCTAGTATGATCTGGCTTAGGATATCTGTCAGACAAGTTATGTGGGTTGATATTGTTCCAATTTCTTCCTGTGAATTAATGAGGTAGGCCACCTCAGGTATTCGCGTAAAGAATGATGAAGAGTATCACTCTGCTAGAACAAGTCTTTGCAAAAGTCCATCTTTTCGTGAATGTTTTTCGTCGTACACCCTTTTTGGAAATAGATTTTCAAACCTTTAAAGTGGTTGAAGCTTGTGAACATATTAGTTGTTAATAAATCGAGTTGAGTCGTACTTGCCTGTGAAGTGTTAGATTAGTAAAGGTTATAACTGGTACGAAAGTACAACATATCCGTGAATTGCTTGAAAAACTTTCCCCGGATATCAATGTCTTATGATGCTCCTTATTTGTCCATTTCGGATTTCATCTTCAGAATAGTTTGCTTCTTTTGTGACTTCCTTTATTGCATGTTTGCTATATGATAGAATGATTGAATCACTGCTTTCTCCAAAATTTACTTCTAATGTTGCTTAAACTTCTTTGGGTAGTTTGATCCTGTGTGCGGAGAGTGGAATTAAAAGCACAATTGGTGTCTTTTGATCTTACCTTAACACAATAAGTATGCCTAAAACACTGTTGACTTAAATGCTTGGGGTTTGGCTATCTTTTGGAGGGTACTAAACTGAAAATTGAATAAGGATATAGAGGAGTCAATGGGAAGGTAGTAAGGGTATGAGAAATCGCTATAGTTTTGAATTTGATGGTGTGGTTGTTGAGTGGTAAGTTGTTCTAGTGATTTATTACGTTTCTTGCCCTGTCCTTCCTGCAATTATTGCCTATTCACATCATGTTGATTACCTATAGATTGATAGGTATAGATCAGTTGATATGACGAGTCTCAATACGTTGTTTCAATGCTGCCTTACCTTCCCTTATTTGATGAATTGTTGGAGTCATTCTTAGTAAGTTGTAACGTTTGAATTGTTGTTGATTTTGGCTATATATATGAAATCATAGTGCTGATTTTTTTTGATTTGGAATGCTCGAGTATGAAACTGAATATTAATATTAATAATACAACTTTGCATGCTATGTGGTACTATTATGTTTATTACAACTTGGGGGAGTATCCAGTATGATTGTTAATCCCCTCCACCAATCTAGTACTCTTGGATATTGCAAGTCTCGGATGCTTACAAGGGGTGGATACTTGTGTCTACTCTAAGTTTCATCTATTACGCCTAGGCAACCTGAAGTTGCCAGGATAACCGCATGTTTGAGTTATGTTTAATCATGTGTTTTCAATTCTAAAATAGAAAGGAAAATAGATATATGTCAAAAGTTGAAAACTTTTACAAACAAGGAACCAGATTATAGAATGAGTTGTTCTTCCTCTTTTCTCCTTCCTTGCTGTTTCCCCCAAATCAATTTGAAACCTTAAAACCCTAACTCCTCATTTTGAAACCTTGGGTTGCTTATATAGTCGATTTAATGAGGAATTGATCATTTCCTTATTTTGGGATTTGCTTAGTTTGGTAATGTGATAAATATATATGTTTATATGTGTGTTTTCTGCGTTGCTCAAGATTTTGGCTTAGATGCATATTTAGATAGGAGTTTATGGAGCTGGATAAATGTTAGACATGTGATATTTGAGCCATTGAAGCTTGCATGTGGATTTGAATGACTGATAACATGTTATATGATGGCTTACTGGAATTTTCACTTATAGCATGCTTTATTTTGTGTTCTTTGGTTGCCTAACAAATTTTGCTTAATGCCAAGTATAAATGAAGTTCAAAAAAAAAAAAATTTATTCATCCAGATCTATGATCATGTACTTGTCATGCTTAGTTTAATGGGATATTAAAAAATACACAGTATTAGAATTATAATGATTGTGGGCTTTTACTTTCAATAATGTACTACACATCTATACACCTATCATCCTTGTCAAGAGATTGCTTCTATTGGTTGATATTGATACTTGTTTCGCTTCCGATGACATCCTCTGCTCTTTTATCTCTTTCTTCTAAAATTCTTCTAAAATTGTTTGTGTCTTTCGTTTTCTGATTTCCTTCCTATCTTTGGTTTAGGGTTCTTTTTTAAGGTTGCAGTGGGTATCAGCTGTTGCTATCTGGATTCACGGCGTGAGGTATCATGTATCTCTATCTATTTCTAGGTATCTTCCTTTTTGAACCTTGCTTCTACTTTGACATGCATAAGTTCATTTGTTTTTTAATTTTTTGCTCTGACTCCTTTAAGAAACCTTGCTTCTTCTTCGTTTAATTGTATCCTGTGTCTGTGTGGTTTTTATTGACTGAATCTTTAATTCACTTGGTGTTTCAGTTGGTGTTTTTCCATTTGAGGCATGATATTTGTGTGGTTATAAACCTTGGCCATTGTGTATTCTGCAGAAACATAGAGAAAACAAATTTGCCAATGTATATTCTGCATAAAAATATTATAGTTAAAATTTTCATATGTTGCCTGAATATTTTATTTTCATTTTAATAGCAGTTTTGCAACTCTTATTCCTGAAGAAAACGTTTGCATAATGCTCTGTTGTTCAAAGTTGAAGCTTTGTTCCCAGAATTGCTACATGTGGACTTTTCATTTGAGATTTTAACTCTATTATTGAGAATAAATTCAGCTGCCTTGTGATGTTGGAGTAGGTGTTTGAACAGATAATTGCTAGAATGAGTTTGGTTAATTTGGGCATTAGGATCCTGGTTTTTTTTTTATCAAATTGATTAGTTAACATCTATTTAGGAATTGTTTTGAATAACATATTGTTGATTCTTCATGGTTCTTAACCCATGTTGTTCTGTTTGATAAAAAAGTGTTCCAATTTTGTTTGGTTTACAGCATAATGCAGGTACTAAACAAGTGGCTTGAGAAGCATAGGATTTGGTTTCATGTATTCTATCTATTACTTTGGGGTTGCTGCTAATGGTGGTTCCGTGTATTCACAGCACAAGTTATCAATGACTGATTTGGAATTGCTAAGGGTCTAATGAAAAATGTTCACGTCATCACAGGTTAGCTATTTGGTTATATTATATTTTTTAAATCATTTATGATTTTTTAAGTTAAGATGAGGATGGTTTTCATTTTCTGCATTTTTTATGAATTAGCTTTTCACCACGTATTTGATGAAAGTTCGAAAATTATTGCCTTTCTTTTTTCATCAATTTATTGCGTTCCATGGTTTCTGATTCTTATTGTTTAGTTCATAGTTAAAAACTTCAAACCAAAGGTTAATCTTTGGTTTTTTTTTTTTTTTGATCAGTAAGAAAAGGAAAAAGACAACACCAGAGACAAAAATCTAAGCCTAATTACACCAAAGGCATCAGAGATTAATCTTTGGTTTGTTTATGTGGCTCAAATTTCTATTTTTGTGTTTTAAAAACATAAACCTCAAAGATAGTGATATATATTTCTAAATTGCTCTTTGTCCAATCAATACATGTTAGTTGTTTTTTAACTTGCATTACATGTCTTTTTTTTTTTTTTTTGTGTTTTTTAATTTGAACATTATGGATTATTTCAGTCCCTACACTACAAAATGCAGTTGGGTACTCCTCCAGTGTAAATTTGCCGAATGGAACTATGAAAAATATGACTATGCTCTGGCCTTTTGCAGCTCATCCCCCTCGAAACTGGTTCTGACTTTGCAAGAACATTTGGGTGGTTAGTTTTGGTTTCACATCAATCTTCAATGACAGAGTTTCTTCTTTTTGCCTGCAGATAAGTTCTGTGATAGGGGGAAATTATTTCAAGGTGGGACTAATGATGATATAAAGCCAAGACTTTGAACACCTGAAGAAATTATGGCTACTTATAGAAAAACTGGGGTAATGCTAAGTTGTCTACCCTTTCTCTCATTTCATACTCTATTGATTTCAATGAGTTAAATATATTCCAATTAACACCTGCTTTCAAGATGCTTCTTCAGTTGTTGCCCATGCAAGAAACAAGCTTATGGAGAGGCAGGAAAAATTGGTGGTAGAAACTTATATGATCTCATCATTCTAACTTACATAACCGTAATAATTTTTTTTTATTTAAGGTTGTAAATTTCTTACATTGAAAGTATTATTATTCCCCTCAAGCCTACTGTCATTCCTGCTCATTTTTTTTTCTTGTTGATTTTATTTCGTTGAGATTCACTATAATACTATGTAGATCTTATTCATTCTCCTGTGGAAAGACGGTTGTTGTATCTCTTCTAAAAATCCTGATAAAGTTGAGTAGTGTTTTCCTGCTTATTATGTGTGTCAGTTTATGAGATTCAGTACAGTGGAAGGTTCACTTTGGAGGACAAAAGGTTAATGAATGAAAAAAAAAACTTATACTTACAATTCTTTTGTTACCTATTTAATTTTTATTTTAAAAAAATGTTAAAATGTTAAAATATTTGATTGTCTATTCTAATATACTACAATAACAAACAGGAAGTCTGATTGTGTAATTTGGTGGCAAATAGGCTTTTTTGGTGCTATTACAAGGATAAGAAGCATAGTATCCAGGACAATAACCTATTTATTGATTAACGAATGTTAAAGTTTTTGAAATGTTCATTGCCATAAATGTTCTTATGCATGCTCATGATTATGGGTGCAATCTATCCTCATATTATTGTGCACGCTCAGGATTATTTTAATGTTAGTACTGCTGCATGTGCTAATGCTTCAATTGGAATTGCAAAGAAAAGATTGAAGATCCATCTCTTTACCACTATGCTATCTTTTCTTATAATGTATTGGCTACATCTGTGGTTGTTAATTCTACTGTGCAAAATGCAAAGGAACCTAAGAAGAACTTAGGTGACCATAAGACAATGAAAACCTTGCATTCCATAGTTATGCTCCTTCTGCTTGAGAAAAATTCAAGATAATGAATGACTGATTCAAAAGATCTTACTTTGACCGATGCCAACCTTCAAGTTTCAACTTGAATGTCTGTTAATTGGTAAAGATTGAGTGGTATTACAAATTTTGTGGGTGGATGGATGTCATTTATTTTTAGCTAGGGTCCTTAACTTAGAACTTTATATGAAAGCATAATTTGTTGCATGCATAAATGAATGTGCTTGCACATATTGTTTTTAAAGAAGGTGCATTTTTGTTAAGTCTATAAGGTTAGCTTTTATCTCTTATTCTTTTTTCGTATGATACTTGACAAGTTTATGAATTTCAAGACCATAAGTATGCTTGCTGCTACTATCACAGAAATAGAAGCTATGAGGAATTGGGAAATCTTAGCAACCAGAAGAGGTATCAGGCAAATCAAACTATGGCAAAGGAATTTGGTACAGGAACGTTGCAGGGCCAAATGCGATTTTTGAGTCATTATGTAATTGTATTATGGGTTATGGATTGAATGAGGGACCGTTTGTTCTGAGTTTGTTGTGTCTTTATGATCAAGGTTTTAAGGTGTAGCATGTAAATGGTGTAAGGGTTTTCTTTGTTATGATAGATATTTAACTGAGATATAATGACTTTTCTCTCTAGCTTAGAGCACGTGATAGGATGTGAATTCTTCAACCCGTCCAAGGTGGGGAGGGAAATCACTTTGATGATAATCGTAGAGTTTTTTGACTGAATAATATATATTTTAATTATTGAGAAATATTGTGAAAGGAATTTGGTAAGGTATTAATTAAGAGAGATGTTCTTCTATTATAGATGGATGCTGATGAAAATTTATTTTTGTTACAATTACATATAATTGAGATAATCATCAGAGGTTGTTAGATGTTTTCTTTCACCAAAAGAAAAATCTTGGTGAAAGCATCATTACATCCCTTTAGTCTAGAGAATAAACTCATTTTTAATATATCTATGGATAATTGTTATTCAATAGTTTTTATGAAGTTAGAAAAATCACACTATATTTTTTTTTTTTTTTTTGCAACTTAGAACGTCTATCTATGGGTGTTTTGATATTTATATTTTGAACTAATGTTATTTGTATTTGGCTGTACTTACATATGACTAAAAATAGTTAAAATTAGTTTTGAACTAATATATTTTTTTGTTTGAATTGAGCGAGAAATTTGAGAGCCTTGAAGTAAGATCACTTTGCTCTTCTCATAACCTTTTACATATACTGCTTTTGTTGCATCAAGTGCATATTTGATGGTGTCTTTCAACTTTAGCTGATGCTCAAAATTCTAATTTAGTTTAAAACATAGGCTCTAAAAAAACCTTCAAGAAGTTGGATCATGATGTACAAGTACAAGATTTCTTGGGTTTAAGGTAAGTGATTTTGATTGTCAAATTGTCAACTTTGTAAGATCTTTTGAAGGGTCTGAATTTCCTCTTTTCCTTATTGCAGTAATAAATAATGGAAGTACAATTTCTGCATAAGCCTTATCATGGTTAAATATAATGCACTGTTTGTATCTAAATACTTAATTTATATACTTTTTATATACATAAATAAATATTATCATATACTCCGTGCATGAAGAATCAAACAATTAACAGGTTGTTCTTTTTCTATTTCTCATCATTTTAATTCTATTTCTCATAGGTTGTTGTCATTATTCAAAGAAGTAGGATTGTTTGGAAGTAGTTATGAGCTGAAAGTTCATAAAGCTGAAAACAATTGATATTTGTGCTTGATCTATTGAGTAAGATCATTTTTGTGAACTGTGTTTGCTACTGCATTTTTTGGAGTAGAATAAGCAAGGAAGTTGCTATTGTTATTATCTTTGTAAAGAGACAATGGTGGATGAGTGCTTAAAATTTTTGGGACATGTAATGTGTTTTCCTTTTAACAGAATGGATTTTGAAGCATTACAGTGACTCCAAGGCTGCAAAATGGTTTTGTTTAACAAATTGGATTTTAACAAAATGAATTTTAAAGCATTCCTATAGTTTTCCTTTTAACATAATTGTGCATAAATTAACTGTTATGGAATGGTTGAGTTTACTGATGTGGTTATAAAAGCTTCAAAAAATGACATGTCTTTTCCTCTAAGCTGATATGTTTACTGCAATGCCCCTGTTCTGTTCTATTTAGGTGTCATTTGATAGCTTTCGTTTTGATTTGGTGGACTGCTATTTGAATATAGAAAAATAATTGAACTGTCTGTGTTTTTCTTTGCTACTTCATTTATGGTTCATGTTTTCAGAATATTTTGTCAAACTCATGTGCTTTAGTATGTAGGTTTTTGAGCAAAGACATTTTCTATGTTTATGAACAAAGTATCTAGGCTCTATAATGCCTTTGTTATGGTTTATTCTTTTATTTTTGTATCTATGTACTTAATTTATTTCCCCCATATTTTTAGTTGCATAAATATTACCATATACCCCCGTGCATGGCACGGGTCACATACTAGTTTTGAGGAAACTAGCCGCAATAGATTAACAAGTTATTGACTGGTTTGATGTTTGAAATTGGATGAATCAATATATGTATAATGATAAGTTAAGACATAATAACATCAAGGGTTTGGGTTGTATGGTTGAAGTCTGTGTTAACAGTTTATGTTTTGTAATTCTAGTTTTTTCATGAAAGAAAGCGAGAACTTCAAGGTTAAAGAGAAGTAGTATGCTTGAATTAATGGCATGGTTGAAAAGTTGGTGATCGAGTCCTAGAATCTTAAGAGCCTTGAGTCACACCTGAGAATGGAGGCATGAACGATTCAAACCCTATCGCCAAACTATAAGTATAGAGTCAAGTTTACATATAGGACTTGAGAGATCAGAGTCCGCAGCGGAAGCTTAACCGCTATTGCTATGAAGGATATTATGGGAAGCCATGTTGTGACGTCCTCGAGAAATATATGATTACCCAATTACAGCTTTTGAAAACTGGGATGTTACACATGTGGGGAACCAAGCGAGGCGTGGAGTCCAAGTATTCGCACTCACTTCATTGGAAGACCTTGCCTAGTTGTGTATCTTATATATATATATATATATATATATATATATATATATATATATATATATATATATATATATATACGTTTGGAATCCAAACAACAAAAACCTGTAACGATTCAATATCTCCAGGAAGAGATTAAGAATCTTAAACAAGAAATCAAGGGGATAAAACAAGAACAAATTGTTCATAAGTTAATTTTATCCCAACTTGATAATCAATCCTCTGAACCCCCTTCAAATGATGAAAATCGATCTGAACCCAATCTCGAGAAAAGTGTTAGTCATCATTCGGATAATGAAGGCAATAACACTGACAAAGATCAAGAATTTCTGAATCTTATTAATCAATTAAGAATTCAAAAGTTCTATATTAAGATTAGAATTATCATTGATGATTTTCTTCTTAATACTACAGCCCTTTTTGATACTGGTGCTGATTCAAATTGTATTTTAGAAGGATTAATTCCTACTAAATATTTTGAAAAAACATCCGAAAGATTAAGCACAACTAATGGCTCAAAGCTTAGGATAAATTTCAAACTATCCAAAGCCATTATTGAAAATCATGGTCGTAAAGTAGAAACCCCGTTTTTACTTGTTAAAGATCTCAAAAATGAAGTGATTCTTGGAACACCGTTCATAAGATCACTTTTCCCTTTAACGATTACCAACGAAGGAATTTCTACTCAATATCTAGGTAAAAGGATAACTTTCTCCTTCATTCGTAAACCCTTGGTAAGAAACCTAAACTTTCTTCACCATAAGCAAAATCAAGTCAATTTTCTAAAAGAAGAAGTTTCTTTTAAAAGTATTGATTTAAAGCAATCGTTACAGGTTTTTGTTGTTTGGATTCCAAACGTTTGAGAATCGTTTTGAAATCAAATTGATCTTTGATGATGGCTTTTCCTTTAGCCTTAGGTTCCTTCTTCATAGAAGCAGAGAACCTTCCAAAGTACCTTTTCCTTTCATTTTGGTCAGGAATGGCATTAATGACTTCAAAAAGGAGATCTTGATCCTTAGTTAAGACATTAATTTCAGGAATTGAGTCAGAATCTTGACTTCCAATGTCATCTTCTAAAATATGATTGAGATTTTCAGAAGAATCACCATCTGATCCATCTGACGCATCTGATTCTATAAGGAGATTGTTCAGTTGTTCCTCAACTGTTGGTTCAAGATTTAAGGCTTTAATTTTCTTTTTAAGCCTACAATATTTGCTAATATGGCCTGACTTACCACAACTATAGCAAATGGTTGCTTTCTTTGGAATGCAATATCAATTGCAGGTTTAGATTTGAACTCTTGCTTGAGTTTTCTTGGAGGAGTATTCCTTTTGTACCTAGTATACTGGGTATACTTGGGCTTATGGACTTTGTTGGGTTGATGAGATTGATGATGTTTGTGGGAGGATTTTGGTTTATCCTTTGGACAATGGGGCATTCCAAATTGTTGTCAGAATGATCCTAAATCCTTCTTTGCTGCCTTTTCTTTTTGGAATTGACTACGAACTCTATCCTCTTGACAAAGTCATGTACCTATTTTCTGGATAACTGCAATGAGTTGGCCATAGGTTAATTGTTCATAAGGGATTTTACCATCAGGGGCATGGGTTTTGAGTTCATCTCTAACAATGTCTCCTAGAGCAGTAGGAAGACCTGTGACAAACTTTTCCTTCCATAAACGATCCTGACAGTCTTATCTGGTGTAAACCCTAATTAGGAAGGTATCTCTATACCACCTAAAGTCTGATAAGGATCTACACTTAAGGTTGGATAGAAATTTTGCTAATTTATCTCTCCAAACTGAGGCATTACCAATGAAATGCTCAGCAATGGAAAAGATTAGGGTAGCAACAGCATCAGGGATGGATTCACCATCACTTGTGGTAGGTGTTCCATCAGCTTGGGTTTTGATAGCAGTAAAGACTCTCTCTTTCTGCTCTTCTGTGAAAGAATGATCCCACCATCATTTTAATTGACTAGTAAACCCTGCTGCGAGGATATTACAAATTACTTCTTCAGAAGCATCATTTGCAGCTTGATAAGCTGTGGCCATCATTGTCATATGTTGCAATGTGGTCATGATTTGGTATTCAGATAAGTCATCTATGTTCCATTCATAGATATTATTGCACTTTTGTTTTAATTATGTAAATCAGTTTAAATTCCTGCTTTCCATTATCCTGCTCCCTTCCTCCCTTTTAATTCAGTAGCCCCTTTCATACTCTGGTATCAGAGCCCGATGGGGAAGTAGGAATAGTAATGTAGATCTCAGATATGATCTTTCTGAATAAAAAAAAAAGAGTTTATGGAAGGCTTTGCCTCCTACCTTCTCTTTATTTGAGCTTATGATTATTAACTGGTTGGTATACCTCTTAACTGGGTAAGAACCATATAGCATATATATGATTTATCTTGTTTGAGCTGTAGCTATAAGTCCTTGCTGTGGATAAAGAGGCAGTAAGTCTAATTTGCCCATGTTGAAGCAAGATAGGTAAAATATGATGCCCAGGTTGCCTTTGGTTAAGTTTAAGGTATAGCCTTGGTTAAGAATAATAAGTTCATATGCTTTTGTGTATGTTTGTACATCTTTATGAGAAAATATTCAGAAGGATTTGATTTGGATCTATACTATTATCTTCTATGGAACCAAAGGAAGGCAAAGATACCAGACACATAAAACATGTTGTCTCGCTCCCTCTCCAAACTTTGTTTCCGCTCCTCCCAACCTTCTTCTTCATCCCTCCAGGAATCTGAGATTCCTAACAATCCCAGCAGTATCTTCAATGAAGAGATCTGCTTTGAAAATATCAATCAAGATATTGATAACTGGGAAATCCCAAAGATTCCCACAAAAGAACTCTACAAGCCAGAAGGCAGATTTTTCTTGCATTCTGACTATGTCATCAAGACAGTAGAGAAAAACATTCCAATCAACCCAGAGAGTGAAGAATTTCATCTTCTCTCAATGGACACAATCAAAACTCATAAACAAAAGTAAAGGCACCTTCACATTGGATGTATTCAGGTAGCTGTAAAACCTTTAATCCGAGAAGGACTAAACGCTTCAATCTTAATATGCTTACGAGATATTAGGCATAACAAATTTGAGGATTCTCTCTTAGGTTGAAACTAGCCTAAGTCAGGGTCCAATCTACTTCGATTGTTATCCAAATAGAACTCTAAGTTTACAAGATAGAAATATCTTGGATTCTTTGTTCTTAAATATCAAGATCTGTGGTTTAGACATGAAACACGGATCTATCCCAGCGGCTTTACTTTACAGAATTCAATACAAAGTAATGAATTCTTGTAATTCTAAAGTCCTCAAAACAAAAACAACTGGAGAAACAACTTTGTTTCTCACTGATGTACAAAGGCCAATATTATTGTGCCAAAGACAATCCTCTGAAAAGATGTAATCTTACCAGAAAGATGGATTCTGGATAAAGCTACCCCAGCTTTGCCCAGGGAATCATCAAACTTTAATCAAATCGTTCAATCTCAATCAGGGCAAGTAGAATTAGTCTTTGATAGGCGAAATTCTTTTAGCTCCTTTAGAACACCAAGTATTAGATCTGAGACCTTCAGATCTGTACCATCAAGGCAATCTTTTTCAGCCTTATTCCAATCTTCGAATCAAACCATTAATTTACAGGGATTAGATACATCATCTAGCATCCCTAGACCAATTTATCAGACTGAAGATGATGATGGCAAATCAATTCAGTCTCCAACTTATTCCTCTATTAATGCGTTTTTTAATGATGAATTATAAGACCCATTTTGATAAGGAATCCCTAAGAAAGAGCTTTTACTCTGAGGAATGGAAGCCTCAACGAGAGTGATTCTTTCAACATTACAAGGGAACAAAACGAAAAAATATTCAAGATGAATATTACACCTTTCTTAACAATGTTAAGAAAAACATTCAATTCTTTGACTGGTTTCATGTTTATCTGGTCAAACATAACATTGATTATCCTTAGAAAATAACATTGACTGAGGACAAGTCAACAAATGTCATTACTGTTTGGCATTTGAAAAATGGTGAGTTGGTCAAGACAGAGCTACCCCCAAATAGCTCTTTTCAACTCCCAGGAATCAAAGATCCTAAGGATAATACAACTCCAATCGTAGCTTCTCCATTCAAAACAAAAGATGTGAATGAACCCGTTTCACCTCAAGATATCAAAAAATTGATGGAACAATCCAATTATACTAATAAGTATCTTGAAGTTTTAGGTACTAGGATTAAGTCTGAAGTATCTGCTTCACCATCCTCTTCAGGAACCAAAAATGAAGTCGAAAAACCTTTGGATAAACCTTTATTCAAACCCTTCAAGGTTACTAAGAAGTTTAAGGAAAGTCTAAAACTTCTTCGTGATCCAGAAGTCAAGACTGAACCAATAGTAGATCCTATCAAAAAGGTTGATAAGGAACTACAAAATGTTGTGGTGCCAGAATCACCACAAGATTCTGGACAGCAAACTCAAGCTTCTTATGGACTAAGGAGTAAGGGTCCAACAATCAATGTTATTGATGAAGCTAGCTCAGATCGGGAATCTGTGGCTTCTTCATCAAGAACAAAAGAAACAAACAAACCTCCTCTTAATCTCAATCCGGTTTTCTCTAAACCTTGGAAAAAATCCACAAAGCTTTACTAACCAAGAGCAACTCCTCAAAATTTACTCTTAGAAGAAAAGCCCCCAACCTTCAAAAGCTTCAATGCCAATAATATATATATATATACATACATACATACATACCCCAAATCCAATCTAGAGTTGCCTCGAGTATCAAATCCTCACTTGAAAAACTTGCATCGTGCAGGTAAAAGAAGGTTTGTTGTGCTAATGGGAAGTGCAATCGCATTTGAAAGACCCTCCAGGCTATGAGCCTTTAGTAGAGTTGTGCCTAATTTTGAGGACAAAATTATTTTAAAAGGAGTAGAGTAATGTAACATCCCAAATTTCCTGATTGGATAAATAACATTACCCAATAAATAGAAGGAGACTATCTTTGAGGGAGAAGTGTTTTAATGGCGGTTAAGAATAAATGTTTTGATTTATGGAGGAAGAAATGTTTAGAATTAAGGCAGAGGTGCATTAAGTAGTTGAAGGGGGTGTAAAGAGTAAGTTGGGTTGAAAAAAATAAAAATAAAAATGGAAAGGGATAAGAGGAAGGGGGAGACGTGAAAGAGGGAAGAAAAAACAGAAAAGAAAGAGGAGGAAAGAAAGAGAGAAAAAGGAGAATGGGGAAGAAGAGAAAGCTCCATGGGAGAAGAAGAGAAGAAGGAAAGGAATGGGACTTCAATGGAGCAAGGAGAAGAAGAGCTAGGTTTTCAAACATGGAGAATGATGAAGAAAAGAGTGGAAAATTGCCTTTGGAGATATTGAAGTCAATAGAGATAGCTAGGATTTTGGAGTAGAGAGCTAATAGAGCAAGGTGAAGTTTAGGATCAAAGCTTGTTTGAGGTGAGTTTCCGTAGTTTAGTGCTTGGTATTCATAAATCCAAGCTTAGGAATTATGATTCTTGCTTTTATTGTTTGATTTCATACCTGCATGTTGATTATATGAATTAAAATGAGTGTAGATTGATGTTGTAAATTATTTAAATTTGCATGCATGTGTTTTGTTTGGGAAAAGTCCCAAATGAAGTTGCTGGCTAGAAACCCGTATAGACATATGTGCAGTATCTTACTTATAACTATTTCTATGGGGCTCTGTTTGGTATGATTCTTGTTTTTTTTGGAAACTACACTCGATTTGCTATAGTTTAGGCACTGATTTTACTGTTTTTCATTGAGTATTGATAAAGAAAAACCTATTACAAGTCAAAGGACAGTTGCTGTCCTGTTTTTCGAATGCAGTAACGTTTTGGTTAAACTGTACTTTTTGGGCAGTTTTTTCTCAAAAGTGAAATTTTATTTATAAACTAAACATTTTAAGCTTCCATAGAGGGGTCGTTTTCTTAAATCCGACATCGTTTGGTATTTTAATAAAATCATAGAAGTTGGCTAAAAACTGCAGGAATTCTGCATATGTTGCTAATGCAATTTCTTGTTTATTACTTGTTTGAAGGCTGCTTTTGCTGAGTTAATTTAATTATGCAGTAGCATGATAGATATATAAATTACCACTTGACATCCAATAGCGGTAACATGACTACATCCGGCAAATGATTCTGATTAGGCAAGTTACCGAGGGCATTTCATATGTTAATCATAGAGTCTTTCCCGTTTGGAAGGCAATCACAGAGTCCTTCCCGTTTGGAAGGCAAGAAGGTAAATGCAAAGCAAGTGGGACGCCGCATATTGTAACCCCGAGCTTTTCACCCCTATATTTATATATGCTAATGCTGGCTTATAGATGTTTGCATATGTTGTTTTTGCTTGTTTTTGATGCATAAGTTCATAGTTGAAATAGTTCAGCCTTTAGAATAATCGATCCATTCGAGTCCAAGTAACTTGTTTCACAGTTTTGGCCATATCTTGAGTTCTAGACATCCGATTGAGGTGATCTTGGGTGCGTTGGAAAGCTTAGATAATTATCTACAAGTCTTATTTAGATGTCGAGGCCAAAAACACGTTTTCTGAGTGGGAAATCGATTTCCAGAAAGTGGAAATCGATTTATTAAAGGGAAAAATCGATTTCTTTGGCAAGAAAATCGATTTGGCCAATGCAAAAACGATTTCCTTGGTTGTGGAATCGATTCCCATGCGTGTCAGAGCTTGTGTACGCGTTTGTGTGATCGGGCTATGCTGTGTACGGCCCATTCGTCCTAAAACGTCCTTAACAGTTATATATACATAGGGTATGACCTAACCTAGTCTCTACACCATATGATACTCACTAGTTGCCTCTTCTCATCCCTAGGAGCTCTAATTGATCTCTTGCTCTAGAAAACCCAAAGGACGAATCTTGTTTTAGTGTTCTTTGTCAAGAACACGCCGTTGTTTGGCTAGTCTATCCCTGCTGCTAGAGTTAATCTCCTAAGTTAGAAACCAAGTTGAGTTTATAATCCTAGATTTGTTTTTACTTTCAATCCTTAACTTAAAGATCGACTCTGCTTTCCAGTGTTGCGATCGTGATCAAGTGCTGAACCCGTAAGAAGGAACCGTAGCAGAACTTGGCTCTGTTCTCTTTCCCTTAGGTTGTGAATCGTCATACCAGGTATGGGGGGAGAAAATTGGTCATGAATATGTGGGTTTTGGGATAGGTAAAGATGAAGGGGTTAACCCATGACCCCTATGTATACCTGCGTATGCCTATGAATGTTGTTATGTTGTTTTATGGCTATATGAGTATTGATTGATGAATAATTTGATGTTATAACATGTTTATAACTATGAGTTCATGATTTATATGATTGTTGATGAAGTGATGATGATGAGCATGTTGTTTATGCCATGATATGGTGTTTTGTTAACCTTATACTATAAGAACATAGTTATAGGGAGAACAAAAATAGACAATGTGAGATTGATGACCAAGGCTTAGTTTGAGAACACTTAAGTTATGATTTATGAGTGTTGGACTAATCAAATTGGTGATAAATAGCTTAGGCTCGAATGATATGTCAATTAGAGAACGTAGACTGGTCCGATAGCGGAGAAAACCCGTTGTTGCATGATCTGACACCAAAAATCGATTTCTAACACATGGAAATCGATTTCCAAGGTGTGGAAATCGATTTGGCCTTGTAGAAATCGATTTCTAAAATCGATTTTCCTTGTTCAAAATCGATTGGGGAAATCGATTTGAACATATTGAAATCGATTTTCAGAGATTGGAAATCGATTTGAAGACTTGAGAAATCGATTCCAGAGATTGGAAATCAATTCTCACGTGCCCATAAGCATTTTTGACCCCTTATGCTTGATGGATAGTGTTATGTAGGCTTGTTATAATCTTAATATAATATGAATTGTGGTTTAGATATTAAGATTAAGTTATAATCTTAATAACTATATGACTTGAGGTTTAAATATTAAGATTAAGTTGTAATCTTAGTAAGATATGACTTGTGGTTTAGATATTAAGATTAAGCTACAATCTTAATAACTATATGACTTGATGTTTAAATATTAAGATTAAGTTATAATCTTAATAAAATATGAATTGAGGTTTAGATAATAAGATTAAGTATGATACTTAATAATGATAATGTTAAGATAAGACTTAACAAAGAGAACAATTAATAAGACGATGATGTTATTGGTAACGACGTATATTACCGATGTTGTTGGTTAAATCATTCTTGATGCTTATTGGTCAAGTTTGATGTTGATAAATCATCTTTGATGCTTGTTGGTCAAAGTTGATAGCCATGTAATGATGTTGATGATGGATGGTTGGACATGTGTTTGCATATTGATGAACATTGCACGCATCATACGTTGAAGTTGATATGTTGGGTGGAAAGCAAACGATGAATCGCGATAGTGGAGGCCACGATGGGTGTTAACCCAGCCTTGCGGGTACATTGGGTATGGAAGTTCCAGGTGACATGGGCTAGCTACCTATTGTCGGAGTGACCTAATGAATAAGCCTGAGTACCCTGACTAGCCACTATACGTTATCAGGATTAGTGAGAGTGTTCGGGGATGGCCCATGGTCTGGCATATCATCCACGTTGATAATTGGACATGTACTCCTAACTGTCTTTTCATAGTTAGAGTTGTTAGCCACATGCATATGGAGTAGTGATGTTGCATTCGCATTGACATGCATCTTTGATATATATATTGATTATACATGTGTTGATTGATGTATGTTGTATGTCATCTTAATTACTATTCTATTCCATATACATATATTTATGATCGTATTTCTCACCCCTATCTTTTGTTGTCCTTGTGCATATGATGTTGCATGTGCAGAGGAGGGTGTGCATGTCGACGAGGAGTGATCCCGTGGAGATCTCTCTTAGTAGTAGTAGTTAGAATTTTCGTTCAATTGTTTAGTTTATTCCGATGTATTATCAGTATATGTATACCAACTCTGATATGTGACATCGGGATTTGGGCTATGTTTATTATTTGTGTTTTCCGCAGTTTGTTTTTAAAGGATTTTGATTATTTCAGATTCCTACATTTTACGTTACAGATGATGCTATGCATATTACCCTTGAGGATACGTTTTTATTTTTAATTGTTATTTTTTTTTAAAGACATGTATGATATTATTTATGCTTTATTATATGAGGGGTAGTGGGTTTCACATTTAGTGGTATCAGAGCCGGTCTGTCCTACAAGCCGGGGTATGTGTCTGTTGTGTCTCTTCTGTGTACTCTGCAGAAGTGTTTTGAACTTGTGTGACTGTTTTATTATGCCTTTTGTTAAAAAATTTCTCTAGTAGGATTTAACCAATTTTGAATTGGTTAAGATCCCTGAGTGATAGGACAATGGGGTCGTGGCAGGGAACTGTCCGAACCATTGATAGTGAACCTTAACCTGTTTTACTGTTGCCGAAGAGTATGTATGACTTTAGGTGCCGATCAATATTATCCTTTCTAGAGTGTCATTCTTATTGATGTGTTACAAGAGGAAAGATGGTAGCATGAAGTTGTGTGTCAATTATTGACAACTGGACAAGATGACCCTTAAGAATAGATACTCACTCCCTAGGATTGATGACTTTATGGACCAGCTAGTGGGAGCTTGCATCTTTTCTATGATAGATTCGAAGTCTTTAGTGATCATAAGAATTTGAAATACTTATTTGACCAAAAAGAGTTAAATATGAGGCTACGTAGGTGGATGGAGTTTCTTAAGGACTATAATTTTGATTTGAGCTGCCACCTTGGAAAAGCCAACGTAGTGGCTGATGCCTTAAGTAGAAGACCTTGGATATATCGTCTTTAATGTTTAGAGAAAGAGATTTGATTGAAGGAGTTGGGCGACTTGAGCTTGGCTTGGGAAGTTACCCCTAAGAGCATTAGATTTGGAACTTTAAAGAATATCAATAGCTTAATGGACCAGATTAGGAGAAGGTGTAAGTTGTCCCTTAGTTATTTTGTGAAGTCTGCTAGAGCCTCAGTTACTACATTAGGAATGTTAGATTTCTTAGTTAATGCCTTGTAAGAATCTTTTAGAAAAGAAGGAGAGTTACAAGCTTAAGTGAGATTGTTGAGCTATTATATATATAGATTTGGATGAGTTGTTGTCCTAATACGAGATAGATTAGAATAAGGCTTAGATGAGTTGGATTATTATAAAAAAAGAAAGAAAGACGAAGTTAAGAATGAGTAGACGAGGGGCTTAATGGTTTATGCGTAGAGTTTTTCCTAGTTGATAGTGATTTGGAATGCGTGGTGATGGTTAAGTTGGGATCTAGTTTACATGGTTGGTTGAACCATTGTTGGATTAGAGATAAGAGTATGGATGATCTAAGAATCATAATTATTAGGCAAACCTTGAATGGATGAGTAGATAGTTGTGATAACCATTTAGTAAGAAAAAGGAATTAAGATTGATGATTTGTGTATCATGTGGAGTCGATGGAAGTGCTTTAGGAAGGTTCTTTAGTAAGGTCATAAGAGTGAATATGTAACATGGAGATTCCTAACCAGTGACCAATGTTAAGTTCTTTACCAAGGAAAAGATATCATGTCTAAAGTAGAGGAAGAAAGGTTAAAATAGATGACGTGTTATTGGTAGGTTAGTTCCGTAAGTATTCCCTGAAAGTATTCTTAGTTTATTAGGAATCAAGTTGATCTTTAATAGCGTCTTGCAGAATGTCCTCCCTAAGCCAATGATTCATAGAAATAGCGATAGGAATTACTTAAAAGACAATTTATCCAGTCTAGTGCATTGGTAGTTTCTTAAGGCATCCTTGCTTTTACTAGAAGAGAGTTGGTGAGTAGCATTAGATCGCGTGTAAGTTATCGTTAGCCTTATATAATGGAAATAGAGAATAAACACATTTCTCTAGAATAGATGATGTCTTGAGACATTACAAAAAAAAAAAAATTTGTGTGGAACCCTTAAGGATAGTTTTGCAAACTCTTTAGGAAGAACTTTTGTATACTAATTTATCTAGTGAAGGTTTCGATCTGAATAAGTAAGTTGCGGGACGCCTCGTTTTAAGGAGAGTCGTAATAGGTAGGAAGTCTAAAGGGTGGTAATCGGGATCATGAGTTCTTGAGAAAGGTTCTTAGTTAAAAAGGAGAGTTAACATCAACCTTGCGTAGTTCTACCCCTCTTAGTAGATCTTCACAATATGTTATGATTGGAATTTAGTGATACAACCTAGGAGGTTAGCAACATGTACCCTTAAGTTGAATTCTTGGGAGCTTTAGGGACATTGTCGTTAAGAAACCCAATAGGGAATTTCTTGTGACACCGATGGAGTTTGAAGTACTGGTACGACCCAATGGAGTGGGATGTGTCGAAGAATAGGCAAGGGGGTGTCGTGTAAGATCATAATTTTTGAATCAAATGAGGAAACCGATGTAGTGACTCATATCTAACTAGAAGTTCATTGCTTGTGTTCAACATAATGGTTAGTGAGACCAATTGATTGAGGATTTTAGGGATGTGACAATTATGAATATTAGATTAGGAAAGTAGAAGGCCATTGGTGCATTGGCAAAGTTTTGAGGAATCAAGTTAGATTTTAATTCCTAGAGTGCTCTAGAACTTAAGGAGCCTAGTCGGAATTGACATAATCTTGAGGACAATTAGATAGAAGGTCCATGTCCATATTTGTTTACTTAAGGTCAGTAGAAATTTCGAGGACGAAATTTTTATAAGGGGGCGGAATTGTAACACCCTGCTTTTCACCTCTATGTTTATATGTGTTAATACAGGCTTATAGATGTTTGCATATGTTGTTTTTGCTTATTTTTGGTGTATAAGTTCATAGTTGAAATAGTTCAGCCTTTAGAATAATCGATCCATTCGAGTCCAAGTAACTTGTTTCACAGTTTTGGCCATATCTTGAGTTCTAGACATCCGATTGAGGTGATCTTGGGTGCGTTGGAAAGCTTAGATAATTATCTACAAGTCTTATTCAGATGTCGAGGCCAAAAACACGTTTTCTGAGGGGGAAATCGATTTCCAAATGAAGAAATCGATTTCCAGAAAGTGGAAATCGATTGCTTAAAGGAAAAAATCGATTTCTTTGGCAAGAAAATCGATTTGGCCAATGGAAAATCGATTTCCTTGGTTTTGGAATCGATTCCCATGCGTGTCAGAGCTTGTGTACGCGTTTGTGTGATCGGGCTATGCTGTGTACGACCCATTCGTCCTAAAACGTCCCTAACAGTTATATATACATAGCGTATGACCTAAACCTAGTCTCTACACCCTATTATACTCACTAGTTGCCTCTTCTAATCCCTAGGAGCTCTAATTGATCTCTTGCTCTAGAAAACCCAAAGAACGAATCCTGTTTTAGTGTTCTTCGTCAAGAACACGCTGTCGTTTGGCTAGTCTATCCCTGCTGCTAGAGTTAATCTCCTAAGTTAGAAACCAAGGTGAGTTTTTAATCCTAGATTTGTTTTCCCTTTCAATCATTAACTTAAAGATCGACTCTGCTTTCCAGTGCTGCGATCGTGATCAAGTGCTGAACCCGTAAGAAGGAACCGTAGTAGAACTTGGCTCTGTTCTCTTTCCCTTAGGCTGTGAATCGTCATACCAGGTATGGGGGGTCTCTTTCCCTTAGGTTGTGAATCGTCATACCAGCTATGGGGGAAGAAAATTGGTCATGAATATGTGGGTTTTGGGATAGGTTAAGATGAAGGGGTTAACCTATGACCCCTATGTATGCCTGCGTATGCCTATGAATGTTGTTATGTTGTTTTCTGGCTATATGAGTATTGATTGATGAATAATTTGATGTTATAACATGTTTATAACTATGAGTTCTTGATTTATATGATTGTTGATGAATTGATGATGATGAACATGTTGTTGATGACATGATATGGTGTTTTATTCACCTTATGCTATAAGAACATAGTTATAGGGAGAAAAAAAATAGACAATGTGAGATTGATGACCAAGGGTTAGTTTGAGACCACTTAGGTTATGATTTATGAGTGTTGGACTAATCAAATTGGTTATAAATATCTTTGGCTCGAATGATATGTCAATTAGAGAACATAGACTGGTCCGATAGCGGAGAAAACCCGTTGCTACATGATCTGACACCCAGAAATCGATTTCTAACACATAGAAATCGATTTGAATCCTCCAAGAATCGATTTCCAAGGTGTGAAAATCGATTTGGCCTTGTAGAAATCGATTTCTAGAATCGATTTTCCTTGTTCAAAATCGATTGGGGAAATCGATTTGAACATATTGAAATCGATTTCCAGAGATTGGAAATCGATTTAAAGACTTGAGAAATCGATTCCAGAGATTGGAAATCAATTCTCACGTGCCCAGGAGCAGTTTTGACCCCTTATGATTGATGGATAGTGTTATGTAAGCTTGTTATAATCTTAATAAATATATGACTTGAGGTTTAAAAATTAAGATTAAGTTATAATCTTAATAAGATATGAATTGTGGTTTAGATATTAAGGTTAAGTTATAATCTTAATAAGATATGAATTGTGGTTTAGATATTAAGATTAAGTTATAATCTTAATAAATATATGACTTGAGGTTTAAATATTAAGATTAAGTTATAATCTTAATAAAATATGAATTAAGGTTTAGATAATAAAATTAAGTATAATACTTAATAAAGATAATGTTAAGTTAAGACTTAACAAAGAGAACAATTAATAAGACGATGATGTTATTGGTAACGATGTACTGTTACCGATATTGTTGGTTAAATCATTCTTGATGCTTATTGGTCAAGTTTGATGTGGATAAATCATCTTTGATGCTTGTTGGTCAAAGTTGATAGCCATTTAATGGTGTTGATGATGGATGGTTGGACATGTGTTTGCATATTGATGAACATTACACGCATCATACGTTGAAGTTGATATGTTGGGTGGAAAGCAAACGATGAATCGCGATAGTGGAGGCCACGATGGGTGTTAACCCGGCCTTGCGGGTACATTGGGTATGGAAGTTTCAGGTGACATGGGCTAGCTACCTATTATCGGAGTGACCTAATGAATAAGCTTGAGTACCTTGACTAGCCACTGTACGTTATCAGGATTAGTGAGAGTGTTCGAGGATGGCCCATGGTCTAGCATATCATTCACGTTGATAACCGGACATGTACTCCTAACCGTCTTTCCAGAGTTAGAGTTGTTGGCCAGATGCATATGGAGTAGTGATGTTGCATTCGCATTTACATGCATCTTTGATATATATATATATATATATATATATATATATATATATATATATATAAATATATATATATATATATTGAACTAAGTGCCTTGTTTGCAGGGAGCTCACTGAGATTTCGTATCTCACTGGAAATACTCCGGAAATACTTGACAATTGTCCCAATGTAAGCTGAGGTTCTTGAGGTCGTTGCCGGATCGAAGTCTAGAGTCTTTTTTTTTATGATTACAATTAGTGTATTATATCTATTGTGGATATTTTTTTTCATTAAAAATGAGATGTATTCCAAATCAAACCTTGTACCATGTTTTGTAAATGATTACAAAATCCTATTGATTGTTTGGGTGCTATATTTATCTTGTGTAGTTAACGGTAAGTAGTATCCTAATGTACATTAGGGTATTACATTTTCTAATGAGTATGATGATGAAAATATTTAAGTCTTATATTAATTCTTCAAAAAGGATATTTCACTTTTATAAAATGGTGAAGAATTAATTATGACTTTCATAACAAGAGAATTTTAATTTTTGAACCAAAAGAAAAAAATACTCTTTTGTTATTTCTTTATTCCTTCTAAGATTAATCCCATTTATAGTGTAGGTTAATCAATCACAATCTTTTAGGATATTCAAATAGAATTAATGTGATGCAGTAACCTTTAAGATATGAAAAAAAAATTTGGGACCATTTAACTTTATGTATATTGAAGAAATTATTCAAAATATATTCTCTTTTGATTTATTAAGATTAGGATTTGATTTGTTATATATTTGAAATTAAAATATTTTGAATTTTGAATTATTTCTTTTAGGAGAAACAAAATAAGGCCAGATTTTGTCTTCTAATAAGGTATTAATTAGGCAATTAATTAAAATTTGATTTAACAATATCTTAGGCATTTTTTCCTGTTATTATTATTTTTCGAACAATAATCGATTATGCATCCTGCAATAATCGATTATACTGTCTCTGGTCTCTTACCATGGCATCGCTCATAGGGACGGCAATGGGTACCAGACCCAATGGGTACCCGCAAAACTTACCCATGATGGTTAAGGTAATTACCCGCTTAATGGGTATGGGTGGGATAATTACCCGCAAAAATTAATGGGGATGGGTGCGGGTACGGGTACTATAATACCCACCCCGCCCCATACCTGCATTATATATATTTATTTATTTTTTTATATATTTATTTTCTATGTACATAATTATAACATATTACATTAAAAAAATTAAAAAAAAAACTAGAGCTTCATTGTCAATTTCAAAGCTTTATCGTCAGTTCCACTTAGCTAGTTTCATCGTCATCTATGCTTTGTATGTTACTTCATCATGCCGTAATTATAATATATTACATTAAAAAAATTTAAAAAAAAAACTAGAGCTTTATCATCAGTTCTACTTGGCTAGCTTCATTGTCGCCTATACTTTGTATGTTACTTCTTGATTAATATGATCAAATCATCTCCTATGGAAATGCTTGGGTTGCTATGTTTTCCTTCTCTATTTAGTATCTTAATATTTATAATAATCTCGATGTGTTTTCTTCTGTCTTGTGAACAAATTTGCCAATAATAATAATCACTAAGCGTTGGCAAATGAAATAAAAAGGAGGCATTAATATTGTTTTTTCTGCAATTCAATAGCATTCCTTTTTTTTGTACTAACACTCCTTTTAGTGTAATATATCCTTTTTTATTGTATATTTAATTAATGTTTTGGAAATTGATTATCTGACGTTTTGTATTTGAACCTTTGTATTTCACACATTTCATGTTCACAAATTGATTATCAAATCTATAGATTGCATTTTTAGTTTGGTATGCAAGATATTTACTATGTGGAATGTAACTTTATATAAGTACAAAAATAAGTTAATTTATTGTTTAAAGTGAATAATATGAAAATTATATCAATTGAAAACCTTTAGGTATACCATATTTACTTATCTTATTTTCAAAATCCACATATTTCTTATATAAAGTGCGGGTAATAGGTACGGGTATGGGTACTTAGGTACCCAGCGGGTGAGGGTACGGGTATCAAGGTTGCTACCCACGCGGGTATGGGGACGGGGACAGGTACTTTTTTAAAACACAAGTATGGGGACGGGTACTATAGTACCCTATCCATACCCTACCCATTGCCATCTCTAATCGCTCATTTCCATAATCGATTTCCCTAATCGATTATGAGCTTTGTGTTTTGTGAGGAATTGTTAGAGTAATTCTCTAATCGATTATCATAATCAATTATGAAGCTTCTGTTTCTCTCCCTAGTTTTCTCGATGGACTATAATCGATTATATAATCAATTATCATATCAGATTTTCAAATTTTTGCAGCAAGGGAGATTTGATAATTTTTCTATGAGGCCCTATAACTTCTTTTGAGAATTCCTATTTTCCCTAGAGATATTTCACCCACTAAGATAGATATAATATGCTTGACATAATATTTAACCATTCAAGCATAACAAGCATTTAAATGACATACAATTGATTTTAAGCATAAATTTCAAATGTCATTTTGTATTAACCAAGAGTTTCATAATCAAGTAATCATATTCAAGTTGGGATTATTGTACGAAACATATCTATGTTTCATCTTGATTGAGTTCATATAGACATCTTTATCAACATACCTCCATTTAGCAAGTTTCACATTCGAGTATGTATAGGAAGTAGAGGATAAAGTTACCTCGTTGCGTGAATTCACAGGACGATTCTTTCTTACCCACTTTCACTTAATCTTGAATCTAGCTCTTACATCATCTATCTTGTTCTTGTTTGAGTTGTTCATCAAGAGACCTTTACTTCTTTTGATAGCAATTGCATTCTCGAGATTGTGAAGCATTCTTCTTGATGTCATCTCCTTTCGCAAGCGAGATTGTTTCTCAATTTTGGATTTTTCCTGCACATTTGAAGAACTAGAGAAACTTTTTGGTACCCATTTCATATTGGGTCCTTGTGGGTTAGTGGACAAGCTATTTGCACCTTTGGGAATCCAAGCCATTTTATTTCTCATATAAGAATTTTTCCTATAGATGCACATATGAGAAATATGTCCTAACTTTCTACAATAATTACATATTATATTCCTTTGATTTTTCAAATGACAATTTTTATTTCCAACTATAGAATAATCATAATCTTGATGTATGTCATGTTTAACAATAGACAAATCATAGTTGGTTTGAAATTCTTCTTTTTCATATAAAGATTGTACACATATGGAATCTTTTGTTTGAGTAATTTCATGAAATAAATCCTCAACTTGATTGTCAAGAGATATGCAATTTACATAACATGGTAAAGATTCAAATTTCATATGATTTTCTTCATTAAGAAAAATATATTCATTTCTTAAATTATCTATATCATTTTCAATTGAGGAAATATTTTTCAAGCAATTTAAACTTTTATTTTCTAAACTCATCTCTCCATCATATACATCATTTAATGCATATAACCATTCGTCATTTCATGATTTGAGTTTAGTATCATTTACCTCTATTTCTCTTTGAGTCATT
Organism: Ammopiptanthus mongolicus; assembly: GCA_039655645.1. NCBI lineage: Eukaryota > Viridiplantae > Streptophyta > Magnoliopsida > Fabales > Fabaceae > Ammopiptanthus > Ammopiptanthus mongolicus. The sequence continues at coordinate 45,441,517 of CM077348.1, read as the reverse complement.
TTGAGAATAGTTTCTATTTTCTGCACTTTGACTCTTTGATCATGAGACACTTTTTCTTGGCATGATCTTGAGATGACTCTCCTCCAATGAATTTTGCCCTTTCCTACGTTTTCTTTCAATCTCAATTATAAGCATCAAGTATATTCAAAATGTCCTTGGCACAATCACAATTTTTAATTCTCTCATAAGCATCATCGCACAAACAATTCCGGAGAATTTGCATAGCTTTGAGATTCAAACAAAAACAGTTTTTGTCAAACTCAGTATCATGTTCTTTGGGTTTAAGAATGAGTCCATCGACTCCAATATCCCATAAGTCTACATCAATTGACTGTATAAAGATTTTGATTCTCATTTTCCAATAAATAAAATCCCCACCATCAAAGAATGGTGGTTTGTCAATTTCAAAACCATAAATTTTGAAAAACCTTTTAAATGGTTGCCAACAAAAGGATCTTAATTCTAAGCTGTTAAGCTACAAACCAGAGCCGAAGCTCTGATACCACATGTTGGTCGTGACAACCAATACCCAAGAGGGGGGTGAATTGGGTTTTGATATAAAAAAGAAAACTTTTTGCACAATTAAAAACCTTTTAGTAATAAAGCAGAATTTGCAGTGGAAAAACTCTTTGATAAACAAATATAAAGAGATAAGATAAGAATAGCGGGACACATGTATTTTATCCTGGTTCAGCCACGCACCGCCAGTGGCCTAATCCATTCCCCGCTCCACCTGTGGGATTTTGTTCCACTATAAAAACAAGCTTAACTGGTGCTTGCAACCGTTTTACAAAACCAAGCTTAACAGGTGCTTGTAATCTTCACAATAACAAAGCACTTCTCACAGACCAGGGATATCACCTCCCTCAGTGAAAAAGCCTCAAATAACCCCAAGCTTAACAAATGCTTTTAACCTTCCGAGCACTCCTCACAAACCAGGGATATAACCTCCCCAGTGACAGAGCCTCAACCAAGCTTAACAGGTGCTGGCAACCTTCCAAGCACTCCTCACAAACCAGGGATGTAACCTCCCCCAGTGACAGAGTCTCAACCAAGCTTAATAGGTGCTGGCAACCTTACAAGCACTCCTCACAGACCAGGGATGTAACCTTCCCTGATGATAGAGTCTCAACCAAACTTAATAGATGCTGGCAACCTTCAGAGCACGTTGGTACTCAAAGAAATGGATTGAGTCGTTTGACTCTATCAATATAATGCACTCACAATAGTGCAGATAAACAACTTGAAGAACAACAAAATACACTCAAGAACTTATGATAATTAAAGTATAATAATGGCTCGAGTGATTTTCAAAAATGAAGAGAAAAGAGTAGAAAATGATTTAATCAAAATAATAGTGCGTTCTCTCTTTTTCTTTCTTCTCTTCTTCTTCTCAAAGGCCCTCAAAAGGTATGTATAAACTTTTGAATTATGGCCGTTAGGAATTATAAAAGATATTTTATTAATTAAAAGCAAATTCCTTTTCTGAAAAACAATTTGAAAAACTAGCCTTTGGAACCATAAATGTAGCAGATAAAGAAATAGAATATTCTCATTTAAGCGCATCATAATCGATTATCATATATCCATAATCGATTATGGCTTTTTTTCCATTATTGAGATTTTCAATAAAACATGCATAATCGATTATCCTAATCGATTAAGGCTTCTCTGTAAAAACCAACCAGTTTCGTAAATGGTCATAATCGATTATCGATTATACCTTTGCTATCAGTCAAAAACATTTTTCACGTTGAGGTACGGACTGACCATAATTGATTATTGTTTTCCAAAATCATTTTTCAACGATAAAGCCTTTTTCAACCAAAAGGGAAACCAAAGATATTTTTCAAAAACATTTTTGATAAAACAATTTTAAAACAATTTTGAAAAAGATCTTTTAGAAAACTTGAGTCACTATCACATTCTCATACCTTACATTAATTCTAAGACCTTTCTATATAACTATCTTTGAAGCTTATATCTTTTGGTCTTGAATTCTTGATCTTCTTGAGATTCTTTCAGGAAATGTCTTTAATAAATTTTGCTCTTCAAGCTCTTTGACATTTCTTCTGTCAATCTTTGTGATCCTGATTGATCTTGAATCTTGGTTCTTTGCTTCATTTGGCCTTATAACATTCACCTGAACTTTTCTAAAAATAATTCTAATGAAACTCATTAGTTCAAGATGTAATATATTTCTCATTTAAATTCATGCATAAAGTCATATATCATATAAAGACATATTGTAAGATAATATTCCAATTAATTATTCTTATGTCTTTATTTAAATGTGATCAAATAATATCAATAATATATTTCTCATTTATGCTTAATTGATAATCACATTACTTCTCAACATTCAATGTTCCTTAGGCATTTAATAATAATATCAAATTTAATTTCTATGCCATTTAATCAAATACATATAACAAGTATTTGTCACATGTGTATATACTAATAAATCATTTTAATCATATAATACATTTAAGCTCAATACAATGATATATTATTTGATAGCATCAAAATGTATTCTCTTATTAATACTCTATTTGTCAACATTAAAACCTATATAGCAATATGGTTCACATTGAGCCCGGGGGAGGATCCGAGGCCTGGACACACCACCCTGATGGTCAGCACAAAGAGTACTGCGGAGATGTCACCTTGTTGGTACGAGACGATGCCATGGGAGGACCGTCTACACGAAGTCCGCGTAAATACATGCTGAGTGGAACCTAGAGGGCGTGAGGGAGCATGGCCTACGAGCTGGAGGCTTTTAGAGGAAAACACAACGTCTTCAACTTTCCATGCTTTTAGTGTTAGAGGCAGGGGAGCTACTTCTATTGTGGCTCCTAAGGGTGGACCTTTTGTTGTCCCACCTGTAGTGTCCACAGTGATTCCCGCCACAGGACCATGTGTGGTTCACATTCTCGAGGGACCTACTTTCTTGAACACTGTCCATAAGAGGAGGGCTATTCTTGCATGCCCTCTTCGTGTTGTTGCTCCTGCCTTTATCTCGTCCATGGAGGAGGACCCCGGAGGAGGATCCCTCAATGTAGTCTTTGTTGGTCAGGGCAGTGTCCAGTTTTCGGTTGTATCTATTGAGGAGCTGCGTCTCCTATTATCTACTTATGTATTTTCTTTTTAGTTAGGCTTGTACCTATGTCTGTATTATGTACACTTTACAGTTTCCGCACTTTATTTATTTTATGACTTTTGGAAATGCATGATGATCCTAAGTTTAATTATTATTAATTATTTTACAAGTTTCATTTCATTGTTGCAAAAATAAAAAAATAAAAAAACTTGTATTTTTTCTCATTAATATTATTGTCGATCTTGTAATTGTTCGGGAATGTGACACTCGGAAAATGGTGTTACAACAACATAGGCAATTACAAATACAAATGTAAAAACTTAAGGCTAAAATACACTTTTGGTCCTTTATGTTATTATTTAGTTTCACTTTGATTCCTTAAGTTTAAAAAGAGTATGGTCCTTTATTGTGTCTCAATTATAGCAAGTTAATACTTTCCGTCAGATTTGTATTAACGATGTTGGATTTCCACCGTTAGTCGCCGAAATCTGAAAAAACCTACCAGAAATTGGATTTACTCTCTCTCTCTTCCTCTCTTTTCCCTTCTCTTTTTTTTTCCCCCCCGCAGTTAACTGCATTGACTACCTCTAACTAGAGTAAAATGGAAGGAAAGTAGATTTGTTTTTTCTTTTTTTTTTTAAGAAAACTCAACTTCTCAGAGCATATGAAGTAAGATCATTAAGGTTGAAACGTGCAAGAAAGACATAATCTTGAGTGGATAATAAAGAAAGTAAAAGAAATTCTATGAACCATATTGGCATACATGTGCTTGTCCCCTTCCATAAAATAGGCATTATCAGCTTCATTGAGATTGCCTCCATATTCCTACTTGCAGACCAATTAAAATAGACCAAAAAAAGTTACGGGGTTTGCTATGTCATATTTAAAAATGCATGGTAATTAACAAAGGCAAACAAATGTTGGAGCATGAAAGTAATTATGATCTTATGAATAACTAAACAAACATAAGTAATTATGGTCTTATGAATAACTAAACAAACTCCAAGATGATGCCATAGGAATTGGAGGAATGTCACGGAAGATGTTAATGGCTCGTTTTTTTCGGCCGTGAGAGGAAAAGAGAGGGAGAGGGGGATGAGAGGAAGATAGAGAGAGAGGGAGGAAAGTTTTCTTATTCCAATTTCCAACGAATTTTTCCAGTTTCCGACGAGATTTTTCAGGTTCCAGCGATATTTTCTAGATTTCGGCGATCGTTATTGCAAATCTAACGAAATGACTAACTTGTTATAACCGAGACATAATAATGGATCAAACTGGAACTTTTTTAACTTAAGAGACCAAAGTAAAATTGAAAAATAAGATAAAGGATCAAAAGTGTATTTTAAGCAAAACTTAAAAGGTTAAAGTACTGTTTTCATCTTTTATTGTTTTATTGAATTTTTAAATAAATTTTTTATAGTTTAATAATTTCAAACTCTATTCTTATGTTTAAATTTTTTTTTAAATAAGTTCTTAATAAAATTTCTATAATTACTGAAGGTTTAATTAAAAATATACTCAAAATACTAGAATTATTTAATAAAATTTAAAAATATAAAAAATAATTAAAAACTTATAGATTATATAAGCTTACTTTTTAAAATAAAGTTAAACCGATTGTAGGTACGGAATATCTACTATTGTTAGCAGTGACTAATCTTCGTCGGGGATTCTAGTGGACACACAAGGTAGGTTCTCCCCTAGGGGTTATACTAGGCTAGGCCAAGCTAGGCCCTGACTTAAATAGGTCTGGCCTATGTTCCAATTTCAAGGCCTGATCCTAGCCTATTAGTCTAATATAGGTCAATTTTTAAGGCCTGACTTGGCCTACGTCAAAGCCTGACCTGATTTGGAAGCCTATTTAAAAGCCTACTTTTAAACAAGACCTCTAAATATGCCTTTAACTATAAATAAGTCATAGGTCTTCACTTGTAAATAAGCTTATAAGCCTCTAATAATAAAGAAGTCGGTAGGTTTATACTAATAAGTAGGCCACTAAACCTTCACAAATAAATATTCAACTAGACCTCTACATTTAAATAAGTCAATAGCTTTTACTTTTGAATATTAAAAATATTATATTATATTATATTATATGCATGTGTTTGTGTGTGCGTTAAATAGTTCAGCCTGATAGGTCAAATAGATTTTTTTTAAAAGTTTTAACCTGATCCCTTTAGCTATATTGGTTTTTTAAAAAATCTTGACCCGACCTTTTTGTTAAATAGGCTAGACCTTAAATATGTTAAGTGATGAGCTCCTAACGAACGGTCTGACCTATTCTCACCCCCTATTCTCCTCTTTCAATCAGGTTTTCTCTGTATATAAGAGTCAGGAGTCAAACCCTGATCACTTGTTAAAGGTATCTGAATCCGTTACCATCCCAACTAACACATGGTAAAAAAAAAAAAAAAGTATGAACCAACAAAATTAATATTTTTTTTTTGGTAGATAACAACAAAATTAAGTTAACTAAACTTTAAAAACTCACTTTCGAGTTTGAGGTCTTTAGCTCCCAATTCCCAAACCGAAGCGATACTGTCATGGCTTCTTCTTCGCTTGAGGTGGGTTCTACATTTGACTTTTCTTTTTCCGATGTCCTAATGTTTATCTTTTTATTCGGTTAGGTTTTCTTTTTTTGATGTGCCCACGATTTTCGTTTTGATATTTTTCTTGATTATTATCTCTTCCTAGATCAATTGTTGGTTAAACCTTTTTTCTATTCCCAGAGTGAGTATAAAACTAAAATCACAATTCGATACTACGTTATTCCATTGTTGCTGCTTCTTTATTGCATAAGGTGTTGTTATGTAGTTAGTGGCTTGGGTTTAATCACTTAAGTATTTCATTACTAACATTTTGGTTCACTTAGTTATTTTTTGTTTTCTCTGCGAAGTTGTGTTATTTGATTTGGTCTTTTAAATATATTTTTGCAGCTGTATTTTTTGGAATTTAATTGGAGACGTGGATGAGAAATTTTAAATGGAAAAGAATGTCGAATGTAAAATTGCTTAGTGACAAAAGCAGGTTGTTAGGAAGCAATTTGGGTACTTAATTATCCAATTCCCTTTTCATATTTGAGTGGTAAGGATTAAGGATTAACAAGAAAGGAATGGGATGGGATCAATAGGAAATTAGTCAAAAAAAGATGAAGAACAAGAAACTTTTCGTGCAGAGGGGAAGTCGTAAGGTAATTATCATTTTTTCATGATAAAAAGGCATCGTGGGAAATAGAGAAGAGAGTGAACGTGAGCTGGGATGGAAAGGTTTGATTTTATGTCCTTCATTGTTGGTAGAGATTGGAAAATGATTTTAGCTAACTTAAATTCTATAGAAGGAGAGGTTAAAATGACTTCATATATTATCAAAACTTCAAACCAAACCTCTTTTTTGCTGTGTAAAACCAGTGGAAGGTAGCTTCCGTTCCATGTTTTCTACTACACAACATATGCAATTTTGTAGGACTTAAGTCAATCTCCATAAGCTAGTTTCCATATTTTCTGTAATCTGCTGTAATTATATATTTGACCTTTTTACTTATCATTATCATGTGAGGGCAGTTCTTAAATTTAACCAGTAGAATAGTAAATGCCAATAGGAAAGGTATATGTTATTCTAGTTCAAGTTGTCAGATATGGAACATGTTTTTATCTTAATATCCTTAATCTCCTATGTTTATGTTAGATGAAGTTTAGAGGTTAGGATGCTTGGTCTATATAATGTATATGTAGTTTTCACCTTTCTTGCATGAATGTGCTTATTGGTCTTTCTAGCCTGGTGGTCCATCGGTTCCTTTAATGTTGGGAAAACCTATGTTTCACTCGGGAAAATGTAGAAAATTCGTGAGAAGGGCACCATACGAAACATTCAAGCGGTATTTTTTTCATCATGTTAACTCAATGAATGGTTCTCGATATTTATTGGGAATGAATGGGCCAATGCATGTAATGGATCCTTAGTCATGAAATGAAAAGAATGTTAAAGGAAAACAGATAGCAAGCTATCACACCTTACAGTATATATAAGAGTGTTCTATATTTTAAAGCAAATGAAGTCCATAGACTAAAAATATGTATTTGTGTACCTTTCATATCAAAAAGGCAATGGTATGTTAGATGACAACTTTCCACCTGGTCACCAATCACAATCCTAACACAACTTTCACCAGGATTCTTATAAGTTCCCTAAATCAGAATGGAGGGAAGTTGATAGATGGAATGTCACCCTTTAATTTCAAATAATATGCCTGCTTATAATCAACCACCCAAATGAAGAATTCACCTTAATTAGATTTAAACATGAAAACAATATCTGACATTATAGGGATTTGAGTTCTCTCTTGCGTGATAGTTCCTTTAATGGTTAGGTTGGCGCTTAATGTATTTATTCATATTATTTATCAGAAAGGAAATGTGAATCTTTAACATAGGGGGAAAATTAACGTATATATTATTGTGTTCTTATGTGCTTCTTGTACTTGTTATTTGAATTTTTAACTTCTCTAGCAATTGTATGAACTTTTATGTCTGTATTACTTAGCCCTTATGATTTTCCATCATTCAGTAAATAGATGACTTCATGGACGTTATTGCTTTCCTTTATTTTTTTCTCTTTTCCTACAGTTTGAAAATTTTGTAGCTTCCTTGGTTGCTCATATAAGTCACATATAGGAGCAATATGTAACTGAGATTACCGAGAATTATGAGACGACATGTTGGGGTTGTGGACTGCACATTTTGCTTCCATCTTGTGCATCTGTTTTCAAATGTGGCTGGTGTGGGGCCATTACAGATCAAAACAAACAGAAACATGACCAGAAGTGCCTCAGGTGGAGACTACTGCGTGATCGATGCTTTGTTTCTGTTGTCCTAATATTTATGCTCTTTGTAATATGTAAGCCTCTGTTGTTCCTTCTGTTTTCTGATTTCTTTTGTTGTCATTCTGTATGACCAGACTAGCTTTTATTTTCCACTAGGGTGTAGGTTTCATTTTACTTGAAGTTATGGAAAAACTGACTAATATTTTCTCATTCCAAAAATTATAAGAGAATACAAAATATAGGTATCACGACATTAATACTAACTTTCCTATACAATATGGGACTATTTCTAGTTTTCTACTATATGATATAATATGAAAAACTATACAATGTGGGACTATTTCTACAATTTTAAATTTTTTTCTCCTTTTCCAGTTTTTCTCTTCCTGACAACTTATTATATCAAATGTCTGTAATGTCAGCTGTTTGATTGATACATTCAAATTGAGAGCTGATGGGTGTACAATTCTTCAGTTTCTACTATGTAGTGCTTTGCTCATAGTGATTTAGGGGATTCCTATCACTGATATTTGATGGAATCAAAAAGGTTCTGAGTATGAGATATGCAGAGAGATTGAAAAGCTTTATTATAGTTATGAATTTGCCTTTTTTTTTTGCTGTGTTTCGTTTTGGATACAGATGAAATATTATTAGAGATAGAAAGAAATGGAGTTTAAGAGCGGAGGAAAAAATACATTCTTTGGTTTATGATTGTCAGAAAACACAACAAACAGAATGCAGAAAAATTCATTCTTTGGCTTACGATTGTCTGTTTTTCTCCCGATTTAAGTCAAAATTTAAAACATCAGTTTTGTGGTTCACTGTTTCTATCGTCAATGGTTCTTCATTAGATGTATAATGTATCACTGTGATATCCATTATCATGGAATAAATTTCTTCTTACTGTAATCCTTAACATTCACCTACATGAAGAACTACATTATTCTATACTTCTTTTACATTTGATTTTTATTTTGCAGTTGGTGGGGTGTGGGCAGTCTATCCTGTTGTCTTTTCTGTCAGTCTTCTTTGGGGCGTTTTCCACTCAATCATTATAGCAATCTTGTCCATAGCTACCATTTCATTTTTCAGCCTTGCAGCATTTAGGTGTGCTGGCACACCACCAAATATATTATGGGGAAGCTACCCCACTGTAGGGAAAGGTGACCTTGAAAATTATACTTTCTGTCACTACTGCTCAAAACCGAAGTCACCCAGAGCTCATCACTGTCGTTCGTGTGGAAAATGTATACTGGACATGGATCATCACTGCCCATTTGTAAGTTTCCATCATCTTCTAATTATTGAAACATTAATCTCAGTAGTGCTAGTGCAGTCTTTACTCAAATTTTTTGTTTTTATATAGTAATTTGATGCTTGTCATCTTTAACCGTACAACTTCTTACAACGGGATGAATGGATGATTAGGTATAAATATTAAGGTCTGCTGTTTTTGGCTGGATGCTTTAGTATGGATCTCAGTTTATATTGTCGCTTTGTAATGTCATGTTTAAAGTTATTATTTGTACCTTATTCTTCATTAATAAAGATGCACCTTAAAGCAATTTCCTATATAAGGATTGTTTTTGAAGTGTTGTGTGGTGTGTTGAACACAAGTCTGTAATATGTTTCTGGCATGAAGACGACTTCTTTTTGGAGTGTTCTTGCTTCATAGTTGTAATCTTTGCCAATCAACTGTGTTTAAATTGGGTTCTTCTGTTGGTAGTTATAGTGAATTAGTGATACAATGGGGCTTCAAACTTCCTTTGTCTTAGTGCTAGTCTGGTAATAGCTTTTGTAATTCTTTGGCAGATTGGGAACTGTGTTGGTGCAGCTAATCACCGCAGCTTCATTTTCTTCCTCATTTCAGCAGTGTCGAGCACAATCTATGTCTCTGTCATGTCTGCATATGCAAGCTTGCATATATGGCCACCATTGACATACTCCCTTGGACGTTTAAATGGGATACCTGATGGATATTCGGCATGGAGAGCTATAAATGAAATTATTGTTGCCTTCCTGAGAGCTGCCCTGCTTCTATCCTCTAAGGGACTTGTTCTTGTTTATCTCTTTATTTCAAGTGTTTCATTGCAGATGGGATTGAGCGTTCTTCTTTGGCAGCAGCTCTCTTATATATACCAGGGGAAAACTTATTTGAGTCACTTAAGTTCACCAGCAGATAATGAAGAAGAAAAGAAAGATTGTCAAAATCTAGTTACATTTTTTGGTTTTCAATATCCTGTAACAAGGTTTTTGCCAAACTTCCGTGTTACTCGGAAGAGACACGTAAAGTGAAACAGTCTTGTTTTGTGGTCAATTACCTATTTGACTTTCTTTCTTTTTGACAATTTTAATCAAAGTATTTTTACATGTTTTATATTTTTACACGGGAATTATTTCACAGAAGACCACCACGACACCTTTATAGTACTTGTTGATTAGCAATTTACTTGTTGACAAGAGGTGTCAAAAGTGCCACTCTATATCGGCCGATGGGTTAGTCTTTTTTGATATTTTTTAAACGATGCGTCTGGCTTGACTCGAATGAAATGTTTCTAAGGGAGAATTACTTTCTGGATTACTCTGAACATAATATGGGATTTAGGGTTCATCAATTGTGGATTCCGACCAAAATAAAATACCAACCCTTTTGTTTACGGGTGTTCTATAATTTTGAAGGTGGCTTTGATCCTATGGTGGTAGAGTTTTTTGTGCGGATAGTGGAGGATGACATGGATGTGTTAGTATGTAGAATCTTGTTGCGGGACAATTTTTACGTGTCCTCCAACATTAAAGTTGAGGATTGATCCTCGAGTAGAAAATATCAGATACAATCGATTACCACTTATTTCAATTAATAAGAATAAAAAAACAAAAACAAAACTTATAACGATTATTATTTTTTGTTGAACGATTCTCTACTAACCGGTTACTATTTTAATAGTTTCCCATTATTTTTATTTCTTAATAAATTCTTTGTCTTTATTTTAATAAACGATTATTTTAATCAACCGGTACTAAATGTTTTCTTTTTATTAACTAAAGTTTAATATAATATTTTGGCTTTTTAATCAATACTCCACTAAAGTTCAATATATTATTTTGACTTTTTAATCGATTTTTTAGTGAAGTTTAATCTATTATTTTGGCTTTTAATTGATTCTTCATCCTCTTCAACATGTGAATTCCCGACCAGCACCCACATGCTCACCCCATAACCCATCATACCAAGCAAACAAACAAAACCACAACAGAAAAATACAATATAAATTATTAAAACTCAAAAACACATATAACGGTTGATCTATCTTCTGCTAGAATACTAAAAAGGTATTTTAGCGACTGAATTTAATCGGTCGCTCAATATTGAAATTCAGTCGTTAAATATGGAAATTCGGTCACTAATTTGGTCCTAAATGGTTTAGCGACCAATTTAGCGACTAGGCATTCCGCTACCACATTTGGTGGTGGCTAAATCGGTTTCTAAATGATTTAGCGACCAAATTTCCATATTTAGCGATCGAATTTGGTGGTCGCTAAAAACCTCTTTTTTGTATTAGCAGAGAACAATGAAAAAGTAAGAAAAGAAAACACAGAAGGTGCCAATCAAGCCATTGTCCTCCTCTGTCATAGAAGCTGCGCGACCTTCACCTTGAACGGCCACTGTATCTGCCTCCGTGCACCTCCACGTCTTCCACCCTAAAGTCACGAACCAACCATCATTGCCTCACTTAGAAATCAGAGCTCCTCCGCGAACTATCGTGTCTGCGTATCACTGCACCAGAACTGCAGATCTGGAATGTGCCCAATGTTCCACTCCGCGCGACGCAACTCCATTTCGCCAAGGTCCAAGATCGCACCATCACGGCCACCAGACGAACCAAACCCTTGTGCATGCCTCTGTCGAGCTCCGCGAACTGCACTGCCGTCACGAGTCCTAATTGTCGCACCTCGTCCATAAATCACCTCGGTCTCACCAAGTTGTCCGCCATGAGCTCGTCGACAACTCACCCTCAAACCAATGCTCGTAAAGGTTGAGGCTTTCTAGCGGCAACCAAGTGAACTCGTCGGGAATCGCTCCACTCAAAAGACTCCTAGCTTGTTCAGGTTGCCGATTAGTGGGAGGGATGGGTCCAAAAGGTTGCATTGTGCCAGCCAGAGGACGTCAAGGTTCGTCAGGTTTCTAAGCTTCGACAGGATATGACCCATGAAGAAGAGGTTCAACATCTTGAGCGTGGTGATGTTGCCGAGAGAAGAAGGAATGGTGCCTCAATAAGATTTAGACAATGAGGGAGAAGACCTGTTAGACCGGTTACCCACATCTCATCTTGTTTTTTTTTTTTTAAATCATAATTCAATGGATACGATTGTTGGAGGATCCATCCTCCACCAATAAATAAGAGGACGTAAGACATTCCCCTTGTTGATATTAGGCTTTAGAAGGAGGATTCTACAATCCTCTAACGAGGGGTTGTGTTTCGATCCTCCTTCAATTTTAGCGGTTACAACCAGTTTTTCTTTTTTTCTTTTTCAAAATCAACAGGTCATTTTTATTTCATTTTAAAAAAAAAAAAAAAAAAAAAAAAGAAAAGGAGATACAGTTTTTTTTAGATCTAAACTTTAACCCTCCTCCGCCTCCAAACCCTCCTCTCTCTCGACCTCACCGCCTCAGTCGTCCGTCATCTTTGTCAAGCATCAAACCAGATCTGTGATGCAATCCAGAACAGAACCAATACAAAAACACACACAAACAACACCATCAGCAACTAGATCTGAGAAGGTAGACAGCTCCGACCAACCAGCCGCAAACGTGCCTCCCACCACTGTCCGACCACTAGACTCGACCCAACTCCACTGCACACGTCCACCATCTCGTTGTCGCTCCTTTCTCCTATGAAACCTTCAAAACCTACCAAAATGGGTTTCATTCGGATCTACAACATGCAAAGTGAGATTCAAGCATTGTAGGTTGATGTGTGGCTTTGACAGGGATGGATGGATACTCGGGCCTTGGGGATGTACCTAGACATTGTACCATCCCTCACCCTCCTGAGAAAACAGGGACAGAGAACTTAGCAGAAAACACACACTGAGAAAACACACACAGATATAAAAAGAGGAATTGATAGAAATTGCAAGCATAAGGAGCCATAAAACACAGCAAGCTAATTAGAGGGGGAGAGGTGTGAGTGTATGACGGCTAGGAGAAGTAAGAAAAAAATAGAAGATAGAAAGGGATAAAGAGAGAGAGAGAGAGAGAGAGAGAGAGAGAGAGATGGGGGCGACTGAGATGGAGAGGGAGGGTGGCTCCCTAGCCACCAGCTGGGGGCCACGGAGGTAGGCCGTGCATGGCGGTGGAGAGAAAGTGCGGCTGTGCGGTGGAGAAGAGGAAGAGCGGCCCACGGCTGATGAAGTGGTGGCTGGTCGCACGAGGATTGGTCCACGACAGTGGATGGACGAAATAGGAGAAATGGCTCGTGGGGAGGCCATGCGTCACGATGGTGAGGAGGAGGGAGGTCGCGCGACTGAGGGCGGCGATGCGACGGTGAGATCTCCTCCGCCTTTCGTCCTTATTCTTCTTCCTGGAGAGACAAAGGAGCGGTGCTTTTCTTAGTACACTGTTCAAGTACACTGTTCAAGAACAAAAAATACATTGCGTGTTATTTCGATTGCAAACTTGTCATCTCAACCATTGCTTTATTTTAATAATAAATCAAAGGCTATTAAGAGGATGGATACTGAAACTTGAAGAGGGGGATTCAAGCCTTTGCCGCTTCTGAATTGTAGCAAATCAAACTAGTTACCTCAGACTTGTAATGGGAATCTTAGCATTGTGAAGAGAGAAAATAGGACTGAAGCCTAAACCAAAGAGGAAAATCTTAGGTTTAATTGAGTATTAGAAAATGCAAAATTTAATGCAAAATTTAAGGTCCTCCCATTTTTTGTGGAGGATCAATTCTCTAATTCCTTTTTAGTCATTGATTTATTCATTTTTTAATTTTTAAATTTTTTAATCAATAATCAGTGGTTGAATTTTGTGGAGAACCAATCCTCCACCTCATTGTTGGAGGACTTTAACATTGGCTCACAAATCAGAAATCATAATCCACTTTCCAAGAGAATGTTTTTGGTCCTCCAAACAATTGTGAAGGATCGAAACTGATCCAGTATTATCCTAGTCATTGAACTGTTTATGTTTTATTTATATTTTAATCAATTAATTAATGATTAAATTTTGTGGAGGACCAAAATAAGCTTAACCTACACTTTTGGAGGATGTTAAAATTGTCCGCTTGACAGTAAAGTTTAGTAAAGTGGTTTGGTATTTGATCTATGTTAATTAGACAACGAGTACGATAGGAAAGCTATCACACTCTCAAGGAAAGGTCTTTATTTAATGGAAAATACTGCACAGTACGAATACGAATTTAGTACTGTGCAGGTGGTTAAACTTTCATTCAAAATTATTTTTTTACTTTCCTAAATTGTCCCTGATAACTGTCATATGATTGGTTAATTAATCATTCGTTGAAATTCGTACGAAATCTTATCGTATTAACTAGCAGTCCTCTCATTTAATAAAGAATGTTACAAATGTGTTTGGGAAAGATTGATTTTTTCTATTTTAGCTATTTTTTTTGTCTAAAAGATTGTTTCATACATAATCTATCATGTTTGACAATTAGCTTATATTTATAAAAAAAAAACTTTTTTTGGGGGAAAAAAACTGTTTTATGTCATCTAATTTGTTTTACCTTAAGATTATTGTGAATTGATTATTTTTTATTCTCAAAACTCTTTTTCCTATTTATCCATACAAAATTAACTTCCAAACAAATATTATTAAAATATATAAATAACTTCATACCATCTTTCGTAATTTATTATGTAAAAGTGATTTTTTTTTGCACCATCCAAACGAAATAGATTATCTTAAAATCGCTTTTCAGTAAATATATCCAAACAAAAACAGACTCTGATTATAATCGATTATACGTATAATTGATTATCAGTATAATCTATTTTTTCCGGTTTTTCCAAAGGGATTTATAAGAAGCCACAATGAGCTTTCTAGATGCACAAGACTTTGATTCCATTGGTGCTTTTGACTTGACCCATTTCCTTTGATCTAGGAACTTGCTCCAGCCAGTAAAGACTAGTAAGGAAACATGCACCATTGTACCATGCAATATGTAGGACAAATTTTAAGCTACTCATTCGGACTAGGATTTGAGCCCAACAGAACCAAGTCAAATGTCCCTCAAGGGCCTTACTTACTCCTCTAGTGGCAAAACGAATGTTCCACCCTTGGGATATTAGATGTGCAAGGTCGGTAGTCAAATATAGGAAGATACTAATGAGCCTCTTTTCACATTATTATTATCCTAGATATAAAAGGCGCAGGCTGCAGAACCACACTAGGAAATATGTTACTATGTTAGTACTAACTATAATCTGCTTGGTATTACTATTTCCAGAAGTTACAGCAAAAAGGGCAGGACATGAAAGCAGTTGTGTATTAAATCTTCTTCTTTCATATTTTTTTCATTCCACTTTATGCATGTATGATTCTTATTAACGTGTGATGTTTATAGTGATAATCAAAGTTTTAAATTTGGGGACGCGACGTTTCGGTTTTGGCAGCCTTCGAAATTGCATCGCGACCGCAATTACGGCCGCATCTATCACATGTTCCCGTAATTGTCCGTAATAAGGAAAAACGCAATGCGAATGCAACCGTGACCGCGACCCCAATTTAAAACCTTGGTGATAATCATTCCATCCATCTCTCTTAAGCCTTAACTACATCAAAGGAGTTTCCTTTCCTCTACTGGATTATAGAACTGTATCATTAAATGCCTCCATGTAATAAAGTTTATGTATCAATTAATTTCTAAAGTTAGAGAACCCTCAATGACTTCACAAAACAGAAATTCTTACGATGATGAACTACAACTATATAAGAACTCAGACTTTAACGAAATTGCTGGTGTTATAGAAATCAGTATGCAGTTATGCACAGAAAAATTGATTTTAAAAATGGACAACTTATATTATGGTCAAAAGGCTTATATAATTAAACACAAAACAAGGTTAAAGTCTAAGAGGAGTGGTGGTTATAATAAATGACCCCTTAATGGGGATTGATACATGAAGCAAATCCCAACATCCTAAGAGCATAAGAACATTAAAAAAAACTTTGATGGCTTATAATAAATGAAAGAAAGACTAAAACCCCTCACAGCAAGCTGATAACAGTTAAAAAAGAAAAAAAGAACTCCACTCTTTGCACCAATGCATTCTGGTAGGGCTACCCTATGTGGCCCGATGAAGAACAGAGAAATCAATGTGATTCTTGTATGGATCCCAGTGAAGTCCAATCTCATCCCCTTTCTTCAAGCCCCTTCTTTTCACAAAATCTTGGACCCACCTGCCTGTGAAAACGTAACTTTTTGAAGAAACCCATCTCTTGAAAACAAGAACTTTCATGGAGTTGGTGTCAACATCCCAAATCCTCACGTTAGTTCCTCTGACAGTCTCAGCGTCCCTTTGAGCATCAACATCCAAAACAGGCAGCAACAAGTTTTCTGCCAATCCTTTTCCCAGCAAGAGCCTGCTCATGTTGCCAAGATCACTATCTTGGAGCACTTTCTTGATTTTCCATGGATCATCATAAAGCATCAAGTCAAGTGAGAAGCCCCACCTTCTCTCTACGTCATTGTGTGCTCTCTTTCTTGTAGGAGTTTTCTTGGCACAATGAAAATCATTTAGTTGCCTCTTCTTGGTGGAGGAAGAAGCATAAGCATGTGTTTTAGTCGTGGTACAAGGACACACACCCAATGAGAAATGAGTACAAACATCTATGGTAGAAGAGACTTCTTGGGGTTTAATAGCATAAACCCTTTCTTTGTGAAAATTAACAAATCTTGGACTTTCCATGATTGGTGACGCAGGAGGACAAAACAACCTATGACTGATTTACCATATAGAAATAAGTGGAGTGAGACGGTAGTTATATATATATATATAAAGAGCTTTGTAGTTATGAAGCGTCTTTCTTAATGTCGAGTGTAGATTCAAAAATATAATTTCAAAAAATATCTAGTTTAGAATTTGAATAGATAATTTTTTAAAAGAAAATCCAATTTAGAATAGGAAAGTTGTAATACATAATGAGAAACGAGCTTTACAGCTGTTTATATTTTGAGTTACACTATTTTTTTCAACAATTTTATCCCTTGTTCCTGATATTATAATGTTATCTCTCTTATTTTTTTATTTTATCGGACAAATATCTAGCATTTATACATATTGGAAAAATTAGGATCACTGTTAGAG
The DNA here is from genome assembly GCA_039655645.1 of Ammopiptanthus mongolicus. Taxonomy (NCBI): domain Eukaryota; kingdom Viridiplantae; phylum Streptophyta; class Magnoliopsida; order Fabales; family Fabaceae; genus Ammopiptanthus; species Ammopiptanthus mongolicus. Next base: position 45,424,259 of record CM077348.1, on the reverse strand, counting down.
AATAACGAAAAATGAAAGAAAGTAGTAAATTAAAAGTATTATTGAAGGTAGTAATGTGATTTAATCTTATATGATGATAATGTGGGAAGTGGATTTGCTGTCCCATTTTAGTGTACCATGTCCTATCTCCGCCAATAATATCTTGCCACATATTCTAGTTTTCTAAAATTACAAGAAATTTTAGCTTATGTGGCAAGATATTATTGATGGGGACAGGGTGTGGTATACAAAGATGAGACAGCAAATGCTCATTCAATAATGTGATACAAAAGCCAAATTCAAAAGTCATATTTATACTCCTATAAAAAAAATTCCTATTTATATATATTGCTAACAAGGACCAACACATTTGGTAGATAGTTGAGTTCTTTAAGCATGTTGTCAGAGGTTTGATTCCTGCCTGTGTATAGGAAAAAGCGTTTTTGGGGGGGCAAAGTTAACTTCGGTGATCTCCGGTTATTAGCTGGGATACCCTTGTGCGCACCGAAAAAAAAAAGTCCTATGTATACTAATAGAAGAATCTTACTCCTAATTAAATAAGAAAACAAATCAAAAAATAATAAATAGGAAATAACTTGTAAGATATCTTCTAAGATATTTTAAAATATATTCTAAGATATACTAAAATATTATGAGATATTTTCTAGATATTATAACACTCCGCATGTTTAGCTTGTTATAACTAAATATAACAAAAATAAAATAAACTAAAAATATGTGCAAAGTCTTGCGAAAACATAACGAAAGAAGTGTCGTTTCGAGTTGACGCATAACAGAAAAACCAATCTCCCTCTAGGATGGAACCATAATGTATCTGTGACATGCACAACAAAAGGGTCAAATTGCATCTAGGATGAAAATCATACTGTATTTGAAACAAATACAATTAAAGTGTCAAAATGCGCATGGAGATGAAACCATACTGTATTTGAGCCTAAATCATAGAACCAAGTTTTCTAGGCTAGATTAGGTAGAACTGGTCGAATACGTGGGGATTAGGCAAAATTGATTGCAGATGCATAATAGAGATGCATCTCTGAGGCGAAACTGAATGAAGATGCATATATATGGTGAAACTGAATGGAACATGTCAAACGTAAAATTGAACTCTGATGAGGAAAACAACGAAAATTACTAGATTTGGTTTTGTGGTGGTTAGTAACAACTTTGATGTGTTCCATGAACTCTCCACAATGAAACTGTCAAACTCTCCTTAAAGTGAAATATCATGGCTTTCATACCACCATGAAAAAAATTAAGTTTAGGGTTAGAAAATAAGGAGAAAAAAAGAGACAGGTAGAAACTGAAAATATTATTGAAGATAGTAGTGTGATTTGATCCATGCGATGTGATGATAATATGACACAAAAGATAAACTAAAATTCTATTTATACTAAGAGAAAATCACCGTCTTAATTAAATAAAGAAACAAATTAATAAATAATAAATAAAAATAACTCCTAAAAGATTATTAAAGATATTCTAAAATATACTAAGTTGTAATAAAATATTATAAGATATTTTTAAATATTCGAAGAATACAAATAAAATATAATTAAGATAAGTGATCAATGATCAAGTTTATGAATTGTGTTTGGATAGAGGAAGTTCCTCCAATAATTTTCAATTGTATTCTTCTGGACATGTGTGCAAGTTCATGAATAAAATAATTCTATTTTTCCATAAAATAAAATAAAAAGATAAGTGATCGGTGAAGTTAAAATATGAAGATTAAAAAAAAAGAGAGTAGAATAGTGCATTCGTGATAAATCTCAAGAGTTTTCTCTAATAATGTTTCAGTATTCAAGCACAGAGATCAAATAGCTATTGACCCTCTACACTGAAATATTTTATAAATCAACCCGTCATGTTTTTTTTTTTTTTTTAAAAAAAAGTGAACAATTAAAGGCTCAACCAATTAAACTAGAATGACAACAATAATTTTGTTTATACATTAACTATATATATAAATTCCATTTTGATATATTGTTATTGTAATTAATTTTTTCACATTATCAGCAAATCACAATCATTGCATAATTTTAAGGTAATTAATTAATAGTCAAATATTTCGTAATAATATGAGAATATATAATTGATTAATAGTTGGAAAACATTTACAATTACACTTAATTACAATTATATCTTATATTATATAATGGGGAAAAAGTGCATAAAATCCCCCTAAACTTTAACCCATTTGCAAATAGACACCTCCAACTATTTTTTCTTCCTAATTAATCCTTAAACTCTTATAATTAGTGAAATTAATCATTCAACTATTTTTTCGTCTCAATTAATCCTTAAACTTCTACTATTTATAACATTAATCCTTAAACTTTTACTATTTGTAACATTAATCCTTTTCGCTAATGATGAATAAATTCAACCATTCATTAAAATGATTAAAATCCAATCCTTCATCAAAATCTAAAATCATAACTTTTTTAATTAAAGTTTCTTATAAAATATGTTAATGTATATAATGTTATTTTTTAAATTTAAGCTATGAGGATTATATCCACAGTTCCAAATCGTTTATTCTTTACTAAAAAGTAACATACGAATTGAATATTTATTAAAAAATTAATTTGTAACAATATAGAATTTTTAAAAACATTTTAACTTTAGTGATTTTTTTCAAATAAAAGTATAAACTATGTAAATTAAGAACTTTTTTTCCATCACCTATTAATAACATTTTAATTTTAATATATAGTGTCATGTTTTATAGAAAAATTTTAATTAAAAAAGTTATGATTTTAGATTTTGAGGAAGGATTGAATTTTAATCATTTTAATGAATGGTTGAATTTATTCATCATTAGTGAGAAGGATTAATGTTACAAATAGTAGGAGTTTAAGGATTAATTGAGACGAAAAAATAGTTGAATGATTGATTTTACAAATTGTAAGAGTTTAAGGATTAATTGGGAAGAAAAAATAGTTGGAGGTGTCTATTTGCAAACGGGTTAAAGTTTAAGGGGTGTGTATGCACTTTTTCCTATATAATGTATTGATATACTCTTATTTCTTTTGTCAAGACAAAAGTTATCACCTTACATTTTTGTATTGGACAAATAAGTTTTTGCTATCCAAAACAACTTTAATTTAAAAGTTTATTTAAAAAATTCATACGTAAATACCAACACCAATTCATTTCAAAGTTCACACATAAATACTAATTCATTTCAAAAATTGTCTATTCATAATTATTAACCTTGACTTTTTTTCGTTGAATTTTAAAAATTATGCATAATATATTTTATGTCTTTACTATCTATCATCTTTAAGTTTATTAAAATAATAGCAAACATAGGATTTGACCATAAACTACACTCAACCCTATCTTTTTTTCCATGCGATTAACTATTGAATTAACATTGTTAACTTACGTAAAAATAAAAATTATTTATAATAATTTTTTTGATATTTACCTACTAAAAAAAGGTTTTTAAAGATTAATTTTATAATTCTTGTTTAAAAAATAAAGTTTGATTTTTTAATTTGAAAAACGAAATATATATAATTTGAATATATTAAAAAAAGGACTATATTATTTGAAGTAATTAATTTTCAGTCCATTGTATATTTATTTTAATCAAACAAATATGATTTAGTATACACTTTAACAAATAATGGATATAAAACTTGTATCAATTATGTGAAAAATGATTTTTTTATTATATTCTTGTTTTTTAGTCATTTATCTCAACAAGTTCTAAATTAATATCATGTTTTCAATTATTTTATTTATAGAAGATATGAATAATTATAATAATTATTGTTGATGAATATGACAAAAATGTTGTTTAAACAAATATATTTTAATATAAGACTTAACATAAATTTGTCTAATTATGATATAAAAATTATTAAATAAGTATATACATATATATATATATATATATATATTTATATATTAATCTAAAAACTAATTAATATATCTTATGTTCATTACACAACAAAAATATATAATACTCTTGTTTACTCTATTTGTTTATTTTTCTTGGCCTGTAATTTTTTTGATTCTTAGAGAAGTTCATACTTCAATTTATTTTGTCTATGCATGGCATAAAATATTTATACATGATCATGACGTTTATCTTGTCACAAAATAAGTTGAAGTAGGAACTTTGCTAAGACTCAACTAAATTATAGGCTCAACAAAATAAATAAATAGAGCAAACAAGAGTATTACATATTTTTTCTACATAATGAACATATATGATATACAAATTAAATAGGTATATTAATGATTTAGCAACGGAAAATAGCGACCAAACTACATTCCTCGCTAATAGAGACGGATTTAGCGATTAATTGTGGTTAACAAAAAATGGTCTCATCTTTTACACTAGCGATCAAATTGGTGACTAATACTGTCGATCGCTAGACATTCCATTGCTAAAGGCGTCACTAATTTAGATTTTTTAATAGTTAAACTAGTTGACCTATTTGCGAAAGCATTAGCGACGTCCCACCGGATATATTTAGGGACTGACATAAATGAGGTCATTACATACTTGCATTTAATGATTAGCGACGGGTTTAGTGATCGATTGAATCAGTCGCTAAATCTGAATTCCTAATACGAGCGTGCACCCCCTTCCCTTTTTCACTTTTCCTATTTCCCTCTTCTTTCCTTCATCTCCCTCTCTGCAACTCTCACTCTCCCTTTCCCTCAATCTCCGGTCACCGCCCTTTCCCTCTCCCTCACTTCTCACCACCGCGTCCTTCACTGCGAGTTCTTCTACTCACCACCGCGTCCCACTGCGAGTTCCTCTTCTCACCACCGCGAGCCCTGCATCACCCATTCCCGAGTATCGCATTCCCGAACGATTATTAGGCCAAAAATAATATTAATGTGGAAAATACAGGTTTTTTTCCCCCCTTTTCGCAAGGATGCAATGAGATTAGTAAAGTAAGTAATAATAAATAAACTTAGGTTCACCATGCATTTCTAGAAGTTATACGGAAGTAAAGTGCAGAAATCGAAACAATATTGAATACAGACATAGGTCCAAGCCTAATTGATAATAAGTACCTAAGTAAGTATTAGGAGTTACAGCTCCTCAAAAGGGACAACTGACAATTGGACGCAGCCTGGCCAAAACAAAACAACATAAGGAGTCCCCCTCCGGACTCAAGGTAGACGCTGAACTGGGTCGTCGTTGTGTCCATTTTCTTAAGCAGAACCAACAATACAAGCAGAGAAAATATACAGATATGGGTGAGATTCCCAATCATCAACACAGCAAATTAGCAGAAGTAAATACGGGACGACACACCAGGTAACAACATACTCAACATGCATACCATAATTCTCAATATATCATGTTAATCAATTAGCAGCATAAGACATCTTAGAAAACAGAATAGTGATGTACAACAAGTAAATGTAATCATCAATAGCCATGCAATGCAATGCGATATACATGACTCAATGCCATATGCCAAAAGGGTAAAACTCTGACCCCTACTCCATGGAGCTAAAAAAATGTCGGAGAGAGTGAATGGGAGGACATGTTCCGTGTTCGCCAGCCATGGGCACGATGCTACGACGAATGCAACATGGACGTATCTAGCTTTACGGAAGCACTCTACACCAAACATGAAAAGTACGACATCTAGTAGAGGATATCAGTGTATTGCTCGGATTCACCACGATACAGAAGAATCACCAACTGGTCTCATGTCAGCCCTTCCACCTTGATACCTCCAAGACCATTTAAGATCGTCACCGTAAGATTCGCACCACCATCTAGGTGTAAGCTCAATCTCATAGGCTCAAGGCCTTATAAACTCATGCAATGAAATGCCAATGCTTACACAAAGCAGATGCGATAAAGCAATGTCTATCCACCGGATAAACCTTAAGGTTCGCTAAGGTTCTCTTCCTTAGGAAACTATACGCGTCCTTGTATTATAAAACTTTTATCCACCGGATAAATCTCATGATCCCTCCAGAATCGAGTCATCACAAGACTGAAACAATTGAGCAACTTTCTTGGATCCGAATCACTAGTCCGTCATCGAACTACTGTTTCAAAACCCAAATTGTTTCATGTTTGTGTTTATGTCTTATGAATTAAATCTCAAGTCTTAAGTGTTATGAAGAAGGATTGAGAATCCTATTAGATAAGTCTTTGATCCTTTCTAAGATATTAATTCCTTGAGTTTCAAGTAATGGAATAAGTATTGATTCAATTAAGGCTTATGAAGAAATTGATGAACCAAATCATCAATGGTATAGTGCATGGTCTTGTTCCACCATATACTATACTTAATTATCTCTTTTCTTTTGCTCTAAATTAATTACTTAACTTAGGTTTTCATGCGTAAAACTTTACGATTTGAGTTGAAAACTCTCGATTTAAGACTTTGCATACCAAAACTTTTCTAATTGAAAACTCATTTGATTTAAAAGAACATTGTTACTTGCTTGAAGTAAAGTACCATTAAGGCCGAGTCTATACCATGTGGGATGTGAAGATTTTGCTTCACAAACTTGTCAAGTAATAGCTCAAAATGATCACAATATTATGATGAACAATAATCATATATACATCATTCAACCATAAACAAGCATAAAAATCCTTACTTGATCTAGAGATCAAAGTATGGTTTTCAACATACATGAAAACATTTTTCCATCCAAGCATACATCATCATAAACATATACTAAGCATGGAAACATTATGACAATCATGTTCTCAAAGAGAACTTCACCAATAAAGTAGTGAATCCAAGCAAGGGTTTCACCCAAACAAAGCATAAACAACCATTTTCATCCACCCATTTTGGTATGATGAGGTTCACTCCCCATACCTTTAGTGAAGAGGTTTAAGTGGAAGGAAACTCCAAGCTCCTTAAATCAAAGGATGACCAAATCCTATAGGAGAGAAAAAGGTGAGATCTTGAATTTGTTTTCATGAAAATGAAGAACTAGAAGATGATTACTCAAGTTAATAAGTAAGGAAATGAAGAGAAAAAGGATTTAGAAGCTCGCCAACTCAAGAACAACTTCAAGGTTTTGGATGGTGTTCTTGGTGCTCAAGAACACACTTCACCAAAACAAGAGATTTCCTTCACCAAAGTTGACCCTTGGATCAAGACAAGATGAAGTATGGTTTTAGAATTGAAGAAAGATGTTTGGTTGGTGATTTTGAGGTGAGGGCCAAATGAGAAGAGAAGAGAGAGAAGAGAGAATTTTTCAAAAATTTGAGAAACGAAAGCCTTTAGAAGAAGTAAAATAAAGTTGGTTAGTTTTTTTGGACTAAATGGCCGAATGACCTTGGTGCATTATGACCCAAAATCAAGCTAAAGTTGATAGAAAATGAAGGGCCAAGATCTAATGGAAGTGCATAGGTGTTGCTTCCATAACAAAAGTTGTAGAGATTAACTAAATGTAGGTAGTTTAGCTTTTTCCATGAAAGAAAAGTTGACAAAGTGAAAGTTGTCATGAATTGACAAAAGGATGATTGTCCATATTCTACTTTATCGTAGAGAGTTTTGGTTAGATTTTAGGTTGAAAATTCAGACGAAAACCGGTCTGTGTTTTTCACTGACAGTAAAAATTTACTGATCAGAAAACTTAATTTTGACTCATGAACGAAACGATTAAGTTTTATATCGAATACCCAACGACTTTGGTTATTTTGAAACTTTTCACTAAAAGTGAAATAATATATTTATTCGGGCGAAATATGAAATCGGGAAATCGACGGAGTTGAGAATGAATGTCCAGAGACAAAATCGGATATCGGACAAGAGACACAGGTCACCTGAGTGCATGAGTCAGTGGGTGTGTCACCACCATGACTCACCACAAGTCATGATTACTCTTCAAAAATATCTAGATATTTATGGTCGAAAAGACCATTTTGCTCTTAGCCTTTTTGTGAAATACCATTTTTGTCCCTATGTGATTTTACTCTTTTGTCCCTAAGAACTAATGGAATTCCATCATTGCCTTTATGACTCAACATTGTCATGATTGCCTTTCTAAAATATCTAAGATATTTATGATGGAAAAGACCATTTTGCCCCTAGGAACTAATGGAATTCCATCCTTGTCCTATGACTCATCATTTGTCATGATGGCTTCCTTGAAAATATCTAAGGTTCCTTGCGAAAAGACCAAAATACCCTTGGACTTCTTTATGAATTCCATTCATGTCCAACCAGTGTTTTGACAACTATAGGTTATCAGTGAGTGTTGTGACTCAAAACAACATAGCAAGATCAAAACAATATCTTATGATCATTAAGCTCATAATTGAAATTCAAGTATGAATTTTCAATTATTAACCATTCTTACGATTATTATTAATCAGGTTGTGTTTTCAGTCAAGTTATTCACATAAACAATTAAAAGACAGCTATAGGAATTTTGGGATGTTACAAGCCCAACCTTGCGAGCCCACCACCGCGAAGACCGGTACCACCACCACTTCTGTCCAGGTATGCTCACCACCACATCCCTCTCTTTATGTTTTCTTTTGTCTGACATTCAAGTTGGGTATTTGTCTGACATTTAGCACCACCACAAATTTTATACAGTATTGGTGTTTTAACCTATGAGCATGGTCTTTTCTATGGCTAATTTCTAGTTATTGTTGGTATTTTATTGATATTAGATAAATTTAGACTTGATTTGAGGGTCTTGTAATTTTGGATCTTAACTATTCATTGCCGAAAGCCTTTATTTTGCTATGGTTTAATGTTAATCCAATGTTTTGGTACTTGCTGGTTATGCTAATCATATTCAATTGTTGTGCTTGCATGCTTTTCTTTTTTTGAATGATGTGCAGTTTGTTGTTTCTTTTTGTCTTCAATGTAGTATGTGTTTGAAGTCCATGCTTTGATTTGAGATATATCTTTATGCATAGTTGAATCATAGTTTACAGTTTGTGTCACTAGGGTCTTCCCTTGAGAGATGTCAAGTTGTCTTGATATGTCTTCACAGTGTTGTGGATGATGAGATTACCAATTTACCAGTTATCCCTAGTTGATATTGTAGGTGCTGAAAATTTGTATTTTGACACGCACTGTTAGGTTCCATTAAGCTATAGCATATGTTTGGATTATTGTTTGTACATTTTAAACTTCCATCCTCTGATAATTTGTTTAACAAAATTATTGTAGGGTTGTTGTTGTAGTATGGCAAATGCCAAATGGAGACTAATAATATTGTTTAATACGAAGAGAAATGAGACTAATAATACTGTTTTTGGGGGAAGAAAGTTAGGGAGGGGATTGATAATTGGTATTGTATTTGATTAGATGTGGACATATGGTAAATTTAACAAAGATGTTAGTTTCTACATTATCATATTTACTAATACATCATTTCTCTATTCAAGCGTGTGTGTGTTTTCTGCCTACTAATTTGGATGCTTTTTTCGCTTTGTCAGAGCTCCGTTGCGCACCTCATTTCAACGTTTGCTTGGAGTTGAGGTAGGTCAAATAGTCTGTAACACCCCGATTTTAACTGCTTTTTAAGATCGATAATTTATATAAATAAGTTTATATTTTATCCGAGATTTAGAAAATGATTTGAATAAACCAAGATCATATTTATACTATACATTATTGTAAAGAGTTACGGTTAAATTTTGGATTGAAAATTCAGACGGAACCCGGTCTGCATTTTTACCGACAGTAAGATTTTACTGATCAGAAAACCTAATTTTGACTCTAGAATGAAATGGTTAGATTTTATATCTCATTTCCAACGATATTGGTTATTTTGAAAATTTTCAAAATAAATAAGTTAGGGTTAAATATGTTTTTGGTCTCCATAAAATGAGCGAATTTGGGTTTTGGTTCCTATAAAAAAATTTCTTTGGTTTTTGTCCCTCAAAAATTTAAAATCACTATTTTTGGTCCCTACTGTAACACCCCGATTTTTCAAGCTTTCTAAGATCAATCAGCGGCATGAATGAGTTTGTATTTTATCTGAGGTTCTAGAGAGTGAATTAAAATAAACTGAAATCGTAGTCACGCTCTACGCTATCGTAGGGAGTTACAGTTAAAATTTGGGTCGAAAACTCAGACGGAGCCCGGTCTGCATTTTTCACTGATAGTATGATTTGATTGCTCAGACAACCTAATTTTGACTCGTGAACGAAACAGTTAGTTTAGAATCGAATTTCCTACAATTTTGGTAAAATTGGTCTTTCGCACTAAAAAGCGGAATAATATAAGTTATTCGAGCGAAATCTCAAACCAAGTGACGAACGGAGCTGGATAGGGATTTATCGGGACCCGCTAACGGATAATCTTGAAGTCACGTCAGGTCAAGTCATCTAGGAAAGCGTGCCAGTGTCATGATGGCTTTTAAAATATCTGGATGCGAAATAACCAAAATACCCTTGACCTTTTATGGAAATTCCACTTATATCCTTGTGTGAAATGACCTTTCTACCCTTAAGTGAAAATTTTGTGGACATCCTTGTCCCACCTCCATGACCCCCACGCCCCCACCATCATAAACATCACCCTTCATTTCCTTCTTCTTCAACACTTTTCTTCCTTCACTTTCTCTCTATTTCTTTAAGGATTATCAAGCACTTTGGTGAAGCAAAGTTGATATCCTTGATCATCTTCATCTTCTAAGAGGTATAGATTCATTCTTGATCTCTCAATCTTCATCTTTCTCCATTGAAATCATGTGTTTTCAAGCTTTTGTTCAAGTTGAACCTTAACTTCATAAAACCATGAAAAATTGTAAAAAAATCCTTTTAATGTCACCAATTTCTATGAGCTAGTTTCATTGCCCTCTCTCATAATCTAAGAGCTTATAACGAAAAGAGTTCTCTAACCGATATGGGTATATAGAGGCTGAATTCCCCCTCCTTTGGATCAATAAGGTTTTGTTCAAATTTTTGTCTAAGAAGTGTTGATTAGGTTCTATCACACTTAGAGTTCATTGAATCCAAGAGCATGTGATCAAAAAACTTCCCTAGCCTATTTTATTAGAGAGTGGTTGAACCACCCATTTGGGGAAAACAAGAAATTTTGATTAAAGTTTGAATATAGAGACTTGTTTTGGTGTTAAGGGTACCTAGGATCCTTCATCCAAGAGATAGGAATTTTTAGACATCCCTAGCTAATTTTAAGACCCTATAGCCGAACCCTAGGTAGAGGGGAATAAGGAAAATTATGTTGTTTAATATTGATGTTTGGATTGATTGTGTGTATGTAGTTGTGGTTGAGTAATCGGACGAGTAATCGGGAGAGTTCACGGATCGATCAGACGACTTTTACTCGGAGGATAACTTCAAGAGGTAAGGGGATAAACCTGAGGAATTCAATTTCGGAAAACTGCGTGTTGTATTTGTGTATATGGTTCGTAATATTTTCAATGTGTTGTGTCGATGTGGAGTGATTTATTTTATACTTGCTCATATTTGGTTATGCCTAATTATGCATGATTTTGCTTTGTTATGCTTAATTATGATGGATGATGTTATTTATGCTTGTCATGATTGATATTGTGCTAAGGGACCTAACATCGGTTAGGATTCAAAATCGAGTAAAGTTAAAAGCTTCAAAAAGCTTGGAACGTAAAATGAGAAAATAAAAGGGTAAGGATTCAAAGAATTTTGAAAACAAAATGAGTGGATATCTTTTTGGGATTAAGTAAAACAAAATATACTTTATTAAGGAATGAGGAGACATAAATGAGAAAAACAACTTTAGCTCAAGAAAAGTAAGGTTTTGAATTAAAAAGTACATTTTGGAGACATCGACCGTTTTTAAAGTAATAAAGCGAATCATTTCTAGTAAAAGTGTTTTCAAGAAATCTAGTTTTGAAATAAATTGTTTTATCCAAGAAAAAGGGTTTTTCATGAACCGTATTTCAAAATGTTGTAATTTACCAAAGTACTTCAAAAAGAAATGTGGTTTTTGATCCAAGAGTTGTTTTTATGGGAAACCGATCCTGAAGGCTTTGTGTGTAAGCTTCGGAGATAGGGGTTTTTTGAAATAGACAGATGCAAACACTAGAAGGGGGGTTGAATGATGTTTGACAAATTTATACGGAATTTAGAAACTTTTTCGCAAGCACAGACAGGTTATGATAGACGAGTAAACACAGACAGGTCAATCAGACTGATGATTAGTCTGAAGGTTTTCACAAAAAACACACAATCATGCAAGATAAAAAAAGGTTTGATAAACACAATTATAAACCCCTTCAGTTAGATGATAGTTAAGACAAATAATCAAACTAGAGAGTTAAGGGAAAGAGAGATCACTCAGCAAGTTTTATCCTGGTTCACCCCTTAACAATGAGGCTACGTCCAGTCCTTGACAGTACCAAGTTTTCTCACTATAACTGATTTAGGTTACAGGACAGACAAGTATTATTTTCACACCTAGCCTCTTCAGGCTCCAGACGAGTATTGTTTTCACACCTAGCCTCTCCAGGCTCCAAACAAGTATTGTTTGCACACTTAGCCTCTTCAAGCTCAGACGGGTTTGTTTGAGAGAAGTTGTAAAAAGATTACACTTTGCAGTCTTTCACAAGCACTCAGACGAGTGTATTAAATGTGAAGTTCTAAAAGACTGCGTAATAACTTCAAATGATTGAAGAATAAATAATGAAAGAATGAAGATATAAATGCACAGAGTAATTGCTCTTGATTGCTTTGATCGTTCTCTTGTCTGCTTGAATCTTCGAAGTCTTCTTCATTAAATAGGCTTCAAGATTTTAAAGCCGTTAGACACAAAGTCTGAAGGCTTGGCTTCTTGCAGATCTTCAATAAATGCAATAGAGTCGTTCTGATCAGCCATTAAAGCATAGGGAACTTCGCTTGTTCTCTTTCATCAGAGTGATACAGACTTCTGATATACCTTTGGTCTCGGCAGGTCTGTATACGTGCTTTTTGTTTGCAGAGGGAAGACTTTCCCTTTTGGTGTAAGATGCAATTGTGTTCAAGCAAAGCACTTTGTTGAAGTTCCTTATCAGAGTCGAGATAGCTTTCATCCAATGTATTCTTTAACGTTAGTCACTAGACGGATGAGTAGCTTCATTAGACGGGTTGACTCTTTAACCAAGAGATGACATCAGTTGCAAAGTCTTTTAGACGGGTGAGTCTTCCTTTGATCAGACAGCTGAAGACTTCATTAGACGAGTGAACTTCTCTTAGTTCAGACGAGTGAACCTTAGCTAGTTCAGACGAGTGAACTTATCTCAGTTCAGACGAGTGAACCTTAGTTGGTTCAGACGTGTGAACTTAAGTTAGTTCAGACGGGTGAACTTATCTAAGTTCAGACGCGTGAACAGTTCATATAGACACTTAATATTTTAATCTGTACACTAAGTAGACGAGTTAAATACCACAGACGGGTTCAATTAAATCATTGAATAACTGTTTTAATCTCATCAAAACTAAGGTAAATGCACATCAGACATTTGGAGACTCAACAGTTTTGATTTTTGGTTTTCAAAAAGAAATGGTTGTTTTGGATGTGAAACTAGAAACCGAGACGTCGGGGTTCTAGTGTTCTGTAGAACACGTGGATCAAGGATCCGTGTTAGCTAAGTGGTCCTATAGGCTTGTGGACAATCTTTGTGGTCCTGTAGGCTTGTGGACGAGTTGTGTGCTCTAGAGCCCAAACTCTGAGACTAGTGCATCGGTTGATGGTTTTTTTGGGTTCGAGCTATCTCAGACTGTGTGTCCCTTTCTGGATTTTGGACTGTGTGTCCCCTTTGAGAAATGTTATAAAGACTTGAGAGTTAAAAAGTTGTGGTGGTTGATAGCTTTGATGCTTCAACAAAGAAATAAATGTACGACAAAGAAAAACTTACGGAAACAAAGGTTTTCTCATGCGTTGTGGTGTCTGGCAGACGTGCCATCTAGACGGGAAACCTTGACGGCAGAGAACCCTGTGATGACTTTAAGTCATTGTGTATCATTGTGCCTTGATGGACAATGGTGTCATACGTTTTGGAACACATTGTGCCTTGTGTTGGACAATGTAGTATGACCTGATTATAATTTGTTAAGTACCTCTAATTGCGCCCCCATGTGAGAACCGCGTAGTATCATTGGATTCATGCACTTCTGTTTAGCACGTTGGTGCTAGTCATTGTGCTTGAGGGCCAATGAATTATGAGTCTGATCCGCTCTTTGAAAGGTGATGGGATTTACGGAAATTAAGAACTAAGTGTTAGATGATATATGTGGAAGTGGCATGTATACATTTCAAAAATAACAATGTCTGTTGGGCACGAGACCCTTGTGATTTATCTTCATTATTATGATATTCTGTGATGTGTGTATCACGTTCAAGTATGTTGGTTGATGCTTATATATATGAACTGGCTATTTGTGCTTGAAGTATGTAGTTGTCGTATTTTGAATTCATATATTAGTTTCTCACCCTTGCCTGTACATGTTGGACACCCTGTTGTGTTTTTGAATACATGTATAGATGTTTATCAACAGTCCTCTGGGTCACTTCGGGACTCGGTAGCTTGAGCTTCTCGATGTTGATGAAGAAGAGGTATGGATGGTTGAAGATGAGACCCAGTCTCATTGGTACAATATATGCTAGGTACTAGTTGTCGGACCAGCATAGGGTTTCTTTCGAGGTAGTGTTTTCTTGGATAGTTTGTTAGTGGCTACTGATGGACAGGGCTTTTGGAGATGTGGTTCCCAAACTATCGCTACCTAGTTCATAGACTTGTAGTGTTTACTTTTGTTAGTTTATCTTTCGAAGACGGACGAGTTGTCCAAGGTTTCACTATGTATAACGTTAACTAATAATACATATATATGTATATGAGTAGTGTTAATGGTCATCTTGAGTATATGTTCTTCAGAATGAAGAAAATTTTTTACCACCATTTTCAAATAAAGAAAGAACGGAGTAAAGAAAAGCTATTTTTCGAAAGTAACCAGCAAATTTTTATTTCATGCTTTATGTTGTTTTGGGTCACCATGTGATGCTGGATTAGGGTGTCACACCTACTATCATGTGACATCTATTAACTACTTATGTGTCTAACAGAAGGTCAAATGATTATCCCAATTGACACCCAATGACCTCTGTAGTGTCATGTTAGCATATGATTCCCCTAAAATTTCCTTGAACCCTAAAATGACTTATATTTATCTATCCTAAAATGAAAGATAGGGACTAAAAACGTTGATATTAAATTTTAGAAGGATGAAAATCAAAGAAAAACAATTTACAAAGATCAAAGACTTTTAGGCTTTGCTTATAAAATCTCAATAGTCAAGGGACCTACTTTTCTCTTCTCTTCACTGACCTCCTTCTCCTTCGTTCGTAAGCCACCGTAGAACCACCACCATCACTTCCTCTTCGCAAAGGTACGTAACTCTCTCTTCCCTATTTTTATTTGCTAAAACCCTCATTTGCTAAATACAATTTTTGCTATTATTTGCTCAGAACCATTACAACTGAATCATCGCAACTGAACCACCTCAACTCCCTCTCTTCTACAACTAACCACCGCAATTGAACCGCCCCAACTCCCCTCTATTTTACTTGGTAAGTCCTCTACTTTATTTCCCTTCTACTTGGTAATCCTTCTCTGTTAGTTAGTGTTTAGCATGGTCTCTGTTTTAATGATTTGAATATTTTATGAAATAATGAAATGCATTTTGAGTTTTTTTTTAAACTTAAACACTTTGATCTTACATATTGAGCAAAGACTTTTAGGCTTTGCTTATAAAATCTCAATAGTCAAGGGGTTTGGGTTCTTTTAAAAAGTTAGGTCATCTGGATTGGTTTGATCAATAGTCGAGGGGTTTAGATTCTATTATAGGACTAAAGGTTTAGGCCTATAATTTCAAATACTGCTCTTTGAGAGTCTCCCCTCTTGTGCTCATACTGTATATGTATGTGTATATCTACAGAACGTGGATATGGACCGTAGTTGGATGGTTAGTAGACGCACAAATGATGAGTATCGGGGGGGAGTGGAAGAGTTTCTAGAATTTTCTCAAAGAAATCTTCCTGATAGTAATGGAAGATTTAATTGTCCTTGTGTTAGATGTTTGAATATGAGGAAATGTGAAGTTAAGCAAATACATGATCATCTTATTTGTGAAGGGATTTACAAGAGTTATTCAAGATGGATATGGCATGGTGATGATTTGTTAAACATGCCAAGTGTGTCCCAAAGTGAAGAAGTTGATGTAGACATGGAGGACGATCGACTAGAGGACATGATCCATGATATTGGACAAGATCATTTCAGCGAGCACGTGTGTATGATACTTTGTGCAGTGATGCGGATACGCCTTTGTATTCGGGGTTCACTACTTATACAAGGTTGTGGACAGTCTTAAAATTGTTCAGTGTGAAGGCGAGAAATGGGTGGAGTGATAAAAGCTTCACCGAATTGCTTGAGTTGTTGAACAACATGCTTCCAGAAGGCAACACACTACCAGACCAGCGAAGAAGATACTCTATCCGATGGGTACGGATTATAAGAAGATACATGCATGTCCTAATGATTGCATACTATACAAGGGCGTGTATGAAGGGATGCACGACTACCCCAAGTGTGGGGTATCGCAGTACAAAGTGAAGGATGGTGATTCTAGTTGTGATGTGATCACAAAGGGTCCTCCTGCAAAGGTGTTGTGGTATCTTCCAATAATTCCAAGGTTCAAACGATTGTTCGCTAATGTAAATGGCGCAAAGAACATTAGATGGCATGCAGATGAGAGAAAACCTGATGGAATGCTTTGCCATTCGGCTGATTCTATGCAATGGGAGAGAATTGATAGTTTGTTTCCGGATTTCGGAAATAAGCCAAGAAACCTTAGGCTTGGACTTGCTACGGATGGAATGAATCCGTATGGTACCTTAAGTAGTATCCATAGTTCATGGCCTGTTCTCCTTGTAAGTTACAATCTACCTCCTTGGTTGTGCATGAAGCGCAAATGCATGATGTTATCTATGATGATTTCAGGCCCAAAATAGTCAGGAAATGACTTAGATGTTTATCCAAGTCCCTTATGTGAAGACTTGAGAAACCTGTGGGTGGAAGGTGTTGATGTGTTTGATGGCCATTACAAAGAGACTTTCAAGATGCGTGTCATGTTATTTTGCATCATCAATGACTTTCCAGTATACGGGAACTTGTCCGAGTATAGTGTTAAGGGGCATAAAGCATGCCCAATGTGTGAAGAAGGCACATGTTTCACACAATAGCAACATGGAAGGAAGACAGTTTACCTTGGGCATCAGAGATTTCTCAGACGTGATCACCCATATCGTAGATTGAAAAAAGCTTTCAATGGATTCCAAGAGAACGGAATTGCTCCGACGGCCTTTAATGGAGAGAAAGTTTATCAAAGGGTGAAGGACATTAATGTTATGTTTGGAAAGGCTCAAAAGAAGGCTACCGAGAAAAACATATGGAAGAAGAGGTCAATCTTCTTTGATCTTCCATACTGGTGCAAACTTGATGTCAGACATTGTATTGATGTCATGCATTTGGAGAAAAATGTATGTGATAGTCTAATTGGAACGCTTCTCAACATTCAGGGTAAGACAAAGGACGGTGTAAATGCTCGTCTAGATCTGGTTGCGATGGGTATACGAGAGCAGTTAGCTCCACAACCAAAGGATGGTAAGCGGGCATATTTGCCTCCAGCATGTCATACCTTGTCAAAAAAAGAGAGAACAAGTTTTTGTGAGTGTCTACGGGGCGTCAAAGTGCCACAAGGTTACTCTTCAAATGTCAAGAGGCTTGTCTCAAATGATCTAAAATTGGTTGGCTTAAAGTCTCATGATTGCCTCGTCTTGATGCAACAACTACTACCAGTGGCTATTCGTGGTATTGCTCCTAAAAATGTTAGACATGTCATAACTAGGTTGTGCTCATTCTTCAATGCTATATGTAGCAAAGTCATTGACCCCCAGAAGTTGGATGAGTTGGAAGATGAGGCTGCTATAATCTTGTGCCAATTGGAGATGTATTTTCCTCCTTCATTTTTCGACATCGTGGTTCACTTAATTGTTCATCTAGTGAGGGAGATTAGATTATGTGGCCCCGTTTATTTAAGGTGGATGTACCCAGTTGAGCGATACATGAAGATCTTGAAAGGGTATGTGAAGAATCGACAACGTCCTGAAGCATCTATTGTTCAAAGGTACGTTGCAGAAGAAGCTATTGAGTTTTGTCAAGACTACCTTTCAGAAGTAGAGGCTATAGGGATTCCTAAGCCTCGTCATGAGGGAAGATGTGCCGGTAAGGGTACACGAGGTATAAAGTTTAATAGCAAGGCTCGGGAGGAAGTGTTTCAAGCCCATTTGCACATTTTGAATAACACTGATGAGGTTGTACCTTACTTATGGGCTCACAAACAAGAGGTCAAGGAAGAAAACCCTAGAAGGAACGAAAAATGGTTGTTGAACCATCATAACAAGACTTTCGTAGCCTAGTCTAAAGAAAAAATTACAAATGATCATACTGTTTCCGATACATTACAATGGCTAGCACAAGGGCCACGTCTTGAAGTCATATGTTGGAGTGGATATGATATCAATACGTTTTCCTTCTATACAAAGTCCCAAGATGACAAGAGTACCATGCAAAACAGCAGGGTTATGATTGTATCTGAGTCGATGCACTTCTCTAGTTCAAAAGATACAAATCCCATGATGGCATCGAAATCTTACTTTGGAGTCATTGAAGAGATTTGGGAGGTCGATTACACTAAATTTCAAGTGCCTTTTTTTAATTGTAAGTGGGCTGACAGTAACAGTGGTGTGCAAACTGAAGAATTAGGATTTGCATTGGTAGACCTTGACAAAGTAGGTCTCACGGAAAAGCCTTTCATCATGGCTTCCCAAGCAAAACAAGTGTTTTATATCAATGATCCTTCTAACAAAATGTGGTCAGTTGTTCTTCAAGGAAAAAGCATGCATAATGAAAATCAAGATTCAACTCTTGATATTCCAGAAACTCCTTCTTTCTCAACATAGATGCCTATTTTCGTCAAGGAAAATGTAGTAAACGATGTACATGCCACTCATGATGATCATCATGAAGGGATATTGATCTAAACTTGACCATAGTGTACGTTATGTTTAAATTAAAGTATTCTTTTTTTTATTTATCCATGTTAAAGTAGACTTATTTTTATTTCTCCATGTTAAGTTAGACTTATTTTTATTTATCCATGTTAAAGTAGGCTTTTTTATCCATGTTATAGTAGACTTAGTTTTATTTATCCATTCTTATATACTAACATAATTTATTACTTTTTGTCTAAATAGGCATACATGACTGATCCAGCAAGCATTCCGCCTTCTCCTTCACATAGCGGGTCAGGTGGTGCACGTCCCAAAAAAAGGGGTAGATCAGCCACAAAGTTACGATCCTTGGTCCTAAGTCGTTGCGGTGATTAGAGGCTTCTGGTTGAGTTTGATACATATGGGGGGCCATAGGGCTGAATGCTGACAAATTTACCAGTTTTGTGGCCCTGGAAGCTTGAAACAGGGTTAGCATTCTGATTGAGGAATGAGCTCAGGTACCGAGTATGGTGAAGGATCAAATTTGGTCTTCAATCTTGGTATTTTACTTTTATCCTCTCTATTTGTATCTAAATTGTATTTACTTATATTATTATCATACTCTAATATTTCCTCCATTTTGTTTTGTACTTTATTTGACCTTTGATGTCCCGAATACTTCTGAATGTAAGAAGAAATGGCTTTTTTTTGCCGTGAAGCGTTGGACGGGGTTCAAGACCTATTTGGGCAATGGATATATTTTTGAGAAGAAAGACGACAAATCTCCACTTGACACATACTCTTTCATTGATAAGGAGACGTGGGATAGGTTTGTTGTGAGCCGACAAGACCCTGCCTTTCTGGTTAGTTTCCCATTATATTTTTTATAATAGGCCTATCTAATTTATTTATTAAATTGAATTGAGTACGTGTTATTTGTAACAGGAGAAAAGGAAAAAGGCCAAGAAAATCCAGAAAAACAATGTACACCCACACCATATGTCTCGTGGTGGCTATCGTATGGTTCGGCAGAAGATTATGGAGGAGAAGATGAAAAAGAAGCAAGAAGAGGCCAAAAAGAAGCAAGAAGAAGGTGGAACTGATGGAGAAGCCGAAGCCGATGGAGAAATAGTTGTTAATGCTCCATCTCCACCCGAACGCCATGAAACATGGATGGAAGCCCGAAAGACAAAATCGGGAGATTTTAAAGCCGAGCCCACACGCATTGTCGCTGAAAATATTGCAAGTAATTAATAGCTTACTTCTACTTGTAATTAATAAAGTTAAGTAAACTCTATCTTACACATATTTTGTGAATTTCCCCCTTGTAGACACCGCTGGTGGAACAAAGCTCGCAAGGATCGTTCGTTCAACATGGACGTAGGGATATCCTGAGCACTGCCCTAGATAAAGATGACCACCCTGGATTTGTAAAGGGTGTTGGAGGGCTAGTGGGCATTCGAAAATATCACGGACGACGAGTCCATGTTGGAATCCGAATAAGCAGCCACGAGCGGGAAAACATTAAGGAGGAGCTTAAAAGAGAGATGTTTCCGGAGCTTATGGAATCATTCATAAAGGAGATGTCATCTAGGGGGCTTACATTTTCCCAACAAAGCCCAATGAGCCAACCTTCTCAGCATGTGAGCACCGTGGGGAGCTGTGAGGATGCACATAAACCAGTTGAGATGCCTTTATCCCAGGTATGAATATTAATTTCATATTAATCATTTAATTACTTATGTCTTATTTATATACAAATGACATTACTTAACTAATGCCTTATATCTTTGTTGTTTAGAACATTGATAAAAAGCCAAGATCGAATGTAGCTCATTTGGCCGCATTTGCAGCGGATGTGCTGGATAAAGAGTTTGCTATTCCCTTGGAACACGCAAGCGCTTGCCACTTGCCATCCTTTTTTTTCTCTGGGAAGGATATAGGTGACATATGTTGCCTGGTAATCGGCTAGCCAATACCGTTCTGAGTATGTGGTGAACGTAAGTACACTGTTGACATGCATCTTAGGTATTTTAATTCTATAATTTATTTCAATGTCTTAGGTATTTAACATTATTTAGTTCTAATATCTTAGGTATCTTCATCACTTATGTATGGAAAGAGGCAACCAGAATACGTATGGATTCTTAGACCCAAGCGTAATTCAGGGAAATTACTACACTAACGGGGATGCGATGAAGACATACATCCTAAAGATACTTGGTCGAATAAAGAAATATATTTATCTAGCACCAATACTTAGGAGTGGCCATTGGCAGTTGCTCATACTTCATCCTAGCCAGCATCGTGTCATCTTCTTATGCTCGTTGCACTATAGTCCGACATTTGAATTGAAAGACGCGATTGACATGCAAGCTTTAATTTAATTTGTAATTCAAATTGCTTTTGTTTTATTACATGAACATAATTGACATTATTATTTTTAATCATAGAGCTATGGTTGCAAGTAGCATGACTTGGCTGATGGCAAAAGTAGGCCATCCAAGTCAAAAAGAAAGTCTGAATGGATTATCCCACTCGTAAGTAGTTTATTATTTCTTACAAAAAAGTTACAATAGTAATTATTATTATATTAGTACTGTACTTGATATTCAATTTCATATTGCCTTGTAGTCTCGTAGACAAGCTGGCGGCTGGGAGTGTGGATACTACGTGATGAAACATATGTTGAACGTGGTCTCCGCCACTATTATTGACGGATGGCAACAAGTAATAAATATAAAGTTTTGCACAAGTTAAATTATATTTTGTTTTGGTTGATGATTTAATGCAGAGTTTATTTAAACTTGTGCAGGCTTTTGACGATCAAACTCTACTTGATAAAGAGGAGATGAAAGACCTGAGGGATCGTTTTGCTAATTTCTTTTATGAGTATACTAGGCAGCATAATATAGATTGTATATGATTTTTGCACTTGTATGTATTGCATGTGACACATTTTGGACTTTAGGTTATTACACTTATAACACTATATATATGTATTGTTATATAATTTAGTTTAGTTATTTTGGACTTGTGTAACTGTAATATTGTAATTCTGGAGTAGCAATATATGAGTTACATGTTTGAATCTGTTTCTGGTCTTATGTTGTGTACTGAATTGTGGATGATATACTCATTGATATGCAGGGGTGGGAAAGAACTATAAATGTAACACACCATTTTAAAAAAAAAAATTAATTTTAACATCAGTTGTTATAATAACCGATGTTAAAAGTACACTTTTAACATCGTGTGTTCCTAAACCGATGTTAAAAGTGTACTGAATAGAGCACCTCTCTGACTGAGACCATACTTTTAACATCGGGTGTGCCTATAACCGATATTTAAAGTGTACTTTTAACATCCGATTTTTTATTAACCGATGTTAAAAGTAAACTTTTAACATCGGTTTACAACCGATGTTAAAAGTCACACTTTTAACATCCCTTGAATTAACGTCACCTCCTTAACTTATGTTAAAAGTCTTTTTTAATCGATGTAAAAAGTGCTTTCTGTACTATATGGAAGAAGGATCTACGTACACGTCTCTGGGCTCCACCGGAAGAACTGTAAGGTACAGACTCTCTCTAATAAGGAAATCATCGAGTATGGCGACTCCCTCCTACTAATGAGGCTCACAACCCCCGTACTAATCATACTAAACCTCCAAGTTCTCATGCATACACGCATCTCAAGATACTTACAGCAGTTCATTATCAACATTCTAAGTAAAGCAGTAGATATAACAGTCAGTACACATGCCTTACAGCCATCATGCTCCATATAGATCAGTTAGCAGATACGCACATAGCAGCATACAACACATACCATCAAGCATCACAAATATGCTAACATAGGGTATTAAGCATAGCAGTGATTGCCCAAAGTAAACTATGCCTAGAGTTTAGGTACTTTGTCAGGGCTCAACCTCACGTAGAGTTTAGGGTTCCCCTACACAACATAAAACATACAACAGAGCTATATAAACTACTCTTGCCTCCCCGACGTGTGTAACTCTGTCTCCCCACCTGAATAGTCGTCATGCGAACACCAACTCGATCACGTCTTCCCCAACCTCAAGCTCGCGGCTCCTCTCCAATGGCAGCTCCACGATAGCTGCGACCTCAACCTCCCCAACGTGCAAAATTGCGAGCTCGAACTTTGCACTAATCACGAGAACAACACTTATGCAATAGCGTTAGCCCTAGGGCATGCTCAAAGATCAAAAAAGAAGGTAAAGACTCGAAGAACGCCAAGAACACAAAGAACGCGTGTTAGGGATTCGAGTTTACCTTGGGCGAATCGAGAAACTAATCGGTCGAAATCGAAGATAATGAAGTCACGATCACCATGATGTAGTCGAAATCTCAATCCGATGCTCCGAAGTCTCTCTAACTCAAGCTTTTTCTCTCTAAGCTCTGACTTCTCTCTCTCAACTTTGAAGCTCCAAGTTTTCAACCAAAATTCGTGCAAATGTGGAAATGAAAGTGGAAACTCCACTTATGGTTCCTGCTGTGCTCGCTTAAGCGTGCAACTTTTAGCACGTCTAAGCATTCCCACGCTTAAGCGTGGGGTCCTACCATGCTTGAGCGTGGACCCTCGTCCACTCCGCCTTCTCCCGGGCCTGACATGTGTCTCACACGCGTCCAAACTCAGAACAGACGGCACAACGCACTCAGCACGCTAAAGCGTGCAAGCTCGCCCACGCCTAAGCGTTGCAACGCTTGAGCTTGGAGTCCTCCCACGCTTGAGTGTCCAACTCAACTGGGAAAGGACTTCCAGCCTTCTGACTTCCCCAGTTTCTCGTGTTACACATTAAGCACTTCCAACCTTGTTCAAGCCTATTCCTAAACTTCCAACTAGGTGTCAAACTAGAACATAAGCATTCACACAACCGCACAAACACCCGATCAAGGTTATCCACCTTAATTTGGGTTACAACCACAATGACTCACCACAAGTCATCATTACTTTCTAAAAATATCTAAGATATTTATGTCAATAAAAGACCATTTTGCCCTTAGGAATTAAAGAAAACACATTTTTGCTATATGAGTCACTTTTCCTCTCACTCCTACCCAAAACTCACAGCCATTCCCCTCCCAAAACACTTAGACACTAATTTTCTCTCAAACTCACCAAGAACTCAGAAAACCAAGAACCAAACTCTAATCTCTGAAGTTATCTTGCACAAGTTGGTTCAATTTCTTCAATATTCTCTTCATCTTCAAGAGGTAATCTCTTCTCTCCATGATCAATCCTGTACTCTTCTTCATTAATTTTGTAAGATTAAGCGAGGAATCATCATCATCCACTTTCATGTATCTTTCTTCTAAAATCTCTAGAAAATTGTAGAAATATCCATTTGACTTGAAACCAATTGCTATGAACTCATCATGATGCATATATTGATCATCTAGAAGCATGAACCCAAAATAAATTTCCTCCCTATTTCTCCATTGATGGCCGAAACCCTAGGTTTTTGATGAAAATGGGTTTTGCTTCAATTTTGTTAAACGATACTTGATTTCGTCTCTTTAATTCTTATGATTATTTAATCCAAGTGATTAGAAAACCAAATCAAATTCTAGCCTATTTTCTCAAAAGGGCCGAAAACGCTAACCTTGTTGGTTGGACGAGTTTTGATTCAAATCTTTGGCAAATGATCATTGATTATGTCTTCATCATACTTAAGGATCATTAATCCAAGAGTTAGTAAAATTTTAACATCCTTAGCCTAGTTAATTAGTGAAGGTTGAACCATAGTTTACTTGAACTAGATGAGTTTTGTTGGATTTTATTAATTTTTGGTTGTGATTTGTTGTGAAGGATCAAACTGTGTTTGATTGTTCTAAGCTGTGCGAACGAAATCAGATTTGGATCGGAAAACCCTTTGAGAACGAAACTTGAAATCTTCAAGAGGTAAGGGGAGAATATCTCCAATGAGTTTGATGGCCGCATAAGATTGTTTGTTGGATGATTATGACTATGTTATTTGGAGTGATGTTGATGATTCTCTTGCGAATGTATTATGTGGTGTATATGCTTGATTTATTTGGTGAATATGTGATTGGATATTTAGACATGAATTGTGGCGTTGCTGCCTTGGATTGAATATATGTATGATGTTGATTTTAAGATTTAATGGATATATATGTATATCTTGAATTGCGATTTCTTTGACTGGATTGGTTGAGAGCATAGCATCGGTTATAGTTTGATAATGAAGATTAAGTTGCTTAAAAGCCTTAACCAAAGATTTAAAGATGTTTTGGTTTTAAAGATAAAGACTTTTAAGTTAAACGGCATAATGGCCAATTTTGATTAAAAAAAATCACTAAGTAAGAACTCAAAGAGGATTTTCGAATAAAACTCAGGAAGTTGAGAGTTAGTGAGAAAAAATAGTGAGAAGTTGCTTTATCATTATTTTCTAAACATATTTTAGTTTTGTCACATGAAGAACCTTCTCAAAGAATTTGACCTTTCAAAAAGAAAAAGTATCTTTAAAAAAGTTTGCTCCAATGAAAAACTTTAGAAAAATATTCAAGTCAAAATCCTTTTGAAAATGAATTTTGAGGATTTAAGCTTTTAGAAATAGATTTGCAAAGAAAAGATTTTGTGGAAATAACTTTTAGAGCAAAAATGATTTTTGGTCTATACTAGAGATATTTTATTTTTGTATTCAAGTTTTGATCAACGAAAACGAAACTTTGATGGAACTGGTGATTACCCCTTCATGTTGTGAAGCACATGAACCTAATGACTTAGACGTCGGGCTAAAGTTCTATGAATTGAGTACCTGGACTACATGTCCTGTGTTTTGGAATGAACGTACTTAGTGTCCTATATGCGAGTCTAGTATCAGCGATGTCAACCTAGTACTTCGTGGATTGAGAATTTGAACTACGTGTCCTGTGTTTTGAATGAACAGGCTAAATGTCTTTTAAAAAGAGTCGTGGGCTATGTGCCTTGACAAGAATGAACGAACGAAAAAGAAAACAGAAAATCATGTGTTACATACATGAGTTGACCGACGTGCCATGGAAACGAGCAACAATTCAAGTGGTTGAGAATATGAGCCAATTAAGACCACTAGGTCTATAGGGGCATATTGTGTTCGAAACTCCACAAGAGGCCGAGACATCGCGACCCCGGGCCGTGGTAATCGGCTGCCAAACACGGATGAACTCGATCAGGGACTGGACTATTCATGATATGGTTGAGACGTGATACCCTTGAACAATTGGAGTTCGGACCTAAATTGAAAGGCCGACTCATGAGAACAATAGTGTTATGGGAGTATTCACGGCCTATCGCTCGATGAAAGGATGTTAGGAATCTCCGAAGAACATGAACTAGAAAGTTAATTAAAGTCTCATGCATTCTTTTAACTTCTCTTGGTGAATGGGTGTGATCCCACATAGTGAGATTATCTTGTTGTGATATTATGTTGAATGTTGATATTCTATAGCATGATTGTGTTGTATATCGATGTATTATTTGTATTTTTTTTTACTTGTATGGCTATTACGATAAACTTGTGAACGAGTATCTCACCCTTGTAATGTACATGTTGGACACCCTGTTGTGTTTTTGGATACTTGTACAGATGCTTCCCAACGGTCCTCTAGGTCACATCGGGACCCTGTAGCTTGAGTTTCTTGATGTCGACGACGAAGATGTGTGGATTGTTGACAAAGAGGCCTAGTCTCATTTGTACGATGTATGCTAGGTAGTATGCTCTCTTGTCCTTAGAGTTCTTTTTATCAGACCAGCTCTTAGGATTTTTGATGTTTAAGTTAGGTCTTTCGACTGTGACTGAGTATGTTGTGTATTAAGAGATTGAAAAGATGTACGTCTTATGGTGAAGTTGAGTTACTTTTATTGATGATGAGCTTCAATTTGTTTTCACTTTGGTTGTTAAAGTTTTCCTTTGGTATCAGATTTTCGCAACTACTCTATTGAGTACTTTTCGAAAAATTTTAAATTAACCAAAAAGAAAAAAAAATTGGAATACGAAATGTGACACTGAGGGGGTGTTACATAGTCAATCTTATTCCTTTGTGTTTTTTTGGACTATTGAAGACTTCCAATTGAATTAGATTTGGAATATATTAATAGCTTGTGATTGTGTTGCGCGTCATGTAATATGTTATGTGAATTGATCTATTGTTTGTTAGTGGAGAGCAAAGCTCAATAGGCTGTTGGTTGTCTGCTGATAAATTAGTCAAATGCATTTGTATGTATCATTTATGTGTTGTTTGTTAGTGGAGAGCGGAGCTCAATAGGCTGTGATCATGTCTGAGAGACAGGATGCTGATTGTATGCTGATAAATTAGAAACTTTGCATGTGTTTGCCCTTTTAATGTGTTGTTTGTTAGTGGAGAGCAGAGCTCAATAGGGTGTGTGAAGCAGGTGTTATGCTGCCCTTTTAATTATATGTTTGTTTGTCAATTTTATATTTCAAGTGATGGGACCATCGCAATTATATTTACCATGTGGTAAAGTTTTTCTTTTTTAGTGTTAATAATTTAGCAAAGCCTTAGTTTCCTGTTTGAGGTTCCATTTTAATGAGCATGCGTACTTTAATAAGGTACCACTCATTGTATTGAATCTTAAATTGTCCAAGTTGGACAGTTTGGGAAAAACCTTTTTCTTCATTTGGTTAATAGTTATTCATTAATTCTCTTATCTTATACTTGATGTAATTTTGATATGATACATTTCCTATTGTTCTCCGGGGACATACAATTTTGGAAGCCACGTGTTGAGCAGGGTCAGTTTTTCAGAGTATTGATTTCCACAACATTAAATGTTGAACAACTGATGGTTATGGAACGCGATATCCTTGTATTGTTATGTAAGTTGGAACAAATATTCCCTCTAAGCTTCTTTGATGTGATAGAACATCTTCCTGTTCACTTACCTTATGAAGCGCGAGTTTATGGTCCGGTTCAATATCGTTGGATCATCCCTTTGAGGGTATGAATATATTTTTTGTAATAAATCATATACTTTTAATACATATATAGGTCATTTTTAATCTCAATATCTTGTAATATATCTTAGGTTCTTGCGTTCGTTGAAAGAAAAAGTAAGGAACAAGACTAAGATAGAAGGTTATATTTGTGAAGTGTATTTAGTAGAGGAGGCCTCCACTATCCATCAGACATAGAAAGAAGGAGGACTAGAATGTCGCGTAATTTTGACGGAGGTGAAGGTTGTTCATCTAGTCCTCATATGTCAAATTTTAATTATCCGGGTGGAGTTAGCCAACCCCTCCTCGGAGGTCCCATTCAGTAACCCGAACTTATATTCTCAACGCTATAGCATAGCGTGATCATATAAAATGCGGAAATATAAAAACACAACCAACACTGATACCACAACCATATATATATAGTGCTGGCTCCATCAGTAGAGCCTATGATAACACAAAACTACATCAGAGTATGCAACATATACAAACTAAAAGTATGGTGATAAAATAAAAGTACATCATACTTCCTCTCCTGGCCCCAAAATACATTTCGCTCAAACCCATGTACTGGCCACAACAAGCTAAGACTGACTACATGAATAGAACTCTAACAAGGATAGCGAGAACTCCCAATCGAAGCTCGATGCCTCTGATGATAAGTCTGCAACCCCTCGCACTCGATCTCGCTCTCGGACATCACAATCCGGCGACGACGATACTCCTTCATCCACCTCTCAGCACGACGACGTCGGCTTTGAGCCACATAACCAGTCCTAGAAGATGCGTGAGATCTCCATCCAGCATCGGAGTCATGATGATAGTCCCATGGCCTATTCCACAGCCTCTCCAACGGCAGTCTCTGTGCGATACGGATGTCTCCTACTAAGTAGCTCCTCGACGATCCCCAAGCTCTGAAGTATACGGTAGTCGGGCCCGTATACACCACTCGTCGCTGAGAGTAATCAATCTCCCAGAAACGTTCATCGTCCTCGTACAACAACTCAAAGTCTCCCAACACTGGGATCTGGGGCTCTCCCGCCAACATCAGGTTCAACAAGTGTGCCATCTATCTCCTCTAGCAGCTCCTCAATAGAATCTTCTCGTGCTATGAGGATGTGGAATAGGCCATTCTCTCTTAGCTACTGTCTCTCACACTCATTCCAATGATTGAATCGTCCGTTTAGACTGACCATCCATCTGGGGATGATAAGCAGAACTCAACCTTAACTTAGTTCCCAAAGCTTTATATAATTGCTTCCAGAATCTAGACGTAAATGTAGGGTCTCTGTCGGAAACACTATTAGAAGGCATTCGTGCAACCTTACTACCTCCTTGAGGTAGATTTGGGTTAACCTTTCCAACGTATAACTTTCACCAACAGGTAAGAAGTGAGCATACTTCGTCAACCTATCAACGATTACCCAAATTGCATCATGCCTCTTCGTAGTTCTCGGCAACCCAACCACGAAATCCATAGATATACCATCCCGCTTCCATTCTAGGATATCCAAGGATTGTAAAAGTCTTGCTGGCTTCCGATGTTCTATCTTTGCCTTCTGACAAACCAAACAAGCCAACACGTACCTATGTTGTACCTTGCGCCTTGTGAAAATTCTGGATCTATGTGACCCACCTGGCCACATCGAAAACATTGGCAAGTCTCCCTCGTCGGACAATCTTGAATTAGATGTGATCCTCCACATCTAAAACATCAACTTGGTGGTTGTTGTTGTTGTTGTTGGTCAGCTAGTCTTG
The DNA here is from genome assembly GCA_039655645.1 of Ammopiptanthus mongolicus. Lineage (NCBI taxonomy): Eukaryota > Viridiplantae > Streptophyta > Magnoliopsida > Fabales > Fabaceae > Ammopiptanthus > Ammopiptanthus mongolicus. Next base: position 45,394,508 of record CM077348.1, on the reverse strand, counting down.
TTGCCTGACGGTCATAAGGTTTCCATCCTGTCTGAAACCTTCCTTTTCCTCCTCGACCTTTCTGATCAAATCTCCGAGTAGGTCCTCCAGCTCTGCCTTGCTGCAGGTCTCTCTTCTTGTCAACGTTCTCAATGACTGAACATCTGTCTAAAATCTCAGGTAATCTGGCGATATTCAGTGATGCAATCACCCTCTGCAAGTCATACTTCAGGACGTCCTCAAAACGCCTTCAAACTCATTCTTCATCTGGAAATCTCTGATAAAATTCAAAAAATTTAAGTAACGCCTCAAACCTTGCAGCGTATTCACCAACAGACATGGTCCCTTGTTTCAGACCCATGAACTCTTTTTCTTTCTCTCTTCTCATCAATCTAGGGAAATACTTCTCCAAAAAAACAGGTCCGAAACAACCCCCGGTTAATAACTCTTCCTTCTGCTTCAAGCATTCTCGGCTTGCCTTTCCACCACAGCTCTGCACCTCCCATCTGCATGAAGGATGCATAAGTCATTTTCCTATCCTCACGACAATGCATTGTCGAAAAGATTTTCTCAAGCTCTTGCATCCAAAGTTCTGCACCTTCCGGATTGAAGTCACCATTAAATTGTGGCGGCTTCCCCTTCAGAAACGTACTTAGTCCAGCGTCTTCCATCCCTACTTCACTTCTTTGATTCTGTTTCTGCTGCTGTTGCATGGTCACTTGCAGCAGTTGAGCATTTTGTTGCGTCTGATGTAGCATTGCCGTTGCCAACTCCCTAACTGTCCTTAGGGTTTCAGTTGACTCTGTCCTATCACCAATGTGGGAATTCTCTCAGTTACTGTTTCTAGGTTTAGCGACACCCTCTGTCGCTCTTCCGCCACGTCCTCTGCCTCTTCCGCGAGCCATTTAATTTCCTGTAGAAGAAATTATCAGCTCACATTTGTAAGACATACAACACTATATTATCATATACATGCCTTCTATGCCTTACAAACGCACGAAACAGCTATCTCTAACGATACCATAACCCAAACAGTCGTTGATTAACAATCAAACTGCTCTGATACCATAAAATGAGACAACTTCTCCTCGGAGGTCCCATTCAGTAACCCGAACTTATATTCTCAATGTTATAGCGTAGCGCGATCATATAAAATGCGGAAATATAAAAACACAACTGATATATATATATATATATATATATATATATATATATATATATATATATATATATATATATATATATATATATATATATATATATATATATATATATATATATATATATAGTGCTGGCTCCATCAGTAGAGCCTATGATAACACAAAACTACATCAGAGTATGCAACATATACAAACTAAAAGTATGGTGATAAAATAAAAGTACATCAGACTTCCTCTCCTGGCCCCAAAATACATTTCGCTCAAACCCATGTACTGGCCACAACAAGCTAAGACTGACTACACGAACAGAACTCTAATGAGGATAGTGAGAACTCCCAATCGAAGCTCGATGCCTCCGACGATAAGTCTGCAACCCCTCGTACTTGGTCTCGCTCTCGAACATCACGATCCGGCGACGATGATACTCCCGCATCCTCCTCTCAGCACGACGACGTCGGCCTCGAGCCACATAACCAGTCCTAAAAGATGCGTGAGATCTCCAGCCAGCATCGGAGTCATGATGATAATCCCATGGCCTGTTCCACAGTCTCTCCAACGGCAGTCTCTGTGCGATACGAAAGTCTCCTACTAAGTAGCTCCTCGACAATCCAGAAGATCTGAAGTATACTGTAGTCGGGCCCGTATACACCACTCGTCGCTGAGAGTAATCAATCTCCCAGAAACAATCATCATCCTCGTACAGCAACTCAAAGTCTCCCAACACTAGGATTTGGGGCTCTCCCGCCAGCATCAGGCTCAACATGTGTGCCATCTATCTCCTCTGGTAGCTCCTCAACAGAATCTTCTCGTGCAATTGAGAATAAAATACAACATAGAAGGATACGGGAGATAAGAAAAAACAATACATCATAAATAGGGAAACAACTATAAAATAAGCTATACTGATAGAAACATACAACAACACAACAGTATCAAGCAATCATCTCCCGAGCCATTCTCTCTTAGCTACTGTCTCTCACACTCATGCATCTAGCAACTATATGGACGCGATCACGACGCGACGTCCCCAACAGATCAAGATGTCCCATTCATCACTGTGCCACCCCCCGTAATGCAGGGTTCGTCCAACAGCCCCCTCGGCTCGACTCATGGTTACGACTTATTCCCCCGCCCGCAGGCCAGGTCAGAATATTCGACCATCAATAAATCAACTTATGGTAACGACATATCCCCCCACCCGTAGGCCAGGTTAGGACATTCGCCCGTTCACAATTGATGGGTACGATCATCTCCCCGTAGGTAAGATCGATCGCCCATACGCCAACACAGTGATGAACAACGAAGATGCAACATGAACCTCATCGACTCATCTCGGGATCAACGGTTTAGTGTCTCAACCACCACTTGTACACAACTACAACCAACTTTCTCTGGTATAACCGAGTATCAACTTTATATATTAACATGAATATATCAACAGGATCTCTAGGTTGAGCACTACAACAACATATATATACATCCTCGAAATCCTCACCACATGATCATCTCCCAAATTATCAGGAATTACTACATATCTCTACTCATATAACAGTGATCACAAATATCATATCATAAGCAACTATAATCATGTTAAACAATCATATTCATCATATCTACTCATAGGCATATACTCAAGTAACCCTAAACATGTTACTAAGCATACATGCATATCAATAGGTATCATATTAAGCATACCAACACACAAGCATACAACCTCGACATATCATAAAGTCAACCTATCGGTGATAAACCTACAATGCCTAAAACTACATTGGTACCACTGACTAGTAGTCGCCAATGTGAGTTAGGTGTTGTCGGTTACTCGACTACTAGTAGGGTTTAGGTCGCCCTACGCATATCAATATATATTATTTTATTCTTGCCTCCCTGATGATATTGTGGTTCTTTCTCCCACCTGCTAGTAAAAGTAGCAATGATCACGAACTCAACGAGCTCCACGAACTCTCCCCTAGCCCTTCACAGCCATGGTCGCCTTCTTCAAAAAGGTCCCAAATGCAACTTCCAAACTTGCCCTAATCACGGAAACAACACGTAGACTATAGCATTAACCCTAATACGAAGCTATAACCGTGAATAGACTGGAAATAAAGGAAGACATTGTATGACCACAATGTAGGTTGGTACGAAACCTCGGATTACCCTTGACGAATCAAAGAAGTAAACCGGTAGAATTGAAGAAGACGAAGAGCTGATCACGAAAACACCAACGGAACTGCGATCGGATCAACGAACGGAATACAACTCAGAATCAAAGCTCCAATTATCACCTCTGCTCTCTCGGTCTCTATCTCGAACTCTCTGTATTTCTGGAGGAAATGTAAAACCTCCCCGCGGTGAAAATGAAGAAGTATATATAGGCAAAGGTTCCATTGTCCATGCTTTAGCATTGGGATTCTCCACGCTTTAGCATTCCAACGCTTGAGCATTGTACTTCTCAACACTTGAGCGTTGACGTTTCCTCACCGCCAAGGCACCGCTAATCACGTGCCAGTTGCGACGCATAACAAACACGTGTCACTTTACGTCCCATCACTGCCAGTCAACTGGTCAAAGTGGCCACGCTTGAGCATCCACCCTGCTCCACGCTAGAGCTTTACAACGCTTGAGCATCCCATTGCTCCACGCTTGAGCGTTCTACTCTGGATCACATACTCTTCATGTCTTTTTTATCCAATTCAACCCCAACTCTTAACCTACCTTCTAAGCACATTTATCAAACCAACATACATTCATGCATTTAATTAAGGTGATGAAAATGAGGATGTTACATGGAGCGTGTGGCGCATCCAAAAATTTCTTATTTGGATGCACGCGATAAGAAAGCTTATGAGTTGTACTTGTTTCAAAATTGCGACGAGATAGAGCCATATTTAGACTAAGTTGATGTTCATTAAGTTCTTCTTATTTCTAATTTCAATATCAACTACATCTTGTACCCGTGCATCGCATGAGTGTATCATGTTTTTGTATTTTTTTGCATGAATATTATTTTTTTTTAAATGTAGAAACAAATTTTTTAAAAGATCAACGAATATGTATTTCTGTAGTATTTGAAGGGTTCGGGACCCTTGTTAATCACCTCAAAGTTCAGAATAGATGTTGATGTCCAGAGCTAGAGTGCATGGTCTAGCCGATATATGAAAGTAAAACCTTTGGAGAAATGGACTTTAGTGAACAACTCTTAAGGAAGTATTATGATTTGGTGTACACGTATATAAGATATACTTCTCCCCATATCACATTTTCAAACTTTTGATCAATTTCAAATTTCATACATGAATGTAGTACAGATATTAACCACCACAATAACTTATAGATTATGTTTGATGCATGTTCCATTGGGCATCGTTAAAATATTATAGTTGTTGAACAACAAATGAAATATTATATTGTTGAACCAAAAGAAAACATTATCCAAAGCCCATATAAGTGGCCATTCTACATCATGATAGATATCCTCGAATTCCATAATTACTATCATAAAAAAGTAAACAAAATCCTAATAGGTAGCATGCTCAAAGTTGACAATGAAGAACCTTTGTTCCCCAGCAGATGACTTAAAAATACATGTTTCACTTTCCTTAGGTCCATGGTCCTTGGTGAACTTCTTGCAGGCCTGGAAGAGAGATTATCAAAATTAGAAACATGTGGTCTTTTTACTTCAAGATACACAATTTGTCTAAAATTACTCTCTTCAAGATGGCTTAGGGTGTGTTTGAAAGCTTATGAAAAGCTTACCAAAATAACTTATGGAATTAAACTTATACAAACAGTTTATGAAAATAGTTTATAGTCTTTCTATAAGCTTGTCAGAAAAGCTTATGAAAATAAGCTGTTTTTAGCTTATTTGAGAAAGAACTTATTGAATAAACGCTTAATTAAGTTGTTTACCCAAACACACCTTTAGTAAACTTTTCTTATTGGTGGGATTGCAGCATTTTTAGTTACCCCACTTCGCTAATAAGCATGTAAAACCAAAATATATATGGTAAGCCTTTGTGTGGCAGTGCCTTTATAATAAAAAATACAAGAGAAATTTCTACCATGGACATTAATTGCAGTTGGTCCTTACATTTGTATTAGTAAATTGCCTTCTCATTTTCTTCATGAATAGGTTTTTTCTTGGTTAATGGAAATAGATTCCTATCGGAAACCTTATACTCCCAATCCAGGATTGCAAAAACAATTCATTATCTTCGGAACAACCATTGAACAAATCATTAACTTTCCTATTTAAGAGACTAATCACACCGAAACGAAGCACAAAAAAAAAATAGAGAGAGAAATGGGCACATAAGAATGAAGGCCATTTATTGAAATGACTTGGCAGAACAAACACTATCAACATTCAGATCTAGGATAACAGCTAAATAAACATCAAGGTTATATTTAAAAAATACCACAATAATTGCCATCACATCAGTGGCACGCGATACCTAATCAAGTTCCTTACATTAAAGAGAAATCAATTTTTAGACAATTAGTGTCTCTATCAACTTGAAATTGACGGCAGAGTCCTTCCACATTGTGCCACAACCTAGTAGTTTTGGAATCTTGCAGTGTACTGGAGAGCCATGCTAAGAAGATAGATACTTCACTACAGGCAACTGCTCAGGTACCTCCTCTAATTCCAAGTGTGCACTCTCAGACTGAAGGGGAAGACAAATAGTTGAGAAATAAACAAAACAGGCAAAAACACAAGGAATTACAACCGTTAAATTATAAAATCCAAGAATATGAAAACTATGTTTCAACCAAACAATGTTTTTACTTAAAAGTACTTGTATTATCAGAGAAACTCTAATAAGCTGTAAGCTGTACTATCCAAATGGGGCCTTACTCATAGTTTGTGGCCTCGATTTCAAAACTAAACTTTGTACATTAAAACAATAACAACCTGCAGCCTTGAACTTAAATGTGAACTGATGAAATACTAAACCATACTAAGCAATTTATCTTCACTTGGAGCACATTCAGATTGATCTAAAATATTGTTTGAGCATTCGTTTCATTCAAAAGTTTTACTTGGTCCTCAACAAACATCAATCTGTTACCAAGGCATTGAAGTCCACTCATATGTAATTCCAGTTTGCCAATCCAACCTCTTTCAAAATCTAAAGGGACTCTTCATAACATTGTTTTTATATACCTATGATTTTTTTAATCGAGACCAAGATCCTATGTTTGAAAGAGCTATCATATAAATGTTGTATTGCAAGAATCTGATTGGATTCACATTGCATATAATTTTGTAGTAAAAGATGCAGTTAACATGCATCAAACAATTGAAATCACAAATCCTAAACTGAAAATAGGATGTAGATATCTTGGAATAGAGGAGTTACCAGATGGAAGGTGATTCAAAACAATGTTAATTTGAAAGGCGAAAGGAAGGTACATAGTTTATGAGGAATGATGAACGTTCAAAGCTACAGTACAATGTGCACCACATGATAATGTTGGCAACTTGTCATATTATTGTGCAAGAATATTGGTAGACAGGTTTAAAATGCACATGGACTCAACAAAAACATCTCAACACTTGCACATGACTCAGATGAAGATAAAAAAGAATGTGCTATGTTGGTTGATATTGTTAAATTAGATTGAAGAATGATTTTTTGTGATTTGTTTTGGTACAAAAGAAAAGAAGCAAAAGAAACCACAAAGTTTACCAGAAAAATAAATTATTACCTCAAAATTACAATATCTTAGTTTGAGATGATAACAACATCATATTTGCACTATTGAAGATTCTGAACGAACATTCTTATTCACCATGATGATAATGCCAAATCCCCTGTCCTGAAATCATTGCATCTATGACAACAAATATATTATAATTTAGCATTCAAAAATAGCATATAACTCAAAATGACACTATAATAGTTTGTAATCAATATCCGAGAATTCAATCCAATTGCCCCTAAAATCGGAAAAACAAAGATATCAATCTAAACAGTTGTAAAATAAAAAAATAACAAAGAAATAGAAAAAAAATCAAAATCTCATAGTTATGACTGATCATATACTTGACTATATTCACGGGTAATAAGAATGAATGATTATTTCAATTTTGAATAGGGCAAAGTTCAGAGAAGGCAAAATAAGCCAGAGTGTTTTTATCTTGAGAATTTCAAGCACAGTTAAAGCTTTTGCACATAATGAAATTCAGAAGCCTTAGTGGGATTGCCTTTTACCTTCATCTAAATTAACATTCAAACATTTTTTAGATAGAAATTGAAGCTATATATACATTGCAATATTTGGGGCAGTCAAGAGAAGAGAGTTTAATTAATTATTATTTCATTTCACTTAGGAAATACTCTCAATGTAGACAGAAGAATCTATGAGTGTGTGCACAAATTATAGAAAGCAAAAAAGAATATATAATAGGATCATGCAACACATGATATGGTTTTCCTATTTCCAGATTAAGAAATAAAAGAAAGAAGGACAAACAGATGATCATACACCTAAATGGTTGATAAAGTGCCAGCTTTAGCACAGAAGAAACACACTTGTAGATTATCTATTCGGTCAAATTCATGACCATCAGGTAGAGTACCAATTATGTACTGCCAACCAAGAGCATCAATCTCGGGATCAAGCATCCAAGAGGGCCCTTCAACCTACAACATTTGAAATAATATACTGCAACTATTTAGACTAATTCATCAACAACGAAGAAGAATTCATCAATTCACCATTGAAAATTTTCAATCAAATCAGGATAAATAAAATGTGGCAAAAATGATATAAAATTTTGAAACATGGTAGAACTTTTTCCATCTGATGTTGGCGTAACCAAATGTAGAATTTATATAAAAAAAAAAAAAAGATTGAAAAATCAAAGCTAAATACATTTAAAATGCTGGAAATTCTAGCATAATGGTACTTTAGCATACTTGCCGTTACACAAATTTCAGTGGGAGGAAGATGTTGCTATTACTTCAGCATACTAGTCGTTTCACAAATTGTTTGAGGCCAAACCGCTGTAAAATAGCAACATAAAAACAATTGTAAACTACATTAATATAAATACCTCTATACTACAACTTTAATAAAGACGTACAAAGGCATTAGCCGCAGCTTGCTAGGACGTCAAAGGTCACAAACTTAAGTTATCAGCTATAGATAGATAGATAGATAGATAGATAGATAGATAGATAGAAGTGTTTTTATCATTGAAACATTAATTTCCACTACTATTTAATGATGTTTCAGACTATACATTAACCAAAGTGAGTGGTGAAAAGGTTTTTATGCAAACCTATACTATTTACCATGCACAATGATATTTAAAGGCCTTTATTATAAAAAAAAAAAAAAAAAAGATATTTAAAGGCCACTTCATGAGGGAATGTAAGGGCAACAATAGCTAATCAAATGTAAGGGTAGAAATAGCCAACCAAATAAAAAAAAAAATCAAATAGGCATGTAAGAAGCTAAAAGTGAAGGAGTTTTAACTCTTTCATTCAACAAAACAAAGATAAGAAAAAAGTATGTATCACCTTCTATGTTCACAGAAAAAGTCTGTTCTCCATTGAAAGAGCATGATGGAGCATGCCAAGACATTTTCAGAGACTCCACCTTTTGTTTTTTATGATGGCTGGTGGTCCAATCAAGAATCATCTAATTTTCAATGCCCTTATGTCATCTCCTGCCTAACAAAAAAACTTCCTCTTTTCCACTCCCATACATTTCTTTATTTCATTATTTTAATTTTAATTTCAAAATTCAAAGAAAGGAGAGGCTTCTCTTTATTGACCATGCTATGGAAACATTATTTGTACTTAGTGGCTCTCAGAAAGCCTGAGAAGTAATTAGGTTGTCCCGCATTCTCTAACATTTTTTTTTTGCCGGGTACTCTTCTCTTTTTTCTTATTACTCCAACCTACAATGTATACCATAATGGTACTTTCTTCATATTTTATTCATGATATAGGTTAAAATGATTTAATTTCTAGGCATTAAAATACTTAAGACTGGGCTGACAATAACTATCATCACATCCAAGGACTACAAAATCATCAACTATGAAAATATGAAATGCATGTTGATAATAATCAGTTAAAACAAAAAACCTCAACTTCAAGCACTTCGAAATCAATATGTAATTGAAAGCACCAGCATCACAAAATCACTTACCCAAAAAACAAAATCCCAACTTCGTCAAATTCACGAATGGTTGCTGCGAGAAGTTGCATATGCTAGACAATAAATTTGATAGTCAAGTTTTGTAGAGAAAAACATATTTATCACATATAAAGTTTAAATATAATTTTTTAAAAGAAGAAAAATCATGGCTAACAGTAACTATAAGAAATTATTATATTTTTAAAAAACATGACTAACATATATTTATTTTTCTTTTCACTCTCAAGCTCTTTCCTTAATCTTTTTGTCTACCGCATCAAATAAGCAAAATCAACGCAAAACAATATAAGGCAACCCTACCTCACCCAAATTATACAGTAAAACACAAAGTTGTCAAACTCGAGATCTTACCTACGATTATTTAGGGGAAGAAAGATCGTAACTCGTGAGATTGTAACACGGATCGTAAGATCCCACCAAAAAGACAAAATTATATTTAAATATTTATATTTACATATAAATAACATAAACAAGAAAAATAACCTTAAAACACCAAAATAACCTTAGCATAAGAATGTCATATACAAAACATAAGTCACAATATCCATTAAATTAAATAAAACTAAAAACACCCAACAAATCATTACAGTCACCTTGAGTCATCATTTACAGGAACATCATCAATTTTATTATTACCCAACATTGATTTCCGGGTATATTCTTCTGAACTTTTGAAGGCCTTTGAAGCTTTGGATCCATTCAGCTTCAGCACACAAAAAAAACACCAAAAAATTGATGTAGATTCGTGGGTGTGTCTCTAAACATTGTGGAAAATAAGGAAGAATAAAAAGAAGAATAAAGGAGGCACTTTTTGGAGTTGAACCCATTTGGGGTTCATCTGGGTTGGCTTCAGTTTCTTCTTCGTGGGTTCACCGATCATTTGTGCATATTTCCCCTCTTTCGTGTCGCATTTGCTCCCTATTTCCCCTCAAATTTTTTCTATATAAAAACCCTTATTTATCTCAATCACTCTTCGACTAACCTATAGCAAAATCATTTTTACACATATTTAGATTTTTTTATTTTTTTATTTCAACAAACGCATAGTTCCTGTCTGCTAGTGCAGTATGCTCAAACAACGCACAAGGAAAAATAATCGAGGGTGAAAATGGATTTAAAATGACAATAGAATATTAAATGAAAGGGTAAGAGAACCCAACGTTAATCCAGATAAAAAGCACTCACAGAATTTTTATTCTTGTCGAAGTTATCATCAAAGTTTCCCTTGCCATCATCTGAAAGATAAAAAAGATAATCAATATGATGGAGAAATGAGAGAGATGAAAAAGCAAAGAGTGCAAGAGAGAGAGAGAGAGAGAGAAAACGAAAAAAAAAAAAAAAGCAAAAGTAACAGAACCTGATGAGAGGACTTGGTGCATTTTTGTGGAACTTGGTGAGAGTGCAGGAGTATGTAGCATCAGAACTTGATGAGAGACGGTGCAAAGAGGGAGTGAAGGTTTTGAGTGAAGAGAGAAAATAAACCCTGCGACTTCCTAGGCCGTGGGTTAAGGAAGAGTTAACAAAAACTCCCAAATTCAGTAATTAATTAATTAATAATTTATTTCAAGAAAATTATATCTTTTTTATTTCAGGTGATTTTATAAATTTGTCCTAATCACTACACTCCTTTTATATATAAAGATTCACTTATTTCCTAGGTAAAAAAAAAATTGATTGATTTTCAATTTTACTTTGAAAACAAAAGTAAATATGACATACATTTCACTTTTCACCCGGATTAAGATTTACTGTCCTTACCAATAATATTTTATCACATATTTTATCTTTTGTAAATTACAAGAAATTTTAATTTATGTGATAAAATATTATTGATGGAGACAGGATATGATACACCAAAATGGAACAACAGATATTCATCCCTTTCCACCCTCCTACTTTTGAATCATGCACGTTTTCAATTTTCATTTCAAAGTGAAAAGGTAACCTTGACTTTGAAACCAGCATATTTTCAACTCAACCAAACATGCTATTTTCCTTTCACTTAAGATTCTACTAATGAAAACACTGTTACCTCTGGAATTATGTAGGTCACATAATAACTACTCTGCACCAACATACATGCACTTCAATGGTTTATTATACTGGTTGTCTCTTTATTTGTCAAAGAGTTGTACATATAGCAATTTTTGTTTTACAAATCTTGGCAAAATAATGCTTTAAAAAAAAAAAAAAAACACATACACACATGCATACAGACTGGCACATGCTGCAAATTTGGTAAGCAATGAAGGCTGACAACAATTGGGATGTAGTAACTGAAAACAAGAACAAAGAGCTGCGGAGGAAGCCATTTTCATGTTTGAGAAGTTGGCAGTTCCTTGGATCTTGAACAACAATTATGTGATATTTTCCAAAGTGATCCACAGCACTTCGTGAACACGTCACGCCTGTGAGTTAATTTTATCCATTATTTGGAGAAGATCCTCATCATTCCCTCGTCAAGAGCTAAGAATAGGCAAACCAGGATAGAGTTATCCCTTCCATAAGGTAAAGAAGTCAACTACTCGCTTTCTTTTTTCAGCTGAAAAAGAAACTCAACTGCTCAAATTTAGTAGAACTTTTTTACTCTTGTCTGCTAACACCATGAAAACCTTAACAAGCTCCTCCTTAACCATGAATAGAACAGAAGCGGCAAAAACACTCTGTACTATCTTTGTGCTCATCCCCTTATAAAATCCAGGCAATCCTTCATAACGGATCATTTTAAGTATCGCATCAAAAGTACCTGCATTTATAGCATTTACAGCATAAAGATGCTGAAGTTGGAGATTAAAAGTGAAGATATAGTTCACTATAATTGTCGTCATATACACAGATTATATGCATAAGTAATAAACAGGAGATGAGATGGTATACCACATAATTAGAAGGGAAGCAAAATCTACAACTATCCATGACTATCTAAACCCATTTAAAGGATAAAAGTCATGTGAAAATGGGGAAGAGAAAGATGAGTGGCTATTATGGCTGGACCCCTATCCATTTTTAGTGCTGAATTTGAAGATTTCAAGAAGCCTTCAGAGTTCAAATGTCGGAGTATTTTATATAGTTGTAACGTTCTTAGTCATAAAGCCATTCATATCTTGTCAACAAATCATGTCATTACCTATTTCTTCAATAAGTATGATAACCAAACCTTACTTTTCCAAAATTATATGTACATTAACTGTTGGAATATATTGTATTTAATTGTATTCATTTATAGGATATTCTCTCATTAATAGCATTTATTAGGATTATTCTTTATTCCTAATTTTTAGGATGGCAGTAAGTGCCACAAGTCTGTATATTGTAAACATCTTTGTACATTTCAGCAAAGGAATAATATTCATATTCAGAATTCCTTCTTTCAAGTTGGTATTAGAGCCCTAGGTTCCGTCCTAGGTTTTCTGCCTCTTCTTCGGTCAGCCTTCAGTGCTGTATTAGGGTTTCTACCCATTTTTTCAAGAAGCCTTCATTGTTGCATTCTGTCACAGTCAGCCGTCACCGCCACCGCTTACGATCACGTCACCGACCCTGCCGGACAGACCGCAGCAACTTTTCTGGCCAACCACCGAAAGCTCAGCCCCGAAATCTCCGCCACGTGCTCTCACGCGCCTCCTTCTCATCTTCGCATGAAACCCACGTGCAGCCACCTCAGCCGCGTGTGACGGGGCGTCTGGCGTTTGTTTGCTCCGCCGCTTCCTCCATTCTGCTCGTCGGCCCCTTCTGCTTCTGTTTTGGGGTGTGGGTCCTTCAAAATGTCTGACACGGAGACTATTCAGACCTCCACCGCCTTCAAAGCTTCTCCGGTTGCCATTCCGGCTCTCAATCCAAATGACCATTCAGTCTTGGATCCTATCAGTAAGCCTTCTAGCACTTGTTCTCTAATCATGACTGGTAAGAATTTAAGTTCATTGTCCTTTAATGTTTCTAGCATTATATCTAAGGATCTCTGGATTATTGACTCTGATGCTACTGATCATATAACCCCTCACCCCTCATAGTTTTCCATGTATTCGAAGTTGTTTGGTAGGCATCACATCACGGTTGCTAGTGGATCCCATGTCCCTGTTTCAGGATGTGGTACTATTTCACTTCAACCTTCCCTTCCCTTACATAATGTGCTTCAAGTCCTTCATTTGTCAAATAACCTTATTTCTATTCATAAGCTTACCCAAGATTTAAATTGTACTGCAACCTTCTTTCCCTCTCATTGCTTGTTTCAGGATCTTACCACGGAGAAGACGATTGGGGTTGCTAAGAAACAGGGAGGGTTATATGTTCTACATCAGACTCATAGTAGTACCAAACAGAAGTTGTCCACTTTCTGTCATCAAACAAGTTCAGATTCCGCTGCATCTCAGATATGGCTTCACCACAAACACCTTGGTCATCTTCCTTTCGGTATTCTTAAGTCTTTGTTTCTCCAGTTGTTTAAAAAGGAATTAGTTGAGTCTTTTCATTGTGATGTTTGTCAGTTTGCAAAACACCATCGTACAACTTTTCGTCCTCATAATAATAAAAGTATTGAACTGTTTGATCTTGTTCATTCGGATGTGTGGGGCCCTCCTTTTGCTTCTAATTTACCTGGTGCAAAATGATTTGGTTCCTTTATTGATGATTGCACTCAAGTCACATGGATATTTCTCATAAAAGATAAATCTGAAGTTTTTCAATTATTTTTGAATTTTTATCACATGATTCAAACTCGATTTGGGAGGACTATTAAAAGGTTACGTTCTGATAATGGCAAGGAATATGTGAATCAAAATTTTTCCAAATTTTTCAAAGAAAATGGTGTTTTGCATGAGTTAACTTGTGTTGATACCCCACAACAAAATGGGGTTGCAGAAAGGACGAACCGTCATCTCCTTGAGATTGCTAGAGCCCTGCTCTTCCAAATGTGTGTCCCTAAGTCTTACTGGGGGGAAGCTGTTTTGACTGCCACATATTTGATGAATAGGTTGCCCTCTCGTATCTTGGATGGTCTTAGTCCTATTCAACTCATGACATCTTTCTTTCCTTCCACCCCAACTAAGAAGAGTCTCTCATGCCGTGTCTTTGGTTGTGTTGCCTTTGTTCATGTTCATAGTCAACATCGTGGTTAGTTGGATCCTAGGGTTGCTAAATGTATCTTCATAGGGTATGCACCCGACAAAAAAGGATACAAATGTTATCATCCTCAAAGTCGTCGTGTTTATGTCTCCATAGATGTCACTTTTCGTGAGTCCGAGTATTTTCACCCCGGTCCTCAGCTTCAGGGGGAGAGTGGCCAAGAAGCTGAGTCTCTCGAGTCATCTTGTATTCCTCTTTCGGTTGAACCTATTGAGTCATTTGTTCCTCCTCTTATGAACGATGTGGAATCGTCCTATGGTACTTCTGAGACGCCTAAAGAATCAGTATCTGTTCCAATATCAAATGAGGTAAATGAGTTGAATCGATACCAGAAGACATATCGGCAAAAGAAACCCGACCTGGTCCAACAGCAACTTCAGCCGCCTGAACCGAAGGTAAGCATTCCTAACTCTGAGCTTTTGAATAGTCCTTTGAATAATACTTATGAACCTAACCCTGATGACTTGCTAATAGCCTTGAGAAAAGCAAAAAGAACCTGTGCCCAATACCTTATATCTCAGTTTGTGTCCACTAAAAACCTATCAGTACAACATCAGAGCTTTATTTCAGCAATTGATTCTATCAGAGTCCCCACTTCAGTACAAGAAGCTTTAATGGATAGGAACTAGGTTCAAGCTATGCATGAAGAGATGAGTGCTTTGAACAAGAATGAGACCTGGGAAATTGTTGAGAAACCGAAGGACAAAATGATAGTTGGATGCAGATGGATTTACACGGTGAAATATCGATCTGATGGTACTTTGGACCGGTATAAAGCAGGGCTAGTTGCGAAAGGGTACACTCAGACATATGGGATTGATTATAAGGAAACGATTGCCCCTGTAGCAAAGATGAACACCGTTAGGATTATTCTCTCCTTGGCAGCACACTTTGGTTGGGACTTGCACCAATTTGATGTTAAAAATGCTTTTCTCCATGAAAATTTGGAAGAGGAAGCATATATGGACATTCCACCAGGATATGACCCTACTGGTGGAGGAAATAAGGTGTGCAAATTGAGGAAGGCTTTATATGGGCTCAAGCAGTTTCCTCGTGCTTGGTTCGGGAGATTCACTAATGCTATGGTTTCCCTGGGTTATAAACAGAGCCAAGGAGACCATACCCTCTTTATCAAACATTCTCAGGAAGGCAAAGTCACACTCCTTCTGGTCTATGTAGATGACATGATCATTGCAGGAAATGATGAGGTTGAAAAACAGGTTCTAAGAGAAAAATTAGCCGCACAGTTTGAAATAAAGGATCTCAGAAAACTTAAGTATTTCCTTGGGATAGAGGTTGCTTACTCCAAACAGGGTATCTTTATTTCTCAAAGGAAATATGTCCTGGATCTGCTTAAAGAGTCAGGCAAGCTGGGTTGCAAAACCACAGAGGCACCTATTGAACAGAATCACAGGATTGGAAGCAATGAAGAGAGCCCAAGGGTTGAAAAGGCCCAGTATCAAAGACTTGCGGGAAAACTCATATATTTATCCCACACCAGACCAGACATAGCATATGTTGTTAGTGTGGTTAGCCAATTTATGCATGACCCACATGAGAGACATATGCAAGCAATGAATAGAATCCTCCAATATTTGAAGGCAAGCCCAGGAAAGGGATTATTATTCAAAAAGGGTGAAAATTTGTCCATAGAAACCTATACAGATGCAGATTATGCCGAGTCAATTGTAGACAGGCGATCCACCTCAGGGTACTGCATGTTTTTGAGAGGAAATTTGGTGACTTGGAGAAGTAAGGAGCAAAACGTAGTTGCAAGATCTAGTGTCGAAGCGGAATTTCGAGCCATGGACCAAAGGTTTTGTGAATCATTATGGATGAGAATTATACTGGATGATCTCAAAATAAAATATGAAGCTCCTCTGAGATTACTTTGTGACAACAAGTCTGCCATTAGTATTACTCACAACCCAATCCAACATGATAAGATGAGCATATAGAGATAGACAGACATTTTATCAAGGAAAAGTTAGATAATGGTCTTATAGCTGTCGAGTACGTTCCCTCAGAGTTCCAATTAGCAGATGTCTTCACCAAGGGGCTTCCCATAGAGCAGTTTCAAGTTCTTACTTGCAAGCTTGAAGGGGAGTGTTGGAATATATTGTATTTAATGGTATTCATTCATAGGATATTCTCTCATCAATAGCAGTTATTAGGATTATTCTTTATTCCTAATTTTTAGGATGGCATTAAGTGCCACTGGTCTATATATTGTAAACATCTTTGTACATTTCAACAAAGGAATAATATTCATATTCAGAATTCCTTCTTTGAAGTTTAACAAAAGAGAAGGAAATCGACTCTAAGCTGAATAAAAGTTTCCCAAGAAAAATGATACATTAAAAAAAGGAAAACAGATCTAGAGGTCCTCAAGGGCATTTCCAATATTTCCTACAATGCAGTCAAACATATTGTGAAATCAAAGTATCAAACACCATTATTTCAGCCAACAATAAAGAAACCAATATTTTAAAATGTATAATTCTAATTAAAAATTAATCAAAAGGAAAGCAAAATTGCTTGACTTACCAAGATCACTAGATCTGAGTAGTAATTAAGTAAAATAGACGGGACAATAAAATCCTGTACATAATGAGATACCTCTGTCCTGATGATAATTCAAAACTTCATGCAATAGTAATCAAGTAAAGTAACAAATAGTCAAACAGAAAACATGAATTTTAAAATGAAATAGCACAGTTTCTCTCCCCTTTTATTCCTCCTCATAGTCCTCTATGTAGCTAGAATCTGGGTACTTACAACAGCAGCAACTAATGAAGTTCAAGTTACAATGATAGTGATTCCACATCTTTACTATACAAGGAATAATATAAACATAATGACCACTATCAGCCAGATACTGATAAGGAAGGGGATGATAACGAAAAAGAAATTTAAAAAGTCCGAAGGCAAATTTAAGTTATACAAAATCTATAAAAAAAAAAAAAAAAGAAAAAAGAAAAAAGAAAAAAAAGCAAACCTGAGTATCTTAATGAGTTACTTCCACCAATCTCCTGTTTTGCTTGAAGCCTTGACTGCAAGTAAAGAAACAGGAAGTAGTAAGAGTCATCAGGCCTATACATTAGAGCTATGCGGAATAGTCACTTAGATACATATTATTCCAAGCAAGACTGACAGAGATCAAGCTCTAGTCAGTTGCTGGAGCATGGGCATGTAGAATAGTGAATAATCACTTGCATACAGATTAGTGCATGCAAGACTGGAAGATAAAAAAACTCCAGTTGCATATAATGAATGCAAAAGCAATCATCCAAAATCAGGATAGCTAAACTTCAAAATATAGTATTCTAGAATTGTTTAAATGAAAAGTTATTTTATACAAAATTGGATCAATATTGGAAGATTGATGGGATATCCCATATCAGCATTAGTGAGGTTGAGAAGGACGTCCTATACTTATGATCCCTTGATGAGGTTTTCTTCTGCTTAATAAAACGTATAATTGAGGAGAATCTAAAGGAACTATTGGTGAATTTACCTTGACAACTAGTAAAGGATATGTTGAGACAGTCGCTCCAAGTTTTGCTAATGCTCCCAGCAAAAAGACCTTTTAGAAGGACAAGAGGATGCTTACTGATATGCACAACAAGGACAAATATACACAGACAAGTGACACAGAACAAATTAAAAGGTGCTCCTGATACATGCTCCCAGCTTATTTTATTAGAAAGTGCTCTATACCTCCAAAGCAGTTACACTTTTATCCCCCTGCTTCTTAGCAGAGTGTTTTGCCCTTAGGTGCTTTAATGAGCTCTCATAAATCATAAACTGAATTGATGGATTGCATACCTGTAATGAAAATTCCATGTCTTATAAAGATTATCTAACTATTACAGATGAACTTAATACATCAACGAAACAGATGATGAGGCTGACCATAATAAGAGCAGGGATGACACCCTTCCAAAATCCAACAACACCCGCTTCATTATAGACTTCATTAGCCTTTTACCCAAAACAAAATTTTGTGTCAGCATTAGCAAAAGCAAAAGCGCCCATGCAGCGGGAAATATGACAATCTTAGGTATAGTACTCATGTACCATGCATGACAACCTTAAAAATAATCTACGCTTTTCTTACAATGTAACAAATCTAAAATTCCACTTGAAAGATCATGAATGTAATTGCAGGAGGTAACCCAAATTCATTTTCTGTTTATGACATGGATAATGGAGCATGCAGAATGTCAAAACAATAAACATTTTCCCAAAATAAAGGTGTTGAAATTTTCTGAGATTTGAAAATTAGAACCCAACAGAAGTTCTTATCATTTAAATTTGTTATTTCAAGCAATAAATCTAGAGTTTTCTTAAAGGGGGAAGAACAAGAACTTGAAGAAAATCCACAGACATGTTCTGACCAGTGTGAAAAACAAGCAGTAATCAAAGGAAGAAAGTGGAATAATAAGCAAGAGACTAACTGCATGTATAGTTCCGAATGGTCGAGGTTTTATAGAATCAAGTTCAGCCAATTTGTCTTGTAATATTGAGCCTGCTATGCTGCTCTCAGCAGCTGCCCTCTTCAGAGCTTCTTTCTTTTCCTCCTTGATTTTTCTTTCTGCTTGAGAATGTGTCTAGTATCAAATATATAATGTCACACATAATTGACATTGAGGAATGTTAATGTTAATTTGATTTGTGAAAGTGTTACTTAAAATGACCACAATTAAAGAATGCATACATAATTTCAAATGAAAAGCAACCAAGGTTACATTTTACAAACTGTAAAACTTGAAACAAATTAGTCCTTGAAGTAAGAGGAAGTATCTGAAAGCACCTGCATACGAGTCACTAGAACCCATATTGGGTTTGTTAGCAATACGTTCAAGGACCTGCAAAATCAGATAATGGGAATAAGAATATCAATATATTATATAAATAGAAGTGGGGTTTACTATATCATACACACATACAACACAGATGTGAGTATTCTGAAATGTAACATTTGGCATAATGATGGAGTGATCACCCAGCAATAGCAGCCACAACGAGCCAACCAAACATTCCAACAGTGCCATCCCCATGCCCCTTGACTTTCCGAGCAGCTGCAATGGCCACAGCCTTGTTCTTAAAAACTTGATAGAAGTAGTAGTAGATACCCTGACAGCATTGAAAAATAAGGATTTTTAGGTGACAACCCAACAGGGAATGTATCCTCACATGTATTTTTTCTTTCACGTAGTCATGCCAAGGAGAGAGATAGACACAAACTGATTTTATTAGTGGGTCCAGTCCAACTTGTAAAATTTCTTTTATAACTTTTGGGTGTATCTCTCTCTATACATGATTCCATACAAGAAAAAACACATCCCTATGAAAAACCACATCATATCATAGCAAATAAATTAATGTGGCTTTATGTCTTTGACTAATGGAAATAGGAGTAGAAATTAAATTGTGATTCATGTATATGTTGGCTCATGCACATAGAAAATAGGATTCATGTACTTAGGAAGTAGTATTCTTAATATTGTCTTGTAAATATAAGTTGTGATTAATTCCAAGAATGTATAAATATTCAGCCTGCTGAGTGCTATTCATTCAAGCAATTCATCACAAAATATTTAAGTTCGTATCAGAGCAAAGCAAAGATCTGCTCTGTCGGCCCTAGCCCTTCAAAGCATGTCTTCTGATTCTCAAGACAACGCCACAGTTACCACAGCGGCTCCGCATTTTGTACCAGCACCATCACAGAACCTGAACTATGAACCCATGACGACTCTGAGTGACTCCCATTCGGTTCAAATTACTACAATTCTCCAAAATGGAACTAATTTCTTTCGCTAGTCCCAATTTGTCCGCATGTAGATACGTTGTAGAGGCAAAATAGGCCACTTGACACAGCCACCAGCCGCGGACACCTCTCTATATATTGTATGGGATGTCGAAAACTCCATGATCATGACATGGTTAGTCAACTCCATGGAAGAAGACATTGGCTCCAATTATATGTGCTAGTCAACAGCCAAGGAACTATGGGATAGCGTCAATGAGATGTACTCTGATATGGGCGACAAATCTCAAGTGTATGAACTAAAATTGAAGATTGGAGAGATCAAGCAAGGAGGAGAAAGTGTGACCAGGTACTCCAGTACATCATCTAGCATTCCTAGTGCTTCTATTGCACAATCAGGTATCTTTAGTAATTCTAGTGATCTATCTAGTGCCATAGAGTCAATCCCTTGGATCATTCATTCCGTGGCATTAGACCATATGACTGGTCTTTCATCTTTATTTAAAACATATTCTCCTTGTTCTGGAAATGAAAAAGTTAGAATTGCCAATGGCAGTATCTCTCCTATTGCAGGAAAAGGTATCGTTACTATCCTTGCCACCATTGACTTAAAATTTGTCCTTCATGTCCCCAAACTCTCTTGCAACCTTTTGTTAGTAAACTTTGTTAATACTTAATACACTAATTGCAAGGTTCGCTTTTTGGACTCCTATTGTGTGTTTTGGGACCAGATTTCGAGGAAGACGGTCGGCAGTGCTAGGGTGATAGATGACCTCTACTATTTCAATAAAGGATCCTCTGAGAATAAAATGGCTCAAAGCCTCAGTGGTGTAAGTTCTCCTGCTTCCCAAGAACAAATAATGTTTTGTCACCTTAGACTAGGACATTCAAGCTTTCAATACTTAAACATTTGTTTCACTCTTTATTTAAGAATGTTTACTGTTTCGCTCTTCAATGTGAAAATTGTGTTCTCGCAAAAAGTCATCGCATGCCCTATAAACCTAAACCCTACCGTGAATCTAAAGCCATTTTATTTAATCCATAGTGATGTTTGGAGACCCTAAAAAATTACCACTCAATTTGGAAAAAGATGCTTTGTTAGCTTTATTGATGATCATTCACTGTTATGCTATGTTGGGTGTATATAATGTGTGACAAATCTACGGTGGCAACCTTATTAGAAACTTTTTATAACATGGTTGCAACTCAATTTAGCACTAATATAAGTATATTCCGTACTGACATTGGAACTGAATATTTCAATAATTTTTTGGGAAATTTTTTGACAGAAAGGGGAATTCAGCATCAATCTACTTACCCGTAACAATCCGGAGCAAAATGGTCTTGTTGAGAGGAAAAATAGGTACTTACTCGAAGTTGCCCGAGCTATTATGTTAACTATGCATATCCCTAAATATTTGTGGAGTGAAGCTGTCCTAAAAACATTTTACTTGATAAACAAGATACCTACTTGGGTTCTAAATTTTTCAACCCCTTTGGACACTTCTAAATTTCCTACCCCAACTCCAAAATACATGTTGATTTGCCTTTAAAAAAATTTGGTTGTACTGCCTTTATACATGTTCAGAATACCTCACAATCAAATTTGATCCTCGTGCAGAAAAATGTGTTTTTGTGGGTTATGCTCCTAATCAAAAGGATTGCAAATGTTTAATCCTACAACTAAGAAGCTCTATGTCAGTATGGATGTAACTTTTTAGGAGGAACAACCCTTTTTCATAAAAATCATCTTATGGGGGAGATGAAGGCTGGTGAAGATAATTTTCTCCATGGGTTTATACCTCAACCTGAAGATATTGTTGAGACAAATGTTCAAGGTGTTGAATGTAACAAAGAGGTGCCACCATTAAATGTCTCTAAGACAGGGAGAAATACCAAAATTACACAAAGAGACGATTATTTATATTCGAAGGAACAAGTCTTCACAAGGTGGACATCAACCTATCATCCAAGCACTGTACCAATCAACTTCTCCTGAAATCTCCACTGAGTCTATTTCAGGTAACTTTGTTCCTCTCAACTCCAGCTCTGAAAATTTAGATCTCTCCATACCTATAGCCTTTAGAAAAGGAACCCGAACCTGCATTAAAAATAGTGTCAACACCTGCAGCACCAAACACCCCATTTCCGAGTTTATGTTCTACCATAAGTTATCCCAAAAAACATAAGGCCTTTACCTCTAGAATTACAAATTTGTTTGTGCCAAGAAACATTCAGAAAGCTCTAGATGATCCAAGCTGGAAACTTGCTGCTATGTAAGAAATGAATGCCCTTAAGAAGAATGGAACTTGGGAAATTGTTGAATTACCAAGAGGCAAGAGACCAATAGGTTGCAAGTGGGTTTTAACTATTAAATGTAGGGCTGATGGGAGAATAGATCACTACAAGGCAAGGTTGATGGCAAAGGGATTTACTTAAACTTATGGAACTGACTATGGGGAAACATTTGTCCCGGTAGCTAAGATTAACTCTATCAGAGCTTTGTTGCCCCTTGCTGTGAATTTTGATTGGCCACTTCACCAATTAGATGTGAGGAACACATTCCTAAATCGAGACTTGGAAGAGGAAGTGTTTATGAGTCCTCCACCTAGCTTTGAGGGAAAATTGAAATCTGAGCAAGTATGCAGGTTGAAAAAGTCCCTATACGGACTGAAATAGTCCCCAAGGGCATATTTTGAGGGCTTTGGGACCACTGTCAAAGGCCTCAGTTACAGCCAAAGCCAGGCTGATCATACCATGTTCTACAAGCACACTGTGAATGGTAAAACTGCTATTTTAATTGTATATGTTGATGACATAATTTTAACATGGAATGATGATGGTGAGATTGATTATTTGAAGAAGAAACTAGCTGCTGTGTTTGAAATTAAGGAACTGGTCCACTGAAGTATTTTCTTGGAATTGAGTTTGCTAGATCAAAGGAGAGTATATTTATCAATCAAAGGAAGTACATACTAGATCTGCTCAAGGAAACCAGTTTGCTAGGGTGTAAGGCAACCAAAACACCTGTTGAACCCAATGTAAAGCTTCAACCAGCCAAACCAGAGGAAGTAGTGTACAGAGGAAGATACCAAAGACTTGTTGGAAGGCTGATTTATCTCTCCCATACTCATCCAGATATTGCTTTTGCGGTTAGTGTGGTAAGCCAATTTATGCACTCACCCGGAGTTGAACATTTTGAGGTAGTGAATAGGATTCTAAGGTACCTAAAGGGAACTCTGGGGAGAGGACTGGTATACAGGAAAAATGGATCCCTACAGGTGGAAGTATATACGGATGCAGATTGGGCTGACAGTATTATGGATAGGAGTTCTAATTTAGGATACTACACCTTTAATGGAGGGAAACTAGTTACTTGGAGAAACAAAAAACAGAGTGTGGTGGCTAGAAGTAGTGCAAAGGCCGAAGATAGATCAATGGCACAAGGGATCTGTGAAGTGCTATGAATTGACAAGTTGTTACATGAGCTGAAGGTTCACAATTCCACACCAATAAAACTGTATTGTGACAATAAGGTTGCAATCTCTATTGCTCACAACTCGGTTTTGCATGATGGAACCAAGCATGGAAGTTGACAAACATTTTATTAAGGAGAAGATAGAGAAGGGGCAGATTTGCATTCCATGTCAAACCGTGGATATTTTAACCAAAGGCTTATCCAAGAAGCACTTTGATGACATAATTGGCAAGCTTTCCATGGAATATATCTTCAAGGCAGCATGAGGGGGAGTGTTGAAATCCGCAAATAAATTAATGTGGCTTTATGTCTTTGACTATTAGAAATAGGAGTAGAAATTAAATTACGATTCATGTATATGTTGGTTCATGCACATAGAAAATAGGATTCATGTACTTAGGAAGTAGTACTCTTATTTATTGTCTTGTAAATATAAATTGTAATTAAGTCCAAGAATGCATAAATATTCACACTGCTGAGTGCTATTCACTCAAGCAATTCATCACAAAATATTCAAGTTAATCGTATATTAAGCCTTGAATATTGCATCTTATAATATAATAAATGAATAATCAGCAAAAGCTATCATGGGATGTGGTTAAAAATTGATGACCTGAGATGCAGCAGTTCCAAGAAGAGAAGGCTTGAGGCCACTGTAGAGTCCACCCCAGCCCTCAGTTCCAATGACCTGATGCTCATAAATATAATCAAAATATGATAAAAACAACAATTAAAAAAAGAGAGCAAAGTTTGCACCTGAAGGATTTGAAGAAAAGTGCCAGGGGCAGGAACAGTGGTTGTGTTGGAGGAGTGAAGGAGCAAACTTTGCTTGTTCCTCTTGAGTGTTCTCTCTGTTTGCTGGCGTGTGTTTACCTGCAGATTGCAATGGAATTGGATATAAAGCCCACGAGAGAGAGAGAGTGAGAGAGAGAGAAAGGAGTGGGTACCGTTTGAAGAGGATAAGTTATGATTTGAGCAATAATACCACCACCTGCACCAGCCAAACCATTTGCTACTGCGTTTGACTCTGACATGGTGATTGTTGATGTTTTTCTTCTTCTTGTTCTGCTTCTTCTTCTGTGTCTCACTTTGTTAGATGAGAGCTTCACTTCACAACAATCCACATACATCAGACAAAAATAGGATATTTTAAGAATAGAAGGCGAGTCTTTGAGTTCACATGGTCCCAAGATTCGGGAAGTGAAACTGGGTCGGTTTTGGTCAATTTCCTTATGGTGAATTCTAAAGCTTTTGATTAGTTAGTTCAAGTCCAAGATGGTTATTATTTGTGGTGTGACGGTAATATGTCTGTTAAAAAAACTGTTCAAATAAATTTTTTATTAACTCTTATAAATACATTTTTGTTAATTATTAAAAGGTTAAAATACAGTTTTGATCCCTCAACTTTCACACTTTGACAAAAATAGTCCCCTTATTTTTTTAGGTGATTTTAGTCCCTATAAAATTTTGACGTTGCACAAATGATCCTTCTGTCAAGTCACCGTTCAAAAACTAACGGCACCTGCTAAAATGTCTAGCTACTAACACGTATCATCATATAAATAAATAATAAAATAAATAATAAATCATTTAAATAAATATATAAATAATTTAATTAATAAACAATTAGAATATTCAATTTATTCAAATCTCACTCCTGTAACGCAATCGCCATCTCCGCCATGGACGGTGATATTCTGACGGATTATGAGGAGACTCCAATCAGGAATCATGTTCCCATGGCAAATCTTGCACAACGAGTCGACCGAAGGCAAATGTGACTTTCCTGCACCAATGGCGCCGCCGTGGTACTGAGCGAGGGGCCGATAACCCATCTCCTTCTACAATCGTTATAGTATGTCCTCCACCGTAGTCGTGGCGGCGCTCAACGATGATAATGATTTTGTGCTCTACATTGTGAGAGTGAAAATTATTGAAGTTTAGAGAAGTGGATACAGTGAATGATATTCTTTATTATTGAGGAGAATTCATTACAACTTGTAAATGAGTTATGTGCCTGCTATTTATAAGACAGAGTCACTAACTGCTTTAACTAAATATAATTACACTTTAACAAAATAACTAACTTGAGTTAACCCAATGTTAACTATCCGGTAATACCCCCCCACAAGGTGGACTGTGTATGTCACGCAGACCTAGCTTGGAGACAAAAGAATGAAAAGAAGTGGAATGCAGAGGCTTTGTGAAGACATCTGCTAACTGAGAAGCAGAGGGTACCGGGAGAAGATGAACAAGTCCAGCCTGAATTTTTTCTCGAATGACATGGCAATCGATTTCAATGTGCTTCGTTCGTTCATGAAATGACGGGTTATGAGCAAGATAGATGGCAGACTTGTTATCACAGTAAAGGGAGGCTGGACTGTCAAATAAAATGTGAAGGTCTCTGAAGAGGTATAACAGCCATTGCACCTCACAGGTGAGGCTGGCTAAAGCCCGATATTCGGCCTCTGTGGAAGACCGAGATACAGTGCTCTGCTTCTTTGATTTCCACGATACGATGGAGGAGCCAAGGAACACACAATAGCCTGTAACTGAACGTCTAGTGTCGGGACAACATGCCCAGTCAGAATCCGCGAAGCCAGAGAGCTTAAGGGAGCTAGAGGATGAGAAGAAGAGGCCCTGTGCAGGAGATGCCTTGAGGTATCTTAGTATTCTAATAGCCGCCTGGTAGTGGGAGTCAAGAGGCTTAGATATAAACTGGCTCAGTTGCTGTACCGAGAAAGCAATATCAGGACGAGTTGTAGTGAGGTAAAGAAGTCTCCCAATGAGGCGGCGATAAGCAGATTCATCAGCGAAAGGTTTGCCATTAGCTGCTTGCAGTTTGGTGGAAGGGTTGCAGGGAGTGGCTGCAGGTTTAGCTGCAAGAAGGGCACTATCTTCAAGCAGTTCAAGGGTGTATTTCCTCTGATTGAGGAGAATGCCATCTTTGGAACGGGCAATTTCAAGGCCAAGGAAGAATCGGAGAGAGCCAAGATCTTTGATCTTAAAATGATCATCCCGAAACTGTTTGACATGAGTTATTTCTTCCATGTGATCACTTGCTAAGACTATGTCATCCACATAGACTAAGAGGGCAGTGAAGTGAGAGGTTGTGCTCTTTATGAAGAGAGAATGATCAGCTGTAGATTGGTTGTAGCCAAGAGATAGTAGAGCAGTAGAAAGTTTAGAATACCATTGCCTACTAGCTTGCTTCAAACCATAGAGAGACTTGTGAAGTTTAAAGACCTTAGGAGAAGCAGTAATTGAAGTGGAAGAGGAAATACCCGGGGGAAGAGTCATATATACCTCCTCATGTAAATCACCATGGAGGAATGCATTGTTAACATCAAGTTGTTCGAGAAACCACCCCTTGACAGCGGCCAAGGCAAGGAGAGTTCTAACTGTAGTTAACTTTGCCACCGGGGAAAAGGTGTCAAAATAATCGACCCCTTCCAGTTGGGTGTAGCCCTTGGCTACTAGCCTTGCCTTGTGTCTCTCAATGGAGCCATCGGCATGATACTTGACTTTATAAACCCATTTACAACCAATGGGAGTTTTTCCAGGTGGAAGATCCACAATAGACCAAGTTTGGTTCTGATCAAGAGCTGATATCTCAGCCTGCATAGCCTTCTGCCAACACTCAAGTTTAGATGCTTGGGAATAGGTCCTGGGTTCACTGTTTATGACAGTAGCTAGACAAAAATTTTTGTAGGCTAAAGAACAATTGGAATAGGATAAGACAGAGGATAGGGAATGAGGATTGTTACCAGAAGATGGACTGGGACAGCCAGTAGAAGCTAAGTTGCAGTGGTAATCTTCCAAATAACTAGGTCTTTGTCTGATCCTGCTGGTTTGTCTGGTAGGTGCAGAGGTATGAACAGGTGGAATAGTGCTTGTGGATGCAGGTGTGTGATCAGTAACTTGATCAGTGCGAGGAAATGGGGAAGAAGAGGTAAGTGGAGCGACAACAAAGTCAGTATCAGGAGCATTATCAGAGAAGGAGACAGAAGGAGTAGAAGCACCAGGAATAGCAGGGGGGAATTTATTTGACAGAGGGAAAATATGTTCATAAAATACAGTATTTCGAGAGAGGAAAAACTCATGAGATTGGAGGTCATGAAGAAGGTACCCCTTTGTGCCTTCTCTATATCCTAGGAAAATGGTTTTTTTGGCCCGAGGTTGAAATTTTGTTCTATGTGCTTGGAGAGTTGTAGCATAACAAAGGCAACCAAAACATCTAAGATGAGTGAGAAGAGAAGGCTGATTATGCAGCAACTCATATGGAGACTTATCCATGAGAAGAGGACTGGGAATTCGATTGATGAGGTGGATGGCATGTTGGATGGCAAAACTCCAAAAGTTTGGTGGAAGATGAGCTTGAACGGAAAGAGCTCGTGCCACATTGAGAATGTGTTGATGTTTCCTCTCAACAACTCCATTTTGTTGAGGGGTTTCAACACATGACCTTTGATGGAGAATCCCTTTTGAATGGTAGAAATCATTCATAAGGAATTCAACCCCATTGTCACTCCTAATGCATTTCAGCTTGGTTTGAAATTGAGTTTCAATGTAAGAAGTGAAATGCATTATGTGTTTTCTGGTCTCATCCTTTGTCTTCATAAGGATGATCCATGTGTATCTACTGAAGTCATCAACCAAAGTAAGAAAATATTTATGTCCAAAAGTGGATGGTTGGGAGTAAGGTCCCCATATGTCAGCATGCAACAAGTCAAAACAGTGTGTAGTTTTTGTGTTACTACTATAGTGAGGTAATTTTCTTTGTTTAGAAAAATGACAAATGTCACAAGGTATAGTATCATTATTGAATGTAATGAATGGAAATTGTGTGGAAATACACTTGTGTCTAGAATGAGACACATGTCCTAATCTATTATGCCAAAGAATGGAATCAAATACATTTTTAGAAACAGAACTATAGACAGAACCAGTAGGTAGAGTTGAGGCAGGCCCTGTTATTGGTGGTAGATCCAAAACAAATAGTCCATTTTGAGGCTTAGCTGACCCAATCATCTCCTTTGTAGAGTTCTGCAGAATAGAACAAGAATCAGGTTCAAAAATAATGTGGCATGAAACTGTTTTAAGAAGTTTAGTAGCCGAAATGAGGTTAACATGAAATTGTCGGACATAAAGAACATTAAACAAAGATAATGAACTAGATAGAACAACCGTCCCTGATAAGGAGGTGGTGACCTGTGATCCATTAGGCATGGTAATCTGGATAGGTTGTATTGAATGAGAATTAACTAAGACAGTTAAATCGTGTGTGATGTGATCTGTGGCACCCGTGTCAAGGATCCAGATTTGTGAAAGCTTACCATTCATGGGTTTAGAAGTTGTGTTTAATGCCATGGAACTAGTGACTGTTGAATTAACAGTGTGGGTTTGGGAAGGTGGCTTAGAGTGTTGCAGAAGTTCAAGAAGGCCTTGATATTGCTCTTGAGTGAAACTAACACCCGGTCTTGTGTGATCTAGATCAAGATTATCACCTGCATCTGAATCCAGAGGTGTGAAAGCCAAGTTTGCTGTTTTCCCATTTCCCTTAGACTGATATCCTGGAGGAAACCCATGCTTGAAGTAGCATGTATCTATTGTGTGATTAGTTTTCCCACAATGAGTGCAGAGTTTGTTGCCCTTACCACCATTGCTTTTTCCCTTTCCTTTATAAGGAGGACCCCCCTTTTTGAAATTTCCTCCATTATTCATGGTCTGCTCTGAATTGAAAGCAAGAACTCTAGAATCAGGAAAATTGTCTGACAACAAAGGTAGGTTCAATTGTCGTTCTTGCTGTATCACCAGCGAAAAAGCCTTGTTGATTGAAGGCATCGGATCCATCATCATAATCTGGGACCTCACATGACCATACTGGTCATTCAAACCCTTAATGAACCTAATCACATAGTCTTGATCTCGATATGTGCGAATGCAAGAAATAGCACCACAAGAACAAGGAAGGTCACACTTACATTTGGGAAGTGACCTGAAATTTTCCAATTCGTCCCACATAGCCTTCAACTGGGTGAAGTATTCAGAAACCCCAAGACTCCCTTGATGGAAGCGATAAAGATCTTCTTGGAGCTCAGAAATCCGAAAGACATCCCCTTGAGAGAAGCGATCTTGTAAGTCTGTCCACACCTCAGAAGCTTTGTCAATCCAAATAATCGATTTCACAACTGATTCAGAAATGGAGTGATGAATCCAAGAAAGTACCATGGTGTTGCAACGAACCCATTGGTCATGCAAAGGATCAGAATTCGATGGACAAGCAATACTGCCATCGATGAATTTTGTTTTGTTCTTGGACATCATCGCGAGCTTCATTGCCCTGGCCCAGGCATGGTAGTTCTTACCATCGAGCGTTGGCGTAACAAGGACGAGGGAGGGATTCTCGTTGGAGTGGAGAAAGTAGGGGTTTGTGGGATTGGTCAAGAAATCCGCAAAGCTCTGGTTGGCCATTGTTTCAAGAAGAAGAGTTTCTATTGCAGCGGAGTATGAAGAAGACAAGAAAAGAAACGAAGAAGGCAACCAGAGCTCTATATTAGAGCTTTGATACCATATTGAAGTTTAGAGAAGTGGATACAGTGAATGATATTCTTTATTATTGAGGAGAATTCATTACAACTTGTAAATGAGTTATGTGCCTGCTATTTATAAGACAAAGTCACTAACTGCTTTAACTAAATATAATTACACTTTAACAAAATAACTAACTTGAGTTAACCCAATGTTAACTATCCGGTAATAAAAATAAAGGGTTTTAGGGCTATAATATGATTGCATTGGTCAAGTCCAAACTCAATGACTCGGTTGAGTTGTTGTTATTTGTGAAATGGTGGAAGCAACTTCTGATTCTGCAGGTTTTTTTTTGTGCTCTTGAAGGATAAAAATGCTCACATTTGAAGATGGGTTGGTTACGTAACTACCAATATGATCCTGGTCCGCTAGCCGTACAAGAAAAGCCAAATTAATTTTTGGGGGGCATTGAAATGTGATTCTGCTTCCATAAGGTTCAGTGGAGTGTTAATTTCAAAGCTTTTGGACAAAGGTCTCTTTCATTGTTATCTTTCATTTTTTTCCTACAATTTTTCCTGAGAATTCTGTATTTACACCACCCTCTGCAATTTTTTCTTAGAATTCCGAAGAACTTGGTGGTTCCCTCTACATCACACGACCCCATTGTTATCCCTCCGCAATCTTTCATTCGACGGTTGCCCTAGAAGAAAATGAACATGGTAGTTAGGGCATAAAATTGGTTGAAAGCAGCAACACCATTGACGCTACGGCTGCTTAGATGCTGATAGAGGTTGGTAACGATGTCGAGGGATGAAGATGAAAGAGGTGCGAAGGAGAGGGTATCGACAAAGAGGAATAAGATAAGGTAAATTGAATATCTTTATAACATAATAAGAGGGAGTAACAATTTACTATAGATGAATAGTGAGTGGTGAGATGTCCTTGTGTGGTTGAGTTTGGGCATCAAAATATTAGTATCTCACTCTGAATTGATTGGGCTGATTTTGTTTGTTGGTAAAATAAGGCTCGTTCCAAACTAAAATGGCATCTATAAACATCTCAAGGGCCATCAGCAGCATGCCACATGGCAGCGCCTCATTGATTTGTCGAACTTTTTATTTTTGTTGCATTTTGATTTGATGTATCAGCTTTTTGCATTTCTCTTTCCTACGTTGAACACAACCTTGCCTCATCTTTTTCTTCTCTTCCTCTTCTCCTTATTGGGTTTTATATATTGGAGACAATTGATGATTATCATAGTATTATAAAGTACAATTTGATTATTATAGTATTAGAAAGTACAAGTTTAAAACCGTAAAAAAGGGGATGTAAAGTTGCTGCAGTGCAGCATTATTGTGCATAATACGTAGGAACAGTGATTAAGACTTTTGCATTCTTCTCTTTCTTTCCCCCTTCCGCTCCATGGAACAATCTCTCTTTCCTTTTTGTCCAAAAAAAAAAATGCAAACCCTCAGAGACGCACCATATTGTTTCTCCTCCTAAAGCCAACATTACCCACGGCGTTCTTTCTCCTCCGCCCCCTTTCCTTTTCCCTTTGTCTTCTTTGTTTTTCCATCGTAGTTGGTAGCATGTACATTTATTGTGTTAGTTCGAGAGGACTAGCGACTACCATTGGTGGCGGTCAGGTGAAGGCGGTCCACGGTGACTGCTCACGCTCTCACAAGATCAATCGGTAAGCCTTCAACGCTCCTCATCCTCTTGTCTTTTCACTTTTGGTTTGGTTTTTTTCCCTCCTTAGGATTTGATGGAGCAGTTTTTTTACTTTTTTAGAGTTTCGGAGGTTCGAAATGCTTTCTTCTCTTTGAGGTTCGAAATGCTTTCTTCAATCTTCACACTCCGAGGTGCGTTTTCACTTTTATGATTCCATACAAGAACAATTGAAGGGAATCAAATTTCAGATCTAGTTGGTAATGAGGGAGAGTGATTCACGAGTTCTTCTCTTTTTCTGGCGAAACTTAGCACATTATAGTTAAACTGCATTCTTTCTTATGCTGAAACTAATATTTTGTTGTTTGTGTGTTTGTTGCTCCTTTTCAACAATGGGATTTCTTACATTTGTTATTTTGACAGATTTGGTATCATAATAATATTTTTAAACTCATTTGTGTTTAACTCTCAGATGTTTATGAGGATGTTCGTATCCGCACAAAGGATATGAACAAGTTCAAGATATTCCTCAAGGTGAGTTGAATTGCATGTTTCAAATTCAATTGCTTAAATCTTTGTGTTTTTATGGCTGAAGACTTCTAATTTCAATGGTATTCTCTTGCTGCCAATTTATATTTCCCAATCATTTTTGTTTTTTCATGCTTATATTATAATTTATACTCATAAAAGTCATTGCTATCAATTTGTTGCATCAGTGAGCATTGTGATCACAGGGGTGAGTCCGAATTTTACTAAGATGGAATTGTTTGGCAAAGTGGAAGAATTTTCTAAGACTATGGTGTGATTTTATGATTAGTTTTGAAACTATTATTGGTAGGTTTTCTTTCTTTCTGTTGCAACTAATGTTAGTTTTCTCTCCTATTTACTTAAAATGAGTTCAGGATGTCTAAACATTTTTATATTTTTAGCCTCTTCTATTTATTTTTTGTTTGGAGGGGCAAGGAACTTTACTTAGTAAAAGTTGTATATGATTAGACTATAAGTCATTTTCACTTATTTTACAAACTTATTGCTGCAGTTGTGAAGAAAAGAGCACGCAAGACCAACACTTGAACTTCCTTCTAAAGAAACAATTCTGAAATCTGGATAAGTACAAGAAGGAAGAGGTTAGAATGAAGTTTTTCCTCTTATAGATTGTTTATTTTTGTTTATAAGCAATAAGAAGTGTTGATAGTGCTTCTAAGGGAGTTCTTCAAATTTTATGCTTTCTTTCCTTTTTGTGGTATTAGATTTTTCTGTTCAAAACTGTATTGCATTTCAAATTTATGTAGTGGAGTGGACATGATATAAAAATGACGGTTAAGAATTTATTCTCTTCACGAAGGAGGCATTGCATAGGGATGGAAAACTATCTAATCTTCTTACGACAACCCAGATTTTCTTCCCTCTTGACTTCTATACTATGAGTTAATTTCACCACATTATGAATATTTTGGTTTTCCATAATAAACATAATATTTATTATGTCTTGGCTAATTAGCCCATGTCTAACTTACACTAGATTGCAATGCAGTGGGTGTTCATACCATCCAATTAATATAAATTTTGCCTTTTTTTTTGAGGTTGTTACTCTCTCATTGATGCAGGTACAAGTAGGTAGTTCTCCTGTATATAAAATTAATAGGAAATTGGGTCACGGTGGCTTTGGCCAAGTTTATGTCGGCAGAAGGATAAGCAGTGGCTCTGATCGAACAGGCCCTGATGTGGTTGAAGTATTAGTCAAGAGTTTAATATCCCTTTAAGGATTCAATGAAATAGGTTGATACATGGCCATTTTTCCTATTTCAACTTTGTTTATAGGTTGCACTAAAACTTGAGCTCAGAAATAATACGAGTTACATTTATGGGCCTTCTTGTGAATGGCAAATGTACAAGTAATAATTTGTTCTTTTTGTGTAAACTGGCTTATCAAGAATACATTTTTCAAGCTTTATGTATTGTAATTTTATTATCTTATTCTCATTTTCATTATTATTATTTTTTGGCATTGATAGTACTCTGAATGGTTGCTATGGAATTCTCTGGGTTCATTACAAGGGTCGACAAGGAGATTTCTACATTTTGGTGAGATATAATTTGAAGTTCCACATTTCGGCATATGTTGGTTTTCTTTGTGCTGTCTAAAGTAGTTTATTTAAATTTTCCCATGACACTTTTTCAATGCATCATGTCTATTGATAACTTACTATTGGTGCATTCTTTGAAACTTCTAAAACAGCCCATTAATGATTTTTTTTTTTTTGTCATTTTTGTCATTTTTCTTAGCGATTGTACGTATGTCATATAATCATACTTGAATTCAACTTTTTAAGTATGTCGTAAGTCAATATTCTCATTTTCCATGTAATGCTTACAAGCAATCATTAACCAAGGAAGGAAGATCAATAATTATGGTCTAAACTGATTAAAGGGAATATTCAGTTTTAATGTCATTCTTTGAATTGCCACCAGATTGTCGACATTTTCTCATTAGGCCTATATATATAAACCCCCACAACCAACGTTCTAGATTTATCCATAGTGTATTGAACACAACTTACACATATGTAGTATTGAGTATAATTATTACATTACTAAAATTGGCAAAGAACCCAAGAGAGAAGCCTTAAAAGCATTAAAGGTGAATACGTATGTTGCATACTGTTCTTACAATTACCGAGTATCCGAGTAAGGCTAGGTCTCTTACTCAGACCAATATTTCTAGTATAAAATGAAAAGATGATTACAGTGAAGCATGGATGCTCTATTTATAGGCTAGCCGCGCGACCCTTTCATTTTGATGGCACTTTATGGGTGAAATCCTTGATGGGCGCGGCTCGTGATATCCTCTTTGTGTCGAGGCGAACCTCTCTCCGTGTTAGACGCGACGTGCCTTGAATACCTTGATGTTATTGTTGAGTCTCCAAAATGTCTGATGTGCATTTACCTTAGTTTTGATGAGAGTAAAACAGTTATTCAATGATTTATTTGAACCCGTCTGTGGTGTTTAACTCGTCTACTCAGTGTGCAGATTAAAATATTAAGTGTCTATATGAACTGAGCTTTAGCGTGTTATCATCCGTCTAGATCCAAAGAAAAGTTCACCCGTCTGAACTAACTAAAGTTCACTCGTCTGAACTAAGGAAAGTTCATTCGTCTAATAAAGTCTTCAACAGTCTGATCAAAGGAAGACTCACCTGTCTGAAAGACTACGCAACTGACGTCATCTCTTTATTAAGACTCAACCCGTATAATGAAGTTACTCACCTGTCTGGTGACTAACGTTGAAGAATATATTGGATGAAAGCTGTCTCGTCTCTGAAAAGGAATTTCAACAAAGTGCTTTGCCTGAATACAACTGCAACTTACACTAAAAGGGAAAGTCTTCCCTCTGATGGCAAAAAGCAAGTATATAGACCTGCTGAGACCAAAGGTGTATCAAAAGTCCTTATCATTCTGATGAAAGAGAACAAGCGAAGTTCTCAAGGCTTTAATGACTGATCAGAACGACTCTTTTGCACTTAATGAAGATATGCAAGAGGCCAAGCTTCCAAACATTGTGTCTAACGGCTTGAAAATCTTGAAGCCTATTTAATGAAGAAGACTTTGAAGATTCAAGCAGACACAAGAGAAGGGAACGAACACAACATTCAAAGAGCAATTACTCTGCGCATTTATATCTTCATTCTTTCATTATTTATTCTTCAATAATTTCAAGTTATTACGCAGTCTTTTAGAACTTCACATTTAATACACTCGTCTGAGTGCTTGTGAAAGACTTGCAAATTGTAATTTACTTTACAACTTCTCTCAAACAATACCTGTTTGAGCTTGGAGAGGCTAGGTGTGCAAACAATACTCGTCTGAGCCTGAAGAGACTAGGTGTGCAAACAATACTTGTCTGGAGCCTGAAGAGGCTAGGTGTGAAAATAATACTTGTCTGTCCTTTAACCTGATTCAGTTATAATGAGAAAACTTGGTGCTGCCAAGGACTGGACATAGCCTCATTTGTTAAGGGGTGAACCAGGATAAAACCTGCTGAGTGATCTCTCTCTTTCCCTTAACTCTTTAGTTTGATTATTTATCTTAACTATCATTTAACTAAAGGGATTTTTAATTGTGTTTATCAAACTATTTTCATCTTGCATGATTGTGTGTTTTCTATGAAAACCTTCAGACGAGTTATTATTCTGATTGACCAGTCTTAGTTTACTCGTCTATTCCTTATACCTGTCTGTGCTTGCGCAAAAGTTTCTTTATTCCGTTTAAATTTGTCAAACACCATTCAACCCCCTTCTAGTATTTGCATCTGTCTATTTCAGTTGGTATCATAGCTTAGCCTCTGGGTTGAGCACCTAACAGTGTAGAGAAAAGATCCTGAAGAATAGACAATGATTTCTGGAGCAAGCTCAAGTGGAAACCCCCAACCTAAAGGAGGTTCCATGACTAGACCTCCCTTCTTCAATGGTGCAAATTACAACTACTGGAAAGAAAGATTCCACTGGTTCATTTTGTCAACAAACTCTGATGTATGGAATGTCATCACTGATGGTCCTTACACTCCTCGAAATGATGATGGCTCTGACAAGCCAAAGGCTCAATGGACACCTGCAAAAAAGACAAGATGGGATCTAAACCATAAAGCCAGATATGCTATAATCTGTGCTCTCAGTCCAGAAGAATTTGAAAAGGTATGTGCTTGTGATTCTGCTAAAGAAATGTGGGACTCCTTATCTGTCACACATGAAGAAACTGCTAAGGTAAAAGAATCTAAATTTTCTATTCTTGTTAGAAAATATAAATTATTCACCATGGATGAAGGTGAATCTGTTGCTCAAATGATTGGTAGATTCCAAACTATTACTAATGGTTTGAAAGCTCTTGGTAAAATATATACTAATGCTGAGAAAGTTGCTAAGATTCTCAGAAGCCTTCCAAGGCAGTGGAGACCTCTTGTCATTGCCATATCTCAAGCCAAGGATCTCACTTCCTTGTGTAACACCCCGATTTTCTTAATCTTTTAATTAATCAGTAAATTAGTAATTGCATTTTATTAGAGGGTCTAGAAAATTAAATAAATTATTCCGAGGCCATAGTCATGCTCTACGCTATCGTAGGAAGCTATGGTTAAATTTTGGTCAAAAACTCAGACGGAACCCGGTCTGCGTTTTACACTGACAGTATTATTTTATTGCTCAGACGACCTTATTTTGACTCATGAACAAAACCATTAGGCTTTAAATAAAATTGCGAACGATATCGGCAATTTTGAAAAAAGTGCAAAATAAATAGGTTATCACGACTTTCTTTGGCGAAATATTAAATCGCGTAAGAAACGGAGCTGTGTAGGGATTTAACGGGACCCGTTAACGGATAAACATGAAGTCACCTCACCTAGGAGTGACTCACCAGTGTCATCATTACTTTTCTGGAAAATATCTAGATATTTATGAAATTAGAAAATATCTAAACGCGAAAAGACCAAAATGCCCCTGGTCTTTTTCTTAAAGGACGTTTACGTCCCTAAAATATCTAAGATTTTGATGACTCTCTCTCTCTCTCTCTCTCTCTCTCTCTCTTATTTTCGTGCCTCTCTCTCTCTTCTCTCCCTTCACTTTCTTCTTCTTCTTCCTTTCTTTCTTCTTCTCCATTTTTCTCCATTTTTCTTTCCTTCCTTCACCTCCATTTTTCTCAAGCTTCTACAAGGATTTTCAAGCAAGTTTGTGAAGCAAAGTTGATCCTCTCATCCTCCTCTATCACCTAGTAGGTATAGATTTCACTCTTGAGCCCTCAATCTTTATTTTCTCCATTTATTTTCATGAATATCAATTTCTAGATCTAAAATTCAAAAAGCTCTAGAAAATTGTAGAAAAATCATTTTGAGACCAAACCAATTCCTATGATCTAGTATCATCCCCTACTGTCATAATCCAAGAGCTTGTGATGAAATAAAATCTCTAGCCTATTTAACTTTTAAGGGCCGAATGGGTGAGTTTTTGGGGGAAAAATGGGTTTTTGTTCCTTGTTCTTGATTTCACCTATTTCATTCCTTAATCATGTAATCCAAGTGATTAGGAAGCTAAATCCATCTTCCACCTTTTTTTTTTTGGGTGGTGGCCGAAACCCCAAATTTTTGATTTGAGGGAGTTTTGGTTCAAATCTTTGATAATTGATCATGGATTATGTCTTAGGTATGCTTAAGGATCATTGATCCAAGAGTTGGTAGAATTTCAACATCCCTAGCCTAATTAATTAAATAGGGGAAGCAGCCTAGTCCTATGGTTAGGGGAGTTTTTGATTTAACCGTACTGACTTTCGATTGTGTTTTGTTGTATAGAATCGGACAGGACTCGAACATCCGACAGCGCACCTGACTGACAGCTGCGGAGTCATAGCCGGAGCTACACGAGGAAATCACTAAGGTGGGGAGAAAGAACTAATATCGTCGGGAAGGCAAGCTTAGTATAGAGTATATATATCTGTGTAGGGGAACCCTTAAACCCTACTAGAGGTTGAGCCCTAGGTAAAGTGCCTGGACCCTAGGTGTGGGTACTTTTGGGTTATCACCACTAAATTGATATTATAAATGATGTGATTGATCGAGGTTGCTGTGTTGATTTATTTAATTGATTATCTGTTTATCTGTTGTGTTGAACTACTTGTGTGATTTGCTGCTATTCGATTTTTATGATAATATCTGCCTTGGAGTGAATTTCTGTTGTAATGTTATTGTGATTTGATTGGTGGTTGAGTGTTGATGAGAGTATGGTGAGCGTTGATGTTGTTCGGGTTGATATCGTTGTGGTCCTGACCGTGGAGCTGTGGCTCGTAGACGCAAGGCGTCGTGATGCTGATGCTGATGTGATGTTGATGTTGATGATTGATGTTGACGTTGATGTGATGCGATGTGTCATGGTCGTGGACGAGTGTTTAGGCGTGAGGTTTCGATATCAATCTGCGATAGATGTTTGTTGCATTTTCATAACATTTCATACCACAGCATTTGGTCCCAAAGAGGGATGTCCAATTGGGGACGTTACGTACAATCCCGAGGCGGGATATGGTGTGATGTGATGTGATGTAATCCCGACGGGGATGTCCAACTGGGGACGTGATGTATCGGCTGACTTGCATATAGGAAAGACAGCATATACATAGGGACTAGTATCCCTCCTATAGGCTTATCTGAGAGAATGATGTTTGAGATGATTGTGATGGGTGACTTAAGAGATGGGTGATGTTGTGTTGTATATGTTATCTGTGTTGTGTGATGTATATATATATATATATATATATATATATATATATGCTGTACTGATGCCCCTCTCCCATATTGATGATATATGTTTCTTATCTCCCGCTATTTTTCTGTATGTGTTGCTCTTATTTTATGGGAAGACCCCGAGGAGGAACCGGTTGCTGAAGAGTTGGACGGCATTCCTTACGAGCCTGACGCTGGAGGACGTGCCACGGACACTAGCCTCGAGAGGTTGGGCAATGATCGTGGCTAGCCGGAGAGCTGTCTCTTGGCTTAGTTATGTATTTTGTTTTCAGTCTGTACTGATATACACTATGTAGTACTTTATTACTATAGCCCTACTTATGGGGCAATGCTGTATGTGATATATTTCTTTATATTTAAAGCTGTGTACTCTGAAGCGTAGCGTGCCGTTTATTGTTTTGCTTCCGCGCTAAATTTTCCGTTTCGCTTCGTTTTAATAAGGCGCGCTAACGTTTATTATGCGATTAAGATTAGTTAATATCTTAGGTTCTACTGATGGGACGGCGGGTCGTCTCATTTATTGGTATCAGAGCAGTTCGATTCTAATATCGGACTGTGTGGTTTAGGAAGTATACTAGCATTGGCAATTGTATCCACATTGGGTACTAACTATGTTAGAAGAAGGGTAGTGTGTCCGATGCGCAAGTTATCGAGTGTGATAACTGTTTTATTCGTAAGGCATATGATATGTATATCTGTTGATTGATATTGTATGTCTTATGGATTGAAACTAACGCTTCCTTTACCAGGAAAGAATGGCCAGAGGACGTGGTAGAGGAAGGGGAGCACTAGTTGGAACCGGGAACCCCGACAGTAGTAGGGATACCTCAAGAGTTAGAGGTAGCAGAGATCAGAATGAAGCGATGAGGGCCATGAGGGATTTGGCCGCTGCAATGCTGCAACAAACACAGCAGAATGCTCAGTTCATGGACTACATGAATAGAATCTTCAGACCGTATCTCGATAAGTTTGTCGTTGTTTTTATCGATGACATCCTTATCTACTCCTTAGACAAGGAAGAACATCAAGAGCATTTGAGGATTGTACTTCAAGTTCTTAAGAACAGACAACTCTATGCCAAGTTGTCAAAGTGCGAATTCTGGCTGGAGGAGGTACAATTCCTTGGGCATGTGATCGACAAGGATGGTATCGCAGTAGATCCTGCAAAAGTAGAAGCTGTGGTCAAATGGGAAAGTCCTAAGACGGTAACCGAGATCCGAAGTTTTCTCAGACTAGCAGGATACTACAGAAGGTTCATCGAGGAATTCTCGAAGGTTGCGTTACCTCTGACGCAATTAACGAGGAAAGGAAAAGCGTACGAATGGACAGAAGAGTGTGAGACTAGTTTCCAAGAGCTGAAAGGGAGGCTAACTACATCTCCGGTACTAGTCTTGCCAAATCCATCAATGTCGTTCGATGTGTACTGTGACGCATCGTACCAAGGTTTGGGTTGTGTGCTTATGCAAGAAAGGAAAGTGGTAGCCTATGCGTCCAGACAGCTAAAAGTGCACGAACGGAATTACCTAACCCACGACCTAGAGTTGGCCGCAATAGTGTTTTCATTGAAGATATGGAGACATTATCTTTATGGTGCTAAATTCAGTGTGTTTAGCGACCATAAAAGTAAAGTATTTGTTCGACCAAAAGGAGTTGAACATGCGGCAGAGGAGATGGATGGAATTCATAAAGGATTATGAATTTGATCTACAGTACCACCCAGGAAAGGCCAACGTGGTGGCAGACGCATTGAGTCGGAAATCTTTGCATATGTCCGCTACGATGGTGAAAGAACTGGAACTGCTGGAACAGTTCAGGAATCTGAACCTGGACGTGGAGTTATCTAGAGATAAGATAAGTTTAGGAATGATCACTATCACTAGTGATTTTCTGAACTTGATCTGGAAAAAGCAAGGAGAAGATCAATACCTACAGGAAAAGAACCAGATGGTAGAAGAAGGAAGGACTTCAGAGTTCAAGAAGGGTACTGATGGAATCCTGAAGTGTGGAGACAGGATATGTGTGCCTAAGGATAGTGAAGTTAGGAACATGATCTTGGAAGAAGCACACAAGAGCAAACTGAGTTTTCATCCCGGATCTACCAAGATGTATCAGGACCTAAAGGGAATGTTTTGGTGTCCTGGGATGAAGAAGGAAGTAGCAGAATATGTCCAATCCTGTCTGGTGTGTCAAAAGGCAAAGATTGAACACCAGAAACCAGCAGGGTTATTACAATCACTAGATGTCCCAGAATGGAAATGGGATAGCATTGCAATGGATTTTGTTTCCGGACTACCAAGAACGCAAAAGAGATGCGATGCAGTTTGGGTAATCGTTGACAGGCTTACGAAATGTGCTCATTTCTTGTCGATCAACCAAAGGTATTCTTTGAAAAGATTAACCCAGATTTACATCAAAGAAGTGGTAAGATTACACGGGGTACCTTCGAGTATAATTTCGGACAGGGATCCGAGGTTTACTTCTAGGTTTTGGCAGAGTCTAAATGGTGCATTGGGGACGAAGCTCAGGATGAGTTCAGCTTATCATCCACAAACTGATGGTCAGTCTGAAAGGACGATTCAATCGTTGGAGGATCTTTTAAGAGCATGTGTTTTGGAAAACACAAGAAGTTGGGACGAATTCCTTCCATTGATTGAATTCACATATAATAAAAGTTTCCACTCGAGTATTGGCATGGCGCCATATGAGGCACTGTATGGACGGAAGTGTCGAACACCACTCCGTTGGTATGAAACCGGGGAAAATCAGTTGATAGGACCCGAGATGGTACAGCGAACAACGGAGCAAGTTAAGAAAATTCGGGAAAAGATGAAAGTCGCACGGGATCGGCAGAAGAGCTACAGTGACAAGAGGAGGAGACCTTTGGAGTTCCAGGAAGGCGACCATGTCTTTATGAGAGTCACTCCAAGAACTGGAATCGGCAGGGCAATCAAATCCAGAAAGCTTACACCTAGATTCATTGGACCATTTCAAATTCTTCGCCGAATTGGTCCAGTTGCCTACCAAATTGCCTTACCTCCCAACCTATCCAATATTCACAATGTATTCCATGTATCCCAACTCAGAAAATACCATCCCGATCCATCACACGTGATAGAGCCCGAATCAATCCAGGTAAGGGAGAACTTAGAATACGAAGCATTGCTTGTGCGGATTGAAGACACGAGGGTGAAAGAACTCCGCAGAAAGCAGATTCCCTTAGTCAAAGTCATATGGGATGCTACAACAGGAGATGCCACCTGGGAACGTGAAGAGGATATGCAACAGCGGTATCCACATCTATTCTAAGGAACGTCGAATTTCGAGGATGAAATTCTTTTTAAGGGAGGTAGTAATGTAACACCCCGATTTTCTTAATCTTTTAATTAATCAGTAATTTAGTAATTGTATTTTATTAGAGGGTCTAGAAAATTAAATAAATTATTCCGAGGCCATAGTCATGCTCTACGCTATCGTAGGAAGCTATGGTTAAATTTTGGTCAAAAACTCAAACGGAACCCAGTCTGCGTTTTACACTGACAGTATTATTTTATTGCTCAGACGACCTTATTTTGACTCATGAACGAAACCATTAGGCTTTAAATAAAATTGCGAACGATATCGGCAATTTTGAAAAAAGTGCAAAATAAATAGGTTATCACGACTTTCTTAGGCGAAATATTAAATCGCGTAAGAAACGGAGCTGTGTAGGGATTTAACGGGACCCGTTAACGGATAAACATGAAGTCACCTCACCTAGGAGTGACTCACCAGTGTCATCATTACTTTTCTGGAAAATATCTAGATATTTATGAAATTAGAAAATATCTAAACGCGAAAAGACCAAAATGCCCCTGGTCTTTTTCCTAAAGGACGTTTACGTCCCTAAAATATCTAAGATTTTGATGACCTCACTCTCTCTCTCTCTCTCTCTCTTATTTTCGTGCCTCTTTCTCTCTTCTCTCCCTTCACTTTCTTCTTCTTCTTCCTTTCTTTCTTCTTCTCCATTTTTCTCCATTTTTCTTTCCTTCCTTCACCTCCATTTTTCTCAAGCTTCTACAAGGATTTTCAAGCAAGTTTGTGAAGCAAAGTTGATCCTCTCATCCTCCTCTATCACCTAGGAGGTATAGATTTCACTCTTGAGCCCTCAATCTTTATTTTCTCCATTTATTTTCATGAATATCAATTTCTAGATCTAAAATTCAAAAAGCTCTAGAAAATTGTAGAAAAATCATTTTGAGACCAAACCAATTCCTATGATCTAGTATCATCCCCTACTATCATAATCCAAGAGCTTGTGATGAAATAAAATCTCTAGCCTATTTAACTTTTAAGGGCCGAATGGGTGAGTTTTTGGGGGGAAAATGGGTTTTTGTTCTTTGTTCTTGATTTCACCTATTTCATTCCTTAATCATGTAATCCAAGTGATTAGGAAGCTAAATCCATCTTCCACCTTTTTTTTTTTTGGGTGGTGGCCGAAACCCCAAATTTTTGATTTGAGGGAGTTTTGGTTCAAATCTTTGATAATTGATCATGGATTATGTCTTAAGTATGCTTAAGGATCATTGATCCAAGAGTTGGTAGAATTTCAACATCCCTAGCCTAATTAATTAAATAGGGGCAGCAGCCTAGTCCTATGGTTAGGGGAGTTTTTGATTTAACCGTACTGACTTTCGATTGTGTTTTGTTGTATAGAATCGGACAGGACTCGAACATCCGACAGCGCACCTGACTGA
This sequence comes from Ammopiptanthus mongolicus, assembly GCA_039655645.1. Taxonomy (NCBI): domain Eukaryota; kingdom Viridiplantae; phylum Streptophyta; class Magnoliopsida; order Fabales; family Fabaceae; genus Ammopiptanthus; species Ammopiptanthus mongolicus. The sequence continues at coordinate 45,350,605 of CM077348.1, read as the reverse complement.
CAGCTGCGGAGTCATAGCCGGAGCTACACGAGGAAATCACTAAGGTGGGGAGAAAGAACTAATATCGTCGGGAAGGCAAGCTTAGTATAGAGTATATATATTTGTGTAGGGGAACCCTTAAACCCTACTAGAGGTTGAGCCATAGGTAAAGTGCCTGGACCCTAGGTGTGGGTACTTTTGGGCTATCACCACTAAGTTGATATTATAAATGATGTGATTGATCGAGGTTGCTGTGTTGATTTATTTAATTGATTATTTGTTTATCTGTTGTGTTGAACTACCTGTGTGATTTGCTGCTATTCGATTTTTATGATAATATCTGCCTTGGAGTGAATTACTGTTGTAATGTTATTGTGATTTGATTGGTGGTTGAGTGTTGATGAGAGTATGGTGAGCGTTGATGTTGTTCGGGTTGATATCGTTGTGGTCCAGACCGTGGAGCTGTGGCTCGTAGACGCAAGGCGTCGTGATGCTGATGCTGATGCTGATGTGATGTTGATGTTGATGATTGATGTTGACGTTGATGTGATGCGATGTGTCATGGTCGTGGACGAGTGTTTAGGCGTGAGGTTTCGATATCAATCTGCGATAGATGTTTGTTGCATTTTCATAACATTTCATACCACAGCATTTGGTCCCAAAGGGGGATGTCCAATTGGGGACGTTACGTACAATCCCGAGGCGGGATATGGTGTGATGTGATGTGATGTAATCCCGACGGGGATGTCCAACTGGGGATGTGATGTATCGGCCGACATGCATATAGGAAAGACAGCATATACATAGGGACTAGTATCCCTCCTATAGGCTTATCTGAGAGAATGATGTTTGAGATGATTGTGATGGGTGACTTAAGAGATGGGTGATGCTGTGTTGTATATGTTATCTGTGTTGTGTGATGTGTATATATATATATATATGCTGTACTGATGCCCCTCTCCCATATTGATGATATATGTTTCTTATCTCCCGCTATTTTTCTGTATGTGTTGCTCTTATTTTATGGGAAGACCCCGAGGAGGAACCAGTTGCTGAAGAGCTGGACGGCATTCCTTACGAGCCTGACGCTGGAGGACGTGCCACGGACACTAGCCTCGAGAGGTTGGGCAATGATCGTGGCTAGCCGGAGAGCTGTCTCTTGGCTTAGTTATGTATTTTGTTTTCAGTCTGTACTGATATACACTATGTAGTACTTTATTACTATAGCCCTACTGATGGGGCAATGCTGTATGTGATATATTTCTTTATATTTAAAGCTGTGTACTCTGAAGCGTAGCGTGCCGTTTATTGTTTTGCTTCCGCGCTAAATTTTCCGTTTCGCTTCGTTTTAATAAGGCGCGCTAACGTTTATTATGCGATTAAGATTAGTTAATATCTTAGGTTCTACTGATGGGACGGCGGGTCGTCTCACCTTGACTATGGATGAACTTCTTGGCACACTCGCTGTTCATGAGCAAGAGCTCAATGAAGACGTGTCAATTAAAAAGAGCAAAGCCGTTGCTCTAAAGGTTGATCTAAAGGCATCTACCTTAAAAGCTTCAAAGGCAGAAGAGTCTGACTGTTACACAGACGAGTCTGATGATGAGGATTCTGATGGTGATGAAGAGACTTCTCTCATGACCAGAAAGATGAAAAAGCTTTGGAGAAAGAAGAAGTTCAGAAAGGAGAAGCCTTTCATAAAATTCAACAAGGAATACACATCAACAAACAAGAGTCCTATTGTCTGCTATGAATGCAAGAAGCCTCGTCACATCAAACCTGAATGCCCTCTTTTAAAGAAAGCTCTGAAAAAGAAATTCTTCAGAAAAAAGAAGAAAGGAATGATGGCCACATGGGAAGATCTTAAATGTTCATCTTCTGAAGGAGAAGAGACAAAAGAGGAAACCAATCTCTGTCTGATGGCCAACACAGATTCAGAACCTGAAACTGAGGTACATTCTGAACTTGAGGAATTGCATGACGCTTATGATGAGCTGGTAGAGGAATCCAAAGGCTTATCTAAGGCCTTCAAATCCCTCAAGAGAGACTATGTTAAACTCCTCAGTGAGCATAAACAAAAATCTCAAGAGTGTGAGATGCTGGCCAAAGAGAATAGCTAGCTGAGGACTGAAAAGTCTGATGAAGCTTCGATCTCAAATGACACAACACATTCTGAAGAAGTTGTCACACTTCAACAGAAAGTGAAGGAGCTCACTTCTGATCTTGCTAGATTTGTTAATGGCAGAGATAATGTGACAAAACTGCTTGGATGTCAGAGACATTCTCTTAACAAAGAAGGCATTGGATATGATCATCAATCTGATTATAAAGTATCAACAAAAACATCAACTGTCTATGTTAAACCCACTCCAGTTAGAATTAGACTCGTCTGTAACTTCTTTGGAAAAGCTGGACATGTTATGTCTAAGTATCTTCACAAGAAGAAGAGGAAGTCTTCACAGACTCCTAGAACTAACAGAAAAAGACCCAGAAAAATATGGGTACCTAAAGATAAAATAATTTCTGTTGCAGATATCCTTAATAGGACAAGGCAGACGCCTCTGCTGGTACCTGGACAGTGGCCGCTCGTGACATAAGACAGGAGAAAGGTCTATGTTCCAAGACCTCCAGCCTAAGAATGGTGGATATGTTGCCTTTGGAGGCAACCAAAAGGAAGAGTAATTGGGGTTGGTACAATTGGTGGTAAACCTCCTTTTCCCTCAATCTCTAATGTGCTTATGGTTGAAGGACAAAGACACAATTTACTTAGCATAAGCCAATTATGTGATAGTGGATTTGATGTCTCCTTCACTAAAAATGAATGCATAGTCAAAGACAAGAGTGGTAAGACCCTCTTTTCAGCTAATAGACAGCAAAATCTTTATAAGATTGAGCTAACTGAACTTTCAGATCAAAGTGTAACCTATCTGATGTCTAAAGAGGATGAAAGATGGTTATGGCATAAGAAACTAGGACATGCAAGTATGAAACTTATTTCGAAATTGAAAAAAGAATAACCTCGTGAGAGGATTGCCTGATATTAGTTTTAAGAAAGATGTTTTATGTGATGCATGTCAGAGAGATAAACAAGTAAAATCAAGTTTCAAATCAAAAAACCTTGTATCAACCTCTAGACCTTTTCAGCTGTTACACATCGATCTGTTTGGACCCGTTAGTGTTGCCAGTTTAGCTGGAAGGAAATATGGATTTGTCATTGTTGATGACTATTCTAGATTTACATGGGTACTTTTCTTAACCCACAAAGATGGGTCTTTTAAGGCCTTCTCTGTATTCTGTAAGAAGGTAAAAAGTGAGCAAGGTTCTTGTATTTCTACCCTTAGAAATGATCATCGGGGAGAATTTGAAAATGAGCAATTCAGACTTTCTGTGAAGAGAATGGAATCTTTCATAACTTCTCTGCACCTAGAACTCCACAGCAAAATGGAGTGGTTGAGAGAAAGAACTGATTTCTGCAAGAGATGGCTAGGTCAATGCTCAATGAAAATAATCTCCCTAAGTAATTCTGGGCTGAAGCAGTAAACACTACATGTTATGTGCAAAATAGAATACTTATAAGGTCTATCTTAAAGAAGACTTCTTATGAATTGTGGAAAGGTAGAAAACCCAACATATCTTACTTCCATGCATTTGGATGTGAATGCTTCATCCTAAATACTAAGGATCAACTTGGAAAGTTTGATTCCAAGGTAGACAAAGGTATCTTCATTGGATATTCTGAAATGTCTAAGGCATATAGAGTTTTTAACTCTAGAACCTCTGTTGTTGAGGAACCCATTCATGTAAAATTCAATGATAATTTAAAGACTGATAGGGAACTATCAGATCTAGAAGATGATCTTGCAGGACTCAACCTTACCCAGCAGACGAGTCAACAGCCAGATGTATCTAAAATTGAGTCTGCTGAGGAATCTATCAGACAAGTGGAGCAGACGAGTCATCAGTCAAGTCAACATCAGCATGATGATCTTAAAAGAGACTGGAAATTTAAAGTTCATCATCCTGAAGATCTTATCATTGGAAGTCCCTCTAAAGGTGTTAGAACCAGATCTGTCTTAAAAGAGTCAAGCAATATGACTTTTTTATCTGAAATTGAACAAAAGCATATTGAGGAAGCTCTTGAAGATGAAAGCTGGATTCTTGCCATGCAAGAGGAACTTAATCAATTCAAAAGGAATGATGTCTGCAAACTTGTCTCCAAACCAACAGACAAGTCTGTTATAGGAACAAGATGGGTTTTCAGAAACAAGCTAGATGAAGATGGCAAAGTCGTTAGAAACAAAGGAAGGTTAGTAGCTCAAGACTACAACCAACAAGAAGGTATTAACTATACTAAGACTTTTGCACCTGTAGCTAGAATAGAAGCTATTCGTATACTCATATCATATGCTGCACAACATCAAATCACTTTATTTCAAATGGATGTAAAAAGTGCTTTTTTGAATGGAATAATTGAAGAAGAAGTTTATGTTAAACAACCTCCTGGTTTTGAAGATAATGAAAAACCAGATCATGTTTTCAAACTTAAAAAAGCTTTATACGGTTTAAAACAAGCGCCTAGAGCATGGTACGATAGACTTAGTTCTTTTCTTATGAATAATGGCTTTATAATAGGCAAAGTTGATACTACTTTATTTAAGAAATGATCAAAAGATAACTTCATAGTAGTTCAAATATATGTTGATGATATTATCTTTGGAGCTACTAATGAAAAATTGTGTAAGGAATTCTCTAAGCTGATGCAAGCAGAATTTGAAATGAGCATGATGGGAGAATTTAAGTTCTTCCTTGGACTGCAAATCAAGCAGACGAGTGATGGTATCTACATCCATCAACAAAAGCACATCAAGGAAATTCTAAAGAAGTACAAAATGGATAGCTCAAAGGTCATGAAAACTCTCATGCAACCTAATGTTAATCGAAGCAAAGATGAGGAAGGTAAAAAGGTAGACCCAACTGTCTACAGAGGTATGATTGGATCTCTTCTTTATTTAACATCTAGCAGACCTGATATTCAGTTTAGTGTCTGTATGTGTGCTAGATTCCAGTCTGATCTCAAAGAATCTCATCTTAAGGTTGTTAAAAGAATATTTAGATATTTGCTTGGAACTACTAATCATTGGAGCAAACTTAGTCTTTTGGTCAAGCAAAAGACAGACAACTATTGCACTCTCAACTGTAGAAGCAGAATATATCTCTGCTGCAAGTTGCTGCTCACAGCTTTTATGGGTAAAACATCAACTCGAAGATTACTCTATATTTGAGCATAATATATCTATCTGGTGTGATAATTCAAGTGTTTTTCGCTTAACTAGAAACCCCATACAACATTCTAAGGCTAAGCACATAGAAATCAAACATCACTTCATAAGAGATTATGTTCAAAAAGGTGTATTTGATGTTAAGTTTGTTAAAACGGAAAATCAATGGGCTGATATCTTTACACAACCATTACCTGAGGATAGGTTTAAGTATATAAGAGATAAATTGAATATACACTGCTTTGTTGAATAACCTGTCTAATGAGTTTTGCGTTACCCGTCTGTGTTTAATCGTCTGACCCTATGAGTCATACTCATATTTGAAATAATATTTTTAAATGGTTATTATCCTTTAATGACGTTTTATTATCTGAGGCAAAATGTGTACATGGCTGTTTTTAAATCTGAACCGTTCATTCTAAAATCTCCATCCGTACGTTTTCAAATCACTCTCTTTTCATTTCACTCTCGTTTCATCTTCTTCTCTCTCTCACTCTCTGACTCCCAAACTTCTCTAACCCTAACTTCTCTGAAATGGTACCCAAAAAGAAACTCTCTGCTGTTGTCATTGCTAAGCGATACAACCTAGATGTTGAAACTGTTAAAAAGATCATCCCTGGGAAACTCGTTGATCTTACGGCTCTAAGTCGGTTGGGAATGGATGTGTTTGAAGAACTCAACTATTCCAACTGGATTCTGTTCTTCGAAATGAAGGAGCTTGTGAACCCAAAGTTGGTTACTGACTTCTGGACCAACGCAGTCATCATTCGCTCTCCAAATGGCTTTCCCACAGAGATTCAAGCGCGTGTTTACAACCAATGCTTCTCCTTCTCCCTCCATACTCTGGAAATTGCAACTGGATGCCCTATGCATGACGCTGGTTATGAAGAAAAATGGGAAAAATCCTCAAGCCAGAGCGAGATCAACATCGCCCTTTATGGTAACCCTAACCCCCCAAACCTCAAATCCATAACCCTTGTTCCCAAATGCAGATTCTTGCTCAAGCTTTTCCAAGAATGTGTCCTACCTAGAAAGGGATCCAGTGACTATGTCTCTAAGATGGATACTTTTGCCCTCCTTCATTTCATCCACAAAATCAAGGTAAACCTCAATGACCTCATCTTCAAACATTTCATGTCATTGATTAAGAGACCTAGTTATCCTACCTATCCCTATGGCATGCTTCTGACCAAGCTCTTTAGAATCAAAATCTTTGTCCCTGAAGAGGCCACCCTTGTGGACATTGCTCGTCCTTTAGCCAAACAGACTGTCTCTTTAATGAGGTTCTCAACTCCTGCTCAATCCTCTTCAAATCAAGCATCTGAGGATCAGAAGGGCCAAACTCCTACTGAATCAAGAGATGAGTCTGAGGCCTCTGCATCTGAAAATATTTGGAAACCCTCTGGAAAGATTGCTACCCAAAGCTAGCACCTTTCTTTTAGTCACCCAACTGTTTCCACTGGGTCAGAAGAAAGTGCTCCTATTCTCACTTTCAAGAGGAGGAAGCTGTCTCCCAAGAGGAAAGCTCTTGTTGTGAAGGATTCGAAAATTGCCCCTTCCAAAACTCTGCTGAGTGAGATTGTCTCTAGTAAAGAGACTGCACCTGCTCAAGGGGAGAAGCTGACACAGCCTTTAGGAAAAACCTTGGACCAACCAGCTTTTTGTCCAGGCATAATTCCTAAAAGGAAGAGATCTGGTATAACAGTTGTAGCTGCTGCTCCTCATGTTAACCAACCTGTTGTCTCTGAGGCTCCTAGACGAGTCAAGAAGCTTAGAATGTCAGAAAACTCTACCCTTGGAGAGTATTCATCTTTAAACTCATCCTCTTCCTCTCATGATGAACATTTGGCTTCACCTATTCAGGAAAAATCCTATCACTCATCTCTTTCTTCATCCTTCATAATTGTGTCTGATATATGTCACGTTTCAAGGGATTCAACTCCTAACAAACCAGTTGGAATTTCATCTTTCTTGTTGAAGTCTAACTTGCAACATTTAATGCATGCAAGTGTCTCTAACATTCCTGTCATCCCTCCTCCTCCATCTCACTTTACAAATATCTGTAGAGATATTTGTTTTTGGAACCTGTTGTTATTCTTTTTCATTACCCTGATCCTTACATAACCCATCCTAACTCTGTAGTTATTATTCCTAACCTTTCTAGACCTTGTTTCATTCTCATTACTGGATCGTATTCCTTCATGGAATATCTGGCTATGTTAATCCCTAATTCTCCCTCACTCGGCGCTGAACCCTTACCCCCCACCTTTTCATCCATCTATTTGCTCTATTCTGTCATCTGTCTTTCCCTCACCTCCAGAAGATAACTCCTTTGATGTTGCTTTTCATATGATCACCTTTCTACCTCTTATCTTCTATAGAAATCTTCACTGAAGTTTCTTTCCCGGGACTTCTAAATCCTTCTCTATCCCCTCTGCACCACCTGTCTATGCTCTTCCCTGGCATTCTGATGACTCTGCGGATCACATTCTTGTGCCCAGACACGTTCTTCAAGAATTGCATTTTGAAGTGGCATCACTAAGGACCTTGGTGGAAGCTGCTCATAGAGATCTTGCTGAAGAAAGAAGAGCTAGAGCTGATCTGGAAGATAGAGTAGACGCTCTTTTTGTTCTTTTTAGTACCTTTTTTGTAATTTTCCTTAAATTATCTTGTACACAGCCAATGATGAATAAAGATTAGTATCTTTTCTTTTCTCTTTGTCTCTCTTTATTGTTTTTGATAATGACAAAAGGGGGAGAAAATACGAAGATAAGACTGAGAAAATACTAAGATAAGACTAAGATAAAGAGATCATAAGAATAATGTTTATCTGTCTAATGCTTATCTGTTTGAGTAAGTTAAATAATGAAACAACGTTTAACCTGTCTGATCATGTTACAATTGTCTGATACTTACATGTCTAATTTACGTGAATTTTCTTAAGTTTCTTAAATCATTTAACATGTTTTGTCATCATCAAAAAGGGAGAGATTGTTGAGTCTCCAAAATGTCTGATGTGCATTTACCTTAGTTTTGATGAGAGTAAAACAGTTATTCAATGATTTATTTGAACCCGTCTGTGGTGTTTAACTCGTCTACTCAGTGTGCAGATTAAAACATTAAGTGTCTATATGAACTGAGCTTTAGCGTGTTATCATCTGTCTGGATCCAAAGAAAAGTTCACCCGTCTGAACTAACTAAAGTTCACTCGTCTGAACTAAGGAAAGTTCATTCGTCTAATAAAGTCTTCAACCGTCTGATCAAAGAAAGACTCACCTATTTGAAAGACTACGCAACTGACGTCATCTCTTTATTAAGACTCAACCCGTCTAATGAAGTTACTCACCCCTCTGGTGACTAACGTTGAAGAATATATTGGATGAAAGCTGTCTCGTCTCTGAAAAGAAATTTCAACAAATTGTTTTGCCTGAATACAACTACAACTTACAACAAAAGGGAAGTCTTCCCTTTGATGGCAAAAAGCAAGTATAAAGACCTGTTGAGACCAAAGGTGTATCAGAAGTCCTTATCATTCTGATGAAAGAGAACAAGCGAAGTTCTCAAGGCTTTAATGGCTGATCAGAACTAGGTTGTGTTCTAAGTTGCCTTGATAATATGTTTATGTGTTAGCATTTTTTTTCTAGTCACTTATTATTGTTGAATGGCTTCATTTTGGTTGAAAATGAACATGCAAGGTTCAACCATATAATATTGATAAGGGAAGCCGAAGCTTCTATGTTCAAGTAATGGTTCAATGAACTTAAAATGGTTCCAAGAAGACAAAATAAAATAATGAAACCTATCCTACTTCTATAGGGCAGTCGGCCTTGTCATAGATAGTAGGGTTAGGATCTTAAAATGTTGATGATAAGGGGTTTAATGAGTTCATACTAAAGTATAAGAGTCATATAAGTTGAAGAGGTTCCAAAGAAATCAAGTTTTGGTTCCAAAGAACCATGTGTTGTGAAATAAGTGTTTTGACTTCACATGAAAATTATTTTAAGAATAGGTTGGTCTGATATTGATCAACCACTTATTTTAATAAGTTATTTTGGAGAAAAGATTTTCAAGAACCAAGAGCTTTATAGCTAGCCTTGGTGGTTTTCAAGGATTTTTTGTTAGTAAGTCTTCATTGAGAAAATAGGATTCTTACAAAACTTTTCTTTAAAAACAAAGAGTTTTTACACTTCTATTAACTTTTTGGAACTTTACAAAATTATATAAGTTATAGTTCATTGAAGATGAAATGGTGATTCCAAGTAAGAAGTATATTTCTTTTACACTAAGTAATAGAACTAGGAAACCAATTCAAAAGAGTTTTGTACTAAATAAGACGCCTTAATGGCAATTGTATAGAGTTTTCAAACTATACTTAATAAAAGAGATTTCATCAACTACCTTACTACAAGGATAGTACTTTGAAGCTTTTACTATAATTGCGTAAGAGCGTGTTATCTCCTAAGAGAAATTGCATGAGTTCCACAAAGATCTCACAAAGATTAAGTAAAAGACGTACACTAATATCTTGTGGTCATGACAAAATCATGTCCCACACCCTTGATGATCTAAGTCATCTAAGGAATCCATGATGTTAAATCACAAAGAGTTACACATAAAGTATATGTAACATTCCTTGATAGACAAGCGAGAAGATATGATGAAGGGGATCCTTATGGATCCTGTTTTTCCATAATGCATTTAGGTTATGGAATAATGTATCATAAGACACGAGCATCGTGTTACGAACGACGAGGTGGTACGTGATTGCAAGGAACAGAACCAAGAATGGGCGACTGATGGCAAGTCGTGTGAAAGTGGGTCCCATAGGGGTGCCCTGGGGTTTATCAAGCGATAAACATGGTACTATAGTGATAGAGTAGTACGTGCTGTGTTGTGACATTTTCTTGACATGCATACACATTTTTACATGAGTTGGGCATTGTGCCTGAGAGTTAAGCTTACACCTTTGTGCGGGTGCGATTGTTGGAGGTGACGATCGTGGAGATCTTGAGGACATTGGGGTTGGGGAGACCACATGTGGCCAGAGAGTAGCTCCTCTGTGTCGTGGGTGACCTGTCGGAAAACGCTGACGTCCTGACTGGACACTGGACAAATCATGATTTGGGTAAAGAACGTCTGGCGTGAGCCGTTATAATGATTGCAATCTTTGGATGTGGCACTGTGGGCTGAGATAACACAGACAATGTTCTCCCAATCACCCACTCTTGTTATGTTTAGCTCCATGGAATAGGGGTTTGAGTCATGTTGCATTGTGTCGTTGCAGACTTGAGTTGACATTTGACCCATGTTATTATTAATCGATATATTAACTGTGATACCATGTGACTAATTGTTATGCTGTGAAAGCCAATGCGCTGTATGCCGATTGGGTGCGTGTGTGTGTGACTTTAATCACTGTTGTTTTGGTTGTGCGATGTGCCGAATCTCACCTCCTTACTTTTGTTGTTACGCTGCTCGCGTGCTTTTCATCTTGCTATGGTGAGATGACATGGCAAGCGATCCACCTATACTGACGGACGTCGCACCTATACTGGAGTTATGAGTCTCACGGGTAGGAGGGAGCTATATTTATCCATGACGAGCCTGTCCAAGAGAGTTTGCACCTTATGGATCAGTGGTGAGGGGCTCGGGGATTACCCAGCCATCACCACCACATGCTGATCATCTGCGACTACCTAGTGCCTGGCCTGCAGTTCACCGGAAGGAGCCCAGGGGCGTGTACGTCGACCCTGCCTCCATGCCACCCTCACCTACTGCACCGTCTACTTCCGCCGTACCTGTATCTGCTGCCAGCCCTTCTGTATCTCCTACCCCTAGGGCCTACCTATGTGCCTTCCAAGCTACATCCTCAGATTCCTCGCCAGCGGGCGAATTAGAGGATGGCTGCTCGCAAGAGCACACCGGCTCATACCAGGGTATCTTTCTCCACTCCCCTCGTTATTCTCTCGTCAGATGATGAGGAGATGGAGGAGGATGAAGAAGAGGAAGCACCTGAATATGTGTCGGAGGACATACCTGAGGTAGCACCTGCCAGCGTGAGACAGGATGCGTGGTGGATGAGGACTGATGACGAGATGCTCCGATATGCAGAACAAATCGTAAGCGGGTATGACATGCAAGCCTTGGAGGACGAGGATGAGGAGGAGGAGACCATGGGGGGAGGAGGAGGAGGACCCGGAGGAGTAATACTCCGACGAGTAGTGTAGTGTCTGTTTTGGGCCAGTCTCTAGTGTCTCCCCAACGTTTGTATTTTGTGGTGTACCCCTTCCCCTATATGTTGTGGAGCTGCCTCTCCAATAGTGTAGGTTGAGTTGTCCTTATGTTGGTTACTTTCTTTTGTAGTCTGATGCTGAGAACTATATATATTTATACATATGCTCTGTGGGGAGTTTTTATTATTCCAATGTTGTTATGATTACGTATATTTATTCTTATGAGTATAAGCATACTTATATGTTTTCGAAAACTTGAGCATAAAGAAAGAAAAAAAACCCATATTTTTAATATGCTCTTTACATTCTATATATTTCCGCATTTCTTTTGTCTTGTGTTAAATAATCATGACTTCTAAATTAGGGTGTTACACCTGGGCAACCTGCTCCGCTGCCTTATGTGGGCCGCAGAATGGTCGTCTTCGACATGTTCTCGGTTTCTGAGTACCTCCATTTCTTGCTTCATAGCTTCATTCTCCTGGTTTAGTCTTTCAACAATTGCCATTAGAAGCTGAAAAGGAGCTGCGTCAACCTGGGGATCCATGTGAGGTGCGTGCTGATTTTCGTTGTGGCCCAGTATGTTGGGGCTTCGCGTTCAAACCATGAAAATGGCGCAGGAAAAGTTTCACCGGGCCCCAGGGTGGACGCCAAATTGTTCTTACAATTACCGAGTATCCGAGTAAGGCTAAGTCTCTTACTCGGACCAATATTTCTAGTACAGAATAAGAAGATGATTACAGTGAAGCATGGATGCTCTATTTATAGGCTAGCCGTGCAACCCCTTTATTTTGATGGCACTTTATAGGTGAAATCCTTGATGGGCGCGGCCCATGATATCCTCTTTATGTCGGGGTGAACCTCTCTCCGTGTTAGACGCGACGTGCCTTCAATACCCGGATGTTATGGGATCGGTCCAGCTGTGATGGAGAATATTCCTCCCGAACATTCTTTGAGGTTAGGGTTACAACGTCCTTGGTGAGTCTGAGATAACCCCTTCCTCAGAGGTCCCATTAGTGACCCAAACTCGTATTATTAGTGTCACAGCGTAGCGTAGCGATATAAATAGCGGAAATATTTAAAACAAACAACACACACTGATACCATAATGATTTATACATTCATAAGAGTATTGGCTCCATCAGTAGAGCCTACAACAACTGATGTCAATTATAAAAGACTTCAGAGTACGCAACAAATAAAAACTGAAAGCATAGCAGCAGAATAAAAATACATACGACTTCCTCTCCTGACCCCAAAAATACATTTCGCTCAAGCCCATGTACTGGCCATAACAAAACTAAAACTGTCTACCCAACTATGACTTTAACGTATACGGTAGCCGGGCCCGTATACACTACTCTTCGCTAAGAGTAGTCAGTCTCCCAGAGACGGTCGTCCTCTGCATAGAGCAGCTCCAAGTCCCCCAGCATTGGGATCCGAGGCTCTCCCGCCAGTATCAGGTTCAGCTGGTATGCTATCAATCTCCTCTAGCAATTCCTCAGCAGGATCTTCTCGTACAGTCGAGAATAAATAAAATACGACATAGAAAATAAAGGGGATAAGAAACAGCAATTCATCATATATGGGGAAACAGTTATATAAAATAATTTATATAGATAGCAACACTCAACAGCGCAACAATGATAACCAGACAACTCCTAGATAATTCTTTCTTAACTACTGTCTCTGACACTCATGCAACTGACAACTATATGGACGCGATCACGACGCGACATCCCCAATAGATCAAGATGTCTCGTTCATCACTATGCCACCCCCCGTAATGCAGGGTTTGGTCAAAAGCCCTCAGGCTCAACTCGTCTCATGGGTACGACATATTCCCCCGCCCGCAGGCCAGGTCGGAATATTCGCCTATCAACAACGCAACTTACGGTAACAACATATTTCTTCGCCCACAGGTTAGGTTGAAACTTTCGCTCGTCTGTTAATAACTCGACTTATGGTAACGACATATCCCCCCGCCCGCAGGCTAGGTCGGGACATTCGCCCATCCGTCTAAGATTCGACGAATGGGTACGATCATCTTCCCGCAGGCAAGATCGGAATCACCTCTATGCCAACACAGTGATGAACAACAACTATGCAACATGAATCTCACCGACTCATAAACAACCACAACCAACTTTCCTCCGGCTTAACCGGGTATCAACTATATATCACAACATTCACAGATCAACTGTATCTCTAAGTTGAGCACTACGACATATATATCCTCAACTTTCTCACCACACATTTATCTCCCAACTCATCAGAATTTACTGCGTATCTCTACTCAGGCATCAACAGTCATAACAACACATTAATAACAACCATAAACAGATTCAACAAATAATATCAACTCACAGATAAATAATATTTAATTAATCATAAGCATATAATAGGCATAAAAAAATATCATACTTATCATATTAAACATCTAATCACAGATCATACAACCTCGATATACAGTAAAATCAACCTAACGGTCAAACGACCTCTAGTAAGGTTTGGGTCGCCCTACACATATCAATATATATTATTTTAAATCTTGCCTCCCCGACGATATTGTGGTTCTTTTCCCCACCTTAGTGATGTTTTCGTGCGACTCCGGCTACGGCTCCGCAACTGTCAATCGGGTGCGCAGTCGAACGTTTGAAGCCTGTCCGATCCTTTACAACAAAACACAACCAGAAATTAATACAGTTAAATCACAAACCCCCTAATACTTAGGACTAGGCTGTTGCCCTTATTTAATTAAATAGTCTAGAGATGTTGAAATTCTACCAACTCTTGGATTAATGATCCTTAAGCATACCTGATCAATTGTCAATGATTTGAACCAAAACCCCTTCAACCAAAAACATAGGGTTTCGGCCATCACCTCTAAAAATAGGTGAGAGTTTGATTTGGCTTCCTAATCACTTGGATTACATGATTAAGGAATGAAATAGGTGAAATCAAGAATTATTTCACACAAATTGAACAAAACCCATTTTTCCCCCAAAAATTCATAGGTTCGGTTCCTTCAGGTTAAATAAACTAGGAGAATTATTTGATTTCATGCTCTTGTATTATGATAATAGAGGATGAAACTAGATTATAGAAATTGGTTTGGTATTAAAAGAATTTTTCTATAATTTTCTAGAGATTTTTGAAGTTTGAAGAACAATCTTGAAACTATGAACTTTCAATGAAGAAAAATGAAGATTGAGAACTCAAGAGTGAAGTCTCTTACATGATATAGGAGAATTAGGTGATCAACTTTGCTTCACAAAGTTTTTTGAAAATCCTTGTGGAAGCTTAAGAAAAATGGAGGTAAAGTGATGAAGAGAAATGGTGAAATGGAGGAAGAAGACAAAATGGAAGGAAGAAGAAGAAGATGGAGGGGGGAGAGAAGAGGCTGGCCGAAATTGAAGAGAGAGAGAGAGTGAAGTCATGCCACTTTTTAGATATTTTAGGGACACAAATGTTCTTTAGGAAAAAGACCAAGGACATTTTGGTCTTTTCGCGTCCAGATATTTTCGTTTGTCATTATGACAGTGGCGAGTCATGCCACGCTTACCGAGGTGATGTGACTTGATGTGACATCAAGTTTATCCGTTAGCGGGTCCCGATAAACCCCTATTCGGCTCCATTTGGCTCCTGGTTCGCGTTTTCGCCCGAATAGTTTATATTATTTTCATTTTTAAAGGTCAAGACCCATTTTAGCAAAAATATAGAAAACATAACTGTGTCGTTCACGAGTCCAAATTAGGTCTTGATAGTAGTAAACACTACTATCAATGAAAAATGCAGACCGGGCTCCGTCTGAGTTTTCGACCTAAAATTTAACCATAGCTTCCTACGATATCGTAGAGCTTGACTATGGTCTTATTTTATTTTATTCCGCTCTGTAGACCCTCCAATAAAATGCAAATTCATAAATAATGTTTAATTAAAAGAATCTTGAAAATCTGGATGTTAAAGAGTCTTGTTGCATTGGGCTATCGGGCCTGACAAGAGCGGCCTATCTTGTTTCCAGCTGAGGGGGGAGCTCGTTTGAAGATTTGGCCGAGAATCACTTGGCCCAGGTAGGAATACGTACCATGCAGAATAATGAATGGCTTGCATATTGTCAACAACTTTTGGAACTTCAAACAAAATGGGGATGGGGTTACTTTACACGATAATGCAATCTTCTCAATTTTTTTGTCTACTTGCTTGATTTCAAAGACTAATACATAAATAAATAAATAAATCGTTAACATTTTAGAGGTATAAGAAGTACAACCAATTAATAAAAATAACTCACCTAACTCCAAACAGAATACAATTCATATTGGTTACTTTGAGGCCTATAATGTATAGCAGAGCCATTTATAAAAGGTTATAAAAGATGTCATCTGCAAGGGGTGGTTATACAATTCGTATATGGGGATTCAACTTATGATAAAAAGAAGAAACTTGAGTAGATTAGATGAACACATATTGCATTTTTACTTCCTCATGAGTGGGTTTGTATGATTTATAATTAAATCATTGATCATCACAATTATTGCATGATGTGGTGCAAGAGCCCAATTGGATAAAGAAAATGTGATCTTGTTTCATTCCTCCAAGGGAATATCCCCCATAATTGAACTGCTCTGATACCAAAAATGTAACGTCCTTCGTCACATTAGTAACCCGAAATAAACGTTTAAATAAAACATGGTGAAATAAAATTTTTCTCAAAATATAATACTTAATGTAATAATAATAATAATAATAATAATAATAATAATAATAATAATAATAATAATAAATTGGTCTTTACATTATAAAATCCTCACAACTAAAATTTCATAATTAAACCAAAAACTCTTAAAACAAGGCGCCAACTAAAATTCCAAACGTATAAAAATAAAATAACTAAGGTCTAGCCACTAGCGACTCCTTATTGAACATAATACTAACCAAATATGATAATTAGCTAAACAAACACTAAGTCTTCAAGTCTCCTCAGTCTCAGTGGTGACGTCCTCATGCTCTGAAAATAACACTTCTAATGAAATTGATAATCCCAGTGAATAAAAACAATTTCTAAAATAGTTCATAAATAGTGTTATTCTCAGCCGGTGCGGTAATCGAAAAATCAATCATGGTACCCACAAAAATATATTCATAATAAATCCTTTTAATAATACATATAAATTAAACAATATCATAAATTAAACAATATCATACAATAAACCACAATCTCATAAAATCAAATCCAATCACATCTCATTACATGTAATCATATCAACCATGCATAGACTATGCAATGCAACTGCATGAACATGACTCGGTGATTCCCAGAATCACTTGACTTGACTACTTGGTTCCTAGAACCGCTGTAAATCTCATATCCACTAAGGTCTATGAGCTCATATCCACGCAATGGCGTCCCACTGCCTTCCTCATCGCAGACGGAGGTATCTAATATCCCGTCCTAGATGTGGATACTTTTTAAAAGTCTGATATCTCATCCCACATGTGATATCTCTCATCCTATTCCCGGAATAGAATGTATACCGTCAACCCTTTCCTGAAGGTGATGACAAACTCATGCATAATGCAGTAAGTCATCCCAGATGACTACCAAAATGATTTAATGTTATATGCATCAATAACAATGATATATCTCATGCCAAAACAAACATTTAGACATTTCAAATCCCATATAATGAACACATATTAATTTAAAATCACCGCAAAGTCTTAAAACATGTAATCATATCAAACTGTCAACGCATAATATATTAATTCATAATTTATTGTAAAATCTTCAAATCAATTTAGCTTTCTTGAACCCTAACATAGAAAAACCCAATTTTCCCCAAATCAAACACCCAAAATGCGTTATTGGTTTTAAGACCCAAAACCCCAAATATTTGTACCATGAAAGGGTGAGAAAAGTGTTTTTACTCACTTCTCGAAGACCTCCATTAATCTCCAAGCGTAACCCAAGAAGAATCATGTATGTCGTCTTCCTCAACCTTGAATCTCTTTCTTTTTCTCCTTCTTTATCATCTTCTTCTTCTGCCTCTTCTTCTTCTTCATCTTGTTGTTGTTGTTGTTGTTGTTGTTGTTGTTACTCTCTTTCCAAACTCATTGTTTGTTGCAAACCCCTTCTCCCAAGCATGAAGATGATCCACAATCGTTACTAAGGTGTTTTAGGGTGCCAAGAGGGTTTGTAGCCCCACTAAGTGGATTATGATTGGTTTATATAGGGTTACCCGTGCTTCCCTCTATTTAAAACTATTTTTAACGCATCCTGACATTGAGCATGGACATGCTCTTGATTGGCACGGCAGTGCCAATCAACGTCGAAGTTTACATAATTTCTGACACGGGCGTGCTATTAGTAGCACGGCGCGGCTTAGACCATGCTCTTTCAACACAGACGTGCCGAACGTGAGCGCGGGCATGCTCATGCTACAGAGACTGATTTTTGAATTGAGTTTTAGATAGAGTCTAGATAGAGTTTTGTTATTGTTGCAGATTTTAATTATCTTTTATCCTTTCTAATTAATTCAAAAGCCCAAAACATGCAGTTTAAGCCTTCCAAAAATTATCTAATTTCTCTAAGGTTATTATCTCCAATTATTTTTATTTTTAGGATGTTACATTGCCTCCTTCTAATCTTTAGGAAATTTGTTGGATAGAACTATCTTTATCTGAACTAATTTTATCTATAAGTCTATTTGCCCTTGCAAAAATATAAACAAGTATAAAGGTTAGTGTATCATTCATATGTAATATATTCCATTTGGATATCACTTTAAAAACTCATTTTTTTTTTCTGTCTTGATCAATTAGGTTTCAAGAAAGCTTATAGAAAAGGGAGGGAAAACATCTTTAACTTTCTGAAGTTCCGATTTCAGGGCTGGATTTTGAAGCCAAATATGTTGACAACCATGACATCCTGAAGAAATTAGCATCTAAAGGTGTTGAGTTCCTTTTATCTTGTGATGGGAAGGTAGCTAAGTTTCTGCAGAACCCTCCTTCTCTATTATGTGAGTGTATGTTGATTAGACAATAGGATCTTTAAGGACCGGTTCGGTTTATTTCTTCTTTTCTGTTTTCAATTTCTGTTTTCATTTTATAATTGTAAAAATGTCACCTTATTTTTATTCCATTTGTTGTTTTCAAAGATTTATACAGTAAACAAATGAAAACAAGTACACATTTTTATAATTTATAATGAAAACAGGAAAATGGATCCTAATTGATTCAATTTAAAATAATAATTTTTTCTCAGAAGGTTTTTTTTCCTCTCTAATAGATGAAAATTGTAAAATTCAATTTTTATTTTTTTAAAAAATCCTATCATTTAAATAGTTTGTAATCTTGGTTGTTGTAGCTAATGGTTGCCATCTTTGAATCATGAGATTAGGTACCCTTGTCAAAATGCAATGGGATAATCTTTCTCTACAAATTGGTGCAGACCTTGTAGAGCATTCATTCCCCGTCTGGTTGAACTTTATGACACATTGCAAAAGAGAGGCATAAGTCTAGAGATCATCTTCATCTCCTTTGATCGTGACGAGGATGGATTTAATGAACACTTGAAGTGATGCCATGGCTTTTTTTTTTTTTTTTTAAACAAGAATAGGCTTGCAAAGCATCACCAAAGAGAAGGGCATCCCAACTAGGTTGGCACCCCCAACTCTAACAATCATATGCAGCAAGCCTAAAATGTATTGAAAAGAAGCAAAAGAATACAAGAAAACCATGGGGGGACCAAACCAAACCCATGAAAAGAATTAAGAGAACCTATAGTTGGGAAAACCCCACCTATTACGAAAAAAATCCTTTCTAATGAAGAAAGGAGTCAAATCCCACCAAGAAAACTTCCTAGAAACAACACCAAATGAGGCAAGCTTATCGACACATTGATTACCTTCTCGAAAAATATGAGTAATAACAAAATCTAAGGTCTTAGCAACACATACAATTCTTCCATTTGACTCTTAGGTTCCAAGGAACAATGCTCGGGTTTGAGAAGGCTTGGACCATAAGCAAGGAGTCACACTCCAACCATAATCTTCGCCATTCCCTCGCAGCAGCAATGTGAATAGAGGTCATTGCAGCAAATAATTCAGCCATAAAAGAATTACCAATTCCATAGAACTCAGCAAAACTGCCTAACACAGCTCCCATGTGATCTCTGAAAATTCCCCCACCACCAGCCAAGCCAGGACAACCTTTTGCTACCCCATCTGAGTTCACCTTAGTCCAGCTACAAGGTGGAGCTACCCATATGACCTGAGATATCCTTGCTGCTTTTGGAGGATGATAGACCACTTTGAACTGCTTCAAGATTGTGAATTCTGCAATAGAGGAGTGCATAGTGCTTGAAGTCAAACAACCAGTCAGGGAAACCGCAGCTCTGATCATGCTAATGGCTGCTCTAACAGTGATTTTCTTCCCTTCAAAAACTAATTTGTTCCTACAGAACCAAATAATCCAGAGGACATTAATGATAGTAGCAGCAACAATATCTTTGGCTTGAGCACTCCAAGACCTGTTACAGATTAGAAGAACAGATTTCAATGAGGATCTATCAAATTGCACATTAAGGATAGATCCAAGCCAATTCCAAAGATCTCTGGCAAAACTGCAATCTAGGAACAAATGAGAAGCTGTTTCTGCATCAGTGCTGCACAGACAACAACAAGAGGCAAGAGAGTAGCCTCTTTTTTGCAATTGATCATCAGTAGGAATTCTATTCTGGACTAGTCTCCAAACTACAAAAGATTTTGATGGAGGGATGAATATATTCCAAACAATCTTGGCCCATGAGCAGATAGGGAGAGCAGGCTTAAGATGACAAAAAGTATCTTTCATAGTTAGAAAACCAGCAAGGGAGGGCTTCCAAACCAGATGATCAGGCTCACTAAGTATAGGAAAATCAACATTTGCTAACATTGAGGAGAGAGCAGGAAAATGATATAGGACAACAATAGGGATATTCCAAGCCCCATTCTCAAAGAAATCAGCCACTGAGGAGCAAAGGTCACTGTGCAAATGATTAGGGATATGAAGCAATGTCACCAAAGGTTCTGATATCCATGCATCCTGCCAGAAGTTGATTAAGTTACCATTACCAATTTGCCAAATTGAATTTTCAAGAACTGTTTGCAAGTTCAGCCTAATGCCAGACCATATTGAGGACTTGACATAGGAAGACTGATGGCTTTTACCAATCCTAAACCTATTTTTAAGGAAAATGGCCCAATCCATGTTAGAAGCAAACAGCTCCCAAGACAGCTTTAAGAGAGAAGCTCTGTTTAGATCTTTTAGAGATTTGAGGCCAAGACCACCTTCTGCCATTGGGGAGCAAATGATATCCCAAGCTACCACACAAGATTTCTTGACTTTTGTATCACCAATCCAAACAAAATTTCTAATGGCTTTTTCCAAATCATTAATGAGGGAGCTAGGCCAAAGATAAACATAGAAGCTATGCAATAACATACTTTGAATCACAGTTTTGACAAGCTCAACGCTGCCCATGTAAGAGAGCAAAGATCCTTTCCAAGAAGCAAGCTTCAACAGGATTCTATCAGATATGCATTGAAGGTGGACCCTCTTTGGTTTCCCTTTAAATAAAGGGACCCTAAGATAAGTAAAAGGGAGGCTACCAGGACCAAAGCCTAAAGAAGATACAATCCTGGCAGTCTTAGCAGCAAAAATCTTACCAGAGTAGAATTTACATTTGGTAGGACTAAGATGTTGTCCTGATGCCTGACCATACTTGCAGAACAGATGCTTCAAAGCTTCTAAGCAACTCTTGTTAGCCTTGCAAAAAACCAGGACATCATCTGCATAGAGCAGGTGACTAGGAACTGTAATGTTTCTAGGACCAGCTAGGGGTTTAACCACCCCAGAATGGACCAGCTTTGTGATACCTCTGCTGAGGACATCTTCAGCAATGCAGAATAATAATGGCGACAAGGGATCCCCTTGTCTAACCCCCCCTTTTACAAGAAAAGAAGCCCTCTGCCTTATCATTGACCAGAAATGAAAGCTTAGCTGATTGAAGAATAATTCTGATCCAATGACAGAATTTATCACAGAAACCAAAAGCATCTAAGACTGAAATAAGGAAATTCCAGTCCAGGGTATCAAAAGCCTTCCTGATGTCAAGTTTCATTGCCAAATTTCCTCCAAAACTCTTGTAATCCAGAAGGTTGACAGCTTCAGAGGCTACACATATACACTCCTAAATATGTCTCCCTTTTATGAAACCTCTTTGATGGCTAGAGATGAACTTTGGAGCAATGCAAGCTAGCCTGTCAGCTAGAATTTTAGTAATCACTTCGAACTGGAAATTAGCCAACGCAATTGGCCTATAATCCTCAATTTCGTCAGCTCTGGGAAATTTTGGGATTAAAACCACCAGATTAGAATTAACATTGGGCAGAAGCCAGCTATGTTCAAAAAATTGAAGAACAGATTTACAAACATCATCTTCAACAATCTTCCAAAATTTTTCGTAGAAGCACCCCCCATAACCATCAGGGCCTGGTGCACCCTCTCCACTCATGGCAAAAACAGCTTTTCTGATTTCATCACAAGAAGGCATCCTTGTTAGAGTAGAATTGTCTTCAAAGGTGACTGACTCAGAGATAACAGAGCTAACTAGATCATTAGCTTGGCAGTCATTTGGGACAGCATACAGGCCAGTGAAATATTGCAAGACATGAGCAGTAATATCATCCTGATTATCCAAGACAGTATCACCTTCCTTTAAGAGGTTCATAGACTTTGATGCGTATCTAATCTTGGTTAATCTGTGAAAGTAGGCAGTGTTTCTGTCCCCATCACAGTGCCATTTCACCCTGGCTTTCTCCCTCTAGAATTCCTCCTCATACAATAAAGCTTGTTGCAGCTCCAATTGGGCTATAGTCTCTTTCTCCATTAATGAATCACTAGGCCCTGAAGAATTGATTTGCTGTTGCAGGGAGTCAACAGTTTCTAAAGCATTTTTCACTCTTAAGTGGATGTTGCCAAAAACCATGTTATTCCAGATTCTCAACTCAGCTTTGAGAGCTTTTAGTTTCTTAGACAGAACAGCCATAGGACAACCACCAACAGGTCTATTCCAGACCTCTTTAATCAATCTCTCACAATCTGGATGCTCAGTCCACATTTTGTGAAATTTGAAGGATGATGGAAAGGAACTTACCACATTAGAAGCAGTCAATAAGATAGGAAAATGATCAGATTGACTCCTCACCATGGTGCTACAGGTAGAGGAGTTCCAGAAGTCTATCCAGTCAAGATTACAAATGACTCTATCCAATCTTCTCTCTGTTAGAGCCAAACCCCTTCTTCTATTACTCCAGGTAAAGTCTGAACCTTTTGTAGGAAGGTGAATTAAGTTTCCAGTGTCAGTAAAGCCTTTGAAGTCGTCACAAGAAATCTTTGATGGCAGGAAGGACCCTCTGACCTCATGAGAACCAAGGACAGCATTGAAGTCTCCAATGATGCACCAAGGACCATTATATTGCTGCTGTAACCTACTCAAATCATTCCACAAAGCCCTCCTTTTAATATAATCAGTGTTGGCATACACAGCACTAATGAAAACAACTTGGCCATTAACATCCAATTTAAAGGAGCAATGTTGATCAGAGATTTCCAACATTGCAGGATTTAAATCTAGTCTACACAACCCCCATAGGTTAGGTAAAGATCCATGTTTGGAATTTAACACAAAAATTTGTAAACCAAGACTTCTCCAAAAGGAAGTAGGGACAGCATTCACATTAAACCAAGGCTCAGAAAGGAACACCAAGTCTGGCCTATTAGACAGGCAAAAATTCTTCAAGACAATTTTGGTGGCTAGCCATCCCATTTGATGTAAACTTGCATAGAACACTGATTGACAGATATCAAGTTGATGAAATCTCATCGTTCATTCCATTATGTGACGTTACCAAGTGTTTATTAATTTATTAATATTGCACTATTTATGGTTTTGGTTTATATTTCAGTTTTTTTTGTTATATACAGTTACTATTATATTATCTAATTATACTTTACTATACATGTGTTCTGTTTTGTCATTCAAGACGGAATTTGCTCCACCTATCCCCAGAGTTGAAATTGATATTGTGGACCTAGAAGGACCATCTTTTGTGAGTAACTCTTGGTCAAGCAGTAGATTAATGCAACTCAAGATTAAAGTGGTAGAATGCAACTCAAGGTTCAATAATTAGGTTTTTATTTGTCTTTTAAACGTATATATAACTAAGATATTTAATTAGGTCCAATATTTAATTTCCTTTCTTTACTTTTCTTAAATTAATAAACTTTCCTCAGTTGTTTTCATTTTCTTGGTGTAGAAGAATGTGAAACGGAAACTGGATTGATGATGTTCAAGTTGAGGAGCAGGACGTGGCGAAAGTTTGTTCTTTATTTCCTCTTTAAATCAAGAAACGAGAAAGAGGATATCTTCTGTAGTGTGTTGTAGGTTTTTTGTTATTTCTCCATAGTTTAATCTATTTGGTCAATACTTGTGTTTTTTTAGCCAATGGTTTTGAGTTGTATAAAGTTCTGTACACCTATATATGTAATGACAGTTCTACCTATGTTACACCTTTTGACATATGAGCATGTTACATTTGCTATATGCTTCACATAATAGTTGTTTAATTTTTAAAAAAAATTTATACTATTATTTAGTCATTTATTAAAATTACTACCTCAAAAGAAAACTTCCTCGTGCATCGCACGGGTAACAACCACTACTTCTAATTATTTGTTAGTTAAGTTATTATTTATTTATTTAAAAAATTAATAATTTATTTTTATTATTTATTTCTAATGATTTATTTATGTAATGACATGTGAATGTGACCATTGGAGGACATATGTCATTAACTAGACACGTCAGCAGGTGCCATTAGTTTTTCAACGATGACTTGACGGAGGGATTGTGAGTATCGAATTTTGTCCAGGTCAATTTTATTTTTATAAATACAAAAAAAAAACTAAAAAAAAGTATAATTTGATCTTAGACCAATTCTTAGAAGTTAGGTCATCATGTTTTAAAAAAATAAAAATAAAAGATGATAACAATAAAAAATACTAAAAAGGGAAAATAAAAAATATATGGTGAAAGTTAAGCTGTTTTAGTAGAGAGGAAAAGATAGTGATATCTATCACCTATCCATTGTTTCACACTCTAAAAATAGATTATGCTTCATATGATTATCACAATCTATTTGAGATAGATAATATTTCTTTTTGATAGTTCATCTAATCTAAAAGGGGAAAGTTTGTTACTTCGTTCCCTATATATTGGACTGTATTCCACCATGAAAGGGGATCCAAAAAAAAAAAATTGTCCATCATCATTCTCCCTTTCTCGTCACTTTTAATCCTTATTCCTCTCTTCCGTTCTTCCCACCTAGCAGTCCTCAAACACAGTAACAAGCAAATACCTCCAACCTTCCTCTTCATCAACCTTCACCAATCCAACCCTCTAAAATCCCATTAGCCAAGCCAAACAGCCATCGCTCCAAGCTGGATCCGCCATCACCACCACACTACTCTTTGCCGACTCCTCACTCTTCTCCACCACCTCGAACCAGCACCATAGTTGCTCACTATTGCGCACCAGAGCCGGAGAACACATCGCCACCAAGTCTTTATGCACCAATCATCTAGCAACGCCATTACCAGTCTGCTCACCGTGCTCCTCCGTTCAGTCATCATACTTCACTGTGCAGCATCGTGATTGCCATCACCAGAGTAGGAGCCACCACGTCGCGTCAGTGGGCACTACGTCCTGGCTGCTCACTATCAAGAGCACCGCAAGTCCCACCTTCTCACCTTGGAAATTCATCGCAGGTCAGCCTCTACTCATCCTCGTCGTTTTCATCGCGGCGAGCCACCACCAGTCTCGCGTCCTCCGCCGCTATACACCAGGCCGACGCTAGAATCCAATCGCCGCCATCACGATCCAGACTTCCACCTAACAGGTTCCGCCACCGCGCTGAAACACTCCAGTCATCGTCCACCGTCTCTGTAAGCTCAGTACTCCACCACCGCGCGTATCACGCCTAGCCGCCCACTGTCAAGTTTCAGTTTATCCTTCCTCTGCTTCACGTACAGGTTCAAGAAGAAAGAAAGCTATTCTTTCTTTATTAGTGAATTCTTTTATGTTTTTTTTGTCTTGGGTTAATTAAAGGGGGTTGGGCTATCTGTTTGTTTTTGGGCTCAAGGTGTACTGATTAGGGTCCATTTGGTTAGTCATTCATATGGTTTAAACCAAAATAAAATCAGAAAGGATCAAAAATAAAATAAATGAACAAAAAAGAAAATAAAAATAAATAAGATGTTTTTTTTAATTCCGCAACAATTTACGATGTTGATGTATGATTTTGCATCCTCAAGTGTCGTATAATATTATAAGGGTTTATCGTATAACATTGTTATCTTGAACCCTGTGTGAAGTTGAATTAATTTTGAAATAAAATCTTTTTCCTTAAAATTATCTTCAAGATAAAATATTTTAAAGATAAATAAAAATATTTTCTAAAAAGAAAGTAAAAAAAATCCAACCAACCAATCATTTTCTACAAGAACTACGTGGGTTTGAGTTTCTCATCGCACCAGGGGATATGTAGGAGCGAAATTAATCATTTCGTCAAGCTAAAATTAAGTTTTCTTATTTTTTGTGTTTATCTTCTTTTTATTCTTTTTTTTTGGTAAAATAAATATTTTCAAAGTTATTAAATATTTATACAATTAACTCGAGGTATCATTCTTTGAATGGGCTATGTAGGGTGTCAATACCTTCCCTACTCGTAAACGACTCCCGAGCTCGATATCAATCCTTTTAAAAAAGATCAGTTTCTTTAAGTTTATGGGTTTCCATTTTTTTCTAAAAAAAATAAAATTGGTGGCGACTCCTCTTTCTTTTTATTCACGGCGCCCAGACGGGACGATCGCGATAGCTGGCGACTCCACTGGAGATATATGAGAGTCAGGCCTATCATGATTAGTTGTGCAAGTTTTTAATAACTTTTAATTATTTGTTTTATCCTTTTTAAGTTGTAAATAGTTTTTTTTTTTTTGCCCTATTTTGTTTTGTAAATAATTTTCCTTTGTATATATTCTTGAAACAGGGTAGAGGACATTTGACATATTAACCCTAGGGTAGGTGACATCTCTTTTGTATGTTTGGCTTTGTTTTGCAAGGTAGCTCATAGTTTTTAGGGTTGTACATGTTTGTATGCTCGCAGCACACATTGCACTATCACTTACTTCACACACTGTTGGGCTCTATACCCGAGTCTTGGAACGCCATAGGATTAGAAGGGGCTTTGGTGGTGTTATTGTGACGCTTTTGCGTCCCTGACAGTCACTAATTCTCTCGCTCAGACTGCTACCGATACCATGGACTGTCATATTGTGACTTATTTGTCCCTATGTGAGGTTCATGGATCCGAGTCCTTATCTTCTAGATGAGGGTAATCTGGGGACCACATTTATTAGGGGTCTAGATCTATCTCCAGAGTCATCCACATAAAATGGCAATAGAGGCCACCCAGATTAGGGTTTGACCTTATAAATGCCCAACCTTAGGCTCTACCATTCTAGGATATAAGGGGGCATGTTTCTTCTGTACTGATCTATTTCATGATAAAAAAATATCATTAAAAAAAAAAGTTTATCCCTCTTCTTTTTGTTGAAAAAAAAAAATCATTTTTTCATGCATCTCACATATTGATTTATTTTCAGGTTACAAAAATTTTATGCATGTCATGCATTCATATTTTTAAAAAATAAAAAAAAAAATTCATTCATATCATGCATTGATATTTATAATATAAAAACTCATTTTTCATGCATTAATAATTTGTGCCAAAAATAAAAAAAAATAAAAAATTCATTTTTCATGCATATCATGCACAAATAACTTTTTATGTTATTTCATTAACCTCATACATAAAAATAAAAAAATAATTTATTTCCTGCATCACATGCATTGTGCTTCTATATTCCCTTCTAGAAACAAGACTCGAAAAAATGTGGATCACCTTATGCCCAATCTTGGAAGATTAGATGTCAATGCCAAAGAGACTTTCAAAGTCGTTTCTCAAAAGTCAGTCACTTATCATGAAATATGGTTATGTTATACTAACCCCACAGTCTATTCAATGATGAATAATTTGATTCTTGAATTATGCCTACTCTACTGGAGCATCAAAGTACCTTCCTTGGTTTGGCTCATGGTTGCTCACTCTCTTGGAAATCCTTTGTGGGGGATTAATGAATCCCAGACGTGTAGGTACCCTTTGCCAAAAAGAAAAACAAACACAAAATAAAAAAGAAGCAATTAAATAATCACTTGGTATGCATCATCTTTTTGTCTCTAAATTAAAATTTACAAATAAGCAATCCTGATTTGAAATGAAGTTTGGCCGTTTTTCTCTATCCTTCACAAAATATCATCATTATCCTTTGTTATCCTTTTTTAGCTTGAAAATTCTCTTCAAAGAACCTTAGACAAGGATCACCCCAAAACTAGGGGCAAGCATGGAAGAAATGGTAATAAAGTAAGAAGGTGGATCTAAGAGAAAAGAAGAGAGAAAGAAAAGAAAAAAGAAAGAAAGATTGAGGATGAAAAAGTTCAGGATAAAGACAAATGATAAAAGCGAAAAGCAAGTGTTCGTGGAAATGCACCAATACTTTCACCGAGTTCACATTCGTAAGAAAAGAGCAAAGATCCTTGGTCCTATTCAACCCAAAAACACTTGTTTGAGCCTTATATCCTTCCTGTCATGACCCTCAACCATGGGCCACGTTACATGCCTTAAAAAGTCCATTCTGATCAATGATTGATTACTTTTTTTGAGACAAAATGATTTATGCTCTTCTAAGTTTTTAATTGAGTAAATACTCAATTTGGTCCCTGAAATTGTAGGGTCGTATCAACTTAGTCCCCCACATTATCAATATTCCAAAATGATCCCTGTAATTGCAGAAAGTTAATCAGATTATCTCTCCATTGATATTTGCATGGACTATAATGACATTAAGTTGGTAATGTCAGGGATGCATTTGAAATTAAGTGAATAATGTCAGGGATGTATTTGCTACATTTTGAAATTCCAAGGATCATTTTGGAATATTGATAATGTGGAGGACTAAGTTGATATGACCCTACAATTTCAGGGACCAAATTGGGTATTTACTCATTTTTAATTAATTTCTCCTAAAAAAGAAAAGGAAAAATAAAAAAGGCATGTTAGGTTGAAAACCCGCAAGGGCAGTCTAAGCAAAAGTCAGGGCAAAATCAGCATGACATTCAGTGGGAAAACTTTACTTTAAAGGGTCCTATGCTCGGGTATTTCATTCTCAGGATTCTTCTCAAACGCCCTGCATCGGGGCAAGTCCATTCTCAAAGGTCTTACACTGGGACAATTCCATTGTCAAGATTTATTAACAAGTGCCCAACATCGTGGCAAGCCCATTCTCAAAAAACATACACTCGGGAAATTTCATTGTCAAGATTCATTATATAGTGCCCGACACTGGCACAAATTCATGACCAAGTGCCCTACACTGGGGCTGTTCTATTCTCACAGATCTGACACGGGGACAAGTCTATGCTCAAAGGCCCTACATTGGGGCAGTTCCATTGTCAAGTTCCATTATCGGGTCCCAACATTGGGGCAAGTTAATCCTCAAAGGTCCGACACTGGGGAAAGTCAGTTCTCAAAAAGTCATTCTCTGGGTAATTTCGTTCTCAAGTGATGTTTCAAACGAATTTCATTTCTACAAGCCTCACACTGAGGCAATTTTTGGTACACGATAGCCATGATACCCAAGATCAAATCAGTCCAAACTGGGGAAGCACTCTGGTATGGTAAATATGATTTCAACAATATAATGATAATTCTTTGATGAACAAATTTGGTCAGGAGAATTCTGAAAATAAGGAGCAAAAGGATATCATCAATTGACAATTCAAGCAAGAGCATTGATCTTCATAAATAAGGGTGGCAAAAAATCATTCACTTCAAAAAAAAAAAAGCAAAGCAAAAAAAGGCAAAAAAATGGCTCGCTGGGCTGAAAACCTGAGAAGGCAGCCTAGGCAAAAATTAGAGCAACGTTAGGTTGAAAACTCGAAAACAGCGACCTATGAAAAAGTTAGGGTGAAACAAAGTTCAAGAAAGTCTCCTCAAGCTCACAAACTGCGACAGTTTAAGTTTATGAGGGCTGATCATGAAATGCCTCAATACATGAAGACTGGGGACAAGCCACTTCCTTGAAGCTGATTAAGAAGGTTTCCGAAATTATAGGCATAAGAGACAAACAAAGATCATCCTAAAAGGTATCTCTTGAAGAAGTGTGAACTCCACCTCATCATCTTTTTTGTGAATCCCTTTCAAAGATCAGAGGAGCATAGTGGTCTCTTTATCAAGGGCAATCTCTACCATTGGGATAATCATTATGAAACAAGCATATCCTTGGCAAGAAGCAAAGCATCAGTTGAACAAGCAAGTGACAAATCTGATCAACGAGCGTCGTTCTAGTTCATCCTAAATTTGGCTGTGATCAAAACTTTAAGGGGCCGATGATCAAAGAATGGTTTGCGAAAAAGGATAAGATCATAATTTTCATCAATCACTGAAAGCACATCTTGCATCATACATATAGAAAATAAAAGAAAATAATCAAAAAAATAATAGAGTTTTCATCAATCATAAAAAGCATTTTGCATGCATCATGCATTGAAAAAAAAATCACACTCTTCATCAAGCATCTCTAGCGTCATGCACATCAGCTCATGCATCATTCATTGAAAATGATCCCATGCATCATATATTTGGGAAAAAAAATATCAGATTTCTCATCAATCACAGAACATATCTTACATCATGCACCATCTCATCATTTCATGCATTGATAAGGTCAATACCATTACTTTTGATGGCTTTAGCAGGCACAGGACCTCATAAGCTTTATTCTGTTCTTTCAAGCTTCGGTAGATAGTGTCTCTGTGAGCATCTCATCATTTCATGCATTGACAAGGTCAATACCATTACTTTCGATTGCTTTAGCAGGCACAAGGCCTCGTAAGCTTCTTTTCTTTTCAAGTTCCGACAGATAGTATCTTCGTAAGCTTCTTTCTTTTCAAAGCTCCGGTAGATAGTGTCTTCGGAAGCTACTTTCCTTTTAAGCTCCGGGAGATAGTGTCTCGAGAAGCTTCTTCTATTTTCAAGCTTCGGCAGATAGTGTCTTCGGAAGCTTTCTTTCTTTTCAAGCTACGGCAGATAGTCTCTACGTAAGCTTTATTTCTTTTTGAGCTCTAGCAGATAGTGTCTCCAGAAGCTTCTTTTATTTTCAAGCTCCGGCAGATAGTATCTCCGGAAGGTTCTTTTCTTGTTAAGCTCCGACAGATAGTGTCTCTGGAAGCTTCTTTTCTTTTCAAGTTCCGACAGATAGTGTCTCCGGAAGCTTCTTTCTTTTCAAAGCTCTGGCAGATAGTGTCTTCTGAAGCTTCTTCTCTTTTCAAGCTCCGACAGATAGTGTCTTCGGAAGCTTGATTTCTTTTCGAGCTTTGGCGGATAGTGTCTCCAGAAGCTTCTTTTCTTTTCAAGCTCCGGTAGATAATGTCTCCGGAAGTTTCTTTTCCTTTCAAGCTCCGGAAGATAGTGTCTTTGTAAGCTTCTTTCTTTTCAAAGCTCCGACAGATAGTGTCTTCGGAAGCTTCTTTCCTTTTAAGCTCAGGCAGATAGTGTATCCGGGAGCTTCTTTCTTTTCAAGCTCTGATAGATAGTGTCTCTTTGAGCTTCTTATCTTTTCATGCATTGACAAGTTCAATACCATTACTTTCGATTGCTTTAAGCAGGCACAAGGCCTCATAAGCTTCTTTTCTTTTCAAGCTTCGACATATAGTATCTCTAGAAGTTTCGTTTCCTTTTAAGCTCCGATATATAGTGTCTCTGTAAGCTTCTTTCTTTTCAAAGCTCCGACAGATAGTGTCTTCGGAAGCTTCTTTCCTTTTAAGCTGCGGTAGATAATGTCTCTGGAAGCTTCTTCTCTTTTCAAGCTCTGGTAGATAAGCTCCGACGGATAGTGTCTTCGTAAGCTTCTTTCTATTCAAAGCTCCGACAGATAGTGTCTTCGGAAGCTTCTTTCCTTGTAAGCTCCGGCAGATAGTGTCTCCGGAAGCTTCTTCTTTTTTCAAGCTCTGGCAGATAGTGTCATCGGAAGCTTTCTTTCTTTTTGAGCTCCAACAGATAGTGTCTTCGGAAACTTTCTTTGTTTTCGAGCTCTGGCAGATAGTGCCTCCAGAAGCTTCTTTTATTTTCAAGCTCCGGCAAATAGTATCTCTGGAAGCTTCTTTTCTTGTTAAGCTCCAGCAGATAGTGTCTCCGAAAGCATCTTTTCTTTTCAAGCTCCGGCAGATAGTGTCTCTGGAAGCTTCTTTCTTTTCAAAGCTCCTGTAGATATTGTCTTCGGAAGCTTCTTTCCTTTTAAGCTTCGACAGATAGTGTCTCCGGAAGCTTCTTCTCTTTTCAAGCTCCGACAGATAGTGTCTTCGGAAGCTTTCTTTCTTTTTGAGCTCTGGCAGATAGTGTCTCCAGAAGCTTCTTATCTTTTCAAGCTCAGGTAGATAGTGTTTCCAGAAGTTTCTTTTCCTTGCAAGCTCCAGCAAATAATGTCTCCATAAGCTTCTTTCCTTTAAACTCCGGCAGATAGTGTCTTCGGAATCTTCTTCTCTTTTCAAGCTACGACAGATAGTGTCTCCGGAAGCTTCTTCTATTTTCAAGCTACGACAGATAGTGTCTTTGAAAGTTTCTTTCCTTTCAAACTCCGGCAGATAGTGTCTCCGTGAGTTTCTTTTATCTTCCCCTTCAAGCTTCAGCAGATAGTGTCTCTGTAAGATTTGACGTTTCATCGCCTAGTCTAAAAATTTCTCTACCAAGCTAAATCGTCGTTCATGTCTTTACTCGTGTCTTATAACGATAAAAGGTTAACTACGGTTACTCACATTATCTAATAAGAAACAAGTAAAGAGGAACAACTGTGAACATCCAATTTTGTCCGAGTCAATTTCATTTTTTTGTAAATACTAAAAAAAAACTAAAAAAAGTATAATTTGATCTTAGCCCAATTCTTAGAAGTTAGGCCCATCGTGTTTTAAAAAAATAAAAATAAAAGATGATAACAATAAAAAATAATAAAAAAGGGAAAATAAAAAATATATGGTGAATGTTAAGCTGTTTTAGTAGATAGGAAAAGATAGTGATAGTTATCACATATCTATTGTTTCACACTCTCAAAATAGATTCTGTTTCATATGATTATCACAATCTATTTGAGATAGATAATGTTTCTTTTTGATAGCTCATCTAATCTGATAAGGGGAAGTTTGTTACTTCTTTCCCTATATATTGGACTGTATTCCACCATGAAAGGGGACTGAAAAAAAATTGTCCATCATCATTCTCCCTTTCTCGTCACTTCTAATCCTTATTCCTATCTTCTGTTCTTCCCACCTAGCAGTCCTCAAACACAGTAACAAGCAAATACCTTTAACCTTCCTCTTCATCAACCTTCATCAATCCAACCCTCTAAAATCCCATTAGCCAAGCCAAATAGCCATCGCCATCACCACCACACTACTCTTTGCCGCCTCCTCACTATTCTCCACCACCTCGAACCAGCAGCCATAATTTCTCACTACTGCGCACCAGAGCGGAGAACACATCGCCACTAAGTCTTTCTGCACCAGTTAGCAATGCCGTTACCTGTATGCTCACCATGCTCCGCCGTTCAGTCATCATACTTCACTGTGCAGTATCGTGACTGCCATCACCAGCGTAGGAGCGATCACGTCGCATCAGTTGCTGTGAGCACAACGTCCTGGCTGCTCATTATCAAGAGCACCGCAAGTCTCACCCTCTCACCTTGCAAATTCATCTCAGGTCAGCCTCTACTCATCCTCGTCATTTTCTCCGCGGCGAGCCACCACCAGTCGCGCGTCCTCCGCCACAGTACACCGGGCCGACGCGAGAACCCAATCGCTGCCATCACGATCCAGACTTCCACCTAACAGGTTCCGCCACCGTGCTGAAACACTCCAGTTATCGTCCACCGTCGCTGTAAGCTCAGTCTGCCACCACCGTCGCTGAAACAACTAAAAGATGAACAAAATAAGTAAAGAATACTAATTAAATAAAAGAGGGCAGAACTGAAAGGAAAGGTGCAAAATTAAATGACACAAATATAAATTAAGAAGAATATAAGCAAAATAGAAAATAGAAGAGGAAGAAGATGAAGGGGAAGGGGAAGGCGCCACAATCATCCATAGAATTGGAAGATTGATAAGCCAAGGAGGATTCGTTACAAAGAGATAGAACTCTTTGATAAGAATCAAACAAGTTCTAATCCAAGAACTTGAAGAGGAGGAGCCAATGTTCAACTCACAAAAATACCCAAATAGGATAAATATTAATTTCATTCCCAGTTATCAAATGAGGTCATACAAGTCCTATTTACAGAAGCTAAGGAACATTCCAGGTTAAGGTGGCTGAGTAATTTCGTGGCCCATATAGCCCAAAATACAATTAAAAACCAAAACCAATTACAAGCCTAAAAATGCCTAATTAAGTCAAATCCATCCAGAACAGCGTTCTCAACTTCTAGCAAGGTTGTCATCATGATAGAGTCTGAATCATGTTTTGAACTTCTAATGAAACTTGTAGCGAGTTCGCTTATATTTTCAACGCATCAAGAATCACATCAATCGGACATCTAGAAGGCAAGATATAGCCAAAACCGTGAAGAAGGTTTTCTTTGGACTTGAATGGATTAAGTCAAACCCGTCCAGAATTGTATCCTCATCTCAAAGACCAATTTTCATCATGATAGAGGCCGAATGAGGTCTTTATGCTGAGATAACATTTTTAGATAATTCATTGATATTTTCAACCCATCAAATATCATTGCAATCTGATATCCATAACTCATGATATACCCAAAACATTAAAGAGGATCACTTGGACTTGAAGAGTTTGAATTGGACTTAAATGGATTGACCTCCTCTTGTTGCAATGTTCACTTACCCCTCCTTTGCATCCATCATTCCCCCCTTCTTAGAGAAAATTCGACCTCAAATTTATTATCTCCATACCTACATCAAGAGAAAGAACTAAGTTTAGGGAAATTGAAAGTAAATCAAACATTGGCTTTTCTTGAGTAGGAATCCTTTTCTTTTTCTAATGTGCACACACCCAATCCTCCGGGGTCAAACACAAATTTAAAGAACTCATCACATGTGGCAAATATATTAGGAAATTTTTCATTATGCTGATACAACACCTTAAGATTGTCGAGGTCTAGAAATTGAAGTTCAATGAGAGTAGGAAAGTTATACCTTTGAGAATTTGCAATGACCACCACATTTACTTCTCTATGCTTGGGCATGATGACATTTGAGAGTATTGCGTCCTTTTTGGAATGCTTCAAATTATTCTCATGGGTGGAATATTCAAGTTTGGACCCATTGTACTTTTTATCCAAATAAACAGTTGGTGGTCCTTTTTGAAGTAAAATAGCCCCCATGATCACATTAGATGTATCACATTCAATTCGAAAGGACTTTGCAAGAATAGGTAAAACAAGAATGAATGCACTAGTGAGCCTATCAAACAAGTCCACATGCAATTCTTAAGAACTTACATTAAACCCAAAAAGGCTAACATGATTTGTGCAAGATGAATTTTTATCAAAATAAGCATAAAAATTCCCTACCTTCATATCATGGTACCCACTTTTCAAATCAAACTTAGAAATATGGTAATAGTCATGCAATTCATTAAGCAAGTAATCAAACCTATTCAATGTAGGAAAGTAGCAAGACCCATGCAATTTACCAAGCATGTTATCAAATATAGGGGTAGAATGTTCATGATTTTTGGGAGTCATGCAAGTAATCAAACCGTGGGGCGTTTCCTTTGGACTCACTTCTTCAAGTGCATTGGTTGTCTTGTAAGCATCCTTTGAAGCCACATACTCAATTCTCTCATTTTCTTTTGCCTCTTTTTCTTTAGCATCACTCTCTTTTGCATTCACCTCCCTCTCAAGTTTTCTCTCAACTTGGACCTCACTTTCCTATTCTAATTTCTCTCCCTCTTTCTTTTCTTCATCTCTTTTCAATCTCAAATTTGTCTCTTGAATTTTGTCTTGAGACATTTTCTTCCAATATGCTTCAAAATTATGAATCTTTCTTTTCAATTTCTCCGCTTTTCTCACCTTTCTTCCATACTCCTTATCCTCCTTTTCATAGCTTCTATGTCTTCTTTCTTTTTCAAACGTCTTATCCTCCCTCTCATGAACTCTATATCTTCTCTCCTTGTCTCTACTCCTCTCTTCTTCATGACTTATTTTATCTTTTTCCCTCAACACATCTAGGCTCATAGTCCAAATATTTAGAACCAAATGTCATCATGTTGCAAAGCAAACAAGTTAGAACAAAAAGAAATAGTGTTAAGGACCTCCCACACACCTAAGTGTACAACAATGGTTTCTTGATGCCTGAGCAGACTTACCAAACAAATGATGTTAATATCTCACATTAACTCATTTGAGCAGGGTCGTGCATTTCATAGCCTCACTAAATTAAGGGGGTCGATGTTATCACTGAAATAACCAAAGTAAACACTAGAAAGGGGGTTGATTTGTGTTTACCAAAAGCTTTTGCTTAAACGTAAATTCTTTTCGCAAAGACAAAGAAACATATGCTTGAAAATAGCTTATAGACGTTTGAGATGTGTCTGAAGATTTTTACAACTTGTCCAAGACAAGTGCTCCAAACACAGAGATTAAAAACAACTTTGATTAAAACAATAACTTCTTAAGATAAACGGATTAACGCCTAGTTATTATACAGTTAAACAAATAAAGTAATATTAAAAGTTTGGGAAAGAGATAGTCACTGAAAGCAATTATATTGGTTCACCCTCAACCTTGGGCTACGTTCAGTCATTGGCTTAACCAAGAGTTTCGATATAACTGATCAGATTACAGACACGAGTATTGTTTGCACACCTAGCCTCTCTAGGCTCAACAACTCAAGTATTGTTTGCACACTTAGCAGTCAACAAGTATTCTTTTCTCACCTTGCCGTTTTAGGCTCTAACACTCAACAAGAGTAATGTATGAAATGGTTTGTGTTCCAGATTGCAATTCAACCAGATAAACACTTAAGAAGTGAATAAATATGAAGAATGGTATGATTGTGTAATAATTTCTCTTAATAAAAACAAATGATTGAGAAGTATCAAAGATTGAAAGCATGAAGAATTTTTGAACTCATAATAACTTCACCTTGAATACGGTCAATAAATGATCATTATTGGTTCTTCTATTCTTCGAGGTCTTCTTTATATAGTCCTAACAACAATAAATCTGTTGTGAGACATTCTTTCTTCAGCAATTGCTTTTCTTCAAATGTTTTGAGAAACCATTAATTAAATTGAGTTGTTCTGAGGATGCATTAAATGGTGAAGAACGTTGAAGGTACTCTTTTACTGAGAATATTGTCTTTAATAGAGCAATATGTTTAGAGCAGCATCAGAATCATGAGCAGCACAAATTACTTCTTTTATGCAACCACTCAGAAAGTCCAGAGGTAAAGTGACTTTTTTGCATACCAACAGTGTTATGTCAGGTACTATGAAACCGGGATATTTTCTCATTCCTTTTGACTTTAAGAAAATGATCCTCGAATGTCTGGGTCAGCTCATTAACTATTTCCAAATAGTCTTTAATGAAATAGAGAATGGATATTGAAGTCTCATGCATTGTTATAATTCATGTTGATGTTTGAGAATAAAACTTTGTGTGAGTTTATCTTGTTGATATATTATGTGGTACCGATATTTTATGATAATTGTCTTATATGTAACTATGTTTCTTTGTAGTATCGCTTATGAAGCTATCGCAATAAACTTGTTAACAAGTATCTCACCCTTGCTATGTATTTGTTGGATCTTTGGTTGTACTTTTTTATGTGCTTAGATGCTACCCAGAGGCCCCCTTCGCCATTCCGGGGACACTAACCATGTAGTTCCATGAAGGCGATGATGAGCGTGTGTGGATCATCCACCCCGAGGTTCGCTGTGCTATGTACACTGGTGAGTAACCGACAACATATAACTTACATTGGCGACTACCCTGGATTGGTACCAATATAAGGTGTAGGCATTGTAGGCTTATCGCCAATAGGATAATGCATGACATTTGTCGATCGGGTATGTATGTCTACATGTTGTAATTGATAACATGCTTAAATGATGCCGTACGTGATAACATGATTAATTAATGTTTGATATGCCTATAATGACGACATGCTATCTGCTATGTGAAGGAACCTGTTTGAAACACAAGAATGGGGGTTGAATTGTGTTTCTTAAGATTTTAAAATCTTTTCACAAGCAGATATGTAGTTTTCGCAAGGTTGGACGATAACTCGTTTAAAGACAAATATAGCTTTTCCAAACACCGAGTTGGACGCTAACTTAGTTTGATAAAGATGAGCAAAGAGCACAATTAAAAAGCAATTCAATCCCAGAAAATTAGTTAGATAATAAACTAAAGCAAAGATAAGGGAGAGAAAAGAACATAGAGATATTATCCTGGTTCACTCTTCACCAAAGAGCTACGTCCAGTCCTCTCTACTTGAGAGCTTTATCCACTATAACAAAAATCCTTTGTTACAAAGTATTCAACACCTCTTCAGGCAAGTATTCTCAACCTCTTCAGGTTTTCTAAGTATTCTTTTACAGACAAGCCTCTTCAGGCTCAACCAACTAAGGTTTTCAAATGAGTTGTGTTCTAATAACTCACTAACTGTGAGAATTCGAAACTAAAGCTTAGAACTCTTGGAATAAAACTCTACGCAGAGAGTGATATGAAAGTTTAAGAACAGAGTAAGCTTGTAATCAGAGATTTCTCTTGATAGCTTGTGTTTTCTTGTATGCTTGTATTTTTGCTCAAGTTCGGTAACCTTGCATCTTCAAGGGATGGAGGTATGTATAGCCATTTGTCTTTGAACAAGCTTCAGTCTTCAACGGATGGAAAAATATCCGTTCTGATCATGCATTAAATGCTTTGGTCCGTTGAGTCTGATAACCTCTTTGAAGCTTCTGATCAGCAAAGTAGACTATCAGGATGATAGCTAGAAATGGAACTGACATATCCTCTTTGCAATAGAAAGTTGCCTTTCGTCTTTCTCAAAGAAGAAGGTCAACTTCTTTATGTGTCAGGAATAGTCTGGCTTTTGCTTTTATCTTTTAACGAATATTACAAAGAATGTTTGTCCCAAGGATATAAGCCTTTTACAAGGAATAATAAATTCAAATGTTTTACAAGGTATTCGCGCTTAAACATATAAAGCAATATTGGACTATAGCTATTACATAAGTATCGGAAGAGTCTTTGGACGCATGGTTCTATTTATTACCGTCCAGTCTGAGTAATACGTAAACCACTTTAAAAGGTTGGACGAGATAAAGTCTTTGGACTCAAATAAGTTTTATCCTGCACACTTAATATAAAACGTTAGTCCATAATAAATCTTTGTTCTTCTTAAATTAGTCTTTTGTTAGCATCAAAACTCTATGAATTAGTGGACCATAACAACTTTGGTTCCAACAATCTCCCCCTTTTTGATGATGACAAAACATATTAATTTGATTGAACAAAGAGTCCTAGAGAGCTGAAAATCTCCCCTTAAGACAAATATTCTAAACATTTAAAGCATGTAAGACAGATATAAGCACTTAAGGATGGATAGCCAAACATGTTATAACACGCAATCAAGATATATTCAATCAACCCATTTTCTCTCCCTTTTTGTCATCAGACAAACGAGTGAGAATCACATCATAGTCAGTACATTTGAAAGCAATAAGTATAAAACAATTTTAAG
This sequence comes from Ammopiptanthus mongolicus, assembly GCA_039655645.1. Taxonomy (NCBI): domain Eukaryota; kingdom Viridiplantae; phylum Streptophyta; class Magnoliopsida; order Fabales; family Fabaceae; genus Ammopiptanthus; species Ammopiptanthus mongolicus. The sequence goes on along the minus strand of CM077348.1, from coordinate 45,311,138 downwards.
AAGGAGGAGGAGGAGGAGGTTTTGGAATAAAATTTTGAAACATAGCCGCAATCTGCTGAAGAAGCACTGCGTTGTTTGTTTCTATGGACCGTTGGACGAACTCTTGAAACTCAGGAGGAATAACAGAGGCGGAACTTTCAACAGTGGCCCCCGTTGCTTCCATATCTCTTTGATCAGGAACTACACTGAGAGCCTGAGAAGGAGATGGATCAGCAGGATAGACCACTGAGAGAGGGATTGGTTGAGACTTAGACGGGGCTGAGTCTGCAACTTGTTCCATTTCCTCAACATGAATTTCAGGAGAAGGGTCCTCATAGATGATCTCGGTGTCCCCAGTTTCTTCATGAATGACAACTTTAGGAGGGGCAGGAGGAGGAGCATTAGGATCAATGACAGGTTTGGGAGGAGGTGGAAGCACATCAAGTATGATTTCAGCATCATCATACTTGTTTTCTCTCCATCTGGGAGCAGGTGGTGGCAGCACATCTCTAGGATGCAGAGGTACCCCAAAGATATCGTCTATGATCATGAAGTCAGCATCATAGATTCGATATTGTCTTGGGTAGACACGAATCTTTTCTTTCTCCTCAATAGACAGACCAGACGATGATGCTTCTTGAGAGAATCTCCAAACGTGGTTTTCCCAGTAGACCTTTGCGTCTGGGTCATATGTGAATCTAGGATCCTTTTTCCAGATATGAGCAAGAGTCACTGAATCATCTCAAGGTTTCTTCCAAAACAGAGGATCAAAGAAATTTCTGTAAGGCAACGTCCATGTTTCTAGCTTTTTGCGAACGTCCTTATTTCTGTTGGGATCCAGCATCAGAATCCTTGGATAAGCTCTAGGAGGAACAACTCCTACTCTTGTATCTGAGGTCCTTGACCAAAATTTCATGGGAAGGTTGTGATGAATCTTAGCTTCTCGAGACATATCACACTCTTTGCGCACGGCATAGTATGGAAGAAAGTCACGAACATCAGAGTACTCCTTCCATGATGTTGGATAGCTTGGAATAAACTTCAGTTCAGGATCAAGGATGTGGTTGGTTAGACCATACGTCCTTGCTCGCTTCTCATACTTTGTTTTGCAGCCTTTCTTGTCTTCATTACGAAGGACCACATGCCTTTTCACATTGCAGTGGCACCATTGGAATGCCTTATCCTTGATCAGATTGAGATAGGCTTTCCTTGGAGGAAACGTCTTCTTCTCAAGGCAGACAACCAAGGGTCCAAGAGCATTGTACAACTCGGTTGCCAAAGGACCAGTTGAAGTGTAAGGAATGGGGTAATAGCTATGTTCAGGGGGTGGACCAGGGGGTTTTGAGGTGGTGTGGAAGGTGTTTCATATTGGTAGTCTAGTGGTGGTATAGGGCTTTTGGGATGTTGAGATGTAGAAGGGGGTGAGTGTCTGAGGAAAGGGACAAGGAACCTTTAATGGACGTCAGCCCAATTGGAGCTTTCATTTCTGAAGGTAATTCGTGGAATGCGTCTATATTTTCTTTTTCGGTAGATCATTCTGGGGTAGGGTGCACCATAAGGTTGGAAGGGGTGATCTACCCATGGTGTGAACCAGTCTTCGGGTTCGGTTGGTGAGGTAAGGGTTTGTGTTTAAGGTAAGGTGGGAGTTGAAAGGGTTGTGGATGGTTGAGAGTTTAGGGTTAAGTCTTCAATCTCAAAAGATTGATCAACAGCAGAAGCAATAACTGAACTAGAGTGAGGTTCAGTATTACCTTTTGCTTTGGCTCTTGCAGTTCTTGCCCTTGTTGAGATAGGTTTGGGCATAGGTGCTTCAGAGGAGGGCTCCAACCTTGGACCTTTGTTTGCCTTGGAGATAGGCAGATCGTCCTCATCGTCCTCAGTAATAGGAGCTAGAATTAGCTTCCTCTTTCTAGAGGGTTGGACGGTAAGCTTTGGACCAGCAGGTGGAGTCCTAAATGTTGGACGAGCAGGCTCGGTTGAGCGTCCAGCAGAGACAAGTTGTTCAAACGATTCCACTGATGCTTGCATCTGAGCGCCTTTCAGCTTACTTTCTGGCTTGGACTTCTTGAGACAGTCCAATTGCATAAACTCAGGTTGATGCAAGCGTTCAATACCATGAATACCATAGTATTTGGTCTTTCGTTCTGGAGCCAGATTTTTGAGGTCGTCATAGACCATGTGCTTCTCAAAAAACTTTGAAAGAAGGGAAGCATAGATGATCGATGTGTTCTTCCCAGAACCTTCAATGGCATATTTGAAGAATGAAAAGAGAAGGTGGGGAAGATTTATCTGCCTTTCCAAAATCAGATGAACCAAGCAGAATTGATGAGCCTTCGAAACATTATCCTTCAACCCAGCCTTGTGAAGGATTGACTTGTTCAGAATCTGATGAAGAACCCTAGTCTTGTCAGTCATCTTTAAGGCTATGAGTTTGTCGTCCGAGTTCTTCAAAAGACAGTCTCTGCTGGTGGTAGCATCACCAATTTCTTCCTCCCATTTGTCTTCAACAATGATTCTAGATTGAGCGCACCCAATCGCATTTGAAATGGTTGCTTCAGATACTATCACTTCAGTGTCAAGCACTTTGTTGCGAATTTCCCTCGCAGAAATTGTGGGGTTAGTCCAGAACTCCCTAACCAGAATAGGGTAGATGACTGGAGAACCTTCGAAGAAACTCGACCATCCAGCAGCATGGATGTTTGGGAAAATATTTATCCCATTATCGGCCAGAAATTGGAGGTTGAATGTGAACTCTACCAGAACATCAGCGGTCTGAGCATTAAAGGTTTTTCCTTTACCCTTAGCAGTAGCAGCAGAAGAAGTTGCCATTGTTTCAGAAAAGAGGTTTTTAGAGGAGAAGGGTTTTCAGAGAGAACTTTTCTTTTCGAAGATGGACGAAGAAAAATTAAAGCTTTTGTAAAGGTTTGATTTTTAACAAGATTTAGGTTTTAAGGAGAAGAGAAGAGAGAACGAAAACCTTTCGTATTTTCAAAGAGAGAGAGGGTGGCGAAATGATGTGCATTAAATGCCTAACACACGTTCAAACTTTGAAACCGTAAAAAGCATTTTTGGCAAACAATGAAAATAAAAACTGACTCAGTTAAGGGAATGAGAGTTAATAATTCATTCGACAAAGATTGAGTTCCATTAATGCATAGACGAAAAAAAAATTTGACGAGCATACATTGGACTAAGGCAAACATTAGACGCATGCATTGGACTCTCATTTAGTCAATGAAATGCATGTTCAGATATTTTCTTATAAATGTGAACCTATCTTCATCTAATGGTTTGGTGAAGATATCTTCCCATTGATGGTCAGTATCAACAAATTGAATATCAATTGTCCCTTTTTGCACATAATCTCTAATGAAATGATGCTTTATTTCTATATGCTTTGCTCTAGAATGCAGTATGGAGTTTTTAGACAAGTTGATGGCAACAGTATTATCACACATGATTGGAATGTTACTTACAAACACGTTGTAGTCTTCCAACTAATGTTTAATCCATAGTAGTTGTGAGCAGCAACTGGCAGCAGCAATGTATTCAGCTTTAGCAGTTGATAGAGCAATTGTGCTTTGCCTTTTGCTTGACCAAGAGACCAGATTAGCTCCAATGAAGTGACAACCTCCACTGGTGCTTTTTCTTTCTATTCTGTCTCCAGCATAGTTAGCATCACAGAATCCAACTAATCTGTATTCATCAAATTTCTTATACAAAGACCTAGATTAGTAAAACCTTTGAGATATCTAAAGATTCTCTTTACTGCTGAGAGATGAGACTCTCTTGGATCAGATTGAAATCGAGCACATAAACAGACGCTAAACATGATATCTGGTCTAGACGCAGTTAGATATAAGAGGGAACCAATCATACCTCTATATACCTTTTGGTCTACCTTTTTATCTTTATCATCCTTGTTTATTACGGAAGTTGTATGCATTGGAGTGTTCATAGGTTTGCAATCGTCCAACTTGAAGCGCTTCAGAAGCTCATTTGTGTACTTCGTCTGATGAATGTACACTCCCTCTGTTGTTTGTTTTACTTGAAGTCCGAGGAAGAATTTTAGTTCTCCCATCATGCTCATTTCAAATTCCCTTTGCATTAAGTTAGAAAACTCTTGACAAAGCGATTCATCAGTTGCACCAAATATAATATCATCGTAAATTTGAGCAACAATAAAATCCTTTTTATTTATATTTCTAAAGAGAGTTGTGTCCACTTTTCCTCTTGAGAAACCATTCTCCATTAGGAAAGTGCTGAGTCTCTCATACCAAGCTCTAGGAACTTGTTTGAGTCCATATAAAGCTTTCTTAAGCTTATATACATGCTCAGGACGGTTTTGATCTTCAAAACCAGGTGATTGAACAACATATACTTCTTCATTAATGAAACCATTTAAGAAAGCACTTTTTACATCCATTTGATAAAGCATAATGTTGTGATGTGCAGCATATGAAAGTAAAATGCGTATGGATTCTAATCTAGCTACTGGAGCAAAAGTTTTAGTGTAGTCAATAGCTTCCTCTTGAGAGTAGCCTTGAGCAACTAACCTTGCTTTATTCCTTACAACTTTGCCATCCTCGTCCAGCTTGTTGCGATAGACCCACTTGGTTCCAATGACAGACTTATCTTTAGGTATGGAGACCAGCGTCCAAATGTCACTACGTTGGAACTGGTTGAGCTCCTCTTGCATAGCGAGGATCCAACAGTCATCCATTAAGGCCTCATCCACAGACTTTGGTTCTAATTCAGAGATGAAGGCTGAGTCAGCTTGCTCTCTGAAGGTTGACCTCGTCCGGACTCTATCATTTGGTTTGCCAATGATTTGATCCTCAGGGATATAAGTCCTGAATTGCCACGAACGAGGGGTGTTAGCTACTTGCTGAGACGATGAAGCGTCTTGTATTGCGTTTGATGCTTCGTCTTTGTTAGTTATTGGACGATCTTCTGTATCGTTCAGATTTAGATCTGCAAAAGAATCATCTAGCTCTGATAATCTCTTATCAGGCTGTTTGTCATCAAACTTAACATGGATGGATTCTTCAACTATCAATGTTCTAGAGTTATAGACGCTAAAAGCTTTGGACGTTTCAGAATATCCTAACAACATTCCATTATCTACTTTGGCATCAAACTTACCAAGTTTATCCTTAGTATTTAAAATAAAACATTGACATTCGAAGGGATGGAAATAAGAAATGTTGGGTTTGCATCCTTTCCACAATTCATAAGAAGTCTTATTCAAGATTGGTCTTTTGTATATTCTGTTTTGAATGTAGCAGGAAGTATTTACAGCTTCCGTCCAGAAGTGCTTAGGGACAAAATTATCACTGAGCATTGGCCTGGCCATCTATTGAAGAGATCGGTTCTTTCTCTCAACAATACCATTCTGTTGTGGTGTTCTACGGGTAGAGAAATTGTGATGAATACTATTTTCATCACAGAACCTTTGGAAAAGCTCATTTTCAAATTCGCCTCCATGATCACTTCTGATAGAGCTTATAGATATGCCTTTTTCATTCTGGACACGCTTACAAAATATAGTAAAGACCTTGATAGACTCATCCTTGTGAGTAAGGAACTTAACCCATGTCCATCTACTATAGTCGTCTACTTTGACAAGCCCATATTTCTTAGCACTGTCAGACGCAGTCCTTGTTGGACCAAACAAATCAAGATGCAACAATTCTAGTGGTCTAGAAGTACTAACAATGGTCTTGGACTCAAAAGAGTTCTTAACTTGTTTACCTTTTTGGCACGCATCATAGAGAGCGTCCGATCTATACACGATTTTTGGTAGACCTCTTACGAGATTATGCTTGTTCAGTCTTGAGATTAATCTCAGACTTGCATGACCAAGTCTTTTGTGCCAGATCCATCGCTCATCTTCAACAGACACTAGGCATGATACACTCTGATTTCAGAGTTCTCCCAAGTTAATCTTATACAGATTATTTTGCCTCTTGGCAGTGAATAAGATGGACCCATTTGGGTTCTTGACTATAAATTCACCTTTATTGAAGGAAACATCAGACCCACTGTCACATAATTGACTTATGCTAAGCAAGTTGTGTTTTAATCCTTCAACCAGTAGAACATTATCAATAGAGGGAAGAGGATGCTTACCAATATTATCAATTCCTATTATCTTTCCTTTCCAGTTGCCTCCAAAGGTGACACATACACCAGTCTTTTCACGTACTTGTTGGAACATACACTTTTCTCCCATCATGTGACGTGAGCATCCATTGTCCAAGTACCAGGACTGGGGTCTTTTTAGTGTTGCTAAGCAGATCTGCAACAGGGATTATCATGTTCTTAGGTACCCAGATAGACTTGGATCCTTTTGGGTTAGTTTGCGGTCTTCGTCCATGCATTTTGGTTTTCCTTTTGTATATACATTTTGAAGAGATGTGATCACTCTTTCCACAGATTTTACAATAAGTACTGGATGCATGCAGTTTGTTTTCTTTTTGTTTTCCACGAGATGAAGAAGCCTTATGATGTTTATTGGACCTTGATATTTTCTGAGAAGCTCCTTGTTTTTCAGAGTCATAGCCTAGGCCAGACTTATCGTGAGGTGATCTTGAATACCTCAATATCAGGTCTAGCTTCTCTGAACCTCCAACTAGCTTTGATACACTTTTGGATAGGTCAGATACCTCTTGGTTAAGTCTAGTTACCTCGTGAAGTTCACTGGACCCAGAGGTGAGTTTTTCTGTTAGACTGACATTCTCAGCTTTCAGTTTATTGTTTTCTTCAACAAGCTGCTCATTTTGTTTGTTGGACTCTTCCAACTCTTTATTGATTTTTGAAAATTTTCTTTTAAGCATAATGTATTGATGATGTAATAGAGAAGAATCATTTAGAGTTCATCATATGCTTCTTGAAGAGAGTCAGAGACAGATACCTCATCATCTTCTGATTCAGCGTCTGAAGAAGTTTTGGCCATCAGATAGATATTTGAGGTAGACGGGCACCTTGGTCTGAACAGATGTTCCAAGACGTCCAGCTTCTCCTTAGCTGTTTGGAACTGCAAGACCTTCTCCAGTCTTAGACGATCAAGGGCATTGATAAGACACCAATTGGCATGAGCATTTAGCGAACACCATCTGATATCCTCACTCGTCCAATCTGCTTCATGTTTGGACGATGTTGATCCGTCCTCAAGGGTAATCATTGGACGATAATCTCCGTTTGTGAATACATTCCACAACTCATAATTTTGAGCTTGGACGTATATTTGGAAAATTGATTTCCAATTAGGATAGTCTGTTCCCTTGAAAATGGGTGGAACATTCCATCCCCTTTCAGAGATAGCCTCCTGACTTCTTTCTTCAGGAACAACAATTTGTTCATCGTCCGAAGAGTCTTCATCTTGTTCATTGGACCAAAGGCATAAGTTAGCCTCTTCATTTGTTTCTTCTTCTTCTTCTTCAGAAGAGTTTAAGTCCTCCCACATTGCCATGAAGTTCTTTTTCTTCTTTTTGAAGAACTTCTTGTCCTTTAGCGTAGGACAATCGGCTTTGAAGTGACCTGGTTTGTTGCATTCAAAACAGACCAGCTGACTTTTATCTTTGGGTTCAGCATGATCTTTGAAGTTTTTCTTTTGGAATGGCCTCCTTTTCATTCCATTTTTCTTTCTCCACATATTCTGAATCTTTCTGGAGATGACAGATAGCTCGTCGTCGTCTGATACATCATCATCAGACTGATCAACATCATCACTGGACTCATCAGCTTTTAGAGCTTTTGAGTTGTTGGACTTATGAGCTTTCAAGGCAATCCCTTTGTTTTTCTTTCCAGGATTTTCAAGATCAAGCTCTTGCTCATGAACTCGAAGCGTTCCAACCAGATCATCCAGAGTCAAAGTAGAGAGATCTTTGGCCTGGGTGATTGTAGTAACGAGTGGTCTCCATTTCCTAGGCAGGCTCCTAAGAATTTTGGTGACATTTTCCTTGGTAGTGTAGACTTTACCAAGAGACTTTAGATTATTGATGATCGTCTGAAAATGACCCATCATATGCAGGATGGACTCTCCTTCAGCCATGGTGAGCAGTTCATACTGGCCAACCAGCATGATAATTTTAGAGTCCTTCACCTTGGTTGTCCCCTCATGGAGATTTGACAAGGTGTCCCATATTTGCTTCGCTGATTCACATGCGTGAATCTTCTGGAATTCGTTAGGTTGAGAGCACACATTAAAGCATATCTTGCTTTATGATTTTGTTCCATTCTAGCCCGTTCAGCATTAGTCCAGGCGTCCTCTGCTTTGTCTGTCCCGTCAGAGTTGAGACAAACATTAGGACCATTTGTGATTCTGGCCCAAAGAGCTGAGTTAGTACTTAGGATGAAGCCTTTGAATCTCTCCTTCCAGTACAGGTAGTGAGTCCCGTTGAAGAACGGAGGTCTGGTCATGGAAGTGCCTTCCATAACAGGTTGACTCCCGCTTGTCATACCTGGTCCTGACATAACTGTTGTAGGATCTTTTCCTCTATACGGCTAAGTGCTCAACCCAGAGGCAGAACTCTGATACCAATTGAAGGAACCTGTTTGAAACACAAGAAGGGGGGTTGAATTGTGTTTCTTAAGATTTTAAAATCTTTTCGCAAGCAGATATATAGTTTTCGCAAGGTTGGACGATAACTCGTTTAAAGACATAGAGAGCTCTTCCAAATATCGATTTGGACTCCAACTTAGTTTGATAAAGATGAACAAAGAGCGCAATTAAAAAGCAATTCAGTCCCAGAAAATTAGTTTGATAATAAACTGAAGCAAAGATAAGGGAGAGAAAAGAACACAGAGATATTATCCTGGTTCACTCTTCACCAAAGAGCTACGTTCAGTCCTCTCTACTTGAGAGCTTTATCCACTATAACAAAAATCCTTTGTTACAAAGTATTCAACACCTCTTCAGGCAAATATTCTCAACCTCTTCAGGTTCTCTAAGTATTCTTTTACAGACAAGCCTCTTCAGGCTCAACCAACTAAGGTTTTGAAATGAGTTGTGTTCTAATAACTCACTAACTGTGAGAATTTGAAACTAAAGCTTAGAACTCTTGGAATAAAACTCTACGCAGAGAGTGATATGAAAGTTTAAGAACATAGTAAGCTTGTAATCAGAGATTTCTCTTGATAGCTTGTGTTTTCTTGTATGCTTATATTTTTACTCAAGTTCGGTAACCTTGCATCTTCAAGGGTGGAGGTATATATAACCTTTTGTCTTTGAACAAGCTTCAGTCTTCAATGAATGGAAAAAGATCCGTTCTGATCATGCATTAAATGCTTTGGTCCATTGAGTCTGATAACCTCTTTGAAGCTTCTGATCAGTAAAGTAGACTATCAGGATGATAGCTAGAAATGGAACTGACATATCCTCTTTCCAATCGAAAGTTGCCTTTTGTCTTTCTCAAAGAAAAAGGTCAACTTCTTTATGTGTCAGGAACAATCTGGCCTTTGCTTTTATCTTTTAACGAATATTACAAAGAATGTTTGTCCCAAGGATATAAGCCTTTTACAGGGAATAATAAATTCAAATGTTTTACAAGGTATTCGCGCTTAAACATATAAAGCAATATTGGACTATAGCTATTACATAAGTATCGAAAGAGTCTTTGGACTCATGGTTCTACTTATTACCGTCCAGTCTGAGTAAGACGTAAACCACTTTAACAGGTTGGACGAGATCAAGTCTTTGGATTTTAGATTGTCTTTGGACTCAAATAAGTTTTATCCTGCATACTTAATATAAAACATTAGTCCATAATAAATCTTTGTTCTTCTTAAATTAGTCTTTTGTTAGCATCAAAACTCAAGGAATTAGTGGACCATAACCACTTTGGCTCCAACACTATGAACTGTTGATATGCTTGTGAATGCTCTGATCTTGGTTGAGTTTGGAAATGGTTGGTGTGATGTTAGACCGATAAAATAGATGACAGTATCTGAATAGTAGTTTAAGTTGAGATTGATCTAAGGTGATGGGGGCTCTCACAGTTGGAGAGTGACATCCTCACAGTTGGAGGACGTGGACCCCTAAGATGTTGATCATGTTGTTGTTGAAGTGTCGTTGAGATGCTAGGTGCATACGTTGAGTACAAACTAGTTGGTGATGGATGCATAATCATGTCATTTGCATTGTTTTGGTGAAAAGCCGTGTGTACAACTGCAACAACTATTTGAGTGGTTGTCACACGAGGTTGGTGTTCGAGGTGGACATTCCGAAGCAACCAAGATAGCTAAACTCACAGTTGGAGGGATGCAGGTTCTTTCTCGTAATTGGAGAACTTCTCGGGTCTTCTCGCAGTTGAAGGGGATCGGGGATGCAATTCTCCTCGTCGTTGTAGGAACCATTGTTGCATTGTCTTAGGAACTCAGGAAGCGGTTACTTGAACTATCGACTCAAAGTCCTCATAATTGGAGGTAACATTCTTACTTTGGCGAATGGCCACTCTCGCAGTTGGAGACTGGTTTCTTATTCCTTGCAGTTGGAGGGTGAGCATTGCATTCCTATTGCTAAGAATGCATGCTGTAGAGTTGGCCAATCATGTAGACTCAGTTGTGCATGTAGAGTAGGTGGTGATCCTTAGTTGTGTTTGTTGGTTGTGCATGTTATGTTCTACGTGATTCTTTATACATGATAGTTGTAGAGTTTCTTACCTCTCGTGCATGTTTTTCATGTGCTTTCTATATGGTTGTTCGGGTCGTGATCTGATGGCGGAGATGTTGGTTGGTTGACGAGAGCGTTGAAGCAGATGATGCTGAATCGAGGTGGGATCTATCTTCCACATTGATGCTGACGTTGATGCTTCTTGAGTAAAGAGAGACCTCGGATGTATCGTGGAGTCTCATGTAGTGTTTGTACCACGGCTAATGGGGCATCTTTATGTGAGTATCATGTATACGCCATGACTTCTAGGCGGAACTCTGATATGGTGTTTGATTGCTTTATGCTTATATGTTTAAGTTTAAAATGAAACTTTTTCTTGTGTTTTTATGGTATCAAAATAGTAAGGTTAAGGTTTGGGAGCGTCACATTAGATGGTATTAGAGCAATTCGGTTCAAAACGGACTGTGAGGTTATGTTGTTGTTACAGGCCGTGTCTAGTTGAACCCACATAGGGTATTGACTATGTCTAGAGGTCGAGTAGAGTGTCTGCTTCGCAAGTTATCTATTGTTTCAGGGTTGAGAAGACATGAAAACTATTTCGATTATTCATAAGATATTTGTGCCTACATGATGATTGTGTTACATGTCTTATGAATGTGAGCTAATGGCTAACCTTACCTTGAATCTATGGCTCGAAGGACCCGCAGTGAAGGAAGTGGTGGAAATGCATATGCTGGTGTTGAGATAATGGACCTCCTAAGACTGGAGGAGGAGGAGAAACTGAAGTCGTGAGGACCCTACGAGACAAGGTGTGACACCCTTAACCCTAACATACGTTTAATGCTAATTTGTAAAAAGATCCATTGCGGAATAAAGATACGGGTTTTACAAAAACAAACCTTTTCGCAATAGTTAAGAGCATCACTATTCATAAAACTCAAAATCTCAAATCAATTAAAGTTAAAGATAAGTGTCATAACACGTTTACAAGTTCACATAATGAATAAATAATTTAAATAAGATAATTACTTATCCCGATTTCACATGCATTAGAGCTAAACAAAACCCATAAAGAACAAATAACATCAAAAGAATTAAACCCCTAATACTCTAAAGCATCCACAACTCCACATAAGTTCTGATGTGTTACTCTTCAATCACTTGAGAGTTATCTAAACAAATTATACATTACACAAGAAAAGACAAAAATACAAATGGGTGAGAAGACATACTCATATACATATGTTATGGAAGTAAAATGAAAATTAAGACGAGTGCATAACACATATACATACATAGTCATAGCACACATATATTTAGACATATAGATATATAGTACTACCCAGCAACGTGCATAATATAGTCATCATCGCATTCAAGTCAAATATTCTCATAACAGTTTAACTTTCATTACATCATCTCATTATATACACGTCACATCACAATAACAAGTAACAACGTCTCCACAGCTCATACAGCACACATAATTGAGTACCCACAAATAGGCTCCTTAAAGTTTGGGTCCCATAAACAGGCTCTTAGAGGCTGGATCCCATAAACAGGCCATTCCATGGCTGGGTCCATAAACAGACCTTTCCGAGCTGAGTCCCATAAAAAGGCCTCGTAGAGCTGGGTCTCACACAAATATTCACAAATAAGTACCAATAAACAGGCTCCTTAGAGCTGGGTCTCACACACGAACAATACATCACATTCTAATATGGTCATAGTCATAGTTACCATACATTCATTCTTAAATATTCATTCTTAAATATAACTTATAACACCCGATTTTCTTGCTTAGTGTATGGGGCATAAGTTAAATATGTTTAAGGGCTTAATTATGTTCCTTATGTGTTGAGGAATCCATGGTCCAAAATTAAGATAATTTGGCCTTGGAACGAGCTTAGAAAGTGCAAAAACTTGAAAGAACGGGTTCCGAACGCGAAGAAACGCTAACCGAGTGAGTAATTAATTAATGGAGGGTTAGAATATTAAAATTAGGCTGAGCTTGAGTACAATAGGTTTTTAGGGATAGCCTAAAAATAATCATAAAATATTCCGACAGTGGATTACGGGAGAAAATGCGTAAGAAAACACCCGAGTTTTCTAACGGGGCAACACTGGAGAGGACACGTGTCACTGATTGGACACATGAAATGAGCAAGGTTACCACCTAATCTAAAAGAAGACACCTAGCCCACTAACCTACCTAACTAATCTAGTATAATGACACATAATCTAACCTAACATCTAAAATTTACCTAAATAATTATCTACACCCAAAGCTAACGTGACCAAGAGAATGAAAGCAAAATAGATATTTGCTTCATCTTTTCTCTTTCAATCTGCATTGGAACAGAAACATAAGTGAAGAAATTTCACTTCCAAATAAGTCATGGTTGAAGACTTGGAGAGCTCGATTCGAGCAGTTCGGTCATCAGAATTTTAAACCGATCGCGTATTCGAGTTCGTAGCTTCGATCCCTTCGCACTGCTACCTTTGCGTGTGAGTTTCCTTGACGTAATTCGGTGTCCACATTGCCAACATTTACCTTCATTTTAGTCATTCAATTCCATTTCTTCCACATTCTTAATTCCGACATCATTTCGGTGCTTTTTAGCCTTTTACGGGTGTTTTTGCCCGATCAATCATTCGAGGAGTTGCGTGAGGAGGACTTGACGGATCTGCCTTGATGAGGGATAGCCACTGTTCTTGGTAAATTCCCTCTTGCTTTCCATGGTTGTCTTCTTTGGGTTCATTGATTTGGACCCTGCAATTGTTTATCGTTGTTTTCGTGATCGTTTCTGAGTTTTTGGTTTTTTCTGGACCTTGTGCGTGTATTCGGTGCAATTTTTGGCCCAACGTGCATGTTGGGGGTATCTTTGTCAGTGTGAGGAGTTGTGTGGTGTGTTCGTTGGAAAGAATGCAAGGTTGACGATTGCGGAGTCACAAGCAAAAGTTATACGGGAAAGCGTGCGCGTAGCAGTTTCAGGTAGGGAAAAGAATCACACTCGTCAGGGAGGCAAGAGTAGAGTAGAATATGCATAAGGGATCCTAAACCTACTAGTGCTTGAGTAACCGACAAAACTGAAGACCACATTGGCGACTACCATAAAGTGGTACCAATATAGGGTTAGGCATTGTAGGTTTATCACTATAGGTTGATACTCTGTTGATTGAGGTCGTATGTTTCACATGCTCATATACTTGCTATGATGTGATTATAGATATGTGTTTTATCATGATTATGATAAGCTGCTTTATTGTTTGAATTGGTGAAATTGTGATAATATGCTTAATTGCCTCATCTGATGATATGATGATAACATGCGATGTGATTATATGAAAATGCATATGTGATTGTGGGTATGCTTAGAGCTAAGCGATGATCATTGTGAATAGGGTGATGTGTGAGATAAGATCGTTTGGTGGAAATGAGCTACTATACTCAACCTGATGAGATGATTGAGGACTATGGATAGTCGTGAACACTCTGCTTGGTAGGGAGTGTTAGTGTTCAGTGTGTCAGGTGATGAGGTTGAGTTGCTAAGCTGTTGATTGGAATGAGTCGTGAGGATTCATGCTAGATTGCATTATGTGGTGATGTCTCGGCCGCGTAGATATGGGATTACGTGAGGTCAAACTGGAACTACAGATTGATGCTTGGTAGGTCTACTGTGAGCTTCTGAGATCTCCGATGCACATTTCAACACCGGGACAACTATTCCTATCAAGAATGGGGAATAGTGTCACCCTACTTGGTAGGGGGTGAGCATCGTGCTTGGTAGGGGATGTAATGTACTCGTGAGTGTAACGGAACTTGCTACTCAGATGACGTTTTACTTTCATCCTGCTTGGTAGAGGATGAGTATCCTGCTTGGTAGGGGATATGTTGTGACATAGAAATATGGCCGCGTCTTCATGTAAGGTCTAGGTGCATGAAAATGTGAGACCAGTAGTTAAGTTCGATAAACCCTGAGGATGGTTGTTGGTGATGATTGTGTGTGGTTGTGCTATTAATGTATTTGTTTTACCTTCATCCCTATCTGTGATGAGATGTAACTCTTATCCCCTGTTGTTCCCATATTGTATGTTATCTTGTATATTGAGAAGACCTGGTGGTGGAGCCAGCTGACAAAGAGATGGAAGTCACTAACCCCAATCTTGGGAGGTTCTAAGTAGCTATACAACGAAAACAAGCGAGGAGTACCCGTACTCCAGACGGAAGAGGAGCGTGTTAGTGTACTAAGTGTATATGGCCAGTGAGTCTTTACCTTTGGATGTACTTTGGGCAAGGAGAGGAAGTCGCATTTATTTCTTTATACCACGCTTTCATATGTTAGTTTGGGCACTCTGATAATTATGTGTTATATGTACAATATGTATATAGTATCTATGTTTAAAGTTTTAAAAAAAACGTCGTATGGGTATTAAGAGCACTACCGATTAATAGCGTAATCAGGACTAGTTAACTAGGTTCTTTAATGAGGCAAGGGGACATCTCATAACTCAATATTCACATCTTATAATCCTGAACCAATAGTCATATAATTCATGATTACAACTCATCACAACATTATCATAATAACATTTACATACACTATAGCACATATAGTAACACATACATATTTATAACATTATAGCAACACATACACACTTTATGATGCTACAATCATACAATAAAGTCAATATGATAATTATAACACACAATCATTCAAGTCATTGTTCCAACAATGGTAACAACAATTCACTTAAGGCACAAGGGGGTCGTGGGAATCCCCAATCACCTCAATCTCAATCCAACATTCCCATATGATATAATCATCTTTCTCTCCCCCATACCTAGTATGAGGAATTGAATTCCAAGGAAGAAGAAAGTCCAAGATCCGTTCTTGATTCCGTCTTAGGGTTCAAACGCTTGATCACAAACTTGAAAGAATGAATCTATCCACCAATAGCAAGATCAAATACTCAAGAATGTTTTCTTGATGAAGAATAACCCAAAAATAAGGCTTTAAAGATTACAACTTAAGGGAGAATTCAAGGGTTTCAAAGGGAATCCAAGAGAGATGACGAGAAGTAGTTTTTGTGAGGTTAACAATGATAATTTTAGGGTTTAGGTCGAGTCTTATGGTATAAATATGAGTTACAGTCATTATGGGCAGATTAGAAGCCCAAAAACACGTTTCTACTGCGCGTCGAATCGCTAGGCGAATCAATTTTCGCAAGGCGAACCAGAGAGCTCCAAGAAGTCGTTTGCCAGATTAGCAAGGCGAATTTGGATTCGAGAGGCTAACCGATATAAGCTGAATCAAGCCCTAATACCTGAAATAAGACTTGTAGATAATTCACTAAGATTTCCAACGCATCCAAGATCGCCTCAATCGGACATCTAGAACTCAAGATACGACCAAAACCGTAAAACAAGTTACTTAGACTCAAATGGATTGACCCTTTCTAAAGGCCAAACTACCTCAAACATGAACCCATACATCAAGAGCAAACATAACAAGCATATATGAACATACATAAGCCAAGACTAAAACACATTAATATAGGGTGAAATTCAAGGTGTTACAATTCCACCCACCTTATAAAAATTTCGTTCTCAAAATTTCTGCTGGATGCAGCAAGTAAGATAACAAACAGGTTTCAAATGAAACAATGCACCACAACAATGAGAAACAATTCACACCAAATAACATATTTCATGGAGAGAAACATAACAGACACACAATGCATGGCCTGAAGGCCAGACCAAACATCTAACAACTCAACCTCACAGTCCGATTAAGATCGAACTGCTCTGATACCACTAAATGTGACACATTTAACCCCAACATACGTTTAATGCTAATTTGTAAAAAGATCTGTTGCGGAATAAAGATACGAGTTTTACAAAAATAAACTTTTTCACAATAGGTAAGAGCATCACCATTCATAAACTCAAAATCTCAAATCAATTAAAGTTAAATATAAGTGTCATAACACGTTTACAAGTTCGCACAATGAATAAATAATTTAAATAAGATAATCACTTATCCCGATTTCACATGCATTAGAGCTAAACAAAACCCATAAAGAACAAATAACATCAAAAGAATTAAACCCCTAATACTCTAAAGCATCCACAACTCCACGTAAGCTTTGATTTGTTACTCTTCAATCACTTGAGAGTTATCTAAACAAATTATACATTACACAAGAAAAGACACAAATACAAAGGGGTGAGAAGACATACTCATATACATATGTTATGGAAATAAAATGGAAATTAAGGCGAGTGCATAACACATAAACATACATAGTCGTAGCACACATATATTTAGGCATACACATATATACTACACACTCATGTGCATAATATAATCATCATCGCATTCAAGTCAAATCTTCTTATAACTGTTTAACCTTCATCACATCATCTCATTATCTACATATCACATCACAATAACAAGTACCAATGTCTCCACAACTCATACAACACATAATTGAGTACCCATAAACCGGCTCCTTAGGGGTTGGGTTCCATAAACAGGCTCTTAGAGGTTAGATCCCATAAACAGGCCATTCCATGGCGGGGTCCATAAACAGGCCTTGCAGAACTGAGTCCCATAAACAGGCCTTGTAGAGCTGGGTCACACACAAACATTCATAAATGAGTGCCTATAAACAGGCTCCACAGAGTTGGGTCTCACACAAAAACAACACATCACATTCCAATATGGTCATAATCATAGTTTACATACATTCATTTTTAAATATAACTCAATATTCAAATCTTATAATCCTAAACCAATAGTCATATAATTCATGATTACAACTCATCACAGCATTATCATAATAAGATTTACATACACTATAGCACATATAGGAACACATACATATTTATAACATTATAGCAACACATACACACTTTATGATGTTATAATCATACAATAAATTGAATATGATAATTATAACACACAATCATTCAAGCCATTGCTCCAATAATGGTAACAACAATTCACTTAAGGCACAAGGGGATCATGGGAATCCCCAATCACCTCAATCTCATTCCAACATTCCTATATGATATAATCATCTTTCTCTCCCACATACCTGGTAATGACGAATCAAATTACAAGGAAGATGAAAATCCAAGATCCGTTCTTGATTCCATCTTAGGGTTCAAATGCTTGATCACAAACTTGGAAGAATGAATCTATCCACCAATAGCAAGATGAAATACTCAAGAATGAACAACCCAAAAACAAGGATTGAAAGATTACAACTTTAGGGACAATTCAAAGGTTTCAAAGGGAATCCAAGATAGATGAAGAGATGTAGTTTTTCTGAGGTTAACAACGATAATTTTAGAGTTTAGGTCGAGTCTTATGGTATAAATATGAGTTAGGGTCATTATGAGCTGATTATAAGCCCAGAAACACATTTCTGTTCCGCATCGAATCGCTAGGCGAATCAATTTTTGCGAGGCGAGCCAGAGAGCTCCAAGAAGTTTTTTGCCAGAATCGCGATCGCCTCAATCGGACATTTAGAACTCAAGATACTGCCAAAATCGTAAAACGGGTTACTTGGACTCAAATGGATTGACTCTTTCTAAAGGCTAAACTATCCCAAACATGAACCCATACATCAAGAGCAAACATACAAGCATATATGAACATATATAAGCTAAGACTAACACGCATTAATATCGGGTGAAATTCAAGGTATTACATATGGAGACAACTATGTTACAGCAGTCGTAGCAGAATACAAAGCTGATGCAACAACAACAAGAGTTTCTGCAGAGAATGAAAAATCAGAAGAGAAGAAGGAGTGGTGGATGCAGGGTTGGTTGCATTCATGAAAGGCAAGCAAAGGCAGGGTCAGTTTCATGGAGAGTATAACCCGGAAGGAGCAGAGTTGCAGATACAATAGATAGAGAAAATCTTTCTGGATAAGCGTTGTAGGGAAGATCGAAAGGTCACCTATGCATCTTTTATGTTGGTAGGAGGAGCAAAATCTTGGTTGAAGAATCGGCAGAAAATGTTAGAGGCAGATGGAAGGGTAATCACGTGGAAACTGTTCATGATATGCTTTCTAGAGAAGTATTTCCTTGAAA
This sequence comes from Ammopiptanthus mongolicus, assembly GCA_039655645.1. Lineage (NCBI taxonomy): Eukaryota > Viridiplantae > Streptophyta > Magnoliopsida > Fabales > Fabaceae > Ammopiptanthus > Ammopiptanthus mongolicus. The sequence continues at coordinate 45,292,434 of CM077348.1, read as the reverse complement.
CCTTTAGGCATGAGTGTTGGAGTTTCAAGATGGATAAATTTTAAAAACAATTTTCAAAAACCTCTTAAGCGAAAAAACCCCTTAACTAAGGACCACATATTGCACATGAATCACAAGGATATTATGTTTACCTCTTGAAGCGTAACTTTACCACGAACACTATGAGCACGTCAGTAGCATTGGTAAATCACGAACACTGCTACGATGTGAATGGCAACTTGATCTACACAGCTGCAGTGCAGCAGATCCGAGGAACACTGCTGCTATAACCACAAAAAGGAGAGATTCTTCTAACACCGGTATTGCAAGGTAGAAATACCTCAACTCAGACCACACGAGCAAACCAACGTCAGATATTGCGTAGTGCTAGCTATCAGGATAGGAAGAGGCGCGTCACATATAGAGAGAAAAGAGGGTGCGCCTGTCAAGGATGTACAATGGTCGTCATGAGTGCTCTGTGTTGTGTGTCACTTAAATGACGTGCACAGCTTATTAATAGCTGTCACTCACTTAACCTAACCCACTTAGGTAACTGTACGCTATAGGCCCAATGTTTAATTATTAATTAAATCATATTTAATTAATCAATTAAACCCATCCTCATTTAATTATTAATTAAATCATATTTAATTAATCAATTAAACTAATTCTTTGAACATTTACTCTATGCGTGTGACCTATAGGTTCTCAATTAATTGCCAATAATATTAATTATTATTAATCATATTAATAATCAATTAATATTATAAACAATAAGCGGCATCTAGTAATACATCACTGCTACCTTAATTAGAATATTGGTGATACAATTAAAATCATATTGTAACCGTATATAATGTGAAGTCAACGTCCTTTCGTATAATGTCTTAATTGAACACAAGGCATAAATGTGTCATCTTTGTTAAGTCCAATTATTTATTTCTTGATCTAGTAATTGACATATGATCATGTGAGCCCAATATCTCATATTGTCCCACCTTAGCATTACCATGCATTTCTACGTCGCATACCATCAAGACACCTATAGACATTACTACTGTTATGTAAGAGGGACGAATCCTATCTACATCACTCACATTCGTCAACGTGTTTCGTTGCAGGCCCAATAACTACCTTTATAGTTATCATGTTACAGACAACGTTTAATAGTATCATAGCCTACAATTACATATGTTAGGAATCGTAGTGACTTCAAGTCGAATGACTACTTCACTATGGTTAACATGAAAATCGCTCATGACACTTACATAACTATTATGTAGCATTCTCATAGCGGGTCACTTCAGTATAAATATTCCACTAATATTTATACCTATGTGAAGACTTGATATCTTATACCTATGACCCGTGAGATGTGATCATCAGTACACGCATATAATAGTCTTAATGTATTATTATTGTCCTTATTAATAATAATACTTGACTATAGATATTTAAAAATAGAGTTATATAACTTAATGGCATCTCACAGTCGAGTCATATTTGACGTTCCATTAAATGAACTACCTATTCTAAGGACTTTATTATGCTATAAATATCATCATTAAATATAACATAATAAATAAATGTCTTATATATATAAAATATAAAATAAAGTCATGATAAAATATATAAATCAAATAAATATATATTAGCCACTAGGGCTTACACCAACAATTTTCCACTAGTATGAGTGTCATGCTTCTGCTGAGCAAGAGGCTTGGTAAGCAGGTCAGCAACATTATCTAGTGTATCAACTCTGCTTATCTTCATATCTCCATTATCGATGATCTCTTGAATGAGATGGAAATGCCTGAGTATGTGTTTGGATCGCTGGTGAGATCTGGGTTCCTTGGCTTGCGCGATTGCTCAATTGTTTTTGCAATAGATGTCAATCCGGTCCGCAATGCTAGGAACAGTACCAAGTTCATAAGTGAACTTCTTGATCCAAAAAGCCTCCTTTGCTGCATTGAATGCAACAATATACTCAGCCTCTGCTGTAGAATCGTCAACAGTCTCCTGCTTTGAGCTCTTCCTATAACACCCTAATTTTCACACTTAGATTATAATGTGTTAATACTTGATTATATATATTTATATATGCTTGCTATGCTTGCTCTTGGTGCCTAAGTTCATAGTTGGGGTAGTTCAGCCTTAAGGAATGGTCAATACATTCGAGTCCAAGAAACATGTTTTACGGTTTTGTCCATATCTTGAGTTCTAGATGTCCGTTTGACATGATCTTGGATGCGTTGGAAAGATTAGAGGATTATCTACAAGTCTTATTTCAGGTGTCAGGGACAAATTCGGCTTCTATAGTTTCTCGTAGCAAAGGAACTTCGCCTAGCGAATCTGGCAGACAGATTCTTGCAGCTCTCTAGTTCGCCCAGCGAAAATTGATTCGCTTAGCGAATCTGCGCGCAGCAGAATCGTGTTTTCGGGCTTCTAATTAGCCCATAATGACTCTAACTCATATTTATACCATAAGACTCGACCTAAACCTATTTTCTAACTCGAAATACTCTTAGAAACTGCCTCTTTCTCTCCAAACTAGGATTCCTAAACCCTTTCCATGTATTCTTGATGGAGATTGCACCATTGTTCATCATTCTTTGCCTCCTTCGCTTGAAGAGCATCACTGCCATCACAAGCCCTCTTCCTCGTTGCTACTCTTGAACTTTTTGGGGCGGTGATCGTGAAATCAAGTATCGTGAGATCGAGTGTTCGTGAGACGTAACCTTTTCCGGAACTTTTCTCTTCCTTTTTTCATTGTGATCGTCATAAAAAATGACTCTCAAGTGACTGAAGAGTAACACGTCGGAGCTTACGTGGAGTTGTTGATGCTTAGAGTATTAGTAGTTGAATTCTTTTGATGTTGTTCTTTAGGTTTTGGATCATGTTATTTATTTCTTTATGGGTTTTTGTTTAGCTCTGATCCATGTGACATTGGGCTAGGGGATTATCTTGTTTAAACTATTTATTATTTATGCGAAACTTATAAACGTTTTATGGCACTGTGTTTAATTTAATTGGATTTGAGGTTTGAGTTTATGAATGGTGATACTCTTAACTATTGCGAAAATGTTTATTAATGGTAGAACTTGTATATTATTTCGTATGTTTTTTCGCAAAGAGTATTTTCGCAAATTAATATTTATACAATAAATGTATGTTGGGGTTAAGGGTGTCACATTAAGTGGTATCAGAGTAGTTCGGTCCTAACTAGACTGTGACGTTGAGTTGTTAAAGCTCGGCCTGACCTTCAGGCCGTGCATTGTGTGTCTGTTATGTTTCTCTGCATGAACTCTGTTAATTGGTGTGACTTTTTTACATTGTTGTGGTGCATTGTTTGATTTGAAACCTGTTATCTAACTTGCTGCATCCAGTAGAAATTTCGAGGACGAAATTTTTATAAGAAGGGTGGAATTGTAACATCCCAATTTTCACACTTAGATTGTAATGTGTTAATACTTGATTATATATGTTTATATATGCTTGATATGCTTGCTCTTGGTGCCTAAGTTCATAGTTGGGGTAGTTCAGCCTTAAGAAATGGTCAATACATTCGAGTCCAAGAAACATGTTTTATGGTTTTGTCCATATCTTGAGTTCTAGATGTCCGATTGAGACGATCTTGGATGTGTTGGAAAGCTTAGAGGATTATCTACAAGTCTTATTTCAGGTGTTAGGGCCAAATTCGGCTTCTATAGTTTCTCGTAGCAAATAAAATTCGCCTAGTGAATCTGGCAGACAGATTCTTGCAGCTCTATGGTTCGCCCTGCGAAAATGGATTCGCTTAGCGAATCTGCGCGCAGCAAAATCGTGTTTTCGGGCTTCTAATCAGCCCATAATGACCCTAACTCATATTTATATCATAAGACTCGACCTAAACCTATTTTCTAACTTGAAATACTCTTAGAAACTACCTCTCTCTCTCCAAACTAGGATTCCTAAACCCTTTCCATGGATTCTTGAAGGAGATTGCACCATTTTTCATCGTTCTTTACCTCCTTCGTTTGAAGAGCATCACTGCCATCACAAGCCCTCTTCCTCGTTGCTGCTCTTGAACCTTTTGGGGCGGTGATCGTGAAATCAAGTGTCGTGAGATCGAGTGTTCGTGAGACGCAACCTTTTCCGGAACTTTTCTCTTTCTTTGTTCATTGTGATCGTCATACCAGACGACTCTCAAGTGACTGAAGAGTAACATATCGGAGCTTACGTGGAGTTGTTGATGCTTAGAGTATTAGTAGTTGAATTCTTTTGATGTTGCTCTTTAGGCTTTGGATCATGTTATTTATTTCTTTATGGGTTTTTGTTTAGCTCTGATCCATGTGACATCGGGCTAGGGGATTATCTTGTTTAAACTATTTATTATTTATGCGAAACTTGTAAACTTTTTATGGCAGTGTATCTAATTTAATTGGATTTGAGGTTTGAGTTTATGAATGGTAATACTCTTAACTATTGCGAAAATGTTTATTAATGGTAGAACTCGTATATTATTTCGTATGTTTTTCCGCAAAGAATATTTTCGCAAATTAATATTTATATAATAAACGTATGTTGGGGTTAAGGGTGTCACACTTCCAGCTCACAGCGCCTCCATTAAGGCAAAACACGAATCCTAACTGCGATCTGGAATCATCCTTATCAGTTTAGAACCTAGCGTCAGTGTAACCTTTTACAATGAGCTCTTCCTCATCTCCGTAAACCAAGAATGTATCCTTAGTTCTTCTCAAGTACTTGAGGATATTCTTGACTGTTGTCCAGGGACTCTCACTGGGATCAGATTAGTACCTGCTCATCAAGCTCAAGGCATACGAGACATCTGGCCTAGTACATATCATAGCATACATGATAGATCCAATTACCCAAGCATATGGAATATTATTCATGTGTCCCCTCTCATCAGATATAGTAGGGCACACTCTCTTGAACAAGTATATGCCACGTGATATAGGCAAGAGACCCTTCTTGGAATCATGCATACTGAAGTGCCTAAGCACTTTGTCAATAGATGTATCTTGAGTAAGGCCTAATAATTTCAACGATCTATCCCTATAGATCCTGATTCCCAATACATAAGAAGCTTCGCCTAAGTCCTTCATTGAGAAACAATTCCCTAACCATGTCTTTACATTTTGTAGTGTAGGATGTCGTTTCCGATGGGTAGTATGTCATCCACATATAATATGTGAAAAGCAATCATGCTCCCCCTAACCTTTTTGTACACACCAGGTTCATCTTCATTCTTGAAGAATCCAAACTGTCTTATAGCTTCATCAAAACGAAGATTCCAGCTTCTAGAAGCTTGCTTGACTCCTTAGATGGATCTCTGCAATTTGCACACTTTTCCAGCATCCTTTGAATCAATAAAACCCTCAGAATGTGTCATGTACACATCCTCGAGGAGATTCCCGTTAAAGAATGCAGTTTTGACATTCGTCTGCCAGATTTCATAATCATGGTATACAGCAATAGCAGGTAGGATCCGAACAGATTTAATCTTTGCAACAGGAGAGAAAGTTTCATCATAGTCTACACCATGAACTTGCTTGAAACCTTTCGCAACCAGTCGCGCTTTGAAGGTATTAACCTTTCCATCCATGCCAATCTTCTTTTTGAAGACCCAATCGCACCCTATGGGTTTTACACCTTCGGGTGGCTCCACCAAGATCCAAACTTAGTTTGTGTACATGGATTCCATTTCGGATCCCATGGCTTCTAGCCATTTCTCAGATTCAGTGCCAGCTATGGCCTCCTGGTAGGTAACAGACTCATCATGATCCATGAGCAGTAAATCACCTTCTTGAGTTAGGAGAACTCCAAATCTCTCAGGTTGTGTACGTGATCTGTTTGACCTACGCGGTTCTTATGTTACTTGAACCGGTGCTTGAACCACAACATCTTGTGGATTCGATTCTTGCTCCGTTGCAGGCGAGTCAGTACTCTGTGGTGCTTGGATTTCTCCAAGTTCTAATGTTCTTCCACTGTCTACTTTATAAATGTATTCCTTCTCAAGGAACACTCCAGTCCTGGCGACAAACACTTTGTCATCAGAGGGGTTATAGAAATAGTATCCTGTCATTTCTATGGGATACCCCACAAAAGTACATTTATCTGATTTGGGTTCAAGTTTATTTGTGATTAAATGTTTAATATAGACATGACAACCCCAAATCTTCATAAAAGACTAACTAGGCTTTCGCCCCTTCCACATCTCATGTGGTGTTTGTTCTATAGCCTTAGATGTAACACGGTTAATTGTGAAAGCTGCTGCAAGCAATGCATAACCACAGAAATAGTCTAAAAGATCTGAATGACTCATCATCGATCGTACCATGTCCAACAAGGTGTGATTCCTCCTTTCAGATACGCCATTCCATTGTGGGGTTCCAAGAGGAGTGAGTTGGGATACTATCCCACACTCTTTCAAACAGTCATCAAATTCCTGGCTAAGGTATTCACCACCACGACCTGATCGTATGGCTTTAATACTCTTGCCTAGTTGGTTTTCTACTTCATTCTTGAACTCTTTGAACTTTTCAAAGGTTTCAGATTTGTGTTTCATTAGATACACATATCCATATTTACTAAAGTCATCAGTAAATGTGATAAAGTAGGAAAAATCACCTCTAGCAGGTTTGTTCAGTGGCCCACATACATCACTATGTATCAAGCCCCAAAAGATCACTGGCCCTTTCATTATTACCAGTAAATGGGGCCTTAGTCATCTTTCCCAATAAACAAGATTCGCCCGTATCAAATGATTCATAATCAAAAGAATCCAATAATCCATCTTTATGGAGTTTGGAGATGCGTTTCTCATTAATATGGCCTAAACGAAAATGTCAAAGATATGAAGGATTCAAACCAATGGGTTTGATCCTTTTCGCATTTATATTATATATGGGCACATCGAGATCAAGAATATAAAGTCTATTACTCAATGGTGCATTAGCAAACAAAACATTATCCAAATAAAGAGAACAACATGTGTGCTTAACAATTAAATGAAAACCCTTCTTGTCCAAACAAGAAACAGAAATAATGTTTTTGCTAATAACGGGAACATAATAACAATTACCAAGTTCCAAAACAAGCCCAGTAGGTAAAGTTAAAACATAAGTCCCTACATCTAATGCAGCAACTTTTGCTCCATTTCCGACGCCTAGATCAACTTCACCTTTAGTCAATTTCCTCATACTTCTTAGTCCCTGCACATTATTACAAATGTGAGCACCACTTCCAATATCAAATCCCCAAGATGCTGAAGTAGATAAATTAACATCAATAACATAAATTCCTGAAGCGAAAGTCTCATTTCCCTTTTTTTTCTCTTCCAGGTATTCCTTGCAGTTCCTCTTCCAGTGATCAGGTTGGCCACAATGGTGGCAGTTGCCTTCCTTAGCTACCCCGCCCATGGGCTTCAAGCTAGAAGTTCTACGCTTAAACTTTTTCTTGCCATTGCCTTTCTGCTTGTTCGAGGGCTTCTTCTTAGCCTGCTTTCCAGAATCAACCATCATTATGGTTTTACCTTTACCTTTATTAATGTTCTGCTCAGCAATTCTCAACATGCCGAGCAGTTCTGGCAGAGTTTTGTCAATGTCATTCATGTTGTAATTCATGATAAATTGACTGTAGTTTTCTGGCAACAATTGCAGAACTACATCTATAGCCAACTTCTGGCTCAATGGAAAACCCAATCTTTCAAGGCTTTCAACGTACCCAATCCAAAGGAGTACATGAGGTCCAACCGGGCTTCCTTCTGCCAGCTTCCAATTAAAAAGGGCGCTGGAAACTTGAAAGCGCTCCTGGCTCGCCTGCTCTTGGTAGAGCATTTTGAGACGTCCGATAATATCAAACGCCTCGATGTTCTCATATTGCTTCTAAAGCTCAAAGTTAATGGTGGCAAGCATGAGGCAACTAACATCCAGGGCATCATCCCGATACTTCTTATAAGCATCTCTGTCAGCCCTAGAAGCATCCTTGGGTAGTTCAGGAGCAACCTCCTCAAGAACATACAACTTTTTCTCTTGCCTTAAGACAATCCTCAGGTGTCGGTACCAATCCAAAAAATTACTTCCTGATAACTTGTCATTCTCAAGGACAGAATGCAGTGACGTATTATTAGTTGTGTTTGGTGTCATAGATATCTACATAAATAAATATGCAAAGTATAAATATCATGATTTTAAAAACATATTTAATAGGTCATTATTAAATACGCTCCCACTATATTACTCAAATCAATGACCGTCATCATTGAATCAGAAAATCCAGTTGAAAGATTTTCTAGTGGGACCAAGATCCATATTTCACCTCGTTCTTAGTCAGCTTGGGCTGATCGCCCAGAACTCAGCTATTTAGGTAAGAAACTGCTTTCAAATTACATCTAATGTAATTCTTGGACCAGTTGGGTGAATAACTCCTTATTCTAATCCATCATATGGATTAACGCACAACCCCATGCCTCCAAGTCATTTCAATCCTATTAAATACGCTTAGTTAAGTTCAATCCAGTGGTCGGCAGTAGGTTATTTTACCTTTCGCGCCTCACCAAAATATATTAAGGTGCTCAGTTGTAGCATGACCCACACTTAAAATATTCTGGCCTAAACGAGTGCCACACATCAGGAGGCATTTAATAACTTAATTTATTGAGGGAATTTAATTATTAAATTATCTCACCGGCTTGTTTATCATATAAACGTCTCTCATTGCATACATGGCATACTAGCTTTATACATTCAAAACATATTAAGCATGCAATGACATACATGCTATCAATTTAAATTCCAAATTTAAACCATAAATCTCTTACATTTCATGCATCACATACATAAACATACAAGACATATAAAAGGTATTATGATTATGGCTTCCTAAAGTGCAATAATTAAAACTAATTATTACAATCTTTGACCTTCGAGCAAACTTCCAAAGGGGACAAAATTACATTCTGTTCATAGCCAAACGGTGCACGACCGTGAGGAAAACTCGCTGACACTGTTCGGCAGGGGCATGGCTGTGCTGAAAGGAGCACGACCGTGCTCAAATTTCGTTGACGTTGTTTGAAAGTGGCACAGTCGTGCCAAATGGCGAACGACCGTGCTATGCGTTCACTAACGCGGATTCAAACATGCATGGCCGTGCTCCACGCCGCAGCAGGATTCCAGAAGTGAATTCTTCTTTATGTTATGAGCACACCAAACAAATAAATATGTTCAAATAGATTTATATCACATACAAATCATACAGACATGCTTTTAAACATACAAATCATATTTAAAAGCAATAAACATATTATCATACAAAGGCAAACAATCCTAGGATACATGGCATACTACGACCAATGCTCTGATACCACTATTAGGGTTTCAAAAGGGATAATTTTTAAAAACAATTTTCAAAAACCTCTTGAGCGGAAAACCCCTTAACTAAGGACCATGGAGTGCAAATGAATCACAAGGTTATTAAGTTTACCTCTTGAAATGTAGCTTTACCATGAATACTGTGAGCACGTTAGCAGCACTGGAAAATCACGAACACTGCTACGGTGTGAATGGCAACTTGATCTACACAGCTACAGTGCAGTAGATCCGAGAAACACTGCTGCTATCACCACAAAGGGAGAGGTTCTTCTATCACTTGTATTGCAAGGTAGCAATGCCTTTACTCAGTCCACGTGATCAAACCAACGTCAGAGATAGCATAGTGCTAGTTATCAGGATTAGAAAAGGCGCGACACATAGAGAGAGAAAAGAGGACGCGTCTGTCAAGGGTATACAACGATCGTTATGAGTGCTCTGTGTTGTGTGTCGCTTAAGTGACATGCACAGCTTATTAATAGCTGTCACTCACTTAACCTAACCCACTTGGGCTACTGTACGCTACAGGCCAAATATTTAATTATTAATTAAATTATATTTAATTAATCAATTAAAATTATCCTCATTGAATTATTAATTAAATCATATTTAATTAATCAATTAAACTAATTCTCTGAACATTTACTCTATGCATGTGACCCTATAGGTTCTCATTTAATTGGCAATGATATTAATTATTATTAATCATATTAATAATCAATTAATATTATAAACAATGAGCGGCATTTAGCAATACATCATTGCTACCCAATTAATTAAAATATTGGTGATACAATCAAAATCATATTGTAACCATATATAATGTGAAGTCAACGTCCTTTCGTCACAATGTTTTAATTGAACACAAGGCATAAATGTGTCATCCTTATTAAGTTTACTTATTTATTTCTTGATCTAGTAATTGACATATGATCATGTGGGCTCAATAACTCATATTGTCCAACCTCAATATGGCCATGCATTTCTACGTCGCATACCATCAAGAGGCCTATAGACATTACTCTTGTTATGTAGGAGGGATGAATCCTATCTACATCACTCGCATTCCTCAACATGTTTCATTGCACGCCCAATAACTACCTTTATAGTTGTCCTGTTACAGACAACGTTTAATAGTATCAAAGCCTATAACTACATATGTTAGGAATCATAGTGACTTCAAGTCGAAAGACTACTTCGCTATGGTCACCATGAGAATCGCTCATGACACTTACATAACTATTATGCAGCATTCTCATAGCGGGTCACTCCAGTATAAATATTCCACTAATATTTATACCTATATGAAGACTTGATATCTTATATCCATGGCCCGTTAGATGTGGTCATCAGTACATTCACATAATAGTCTCAATGTATTATTATTATCCTTATTAATAATAATACTTGACTATGGATATTTAAGAATAGTGTTCTATAATTTAATGGCATCTCACGGTTAAGTCATACTTGACGTTCCATTAAATGAACTACTTATTCTAAGGACTTTATTATGCTATAAATATGATCATCAAATATAACATAATAAATAAATGCCTCATATATATAAAATATAAAATAAAGTTATGATACAATATATAAATCCAATAAATATATATTGGCCACTAGGGCTTACACCAACAACGAGAAGGAAAAGAAATTCCTTAGCCTGAAGCAAGGGAGCCTACCGGTGGGTGAGTATATGATGAAGTTTGAGTCTTTGCTTAAATTCTCGAAGTTCTACCAAGTGCATCAGGAGAAGAACTAGATATGCAAAAGGTTTGAAGATGGATTGAGGCATGAACTGCAGATGGCAGTGCTACCTTTGGGAATTTCCAGGTTTTCAGAAATGCTTGAGAGATGTATTGTTCTGAAAAACCTTGACAAGAGGATAGAAGCTCGTCAGCCTAAGAAAAATAAGGGGTCGATGATGAAGAACTAAAGGAATGGAGAATACAAGCCTCAACAAGAGCAGAAACCGTATGATCGCCCTAGACCACAAGCTGTGGTAATTGGAGAAGAAGGGCAGCAGAGGTTTAGATGTTTTAGATGAGGAGGAGCACATTTGATCAAGGACTGTCGGGCAATAGATTTCGTCTGTTTCCTGTGTGGGAAGTTGGGACACATAGCTTGAGACAACCCCTTCCTCGGAGGTCCCATTGGTTATCCCACTTATAATTATTAGCATTATAGCATAACGTAGTAGTATAAAATTGCGAAAATACTAAAATATTAAGTATACACAGTGATGAACAACAACTATGCAACATGAATTTCACCTACTCATCTCAGGATCAGCATCTAGTGCCTTAACCACGAAACAACCACAACCAACTTTCATCTGGCTTAACCGGGTATCAACTCACATCACAACATCGACAGATTAACTGCATCTCTAGATTGAGCATTACGACATATATATATATATATATATATATATATATATATATATATATATATATATCCTTAACTTTCTCACCACACATTCATCTCCCTACTCTTCAGAAATCACTGCCTAGTTCTACTCAGACATCAGCAGTCACAACAGCATATAAACAACATTAAAATCAACTTACAGATAAATCATGTTTAATCAATCATAAGCATATAGTAAGCATAACGTATATCACATATATCATATCAAATACCAATCACAGAGCATAGATCCTCAATATACAGTAAAATCAACCTAACGGTCAAACAACCTCTAGTAGGGTTTGGGTCGCCCTACGTATATCAATATATATTATATATTATTTAAAGCTTGCCTCCCCGATGATATTGTAGTTCTTTCCCCCACCTGATAGCAAGTAGCAACAATCACGAACACAACCGTGCAGTCAGAATCGCGTTCCGGCAGCTCGATTGTCTCAAACACCCACTTTTTCTCTCCCAGCTTCGTTCTCACTGTTTTGGGGGAAGAATTTCGTGAAGTTCACAAATGACTTCTATTTATAAAATTTGGTCTCGCTTGACATCGCTTGAGCGTTCTGGACCTTAACGCTTGAGCATTGGTTCTCTCAGCGCTTGAGCGTTGACAGTTCCGCACCGCCTCTCCAATGCCAGCGGTGACGCGTTTCTGTCACGGGTCACTTTATGTCCCATTAGTGCCAGAGTGACCACGCTTGAGCGTCCACCCTGCCCCACGCTAGAGCGTTGCCTTGCTCCACGCTTGAGCGTTCCGCTCCTGATTCCTTGTTCCTCATCCTTCTCTTATATAATTCATCCCTACTCTTGAGATATTCTCTAAGCATACTTTCAAGCCATATAAGTAGTTATTAACAAGCATATAATGACCCAATTTAAGCCATATATCTCAATTAAGGTTTCAGAAAACAGGGATATTACATAGCTCGTGATTGTGGACAAGAGATAGCAGCGAGATCTAATGCTGGTGAAGAACAAGAAGCGAGAGTTGAGAGACCTCTGGCAGTGGCATGTGTGTTTGCGCTGCGAAAAGTTGGAACGTCTCAACCATGAACAGAAGCTATAAGTTTATCTTTTGGAAACAACCAGTACTGTCTTTTGTATGACAATCTTCTTTTGCTTTGGTGTATTGTAGGAAACAGTAGTTCTTTGAAAGTTAAGTTGAATGGCTGTATCGTCGTCTATGTATATCTCAATAGGATGTAACATGTGTATGTTTTCAATGAAGTGTAGTCAAGTATGTTTGCTTAATCTTGGACGAAGTTTAGCGTGATGTATACATCTACCTACTGCTGAATTTCGAGGACGAAATTCGACGAATTTTTTTTTAAGGGGGTGGTAATATAACATCTCATTTTATTGAATAAGGGATAAGGCCTAAGTTAAGTATGTTTGAAGGTTGGATAATGTTCCTTATGGTTTGAGGAAGCTATGGTCCAAATTTGAGGAAATTTAGCTTTGGAACGAGCTCATAAAGTGAAGAACGTGAAAGAACGAGTTTGATCGGTGTCCAATGCTTTGATGTTGAGTAACCTAACACTCAAACGTTGACCGTTGACGCTCGAGCATGGAAGGGTGTAGTGTGGGGGTACGCGTGTCAGTTTGCATTCGTGCGTGCAGGAGACATGGCGATCAGCACGCCACGCTCAAGCATGCATTGTCTGACAGCATCACTTAAGTTTCTTCTCCATTTTAGAAGATAACTTTACAAAGAAAGGAATTTCAGAAAACAGTCCTTTAAGAAAAAGTACCTTTGGTTCATGCCAATGAGGTTGAGCTTTGTTTTCCAAGTTTTATATACGAAAATTAGACCCAGAATGAAAAATGGTGATTACCCTTTCACTTGTAAAGTCTGCATAATCTAATGTACGAGATGTCGGCTAGCGTTTTGTGAATTGACCATTCGGACTACATTTCTATGTTTTCGAATGAACGGGCTAAATTTCCTTTAAAATGAGTCATGGGCTGTGTGCCTTGACAAGAGATGAATTGTGACACCCGCTATCCCGCATACGATAAAATTAAATAAAGCATGCAAGTTAAATAAAATTTTAACATAAAAGGTAGCAAGTACCACATGATCCAAAAACATTTTAAACATAAATACAACTGCGGAAAAAACGTTAACATAAACATAACCCGAAACCCGATGTCACATAATCAGAGTTGGTATACATATACCGATAATACATCGGAGTAAAACTAAACAACTGAACGTAAATCCTATCTACTACTACTAAGAGAGATCTCCACGGGATCACTCCTCGTCAGCATGCTCACCCTCCTCTGCACATGCAACATCATATGCACAAGAACAACAAAAGATGGGGGTGAGAAATACGATCATAAATATATGAACGGAATGGAATATTAATTAAGATGACATACAGCATACATCAATCAACACATGTATAATCAATACATATCAAAGATGCATGTCAATGCGAATGCAACATCACTACTCCGTATGCATGCTGGAAAGACGATTAGGAGTACATGTCCGGTTATCAACGTGGATGTTATGCCAGATCGTGGGCCATCCCCGAACACTCTCACTAATCCTGATAACGTATAGTGGCTAGTCAGGGTACTCAAGCTTATCCTTTAGGTCACTCCGACAATAGGTAGCTAGCCCATGTCACCTGGAATTTCCCTACCCAATGTACCCGCAAGGCCAGGATAACACCCATCGTGGCCTCCACTATCGCGATTCATTGTTTGCTTTCCACCCAACATATCAACGTTAACGCATGATGCATGTTATGCTCAACAACATGCAAACACATGTCCAACCATCCACCATCAACACCATTACATAGCTATCAACTTTGACCAACAAGCATCAAAGATGATTTATCAACATCAAACTTGACCAATAAGCATCAAGAATGATTTAACCAACAATATCGGTAACAGTACGTCGTTACCAATAACATCATCGTCTTATTAATTGTTCTCTTTGTTAAGTCTTAACTTAACATCATCTTCATTAAGTATTATACTTAATCTTATTATCTAAACCTCAATTCATATCTTATTAAGATTATAACTTAATCCTAATATTTAAACCTCAAGTCATATAGTTATTAAGATAATAAATTAATCTTAATATCTAAACCTCAATTCATATTTTATTAAGATTATAACTTAATCTTACTATTTAAACCTCAAGTCATATATCAATTAAGATTATAACTTAATCTTAATATCTAAACCACAATTCATATCTTATTAAGATTATAACTTATTCTTAATATTTAAACCTCAAGTCATATGTTCATTAAGATTGTAACTTAATCTTCATAACACTATCCATCAAGCATAAGGGGTCAAAACTGTTCCTGGGCACGTGAGAATCGATTTCTCAAGTCTTCAAGATCGATTTCCAATCTCTGAAAATCTATTTCAGCATGTTCAAATCGATTTCCCCAATCGATTTTGAACAAGGGAAAATCGATTCTAAAAATCGATTTCTACAAGGCCAAATCGATTTCCACGTTCTGGAAATCGATTCTTGGTTGATTCAAATCGATTTCCACGTGCTGGAAATCGATTTCTGGGTGTCAATTCATACAGCAGCGGGTTTCCTCCGCTATAGACCAGTCTACGTTCTCTAATTAACATATCATTCGAGCTTAAGCTATTTATCATCAATTTGACTAGTTCAACACTTATGAATCATAACCTAAGGGTTCTCAAACTAATCCTTGGTAATCAATCTCACATTGCCTATTTATTTTCTCCCTATAACTATGTTCTAATAGTATAGGATTAACAAAACACCATATCATGGCATAAACAACATCTTCATCATCATCAATTCATCAACATTCATAATAATCATGTACTCATAGTTATAAACATGTTATGACATCATATTATTCATCAATCAATATTCGTACAGCCAGAAAACAACATAACAACATTCATAGGCACTTACAATGCATATAGGCAAACATATAGGGGTCATGGGTTAACCCCTTCATCTTAACATATCCCAAAACCCACATACTCATGACCAATTTTCTCCCCCCATACATGGTATGACGATTCACAGCCTAAGGGAAAGAGAATAGAGCCAAGTTCCGCTACGGTTCCTTCTTCCGGATTCAGCACTTGATCACGATCGTAACACTGGAAAGCAGAGTCGATCCTTAAGTTAAGGATTAAAAGGGAAAACAAAACTAGGATTACAAACTCACCTTGGTTTCTAACTTAGTAGATTAACTCTAGCAACAGGAATGGATTAGCTAAACAACGGCGTGTTCTTGACGAAGAACACCAAAGCAGGATTCGTCCTTTGGGTTTTCTAAAGCAAAGATCAATTAGAGCTCTTAGGGATGAGAAGAGGCAAAAAGTGTGTACAATAGGGTGTGGATACTAGGTTTAGGTCATACGCTATGTATATATAGCTGTTAGGGACGTTTTAGGACGAATGGGCTGTACACAGCATAGCCCAGTAACCCAAACGCGTACACAAGCTCTGACACGCATGAAAATCGATTTCAATATCCATGGAAATCGATTTTCCATTGGCCAAATCGATTTTCTTATCAAAGAAATCGATTTTGCCCTTCAAACAATCGATTTCCTCCTTCTGGAAATCGATTTCTTCACCTGGAAATCGATTTCCAAAATCGATTTCCAAAATCGATTTCCCAATCGATTTTTGCATCGACATCTGAATAAAACTTGTAGGTAATCCTCTAAGCTTTCCAACGCATCCTAGATCATCTCGATCGGATGTCTAGAACTCAAGATATGGCCAAAACCGTGAAATAGATTATTTAGACTCGGATGAATTGATTATTCTAAAGGCTGAACTATACAACTATGAACTTATGCACCAAAAACAAGCAAAAACGACATATGCAAGCATCTATAAGTAAGTATCAACACATATATACATAGAAGTGAAAGAGCAGGGTGTTACATGAATGACCGAAAAAGAAAACATAAAACCATTTGTATACATGAATCGGAAGATGTGCCAGGGAAATGAGCAACAATCCAAAATGGTTGAGTATATTACCCAATTAAGACCGCTAGGTCTATAGGGTATCTTCGGTTCGAATTCCACAAAAATGCCGAGGCGTAACAGCTCGTGCCGTGGAAATCAGCTGCCAGACACGGATGAACTCGATCAGAGACCGGACTATTTCATGATACATTTATGATGTGATACCCTTGAACATTTGGAGTTCGAACCTAAATTTGAGAGACTGACTCATTATAACAATTATGTTATGGGAGTATTATGGCCTATCGCTCGATGAATTGAAGTTAGGAATCTCCGGAGAATATGAAATAGAGGATTGATAATGAAGTCTCATGCATTGTTGTAATTCATGTTGATGTTTGAGAATAAAACTGTGTGAGCTTATCTTCTTGATATATTATGCTGTAAAGATATGTTATGATAAGTGCATTATATGTAAACTATGTTTCTTTGTGGTGTCGCTTATGCGGCTATCGCGATAAACATGTTAACAAGTATCTCACCCTTGCTATGTATTTGTTAGATCTTATGTTGTACTTTAGTTATGTGCTTAGATGCTGCCCAGAGGTCCCCTTCGCCATTTGGGGACACTAGCCTTGGAGTTCCATGAAGGCGACGATGAGCGCGTGAGGGTCATCCATCCCGAGGCCCGCCATACTACGTACACTGATCCCGTCTGCTTAAGTGAGGGCACCACTGCTGGACCTTCATCTTCTACAGACCGCAACATGATAGTGGAGGTGACAATGGCACCGGCCAGACTCCTGCACAGGTATCTTGCTGAGATGAGAGAAATCTCCTCAATTTCCCCACCGTGACGTCGAGGACCCATCATCATACACACCGCTCGTAAGAGCGTGATTCTGTGACACCCTTAACCCCCAACATACATTTAATACTAATTTGTAAAAAGATCCATTGCGGAATAAAGATACGAGTTTTACAAAAATAAACATTTTCGCAATAGTTAAGAACATCACCATTCATAAACTCAAAATGTCAAATCAATTAGAGTCAAACATAGGTGTCATAACACGTTTACAAGTTCGCATAATGGATAAATAGTTTAAACAAGATAATCCCTATCCCGATGTCACATGGATTGGAGCTAAACAAAACCCATAAACAATAAATAACATCAAAAGAATTCAACTCCTAATACTCTAAAGCATCAACAACTCCACGTAAGCTCTGATGTGTTACTTTTCCATCACTTGAGAGTTATCTGAACAAATTATACATTACAAAAGAAAAGACACAAACAGAAAGGGGTGAGAAGACAGACTCATACACATATGTTATGGCAGTAAAATGGAAATTCAGGCGAGTGCATAACACAGATACATACATAGTCATTGCACGCATATATATTTACACATACACATATATAGTACTACACACCCACGTGCATAATATAATCATCATCGCATTCAAGTCAAATCTTCTCACAACAGTTTAACCTCATCACATCATCTCATTATATACATATCACATCACAATAACAAGTAACAATGTCTCCACAGCTCATACCGCACACATAATTGAGTACCCACAAATCGGCTCCTTAGGGGTTGGGTTCCATAAACAGGCTCTTAGAGGTTGAATCCCATAAACAGGCCATTCCATGGCTGGGTCCATAAACAAGCCTTGCAGAGCTGGGTCTCACACAGATATTCGCAAATGAGTATCCATAAACAGGCTCCTCAAAGCTGAGTCTCACACACAAACAATATATCACATTCTAATATGGTCATAATCATAGTTCACATACATTCATTTTTAAATATAACTCAATATTCACATCTTATAATCCTAAACCAATAGTCATATAATTCATGATTACAACTCATCACAACATTATCATAATAACATTTACAAACACTATAGCACATATAGTAACATATACATATTAATAAAATTATAGCAACACATACACACTTTATGTTGTTATAATCATACAATAAATTCAATATGATAATTATAACACACAATCATTCAAGCCAATGCTTCAACAATAGTAACAACAATTCACTTAAGGCATAAGGGGATCATGGGAATCCCCAATCACCTCAATCTCATTCCAACATTCCAATATAATATAATCATCTTTCTCTCCCATATACTTGGTATGACGAATCAAATTCCAAGGAAGAAGAAAGTCCAAGATCCGTTCTTGATTCCGTCTTAGGGTTCAAACGCTTGATCACAAACTTGGAAGAATAAATCTATCCACCAATAGCAATATCAAATACTCAAGAATGTGTTTTTGATGAAGAACAACCCAAAAACAAGAATTGAAAGATTACAACTCTAGGGAGAATTCAAGGGTTTCAAAGGGAATCCAAGAGGTATGAAGAGAGAAAACTTTTCTAAGGTTAACAATGATAATTTTTAGGGTTTAGGTCGAGTCTTATGATATAAATATGAGTTAGGGTCATTATGGGCTGATTAGAAGCCCAAAAACACGTCTCTTTTATGCATCGATTCGCTAGGCGAATCAATTTTTGCGAGGCGAACCAGAGAGTTCCAAGAAGCTGTCTGCCAGATTTGCGAGGCCAATTGTCATTCGCGAGGCGAACCAATAGGATCCGAATAAGGCCCTGATACCTGCAGTAAGACTTGTAGATAATTCTCTAAGCTTTCCAACGCATCCAAGATCGCTTCAATCAGACTTCTAGAACTTAAACTAAGGCCAAAACTGTAAAACAGGTTACTTGGACTCAAATGGATTAACCCTTTCTAAAGGTTAAACTACCCCAAACATGAACCTAGACATCAAGAACAAACATAAGAAGCATATACAAACATATATAACCAAGGATTAACACAGTATAATCTAAGGGTGAAAATTGGGGTGTTACAGATCTGACGCCCTTCTCCGAAGGCTCCCCCTCATTTGCCCGTAGCGCCTCGCCCGGCTCCCCGTACTCTAGAGAGTGCGGGGAAAAGGGTGATCTACCTGAATGGTAGAGGTTTTGAGATGTTCGACTTTGTCACTGACGAGGAGGAGGACCCCTCCGAGGGTGACGAGGAAGAGGAGGATCCCTCCGAATCCTCCGATAGCATAGATGACTTTGGGGATCCCCCCAATGGCTATCATTAGCCCGACTAGTAGCGTAGTCTTTTCTTTTTGGGGCAGTTGTATCTTATCTGTTGTGATTATGTATATCTGGCTTTTAGATTCTGTACCTTTTGATAGTAGATCGGGATCTTTTCTTTCAGTTGTAACCAACCATCCTCAAATATTGCAACACCCTTTCCCGAATGTCACATTCCCGAACGTTTATAAGGCCGAAAATATTTATTAATGCGGAAAATATGATTTTTCTTTTTCTTTTCTTTTCATAAAGACGTAATGGGATTAGTAAAGATAATAAATAATACTAATAAGTGAACTTAGGTTCACCATGCATTACTAGGACATACATACAGTATTATAATACAGAAAACAGAAAACAGAAAACAGAAACATCAACATTACTATATACAGACATAAGTCTAATGTATGACTGACATAAGAAAATACAATAAGTACTAGGAGTCATAGCTCCCAAAAGGTACTACAAAAACTGACATAGTCTGGCCGACAACAAAACTAAAACAGAAAAAGAGTCCACCTCCGAACTCAAAGGGACTGCAGAACCGAACCATCGTCGCGTCCGTCTGTTCAAGCATCAACAGCAAGTACCAGCAGAAAACATACAGATATGGGTGAGATTCCCGTTCATCAACACAACAAAATAGCAGTAGCAAAAACGGGACGACTCACCGGGTAACAGTGTACCCAACATGCTTACAAGGTTCTCAATATAAATCATGTTAAGCAATTAACAACATAATAGCATGCTAAACATTTAACAGCATAATATAAGGCATCCTTAAACAATACAGCGATGTATAACAGTAAATGTAAACATCAATAGCCATAAACATCAATAGCCATGCAATGCAATGCAATGTATATGACTCAATGTCAATGTCACTGGGTACTACTCTGACTCCTACTCCATGGAGCTAACAAAACATTCGGAGAGAGTGAATGGGAGGACATGTTCCGGTTTCTGCCAGCCATGAGCAAGATGCTACAACATTCGTAACGTGCACGTATCTGGCTTTACGGTAACACTCTCGACCAAACATGAAAAGTACGGCATCTAGTAGAGGATATCAGTGTATTGCACGGATTCGCCACGACACAGAAGAATCACCAACTGGTCACATGTCAGCCCTTCCAACCCTGATACCTCCAAAAAGACCATTGAAGATCGTCACCGTAAGATTCGCACCCGCATCAAGGTGTAAGCTCAACTCCTAGGCTCGAGGCCTTACAACTATGCACATGAAATGCCAATGCTTACACAAAGCAGATGCGATAAAGCAATGTCTATCCATTGGATAAACCTCAAGGTTCACTAAGGTTCTCTTCCTTAGAAACCACACACGTCTTTGTTTTATAAAACATTTATCCATCGGATAAAACATTTATCCATCGGATAAATATCTCGTGATTCCTTTGGAATGATCCAGACTGCTTTCAGAATCGCCGACTGTCCCCACAAACCAACACAAGTCTTTTCAGCGTGTTTTGTCCTCACTCACACGCTTTCTAGGAAACTTCCCAGAAGGTCACCCATCCCATAATTACTCTAAGTCAAGCACGCTTAACTATAAAGTACTTATGTTCTAAGTTCCCGAAAAGAAGATAAATCTTGTTGGTATGGGTAGTACCAATCAATTCTTATATGCCTTCCCTTAACTATACAGTCCCATACCTGCATAGCCTCAGGATTCCTCCCACTGTACAGTCCCATACCTGCACAGCCTCAGGATCTCTCTCATTCCAGTTATCACAAGACAGAAACAATTGAACGATTAACCTAGATCCAAATCACCGATCCGTCATCGAACTACTGTTTCGAAAACCAAAACGTTTCGTGTTTGTGTTTATGTCTTATGAATTATGTCTCAAGTCCTAAGCATTATGAATAAGGATTGAGAATCCTCAAGATAAGTCTTTAAGCCTTTCTAAGGTATTAATCCCTTGTTTTTCAATTAAGGAAACAAGTGTTGATTTCACTTAAGTCTTATGAAGTCATTGATGTACTAAGTCATCAATGGTATAGTACATGGTCTTGTTCCACCATATACCATACTTAATTAACCCTTGTCTTCAACTCTAAGTTAATTATTTAACTTAGGTTTTTCACGCGTAAAACTTTACGATTGAGTTAGAAAACTCTTTTTGTAAACCAAACAACTTTTACAGTTGAAAACTCATTTGATTTAAAACAACATTTGAACTACTTACTTCATTTCTAGCATTTTCTGAAACATGAAATTCGCTTAGCGGAATTACATTCACTTAGCGAAATTGAAACAACAATGCCTCTTTTGGAACTCCTCTGGTTCGCTCGGCGAGACACAAATCGCGTAGCGAAATATATTGGATTCGCTTAGCGCAAGTTCAGACGGTTGCACCTCTTTAGAAACACCTCTGGATCGCTCGGCGAGACAGAATTCGCGTAGCGAAACTTCACTTTATTCGCTTAGCGAGAATGATTTCGCTTAGCGAAAGTTCAGACGGTTACACCTCTATTGGAGACTTCTCTGGATTGCTCAGCGAGATGTAATTCGCGTAGCGAAACTCGCTTGGTTGGCTTAGCGAATATGAATTCGCTTAGCGAAAGTGAGGCAGTGATGCCCAACTTAGACTTTCCCTGTTTTTCGCGTAGCGAAAGTAAATTCGCGTAGCGAATAGTTGCCTTAAAACAAGACATCAACCTTAGGGAACCATTTTGATTCTCTTCATGAAACCACTTCTTTTCTCATTTTGAGTCACTTGATTAGCTAGATGAACTAAGGATAAGGTATAAAACATGTTTCACTTTGGTGAAACCACTTTGAGATTTAATTCCCTTTAAAGTCACTTAGGGTTTTTCTTTGAAAAACACAAGTTATTGAAAACACTTTCTTTACATCAAAACTTGACTTGTCCAAGAACTACTCATACTCTTCCTTTTCTCAAGGTTATGGCTAAAAGCCAACTATGCACCAATGTGAAGATTTACTTCACCAAACTAACCAAGTTATGGCTTACAAAGCTTACACAATTATGATAAACAACAAATGCACCATTACATCATAACTAAAACATAAGAGTCCATCACACATCATGGTCTCATAATCAAACAATAAAAGTCCATACTTGATCTAGTGATCAAAGTAGGTTTTCCAACATACATGGAAATGATTTTTATTCAATCATCAACATATGCTAAAGCACACTACAGCATACTAAAGCATACACTCATCATGGCAATCTTGTTCTCCAAGAGAACTTAACAAAACTTAACGCATAAAAGTGAACCCAAACTAAAGGGTTTCACCCACACATAAAATTAAACAACCATTCTCACTGCCACCATCTTGGTGTGATGAGGTTCTTCTCCCCATACCTGTTGAAGAGCAGATTCCCGGATCAAAGTCGGTTGATCGGTTTGTGAACCTTCTGATAATTGTCACCAACTACAAACAACCAAACAATCAATAATTAAACAACAATCAAACCAAACTCAACAATTCTCACAAAGAGGGTTTCGGCCACCCTAAAGAGAATAAAGCTAGGAATTGATCTTGGTTTTCCATTTCATGGATTCAAAGGCATTAGGAAAGCTAAGCATGAAATCAAGTGTTAGAAATCAAAAATTGATGAAAACACTATTCATCATCATCAAGAAGGGTTCGGCCCTAATGTGCTTTTTGAGCTATGATGAGAGTTGAATCATAAGCTCTTGGGTTTAGATAGAGAATGATGAGGTGAGTTCAAAGAACTTGGTCTTACCTCAAAAGGATTTTTCTACAATTTCCTATGGATTTTCAAAGTTTTGGATCTAAGAAATTCTTTTCATGAAAATGAATCTTGATCTTGAACTAAAGAGATATTCAAGAAGCTAAGAGATCATAGAAGTGATCTTACCTTGAAATGATGGAAGATTGCTCAAGGAATCAAGTGATTCCAACAAGTGATTCAAGCTTTTCAAGAACAACAATGGTGCTTCTTCAAGAGTAACTATGGTGTTCTTCTCTTTTTGAGAGGGCTGTGCGAAAATGAGAGTGTGAGGGGCTGAGTTCAGCTTTAAAACAAGTCACTTAAGGGCAAAAAGGTCATTTGCCAAAAGGGTAAAATGGTAAAAGTGCAAAAGACTAAGGTTAGGGGCATTTTGGTCATTTTGCGTCTAGATTTTCCCGATCATCATGACGACTCTGGCATACTCTCCCAAGTGTCCTGGGATGTTGTGATATCAAGATTATCTGTTGGCGAGTCTCGGTAAGTCCATATGTGGCTCCGTTCGTCACCCGATTGAGAATTCCGCCCGAACGAAGGTCAGGAAGTTATTTTTCTGAAATTTTTACGAAATTTAACCAAAACGTAGATAATCAAATTCTAAGACTTACTGTCTCGTTCACGGGTCCATCTGAGGTCTTATGAGCAGTAAAATCATACTGTCAGTGTAAAAACGCAGACCGGACTCCGTTTGAGTTTTTGACTCAAAACTTAATCGTAGCTTCCTACGATATCGTCGAGCATGACTATGGTCTCGGAATATTTTATTTCCATTCCTAAGACCTCGAATAAAATAAAGACATTAAAATACTGAAGAATTAGAAAACGTGAAAATCGGGGCGTTACATTCCTACCCCTCTTAAAAGAATTTCGTCCTCGAAATTCCGTGACTTAAAACTAAACCTATTCGGTCGCTGAAGATTAAGGAAAGAAATTTTCAACAAAGGAAATTTTTTTCCTGGTCTTGGTCTCAAAAGAAAGTAAGAACGTATACAAAATAATTTTACCAATCTGGAATGAATATAGGAATATCCAGTATGCAAAAAGATTCTTCAGTAGGTTCGTGAGTGTAAAAATGCATAGCTAATACATGTTTACATCCATGACTCTAATAAAGTTCCTTCTTTCATAAGAATCTTCCAATAAACTTTGGAATCAAAAGATAAACAGTCTGGCAAAAATCAGACTGGATCACCTTCACCAAAAGTAAAAGTGATTAGACTAAGTTTCATCAAGAAACTTCCAGTATCGAGAAGTTGTTTATGTTATAACTCAAGAAATTGTCATAACAAAACTTTCAGTGAAGTAATACGAAAATGTCCAGACCAATGGACACCATATTACCAATTCACTCAATTGTCTAATACATTGAGGAATATGTAGGAGTGTGAACACAAATGTTCCCTTGAGATCAGGCAGCACTAACACACGTGAAGTAGTCAACCTTCTCTCTCTAATCCTTGCAAACTTTCCTCACAGGCTTCAGTCCATTCAAACGCTTCATCTTTCCTTTGAAATCACATGACCCAAAAACTTTACTTCGTCGAGTCAAATCTCACACTTGGACAACTTTGCATACAGCTGTTTTTCCTTCAGAAACCTGAAGAATCACACTAAGGTATTCAGCGTGTACTTCCTGGTTTCGCGAATAGATGAGTATGTCGTCTATGAAACAACCACAAACTTATCTAGATATGGACGAAAGATCCTATTCATGTAATCCATGAATAAAGAGGAGTATTCGTCATACAAAACGGCATCACAAGATACTCGTAGTGCCCATAGCGTGTTCGAAACGCTGTCTTCGGTACATCTTCTGTCTTCACACGAATCTGGTGATAACCCGATCGCAAATCATTCTTGGAGAAAACTGTCGCTCTCCTCAACTGATCCATCAAGTCATTTATTCCCGGAAGAAGATACTTGTTCTTAATAGTAACCTTATACAACTGGCGATAATCCACACATAAACGAGATGTTTCGTCTTTCTTTCTCACCAACAGCACAGGCGTTCCCTACGGCGACACACTGGGTCTAACGAACTGTTTTCCCAATAAGTCCACCAACTGTTCCTTCAAGGTTTCCAACTCAGCAGGTGCCATGATAAGGTGTCATAGACGCTAGTCCTATTCCTGGCACAAGATCGATCACAACTCGATGTCTCGGACTGGCGGTAAACCTGGTACGTCTTCAGGAAAGACTTCCGGAAACTCGTTAATAACATGTATTCGTTGAGCTCCTCCTCTCAAAGAAACGTTTCCTTGGTTGGCAATCCAAATCCAGAATTCTCACAACCAGGGAAAACTAAGGTTTTGTTTGCACCGTCTAATGGGATACGGTTACAAGATAACCAATTCATCCCTATGATCAAATCCATTTGCGAAAGAGGCAAACAGATCAAATCAATCAAAAACGTCCTATCTTTAACAGAAATAGAACAGTTCAAACAGACTTTCGCAGTTATAACAGGCTTTGCAGAAGGTGCAAGAATTACCAAATCTAAGGGTAAGGAAAGATACAGATAAGGTTCTACCTTCCACGACGATCTGACCGTGAATCAAATCTTCCCTTTGAGAAGTCTCAGCATCATCCCCAGTATAAACTCCACTCATTGCCTTAGGCTTCACTGTTTGCACATCGTTGACAGAATGTGTAGCTTTTGATTGCAGACAATCGCGTGAAGTATGTCCTGGCTTCCCACACTTGAAGCACATGATTCCCTTGATCAAGCATCCTCTAGTGACATGATTGTTCTTGCCACACTTCATGCACTTCTTTGGGGCGCTTCCAAATTGACTAATACTCCCACTACTTCCCCCTACAGAACGTTGTTGTTGACCTTGCTGTTTTGCATATGGTTTCCATCGAGACCTATCATCACGACCATTGGTGCCTTTATGGAACCTAGTCGGTCCAGAGTGACGTTGCCTTCCTCCACGAGTCTTCATCAGATCTTCGATTACGAAGCATTCATCTACCAAAACCGAGAACTCTTTGACCTTAAGAGGTTGCACCTCTCCTCGAATCTCGTCACTTAAACCTTCTTCGAACTTTGTGCACTTCCACTCCTCGTCGGGATGAAGATGGAAATACCTCGAAGACTTCAGCAGGGACTCAAAACGATTAGCATATTCTTTGACAGACATTCCTCCTTGACGTAGCTGCAGGAACTCCATGTCTTTCAACTCGTCTGGCACTAGTCGGAAAATACTCGTTCTGAAGAACTCTGCTAGCGACAACTTACAAGAAATCAAAAACATTACTACCCTGTCCAATATTATTCCCCTTCAGAAACAATAATGCAGAGAGTAACAAACAATCGTTGTCTTCTTCAAAGAAACACAACACAGAGAGCAAACAATACAAAAGGATAGACCAAAGTCATCATCCTCTCCAACATTGTTTTCTCTCGGAAACAATAACATAGAAAGACAATCAGAGAAAACACAACACAAACAAGACAGACCATAACCTACAAACCCCAAAAAGACTCGGCCAGCTCTGATACCAAATAATGCAACACCCTTTCCCGAATGTCACATTCCCGAACGTTTATAAGGCCGAAAATATTTATTAATGCGGAAAATATGATTTTTCTTTTTCTTTTCTTTTCATAAAGATGTAATGGGATTAGTAAAGATAATAAATAATACTAATAAGTGAACTTAGGTTCACCATGCATTACTAGGACATACATACAGTATTATAATACAGAAAACAGAAAACAGAAAACAGAAACATCAACATTACTATATACAGACATAAGTCTAATGTATGACTGACATAAGAAAATACAATAAGTACTAGGAGTCATAGCTCCCAAAAGGTACTACAAAAACTGACATAGTCTGGCCGACAACAAAACTAAAACAGAAAAAGAGTCCACCTCCGAACTCAAAGGGACTGCAGAACCGAACCATCGTCGCGTCCGTCTGTTCAAGCATCAACAGCAAGTACCAGCAGAAAACATACAGATATGGGTGAGATTCCCGTTCATCAACACAACAAAATAGCAGTAGCAAAAACGGGACGACTCACCGGGTAACAGTGTACCCAACATGCTTACAAGGTTCTCAATATAAATCATGTTAAGCAATTAACAACATAATAGCATGCTAAACATTTAACAGCATAATATAAGGCATCCTTAAACAATACAGCGATGTATAACAGTAAATGTAAACATCAATAGCCATAAACATCAATAGCCATGCAATGCAATGCAATGTATATGACTCAATGTCAATGTCACTGGGTACTACTCTGACTCCTACTCCATGGAGCTAACAAAACATTCGGAGAGAGTGAATGGGAGGACATGTTCCGGTTTCTGCCAGCCATGAGCAAGATGCTACAACATTCGTAACGTGCACGTATCTGGCTTTACGGTAACACTCTCGACCAAACATGAAAAGTACGGCATCTAGTAGAGGATATCAGTGTATTGCACGGATTCGCCACGACACAGAAGAATCACCAACTGGTCACATGTCAGCCCTTCCAACCCTGATACCTCCAAAAAGACCATTGAAGATCGTCACCGTAAGATTCGCACCCGCATCAAGGTGTAAGCTCAACTCCTAGGCTCGAGGCCTTACAACTATGCACATGAAATGCCAATGCTTACACAAAGCAGATGCGATAAAGCAATGTCTATCCATTGGATAAACCTCAAGGTTCACTAAGGTTCTCTTCCTTAGAAACCACACACGTCTTTGTTTTATAAAACATTTATCCATCGGATAAAACATTTATCCATCGGATAAATATCTCGTGATTCCTTTGGAATGATCCAGACTGCTTTCAGAATCGCCGACTGTCCCCACAAACCAACACAAGTCTTTTCAGCGTGTTTTGTCCTCACTCACACGCTTTCTAGGAAACTTCCCAGAAGGTCACCCATCCCATAATTACTCTAAGTCAAGCACGCTTAACTATAAAGTACTTATGTTCTAAGTTCCCGAAAAGAAGATAAATCTTGTTGGTATGGGTAGTACCAATCAATTCTTATATGCCTTCCCTTAACTATACAGTCCCATACCTGCATAGCCTCAGGATTCCTCCCACTGTACAGTCCCATACCTGCACAGCCTCAGGATCTCTCTCATTCCAGTTATCACAAGACAGAAACAATTGAACGATTAACCTAGATCCAAATCACCGATCCGTCATCGAACTACTGTTTCGAAAACCAAAACGTTTCGTGTTTGTGTTTATGTCTTATGAATTATGTCTCAAGTCCTAAGCATTATGAATAAGGATTGAGAATCCTCAAGATAAGTCTTTAAGCCTTTCTAAGGTATTAATCCCTTGTTTTTCAATTAAGGAAACAAGTGTTGATTTCACTTAAGTCTTATGAAGTCATTGATGTACTAAGTCATCAATGGTATAGTACATGGTCTTGTTCCACCATATACCATACTTAATTAACCCTTGTCTTCAACTCTAAGTTAATTATTTAACTTAGGTTTTTCACGCGTAAAACTTTACGATTGAGTTAGAAAACTCTTTTTGTAAACCAAACAACTTTTACAGTTGAAAACTCATTTGATTTAAAACAACATTTGAACTACTTACTTCATTTCTAGCATTTTCTGAAACATGAAATTCGCTTAGCGGAATTACATTCACTTAGCGAAATTGAAACAACAATGCCTCTTTTGGAACTCCTCTGGTTCGCTCGGCGAGACACAAATCGCGTAGCGAAATATATTGGATTCGCTTAGCGAATATGAATTCGCTTAGCGCAAGTTCAGACGGTTGCACCTCTTTAGAAACACCTCTGGATCGCTCGGCGAGACAGAATTCGCGTAGCGAAACTTCACTTTATTCGCTTAGCGAGAATGATTTCGCTTAGCGAAAGTTCAGACGGTTACACCTCTATTGGAGACTTCTCTGGATTGCTCAGCGAGATGTAATTCGCGTAGCGAAACTCGCTTGGTTGGCTTAGCGAATATGAATTCGCTTAGCGAAAGTGAGGCAGTGATGCCCAACTTAGACTTTCCCTGTTTTTCGCGTAGCGAAAGTAAATTCGCGTAGCGAATAGTTGCCTTAAAACAAGACATCAACCTTAGGGAACCATTTTGATTCTCTTCATGAAACCACTTCTTTTCTCATTTTGAGTCACTTGATTAGCTAGATGAACTAAGGATAAGGTATAAAACATGTTTCACTTTGGTGAAACCACTTTGAGATTTAATTCCCTTTAAAGTCACTTAGGGTTTTTCTTTGAAAAACACAAGTTATTGAAAACACTTTCTTTACATCAAAACTTGACTTGTCCAAGAACTACTCATACTCTTCCTTTTCTCAAGGTTATGGCTAAAAGCCAACTATGCACCAATGTGAAGATTTACTTCACCAAACTAACCAAGTTATGGCTTACAAAGCTTACACAATTATGATAAACAACAAATGCACCATTACATCATAACTAAAACATAAGAGTCCATCACACATCATGGTCTCATAATCAAACAATAAAAGTCCATACTTGATCTAGTGATCA
The DNA here is from genome assembly GCA_039655645.1 of Ammopiptanthus mongolicus. NCBI lineage: Eukaryota > Viridiplantae > Streptophyta > Magnoliopsida > Fabales > Fabaceae > Ammopiptanthus > Ammopiptanthus mongolicus. The sequence goes on along the minus strand of CM077348.1, from coordinate 45,262,306 downwards.
AAGTAGGTTTTCCAACATACATGGAAATGATTTTTATTCAATCATCAACATATGCTAAAGCACACTACAGCATACTAAAGCATACACTCATCATGGCAATCTTGTTCTCCAAGAGAACTTAACAAAACTTAACGCATAAAAGTGAACCCAAACTAAAGGGTTTCACCCACACATAAAATTAAACAACCATTCTCACTGCCACCATCTTGGTGTGATGAGGTTCTTCTCCCCATACCTGTTGAAGAGCAGATTCCCGGATCAAAGTCGGTTGATCGGTTTGTGAACCTTCTGATAATTGTCACCAACTACAAACAACCAAACAATCAATAATTAAACAACAATCAAACCAAACTCAACAATTCTCACAAAGAGGGTTTCGGCCACCCTAAAGAGAATAAAGCTAGGAATTGATCTTGGTTTTCCATTTCATGGATTCAAAGGCATTAGGAAAGCTAAGCATGAAATCAAGTGTTAGAAATCAAAAATTGATGAAAACACTATTCATCATCATCAAGAAGGGTTCGGCCCTAATGTGCTTTTTGAGCTATGATGAGAGTTGAATCATAAGCTCTTGGGTTTAGATAGAGAATGATGAGGTGAGTTCAAAGAACTTGGTCTTACCTCAAAAGGATTTTTCTACAATTTCCTATGGATTTTCAAAGTTTTGGATCTAAGAAATTCTTTTCATGAAAATGAATCTTGATCTTGAAATAAAGAGATATTCAAGAAGCTAAGAGATCATAGAAGTGATCTTACCTTGAAATGATGGAAGATTGCTCAAGGAATCAAGTGATTCCAACAAGTGATTCAAGCTTTTCAAGAACAACAATGGTGCTTCTTCAAGAGTAACTATGGTGTTCTTCTCTTTTTGAGAGGGCTGTGCGAAAATGAGAGTGTGAGGGGCTGAGTTCAGCTTTAAAACAAGTCACTTAAGGGCAAAAAGGTCATTTGCCAAAAGGGTAAAATGGTAAAAGTGCAAAAGACTAAGGTTAGGGGCATTTTGGTCATTTCGCGTCTAGATTTTCCCGATCATCATGACGACTCTGGCATACTCTCCCAAGTGTCCTGGGATGTTGTGATATCAAGATTATCTGTTGGCGAGTCTCGGTAAGTCCCTATGTGGCTCCGTTCGTCACCCGATTGAGAATTCCGCCCGAACGAAGGTCAGGAAGTTATTTTTCTGAAATTTTTACGAAATTTAACCAAAACGTAGATAATCAAATTCTAAGACTTACTGTCTCATTCACGGGTCCATCTGAGGTCTTATGAGCATTAAAATCATACTGTCAGTGTAAAAACGCAGACCGGACTCCGTTTGAGTTTTTGACTCAAAACTTAATCGTAGCTTCCTACGATATCGTCGAGCATGACTATGGTCTCGGAATATTTTATTTCCATTCCTAAGACCTCGAATAAAATAAAGACATTAAAATACTGAAGAATTAGAAAACGTGAAAATCGGGGCGTTACAAATATAGTGAACTACAATATAAGAAACATCCTCAAGAATCACATCAAAATCTCCTAGTTTGACCAAAATCAAAGCTAGGGTTTTCACCATCCAAAAACCATGTTCATCATGTAAATAGCATAATAAACACACAAAGCATTTAGACTAGATTATTACAAACCAACATCATGAAAACCAACTAACAAAATGGAGAATCCATTTTCACACATATGGTTTCCAACACTTAGAACACCATCTTAACCCACCAATATGGTGTGATGAAGGTTCACTCACCATTATCTTAAATGAAGTTTCCAAGAAGAAGACGCAAGTGTAGCCCTTCAAGAAGAAGGATGGCCAAACCTACATAGACCAAAAACTCAAGGTTTTGAAACTTGTTTTACAATAATCATAAGTTAGAAGATATTGCTTCATGATTTAATGAAAGAAAATAAAGAGGAAAGAGTTTAGAAACTCACTTTGCTGAAGAACACAAAGTAGATGTTCTTGAGTTCTTGAAGCTTAAGAACAAAGTTACTCCAAATCAAAAGCTTCCTTCACCAAAGATGGAAAGGAGATCAAGACAATCAAAACTATGATTTTGAAATGAAGAAACAAGTTTTGGTTCCAAAATAAGAAGCCAAAATCGTGGGGTTTTGAAGGGAGAGAAGAGAGAAAAATTTGAGTGTTCATGAAAGAGTGTGTTTGATCTTGTGTGAGAGAAAAATGAATAATTTTTAATGTTTATTGGGAGACTTGGACGTATGGTATGGTATGTGAGGGAGATATTTTGCTTCATGAAAATGTAGGTGTGATGTGATGAAGGGTGGTGATGGGAGATGACTTGTACTTGATATGGCAGGGGACAAAAGGTGTTTTTCAAAAAGCAAAGTTGTCTCCTCCCCAAATAAGGGAAAAAGTGGAGATTTTTTGTATAAAGGAGATGGTGACTTAATCTTGATAAGAAAGGGATTAAGGTAATTGGTAGTCATGAACTGCTCACGACTCCAAGCCAGAATGTTTTCCCGGCCTCAGGCCTATGAATTAAAACTCAATGGACCCGATAAAAAATAATAATATTTTATCGGCTCCACTCCAAAACATCACAGAAGGATTTCAAACAATAGCATTATGATTTATTGGACTCAGACTTCTCCCGGGTCATTAGGGTTCACAGATCACTGTGTGAATTCCTACTGTCTTCTAAAACACAGTCCGATTTCTATGAGTTTTTAACTCGAATTCAGATGAATTCTCAATTATAAACATTTATCATTATTTATAATTGATTAGTTGCATTTTCCAACAATTTGATCATGAAATTAATTATTATCGGATACAAGATATTCGGGGTGTTACATAATAAAAAAGAGAAACACAACATCTTAAAGTACTTCATTTAACCCTAATTAACAGTACATTGCTTTTTGTACAAAGACAAAAAGAAAGAAAGAAATTCTAATTTCGTCTAAGCAACAGGTGAAGCAGATTTTCAATGATGTCCAACTACCCTTAGTGATATGAAAGCTCAGCTTGAGCATCTAGATCAACAGCCAATACTTCAATGTAGTATTACATGCATGAATAAAATAGTCCCACAACAACAGAATCAGTTTCAGTGCAATATTACATGCATGATCAGTGGTAGTATTGTTGGGTTTTCAAGAGGGATAATTTTTAAAAACAATTTATAAAAATCTCTTGAGCGGAAAAATCCCCTTTACTAAAGGATCACGTATTGCACATGAATCATAAGGATATTGTGCTTACCTCTTGAAGCGTAGCTTTATCATGATCACTGTGAGTGCGTCAGAAGCATTGGTAAGTCACGGACACTGCTATGGTGTGAATGGCAACTTAATCTACACAGCTACAGAGCAGCAGATCTGAGGAACACTGTTGCTATCACCACAAAGGGAGAGGTTCTTCTTTATCACCACAATTGCAAAGTAGCAATACCTCTACTCAGTCCACGCGAGCAAAACCAACGTCAGAGATAGCGTAGTGCTAGCTATCAGGATTGGAGGAGGCGCGGCACACAGAGAGAGAAAGGAGGCACTGCTTGTCAATAGAGGACAGCGGCCGTTATGAGTGCTTTGTGTTGTGTAGGGCTTAAGTGACCTGTGCAGCTTACTAATAGCTGTCACTCACTTAACCTAACCCACTTGGGCTACTCTACGCTACAGGCCCAATGTCTAATTATTAATTAAATCGTATTTAATTAATCAATTAAACTTATCCTCATTTAATTATTAACTAAATCATATTTAATTAATCAATTAAATCAATCTCACTTAATTATTAATTAAATCATATTTAATTAATCAATTAAACTAATTCTCTGAACATTTGCTCTATGCGTGTGACCCTATAGGTTCTAACTTAATTGGCAATAATATTAATTATTATTAATCATATTAATAATCAACAAATATTATAAACAATGAGCGACATCTAGTAATACATCATTGCTACCCAATTAATTAGAATATTGGTGATACTATTAAAACCATATTGTAACCATATATAATGTGAAGTCAACGTCCTTTCGTCACAATGTCTTAATTGAACAAAAGGCATAAATGTGTCATCCTTGTTAAATTCATTTATTTATTTCTTGATCTAGTAATTGATGTACGATAATGTGGGCCCAATATCTCATATTGTCCCACCGTAGCATGGCCATGCATTTCTACGTCGCATACCATCAAGAGGCCTATAGATATTACTCTTGTTAAGTAGGATGGACGAATCCTATCTACATCACTCACATTCCTCAACATGTTTCATTGCAGGCCCAATAACTATCTTTATAGTTGTCCTGTTACAGACAATGTTTAATAGTATTAAAGCCTACAACAACATATGTCAGGAATCGTAGTGACTTCAAGTCGAAGGACTACTTCACTATGGTCACCATGAGAATCGCGTATGACACTTACATAACTATTATGCAGCGTTCTCATAGTGGGTCACTCCAGTATAAATATTCCACTAATATTTATACCTATATAAAGACTTTATATCTTATATCTATGACCCGTGAGATGTGGTCATCAGTACACTCACATAATAGTCTCAATGTATTATTATTGTCCTTATTAAAAATAATACTTGACTATGGATATTTAAGAATAGTGTTCTATAATTTAATGGCATCTCACGGTCAAGTCATACTTGACGTTCCATTAAATGAACTACATATTCTAAGGACTTTATTATGCTATGAATATAATCATCAAATAAAACATAATAAATAAATGCCTCACATATATAAAATATAGAATAAAGTCATGATACAATATATATAAATCATAAATATATATTGGCCACTAGGGCTTACACCAACAATCTCCCACTAGCACTAGTGCCAATTAGGCATAAATCTAATACCCATCGACCTAGTATGAGCGTCATGCTTTTGCTGAGCAAGAGACTTAGTAAGCGGGTCAGCAACATTGTCTAGTGTATCAAACTGCATATCATCACATCTCCTCTATCGATAATCTCTCGAATGAGATGGAAACGCTTGAGTATGTGTTTGGATCTCTGGTGAGATCTGGGTTCCTTGGCTTGTGCGATTGCTCCATTGTTATCGCAATAGAGGTCAATCGGGTCCGCAATGCTAGGAACAATATCAAGTTCAGAGATGAACTTCTTGATCCAAACAACCTCTTGTGCTGCATTGGATGCAGCAATATCCTCGGCCTCCGTTGTAGAATCGGCAACTGTTTCGTGCTTTGAGCTCTTCCAGCTCACAGTGCCTCCATTAAGGCAAAACACGAATCCTGACTGCGATCTGGGATCATCCTTATCAGTTTGGAAGCTACCATCAGTGTAACTTCTTACAATAAGCTCTTCCTCACCTCCATAGACGAAGAATGTGTCCTTAGTTTTTCTCAAGTACTTGTCGATATTCTTGACTGCTTTCCAGTGACTCTAACCGAGATCAGATTGGTACCTGCTTGTCATGCTCAAGGCATACGAGACATCTGGTCTAGTACATATCATAACATACATGATAGATCCAATTGTTGAAGCATATGGAACCTTATTCATGCGTTCCCTCTTATCAGATGTAGTAGGGCACTGTCCCTTGGACAAGTATATGCCATGTGACATAGGGAATGGAACCTTCTTGGAATCATGCATATTGAAGGGCCTAAGCACTTTGTCAATATATGTATCTTGACTAAGGCCTAATAATTTCAGTGATCTATCCTTATAGATCCTGATTCCCAATACATAGGAAGCTTCGCCTAAGTCCTTCATCGAGAAACAATTCCCCAACCACGTCTTTACATTTTGTAGTGTAGGAATGTCATTTCCGATGAGTAGTATGTCATCCACATACAATACGAGAAAAGAAATCATGCTCCCACTAACCTTCTTGTACACACAAGGTTCATCTTCATTCTTGATGAATCCAAACTGTCTTACAACTTCATCAAAATGAAGATTCCAACTTCTAGAAGCTTGTTTGAGTCCATAGATGGACCTCTGCCATTTGCACACCTTTCTAGCATCCTTTGAATCGACAAAACCCTCGGGTTGTGTCATGCACACATCCTCGAGAAGATTCCCGTTAAGGAATGCAGTTTGGACATCCATCTGCCAGATTTCATAATCATGGTATGCAGCAATAGCAAGTAGGATCCGAACAGATTTGATCATTGCAACTGGAGAGAAAGTTTCATCATAGTCTACACCATGAACTTGCTTGAAACCTTTTGCAACCAGTCGCGCTTTGAATGTATTAACCTTTCCATCCATGTCAATCTTCTTTTTGAAAACCCACTTGCATCCTGTGGGTTTATCCCTTCGGGTGGCTCCACCAAGGTCCAAACTTGGTTTGTGTACATGGATTCCATTTCGGATCCCATGGCTTCTAGCCATTTCTTAGATTCAGGGCCAGCTATGGCCTCCAGGTAGGTAACATGCTCATCTTGATCCATGAGCAATACATCACCTTCTTGAGTTAGGAGAAGTCCAAGTCTCTCAGGCTGTGTACGTGATCTGTTTGACCTACGCGGTTCTTGTGTTACTTGAACCGATTCTTGAACCACAACATCTTGTGGATTCGGTTCTTGTTCCGTTGCAGACGAGTCAGTACTATGTGGTGCCTGGATTTCTCCAAGTTCTATTGTCCTCCCACTGTCTACTTTAGAGATGTATTCCTTTTCAAGGAACACTCCAGTCTTGGCGACAAACACTTTGTCATTAGAGGGGTTATAGAAATATTATCCTTTCGTTTCTTTGGGATACCCCACAAAAGTACATTTATCTGATTTGGGTTCCAATTTATTTGTGGTTAAACGTTTAACATAGACATGACATCCCCAAATCTTCATAAAAGACAAACTAGACTTTCGCCCCTTCCACATCTCATGTGGTGTTTGTTCTACCACCTTTGTTGGAACACGGTTAATTGCGTTAGCTGCTGCAAGCAATGCGTAACCCCAAAAATAGTTTGAAAGATCTGAGTGACTCATCATCGATCGTACCATGTCCAATAAGGTGTGATTCCTCCTTTCGAACACGTCATTCCATTGTGGGGTTCTGGGAGGAGTGACTTGGGATACTATCCCACACTCTTTCAACTAGTCATTAAATTCCTGGCTAAGGTATTCACCACCACGATCTGATCGTATGGCTTTAATACTCTTGCCCAGTTGGTTTTCTACTTCATTCTTGAACTCTTTGAACTTTTCAAAGTTTTCAGATTTGTGTTTCATTAGATACACATATCCATATCTACTGAAGTCATTAATAAATGTGACAAAGTAGGAAAAACCACCTCTAGCAGGTTTGTTCAATGGCCCACATACATCACTATGTATTAAGTCCAAAAGATCACTGGCCCTTTCACTATTACCAGTAAATGGGGCTTTAGTCATCTTTCCCAATAAACAAGATTTGCACGTATCAAATGATTCATAATCAAAAGAATCAAATAATCCATCTTTATGGAGTTTGGAGATGCGTTTCTCATTAATATGGCCTAAACGACAATGCCAAAGTTTTGAAGGATTCAAACCATTGGGTTTGATCCTTTTCGTATTTATGTTATATATGGGCACATCGAGATCAAGAATATAAAGTCCATTACTAAATGGTGCATTAACAAACAAAACATTATCCAAATAAAGAGAACAACATTAGTCCTTAACAATTAAATTAAAACCCTTCTTGTCCAAACAAGAAGTAGAAATAATGTTTTTACTAATAACGGGAACATAATAACAATTATCAAGTTCCAAAACATGCCCAGTAGGTAAAGCTAAAATATAAGTCCCTACATCTGCTGCAGCAACTTTTGCTCCATTTCCGACATGTAGGTCCACTTCACCTTTAGTCAATTTCCTCCTACTTCTTAGTCCCTGCACATTATTACAAGTGTGAGCACCACATCCAGTATCAAATACCCAAGATAATGAAGTAGATAAATTAACATCAATAACATAAATACCTGAAGTGGAAGTCTCACTTCCTTTCTTTTTCTCTTCCAGGTATTTCTTACAGTTCCCTTTTCAGTGGACAGGTTGGCTACAGTGGTGGCAATTGCCTTCCTTAGCTACCCCGCCCACGGGCTTCAAGCTAGAAGTGTTAGGCTTAAACTCTTTCTTGCCTTTGCCGTGCTGCTTGCTCCAAGGCTTCTTCTTAGTCTTTTTTCCAGAATCAACCATCATTATGGCTTTCCCTTTTCCCTTACTAGTTTTCTGTTCAGCAGTTCTCAACATGCCTAGCAGTTCTAGCAGTGTTTTGTCAATGTCATTCATGTTGTAATTCATGATAAATTGACTGTAGCTTTCTGGCAACGATTGCAGAACTACATCTGTAGCCAACTCTTGGCTTAATGGAAAACCCAATCTTTCAAGGCTCTCAAAAGGAGTACATGAGGTCCAACTGGGCTTCCTTCTACCAGCTTACAATTAAACAGGGCTCTGGAAACTTCAAAGCGCTCATGCCTCGCCTGCTCTTGGTAGAGCATTTTGAGACGTTCGATCATATCGAATGTCTCCATGTTCTCATGTTACTTCTGAAGCTCAAAGCTCGTGGTGGCAAGCATGAGGCAGCTAACATCCAGGGCATCATCCTGATACTTCTTGTAAGTATCACTATCTGCCCTAGAAGCATCCTCGGGTAGTTCAGGAGCAGCCTTCTCAAGAACATACAGCTTTTTCTCTTACCTAATGACAATCCTCAGGTTTCTGTACCAATCCAGAAAATTACTTCCAGATAACTTGTCCTTCTCTAGGACAGATCGCAATGATATATTATTAGTTGTGTTTTGTGCAATGGATATCGACATAAAATAAATATGCAAAGTATAAGTATCATAATTTTAAAAATATATTTAATAGGTCTTTATTAAATATGCTCCCACTATTTTATTCAAATCAATGACCCTCATCATTGACTCGGAAAATCTTGTTGAAAGATTTTTCTAGTGAGACCAAGATCCATACTTTACCTCGTTCTAAGTTAGTTGTGGCTGATCGTCCAGAACTTAGCTATTTAGATAGGAAACTCCTTTCCAATTACATCCAATGTAATTCTTGGACCAGCTGGGTGAATAACTCCTTATTCTAATCCATCATATGGATTAATGCCCAACCCCATGCCTCTAAGGCATTTCAATCCTATTGAATACACTTAGTGAAGTTCAACCTAATGGTTGGCAGTAGGTTATTTCACCTTTCGCGTCTCACCGAAATATATTAAGGTGCTCAGTTGTAGCATGACCCACACTTAAATGATTTTGGCCTTGACTAGTGCCACGCATCGGGCGGCATTTAATAACTTAATTTATTGATGGAATTTAATAATTAAGAGATCTTACCGGCTTGTTTATCATATAAACGTCTCTCATAGCATACATGGCATACTAGCTTACATACATTCAAAACATATTAAGCATACAATGACATACATGCTATCATACAATGTAAATTCTAAATTTAAATCATACATTGCATGCATCACATACATAAACATACAAGATATATAAAAGGTATCATGATTATGGCCTCTTAATGTGCAATAATTAAAACCAATCGTTACAATCTTTGACCCACGACCAAACTTCCAAAGTTCCTCCCACTGGCGTCATGATCTTGTGTTGCCTCCATGTCAACCCGAACAATTTACACAATTTAAAATAAAATAAATAAAGTAAATGTCACGACACGCATGCCGTATTTATAAAATAAATACAATAAATCACGACACTTAGGCCGTATTTGCCAAATAAAATTAAACACCAAAACTAGGGCCATATCCATATACCGCACATTTAACAAACAATTTATAAATATGCAAAAGGGACAAATCACATTCGTCCATCCGTGCAAAAAGTTCGCTGACGGTATACAACATGTGCACGGCCGTGCCAAACGGCGCACGGCCGTGCTGAAAACTTGCTGACGCTATTCAAAAGTGGCACAACCGTGCCAAACGGAGCACGGCCGTGCTACGCGTTCACTAACGCTAACTTAAACTTGCACGGCCGTGCTACTGGGAGCACACCCGTGCCAAACGGCACAACAAGATTCTAGAAGCGAATCCTTGTTTATGTCAGGAGCACAACCAACCATACAACACATGTTCAAAGAGGTTTATATCACATACAAATCATACAAACATGCTTTTAAAAATACAAATCATATTTAAAAGCAATAAACATATTATCATACAATGTCAAACAATCCTAGGATACATGGCAAACTACGACCAGACGCTCTGATACCACTATTGGGGTTTCAAGAGGGATAATTTTTAAAAACAATTAATAAAAACCTCTTGAGCGAAAAAAAACCCCTTTACTAAACGATCACGTATTGCACATGAATTACAAGGATATTGTGTTTACCTCTTGAAGCGTAGCTTTACCACGATCACTGTGAGCGCGTCAGCAGCACTGGTAAGTCACGGACACTTCTACGATGTGAATGGCAACTTGATCTACACAGCTACAGAGCAGCAAATCTGAGGAACACTGCCGCTATCACCACAAAGGGAAAGGTTCTTCTCTATCACCAGTATTGTAAAGTAGCAATACCTCTACTCAGTTCACGCGAGCAAACCAACGTCAAAGATAGCGAAGTGCTAGCTATTTGATTGGAGGAGGTGCGACACACAAAGAGAGAAAGGAGGCACTACTTGGCAATAGAGTACAACGGTCGTTATGAGTGCTCTGTGTTGTGTAGGGCTTAAGTGACCTACGTAACTTACTAATAGTTGTCACTCACTTAACCTAAATCACTTGGGCTATTGTACGCTACAGGCCCAATGTCTAATTATTAATTAAATCATATTTAATTAATCAATTAAACTTATCCTCATTTAATTATTAACTAAATCATATATTTAATTAATCAATTAAATCAATCCCATTTAATTATTAATTAAATCATATTTAATTAATCAATTAAACTAATTCTCTGAACATTTGCTCTATGCGTGTGACCCTATAGGTTCTAACTTAATTGGCAATAATATTAATTATTATTAATCATATTAATAATCAATTAATATTATAAACAATGAGCGGTATCTAGCAATACATCATTGCTACCCAATTAATTAGAATATTGGTGATACTATTAAAACTATATTGTAACCATATATAATGTGAAGTCAACGTCCTTTCGTCACAATATCTTAATTGAACACAAGGCATAAATGTGTCATCCTTGTTAAGTCCAATTATTTATTTCTTGATTTAGTAATTGACGTACGATAATGTGGGCCCAATATCTCATATTGTCCAACCTTAGCATGGCCATGCATTTCTACGTCGCATAGCATCAAGAGGCCTATAGACATTACTCTTGTTATGTAGGATGGACGAATCCTATCTATATCACTCACATTCCTCAACATGTTTCATTACAGACCCAATAACTATCTTTATAGTTGTCCTGTTACAGATAATGTTTAATAGTATTAAAGCCTATAACTATATATGTTAGGAATCGTTGTGACTTCAAGTCAAAGGACTACTTCACTATGGTCACCATGAGAATCGCGTATGACACTTACATAACTATTATGCAGCGTTCTCATAGCGGGTCACTCTAGTATAAATATTCCACTAATATCTATACCTATGTGAAGACTTGATATCTTACATTTATGACCCGTGAGATGTGGTCATCGGTATACTCACATAATAGTCTCAATGTATTATTATTGTCCTTATTAATAATAATACTTGACTATGGATGTTTAAGAATAGTGTTCTATAATTTAATGGCATCTCACGGTCAAGTCATACTTGACGTTCCATTAAATGAACTACATATTCTAAGGACTTTATTATGCTATGAATATAATCATCAAATAAAACATAATAAATAAATGCCTCACATATATAAAATATAGAATAAAGTCATGATACAATATATATAAATCATAAATATATATTGGCCACTAGGACTTGCACCAACAAGTATTAAATGCATATTACATTAAGTACAGTGCATTATTACATACCTTCTGCTGGTCTGAGATGAAACTCCATTCATAGGTCATGTGGTCCCCAACGTCAGCTTTTAGTAGTGTGAGAAACCACCTCCAGTTGTCTTTTGTCTCGGAGTCCACAACGACATACACGATCACATAAAAATGATTATTTGCAACTTGTCCTACAGCTGAAAAGAGCTAGCCACCGTAGTATCCTTTCAGGAAACAACCATCAAGCCCTATCAAAGCATATATGTCATACAGCTGAAAAGAGCTATCCTTTGTTGCAAGCTTCAAAGCATATATAGATCCTCTCAAACATTGGTGGGGACTCGAGATGAGTAATAACATCTATCTTGCATGTTGGCCTAGGATTGCTTCTCAAAAGTTCATTCAAGTAGTCCCATAACCTTGCATATTGGCCCTTGTCAGAACCTTCAAGTGCAAGTCTAGCCTCCATAAAGAAGGAGGACTTTCAGGTTCACGTGAATAATAGGAAACTGTCTGGGGTACTCAAGGAGGCACATAAGCAATGCTCTACAAAACCAGTTTTCATAATTTTTTCTATTTTAAACAGATATGCTAATGGTATGCTTATGTGTGTGTTACTGATGATTGATATGCTAGTATTACTTATGTTACTTATATGTTTATAACAGAGATTTAATTGGCTTTCTAAAATATTTTTGAAAGACTAATTTGGGTAAGATTAAATATTTGGAGGACAGCTAGACATTTTAACGATCCACGTAAGCAACCTAACGGAGGTCAATGAACGTTGACTGACGGAAAGATTAACTTGTCTCACGAATATAAATTTCGAGACTAAATGGTAAGTTAATTTTTTTCAAGGGCTTAAAGCACGTTCTAAAAAATTTTTGGGGACCAATTTGAACCTTCACTCAAAAATTTATTTTTAATTATTATATACACATGTATATTCACCTCAATCTTGGGAATACGCACAAGGGGGAGAGACACCACCATTTCATTATGTTTATAAATCTTATGATTTAATACGATTTACAATGTTATAATTCAAAAATTAATAAAGAATTCACGATTTGAAACTCAATTTGAGAAAAATCGGGTAATGGAGTAAGTGATGTGGACATGAAGTATAATGCATAAGCTAATGGCTATCCTAGTGACACCCTACATGGTTTCCAGGACTATGGTGTTCAAAGTGGGGATTCATTTACCCACAACCCATATTCGAAATTTGCCACCTACACATCCTACTATGGGTCTCGTCAATTATGGGTATCCTAAATGAAAGGATTGAACTTTTTCTAATTAGGCTAAAATGCAATTTTAATCTGTCAACTCTCACACTTTGGTGAAAATAGTCCCCTATTTTTTTTCGGCGATTTTAGTCCCTATAAAATTTTGACATTGCACAAATGATCCCTGTCGCGACCGTCCCGTCCAGGCGCCGCGAATAAAAAGAAAGAGGAGTCGTCACCAATTTTATTTTTTTTGAAAAAAATTGGAAACCCATAAACTTAAAGAAACTGGTCTTTTTTTTTAAAAGGATTGAGATCGAGCTCGGGAGTCAATTACGAATAGGGAAAGTGATGGAGGCAAAGGAGGGGCAAGTGAACTTTGCAACAAGAGGAGGTCAATCCATTCAAGTCCAATTCAAACTCTTCAAGTCCAAGTGATCTTCTTTAATGTTTTGGGTATATCTTGAGTTATGGATATCCGATTGCAGTGATATTTGATGCGTTGAAAATATCACTGAATTATCTACAAATGTTATCTCTAGTATAAAGACCTCATTCGGCCTCTATCATGATGAAAATTGGTCTCTGAGTTGAGGACACAATTCTGGACGGGTTTGACTTAATCCATTCAAGTCCAAAGAAAACCTTCTTCACGGTTTTGGTTATATCTTGCCTTCTAGATGTCCGATTGATGTGATTCTTGATGCGTTGGAAAGATAAGCAAACTAGCTACAAGTTTCATTGGAAGTTCAAAACCTGATTCGGACTCTGTCATGATTAAAACCTGGATAGAAGTTGAGAACGCTGTTTTGGACGAATTTGACTTAATTAGGCATTTTTAGGCTTGTAATTGGTTTTGGTGTTTAATTGTATTTTAGGCTATATGAGCCATGAAATTACTCAGCCAAATTAACCTAGAATGTTCCTTAGCTTCTATAAATAGAACTTGTATGACCTCATTTGATAACTGGGAATGAAATTAGAATTTATCTTATTTGGTTATTTTTGTGAGTTGAGCATTGGCTCCTCCTCTTCAAGTTCTTGGATTAGAACTTGCTTGATTCTTATCGAAGAGTTCTATCTCTTGGTGGCAAATCCTCCTTGGCTTATCAATCTTCCAATTCTATGGATGATTGTGGCGCCTTCCCCTTCATCTTCTTCCTCTTCTATTTTCTATTTTGCTTATGTTCTTCTAAATTTATATTTGTGTCATTTAATTTTTGCACCTTTCCTTTCAGTTCTGCTCTCTTTTATTTAATCAGTGTTCTTTACTTATTTTGTTCATCTTTTAGTTGTTTATTTTCAATTCCTAGTCTATATCCTTCATATGCATTCGGGTGTCCAAGAACATCTTCTTCTTCCCCATTTCTTCTCATCATTTTTACATAAGAACTAAGAACAAGCTCTTGGATAGATTCTCAAATTTGGTGATTCCTTCTTAGATCATATCATGTGGTATCTAAAGCTAGCTTTCTTGAGTTTAATTCCTTTTTTAGTTTGAGTTTTGCTAGTTGGATTGTTTTGAAATTTTTGCAATTTTTGAGCTATTTTCTTAACCTTGAAACCCGCGTCCAACCCCATATTTTGATCATCAATTTTGATCATTTGTGGTGTCGTTATGAGTTGTTAGACCATTGAGGTTTGTAATTCATAGCATCCAAAAGATGTTTCATAGTTCAAGTTGTTTCCTATCATCATATTCCATGTTTTAGATTTTTGAATTTTTTTGAATTCATCTTGTTCTTGGAGTTTGAGCCACTTTGATCTTGATGAATTTCACGAAATGGTGTTAGAGTGATAATCTACACCTTGATTGAAAGGTCTCTACAAGTGGAATTAAGTATACCAATCAATTTTAAGTTTCAAGCATGAACTAGACATCAATTTGGGGGAATCTAATTTCTGGGCACACTTCCCAAGAACAACCCCTTGTTCATCATGTTCTTGTTTCAAAAGGCTATTTGATTTTGTATTTTACTTAAAATCTGTTTGGGGCATTCTGTAATTTTCAAAAACTTTGTGGCCAAAGTATTATTTTGCAAAAGTAAGGATCCCAAAAAGTAAAAAAAAATCGGATTTATAAAAATACAAAGGGACCAATCTGCAATTATAAATAGTACAAAAAAAATTTTGGCAGAATTCAAATTAGGCCACAAAACCCCTATTTTAAGTGTTTCTAGCCTTAAAATTGGTATTACTTGATATTTTGGACATATCTTTGGCTCAAATTCTATTCCTAAACACTAGTTCTTGAGTCTTTGTCTTCTTACTTCTCCATTAGGGTGTGCTTTCTTTTCTTTTTAGCTTTTCTTGCTTGTCTTTAAATTTCTAAGTTTTGTCTTAGTAGTTTTCTTTTCTTGAACTTCTTGATTGATTGCTAGTTTGGATTTTTCACAAAGATTTAGTACTTGTTTACATTCTTGAATTAGTATAGTTCTTTTCCAAGGATATTGAAAGAGGACTTTGAGTGGTAAAAGGCAAGAGTGAACATTACATAAAAGCTTTGTTTTGTGTGAAACACGAGTGCGAATCTAAGAGTCTAACATTGTACTATACAAGGGTGACATGCTCCATGCTTGTGTTCAACCGAGATATTTAGACAAAGGGACTGGACAACACGGTAACATCGGCACATAAAGGTTATGTCAGATCATATATATTCTCGTTACTTAGGTAATAGTGATGTGTTTGGTAAACACAATTCACCCCATTTCTAGTGTTTACATTGGTTATTTCAGTGATAACTTCGACCCCCTTAATTTAATGAGACTATGAAATGCACGACCATGCTCAAATGAGTTAATGTGAGAAGTTAACATCATTTGTTTGGTAAGTCTGTTCAGGCATCAAGAAACCATAGGTTGGGCTATACAAGGGTGACATGCTCCATGCTTGTGTTCAATTGAGATATCTAGACAAATGGACTAGACAACACGATAACATTGGCACATAAAGGTTATGTCACATCATATATATTCTCGTTACTTAGGTAACAGTGATGTGTTTGGTAAACATAATTCAACCCCCTTCTAGTGTTTACTTTGGTTATTTCAGTGATAACTTCGACCCTTTAATTTAATGAGACTATGAAATGCACGACCATGCTCAAATGACTTAATGTGAGATATTAACATCATTTGTTTGGTAAGTTTGCTCAGGCATCAAGAAACTATAGGTTGGACTATACAAGAGTGACATGCTCCATGCTTGTGTTTAACCGAGATATCTAGACAAAGGGACTAGATAACATGGTAACATTGGCACATAAAGGTTATGCCAGATCATATATATTCTCGTTACTTAGCTAACAATGATGTGTTGCAAAACACCGCTCATTGTTTGTAAATATTGAAATACGACTTTATTACTGCCAACACTACGACTACCTATAGAGTCACACATAGAACACTCAACAGAGAAATGAGAGTCTGAGTTGGACTTAGACTCCAGTGTGGGCTAGAATCATAACATATGAGTCTAAGGCAGACTACATTATAATGTTACTCCCTTTTTCATGGGCAAATTAGTTGATATTATAAATAGCATTACTAAGGGCTGATAGACGTATGAGTGCAAGCCTAACCCTAAACAAAATTCGTGAGCGAGAGTTAGTAACAGGTTAACCTTCTCTTCATAGTTAGCACTGCCACAAGAGAAAATGGACTCCGTAGGAACAAATATGAGACGTTCGTGGTTCTGTTGCTCTGGATACCATAGAGGCATCACAACTATTGCAATCTCGTGATTCACAATAGTTGAAGTTTTTCATGCTCCAAGAGGTAAACTTGAGAGCACGAATCATGGCTACGTGTACACTACAAGAAAACAGTTGATTACCGACAGCCAAAAACTGTCGGTAATCAACAAAAACCGTCGGTAATCAACAAAAACTGTCGGTAACTACACATTTCCAACGGATTTCAGACGGTCTATTATCCGTCGGAAATAGGCTTGTCAGTAATATTTACCGACGGCTAGGCCCGTCGGTAATAGTTACCGACGGCCTATGTAATGACTGGATTAGTTACCGACGGCCTAAGCCGTAGGTATATATAAATTTTTTTTAATTACATTTTAAATGATTATTTAATTATTAATAAATTATATTTTATATTTATTAAATATTTTTCTTTATGATTAATTATTTATAAATATTAAATAAATAAATAATCCAAAATAAAATTAAAAATAACATTAAAACATTTAAAATTATATCCAAATAATAAATAACATATGTTCTTACAATACATAAAAATATAAATAAAAAAACTAATAAGAAAATCTAATAATCTTTATCATAATGATGAGGAGACTGGATAAGATTATCGAAAAAGTCTTCCTCATCATCATCGACACTGGTGCGGTCGGCCGGCTGATCTGGATAGGGGGCTGCTGCTGAGGAGGCTGTTAGTGCATTTGTTGTATGCTCTGTAGCATTGGCACCATCCGCCGCTCACGCTCCTCGACAAGCCGCTCACGCTCCTGGGCAAGCCGATCACACTCTTCGGCACGTCGCTCAGACTCGGCCAGTCTCTGCCTCAGCTCAGCAATCTCCTGATCAACGTGGCGACTGGCTCCGGTGGATGTTGTGGCGCTGATATCCAAGTTCGAAGATCCTTTCCGATAGTTACCGGAAAGGTATCCTGCACCGTAAAGACGATCTTTCTTCTTGCCCCAACAACCTCAGCCCAAACACGCAGTGCAAGCCGCCGCCGCTCCTCGGGCTCAAGTGGGGTGGAGGAAGATGCTGTTGCCTGAGACATCCTCTCCTCGAACTCCTCCTGTTATGCATAATCAAATAAATTAATGAAGAATATATATAATAAAACCATACATTTCAAAACTATTAATAAATGAGGTATTACCTGTGTACGCTTAGAACACTCATCTACATACTCGCCAGTACCCTTCCTAGTATGGGTGTGGCGATGGAGCTCGTTAATCGGCACTGGTCCCTTTCTGTGCCTAGCATATATTTACACAAACATAAATTATAAGTAAACAATAATTAAAAAACAATATGAATAACATATGCATTAAATATGAACAAATGTACCAGACGCTCACAGTGCTCCGCCTGGCTAACGGAACCTCTTGTGTGCAGGCTCCCATCCTTCTCTGATGCCCTATTTTTCTTTGCTTGGGCTGATTTTTTCTGGAAATCAATAGTAACCCAGTGGCGGCATAGGACATCCTAGACTGCATCTCCCATCCATGAGGGTCGCTCGCCCCTCAAGCGAGCTGCCCTGAGCATATCGGATAGGCGATGAGAGGCCTTCATATGAAGGTCTTGACCAATGCTTCATGCTCGGCTCTCAAAGCAACTTTTGTCTGCATTAGAAATACATAAATAGTAATTTATTATATTAATAATTTATATGAAATAATAAGCCAAAAATATTAAGTAAACTGAAAATTTCAACTTAGTCTATAAGCGTTAAAGAAACTCAGCTTCTTATTATCATTGAGCTGTCCCCAGGTGACATAAGGATAATGGAACATCGACTCAATAACAGCAGTGATGTTCTTCGAAGCTACCTTCGAAGGAAGTAACCTTGACAATAAAAGCATGTGAATCAATATCAAGTAAAAACATATAATTAAAATTGAATAAATTTATTTTATTAATTCTTACCCTTTACCAGATGGCCTGATGATAGGTCGACCATCGGCCATGACCTCAACCTCCTCCTCCTCCTCCACATCCGCCTCTGAAGGTGAGGGTGTATATCCTGGACTATACTCCTACTCCTTCTATGTAGCCTGATGACCAGGTGACGATGCACCCACACCAGCTAAACTAGAAGCGCCCCGATGTGTGTGTATCACAAACCCGGGGGTGGGAATTATATCGATTCCGGATGATGTGAATGGCGTAGATGCAGCCGGTGGAGGCGGTGCTGCCCGCGGTGTATGTGGTCGCTGTGTACGTGCAGGCGAGCGTGATGGGAGTGCAGACACAGCAGGGACAGATGTCGAAGGGATAGACACAAAACCGTCTGCAACGTCACGAGTAACAATGCAAGGTGCCCTGGTCCGACGACGAGTCGAACTAGAAGCAATGTCGACACCCTTACCCTTACCACCTGTGGGTGGTATGGGTGGCGGTGGATCACGTCCTCCAGATGCCATGTGTCTATAAAGCAATTCAATGTAAAAATGAAATAATAAAATAATAACATAATAAAATAGTTACGAATAATCATCTAAGATAGAACAATAAATATCTAAGTTCCATTCATAGTTTTGACAAATTACATGATCTAATTATAAAGGTTACATGATTTTATGTTTTATTCAGAATTTGACAAAAAGTGTCCATCATCTTCAGATCTAATTTCAATATTTTCGTCTCCTGAATCAATGACTTCGTCTTCTTCATCCAAATGCTCCTGAACGGATAACAAGTTTTCAGTATCCACTTCTTAACCAGCAGCTTCCAAGTCCCGTAAACCAACAATACGCTCAACTTCAATGCCTTCATTTACACGAGACATTTCATCCACTTGATAAGGCACATCTTCCTACTGATCATCAACTTCGATGTGACCCCTTGGTTTCGTCTTGATGACGACACACCAACCTCGTTTGTCCTTTCGGGTTGCTGGGTAGGGACATAATACACTTGTCTCACATTCTGTGCTAGGATAAACGAATCAAAGTTCTGATATCTGCTACCCATGCGAATGTCCATCGTATTATATTTGGGATTTAATTTTGTGCCTCTGATGGATGGATCAAACCAATTACAATAAAATAGAACAATTCTTTTAGTATAGTCTAAAGTATTATACGCCAATTCATATATATGTTGGATTACTCCATAGAAGTCATTTTCATTCCCTTCTGTGATGCCCTTCACGTAAACCCCGCTGTTAATTGTTTTTTTACCCTCCGTCTATGAATGGGTATGAAATTTGTTCCCGTTCACGAAGAATGGGTGCCATTCTTTGACACATGAATACGGACTGTCGGATAAGTTCCTTAAGTGTCTGTTGAGAGGAGTTGTTGCCTCACGGGAAATCTACGTATGGATAAATTCCTTATGCTAGATACAAAAAAAATTATGTAATCCTACGTATAGAATTTGAATATACTTACTTGTTGCCTAAACCACATTGGAAAATCTGCATGTATACGTGCAGACTGTTCTTGCTCACTTTCGTTTTCAGATAACAAGAATGCTCTGTACAAATTGGACAATTCATATTTTTAGCATAGTATTATTTATTATTTTATGTAATTGAAAGAAAAAGATATGCAATACATACTCAAGGTATGGCCTAACTTCGGTGCAATTAATCAACACATGGACATGAGCTGACTTCCTCTCTGCATCTGTTAACCAATGGGTCAACTCCATCCCGGAATGACGACCCGGTTGACAAAAGACTGACAAGGCTAACAGATGTCTTTCACTTTCATTTTTCATTTCATTCCTACTATTTCTCGGTGACAACATGAAGTTGTTGAAATAATGAGAACAAAAATGAGTTGTCTTGCGATGTAAGTAAGATACAAATTGATCCTTCAACCCTAGACTTATTTTTCACCATTTGTTTTGAATCACCCATGAATCTATAAAATAACACATTGATAGTTATATATATGACATTTGATTTCAAATGGAAACAAATCTATTTAAAATTGTATGATAGTTATATATACCTTTCAAATGGATACATCCACCTATATTGAACAGGTCCACCAAGCCTTGCTTCATATGCGAGATGAACTGAGAGATGTTCCATGGAATCAAAGAAGCCGGGGGGAAATATTCTCTCCAACTTGCATAGAATGATTGGAATGTCTGCTCCATCCTTATCAATTCATCGTCCCTTAACGTTGCAGAACACAAATCCTTAAAGAATTGACTCAATTCAGTAAGGGGATTCAAGACATGGACTGATAACGAACTAAAAGCAATAGGAAGTAAAGTTTCCATGAATACATGACAATCATGGCTTTTCATCCCATGCATCCTTCCCTTGCTGACATCGGAACATCTTGTCAAATTCGAAGAATAACCGTCTGGCATCCTTAGTTCTGTTATCCACTCACAAACTAACTTTGCTTCCTCAGTAGATGAACTATAATTGGCTTTGGGCTTTAATATTTTCCCATTAGCATGCTGCTTCAGCTCCAATTCTGGTCGCCTACAGTACAAAGCTAAGTCCATTCTTGCCTTCTCATTATCTTTGGTCTTGCCACTGACATTCATGATTGTGTTGAATATGTTGTCAAAAAAATTCTTCTCTATGTTCATGACATCAAGATTGTGTCTCAACAAATTATCTTTCCAGTACAAGAGATCCCAAAAAATACTTCTTTTTGTCCAATTATACACCTCCCCGTATCCTGATAATCTAGACACACGACCATTGTCATTGACTTTATGCAGCTCCATGACTCTCGTCCAAATCTGTTCTGGTGTAAACCTAGGCGGCGGCTCATCTCTTTCAACTTCTCCCTTTTTGATGGCGTTCTTGTTTCGTCTAAATGGATGATCTCTTGGTAAGAACCTACGATGCGAATCAAACCTGAAACTTTTCCCTCCGTGTTTTACAGTAAAAGCCTTTGTATACTCCATGCAATGCGGACATGCAAATTTGCCATGAGTACCCCAACCAGACAACATACCATAAGCAGGGAAGTCATTAATGGTCCACATCAAAGCTGCCTTCATTGTAAAATTTCGCTTCCTTGCAATATCATACGTTTCCACGCCGGTCCGCAACTTCTTCAGATCATCGATCAATGGCTGTAAATAAACATCAATACCAGCTTTCGGATTCGATGGACCTGGTATGAGACAAGTCAAAAACATATAAGGTTTCGACATGCACATTTCAGGAGGAAGATTATATGGGGTAACAATTACTGGCCAACAAGAATACGGCATAGCCGACGCTTGAATATAAGGGGTAAAACCATCATAGCATAAACCAAGTCTTACATTACGGGGATCCGCGGCAAAATTTGGATGTACGCGATCAAAGTGCTTCCATGCTTCGCAATCAGAAGGATGGCATAACACGCCTGAACTTGTTCTGTTCTCATAGTGCCATGTCATTTTTCCTGCAGTTTGCATTGATGCAAACATTTTCTGTAGCCTTGGAATTATCGGAAGATAGAACATTGCCTTAACAGGAACTGGTTTGTTCTTACTTGTCCCGGTCTTGCGAGGACAATACCTCAACGCTTGACAAAATCTGCATTCAAGCAGCGCACCGTCATTTTTGCCGAATTCATTATCGTAAAAAAGCATGCACCCATTCACACAACAGTCAATCCTCTTAGCCTGTAGTCCCAACTTGGATATTAACCTCTTCGCTTCATAATAATTTTTGGGTAAACCGTCTTTTACAGGCGTCACATCTAAAAGCATTTGCGAAAAATAATCCAAACACTCGTCGACAACATTCCAATTGGACTTGCAAGCTAACAGTCTAACGCACATCGATAATTTAGAATCTGATGCGCCTTGATACAACGGTTTACTTGTCTCAATCAAAAGATTAAAAAAAATTTGTGCTTCCTCATTCGGCAGTTCATTGGTGTTATCGTAATCATGCGCCTCATTCACTCCGAGAGCATCACCCACCATGTCCTGCATTGACGCAAATTGTTCCTCATATCCCATATCTGCGCAACTGCTTGAGCCACCCGTGCAATTCTCATCAACCCCTAGATCAACATTTGGCACTTCTTTACCATGATCAGTCCAAATCCAGTGATTGTCCGTAAACCCAACTTTATACAAGTCTGTTTTCACCTCATCATCGCTCTTAATCCGTCGACATTGACATTTAAGGCATGGACATCTAATTCCCCCATCATCGATGAAACGTTTTTGTCGCTTCGCTTGAGCAACAAATTCTTCAACCCCATCTACAAAGGATCGTTTCAGACCCCATCTTCCCGGATATACCCTATCATACATCCAACTATGATTCGAAGGATAAAAATCCATCTTCTGCATGTTAAAAGAATGCAAAACCATTAAATTTGGACAACACGCCAACTTAGATATATCCACATTCACTTTCTTTATTTGGTATGGCCCTATCCCATTCAAGAAGAAACTTTTTCAACACCTGATCTTAGTATTAATAGTTATTACCTAATTCATATGCCTTATATTTGACGAAATTTGGCAGCATTTCCCATTGGTCTCTAAGTACAATAGTTGACCGCAATACTGCAATCAAGTTTGCACCCAGAGAACAAAAAAAAATATATTGGATCGATATTTCGTTAAATATAAAACATTAGAAATAAGCAATATTACTATTACACAAGTGAAGAAATTTTTTTTCCCAAACTGTCCTCCTTGGACTATTCAAGGTTCAATACAATGAGCGGCACCTGTATGTGATTTCACGCCTGCTCAATAATATTGAACCTCAAACGGGAAGTTAAGGTTTTGCTTCAGTATTAATAACTCGTCTAGAAAATAAAACTTTAACCTCTATGAGATAATTTTACTTGAAAGTCAAGTTCATGGGGTAAAGTGCATAGGGACAGATCAAAGTTGCAAATAAACAACAAGTAACTATTTTAAGTCTTATGAACCTTAACACCTATTATAAGTGATAAAAAAAATTGGTACTGTATTCCTTGTTGCGGACTTATTTATTTTATTAACCTATTTTGTTATTTAATCATTGTTGTAATTTAATTTTAATTTCAAATATTTAACCTCTTTATTCAATTAATCAAATATTATTTATTATTTCTATCTTATTTGAATTTTTAATCGATTAAGTTTTATTCAATAATTAGTTTCGCCACATCGCACTATCCGCTATCGAACCATCTGCAATTTGCCATAACCCCACCATCACCGTCCCGACATTTATCTTAATTTATTTTATTTATGTTATTGTATTATTTATTATATTTATTTATTTATTTATTTCACTTTATTTATTTATTTGATTTTACTTGACTTGGTCCTTAGGTCGATGTTTCTAACTTAAACTAAAAATAAGTATTATATGGTGACCTTTTGTATCTTTTTAAATCTTATGTAATTAAACATATAATTTATACTAAAAAATTCTTGAGTGAAATTAAGCACTAACACTGCAAATACGCAAATAAAAACATCATAAATATAATTTAAAATAAAATTACGGAATTAAAACAAATAAAAAAAATAACCTAAACCTTAATTCAACCTAAGCCCTACACAGCAAAACATACAATTTTACCAGCAATATATAGTTTGACATTACAATTTAACAACATAATACATGCTCAACAATTACAATTTCAGCAACATAATACATGTTCAACAACAATACAGTAATGCAAAGAAAAACAATACAATCTAATGAGGGCTTTTGAAATGACTCACTAGACGTGGAGGGGAGATGTCTAACAGGGAGGTAGCAAACAACGGTGCAGTGATGCTAAGGAAGAGGAGGTTCGGCGAGCTTGTGCTGGCGGGGTGGTACTGGCGGTTGGTGGTGGTGGCCGGCGAAGAGGCGGTGCGGCGAGATGGTGGTGGCCGCGAACAGCAGCTGCAGTGAGGAGAGGAGATGCGGCGACGAGGAAAGGAGAGGAGAGGAGAGGAGGGGGCGGTGGCGTAGGCGGTGGCTGGGGGAAGGGACGGTGGCGGAGGAGAGATGCGGAATGGGAGGGGGAGGAGGTCGCGGGAGAAGGAGAGAAATGAGGGGGAGAAACCGCCGGTCTGGTATAAGTGGAAGCTTACCGATGGCTGCAAGGTTACCGACGACTAAGACCGTCGGAAATTAAGCGGATTACCGACGGCTTAAGCCGTCGATAAAATTACCGACGGTCTAAGCCGTCGGTAATTCTAAAATACCCTTACCGACGGTTTAGGCCGTCGATAAATTGAAATGTGACCGTTAAATTATCGATGGCTTTAGCCGTCGGTAAGGGAAAATACCATTATCGACGGTCGTTGGTAATTAAGCGGGAACATTAGCGCCAAAAACTACCGATGGATTTACCGACGGTTTAGTGCTCGGTAAATTTACCGACGGCAATCACTACCCATTTTCCGACGGCTTAGCCCGTCGGAAAGTCTTCAATTACCGACGCTGTAATGGCCGTCGGTAATAATCCGTCGGTATAACCGGATTTTCTTATAGTGGTATAGTCACATTACTCGGAAAGCATTTGGTTTTTGTTTTTCCGCTACGTGTATAGTCACATTATTCCCAACCATATGTCATATATTAAATGAAAAGTTGAAAACATATATAACGAGTATCTGAGTATCCATAAGATATGTATCATGACCGTTGTCTCTGCCCCATTTATTAAATAGGTACCCATCCCTACGTCCTACTACGAATAACCACAAGTATATATACTTTGGCTTATCCTTACCCGTGAATGTGATGGTAAGACTTTATTTATTTTGTAAATAAATGAGAAGTATTTTGAAATGGATTTCTAACTTGATGGTGAAATTTTTTTGTTATCAAACAAGCATCACAAAATAAAAAAAAACTAAAATATACTCTTGGTTTTTTCTCTTATTTTCAGAATTCGATTTGGTTATTTATTTTTGAAAAGAACCGTTTTAGTCCTTTATTTTACAAACGTTGACTATTTTGGTCCTTTTCACTAGATTTACACTAACGGTGTTAGTAAATCACCGTTAGTCGTCGGAAACTACCCTTCGTCGTCGGATTCTAGATTTCATCACCAGAATCGGGGATTTTAGAGAAAAAACGAACTTGCTTCTCTTTTTTTCTTTCTTCTTTTAACAAAATAGTTAACGTTTATAAGATAAATAACTAAACTGATTTTTTTAAAAATAAAAGATCAAATTAAATTTTAAAAATAAAATAAAAGATCAAAAATATATTTTAATAATAAAAAACATCACTTGTTTTTTTAAAGAAACTTACTTTAACCCAAACCAATCGAAAAAACAACCCCCATACCAGTGCCACCACTCCCCCAAAATTGTGTCTTGGCTTCTCCACGTTAGGGTTTTCTCTGCTGCTTCATTTTCTCACACTTGCCAACACCAAGAATTTCACAGTCTAATCAGCGGTGGACTTTTCTCTGAAAATGTCACAGTCTCTCCAACTCAACTCTCAATTTTTCTAAATCCCATTTTCTTGGCCTTCAGTTTGCGTTCACGCCTTTTTTCTTTATTCGCGTATTCGAACCCGGAGAAATTCCATCTTCTTATTTCATTTTCGTTTGATAGGTTCGTGTTTGTTTTGGATTTTTGATCTGCTATTCGTACTAAGGATTTTGCAGAATTTTCTGAAGCTGATTTAATCTGCGGGCTCTTTTGGATTTGGGAGTAGCTCGAAGAAGGGTATGATGCTCTATGCTTCTTACCTTGGTTTTAGGGTTAATTTTAGTGCTGTTTGTACGATTGATTTGTATATTGCCTGTATTTCTGAAGGGTCGCGTCAAATAAGAAATTCTTTGTGTTGATTTGGAGTTTAGAATTTGCTTAACTTCAGTGGTACTTAGATTATAGCTCAATTTTGGTCTTTGGAGGTTGTATGTATTAGATTTTCTTGAAATTGTGCAGGTTCTTTAGGTTGGTTTATGAGATTGATGGTGTTTCAGTTTTGGATTTTGAAGTTTTGGGGTGTCCTTGGAAGCTTGTGAATTTGTTTGTTTTACTGGAAAGGGAAAGAAACAAGTGGAAATTTTTTATTGGATAAGTGTGATTTTGGTTTGTTTTTGCAAACGGATAACTCCAGAAATAGGCATAATGATAGTTTGGGTGTGAACGAAATAGGAAAAAGATATAAGGAACAACAGATTTTAATATAGATTTCAATGGAGCTTAACAATGCAACTTAGAACATTGAAAAAAATATTTTAGTATAGCTGATAACCCAGAACATCCTCATCATTATCATGCAGATTCTAGTCATACAACAAATGGAAAAAAAGCATGTACAAACTCAACCAACCAATTCTGCAACAAACTGGTAGGTCCATGTAGTTTTCTGTTCCCATATATTGTTTTTTCTTTTATAAAATCTCTGTTTATGCGAGTAATGTTTGTTCTTGTTAACAATGTCACATAAGAATATTGGGTGGGGTAGAGATATCTCTTCTGTTTTCCTTACTTGACTGGTTGGATTTCTGTTTTCTCTTCTGTGCTTGCGTATGTCTGCCGATGGCTGTGCTTCTTCTTAGTTCTGTTACATCTTCCTAAGAAAATGTGTATCTGATTGTTTTCTCAGAGCTCTGTTGTGGTTCTCATTGCTTCAATTTCATGAAATTGGGAGCCCATGGCAAGCCATGCTGGAAAATTTGCTCCTTCAAATGGCTCTGTGTATATATGCAACTTGCCTTATGGGACTGATGAAAATATGTTGGCTGAATATTTTGGCACCATTGGATTACTAAAGGTATGGAATCTGTGCAGGTATCGTTCAAATTGACCTCCCCCTTATTGTCCTTTTCTCTTGAAGTTTATTTCTTAATAGGAAGGATCAGAAAATCTTGTAAGAAATGTAGTAGTAATGTGTATATGGGAATTATGGAATTATTGGTTTTATCTAAGAAACTTATGAATAGAGTACAGATTATATTATTTGGATTTTATAGTACTTCAGTATTGATGTAGGTTTCTGACATAGTGACATGGAACCAGAAAAGGGAAAGGGAAGGGAAGGTTATATCGAGGGAGAGAGCGACTGAGGGAAGGTGGGAATAGACTAGAATAGAGGGAGAAATGTGGTGAGGAGCGCTTTATGAACGATGTCAATTCTCAAATCAAGTTTATGTCCCCAACTATTCAAAACTCAGTAGACACTCTTTAAAATTATAGTCTTCATTGGAACGGGTGGGATACCAAGGTTGAGATCCATCATCCATGCTACTCATGCAAGTCCTTTGAAATTCATATTTCAATTATATTTCTCTTTTCTCCTTTGATTGGACTGCTATCGGATGATTGTTATGAATTTGTTTTGGGAAGATTTTCGTTTTAAGGAGAACAACGTTGTCAAATTCGAGATCTTAACTAGGATCGTTTGGGGAAGGAAGATCGTAACTCGTGGGATCGTAACACGAATCGTAAGATCCCACCAAAAAGACAAAATTATATTTAAATATTTATTTATATATACATATAAAATAACATCAATAAGAAAAATAACCTTAAAACACCAAAATAACCTTAACGTAAGAATGTCACATAAAAATCATAAGTCACACATTCCTATACAATACATAAAACTAAAAATGAACTCAAAGAAGAAAATGAACTCTTTTTAAGCCTTCAAAAATTATAAATAGACCACACCCCAGCCCAAACCCAAAATAATGATAAGAGTAAGACATTTGCTATCCAGAAAACTTAAGCCCAAACAAAATGGTCACAACCCAAGCAACATAGGCCCAAAATATCCAAACACTAAAAATAATTTATCCAGATAGGTAAATAATAAATAAAGAAAGACCACACCCCAGCCCAAACCCAAAATAATGATAAGAGTAAGACATTTGCTATCCAGAAAACTTAAGCCCAAACAAAATGGTCACAACCCAAGCAACATAGGCCCAAAATATCCAAACACTAAAAATTATTTATCCAGATAGTTAAATAATAAATAAAGAAAAAAACATTAAAAAGATTGCTTCTGCCTTCTTCATGTTACCAATGAGGGAGAGAAAGGGGGAGGGTTCAGTCTGTGCGATGTTGGAACAACTGGGTGGTTGGACGGTAATGGGTGGCAGAGACGGTGCTGACGCGGCGGCCCTAGACGAAATAAGCAGACTGGTGCGCGGAGGGGGACGTGTGGACAGAGGCACGATTTTGTGGTGGATAGAGGCATGGTTTTGTGGTGGACGATGGCTGCGTCGTGGGTGGTGATGCACGACTCAAAAAGGGTTAGGGTTGGCATGGAAATTGGGTTATTGGGCCGGAATCGGGTTAGGGCTGGGCCAGGCCGCGTCCAGAGAACGCCTCTCCCACCGCATTTTTGCTCTTCCCCGACGATCCCACCGCGGCGGCTGCCGTCGGATCATACGATCCTATGAGGTAGCGCGTGAGTTTGACAACAATGAAGGAGAATACCCTCTCTGATCTTTTCCCCTCCCTTAAACCAACCTATATCATGTTAACTTTGTTCATCCATTTTTTTTTTTCTAAAAAATTCGTGGGGGTCTTCATTCTTTATGGAATTTTCACGTTTTTAATAACCTTATTGCTAGGTATCCCAATGATTTGGTCTCTTCGCTTGGCCTTCTTGACTTTCCATTGTCCTAGTTCCCTGGATGGTGTCTTGGTTTTTGTCCTTCGACATTTAACAGATTGGGGCAGAACTTCCCCACGCCCAAACACTTGTGGTGGAGATTCCACGACGACAACCCTCCCAAACACTTGTGGCGGGATGGGGCTGCCATTGCGGCCTATCATGGCTGAGAATATCAGCCATAGTGCTCACTTATGTGTCACATTGATGAAAATCTCTTTGCACCCCACCTTAAGCTTTCCTAGTTCCACCAAGTAAGGGAGTGTTTGGATTTGGACTACCATGACTTAGTGGTCAGTTATTAAAATAATCTAATTTTCACTGCCAATCCAAAAACACTCTAAGGTCAAGCCTTTTTTTGGACTTATACCTAATAGAATTAAGGCAAATGCTAACTAGTGCGTTTTCATTGAGAAGTGGTATATTTAAAGTGTTGGGAAGTGGTGTATTTAGTTTTCCCATAAAACTTGCTATTTTTTGCTCTTAGGGCATTGATTAGCAAGATCCTAGAAATAATACTAGCAGCATGTTGTAGTTTTGTAAGCTGCATAGGACAATTTCCCCTTATTTGTGTGTAATGTGTGGTGCTTTCTCAAATGTGATCCTCACATGTTCTTATATTGTTCTGCTGTAATTTCTTTATGGCATTCCTTATTCGGCTTTTTCGGTGAACGTTGGGTTGTCCTAGGTCCCTGGAATAATTCTTGATGGTTTGCTATCATGGTTTAGGTAGAATTAAAGAGGTTAGAATTTTGTAGCAATCAACAGTCTATGTGCAGAAAAGTATTGTTTCATATATTGAAATCCAAGAAATATAGCAGTCACTAATGGGCTATATTTACATAGATTAACCTAGGAGAAAAAAACAACTAAAGTGATATGGAATACTATAATTAAGGATGTCAATCCCTACACTTCAGAAAACAAAATATTTACAAAATCCCTAAACTAGGAAATAAAATATGGATGCATATCTTAATAGATTTGCGCATATTTTTTTACACCTTCCCTCAAGCTAGTGAATAGATATCTTTCATTCCCAGCTTGGAAGTAATGCCTTGAAATGCAGCACTGTTCAGCCCCTTTGTAAGAAAATCAGCCAGTTGGTTTCCTGTGGGAACATATGGTGTGCAAATGAGTCCACTATCTAGTTTCTCCTTAATAAAGTGTCTGTCTATTTTAGTGTGCTTCGTTCGATTATGTTGGACAGGAGTATGTGCAATGTTTATTGCTGATTTGTTATCACAATAGAGACTCATTGGTCCACTCCATTTTATCTTCAAGTCTTCCAATACTATCTTAAGCCATAACAATTCACAAATACCTTGTGCCATTGCTCTGAACTCAGCTTCTGCACTTGAGCGAGCTACAACATTTTGTTTCTTGCTCCGCCATGTCACCAGATTTCCACCAAGGAATTTGCAATAGCCGGAGGTTGACCTACGATCCATGAGAGAGCCTGCATTGTCTGCATATGTATAGGCTTCAAGAATAAGCTCATAATTTGTTCTGTACAACATACCTTTTCCCGGATTAGCCTTCAAGTAGTGATCTATAGACAGCCTGTAGGTGGATTTCTTTAGGATCATTCATAAATTGGCTAATGACACTCACAAAATATGCAATATCCAACCTGGTGTGGGAAATATATATTAGTTTACCAACCAATCTTTGGTACACCTCCTTATATCAGCCTCTCCAAGTGTATGATTGGACTCTATAGGTGTTCCCACCGGTTTACTTGCAAGCATCCCTGTTTCTATAAGAAGATCAATAACATACTTTTGTTGGGAAATAAAAATTCCCTGTTTAGAATGAGCCACTTCAATTCCCAGAAAATATTTTAATCTCCCCAAACCTTTGATTTCAAATTCCTTGATGAAACACTGTTTCAATGCTTCCCTTTTCTCAGCATCATTTCCAGTCATGATTATGTCACCCACGTGGACTATTAGGGTTGGAACTCCCCCTGAATCCGAATGTTTGATGAAAAGAGTTTGATCACCCTGGCTTTGCTTATATCCCATAGCTATCACTGGTTTTGTGAATCTGCCAAACCATGTCTGGGGTGACTGTTTTAAGCCATATAAGGCTTTTTTCAACTTGCATACTTTGTTACCTCCGACTCCTTCCAACCCGGGTGAAATTGTAACACCCTTTTCCCGGGGGTGTCACTAATGCGGAATATTTAATATTATAAGGCTGAAAAACGGGTTAATTAAAACTATTTATAAAAGATGGGATAAATATTTTCTTTTCAGAAGATACCATATATATATATATGTGTGTGTGTGTATATATATTTCATAATTTGTTTCATAAGTTCAAAAGAGACTTACATAAAAACCCAACCCGACTAAAGTCAAAGAAACAAAAGAGTACAACTTTAATCATAAAGCCATGGAGACGCAACTCCGAAAGATAAGGTACTCGGATACACAGCTCCGCCAAAGAACAAACTTAACAATAGTAAAAATAGTCTAAGCTGGTCACAAGGAAGAACACCACTTAGAAGGTGCTTTCTAGTCTTTATAGAACTAATAAGAGACCTTTTTGCCTAAGGAGAGGCACCGAACGCACCGGTGGAAAAATCCACCTAACGTTGCACTCACAACAACCACACAGACGACTAAACAAGTGAAGATTAGTGATGAGGCGAATACGACTCCTTCCTCCACAATTTTTGCCGATGACAATCAAAACCGATACAAGGTACTTCATCAACTGATTCATAAAGCCGGACGTCCAAACACTCGCACCGTAATGGAGTCCACGTATAAACTTGTCCGAAGCGTAGGATATGTCTCGAAATCGTCGTCCTCTAAAGATAGCACACATACGGAGAAAACGAAGCAACCGAGCAATGAAGGTAAGTTTTCCGTAATCAACACAACTTACAGTGAAGGAAAATGGTACGGCTCACAATTAAAGCAGATATAACATGGCATATCATGTCTCAACAATAAACAGTACTCAGCCCATCACAATAACACAATAACATATATATTGCATATGGTATGTCATCAATCAAGAGGACACAGTCAATAGTCAATAACAATAACATGATAACAAATAATCCACACATATTAGTTATGACGTCATGATGCAATCCAAACATGCATTTGTTATGACTACGGTGCAATCCAAACATGCCACCGTTATGATTATGATTTCGGTCCGTTCCATCACGGGCAATCGACATGACTTAGATCCCTATTTTAGAATTGACATGGGCAAATTGGAAGGAGGAGTAGTAGTGCATGTTTCTCACATGATGGCAGCCTTGGCCAATTGTGCTTACAACATTCGTAATCACATGTGATATTAGGCTTTCATGAGAACACTCTAAAACTGTGGATATATTAGCGTCTAGTCGCAGATGTCAATGTTTTGCATGGAATGCCATGAGTCAGAAGAATCACCAACTAGTCATTCGTGGGGTTTCCAACGCAGACATCGCCAAGATCATTGAAGATCGTCACCCCAATATTCACACCCGCACAAAAGGTGTAAGCTCAAGCTCCTAGAAAGGCCTTAAAGGCACATGGGCCTTGACAACAGTTTCATGCATTATGGTTAAGCCAACAAGGCGAATGCGTTCACGTTTATCAACTCGGATAAACTTCGGTGTTTCCTTCGGAAACCATTTGCCATTTTAGAGGCTTCCAAGATAGTTCCCAACCTTTTGGATCCATACACCTCATTTGGGCTATCATTGGTTTTTCATATTGCAAATTGTGCGTTCATGTTTTATTCATGGAATAAACGATTAATAAACATGAAATTTTCGGGAAATCAATGCCATATCACAAGGCATACCAGGTAGGCCAAACTTTTGGATCTAAACACCTCATTGGACCACCACTGGCTCTCAATGATTAAGTATATTATGAAGATGGATTCTTTAATCCGACCGATACTTATCTTTGGGTTCTTCCCGAAACGAAATTACTTGCCGAGCAAGCAATTCAAAATACTCTTTGTTATTAAGTATTATGGATCCTTTGATGATATAAATCACCAAGGGTATATCATGAAGTCTTGTTCCACAATATGATACACTTAGATGTTCATCTCTTAGTATTTAAGTAAAACACTGGTCTAGTAAAACCAAGGTTGTAAGAACCAAACCAGACCGGTTGGTTCAACCGCTTGAACTTGGAACCGACTATGTCTACGGTTTGGTTGAGCCCAAAGAACCAGAAGTCTGATTGAACCGTCAAAAAACCGCTTGAACCGGTATGAATCGGAGGAATGGGTGAACCAGGATTGGTTTTGAAAAACCGGTCGGTCCAAAAATTGGAGAGGGAGGACATGCATGACTCCATTGTTAAGCTAAAAAATGTGCTTTCTGATTCGCCATTGGAGAGAGATAGAGAAAGAAGAGAAGAGAAAGAATGTGATTTGCCATTGTTGAGCTCAAAAAACATAGCTTCCTAGTCTTCCATGGTGCCATTGCCCACTGCCATGCGTTGCTGTCCTCCGCTGCAGCGGCTGCGGACTGCTCTGCTGCCGTGCACTGCCTCTCTTGCACCGTCGATGGTGGCCAAGAGGCCACCTCATCTTACATCTCGCCCCTGTTTCTCTCTATCCCCCTCTTCTCCCCCCCCCCCCCCCCCCTAAACAGCAGCCATCCCCTCCCTATCTTCTAGCACTTTCTTTCTAGGTTAGGAAATCAGCCCTCTATTTTTTGTTTTCATTATTTAGTTTTATTAAATTTTTGTTATCATGGGTTCTGACCCATTTTTTTTTTTTGTTTTTCTCCAAATTGCTAATTCCAATTGGGGCTCAGCCCATTATGTATGTTTTTCATAACTAATAAATATATATTAGCTAATAATATATATATATATATATATATATATATATATATATATATATATATGTATTATAATTGATCTATTTATTTATTTGTTAGTTATCCGGTTCAGTCGTTGGTTGAACCGGTTGAACCAATTGAACCATGACCCGAAGGTCTTGCTGGTTCAATCTCCGGTCCGGTTCTTAAAACATTGAGTAAAACACTTCCTTTGAAATCTCAAATCATTAATTTCTAAAATCCTTTGAAACATGAAACCTTTGGATATCTAAATTCATTTGAAAGGTATTACTTCCCATCAACACTTGATCGAAGTACTTTGGTACTAAACATTGAATTGAACTTTTCTTTAAAGTAAGAAACACGAAGAGTTCTAAAGGTAAGAACCTTTTTCATAACCCTTAAAACTTCATATGAATGAACTCTTGTTAGCCAACAACTGTCAAGCAATGAAAAGCCACTAAGTAAGCTATCAAGCTAATTAGTGTGGTCTATTCGAATATCTAAACCATGGTGTCACCTTTCATTCATTGAATTTGAAATACATTTTTAGTAAACACTTACTTGAAGTGTGTAAAACCACAAATTCTACTAACTCCTTTTCTTTTCAAAACTTTTGATCCAATTGACTTATGACTTAATTAGAGTTACTAAGTCGTGAATTAAGTATCAAATCAATTTTTGGAACCCTAACACACTTACTTGGCCGGAATTTTACTCATTCTTTGGAATGAGATTATCTGAGAAATATTATTTTTCTTTGATTACACTAACACCATTAGAATCGCTTAAACACATTGTTACAAAATCAAAACATTTTCTAAGTGGGACTTGAAGACAAAACCGAACCCTAATCCCATCTTAGGTTGAAGTGTTGTTTCAACTTTCATTTGTTTTCAATCATGCTTAAGTCCATCATTAAGCACACTAATCAACTTAGTTTTCAAACACAACTTTTTCTTCACATTTTTCTCAATGTGGCCAAACCTCTAATAGCATATTAGAGGCATTTTCACTCATCCAAAACATATCAAAATCAAGTGTTGGAAATAGCAACATTAGTTAATGACTTCTCTTCCCTAGGAGTCCGATTCTTTGTGTAGTAGAATAGGTGCACCGTTCGCATTAATAGTTTTACATTGTAAATTGTATTTAGAATTTTAGTTCCTATGTAAATCATATATAAATATATCTTCTGCTGAGTGTATAACTCAGGCAAGTACATTCACAAATATTGTGTCCCTTTGTCTACTTGACTTCTCTTTTCACATGGTATCAGAGCTCCCGACCTTGCGAGTCTCTGTTTTTCCACTGTTCCAGCCTTCATAGCGGGTAGTCCTTGCCTTCATTGCAGGACATTTTTCCCGAGTAATCACCTTAATCGTGTACCCACACTCTCCGATGACCATAACACCAATACCCAGCCCCACCAAACAAGCCACCATCATTTTTATGGATAGACCCACCAACACCCATTAAGTTCAGACCTGTAGAACCGCTGTTGACTGCCACAGTCTTAGTTGACCATCCCTGTTCAGACCACTGACCCTCCCAACAAAATTGCCACCCTGAGATCGGCCAGAACCCAGAAGATCGCCGCCAACAACCATCACACGCGTCGTCACACGCGCGTCCAAGTTTCGGAGCTTGAAGTACACGCGCCACCCACCAGCCACCGCACGGCCTCTCATGGACCTGTTTTGAGTGGTGGTTTCTTGATTGGACCTCCCTTTTTGGGTCTCTATACAAATCTATTTGGGAATTATCTCTGTTTTGTTTCTCCGGTCCATCTCTCTGGTTCCTCATTGTCCAACTATAAGGAAATTGTGAACCCACCAGGTAATTGTCTCAACAGTATGGAGAAATCATCAGGTAACTGTATTGTGGCGTATTCAGGTAAGCTTCCACTTTTATTTGGTTTTAATGTCTCAAAAACACCTAGCCTCTTCTGGATTCTAGACTTTGGAGCCATTGACCATATGACATCCTCACTTAAATATTTTTCCACATATTCTCCAAGTTCCAACAATAAGAGAATTGCCACTGCAGATGACATTCTTATGACTGTTGTTGGCATAGGGAACATTAAAATAAATTCATTCATCACCTTAAAAAATGTCCTTTATGTTCCAAAACTGTCCACCAATCTTGTTTGTATACAGAAACTTACTAAAGACTAATCCTGTAAAGTGGTCTTTCACAGTGATTGTTGCCTTTTTCAGGACAAGGAATCGGGGGGGACGATTGGACGTGCTAGAGAAGGGAATGACCTATATTACCTTCAGGAACACTTGTCTCAATCATTCATGTCAGAGATTGTACTCTCAAAAAGGGAAAAAGATTTTGCTTTTTCACTATCGGTTAGAACACCCTTCTTTTGAAGCCATCGAACTATGTTCCATCTTTGTTTTCTGGTTTGAAGTATTGAAAGTTTTCACTGTGATGTATGTGAAATTGCAAAACACAAGCGTATACCTTTTCCATTAAGTATTAAAAGAAGCTCATTTCCTTTTCATCTTGTTCATTCTGATGTTTGTGGTCCATCTTCTGTTCCAAATTTTTCTGGAACTAGATGCTTTGTGACTTTTATTGATGATTGTATCGGGGTTACTTGGGGTTTTCCTTCTTAAACCCAAGTATGAAGTGAGCACTGTTTTTCAAAATTTCTTTTCAATGATTAAAAATCAGTTTGGTGTGACCTTAAAAAGACTTAGGCCTGATAATGGCAAGGAGTATTTTAATCATGACATTACTCTATTATGCAAAAAAGAGGGAATAATCCATGAGTCTTCTTGTGTCAAAACACCTCAACAAAATGGGATTGCAAAAAGGAAAAATGGGCATCTTTTAGATCAAACCCGGGCATTGTTGTTTCACGAAAGTGTTCCAAAAAGTTTTTGGGGGAAACAGTTCTTACAGCCACATATCTCATCAATCGGTTACCCTCTAAAGTTTTGGGGTTTAAAAGTCCTATCGATGTTCTTTCCTCCTTTTTTGCCAATGTGTCCAGTTCTAGATCTAATAATCTTACACTAAGAGTCTTTGGGTGTGTCTCATTTGTCCATGTTCATAGTCAAGACAGGGAAAAACTTGATCCCAGAGCTTTAAAATGTGTAAGTGTTACCATCCACCTTCCAAAAAACTCTGTGTCTCGAGATGTAACCTTTCAGTAAAAACAAGCTTATTTTTCTCAACCTTATCTTCAGGGGGAGGATCTAAGAGAAGATAGGAAATTCATCTTGAAACTCTTGTTCTACCTAGCCTTGAGTTAAATATCTCATCTTCATCAGCTGAAACTGAACCTGCACCTAAAACCGAACCTACAGCTGAAACCGAACCTGCAGCTAAAACTGAACCTGCAGCTAAAATTGAACCTACAGTTGATAAATTGGGTGTTCCTAAGGAAGCAAAAGGTCATTCCTGAATCGACACATGTTCAAGAGCCCGACCGAACTCCTCAGGTAACAAATTTTGATTCCATCACTTTACAAGATAATGAAATAGTTGAAAATGATCTTAACCTTCCAATTGCTCGCAGAAAAGGAACCAGAAAATGTACCGAAAAACCATTATACCCTCTTGCAAACTACCTTTCATTTCAAAAATTCTCACCAACCCACAAGACTTTTCTTGTAAACCTAACAATACCTTCATTTCCATCCTTTTTTTTTTGAGGCATTATCTGATAAAAGGTGGAAACGGGCCATGGATACAAAATTGGAGGAATTTGAGAAAAATAAAACATGGGAATTTGTTACTTTATCGGGAGGAAAGAAACTAGTTGGTTGCAGTGGGTGTATACTGTAAAGTATAACGCCGATGGTTCAATTCAGAGATACAAAGCAAGGTTGGTAGCCAAAGGTTTCACACAAACCTATGGACTTGATTATCCAGAGACATTTGTCCCTGTTGCAAAGATGAATATAGTTCGAGTAATATTATCTCTTGCTGCCAATTATGAATGGGAATTGCAGCAGTTTGATGTGAAAAATTCTTTCTTACATGGGGAGCTCGAGGAGGAGATTTATATGGAGGTACCACTCGGATAGGGAAAATATTAGTGCCAATATTGTTTGCAGCCTAAAAAAGGCATTATATGGGTTGAAACAATCGCCCCGAGTATGGTTTGGAAGATTCACTATGGTTATGACAGCCTTAGGATACAAGCAAAGTCAAGGAGATCATACATTGTTTATCAAACACTCCACTTCAGGGGGAGTAACTATGTTGTTAGCCTATGTGGATGATATCATTGTCACTGGCAAGGTTGTCAAAATCGAGATGCTACGTAGGATCGGGAGGTTGAGGAAGACACGTAAAATGTGAGATCGTAACACGAATTGTGAGATCCTACTAAACACACAAATAGATATATATATATAAATATAAATAGATATATATCTAAACATATACATATCTAATTTACATCATTAAATATAATATGTTCAGATAAATATCCTTAATTTGCATCATATCATTAATATAAATAAATATTAAACTCATTCCTATCCATAAATCAATATTCTTAATTTGCACCATTAAATATAATATGTTAATATTGTGTAAATAATATAACTCTTTCAAGTTTCCAGGTGCTGGTCCATTACCAAGGTCGTACTTAACATGTTTCTATATTTACAATCAAATTCATAATTTATTTAGGTTTTAACCTCAATGGCCGGTGCTGGTCCATTGTTGTTTTTCCTCCAGCTTTGACTCACTTTACTTCTTTGACTTTGTCCTCTTCTTAAAGACTAGCATCCACCACCACCGATTTCCTGTGTCGCATTGCAGTCCAACAAGCTCTTCACCTATATTTTCAACAACTAGACCACCTCTGCATAGACCATTGCACACTTAGCCCAAGTGTCCAACCACCTTTTGTTAGAGAGTACCTCCATCGCCGGTCAACCTTGCCATATTGTAAGCTTCTGTGCACAACCATATACTGTGAGCAGTGAGCCTCTGATGCAGCGAGTCAGCGACCAAGCAAACACTTGGGGAGGACCGTGGCCTGCCTCCTCCTTTCGCATCTGCCGTTGGGATCACCATCGCCACCATTCACAGTTCTCGTCGACCCGAGAAAGCCCAAAACATGAGAACTTAACCGAAACGCCGAACCCACCGATTTTACGAGGTTGCCCGATGATCCTACCATGCTCATTTCCGTGCGAGCTTAGTCTCCAATCTGACTCGCTGAAGGTTGGAGTCACTGGAGATGATTGCAAAGACCAACAAGTCTTGAGTCAACATCTAGCAAAGGAATTTGAGATAAAAACTCACGGGGAGACAAAAATACTTTCTGGGGATTGAGGTGGCTCATTCCAAGAAAGGTATTTTCATATCTCAACAAAAATATATCACAGATTTGCTCAAAGGGACAGGAAAGGCAGCTTGTAAATCTGTAAGTACTCCCATTGAATCGAACCTTAAATTGGGTAATGAAGAGGAGAGTGCAGTGGTGGATAAAGAGATGTACTAGCGTTTGGTTGGTAAATTAATCTATTTGTCTCATACAAGGTCAGATATTGCATTTGCTATAAGTTTGGTTAGTCAATTTATGCATTGCTCAAGAGAAGTTCATTTGCAGGCAGGTCATAGAATTTTGCAGTACCTTAAGCCTACACTGATGCCGAATATGCTAGATCAGTAACCGACAGGAGGTCCACTACTGGATATTGTAATTTTCTTGGAGGAAATTTAGTGACTTGGAGGAGCAAAAAATAGAATGTTGTGGCCCGTTCTATTGTTGAAGCTGAGTTCCGGGCTATGGCTCAAGGTGTTTGTGAGCTACTTTGGCTCAAAATAATTTTAGAAGACTTAAAGATCAAGTGGAGTGGTCCTATGAAACTCTACTGTGATAACAAGTCAGCATCGCTCATAATCCTGTTTAGCATGATCGAATGAAACACATTGAGGTGGATAGGCATTTTATCAAGGAGAAGCTTGATTGTGGTCTAATTTGTACCCATTTGTACCTTCACAAGGCCAACTTGCAGACATTCTTACCGAAGGATTGTGTAGTGCAGATTTTGAGAGAATTGTTTGTAAATTGGGAATAGAAAACACCTATTCTCCAGCTTGAGGGGGAGTGGTGGAAATAGCAACATTAGTTAATGACTTCTCTTCCCTAGGAGTTAGAATCTTTGTATAGGAGTGCAACAGGTGCACCGTCAACATTAATAGTTTTACATTGTAAATTATATTTAGAATGTTAGTTCCTATGTAAATCATATATAAATATAAATATATCTTTTGC
Organism: Ammopiptanthus mongolicus; assembly: GCA_039655645.1. Taxonomy (NCBI): domain Eukaryota; kingdom Viridiplantae; phylum Streptophyta; class Magnoliopsida; order Fabales; family Fabaceae; genus Ammopiptanthus; species Ammopiptanthus mongolicus. The sequence continues at coordinate 45,221,865 of CM077348.1, read as the reverse complement.
TGATTGCATAACTCAAGCAAGTACATTCACAAATATCGTGACCCTTTGTGTACTTGACTTCTCCTATTTTCACATAACAACAATATCATGATCATCTCCAAACATACAACAATATCTTATCCATTTTCAAAAACCAAACCAAAAACCGGTATGCCATATTTTTCAGCATTATAAGCACCAACTTGCAACAAACATTTGATAGAGCAAACAAACTTTTTTTTGGACAAACAAGTACAAAAAAGAAAGTTTTAGGATGTCCTTGTGGGCTGTTTTTCTAGGATTCCCAACAGATTTTTCAGTTTTTGTATTTCTTCATTGTTGAAGCTTCTAAGTTCTTTTTGCTGTTCATACTCCTGTTGTGAGTCCGTATGAACCTGTCCTGAATGCCTCTGCTGCTGTTCCCCCTTTTTTTCCCCACTATCGGCTTGGGTTTGAAGGTTTCCCATGTAATCTCCGACATTGTTCCTTAGTATGCCTCGGATTCCTGCAGTAAGCACACCAAAGATTATCCTGATTGTCTCAGTTGCCATTCCTTGACAATTATGGTTGCCATGTTCTACACTAGAGTTTGCAAGGGCTGAGCTATCAATAGTTTGGGGTTCAACCATGTCCCCTCTCCGACTTTCCTCAGTCATAACCAGCGAGATAGCTTCATTGAGAGATGATAAGTGCTTGCCCAAGATTTGAATTCTAACCTGGCCAACTTCAGGATTCAAACGAGCAAAAAATTTGAAGATGTGATCCTTCTCAATGAACTTTTTGATACTAGCTGGACAATCACTGCACTTTAAATGAATCACTCTGTAGTAATCCAGTTCTTGCCACTGGTTTTGCAGAAATGTGGCATACTCTGTTACAGATTTGCTTCCCTGTTTCATCGAAGCTGTCTTGACCTTGATCTCATAAATGCGTGCTGCATCATTGACCATGGAGTAAGTCCGGTTGAGCATGTCCCATATATCCTTACCGGTTGGAAGGAACATACATGTATCACTGATTTCAGGTATCATGGAGTTCCACAGCCAAGACATGATCATCGAATCTACCTCATCCCATGCATCAAAATCCTGCTTCACCTTGCTTTGGTCCTGTTCCAAGTAAATGCCTCAATTTTCCTTTTCCCTTCAAAAAACGTGCGAGACAACCGAGACCATTTGAGATCATTTTTCCCATTAAGGTGGTATGCTGGTTGGATATTTTGTAGGTCACCAATTGGGTATGTGGAAGATCTCCAGATGCCTTCGGCATATCTCCAAATCAGAGTAGTGAAGAGCACGCGATCGCGGAGCGGGGTGGCCACGCTACTGGCACTCCATCGCGTAGCAGTTTCAGCTAGCGGCTATCGCGGCCGCAAAATGGGTCCAAATAGCGGGTTTTCGCAGACAAAAGCGCCATTAGCGGCCGCTACTGGTTGAGAGGGTTAAAACCCATCTTTACCCTCCCCTACTGTGCATGTAACGGTAATAAGTAAGGGTATATTCGGGTTTTCAAATTTTAGGGTAGATTCTTCCTTTACATTACTCCCACGTTTCTTGTAAAACATGATACCCCTTCCCTTCTTCTCTATTCGAACTCATCTCCCTCTTCGAACGTGAGAACTGCTCTCGTCTCACTCACTGGCGCCGTCCTCCGCTCTTCCACTCGCCGACATCGTCTTTTCCGGCCACCCTCTTTCTTCAACACAGGATTGTTTCTTCTTTTCTTCTTTTCCCTTCTCTGTCTTTTGTTCTTCTTTCTTTTCTTCTTCTTTATTTCTTTTTTTCTCGTCTTTGTTCTCTCATTCATCTCAGTTTTTTCGGTTGTTCTATAGTGCTCTGCTGCTGTTTTGAGTCATGGCTGCTTCATCTCAGTTTTGTTTGCAGCATTAGTCTATAACTTATTATGATTATATATTATGACTTTATGAGTATGTTTGCACTATTGGGTAATTTGTTATGTTTTAGCATTTACTTATGTGTGTATTTAAATTTTTTTTTATCTTATATGTCTATACATTCAAATAGCGGCCATACTACTCCCGCTATCCCGCTATAGCGTTTTTGGGGGTCGGCCGCTACGCTTCGTTATCCAGGATTGATAACATAGCTCCAAATGGCTTTTGACTGGTTTCGGTTTCAGGCTACGGTTGGACAATCTCCGACATATTTTCACTGGTCGGTTGTGAAGGTCACGAATAGGTAGGGGAACAGAGGAGAGGTGACTGCGATTAAGGCAAGTCACAACGAAGAGGGCGGGTGACTGCGATTAAGGCAAGTCACGAACAAGAAAAAAACGGTTTCCCAGAAAAATGAACCTTACGCCTCTTGATACCATGTAGAAATGTATTGTTTCATATATTGAAATCCAAGAAATACAGCAGCCGCTAATGGGCTTCATATACAGAGATTAACCTAGGAGAAAAAAACAACTAAAGTGATATGGAATCCTATAATTAAGGATTTCCTGATACCACTCAACCAAATCCCTACACTTCAGGAAACAGAATATTTAATATGGACGCATATCTTAACATATATGCTCATATTTTTCCACACTATGTTACAATTTGGTGTATTTGGTTGAAGTGGAACTCTCTATTTTGACTCTGGTTTCTTTGGCACGTCACTCGATTTGGGATCAGTTTAGACGTTTAATGACTATTTGTTGTAAAGCACATGGCCTTTTTGGTGGGTTTTCACTAGCAGATATGTTGAGGGATTGGGAAGCTTTGTTACATTTTCTCTTTTTTTTTCTTGATTGTTTTCTGTTTTGTTTTCGTCAAGAGGATTCCTTAACCTCTTAATAAATTTCTTCCATATAAAATTGTGATTACTTGAATGAAGCTGTGAATTTATGATAGGCCCTTGACACATGTGTATAAAAGAAGAGGAAGAAAGAAGGAAAATGGGCTGGAGGGAGTTTTGCCGAAAGGAAAGGGGTGTGTGTAACAAAATGTCCACTTGGCAGCCAGCTATTAGAGAGGATAATTCTGCATTGATGAGAGGGGAGGGAACATGTATAAGGTGGAGGGTCAGTGTAACGGAGAGCATAGCAGAATTTTGGAGTGGTTTTGGGGCACAGACTGCAACTCGCATCTCCAATTTTCTTTCTTTCTTTTTGTATTTCCTTCACTTGTTTTCAACATTTTTCCGCTATTTTCTTTGTATAGGAGCTCTGCTCCTTGAGTTTTCTCTACATTTTCTTGTTAAAATACCATTACCTACCAATTTTTATTCTTGCCAAGTGAGATTTATTTCCCATGGTAATATATATAAGGACTGAAACGAAAATTAGTTTCAATTTTTTATTGAGTAATTGATTTGATATTTGTTAAATTTCTCTCCTTTTCTTTATATGTTTCTCTTTTCTCTGTTCCATTCCGTCTCATCTCATTCTCTTTTAAATTTTCTGTGTTAGTCTTATTTAATTTACACTCTATGCTTTGCAGAAAGATAAACGCACAGGGAGACCAAAAATCTGGTTATATCGAGACAAAGAGACTAATGAACCAAAGGGAGATGCTACCGTAACATATGAGGATCCACATGCTGCGTTAGCTGCTATTGAATGGTTTAACAACAAAGATTTTCATGGTAGTATAATTGGAGTTTATATAGCAGAGTCAAAAAACAAGGATGACCAAGCACTTAATTCAGTTGGAGAACCACTTGTTGCTGGCAGTGTTGGTGGAGTAGAGGAAACTCCTATGGATGTTAATGGGGTTAGTGGAAGAGGTAGAGGTCGAAATGAAACTTCAGGCAAAGCATGGAAACAAGAGGGTGATTGGATGTGTCCAAATACAAGGTCTGTGATATGAGCTTGGTGAGCAGCTCTTTAGCTCTATTACTCATCAGTCATCACGTCATTATAGATGATTTGGTGTAGAGAGAATAATGTTTTTTGTTCTCATAGCAGTTGCTCCAATGTGAATTTTGCTTTTCGTGGTGCATGCAATCGCTGTGGAACTGCTCGTCCTGCTGGTGCCCCTGGTGCTGCTGGTGGTGGCGGCCGTGGCAAGGGACGTGCTGGACAGGAGTTGGGGGGTGCTGGTCGTCCGGGTGGTGGACTCTTTGGCCCCAATGATTGGCCTTGTCCAATGTAAGATTGTTCACGCATTGTCTTCAAGTTATTATTATTATTATTATTATTATTATTATTATTATTGTTATTGTTGTTGTTGTTGTTTTTTAATGGGTCTGGTTTCTATATAATTAGTTTTCATCCAAAATTGCGTGCATTAATATTCCATTAAATAGTTGGGTGATAGCATGTGCAACTTTCTTACAAGTTATAATTTGTCAGAAAATGCTGCCTAGCTAAAATTGGATTACCTGCTTGTGTTATATTATTTTGGAGGAAATATTGGCAAGGAGTTTAAATATGGGTAAATTGATGTATAATATTTAGATTTTTGTGTATGCATATGATATGTAATCTTTATTTATGCATAAAGATGTCTTCAAAGAGGAGTAACTGCTTCCTGTTTAATTGGTGCCAATTCATAACCAATCTTGCCTTTACACTTGGTGACAGTGGATGCATGAGGCTTGTGTATTTTTAGGTTAAGTTGCACATACCCACAGTCATCTATTACCCTAATTGCATTACTAATTTTACCTTCATATTGTGTTAGAAAAAGAACGTGACCCACTTGTTAGCCCCAATTTTTGAGTAGTAGTAAATCTAGTGAAATATTAGTAAATCTAATGGCCTTTCCAATCAAAGAATCATGTGTGGTCTGTGATGGCTGCTCTGGTTACAATTTACTGACATTTTGATGATAGGGGGCTATCGGTGAAAAGATGATAGGGTTAGGGTGGAACGTACCAACATAGGTAGTTTAAGTGAGGTCTGTGATGGCTGCTCTGGTTACAATTTACTGACATTTTGATGATAGGGAGCTATCCATGAAAGGATGATAGGGTAAGGGTGGAACGTACCAACATAGGTAGTTTAAGGGTGAAGTGCCTTTGGGTGATATGTCATATATCGGGATGTGTAAGTGCAATTTCTCCCTACTTTGTCTACTTCACCAGAACCAAATCCGTACGGGTTTTTTGGAAAAACAAGCAATGAGGTAAGCATTGGTAGCTTTTTTGACTCTTCTGTTACTGTTACCCATGCCATGGTTTAGGTTCTTTTGACACTTAATTTTGCATTGTTAATGTTCTTTGATTCCATATATAGTAATTGGTGGCATGATTGAATGTTGTCGGGAGCTTAGTACATGTTGGCTACTTGGCTGCTATGATTTATGGTCAGGTCTATCATCATGTACGGTTTATATTGTTGATTAAGTTTCTTCATCTCATATGTATCTTGTTATACTCTAACTTGACCCTTGGTCTACCAGTTGCTTGTGTATATTTTCAGTTGTATATGTGACGTTTTGACTTTGACATCACATGCATTCTTATGTGATTTATGGAGTTTTTAAAAAAAATAAGTTTAATAGAGTAGTCCTTGTTGTGCTTTTTTTGCTTAGGTGTGGCAATATCAATTGGGCAAAGCGTTCTAAATGCAATATTTGCAACACCAATAAGCCTGGTACTAGCGAGGGTGGTGTAAGGTATTGTACTTGATTCTTTTGGTACCTGTTTAATGATAGTTAAGAACATACTACTGTTTGCACTTTTGATGCGGTTGTAAGGAAAAAATACAGTGCCTTTCTGGGAAAAATGAAAAATTTATGAAAACACATGATGTCATAGAAATGCTAGTTTTTTTTTTTTTTTAAATGAATGAAAGCTTACTTAAAAACTATTATATGTAAAAATTAGTTTAAAAAATGCAATTCCCTGAAAAAAAAAAAAAAAAAAACTAGAACTACTTTGTGATTACTTTGAAATGACACTTCATCTTTTCTGTGTTGTTATAGTAAAAGCTTGAAAATGGACTTTTAAGGGGGGAAAATGGATACAAGTGGTGGGAATGGCCTTTCTGTAGTAGTAGAGTACATGCGTGTCTTATTGTGCTTCTTTAATTGATATGCTATCCAAATTCGATTTCTCTCTTAATATGCCCTTACAAATGTGATTTCATGGCAACTTACTTTTTAAGATATTAAGAATTCAGAAATTGATTTCTAGAGGGCCTGTATACCTGTAATTTTGACTTCAGGTGGTGTATCTATTTTATCATATATATTCTTATTTGTTCAAACTCTTACTTAACAATTTGATATGTATGGGGAAGATTTGGATAATCAATATTTGCAATGTTTCATGATTAGACAACTATGGTTGTAGCTGACTTGTTTATCAGTCATGTGAAGGGAGTGAAATATGACACTAAATTTTCATCAGTATATAACACCAATATATTTTTCGAATAGAAATGTACGATGAGATTTGTTCATGAAAACATCAGCAAACTTGTTTTTTAGGTCTACTTCAAAGTAAATTTTTCTTATTGTAAAAAGAGGTGGTGGAATGCTGTTGTATATTATTCATCAGCCAAAGGCTGTTTAAATAGAGTGCTTACAATCATAGAACTAATGAAAGAAATAAAAATACAATCATAGTAATAAATAGAGAATAAAATCAGGAATATTAATAGAGAATAAAATCAGGAATATTATTCCCCGATTCTTTTTACACCCCTCTCAAGTTGGTGCATAGATATTTATCATGCTCAACTTGCTTATTAAGTGTTCAAAACCGGGTCTTGCTAGGCTCTTGGTCAGAATATCAGCTAGTTGTTGGTTGGAAGTCACCAAAGGTAGGCAGATAATCCCAACATCTAATTTCTCTTTTATGAAGTGGCGATAAATCTCAATGTGTCTGGTTCTATCATGCTGGACGGGATTGTGAGGTATATTTATTGCTGCCTTGTTGTCACAGTTTCAATAGGAGGTCAACCTTCATCTTGAGTTCCTCTAAGTCTTTGTAAATCCACAACCCTTCGCAAATTCCTTGGGTCATAGCTTGAAATTCAGGTTTTGCACTACTTCTAGCAACCACTTCTTGTTTTTTGCTTCTTCAAGTTACCAGATTTTCCCACACATAAGTACAATATCCTGAGGTTGATTTTCTGTTGGTGACTGATCCTGCCCAGTCTGCATCAGTAAAAATAGCAACATTCCTCTCACTGGTTTTCCTAAAGTATAGGCCTTTCCCAGAATTGGTCTTCAAGTACCTCAAAATTCTGTAGATTGCCTCAAGATGTTCTTCGTGTGGAGAGTACATAAACTGACTTACAACACTTACTGGAAAAGCAATGTCAGGTCTGGTATGAGATAGATAGATTAGTTTGCCAATAAGCCTCTAGTATCTTCCAATATCAATAGGAACGTCTCCTTTCTTCCAAAGTTTCTCATTTGGGTCCATGTGGGTATCGGCTGGTCTGCAACAACTCATTCCAGTTTCCTCCAACAGATCTAGAATGTAATTCAGTTGGGAAACCACAATTCCCTTCTTTGATTGGGCAACCTCGATGCCAAGAAAATATCTCAATGCTCCTAAATCCTTGATCTCGAACTCAGTTGTCAAGTTTTTCTTCAATCTTCCCATCTCTAGTACATCGTTCCCGGTAAGAACAATGTCATCAACAGAGACAATTATTACAGCAACCTTCCCATCAGAGGAAAATTTTGTTAATAGGGTATGATCAACTTGTCTTTGATTGTATCCTTGTCCCTTCATTGACTGTGTGAACCTTTCAAACCATGCTCTCAGAGACTGTTTGAGACCGTAGAGTGACTTCTTCAATTTACACACATTTGTCTTAAAAGCCAGGAGGGCCATCTATGTATACCTCTTCTTCTTTGTCATCATTGAGGAAGGCATTCTTCACATCTAGTTGGTGGAGAGGCCAATCTAAGTTGGTAGCAAGAGATAAGAGAATTATGATAATGTTTAATTTCGCAACAGGAGCAAATTTCTTTGAATAGTCTATGCCATAGGTCTGGGTGAATCCTTTGGCCACCAAATGTGCCTTGTACCTTTCTATTGATCCGTCTGAATTATACTTCACTGTGAAAACCCACTGGCAACCCCCAGTGTTTTTTCCAGCTGGAAAGGTCATAACACTCTGCTCAAGAGCCCTCATCTCCTCAAGAACAACTTTCTTCCACTTTGGAATTTTTAGAGTTTTCTGTACCTTTTTTTGGAACTTTTATACTAGACAATTGTGAGGTAAATGCGGCAAAAGATGAAGACAAGTTTGAGTATAACATATATTTATACAAAGGATGCTTAGTACAAGATCTACTACCTTTCCTAAGCGCTATGGGCACATCTAACTCAGAGGACTCATAATGACTATTAGGTTCAGATGGGGACTTACCTGTATCACTTTCACTGATTGGATTTTCCCTCGGTTTAGATTCATGGTCGTGCTGGAGAGTAGGTTCATCATTCCTTTTTTTATGGTTCTTTCTCACAAAAATCTTTCCACTGAATCTTCGTTCACCATCTTTGAACCTGTTTTTTTCTTCTTCACAAGAAACATCATGTTGTGGCATTACGATTAGTTCTTCATTGTCATCTATTTCCAAAGATTGTTTATCAGAGTTTTGATTTAAGGATGTAGACTCAGGTTCAGTAGGAGCCTTACTCATAATGGGAGTAGGTTCAGATAATGAATCCTGATAATTTTTTGTTGGTGCAGTAGGGCAAGTCTCAGAATCATGTGAATTAAGTGTATTTTGAGACAAAATTATGGTTTCAAAAGAATCTTCACGTGAAGATCCCCCCTGAAGATGAATGTCCTTAAAAAAGGTTGATTTTCAAAAAAGGTAACATCCATGATTACAAAATCCTTTTTGATGTTGGATCAAATCACTTGTACCCTTTCTGGGTTGGTGAGTATCCAATAGAAATACATTTTATAGCACGGGGTTCTAGCTTCCCAAGATGCTTGTGTTCATGGACAAAAGTAGTGGAACCAAAAATCTTCAAGGGTAAATCACTTGAAATACGAGTCATAGGAAAACATTCTTTAAAAATATGATGGGGAGTTTGAGATTGTAAAACTTTGGATGGCATGAGATTAATCAAATATGTAGCAGTTAAAACAGCTTCACCCCATAAGTATTTGGGGACTTTTATTGCGAAGAGCAAAGCTCTGGCCACCTCTAGGAGATGTCTATTTTTTCACTCCACAATCCCATTTTGTTGGGGTGTAGTACAAAAACTTATGCACAATCCCATTTTCAAGAAAAAAATTCCCCAAAATCATGTTAAAATACTCTTTTCCATTATCACTTCTAAAGACTTGAATGTTTGTCTGAAATTGATTCTGCACCATTTTAAAGAAATTTCTTACAGCTTGACCAGCTTCAGATTTATCTTTTAACAAGTACACCCACCAAAGTCTAGTGTGATCATCAATAAAAGTGATGATCCATTTTTTGTTGGAGAGTGTACTCGTCTTATTTGGACCCCAAACATCACTATGAATAATAGAAAACGATTTTGATGTTTTGTAAGATTGCATAGGAAAAAAAGAACGATGATGTTTCACAAATTTTCATGTTTCACAATGAAACAAGGAAGGGTCTTTATTACAAAACAACGTAGGAAATAAATGTTTTAGATACCTAAAACTTGGGTGACCTAACTGTAAATGCCATAACATAATATCATTATTACTCGGCTAAATTGTAATTTTCGTCCCCCAAGTTTTTCAGTTTGGCGAAAATGGTCCCCCATTTTTTTTTGGCAAATTTAGTCCTCCTAAAATTCAAATGTTGTGAATTTGGTCCCCATATTTTTTAATTGCACTTTTGGTCTCCCAAAACTGGGGGTTTTCTGCACTTTTAGTCTCTAAAATCATGCATTTTGGAAAAATGGAGGACCAAAAGTGCAAAAAATCCATGAATTTAGGGGGACAAAAAGTGCAATAAAAAAATATGGGGATCAAATTCGCAACATTTGGATTTTAGGAGGACTTAATTCGCAAAAAAAATAATTTGGGGGACTATTTTCGACAAAATGAAAAACTTGGGGGACAGAAAGTGCAATTTACCCTTATTACTATTAGAAATAAAACTAGATCTAAAGCAGGAACCTATTGGTTTGGATTGTTGCTTTGATCCAAGTCCATCGTCAAAGTAGTAGAGTCCTCCACTCTCCTTAGCATTGCCATTTATCTTCCCCGAGTTAAATCCTGAAACACACAATGAGAAGAAAGAAATTAGTTTGACAGTTTTTATCCCGGGCTAATTTACTAACAGACAAAAGACTACATCACAGGTTTGGGACATGAAGGACATCTTGGAGAGTTATCATTGAGGATAGAACAATAGAACCTTTCCCTGCAATGGTTCATAGGGAGCCATATACAATTTTAATTTTTTGATTACCTGCACAAGTATTATATGAAGAAAAAAGACTAGACTCTCCTGTCATATGATCAGTAGCACCTGAGTCAACAATCCAAGTATGATTGACACTAAGAAGGGTGGTTTTAACAAAGTTACCTTTCTAGGCTATGGAGCAAGGAGTTTGAAACTCAAGGAGTTTGTATAGTTGGTCTAATTGTTCCTTAGTGAAAGGAAACGAGCTTGAAGAAGACTGCTTTTCTTGATCAGAGGTACCGCGGCCGGCGCCGTCACCTCCTGCACTGCCGCCGGTGCCCGCACTTGTGCCGGCGCCTGCAGTCGCGTTGCTGTTTGCTCCTGCGCCGTGGCCAACATCTCCTAAACCAGCACTGGTGCCTGTGCCTGTGCCGCCGTTGCCAGCGTCACCTCCATTGCCTGCGCGGCTATCTTCGGTTGTTGTGGAGTCATCGGTACGGGCGGTGCCTGTAAGAGCATGCCTCCATGAATTTGGGTGTGCCGTCATGAGGGAGGGAAAGAAAACCCTAACCCTACCCTAGAGCTCTGATATCATGTAAAAAGAGGTGGTGGAATGCTGTTGTATATTATTCATTAGCCAAAGGATGTTTAAATAGAGTGCTTACAATCATAGAAATAATGAAAGAAATAAAAATACAATCATAGTAATAAATAGAGAATAAAATCAGGAATATTAATAGATAATAAAATCAGGAATATTATTCCCCGATTCTCCTACACTTGTATTAAAATGTTGGCAATCCAAACGCTAGGGTTTCTGTTCCATCTTTAGGAACTCACTCTTTTGGTAGTACAAAACTACTTCAAATTTAATGTCTTCATGTATTTATATGTTTGCAGCTAGCTTATCCCTTTGTGGTGTGGTCTGGTGTGTGGGTGGGTGTGTGGTTTGTGTTCTTAATTAGGCTTCTTATGCAAAACTTATAGCTTTGTATCCCTTTGGGTTCTTAGCAAACATGTTTTTCACGATCACTTTACTGCAAATAATCTGTCTTATATTAAAATGTTGGCAATACAAATATTGGCAGGGTTAGTTTCCATTTTTAGTCTTTGATATTAAATAACTACTTCAAAAATTTTTTTTTGGTGCTTAACTACATCATGTTTTCTGGTGAATACCTTTAATTATTTCTTTGTGAGAGAGTTCCAGTTTAAGAAATCTGGGTGGACAAATTTTTACTTCGGGAAAAAATGTTAGGATTTATGGTTAAACCAATTGTTGGGTTAATCATTAATCATTACTTTTACTTTGGTTAATTCTTTCAAGTTTGAAAATGTGGGACTTCCATTATTTTAATTCTCCCCATATTTTTTTTTTCCTTATTTCTAACCTATTATATTGTCTGTCTCACTAGTCAACTCATTTCAATCCATTTGTTTTGACAAATTTATTGAAAATATACTGCTAAATTAGGATTGTACTTTCTGTCCAAACAGGGGAGGGCGAGCTGGAGGTTACAAAGAGCTTGATGAAGAAGAACTAGAGGAAACTAAACGTCGTAGGCGGGAGGCTGAAGTAAGATTATTTTAAAGGGAGATAAGAAACTGTATATATTTTACCCTGGTTTTAGGATCTGTTTTTTACTTTCTCAGGATGATGGTGAGTTGTATGATGAGTTTGGAAATCTCAAGAAGAAATTTCGTGCGAAAGCACAACAGGCTGAAGCTGCACGAGGTCTTCCTGGTTCTGGGCGTGCTGGATGGGAGGTTGAGGAACTAGGTACTCTTTGCATATCTAGAATGTTATTCTCCATAAATTTATTGCACCAGTGCATTTATGACTGGGTGGAATTTAGATACTTCAGCTAGTTGAGCTCAAATTTCTGTTATATATTTATTTCAAAATCCCCCCTAGCATACTTTCCCCACGTGTTCCCTGGCAGTATTCCATTTTTGAACAATCCTTGTGACCCTAATGGAACTGTCGTTCAAAAACATACATGTTCTCTAGTATAAGTGTCTTTTGCATATCTCGTTATTTCATTTTCATTCTTCCTCTTTAGCATTCTTGCTCCATAGTCTTGTATCTTGATATAAACTTGATTGATTATCTGACTCCACTTTCAAATCCTGCATAAAACTAAGTCACACTGTTTATTGGTTGTGTTTGGAGTATTCATATTCATATATATTTAAAAGCTAATTAGAGAGGTTTAAGTTAAAGTCATGGTAACAACTACCCAATAAAGCAGATGAGAGCTACATAAATGATTATATCACTGACTTGTGATCATTGATCTTTTTGTTATGAAATTATGAAAAGGTTGGACCTGGATTAAGCAAGTTACTCTGTAATACCCTTTGCAGGGATTGACAGGGATGCTAGAGAAAGGAGTAGAGACTGGGGACGGGAATATGATGATGGGGAGTACAGGCTGAGAGAGAGAAATGATAAAGAGAGGCAAAGAAGTCGAAGTAGGGAGAGGGAGAGGGACAGGGGAAGAGATCGAGACTGGGATTATGATGATCGAGATAGAGATTATGGGCGAGATCGGGACCGGAGTCGACGTCGTTATTGAAAATAGCAGCAGAAGAATATTCTAATGTATCGACTTCCTTGGATTGTGTTGGCTTTTTATGTAAGGAGTATTTCAGTGGCTTTATATTAAATCCTTGAATCCAGAGATTGTTAACGTTTTTTAGGCTGGAAACCATGTCTTTTCAGGGACATGCTATTGCCTGTATCTTTTTGTCTGAGGTATCTATTTGTCAAGCATAATATTTGATAATTAGGAAACAGGATATACTGGTTGGTTAGCTTCATATTGGCATGGCATGAACCATTTGTATGACCTAAGATATTCCCGCTTTTGTATTTCAAAGATGATTTTGGTATCGAAAGAAGGATTTGTTTGGAAAAAATAGTTAATAAATTAGCTTATAGTTAATATGTTAATTTTTATCTGAAAGCTTATAACATATAGTTGAAAAATTAGGTGATTGAATTTGAAGTCTTTGATAAAATCAGTTGTTGAATTAGCTTACAAATATGTTATTTTTATATAAATGCTTTTTTTTTGGTGAATAAGTAAAGGAAACAAAACAAAGCTTTGAAAATTAAATAAACTACACTAGCGTAGGAAGCACATTCCAGTGCATCTCGTAGCCGCAAAGCTCCCATGGTGGGAGGGGATCCTTCCAAATCTGCCATCTTGCACAATCCGAGCACCATACTTGGTCATAAAATCGACACAGGAGTTGGCTTTTGGTACAAATGTCGGATCGTGACATCAAGGTTGCTGGAGCAGCTCGTTAATCTCCATCACTGTGGAAGCAAATTTATGGAAGGTATGACTTCCTCTCCTGCAGGAAAGTTATCACCTCCACAGAATCTAGTTCACGGCAAACATTCTTGAAACCTCCATGCTAGCAAAAGGCCTTTTTCACATCCAAGAGTTCTGCTAACATTGTCTCTCCTGACCCTTCAAAGCTAGTAAACCAATTTATTAAGACGACACGCCGTCCCATCAGTAAGAACCTAAGATATTAATTAACTTTAATCGCATTATAAACGTTAGTGTGCCTTATTAATAAGAAGCGAAGCGAAAAATTGAGCGCGGAAGCAAACAAATATACGGCAAGCAACGCTTCAGAGTACACAGCTTTAAAATATAAATAATTATATCACATTTATCAGTCGTCCCGTCAGTGGGACTACAATAATAAAGTAAAGCATAGGAGTGTTTTAATACAGACCAAAATAAAAGCAAGAAAAGTAGGCCGAGAGACAATCCTCCGGCTAACAACGATCACTGCCCAACCTCTCGAGGCTAGGGTCCGTGGCACGTCCTCCGGCGTCAGGCTCGTATGGAACGCCGTCTAGCTCTTCAGCAACTGGTTCCTCCTCGGGGTCTTTCCATAAAATAGAAATAAAATATACAGAAAAATACGGGAGATAAGAAACATAATTCATCAATATGGGAGAGGGGCATCAGTACAGCATATATATATATATATATATATAGACATCACACAACATAGATAACATATGCAACACAACATCACCCATCTCTTAAGTCACCCATCACAATCATCTCAAACATCATTCTCTCAAATAAGCCTATAAGAGGGATACTAGTCCCTATGTATATGCTATCTTCCCTATATGCATGTCGGCCGATACATCACGTCCCCAATTGGACATCCCTGTCGGGATTACATCACATCACATCCCGCCTCGAGATTTTAAGTAACGTCCCCAATTGGACATCCCCCTTTGGGACCAAATGCTGTGGTATGAAATGATATGAAAATGCAACAAACATCCATCGCAGGTTGATATCGGGACCTCACGCCTAAACACTCATCCACAACCACGACACGTCGCATCACATCAAATCACATCATCATCAACATCATATCAGCATCAGCATCACGACGCCTTGCGTCTACGAGCCACAGCTCCATGGTCGAGACCACAACGATATCAACCCGAACAACATCATTACTCACCATACTCTCATCAACACTCAACCACCAGTCAAATCACAATAACATTACAACAATAATTCATCCAGTGCAGAAATCATTATAAAGCCAGATAATAGTAAATCACTCCAACAGTTTAACACAACCGGTAAACAGATAATCAATTAAACAAATCAACACATCAACCTCGATCAATTTTATCATCCATGATACCAACTTAGTGGTGATAGCCTAAAAGTACCTACACCCAAGGTCCAGGCACTTTATCCAGGGCTCAACCTCTAGTAGGGTTTAAGGGTTCCCCTACACACACACACACACACACACACATATATATATATATATATATAAACTTGCCTTCCCGACGATATCAGTTCTTTCTCCCCACCTTAGTGATTTCCTTGTGCAGCTCCGGCTACGACTCCGCAGCTGTCAGTCGGGTGCGCTGTTGGATGTTCAAGTCCTGTTTGATTTTATACAACAGAACACAACCAGAAATTAATACAATTAAATTAAAAACTCCCTAATTCCTTAGGATTAGCTACTGCCCCTATTTAATTAATTAGGCTAGGGATGTCTAAAAATTCCTAACTTTTGGATCAATGATCCTTAGGTATCTTTAAACATAATCAATGAAGGCATTAGCTCAAGAAAATAAAGATTTCTCCTATTCCACTACCCCTAGGATTCGGCCCTATTGAATGAAAAATATGAAAAATAGCTAGGGAGCTCCAAAAATTCTCATTTCTTGGATAACACCCTAACTAAGTGTGATAACCCTAGATATCAACTCAAAACATCAAAAACCAATCAAAAACCCTACCCTACACTAAAGGGGGTTTCGGTCTCTCCATAAAAAAAATAGCTAGAAAGATTTCTTGGCTCTAATCTCTTGGATCATGCAAGTATGTCATGAACTTAGGCCATAGAAATTGGTTTGGTATTGAAATGATTTTTCTACAATTTTCTAGAAATTTTTGAAGTTTAGATCTAAAAATTGAAACTCATAAAAATCAATGGAGAAAAATAAAGACTGAGAGCTCAAGGATGAAATCTATATCTCCTAGGTGATAGAGGAGGATGAGAGGAACAACTTTGCTTCATAAATTTGGTTGAAAAATCTTGAGGAAGTTGAGTGAAAATGGAGTCGAAGAAATGGAGAAAAGAGAAAATGGAGAAAGGAAGAAAAGGAAGAAGAAGAAGAAAGAAGAGAAGAGGAAGAAGATGTTGGGGCTGCTGGTGGGTTGCTCAAAAATTTGGGGAGGGAGAGTGAGGAAATATTAGATATTTATTTAGTAGACCTAAGGCTTAAGTCATAGTAAAAAGAATGGCAAAAGGTAATTACAAAAAACTAACCAAGGACAATTTGGTCAATTCATGTCCCGACATTTTGAAAAATCCTTATGACACTGATAGGAGTCCCCAAATAATTTAATATAGCCCTGATATGAAAATTATTGGCTCAAGGTTTTCTAAAAACCCTAAGACAGCTCGAATCGTCTACTCGATCGATTTTAGGTCCGAATATAAAATATTATTTATATTTTTGGACGTTAGGACACATTTTAGCAAATAGGTAGAGGATTGAATTCTAAGATTAATGGTTCTGACCGTTAGTCAAAATGAGGTCATGATAGTAGAAAAACACTATCATCCGAAGAAACATAAATCGGGCTCCGTTTGAGTTTTCGGCCCAAAACTTAACCATAGCCTCCTACGATGGCGTAGAGCGTGACTATGGCCTAGGAATAATTTATTAAATTTCTAGACCCTCCAATAAAATATAATTACTTAATTACTGATTAATTAAAAGATTAAGAAAATCGGGGTGTTACAGTTATCCTATCTCCCATTTCTGACCAAATGAGACCCTCCAAACCCATAACTGATAAATTCTCCACAAGCTTCCATCAAAATTTAATTTTATATGATCCTTGGGGGTTTGGTTCCATCGAGCCACCAAGTTTCCTTGACTCACCAGATTGTTGACCGAGCCTGGAAAAGCACAAAATTCCTCATAAGCCAAATGCACTCTTCTAGTAATTGTTTGAATGTCCCATTTATCTTCCCCAAACACCATATTGTTAGGCCAACACAAAATCCACCTCAGACAGCTAAAAACAAAATGGCCCTGTCACTATTAGCAAGTTCACGAACCCAAATCAGTGCTATAGTATGAGTTAGAAAGAATGGATCTTGCAAGAAACCCAACCTTGACCAAACCTCCTTAGTCGCACAAGCAACGTAGCAGATCTTTCACATTCAAAGTGCAGCGTTGGCAGTAGGGGATACAACTAACCCTATTTGGTGGCGCATAACATTAGACGGTAAGGCATTATGAAGGATGGGCTTTAATTTTCATATCCAGAAAATTAATTTTCATACCACCAACTT
Organism: Ammopiptanthus mongolicus; assembly: GCA_039655645.1. Taxonomy (NCBI): domain Eukaryota; kingdom Viridiplantae; phylum Streptophyta; class Magnoliopsida; order Fabales; family Fabaceae; genus Ammopiptanthus; species Ammopiptanthus mongolicus. The sequence goes on along the minus strand of CM077348.1, from coordinate 45,204,764 downwards.
TTTAGAAATCCAAAACTACCATTCTCCTATCGCGTTTTCCCGTATGACTATATACAGTAGTTTAAACAAATAAACAACCGTATAGATGTAAGGTAGTTTGTTTAAATAAATAGACTACCGCATAGTCAAATACGATAGTTTGTTTAAAAGCTTAAGCTACCGTATATAATTACACGAGAGCTTGTTTACTACACTACCATGTATAGCCATACGGTAGTCTAAGTAAACAAACAATCGTATATGACCATACGGTTGTGTAAAGTTATATAAATAGACAACCGTATGCAATCATACGGTAATTGATGCTCATAAATAGCCCACCGTATACAACTATACGGTAGCTTTGTTTAAATAAATAAACTACCGTATGCTTCCATACTGTACGTATATTTTGGAAGAAAAATATACTATCGTATGGAATCATACGGTTATATATCAAATTTATCCACACGTATGATTCCATACGGTAGTCTATACCACAAATTTTGGTTCACTACCGTATGGTATCATGTGGTTGGCTAAAACATCAACCTATCGTATGATTCCATATGGTGTATTACAAAATTTTAAAATGACCAACCGTATGTCATCATACGGGTTCGCTATACAATTGTTACACACGTATGATTCCATACGGTAGTGTATTTAGCAAAATTATTACACTACCGTATGTAATCATACGGTTGCTTCATATTTAAATTCACCCGTATGATGACATACGGTACTGTATTTGGCTTCCATATACACTACCGTATGCTACCACACAGGAGTGTAATCATTTACACCCCCGTGTGGTTTCATACGGGAGCAATCGCGAACCAGAAAAAAAATGCGCGTGAAAAACTTGTAATGAAGGGTGAGTTGGTAATTTTGGTGGGTTAAAGGGGGTATGAAATTGGAAAAGGGGGTATGAAAATTAAAGCCCATGAAGGATATGCCAAACTAAGAACTGCACCTTGGTAGGAACTTTTAAGTTTCCAAACCCATGTCTAGTTATTAGCAGCATCCTAATTACGAGCTTTTTCCAGTAGCCCAAGATAGCTCGAGGATGCTGTGAAGACTCCCTCCTTACTTCCCTTCCACACCCATTTATTAGGTTAGTTCTCATCACCATGGTCTGGCACTGGAATATTTTGATTTGAGTCCCTTAGTGTAAACACCATTCCCCAGCATTCCACATATCCTTTATTTTTGCTATGATATCAGACACATGAACATAATATACTTTATTACACAATGGACCCTTTCCTGTCCAATATGAGTACCAAAATGAGGATGAGCCCGATCCAAGGCGCATCATGAAACCATCTCTATAAGCAGAAATAGCCTGCATTATGCTGAGCCAAGTACTAGATGCTTTAGATTTATGATGTGTAGTCCAAATAGACCCATTATCAAGATACTTATGAGTTTGGACTTGCACCCACAATTTGTCTTTTTCATGCAGTAAACACCAAACTAACTTACCAAGCAAAGATAAGTTGGTTAGTTTATTATCTCTAGTCCCCATCCCTCTGAACTTCCTAGGGGAAGTCACAAGTCTCCTAATTTACCAAACTCCACCCATGTTGGTGATGAGTGTGGTTTCACCTCATATTTCTAGGTTGTTTAGCATGCATTTTCATGGTAGTTTAAGCATTTTAGTTTGACATTTGTTAGTTTTTCCTTGGAACGGATAATGCTGTGTTGTGGTGAGAATGTGCAGGAATTGATTAAAAAGAGCTTGGATCAAAGCATATATGAAGCAAGAATGAAGAAGAGAATAAAAGAAGAGAAAAATAGCAAGGCAAAAGCTGTCACGGCCTAGCCATGATGATCATCACGGCCGTGATAAGATAGAGCCTGAAGATAATGAAGACTGGACAAACATAAGAGATCACGATATAGCCGTGAAGTCCATCATGGCCGTGATCCATACGTGATCGAAGATCAAGATTATGAAGAGAGAAGCTATCATGGCCTAGCCGTGATACACATCACGGCCGTGACGTGATAAGATTTGTGATCAATTTGTATTTTGATTAGGACTCAACGACGCCCCAATCTATAAATAGAGTGCATTGGGCATGAAATTAGATGTGCTTGGCTGCCATGCAATTGTTTAATTGGTGTTTTGAGTTTAGAAACTAGGATTTCTCTTTTCCCCCTTTTCCTCTTTGTTTTTTTTATTATGTTTTCTTCTATCAAGCTTGTCACACTTGTGGCAATGCTTGAATAGTCTTTTTATTTCTAGGAATTGGGGCTATGCCCAAGACATGTTTATGTGAATAAATTTGGCGTCTCCCCTTTTATTGATTTCAATTGCTTTCGATTTGATTTCTATTGCTTTAATTACTTGTAAATTTGGCGCGCGCTTATTTGCATGTCATAGATACTCTAGGGATGGACTGAGAAGTGAACTTAAGTATTGGATTTATAGAAGTTGAACTTAGGACTTATATCACGAGAGTTAGAAGCGGTCCTTCGAGGGTTTGAATTGTCACAAACCTTAATGGATCCAAATTGATTTCAATTACCATGAGAGTAGGAGTTGCTTAATTTGGGCATGGTTTTTGTGTCTCGAGAGGGAACATTAACTATATTAGGATAAATTCACCTTCAAATTATTTGATAATTAATAAAGGGGGCAGTCAATTTAGTAGCATAAGCTGTTTTGTAGTATCCCAATTCCTGAAAATTACCTTTCCTATTTTAAAAACTCAAATCCTTATTTTGAAACTTTTCTTTTATTTTGTTATTTTATTTGTTACTTGGTTCTATCATTAATTTCAAAATCTTAAAATCCTTTTGTTTAGATAAATTAGTTTATTAATTAACTGATATTTAATTATCCAATTTTTGTGGGTTCGATATCATTTATTACTTGACGATAAAGTTGTACGCTTGCGGATTTTACGCATCAGTTGGCTACCATTTTTTTCCCAAATAAATCATCTTGTCATAGTATCAATTCTATTACTAGCGCATTTAGGAAGAAGTTGGATTTGCATTTAATATAGTGGTATAGAAGAAGTTATCGATTTGGCAAGGAAAATTTTACCAGCTTTATTCAATAACCTTCCTTTCCACGCAACCATCTGTTTCTGCATTTTCTCCATCATGGAATCAAAGGTATTTTTGTTCATCTTCTCTTGTACCAAAGGAGAGCTCAAGTAAGTTCCCAAGTCGCTAACAAAATTGATGGAGGAGATTCTAGATAAATCTTCCTTTCGATCTCTAGAAACTTTGGAAGAGCACATAGCTCGCGATTTGTCAAAATTTACTTTAAGACCGGAAGCCTCACAAAACTCTTTAAGAGTATCTGTGGCAATCTGGACTTGAGATTGGTTTGCTTTGCAAAAAAGAAGAACATCGTCTGTATAAATGCGAAATACCCGGACCTCCTCGCGAAACATGAATCGAATGCCAAATCCCATTGGAAACCTTATGTTGGATAGTGAGAGCTAACCTTTCCATACAAAGAACAAAGAGATAAGGAGTAAGGGAGTCTCCTTGTCGCGACCCTCGTGAAGGTTTAAAGCTCTCCAATTTAGCACCATTCCACATAATAGCCAAATCGACAGATCTAACACACCACTTGATAAGCAAACAATACTCTCTGGAAAACCAAACTCCCTAAGAGATAGTTCCAAGAAATCCCAACTCCCCCTGTTGTAAGCCTTCTCCACGTCAATTTTATAGGAAATAACTCTACTCTTCGCCTTTGTATGATGCATATAGTGGATGATCTCCTTAGCCAAGATTGCTTTGTCTGTGGTTCCCCTTCATGGTATGAAACTGCTTCGGATAGGGCCTATCAGATCATCTAAAAACGAATGTAGTCACTAAACCACCAGTTTGGTAATGACCTGGTAGGCAATGTTGCAAAAACTGATAGGACAGAGTTCCTTCATACGACATACTTATCTATTTTTGGTATAAGCACCACCAGTATTTCAGCAAGACGTTCGTCTGAGTAACCTCTTTCAAAAGCATCTTTGACCTAGTGGCATAAATCATCCCCCACTACTTCCCAAAAATGCTTAAAAAATAGAGGTTAGAACCCATCAGGTGTCGGGGCCATATAGGATTTCATACTGAACACCGCCTTACGAACTTCTTCTTTACAAACCGGTGCAGTCAAGGAAGAAATGCCCATGCTACTCAACTGAGGCACAAGCTGAACCAGATAGCTAGAAGGCATGGAGTCTAGCTTTAAGAAGACGATGTTTTCATAAAAACTCAAGGCCTCCATTTGAAGTGTACTAGCATCCGTACACCATTCCCCATTATTTAAAATTTAGCCATGGATCTTACTCCTATTTCTTCGAACTACTCTTTGGGTATGAAAGAACTTAGTATTCCTGTCACCAAAACGAACTCATTTCTCTCTAGACTTTTGATACCAAAGCATCTCCTCCTGTTTTATAACATCATTGAATTCTTTCTGTAGATTAGCTTCAAGTAAGATGAGACCAAGAATATCAATTCTATCCAAAGTTCGCTGAATACCTCGCAGTCGAGCCTATGGAGTACGCTTTATTTTAAAGATATTACCAAAAACTTCTGCATTGAAGACCAAAGAATCCTCTCTAACCCGATTCAGACTACTAGAAATCGTATAACAACCTTTATCCTAAGCTGTTTCAACCACATAAGGGAAGTTCGTGTGAGTTGACCAAGCGGCCTGAAAATGGAAAGTTCAAGCTTGCCTGCGTGCAACCTCTCCCTTACAGCGAAGAAGAAGGGGAAAATGATCAGAGTGTTGACGTAAAAGGTTTTCTACTTATGCCTCTGGAAATGCAATTCGCAATTCACAATTAGACATAACCCTATCAAGCCGTTTTGAACCCGCCTGAGCTCCTTCTGCTCTCAGAAACCAAGTGAACTTACATCCAGTTGCACCTAAGTCCATTAGCCCACACTATTCCATCATTGAAGAGAGCTTTAAAGCTTTATTCAACGAAAAATTCCCCTCATGCACTTTAGATGGCAAGAGAACCTCATTAAAGTCGCCCATTAGCAACCAAGGACCTGTAATAGAATTTTCGATCTACCCAAGATGATTCCATAACACTTCTTGAATTGCGGGGACTGGGCTTGCGTAGATTGATGAACAAAATCATTTTTTATTGCCCCTACTGATTGAAACCGTGACTTCCTGATGAAAGTATTCCACAACAGTGACCGAAAAACTCCTCAATTTCTCCATCAGTAGTCATATTCCTCTTGCATGACCCTTTGCTTTTGAAAAATCTCCCACTTCATAGCTAAGATTATGCTAAAACCTCTCTGCACTCACAAACAGGCAATGCGTCTCCACAAGTATCATTATTGAGGGGCGATAATTTCGCATGAGATTACGAGTATGTCTCCTTCCCACCATATTGATGGCAACCCTGACATTCCAACAAAGCATTGAAAAGTCTTGGAACTCAATCATTGCAACGAGAGAGTAAACATGAACCCACTTCCACGTAGCGTTACGGGCCACCCAACCGCATGGCGGCATTAGTTCTAACATCCTCTAGCTGGTCACATTGTGGTGTCAGCATTGGCTCACAATTTTCCATGATACCACTATTTGTCCCCTCCATTTGAATAGCAGGATTTGTATCTCTTGACTTGGTCACACATTTGGATTGTCCCCCATGAGTAGGACCGATATTGATCTTCATAGCTGCCTTTCCACGATCCAGAGGCGTAGGGGGATCCTTGTCTCAACTTTTTTTTTTCGTGGCTTAGCAGTTTGGGCTGGTGGATTACCTATTTTATGCTCAGTCGATGTTTTTGGTTTTCCTGTAGTCACCAAATTTAGTTGCATAAATTGTTTGTGACCATCAAGTTCTCTTCTTGGGTGTTTTTTAGCCCACGGCTAAAGAAACCCGGGGGGGGGGGGGGGGGGGGGGGGTGGTGAATTATGTTTCTTAATTTTTGCGCAAATCTTTTCGCAAACATATAACATTTTAAACAAAGCGTGGACACTAAAGCAAGCTTCTGACGCAAAACACGTAAACTGAAAACGATGGACGCACACTAAAACGTTTTTAACAGAGGCACACGTTAAGAAAACAAAGTCAAGCCCAAGCGTTAGTTATAAGCAAACTAAAGACAAAGATAAGGAAGAGAAGATAACACAAAGACATTATCGTGGTTCACTCATTCTAAGGTTCAGTCCCCTCTGCTTGAACGTTTTATAACAATTACAAGTATTCAATACCTCTTCAGACACAAGTATTTTATGACCTCTTCAGGTAAAAACAAGTATTCTTTTCCAGACAAGCCTCTCTAGGCTCAACTAAGTTTTGTTTGAGAAGATTTTTTTCAGGTTTAACTAACTCACCATGTGTGAGAATATGAAAACTTAAGAACTGTAACACCTTAGTTTTAGCTTGCTTGTTATAAAGTGTTGTTATATATGTTATCCTTGTTGTTATATATAAATATATGTTATGTGCTGTATGCTTACGTTAGATGTTTAGGGACGTGTTTTGGGGTAGTTAACCTTAGAATGAGTCAGATCAGTGATCCTGACAGGGTGACACGCCCGTGTTCACGTGTAGCACACCCGTGCCAGTTGTTCAGCACGCCCGTGCTTTAAGTTAGCACGCCCGTGCTCTTCGCGCGCACTAGAAACGCGTTTTGGGCTTTTTTGGTCAGCCCGTTTCACCCCAATCCTTTTTATACCTCTTTTGCTTGACTTAAAACTCATAGTCGTCATTCCTAGAGTTATAAACAGCTGTCTAAAACCTCTCTCTTGGGTTCCCATTGAATCCTTGAGCGTTCTTCAATCCTTGTTGGGTGTTCTTCGTCAAGAACACATCCCTGTGGTATTTGCTGTTGCGTTTGGGGTTAAGCTGCTAGGTTAGTATTACTCTGAGGTAAGGTAACCAACCTTGTTCATCCTTTTTCTTTGAATCCCTTGAGTTAGTGTTGAACCGTTTTGTCCCTGTCAAGCCAGACTTCGTTGTTCGTGTGCTAGTACTGTGAATGGCAACTAGCAGATTAGTCCCCCAGGGATCTAATCGAGGTATGTGCATAACCCTTGTGTTAATTCCCTTCCTTTTCTTGTTTGGGAATTAACTTATCCTTTTGCCTTGGCGCTCTTGATCAAAGCTCGCTGAACCTGTTGAATCCGTTTGGAGGAGTCAAGCGTGGACTTCGTTTTGTTGGCTCGTAGGCTGGAATTGTCACGCCAGGTATGTGGAGAAGGGATTAGTATAACATATGGGTTTTAGGATAGCGTAAGATGAGGGTTAACCCATGACCCTATTTGTGTGCTATATGCCTTAATTGCTGTATGAAGTTATTATGGTTGTTTATATATGTTGTTAATTGTTTACATGATTTGTATGATTTTGGCATGACACTTATGATGTTTTTTATGATGTTGCTTATGATGTTGTTGATATGTCATGGTTGTATGGACTGGTATGTTGAAACTGTTGTTCAAACTATGTTAATAAAAGACATAGGGTTGTTAGCGCTAAGCCTAAAACTAGGATTAGTCTAATTGATGTGCATAAAACATAAAGATGTTGATGAGGGGTGAGATTAATGCCAATGGATTAGTCAAGAACCGTAGGTTTGATTTGGAGGGTTGAAATCTAGAAAAACTGCTAAGTTCCCAGAACTGAGAAGCTGTAACAGCATTGAGCACGCTCGTGCTCATTATTGGCACGCCCATGCTCTTTGCTCAGTAAAAGCCAGAACGTCTGTGCTCTCAGTAAAATGCCCGTGTCGGAAAAACAAGAAAAGTGATGCTGTTTAGCATGGCCGTTCTCTCGCACAGCATACCCGTGCCAGTTGGCCAGCACGCCCGTACTCAGGCCGTGCCACTGTCAAAATTAAGACACTTCACTGTTTTAAATAAAAAGAGATTTAATACCCTTTTTGGAATAAAAATATGATATAAGAGATTATAAAACACGACCTTCAGGATAGTTAATGAACTAGGATAACGATATGATAAGATGTAATAATGGAGACTTAATAAAGAGATTAATTAATGAGAAGATGATGTTATGGGTAACGACATATTGTTACCGATGTTGTTGGTTAAATCATTCTTGATGCTTATTGGTCAAGTTTGATGTTGATAAATCATCTTTGATGCTTGTTGGTCAAAGTTGATAGCCATGTAATGGTGTTGATGATGGATAGTTGGACATGTGTTTGCATGTTGGTTGAACATTGCATGCATCATTGCATAGAGATGATAGTTTGGGCGGAAAGCAAACGATGAATCGCGACTGTGGAGGCCACGATGGGTGTTATCCCGGCCTTGAGGGTAGAGTTGGGTAAGGAGGTTCCATATGGCATGGACTTGCAACCCATGGTCGGAGTGTCCTATCGATAACCTGACTAACCTGACGAGCCACAGTATATTATCAGGATTAGTTGAGAGTATCCACGGACGTCACCCATGGTTTGGTGAGTGTTCCAACGTTGATGCAGGATGGTCAACATGGATATGTACTCCTAATCTTCCTTCCAGAGTTAATGTTTTGGATCCACATTGCATGTGGAGTAGTGGAGTAGTTATGCATCGCATAGCATGTTATTAATGTGACGTGATGGTACGTGTTATAATATGTATGTTATATTATGATGTTTTATACACTGCATAATCATCTTGCTAACTGCTCTATTATCGCTTATATTTATACGTACAGTTCCTTACTCCCTATCTGTTGTTGTTGTTTTGCATGTACCTTTGGTTATGCAGAGGATGGTGAGCTTCCAGTTGAGGAGTGATCCCGAGTAGATCGCTTGCTCATAATATAGTTTAGTTATGTTAGTTGTTTTCTGATGTAATATTGGTAGTGATTACTAGCTCTGATTACGTGATATTGGGTTCGAGTTTTGTTTATGTTTATGTTTTTCCGCAGTTGTTACTTATGTTTAAATGTTTCTGGATCATGTGGTACTTGAAAGTAGCACTGACAGCTTTTCCTTGTACCTGAAAGTTGCCTTTTGTATTTCCTTCTTGAGTACAGTCAACTTCGTTGATTCAGACTTGTGTCAGGAACAGAGAGGCGCATTAGGAACTTTTTGTACAAGCAATATTTAAATATTACATTTTGAACTATTTCGTGCTTTATATAAAAGATAGTATTATAAGGATATAAACAACTGTATGCAGAAAGGATGTTTACAAAGCTTTAAGACAATCCGTTCGAGTCGTTGGACTCACACTTTTTTGTTCCAAGAAGATCACAGTCCAAAGGAATGAGTCCATTAGTCATATGTTAACCATTACGGTAGACTTTTTGATCTCAAGCTACTTTAAATCTTTGGACTTAGAATATTTGCACACTTTAAACTAACATGTTAGTCCAAAAGGAATCTTTGTTCATCTAATTTAATCCTTTTGTTAACATCAAAATTTTAGGCGTTGTGGACCATAACCACTTTGGTTCCAACAATCTCCCCTTTTTTATGATGACAAAACATATCAAATTTGATTGAGCAAAGTCCTTCTAAAGAGCCAAAAGGCTCCCCCTAAGACAAAGCATTAATTAAAAACATGCTCAAGTATTGGACTTCGATAAACGGATATAAATTTTTGCAGATATAGCAGATCAAACATATATAAGACTTACACATGATATGAAATGTTTATAAGGCTTAAAAATCTTTAATCAAACATTATATACTTTCTCCCCTTAAATCGCAATATTATCAAGTCTTTTTCAATCACAATTTCCCATTCTTTCTCTCCCCTTTTGTCGTCTAACAAAAGGTGAAGATGGAACATCACAATCATAAAAAAAACTTTAAAGAAATTTTCAAATAAGTATAAGAAAAGATTAAGAAGAGGGAGGAGGAGGAGGGGGTTACTGTTGTTGCAAAAAGGATTGCATCATTGCAACAATCTTGGTGAGCATATCTTCTTGAGAAGTTTAAATAGAATCTTTTATAGACTTATGGACGAACTCTTGCAGTTTTGAGGGAATGACAAACTCAGAGATTTATGCAGTTGCGTCCATATTGTCTCTTCCAGGCACTGAGCTCAAGGCATTATTTGGTGAGGGTCCATCAGGGTGAACAATCGATAGAGGATGAGGTTGAGAACTTGGACGCTGAGATGCATCATGCTCTGAGTCACGAACTTGTTCTTCTTGTTGTTATTGTTTAGGATGAAAGGGCACTACAACACTAGGGATCTCCAACTGAGGTTCAAAATCATCTCTAATTGCAGTGCTCTTTATGGGAACTCCAAGAAAGTCATCAATAATCATGAATAAATGGTCAATGATTCCGAATTGACCTTGAAGAGTTGAAGATTCAGCCTTTTCTTCATTACTCAGTCTAGAAGAAGAAGCTTGACTTTGACATTTCCAGAGGTGAGCTTCAAACACAGCTTGGGCATCTTCATCATGCAAAAATCATGGATTTTCCTTGCGAATAGCTTCAAGAATGGCATCATCGTCTCTAGGAGTTATCCAGAAATTTGGATCGAACTTAAGAGGAAAAGGTTTAACAACCTTGCTTCGCTTGCGTCTTGCATCCTTATCCTTGTTAAGATCCAACATCGGAATCCTTGGGCAACCTCTTGAAGGTACCACTCCAGCAACAATGTTAGATGAAGTCTTCCACCAACACTTGGGAAGATGGTGTTGAATCTTAGTTTCTTTAGACATTTCTGCTTCTGCTTTGCATACATGATAAGGCAGCAAGTCCACTTGATCAATGTATCGTCCAAACACATAGGGATGTGAAAGAATGAACTTGATGTCTTGATCAAGAATGAACTTTTTGAGTCCAAAGGTCCTATACCTTTTCTCTTTCAAAGTTTGCTAACCCATTTTTGTTTCATTCAGAGGAATGACATGGCGTCCAACGCTCATGTTGCACCATTGAAAAGCTTTATCTTTGATCAGATTTGGATAAATCTTTCTAGGTGGGAAACTCTGCTTCTCAAGATTCACCGACAAAGGTCCATAGGTGGTATAATGTTGGCTTGGAAGGGGCTCACCAGAAGGTTCATAAGGATGAGGAATATACCTGAGAGGTTGGGGAGGAGATGTGGATTCATATTTATACTCGGGTAAAGGTAGGGGTCCTTTGGGGTTTTCTGTGAGGGTAGGAGGTGAGTGTTCAAGGAAAAGAACAAGGAATTTTCTTTTAACTTCAGCCCAATTTAGGGCTCGGTTTTCTATAAAGGGGGTGGGGACAATGTCTGGATAGACTTGTTTTGGCTAGATCGGTAAAAGATATATGGCTTCCATGGTTCTGTAAGGTTTTTTTCCCCATGGTATGAACCAGTCTTGAGGATCGGAAGAAGGTGATGATGGTGTGGAAGTGTTTGGTTGTTGGGAAGGGGAGGTAGGTGGAGTTTGGTGAAGGGGTGAAGAAAGTAGAGGTGAAGTGCCCAGAGAAGTGACAATCTTAGCAACAACTCTTTCAACCACAGCGGGTTGCTCAACAACAGGAGTAATAACTAAACTAACAATAGGAGGGAGTTTTTTAGTATTACCTTCTGGGATGGACGCCAGGTCCTTGGTCTTTGTTGACCTTGGCTTTCTGGTGATTGGTTTTGATGCCTCAGTCGATGGAGGTTGCTGTTTCTGAGCTTTGATGACCTTGGCAATGGGCTGATCATCATCTTGATCTTCTTCTTCTATTGTTGAGAGAACTGATAACTCTTAGAAATGAGAGTTATCTAGCCTTTCTTAGCTTGATTTTGAGTGGTCTTTGAGTGTTTTGTATGTGTGTTTTGTAGGTTTCACCCTACATTCAAGTATTTTGTGTTTTAGTGAGTTTCTGTGAATTTATCATTTTAGGACTGTTTAGGAGTGTAATTAATGTGTTTTCCTCATTTTGACAGGTATTGGTTGAATTGAAGACTTACTGGAGGAAATGCTATGGGATGCTGCAACAACTGGAGCGTGTCCTATTGCAGAAACATGACGATTTGACTTATTTTCTCTCTCTTGATGTGGTCCCATGTGCAAGGACACGTACCCATGTGCCACATACTACCAGATATTTTGTGAGATGGTTACTTTATTAGATGGGCCCTAGTTCCTTTAATTGGAATGGAAAAGGTTGAGCCCAAAAGTAGGAAAGAGAGTGGACAGCTCCAAAAAGTAAAACCTAAAAGAATATTCACACACCTTTTTCACCTCAACCTTTCTCCATACATCTCTTTCTCTCTCTATACACAGCCACCACTTTACATCTTCATCTTCTTCATCCATTTCCTTCCATACCCATCACCATTTTTGGGCTATTTTGGAGCTGGTTTGTGCAGAAACACTTGGAGAAAGGTGCTGATTTCAGTAGTTGCAGCAAGAAATTGCTTGGAAGAAAAGGAGCCATCCTCTTGGAAAATTCACTGGCCACCTCTTTCACTTAGTTTATGTTTACTTCTCTATAGTTAACTCACATTTCAGTTCTATAATGGATTCAACCTTGGTTTTTATTTTCTCTTTTGTTGTTTTTAAGCTCATGATGAGCTAAGCTTCTTAAGCTAGGGTACAATGAACTTGCAATGACTTGATTTGGGTTAAGGTTATGTTATTGATATGCATTTAGTTTCTTCTATCAAGCTGTGTTTATTTTATGAATTTCTGGTTGAGTTTGGCCATCTTAGCTTGAATGCTAGCTTGTTGAGCTTGGAAAAGTTAGCAAGTGGAAATGCTTGATAGATATGGATTATGTTGATTAATTGAAAAATTAGTTGATGTTGGATGTAGTAGGAATATTCATCCAAGTCCATAGGTTAGCTGGAACGTATTTATTCAGAAGGGGGTGTAATTAATGTGAGCTTAGGAATAAGGAACGCTTAATGAAACCCATCTTTTAAGTGTTGGAAAGCACAACTGTTATTTTTTGGAACCAGATGCTGTAGCATATCGTAGCATACCTAACCCTGATTAATGAATTATGAGGGATTTGTACCCCTAGCTGTTTTATCCATTTTATTTCATCTCATCACCTTAAGCATTTTACTGTTTATTTCTATCTTTTATTACTGCACTAATCCTTCCAAATATTTGTCACCACTTATTATCTTGGATCTTAGCTAAACAAATTAATTAGTTTGAAACTTAGAGTTAAACATCAACACTCGTCGTGGGAACAATCTCTACTTACTCTTTATTACTTGTTACGATTGTGTACACTTGCACACATCACTATTTTTCACAACAGAACCATCCGTCTTTTGTGCTTTTGTTGGACTGAAGGAATGGTTGGACGCACAACAGGTTTACCAACAACAACAATTGGACTTAACAACACGATTGATTGTCCAATTGTCGAAGGATTTACAGAAGGTTGAACTCACATCTTACTCACAGTTGCTTGAGCACCAGAAGCTTGCGTCTGAGGTGCTTGATCTTTAGTCTTGACCTCTCTGTTCTTGATCATAGAATGTAACTTCATTTTCATCAGATTTTGTTTCCTAAACTCTGGTTGCATGAGACGTTCAATTCCATGAATTCCCACACATGTTTTCTTCCCTTCTTGCTTCATACTGTTGAAGATGGAGAAAATCTCATGTTTCTCAAAGATCTTTGACAATAAGGCAGCAAAGGGAATTGTTGTGTTCTTCCCTTACCCTAGAATGATTGCCTTGAAGAATGTAAACAACAAATGAGGCAAATTGACTTTCCTGTCCAGAAGCATGTGAACCAAGTAGAATTGATAAACTTTTGACACTGAATCCTTTGACCTGGCTTTGTGAAGAATGACCTTGTTTAGAATCTGATACACGATTCTAGTTTTATTAGTCATCTTCACAGCAATGAGTTTATCATAGAGGCCCTTCAAAAGACACTCTTTGATGGCCTCTGAACCACCTAGATCTTTTTCACATTCATCCTCAACAACGGCTCCAGTTTGAGAACACCAGTAGCATCAGCAATGGTAGCTTCTGAAACAATAACTTCCGTATTTACTATATAGCCCTTGATTTCATTTGCAAAGACTTGGGCCTCTTTCCAGAATTATCTAATCAGTGCTGGGTAGATGATTTGAGCCTTTAAAGAAGTTTTCCCATCCAACATTACTGATATGGGAAGAGATGTCAATTCCATGTTCAGCAAAGAGGTTGAGTTCGAACTTGAACTCCACGAGAATGTCAGTATTCTCAACATCCAGGGTCTTGCCCTTGCCTTATGAGGAACAAGTTGCAGCCATTTTTTTGGGAATGGATGAAGGTGATGAAAGTTTTTGCAAAAGGGTTTTTAGAGAAAAGAGAGTTTGGAAGAAGAAGTTTGCGTAAAGATTCAAACTTTAAAAACGAAACCTTTGAAGACGAGAGGTTTTAATTTATTTTTCAAATAAAGAAGAAGATAAAAGCAGTTTTGAAGCGATGTGTGCATTTAATAGCTGACATGCATAGTTTTTTGAAAACCGTAAAAAGCGGTTTGTAATCGAGACTGACTCAGTTAAGGGAATGTGAATTAAATTACCTTTGAGACAAAGATATAGTCCATTAAATGAAATTTGTAATAGAATGCAATGGACACGAGGTCTTAATTCATATAAGCAGATATATTGGACTTACACATTGGACTCGTGTATTGAACACAAAGTCAATCAATGAAATGCATGTTGACATGCTTATGTATGAATGTAAATCTATCTTCTGCTAAAGGTTTTGTAAAGATATCTGTCAATTGATGGTCAGTATCAACGAATTTTATATCAAAAACACTTTTTTGAACATAATCTATAATGAAATGATGCTTAATTTCTACATGCTTTGCACGCGAATGTAATATAGGATTCTTTGAATAATTAATAACAATTGTATTATCATACATGATAGGTATACTACTCACAGACACGTTGTAACCTTCTAATCGATGCTTGATCCAGAGGAGTTGCGAGCAATAGCTTGTAGCAACAATATACTCCGCTTCAGCAGTTGATAAGGCTATTGTACTTTGCCTTTTGCTTAACCAGGAAACAAGATTGGCTCTAATGAAGTGATATCCTCCACTGGTGTTCTTTCTGTTTATGTAATATCTAGCATAGTCAGCATCACAAAATCCAACTTATTTGTGCTCATAAAATTTCTTATACAGTAAACCCAAATTAGTAGAACCTTTTAAATATCTAAAAATATGTTTATCTGCTAAGATATGAGACTCTCTAGGATCGGATTGAAAACGAGCACAGAGACAAATTCTGAACATGATACCAGGTCTGGACACTATCAGATATAAGAGGGAACCAATCATACCTCTATATACCTTTTAGTCAACCTTTTATCTTTACCATCCTTGTTCAGTATGGACGTTGGATGCATAGGAGTATTCATTGGCTTGCAATCATTCATCTTGAATATTTTCAAGAGCTCTTTTGTTTGCTTTGTCTTATGAATGTACACTTTGTCCATTGTTTTTTTACTTGAAGTCCAAGGAAGAACTTGAGTTCTCCCATCATGCTCATTTCGAACTCTTTCAGCATCAACTTAGAAAACTCTTCACACAAGGAATCATCAGTTGCACCAAAGATAATATCACTCACATAAATTTGAGCAACAATAAATTCTTTTTAATTGTTTTTCTGAAGAGGTTTGTGTCGACTTTTCCTCTATAGAATCCATTCTCCATTCAGAATGAGCCGAGTCTCTCATACCAAGCTCTAGGAGCTTATTTGAGTCTTTATAAAGCTTTCTTAAGCTTGTATCCATGCTCAGAATGGGTTTGATCTTCAAAACCCAGTGGTTGCATGACATATATTTCTTCATTAATAAAGCCATTTAGAAAAGCACTTTTTATGTCCATTTGATAAAGCATGATGCTATGATGTGAAACATATGAGAGTATAATGCGTATAGCTTATAATCTAGCTACTGGAGAAAAGGTTTCAGTATAATTAGTACTTTCCTCTTGTGAGTATCATTGGGAAACTGATATTGCTTTATTTCTTACCACTTTCCCATCTTCCTCCAGTTTATTTGTGTATACCCACTTTGTAATTATGAATGACTTGTCCTTTGGCATAGATACCAGCGTCCAGATGATACTGCGTTCAAACTGATTGAGCTCCTCTTGCATGGCAATGATCCACCCTTCGTCCAGTAAGGCTTCGTCCACTGACTTTGGTTCCAACTTAGAGATGAGTGCTGAATTAGCTTCCCCTCTGAAGGTTGACCTAGTTCGGACTCTATCACTAGGATTACCGCAGATTTGCTCCTCAGGATGGTACCTTTTGAACTGCCAGGTATGTTGACCGTTGACATTTTGTTGAGACGTAGATGTGCCCGTTGAACCCTGTTGTACATCTAAAGGTCCATCATCTTTGACCATTGGACGATTCTCCAAATCTTTGAGAGACATATTTATAAAAGATTTGTCTAGCTCTGATAATTTTTTATCAGGCTTCTTGTCATCAAACTTGACATGGATGAAATCTTACACAACTAAAGTCCTAGAGTTATGAACTCTAAAGGCTTTGGACGTTTCAGAATATCCCAACAAAATTCCATTATCTACCTTTGCATGAAACTTACCCAGTTGATCTTTGGCATTGAGAATGAAACATTGACATCCAAACAGATGGAAAAAAGATATATTGGGTTTGCTTCCTTTCCACATTTCATAGAGAGTCTTATTCAACATTGGTATTATGTATAATCTATTCTAAATGTAGCAGACAATGTTTACAGCTTCTACCCAGAAGTATCTAGAGACAGAATTCACATTGAGCATAGCCCTAGCCATCTCTTGAAGAGATTGGTTCTTTCTCTCAATCACATCATTTTGCTGTGGTGTTCTACGGGCAAAGAAATTGTGAAGAATATAACTTTCGTCACAGAACCTTAAGGACTGCTTATTTTTAAATTCTCCTCTATGATGACTTCGGATTGAGCTTATACATATGCCCTTTTCATTCTATATACATTTGTAAAATACATCAAAGACCTTGAATGACTCATCCTTATGGGCAAGGTACATAACCCATGTCCATCTAGTATAGTCATCTATAATGACAAGCCCATACTTCTTACCACTAACAAACGCAGTCCTTGTTTGTCCAAACAAATCAAAATGTAGCAACTCTAGGGGTCTTGTGGTACTAACAATGTTCTTGGACTCACAAGAGTTCTTAACTTGTTTTCCCTTTTGACACGCATCACAAAGAGCGTCCGATCTATACATAATCTTTGGCAAGCCTCCTATGTGTAACATCCCTAATTTCTGTAACTCTAATCATGTTGGATAATTGTTGCGTTCTGAACAAACATAAGGGCAAGTGCACCCTGTCGTAAAAGTAATATAGGACGGAAGTCCAGATATCAAACCTAA
The DNA here is from genome assembly GCA_039655645.1 of Ammopiptanthus mongolicus. Taxonomy (NCBI): domain Eukaryota; kingdom Viridiplantae; phylum Streptophyta; class Magnoliopsida; order Fabales; family Fabaceae; genus Ammopiptanthus; species Ammopiptanthus mongolicus. The sequence goes on along the minus strand of CM077348.1, from coordinate 45,187,512 downwards.
GGGATTAGTGAGCAGTATGCAAGTTAGTACCGGAATAGAGGAATCTTTATGCTACTTAAACTAATCGAAGAATGTGAACATTAAGATGTAAGCAATAATAAAAAGGCGAATAAAAGAGAAATAATGGTTTTGAAATCAAGAGTGTGAAGCCTAGAGTCTGGTTTCACTTATATGTTTGATACCACCCAAATCCTAGTTCTATTCAATTTCGCAGTTACTTTTTGAATACTAATCCCTCTACTAACACTATTAATTGTTTCTCATACAATTAATATTATTTTCCACAGATGAACCCATTGTTTGTCAGGCGAAGAGTTTAAATGGTTAGAAAGCATAAAGATCAAAGAGGTTGAATGATTGAAGGTAATAAATCAAGTTCAATCATGCTTAATTCATTACGAGAGTATAGAGTTCGTAAAACAGTGTCACTAAGGCATGAGATTGAGCACATGCGTTCTTCATCTAGTACGGGCGTGCTTAAAATTATGTACGGTCGTGCTTCATTGAGTACAGACATGCTTCTTTCCAACACGGGCGTGCTTCGACTTCAGAGGTCAACTTGAGACTTTGTAAAGGCGTGTTTGGATCAGGATGAAATGGCAAGTGTATATGGCCGTGCTTCATAGTGCATGGCTGTGCTTCATGCTCAGGCCTTCAGAAAGTCCTCTTTTCAGTTCAAAATTCTCAAACTTTCATTAATTGTCCATCAAGCCGCCTTAAACATCAATTTTGTAAAAACTTAGGAAAATGGTGAAATACAATAATAATTTTCATCAAATGCACTAAAATACAACCCAATTACCCTCATAAAATGCACAAAATTGAGGTTTGTCAAACTTTCCACACTTGAGTATTGCTTGGCTTCAAGCAATTATCTGGCTTAAAAGAAATTTCGAAACAAATTTAAGATTTATCAATCTGGGGGACCCAAATCATCAGAATCTTCAGAATGGCAAAGATAGTCAAACAAGTATATTTTTCAAAAGAAGTCAAGAGATTACCCAATTAGAATATTGAGTTCCATGAAATCAAACTTTCTAAAGATCATGGGTCACTCTACTCACAATCTCAAAGTGTATCAGGTAAAGACATTAAGCTCTCAAGATTCTCAATATAAATACCTTACCGTAGGCTTGTATATTGACCAAATCTCAACAAAATGATTCTTATGCACGCAGAAAGGAAGGGGTCTTTCATGGGTTGAAACGGGACCAAGACATTGATGTCAGGTGTGATATAGAAAGAAAAGGAAAATGCAAAAGGATAACAAAAAATTTAAGTAATAACCTCTTGAAGTATAAATAAGAGCATAAAGTGCAATCGGCATTTTTTCCACAAACATTTCAAGAATCTACCATTTTTTCTTCAACCTTTCATTTCCTTCCTTTTCGTTAATATAGGCTTGTTTTTGTTCTCTTTTCTTGCTTCTTCTCTATCTTTATTTTCACCATCTTTAGATGGTTTATTTATTTATTTGTATTTTTTATATATATATAGAGAGAGAAGCCCTTTTTTTCACTTGCAAGCCTATTTTTAGCACTTTTATTTCCAGAAAGGGATCCAGATCAAAACATTCGAACTATTGCTCCAATATACTTCTAAGAGGTCACTAAAAACAATTTTCAATTTTTAAAATAAGGAGCAAAGAAAATAATTTTTATAAAGGCTCAAAATGGGAACTAGTGAAGTGTTTATCAAAATAATGTAGGCCAGAAGAATATCTAAGAGTGCCCCAATCATGATTCCACATGCACACAAATCAAATTCGCCTCAAAACTGTCTCAAGACAAGTTCTAGAATGTATCAATCTGAGCAATCACACTCATCAAAGAAAAAAGATTAATATAAAAAAATTTAGCATTATAGCCTAACCCCTATAAAAGCCCAAATCTCACATTTAGAAGCTAAGTCTAATGAAAAATGATCAAACAAAGAACTTTCTGCTAATTTTCAGTTTTCAAAAGACAAACCTTTCAAATTTACTTGTGAGACTATTAAAGCAATTCATCCAAATTTTTTTTTTTTTTGTAAGGGGTCCCTTAATTTTTATCATCATAGAGAAATAAGCCAGTTAATTGCATGCAACAAAAGCATAAAATCATAGATTTTCCTTCCCATACTTAAAATTTGCATGGTCCTCAATGCAATAAAAATAAAGTTAAGTACAAGTGGAGAGAAGGAGAAGAGAAGAGTCCTGAAATAAAATGAACGACTTGATATAATAGCGCAAGCGCTTAAGTGTCAAGATGATGTAATCACTGCTGAGGAGGAGGATGGCCCTGAAGTAGCTGTAAGATGGTGGCCAAAGAAGCTTGTTCCTACTCCTCCTGATAGTCAATGCGCTGATACATGCCCTAAATGCTCTCTTGCTGGGCCTGGATACTAGCCTACTGTCCTTCGAAGTGCTGGGTCATGTGTAGCTTCAGGCGGTCCATCCATGTAACCAACCTATGAAAATCTATCTGAGGTGCAGCTTGTTCCTCTGTGGGCTGGTCAAACACTGGGTCTTGGGGCATAGAAAATTGTCCCTGGTCTGGAAGAATCTGATTCTCCTCTGCCGAAGCCTCTGCCTCATCGCTCGACTGCCCCTCCACATTTAGTAAATAGTTGCCACGAGTGTTGCGGCGCAACACCCCAATGGAAGCCAAAGTCTATAATTCTATGTCTGCTATGGTAATCAGAGTAGTGTTCGGGCCGGGGGTATAGCCATAGTGCCGAGCTAACCTAGAGATGAATGAGCCAACGATGATATGGCCTTTGTTCCCGGCTTGCAATCTCCTCCCTAAGTTAATAAAGGTACTAAGGAACATAATGCCGACATTATACCGATGTCCCTCACCATCCAACACGCACTAGTGGAGAAATAAGTCACTTCGGGTCACTGTCTCCTCACTCCTCGCTCACCCATTTATTGATTGTGCTATCCATCTGTGTACTGCTTTGACAACTGGATGGCGCAATTTGCTGGCCTTGGACCGACTGGGGTTATAGTGCAGATCCCCAGTGAGCGAGTGCTAGAAAGCCCCATCTACAAACTAGTGGGGCATCTCAGTCAGGCCCCAGCCATAATCCTCTGCCTGTGTCGTTTCCTCTGTCTCAAACCCCAGAGCAAAATTAAACTCAGTGAATGATATCTCATGCCATTTCCCCAATAGCTGGAAGCGAAAAATTATCTCCTCATCGGCCCTGATCTCCATGTATGTGGCAAAAAACTCAAGTGTCGGCTCTTTGTACGTGGGACATCTGATAGCCGCAACCTGTTCCCACCCAATGTGTAACATCCTGATTTTTCAAGCTTTCTATTATTAATTAAACAGTATTTATGCGTTTCTATTTTATTGAAGAGTCTAGAGAGTGAAATAAAATGATCTGAGACCATAGTCATGCTCTACGCTATAGTAAGGAGTTACGGTTAAATTTTGGGTCGAAAACTCAGACGGAGCCCGGTCTACGATTTTCACTGATAGTAGTGTTTTACAACTATAAAGACCTAATTTTGACTCGTGAACGAGACAGTAAGTCGCAGAATTTAATTCCCTACAATTTTGTTAAAATTGGTTCCTGACGTTAAAAAGTGAAAATAATATAAACTATTCGGGCGAAAACTCGAACCGGGAGACATTTGGAGCTGTAGTTGGATTTAATGAGACCCGCTAACAGATAATCTTGAAGTCACATCAGGTTAAGTCACCCAGGAATACGTGCCAGTGTCATGATGGTTTTTAGAAAATATCTAGACGCGAAATGACCAAAACGCCCTTGAGTTTTCATGAAATTACAACTTAAACATGGTGAAATGCCCAAATTACCCCTAAGTTAAAATTTTAAACCTCCTTATCTCTTCACCCTTCTCACTCCCACGCCCCCTCATCTCTTTTCTCTTCATCTTCTTCCTTCTTCTTCTTCATTTTTCCTCCACCATTTTCTTCAAAAATTCCTTCTAAACTTTGAAGATTTTGTGAAAGAAAGTTGATTCCTCCTTAAGCTTTGTCATATAGGAGGTATAAACTCCATCCTTACTCTCTCAATCTCACTATTTCTCCATTCCATTTCTTGATTCATGGTAGTTTAGGTTTTGAAACATAACTTCAAAAATCCATGAAATATTGTAGAAAAATCCTTTTAATACCAAATCAATTTTTTTGAGCTAGGTTCATTGTATTCTTTCATAATCCAAGATCTTAGAACTAAGGAATCTCTCTAGCTCATACAGGTAGTTTTGGGCCGAACCTACCCCCTTTGGGTGTGTAGAGTTTTGGTTGAAATTTTGGTATTTTAAGCTTTGATTTCATCTTGTCACACCTGGTTAGTATGGAATCCAAGAGATGGTAATTTTTGGAGATCCCTAGCCCTATTTTCTAGCACATGGCCGAACCTAGGGTGAATAGTGTAGGAGGAAATTTTGTGATTTAATGTTGATGCAATGTTGGTTTGTATGTGTTTAGTGATCGTCGCGTAATCGGGCGAGAGATCGGATGATTTTCAGATCAACCGGGAGACTTATTACATTTAGGGAACTCTGAGAGGTAAGGGGAGAACTTGAGTAATTCCAATTCCGACAGCTGTATGCTGTATCTATGTATGTGGATTGTAATTATTTGTCTGTGTTTGATTGTTGTGGAGTGATTCAAATTTACCTGCTTATAATTGCTTATGCCTGAAGTTACTTGTTTATGCCTGTTTTATTGTATGGCATTTGATCATGATGTATGGATATATTATGCCTGTCGTGGTGATTATTGTGTGAAAGGACCTAACATCGGTTAGGATCCAAAATCGTGTAATGTCAAAAGCTTCAATAAGCTTGGAACATTGGATAAGAAAATAAAAGGATTAAAGTTTCAAGGCTTTTGCAAAGAAAAAGGAAACAAATGGCTTTTTAGAATAAAGGAGAATAAAAAGACTTACTTTAATAAAGGTGAGTTGACATAAAGGGTAAAATGGAGAAAAATGACTTTAATTGAGAAAAGTAAGGTTTTGCAGTAAAAAGTACGTTTTGGAGACATCGATCGTTTTTAAAGTAATAAAGTGAGCCAATTCACACAAGAGTGCTTTTAGAAATATTGTTTAAAAAATAAATTGTTTTATCCAAGAAAAAGGGTTTTTACGAACCGTATTTCAAAGTTTATGTTTTACCGAAAAACTATGAAAGAGAAAAAGGTGGTCTTTAGACTAAGTTTTGTTTTATGGAAAACCGATCCTGAAGGCTTTGTGTAAGCTTCGAAGATTTGGGTTTTGGGTTTCAAAAGAGAAAAATGTGGTTTTTGGTATGAACCTAGAAACCGAAATGTCGGGGTTTTACAAAACATGTGAATAAGGGATCCGTGTTAGTGTGTTGGTCCTATAAGCTCGTGGATAATCTTTGTGGTCTCGTAGTCTTGTGGATATTTTTATGCTTTAGAATCCAAAATCCGAGACTGGTGCATCGGTTAGGGATTTTTTGGATCGTGTGTCCAGTTTTTGAGAAAAATGTTGTAAAGGCTTAAAGAGTCTAAAACATTATGGTGGTTGATAACGTTGATGCTTCAACAAGGAAATACTGATATGACAAAGATAAACAGACAAAAACAAATGTTTTCTCATGCATATGTGTTTTTGGCAGACGTGCCGTGAAATGAGGGGATCTTGATGGCAAGGAAACTTGGGGATGACTTATGTCATTGTGTAACATTGTGCCTTGATGGACAACGGTGTCATACGTACTGTGTGTTCGTATTGTGCCTTGAGTTGGACAATATAGTATGGCAAGATTACATTGTAAGTACCTCTGAGTTGCGCGCTCATGTGAGATCTCATGGGATTCATGTACTTACGTCTAGCAAATTAATGGTAGTCATTGTTGCCTTAGGGCCAATGAATTTTGAGCCTGATCAGCTCGTTGAAAGATGATGGGATTTCCGAAAATTTAAGAATTAAACGTTAGATGATTTATATATGGAAGTGTCATGCATAAGTTTTGAAAATACCAGTGTCTGTTGGGCATGAGACCCTTGTGATTTATCTTGATTATTATGATATCCTGTGACATGTTTATCATGTTCAAGTATGTTGGTTGATGCTTATATATATATGAACTGGCTGTTTGTGCTTGAAGTATGTAGTTGTCGTATTTTGAATTCATATATTGGTTTCTCACCCTTGCCTGTACATGTTGGACACCCTGTTGTGTTTTTGGATACATGTACAGATGTTTGTCAACAGTCCTCTGGGTCGTTTAGAGACTCAGTAGCTTGAACTGCTCGACGCTGACGACGAAGAAGTATGAATGGTTGAAGACGAGACCCAGTCTTAGTAGTACGACGTATGCTAGGTAGTACGTCTTTTGTTAGTGTTAGACCAGCGTAGGGTTTTCTTTTGAGGTAGTGTCTTTTGGATAGTCTGTGAGTGGCTACTGATGGCCAGGGTTTTGGAGATATGATTCTCAGACCCATCACTACCTAGTTTTCGGACTTATAGCGTTTTACTTCTGTCAATACATTGGACATGGACGTATTGTCCAAGGTCTCCTATGTGTTCTATTAAACTGGTGATACATATATGTGTATATGAGTATTGTTAATAATTATCTTGAGTATATGTTCTTCAGTATTGTGTGAAGGAAAAATTTTTATCACGATTTTTACATTAAGTAAGACCTAAGTAAAAGAATCTGTTTTCCGAAAGTAAACCAGCCAATTTTTTTTTTTATACTTTATGTTGTTTGGGGTTACGAAAGTGACACCGAATGTGGGGTGTTACATAATGCGCTGAAAATAAGTGTTCACCTCCTGCTGTATCTCGAACTCAGCAAGGTATATTGGCACTAAGAATCGAGTTGGATGCCACTCGAAAGTCTGTAGCTGTAAATATCTATCTCGATATTGTGCTGTGTAACACTCCGATTTTCGAGTTTTCCTAATTAATCAGTATTTATAAACTTATATTTTATTTGAGGTCTTAGGAATGGAAATAAAATATTCCGAGGCCATAATCATGCTCAACGATATCGTAGGAAGCTACGATTAAGTTTTGAGTCGAAAACTCAAACGGAGTCCGATCTGCGTTTTTACGCTGACAGTATGATTTTACTGCTCAGGAGACCTCATGTGGACCCGTGAACGAGACAGTAAGTCTTAGAATTCGATTCTCTACGTTTTGGTTAAATTTTACAAAAATTTCAAAAAAATCACTCCTTGATAGAGGTTCGAGCAAAATCTTCAATCGGGTGGAGAACCGAGCCGCGTATGGACTTACCAGGACCCGACCACGGATAATCTTGATATCATATCATGTCAACTCACTTGGGAGAGCATGCCAGAGTCGTCATGACGATCGGGAATTTCGGGACGCGAAATTACCAAAATACCCCTAACTTAAGCTTTTCACCTTTTACCATTTTACCCTTTGAGCCAAATGACCTTTTTACCCTTAATGAGCTTTTAAGAAGGCTGGAACAGCCCTCTTAGCCCCTAATTTCACGCAGCCCAGCCCTCCAAGAACAACCAAGAGCTTCATCTTCTTCCTCCTTGAAAACCTCCATTGAAATCCTGGCGAAATCCTTGAAACTTTGAAGAAAAGCCTTGATTCCTTGATCAATCTTCCTCCATTCTAAGGTAAGATCACTTCCAGGATCTCCTAGCTTCTTGAATCTCTCTCAATCTCAAGATCAAAACTCCATTTTCATGAAACTCATTCTTAGATCCAAAAGTTTGAAAATCCATAGGAAATTGTAGAAAAATCCTTTTGGTGTGAAACCAATTTCTATGAACTCACCTCATCATTCTCTACCTAAACCCAAGAGCTTATGATCCAAGTCTCATCCTAGTTCATTTATCCCAATATGGCCGAACCCTAAGAGAGAAGATGAATAGTCTTTTTCATCAAATTTTTGATTTCTAACTCTTAATTCCATCCTTAGCTTTCCTAGTGTCCTTGAATCCAAGCGATGGAAAAACAAATCAATTCCTAGCTTAGTTTGCCCAAAGAGGCCGAGAGCTTCATGAGAAAATTTTTGAGTCATAGGACTTGAATTAGTGTTACCAAAGCTTATGAGCCAACCATCCAAAAGTTTGGAACCAAATGAGATCCCTAACCTTTTTACCCTTTCATGGTCGAACCCTATGCCTTTTAGGGGAAGAAAATTTATGTTTTGATGTTATAGATTGATTTTGATTTGTTGTTTGAATTGTATTGTGTTTGATTGTCTTAGGCGACGCGAACGAGAATGGAGTCGGAGCCGAGAATCGATCGAGTTTGGACTAAGCAACTTTGAGAGGTAAAGGGAGGTAGTCATTTAAGTTTGGTGGCTTCATAGTGCATGTTTGGTATATGTGTTATGATGATTGGATTATTGAATTGGAGATGAGTTTGAATGATATATGGTATTGTTTTACTTAATGAAACATACTTATACACTTGTTGATAATTTTTGGCATGGATGCCTTGATTGATATTATAGTGATATTGAAATGTTGATATATATATCCTGGATGAGCATAGGACTGGCTATGTCTCGAAAATTATTAAAAGACACGAAACCGAAATCAAAGTTTTGAAAATTGTGTTTGAAATCAAAAAGTGGTTTTTGGAAAACGTGTTTCTTTTTCAAGAAAAGTTATCTTCCTTTTTGAAAAAGTATGTTCTTTTGAAAAGTAAAAAATGATTTTGTGAAAATTCGTGCAAATCATGTTTTGTTTTAGTAAAGTGTTTTGAAAAGGCGTGAAACTTTAGAAAACGGTTTTTGTTTTCAAGAAAGGTGTTTTTCCTGGAAAATGTTCCCTTGATCAAAAGGATGTTTTGTTTCAAGAAAGCCAAAGTATGTTTTATTTTCCAAAGTGTTTTGAGAAAATGAAACCTAATGAAAAAAATGATAACGGCCATCAGTCTCAATTAAATCGTAAACAGGATTAAAAATAATTAAAGTAGTGCAAAATAGGCCATCAGTAGCCTGCGTTTGGCCGATAATGGGTGTGCACGACCATTCCTATCAAAAATAAAAAATAACAGTTCTGACATTGGAGCACGGGTCGAAGCACAGCTATACTCAAGGGGTGCACAGCCGTGCTCAACCAAATTCCAGAAGAATGAAGAGCAGGACTTGAGCACGGCCTTGCTTGACCTCAATATTTGCATTACTAGTAGCTAGGAAATGTCACCCCAAGATGATAGGAACTTCCTCATCCGCCTTCATGTCCAGAACCAGAAAGACCACAGGGAATGTGAACTTCCCCACCTTTACTAGCATATCTTCCACTATTCCACGTGGGTGGGTGATAGATCTATCGCCTAGCTGCAATGAGATGTTAGTGCTTTGAGGTTCCTGCAAACCAATCTTTCTTGACATAGAAAAAGGCATTAAATTTATACCGGCACCCAAATCACATAATGCTCTTTCAAAATAAAACTTACCAATTGAACAGGGAACAGTGAAGCTCCCTGGATCTTTCATTTTAGGTGGCAGTTTATTCAAAATAACTGCAGAACATTATTCATTAATCTGAACCACCCCATAGCCTTTTAAATGTAGTGCATTGCATACTTGGGCAATTAGGCAATGACTTTGTCAATGGGGTATTGACATGCAATCTCATGTATATTTCAATTTTTTTTAAAATTGCTTATCTTTATCCCCATATATCAGAAGTGGTGGTGGAGGAATTTGTACTTTTTCTGGTTCACTGATGATTTTTACCCGTTTCAGCTCATTGGGAATGATGCACGGTTGTGCTGAAGGTGATGTACGGCCATGCTCAGCTTCAAAGTTGTCCTCTTCAGTAGGAGCTTCTTCATCCATGGGTGCATGGTTTTTTTTCTTGTAAACTTGGCTCCATACCTTGGTATTCCTAAGAGAGATTGCATTATTGTGCTCTCTTGGATTAGGCTCAATTTGGGTAGGTAATGTACCTTGTGCCGTTTGAGACATCGATGTAGCAAGAGTAGATATTTGTGTTTCCAAAGCTTGGAATCTACCATCATTCTTCTTCATGTACTTCATCGAGGTTTCTTGGAGATTGGGCTTCCTATCCTCTTGTCTAGGACCTTGATTTTGCAAATGGGGTGGTCTATAAACGTTCTGATTTGAATTTTGGCCATTCTGTTGACCTCCCCAAGAGAAATTGGAATGGCTCCTCCAACCAGGATTATAAGTATTTGGAAAAGAGTTATTCTAATTCCGGTTGGCATTGCCCACATAATTAGCTTCCTCAGCCGACTGAGCAAAGGAATTACCCAATTGGCAATCCTTGCTCTCATGACCTGTCAAACCGCAGCGGTTACAAAGGAATGGAGATACAGGTGCACTGACTTGAGTCATGATTTGTGCTTGAGCCTGCATCACGTTGCTATCTGCTTTATAAGAGCATCCACCTTGGCCTCCATTGTTATGGTGGCATCCACTTTATACACTCCTATTGGCTTCTTGGCAACTTGTCTATCTCTGAGTGGCCACTGATAATGATTTGCTGCCATCTCTTTAATTAAGGCTTGAGCTTCCTTAGGCGTATTCTGCCAGATTGAGCCCCCACAAGCAGCATCTATACTGGACTTGTTTTGCTGAGAGGGTCCATTATAGAACATCTGCACAAGAATAGGGACCATAAAGCTATGATGTGGACATCTTCTGATTGAATCCTGATATCGCTCTCATGCCTCATATAGAGATTTCTGGTCATACTGCACAAAATTTGAAATATTAGCTCTAAATTTAGCAAATTTAGAAGGTGGAAAGTTCCTAGAAAAAAATTGGTGTGTAAGCTGATCCCATGTAATGATAGAATCAGATGGCAAAGAGGAAAGCCACTGATTCGCCTTGTCGGACAAAGAGAACAAGAACAGTCTGAGTCTGCTTCCATCTGTCAAAGCCTCGTTGTACTTGATCAAGTCTGTGATCCTCAATAACATCTTTAGATGATTATTGAGGTCTTCAGTAGGTAACCCCCCAAAAACTCAAGAGTTTTGGATCATGGAGACCAAAGCAAGCTTGATCTCAAAGTTGTTGGCATCCACCGCATGGTTGGTGATGCTGTCTGTCACATCCGCAGATGGGGTAAAGTAGTCAAGTAAAGTCCTTCTCCCCATTGTGTTCTCCTCTCTTGCTTTGCCTCCTCAACCTATGAAAGGTTCTATCAACATCCCTGTCAAAATGCAATTCAGGCACTTGGGAACGCATTAGCATACAAAGAGAGAGATAATCAAAAATAAAAATAAAGAGTCTAAAGTAACTAGAATTTCTTTCTTCCAATATCACAAATTAATCCCCGGCAACAGCGCCAAAAACTTGTTGCATTCTGAACACACTTAAGGGTAAGTGCACCCTGTCGCAAAAGTAATATAGGACAGAAGTCCAGATATCGAACCCAAGGGATTAATGAGCAGTATGCAAGTGAATACCGGAATAGAGAAATTCTTATGTTATTTAAACTAATCTAAGAATGTGAAAATTAAGATGTAAGAAATAATAAAAAGGTGAATAAGAGAGAAATAATGGTTTTGAAATCAAGAATGTGAAGTCTAGAGTCGAGATTTCACTTATACGTTCGATACCCCCAAATCCTAGTTCTATTTAATTTCGCAGCTGCTATCTGAATATCAATCCTTCTACTAAAACTATTAACTGTTTGTCAGACAATTAACATTCTTTTCCCCATATGAACCCATTGTTTGTCAAGGAAAGAGTTTAAATGATTAGAAATCATAAAGAGCAAAAAGGTTGAATGATTGAAAGGAATAAATCACGTTTGGTCATGCAATAATTTAAACCCTGTTTATCTTATAGGTCTACCAATTAATTGCGGTACGACTGCTGATCAACTAATCAATTATTAACATGCAAATGGTGCACAATCCTAGCATGGAATGAAGTACAAGAGAATAACGCTATTCAAATTGCAACCTTGAAATAAAATAGAATTCGATTTAAAGCTCTAGTGATGAAATTAACTACCCAAAGACATAGATAAAAACAAAATCAACATTGGGAGATGCATCATGAATAATTAAGAAGAAGAAGAGAAGCCTCCAACTTAACCTCCAAGCGCAAATCCTAGTCCAAAATTCTAAACCAAAAAGAAAAGAAACTGCTAAAAGCTAAAAACTATGTCTGACAACTGATGATGAGAGTAGTACTGAGGGCCTCTATTTATAGGAAAAATAGGAGAAAAACACTAAAGTTTGCTGTCAGCGCCACCTGCACGGTTGTGCTTCACGGTACACGGCCATGCTTCCTTCATAGGTGGTCGTGCCTAATGTTGGGGTTTCAAGAGGGATAATTTTTAAAAACAATTTATAAAAACCTCTTGAGCGGAAAAACCCCTATACTAAAGGACCACGTATCGCATATGAACCACAAGGATATTGTTTTTACCTCTTAAAGCTTACCTTTACAACGAACACGGTGAACACGTTAGCAGCACTGGTAAATCACGAACTCTGCTACGGTGTGAATGGCAACTTGATCTACACAGCTACAGAGCAGCAGATCCGAGGAACATTGCTGCTATCACTAGAAAGGGAGAGGCTTTTCTCTATCACCAGTATTGCAAAGTAGTAATACCTCTACTCAGTCTACGCGAGCAAACCAACGTCAGAGATAGTGTAGTGCTAGCTATCGGGATTGGAAGAGGCGCGACACACAGAGAGGGAAAGGAGGCGCTACTGTCAATAGAGTACAGCGGCCGTTATAAGTGCTCTGGGTTGTGTCTTGCTTAAGTGATGTGCACAGTTTACTAATAACTGTCACTCACTTAACCTAACCCACTTGGGCTACTGTACGCTACAGGCTCAATGTCTAATTATTAATTAAATCATATTTAATTAATCAATTAAACTAATTTTCTGAACATTTGCTCTATGCGTGTGACCCTATAGGTTCTCAATTAATTGGTAATAATATTAATTATTATCAATCATATTAATAATCAATTTATATTATAAACAATGAGCGGCATCTAGCAATACATCATTGCTACCCAATTAATTATAATATTGGCGATACACTTAAAACCATATTGCAGCCATATATAATGTGAAGCCAACGTCATTTCGTCACAATGTCTTAATTGAACACAAGGCATAAATGTGTCATCCCTGTTAAAGTCCAATCATTTATTTCTTGATCTAGTAATTGATGTACGGTCATGTGGGCCCAATATCTCATATTGTCACACCTTAGCATGGCCATGCATTTCTATGTCGCATACCATCAAGAGGCCTATAGACATTACTCTCGTTATGTAGGATGGACGAATCCTACCTACATTACTCACATTCCTCAACATGTTTCATTGTAGGCCCAATAACTATCTTTATAGTTGTCCTGTTACAAATAACGTTTAATAGTATTAAAGCCTACAATTACATATGTTAGGAATCGTAGTGACTTCGAGTTGAAGGACTACTTTACTATGGTCACCATGAGAATCGCTTATGACACTTACATAACTATTATGCAGCGTTCTCATAGCGGGTCACTCCAGTATAAATATTCCACTAATATTTATACCTATGTGAAGACTTGATATCTTATATCTATGACCTGTGAGATGTGGTCATCAGTACACTCACATAATAGTCTCAATGTATTATTATTGTCCTTATTAATAATAATACCTGACTATGGATATTTAAGAATAGTCTTCTATAATTTAATGACATCTCACGATCAAGTCATATTTGACGTTCCATTAATTGAACTACCTATTCTAAGGACTTTATTATGCTATAAATATGATCATAAAATACAATATAATAAATAAATTCCTCGTATATAAAATATAGAATAAAGTCATGATACAATGTATATAAATCATAAATATATATTGGTCACTAGGGCTTACACCAACACCTAATTCAATACGAGCATACATAGTTCCTAAAACAGTGTCACTAAGGTACGAGACTAAGCACGAGCGTTCTTCATCAACATGGGCGTGCTTCACAATATGTACGATCGTGCTTCATTGAGTACAGGCATGCTTCTTTCCAGCACGGGCATGCTTCGACTTCAGAGGTCAAATTGAGACTTTTTGTAAGGGCGTGTTTGGATCAGGTTGAACTGGCAGGTATGTACGACCGTGCTTCATAGTGCACGACCCTGCTTCATGCTCAGGCCTTCAGAAAATCCTCCTTTCTGCTCAAAAACCTCCAACTTTCATTAATTGTCCATCAAGCCGCCTGAAACATCACTTATGTAAAAACTTAGGAAAAATGATGAAATACAATAATAATTATTATCAAATGCACTAAAATACAACCCAATTACCCCTCATAAAATGAACAGAATTAAGGTTTATCAATAATCTCGATCAGAGGTTTGATTGTTTGCTTGCTTGATTGTTAGTTAGTTTTCAGTCTAGTGGTAAGTTTAGAACTAGGCTTGAATCATGTTGGAAGTACCTAAGAAAAATGAGAAATGGGGGAAAGTTCAGAAGTTCGGGAGCACCTTCCCAGCTAAGCAGAACGCTCAAGCCTGGGAGAGGAGCAAGCTTTAGTGTGCTGAGTGGTGCGCCAACTGTCCTAAGTTTTGACACTTGTTGGACTCGTGTCAAGCCCTGTATCCAATGAACTAGCTTGTTGTGAGTAGAAATAGATCCATTCTGATGAGCCATTTAATGGAGACAAACATTGGTCTCACATTAAGTAGAGGAGTGAGGTAATCTGATCGTAGCAGAGATATTTTGTTTCTGATTGTCGAGACTTTTTGCTATTTTAGTGTAAGTCATAGGTGTCTTAGAGAAAGTCTCCTTGCAGACTTCTTAAAGAGATAACTTCATTTCTGAATACTAAAAAGCAAATTGTAACAGATATTTGACTTTCAGATTTGAGATGCTTTCCTTTAAAGTGAAGTCGTTTTTAGCCTTAGTGCCTTTTCTCAAGATACTTTTTAAGGATGCGTCTGTAAGATGAGCAATAATGCTTATAACGCATTTCGTTTAGACTTGGTAATTAGACTTCTTCTAAAGAACTCTTTACTTTAAGACATGCTTCTTCATAACTAGAAGGTGTAACTTGATATGACAAACGCTTGATGTTAGATAAGACAAAGTGTCTTAATCATAGATTATTTTTGCGGGCTTCTCGATAAGATGGTTGTTGAAGATGCAAGATGACTTGATTAGCTCAGACGAGAAACTAAAAGTAGATCTTTGAAAGATACTTTGTAGTTGTATGAGGCCTTTAGAGGTTAGATCTTTGACTTGACTTAAGCACAGAACACAGTCGCTTGTGTTTTCACTTAAAGAGAGCTTTGATTGTCCTTTAGACGCTTGATCTTTGACTTTAATAAGACGGGTGGACTTAGAGACAAATCTTTGATCTTTTCGAATCTTTATGCTATGAGACAGACGAATAATAATATAGATGCTTTATCTTATTATCAGGAGTCAAGTTCTTAGATAAAGGTTATCGTTAGATAATTACTGCACACTTAAAGAAGATCATTAGCGATGTTCATAAGGTTCACTTTAATAATATTTGTCTTGTTTGATTTCATCAAAACCTTAACAATACTTAAGGAAAAGGGAGACTTAACACATAAGGTGCTGGGAAATTACGTATTTAAAACCAAAATGAAGCTGAAAAATTCCCACCAAAAGATCCAAGAGAATGGTCATGACTCATGATTGTAATGTTTAACGCTTGAAGCGAAGCTTTACCGCGAACACTATGAAGGGAAGAACAATTATTGTTTCTCGATCACGAACACTGCGAACACTGCTTTGAAGAAGAAGAACTTCATCACAGTACTGTAAAGTAGTAATACCTCTACTCAGTCCACGCGAACAAATTACCGTAGGAGAAAATGTCATGCTAGCTGACGGTAAGGGATGGCGCACCTAACAAGGAGGAGTTGTCATGGCTGTTAGGTTGTGGGCAGCAATCTTATGACGCTTAAGTGACGTACACAACTTCCCACTTACCCTAACCCCAATGGGCTTGTATGCTACAGGCGTAAACTATAAATAATATTATTAAATAACATTTAATAAATTAATTCCTTCTTCGATTATTTGCTCTATGAGTGTGACCCTATAGATTCCTAATAAATTGACAATAATATTAAATCACATTTAATATTATAAACAATAAGTAGTATGTAGCAATACATAATTGTTACCCAATTAGTGAGAATATCGATGATACGATATATACCTTACTGGAACCAAAATTACTGTGTAGTAAATGTCTCTTCGTCCAGATGTCTTAATTGAACTCAAGGCATAAATGTGTCATCCTTGTTAAGTTCAAGTATTTATTTCTCAATTCCCAAGTAGAAGTGTAATCACAAATGGGCTCGATATCTCATATTGGCCTATTACAGCACGGCCATGCATTTTCACGTCTCAGTCTATCGAGAGGCCCATGTCATTATTCTTGTTATGTAGAAGGGACGAATCTTATCTACATCACTCACATTCCTCAACATGATTCATTGTAGGCCCAACAACTATCTTTTTGATCATCCTGTTACGGATAACGTTTGATAGCATTAAAGCCTACAACACCTCATGTAGGAATCATAATGACTTCAAGTCAAAGGACTACTTCACTATGGTTACCATGAGAAGCGCTCATGACACTTACATAAACTATTATGCAGTGTTCTCATAGTGGGTCAATTCAATATAAATATTACTCTAATATTTATACCTATGTGAAGACTTGATATCTCATATCCATGACCTGTGAGATGTGGTCATCAGTTTACTCTAAAAAAAACGTATCGGACGAATAAACCTATTTTGTCAATTTATATATATCCTACTTTTTTTTTGTATAAAAACACTTTTTTTTATAGTTTTCTAATGACAAATTTTTATGAAAAATGTTTTTATATGTGAGTTAAAACTTATGGTTATAAATTTGTTTTTAAAATAAATAATAAATAATAAAACAATAAATTAAAAAAAACTATTGTTTCAATTGTTTTCAGTTTTCTACTCATTTTTCCCTACCTTTGCCTCGTAATTCGCAAGTAGGATGTAAATGAATTAGGCTATTCGTGACCTATTCGGGCTCAACTCGTTAGTTGACAAGCCAAGCTCAAGCTTTTTGTTAGGCTCATTTAAATAAATGAGCCAAACTTGATCAACCCATTTTTTTCACAAGTCAAGCTGAAGCTTCAAGTGCTAGGCTCAACTCGACTTGTTTACAACCCTAGACTTGCAGTTGTGCACACAAATTTTCACCACAACAATGCAAATGCTATGATTATGCATCCATCACCTCAACAATGTTCTAACAACTTAACCAACGTCTCAAAGGTCCACATCTTCCAACTACGAGGATGTCACTCTCCAACTATGAGAGCCACCTTCAACTTAGATCAACTTACTGATTCTACGAGTCGGATACTATCAATTGTTCTATCACTCTAACGACATACCAACCATCTCCAAATTAAACCAAGATTAGAACAATCATAATCACATCAATAGCTCATAAAATCAAGCATCTCTTTATCTCAGGCATACGCAAATATCAGCTAAGAATGTTATAAATTACGGCATATAGGCACATTGTAACGCCCCGATTTTTTCAAGCTTTCTAAGAATAGTAAATTGTGTAAATAAGTTTATATTTTTATCTGAGATTTAGAAAATGAAATAAAATAAACTGAGACCATAGTCAAGCTCTACGCTATCGTAGGAAGCTATGGTTAAATTTTTGGTCGAAAACTCAGATGGAGCCCGGTCTGCGTTTTTCACTGACAGCAGTATTTTACTACTCAGAAGATCTAATTTGGACTCATGAACGAGACAGTTAGTCTTAGAATCGAATTCTCTACAATTTTGCTAAAATTGGTTTCGCGCTCTAAAAAGCGGAATAATAATAAACTATTCGGGCGAAATCTCAAACCGGGTGACAAACGGAGCTAGATAGGGATTTACCAGGACCTGCTAATGGATAATTATGAAGTCACATCAGCTAGGAAAGCATGCCAGTGTCATGATGATTTTGAAAATATCTGGATGTGAAAAGACCAAAATACCCCTAACTTTTTTCATAATTACCATTTAACCTTGTGTGAAAAGACCATTTTGGCCCTTAAGTGAAAATTTTTGGGCACCCTTGCCCTTTACGGTATCTCACACGCCTCCTTCACCTTCATGAAGGCCATTCACTTCTTGTCTTCATAACTCACATTTCCTTCACACTTTCTCATTTTTCTCTTCATTTTCCTTAAGAAACTTCAAGAACTTTGAGAAGCAAAGTTGATCACTTCACTCACCTTCATCCTCTAATAGGTATGGAATTCTTCTTTGGTCTCTTAATCTTCATTTTCTTCCATTGAAACTATGCTTTTCAAGGTTTTGTTCAAGTTGAATTTCAAACTTCATAAATTCAGAGAAAAGTGTAGAAAAATTCTTTTAATGTCAAACCAATTTCTATGAGCTAGTTTCATTGCCCTCTTTCATAATCCAAGAGCTTGTAACCATAAGAGTTCTCTAACCCATATGGTTATGGTGAGGCTGAACCATAGATGTTGAGAAAGCTTGAGTTTTTGATTCAAGTTTTGAGTAATGAGACTTGTTTTAGTGTTAGGTATACCTAAGGATCATTCATCCAAGAGATAAAAAATTTTAGACATCTCTAGCTAATTTATATCCATGTGGTCGAACCCTATGTCTAGTGGAATAAGAAAAATTTGTGTTGTTAATGTTGATGTTTGATTGGATTGTATGATTGTAGTTGATGTTGAGTATCCGGACGAGTAATCGGGAGATTCACGAATCGGTCGGACGAATTTTCATCTGGAGGATTACTTCACCAAAAGGTATGGGGAGTGAACCTCATCACACCAAAATTGGTGGAAGGTGAAAATGGTTGTTTATGATTGTTTGGGTGAAACCCTTTTGTTTGGGTTCACTTCTTTTTTTGTGAAGTTCTCATTGAGAACATAATTGTAATAATGGTTCTATGTTTAGTATGTGTTTATGATGATGCATGTTTGGATGGAAAAATATTTTTACGTATGTTCAAAACCATACTTTGATCTCTAGATCAAGTAAATATTTTTATGCTTGATTATGATTGAATGATGCATGATTATTGTTCATCATTATATTGTGAGCTTTTGAGCTATTACTTGACAAGTTGGTGAAGCAAAATCTTCACATCCCATGCAAGGGAGCATTCGGCCTTGACCTTAAGAAAAAGGAAGAACATGAGTTTCTTGAAAATTCAATGTTTTTGAAAGTTACAAAATGTTTTAGTGACTTATATTTCAAAACAAAATAAGAAGTGATTTTGATCCAAAGATCAAATAGAGTTTCAACCTTCAAGTGTTTTTAATAAGGTGAAAATGTATTTTTATTTTGGTCATAGTTTATCCAAGTAACTAAGTGTTTTAAAAGTAAAATGATGAAAGTGATTTCATGGAAGTAAAAGTAATATAAAGTTACCTTAGGTTTTGATGGGATATTACCTTCATTTTAAAACTAAGTTAACAATCAATCTTCAAAGTATAAAGTGGACTTTGTCCTCAAGTTTGAACTAATTGAATCATTGTTTGAAAACTAAATGAAAATTCTATTATCTTTTACACTAACTTAGATCATGGTTTTACACTAAGTTAGTAAGGAAAAACCCTTTTCAACTTAGTTAAGGTACTTTACTTTAAGCAAGTACAAAGTTATTTCAAATCAAATGAGTTTTCAATTAGAAAGGTTTTGGTTTACAAAGTCTCAAATCAAGAGTTTTCAACTCAAATCGTAATGTTTTACTCATGAAAACCTAAGTTAAGTAACTAACTTAGAGTAAAATAAATGAGATAATTAAGTATAGAATATGGTGGAACAAGACCATGCACTATACCATTGATGATTTAGCTTATCAATGACTTCATAAGACTTAAGTGACTCAATACTTATTTCATTATTCGAAATCCAAGGAATTAATATCTTAGAAATGATCAAAGACTTATCTAGGAGGATTCTCAATCCTTCTTCCTAATACTTAGGACTTCAGATGTAAATCTAAAGACACAAACACAAACATGAAACGTTTTGGGTTTTGGAACAGTAGTTCAATGACGGACCGGTGATTCGGATCCAGGTCAATCGTTCAATTGTTTCAGTATTGTGATGACTCGATCTCGGAGGGATCACGAGATTTATCCGGTGGATAAAAGTTTTGTAATACGAAGACGCGTATAGTTCCTAAGGAAGAGAACCTTAGTGAACCTTGAGGTTTATCCGGTGGATAGACATTGATTTATCGCATCTGCTTTGTGTAAGCATTGGCATTTCATTGCATGAGTTGTAAGGCCTTGAGCCTAGGAGTTGAGCTTACACCTTGATGCGGGTGCGAATCTTACGGTGACGTTTTGAATAATCTTGGAGGTATCGGGGTTGGAAAGGCTTATATGTGACCAGTTGGTAGCTCTTCTGTGTCATGGCGACTCCAAGCAATACACCGATATCCTCGACTAGACACCGTACTTTTCACATTTGGTGTAGAGTGTTTCCGTAAAGCCAGATACGTGCACGTTACGAATGTTGTAGCATCTTGTCCATGGCTGGCGTACTCGGAACATGTCCTCCCATTCACTCTCTCCGATGTTTTGTTAGCTCCATGGAGTAGGGGTCAGAGTTTTACCCTTGTGTCATGTACATTGCATTGCATTGCATGGCTGTTGATGATTACATTTGCTTGTTGTACTTCACTATTCTGTTTTTGAGTATGCCTTATATTATGCTGCTAATTGATTAATATGTTATATTGAGATTTGGTATGCATGTTAAGTATGTTATTACTTGGTGTGTCATCCCGTTTTTACTTCTGCTATTTTGCTGCGTTGATGATTGAGAATCTCACCCATATCTGTATTTCTTCTCTGCTAGTATTGTTGTTTCTGCTTAAGAAGATGGGCGTGACGATGGTTCAGTTCAGCATATACTTTGAGTCTAAAGGGGGACTCCCTTTGTTGTTTAGATTTGGCCAGGCTGTGTCAAGTGTTAGTTGTACCTTTTGGGAAGCTGTGACTCCTAGTACTTAATTATATACTTTTATCAGTTAGGCTTGGACGTATGTCTGCATGCATGGGGAACCTAAGTTCATTTATTATTACTTACCTCTACTAATCCCATTATGTCATTGTGAAAAAAAAAAAAATCGTATTTTCCGCATTAATATTATTTTCGGCCTTATAATCGTTCGGGAATGTGACACTCGGGAAAAGGTGTTGCACACATATCCATGTAACCCTATAGCATGTTACTAATGTCAATGCACATATCTCATAGTGAGCATAAAAACATAGCAAGCATACAACCTCAATTATCATAGATCAACCTAATGACGATAAACCTATAATGCTTAAAACTAACTTGGTACCACAATCTAGTTGTCCCCAAATGTGAGTTAGGTGTTGTCAGTTAGTCAACCACTAGTAGGGTTTGAGGATCCCTACACATGTTAACAATTATACTTTACACCTACTTTTCCCTGATACTTGAGGTTTCTTCCTCCTCACTTGGTGATTTGTCCCAGTATGTTCCTATACTAATGGACAGTCTTAATCCTCGATCTCACGAGTGCAACGAACACAATCTCGACCACCACGAGCTCACCACCACCCGTACTACCAACACCCAACTGCGGCCTCAAGTCAGCGACCAACACAGCAGCAACCCTCTTCTCTAAAAGCTAGTGCAATCACGTCCTCGAACTTGGCCTTAACCACAGGAACAACATGCAGGCATTATTTTTAAGCCCAGGGCAACTCAAAACTAGGAAAGATTCAAAAGCTCGAAAAACATGAAGAACGAAAAGTTCGACGTGTTAGAGATTCAAGCTTACCTTCGAGAAATTGAGAAACCAATCTGTGTAACTCGTATTACTCGAAGCCCCGATCACAGCGGTGCATTCGGAATCACGATCCGATGCCTCGATCTTCTCCAGGATTAAATTCCTCTCTCTAGAGTCCTCTCACTCTCTCTCTAGACTCTCTGGAATGCCAAGAAAGAAGAGTTTTCTTGCAAGGAAGAAAAGAAAGAAAACTGAAGAGCTTTCTGTTCTACTATCCATGCTTGAGCGTGCAGAACCTCCACGCTTGAGCGTGGGCACGCTTGAGGGTGGACTTTCTCCACGCTTGAGCGTGGGCTCTTGACCGCCACGTCTCTGCCACGTGCCTCATGCGCGCTGATACGTGCACCTCCATGCGTACGCCTTCCACGCTCTGACGTCAATGGTCAACGTTTGAACGTGGGGTTTCTCAACGTCCAAACATTGGGCACTGATTTGACCCTTTCTTTCACGATTTTCCACTTTCTGAGCTCATTCCAAGGCCAAATTCCCTGAAATTTGGACCATAGCTTCCTCAAGCCATTAGGAACATTATACAACCTTCAAACATACTTTACTTCGGTCTTAAACCTTATTCAAGAAAACGGGATGTTACAGCCCTTGATATAGCATTTTGAGGTGCACAATCATATCGTACGCCTCCATGGTCTCATGTTCCTTCTGAAGCTCAGAGGTCATGGTAGCAAGCATGAGGCAGCCGACGTCTAAGGCGTCATCTTGATGCTTCTTATAAGCATCCTTTTCAGCTTTAGAAGCATTCACAGCCAGTGGCTCCTTAGGGATTTGTTCTTCAAGAACATATAGCTTCTTTTCATGCCTGAGGACAATTCTCAGTTTCCTGTACCAGTCCAGAAAATTCGTTCCGGACAACTTGTCCGTCTCAAGGATAGATCGCAGTGATAGGTTATTTGACATGTGGTTTGTAGAGATGGTTATCTACAAAAAAAAAATGCATAGAATATAAGTATCATGCATAAACATATTTAATAAGGTCTTTTATTAAATACGCCTCCCACTATTTTGCTTAAATCAATGATCCACACCATTGACTCGGAAAATCCTGTTGGAAGATTTTCTAGTGGGACCAAGATCCATATTTCACTTCGTTTTGAGTCAGCTTTGGCAGATTGCCCAAAACTTAGCTATTTTGGTAGGAAACTATTTCCAATTAGATCTCATCTAATTCTTGGATCAATTGGGTGAATAACTCTTATTCTAATCCATCTTGTGGATTAAGGCTCAACTCCATGCCTCTAAGCTCTTTTTCAATCCTATTACAGTTGGCTTAGTTAAGTCAGACCCAATGGTTGACGATTGGATATTACGTTTATCCCATCATGTCTTACTAGTATAGACAAAGGTATTCTGTTTTGACAGACCTACGCTCAATCAATCCTAGTCTTGACGAGTTTCATGCATTGGACCATATATTCTAATGGGACTTAATATTTCCTTTTGAGGGATTTATTAATTAATTTGATCTCATCATAAGTTAAACTGTTTAACCTACTGATTCTCATACATATATAGCATATAACAAATGTGACATGGTTATGGCCCTAACGCATTATTCTCCCAAGCTAATGAGAAAATCTAATCTAAAAACCCTAGTGGCGCACAAGCTTCACTGTAACACCCCATTTTTTTTTAAACATGTGGGGAATGAATTAAGCATGTTTAAGGGCTTAATTATGTTCCTTATGGGTTGAGGAAGCTATGGTCCAAATTTGAGACTATTTTGCCTTGGAATAAGCTCAAAAAGTGCAAAAACATGGAAGAACGGGTCCAGAACGCGAAGGAACATTAATCGAGCGATTAATTAATTAAATAATTAATTGAGAGTTAGAATATTAAAATTAGACTGGGACTTAAGTATAACAGGCTTTTAGGGATAGCCTAAAAATATTACAGAAAAATATTTTGGCAGTAGTTTACACAGGGAATGCGAAAGAAAACACCTGAACATAACAACGGAACAAGACGCGCCAACATGTGTGAGTGACACGTGTCACAATGGGACACGTGTCATGATGTATGGTGGGTGATGACACCTAGTCTAAACCAAGATACCTAGCTAAGTCTAAGCATGAAACCTAGCTAGACCTAACACCTAAGATTTCCACTAACTAGCGTAATAATTCTAATCTAGTAAAAATGACAAACTAACTTCATCTCCCTTCTTCATTTTGGGCGCAGCAAGGGAAAGTGAAGAAAACTTCTATTGGAGAAGCCATGGTGGAGAGCTCAGTTAGGGTGGTTTCGGGTATTGAAATTTTAAACTGATCGCGTATTCGAGTTTGTAGCTTCGGCGTCTTCGTATTGCTACATTTGCATGTAAGTATCATCTAATGTTGTAATACGGTTTAAGGTGTAGTTAATACTTAAGTTCTTACAAGTGACGTTCGTAAGGATGTCTCATTTTGATGGTATCAAAGCGAGAGCGTCACTACAATGAGATTACCTCATGTATTTGGGGTTATCTCATTTGGTGGTATTAGAGTAGTTTGATTCTAATCGAAATGTGAGGTTTAGGAAGTGTATTGGTCATGTCTGTTGAATCCACATCGGATGCCAACTGCGTTTATAATTGGGTAGAGTGTCTGATACGTCATTTATCATGTGTGATAACTATTTCTTTCATAAGGCATATAGTACGTCTACATGTTTATGTAGTATTGTATGCCTTATGAATGAGAGCTAATAATTTCTTTTACAGGAAGTTAAATGGCTCGTGGAAACGGAACAGGACGTGGTAGAGGAAGAGGTACCCCTACTAAGACAGGAGGCTTCAACCACAATGGTGAGACCTTAAGGACTGGAAGTGGTGGAGAAACTTCAGAAGCAATGAGGGCCATGAGGGACTTGGCCGCTGCCATGCTGCAATAGACACAACAGAATGCATAGTTCATGCAGAGGAAAGGAGAGAGAGATGTGAGACAACAACAACTACACCTAGTGAGAGACCTAGTACATTTACCCAATCTTGCTTGAAGTCTTGATGCTTAAAACTTTGATATTCCTTACTTATTCGTTTCTTGCTTTGCCAACTTTTGAGTAACTGCATGCTTGTTAGTCATGATATTGTCTTTTGTCTTGCATGCGAATTGTTAGTGTTTGTCATGTATCATATATTTATACCGTATTCCATCAACACATGTGCACATGTATAATACATTTCGTTAAGCAATATTTTTTTTTAACGGGAATCAAGCAATATTCTATTGTATAATTCTATGTGTATGATATGTTTTCACAATTAATATTTGGCATTTCGACAAACAATATTTGGTATCACCAAAACTTAACATATTGAACCCTATGGGGTTTCACATTCTCCCCTTTTTGATGATGACAAATTATCACTAAGCAAATATATTACTTTAACCATATGTTAAGATAAACTAATTGTTATGCCATATATTTGCTTTCTAACTTTTTCATGAAGACAATAATTGTGCAGATAAAATTGTCTCACATGGGACTACCATGCAGGAGTTCTATTGATGAGATACTATTCCTCGATTTATTAGTGAGGATTTCTACCATAATAGGGTAGGACTTCCGAACTACAGGTTTAAATAATGCTTCAGCATGAGTTTTGGTTTATGACCTTCATGCCTCTTCTCTTGTATTTTTTTTTAATAATTTTTTTAGTGTTCTGCAAATGATTGATGATAAATGAGGTGCCAACCTAATTGGGATTTCAGTTGTCATTTTGATGCTTTTGCATGTCAATTTTGTTTTGAAAAAAATAATGTTTTACATTTTTAATTTTTAATTTTCAATTAATCTATATTCAAGAGTTTTTTTTAAAATAATACTAACATTCTGAAAAAAGATGACCTTAAATCAAATATGGGAATAAAAGATTCTTAAATAACATTCTCACTTTTCAAGAATGTTTAAGATCTATCAAATATATTTTTTAATATTCTCAATAGTTATCATTTTCAAAAATCATGATCTCTGAAAATCATAATTCCCCAAAAAAAAAAAAGCTACCTTTCAAGCCCCATGTAAGAAACAAAAGAAATTAAAAAAAGGCCAAGAACAATTAAACCATATTTAATAGTGGGTCCGACATCGATAGGAAAAAATTCTGAGCTGTATCATTCATTTCTCATTGAATAGACATTTTGACAACTATGGAACTTTCTCACGTCTGATTCGTTGTGTATTTTATCTCCGAAGCAGAACATGGTAGCCGATTATTGGCCAATTATCGTTGCAGTTGAGTTTGACAACTGCTGTAGAATTGCGACATCAAAGCTAACTGCATGTGATTTAGAATCCTTCTCTTTGTCCTTTATCACATGTCACTTTTATTATTATTACAGCTACTTTTTCAATCTTTTTTATTATTGTTTAATATCTATACAATTTTTAATCTTTAATTACAGTTAATTTTATTTAGATTTTTCCACTTCTATGTTTTAATTTTATCACCTATATAAGTATGTGATAATTGTTAGGATCTGGGATGTCAATCTAGTTGGAATATCTTTTTTTATAATGATATTTTTGCATGATAATAGCCTTTACTTTAAAAAAAAAAAAAAGATGTGCCTAAAAGTATGTGCCACAAGCATTTTTTTATTTTTTAAAAAATAATAATGCTTGTATATCACCCTCTCAAACCTATTCACATTATATGTGACAATATAAAAGAATAATTGTGTAAAATTTTTAGTGGGACCAATTGTAAATAAATAATTAAAACTATGACGTCTGAGGGAAAGTTAGTATAATATACTAATATGTAATATGTTTGATGAATAAGGCTGAATAATTATTTGATGCATATTTGGAAGATGCATATCACCTCAATGGCAAAATCCTAAGTGATATATTCTTTCTCATTCATTTTAAGTATCATTCTGGTATAAAAAAAATCGTCCATTATAAATGACATTTTTGTTTACCAATAAAATATTAATTTTATATATAAAAAAATAATTGTTAATTTTAAAACTCTGCCTTTATATTTTAAAATTTTTGTAGTCTTAGGGCAAGCATGTTAAAGTGGAACAAAATTGAATAATGGTAGTTTAGTAAAAAATATCCATAATTAAGACTAACCACTACACTAACATAAGTAACATTCACCATGTATCTCTTTTCAAATCATTCTTTAGACATTGATCTTCTGACACATCTCGAACGTCTATAAGTTGTTTTAAGCGCTCTTTTGTTTTTGCGAAAAGAAATTCTATTTTAGCAAAAGTTTTAGGTAAACACAACTCAACCCATATTCTAATGTTTGGCTATTTCAGAAACTTTCCATCAACTTTTAAGCTTTGACTTTAGCAAGAACTCCATACTTTTAATGGAATTGCTTTCACAACTTTCACAAGAGACTCATCAATTGACCGCTTGATAGGCATTAAGTCCTTGCAATTAGCCTTCATCCATTCTTTGTGATATTCTTTCTCTGATACAGTACTCTGATAAGTCAACATGGGCTTGGGATCATTTATGGCCATGTCAATGTCAAGAACACCAAGAACTAGCTCTATATCATCCTTCCACCTTTTATAGTTGTTCCCAATTAAAATTTCAATATGATTCATAGTGTTATTCATGGACAAGCTAACATAAGCTGCAAAATGATAAGAAATCTTAGTAATCATATGGAAATCAACAGTATTGATAATAATTACCAAAATGAGCAGAGATTTAACACATAATATAAACTCTCATGTGGGTGGAAAATATATAACAATAAATAACAGAAGTTACAAAAATCCAACATTCATGGGCAGATGGATTTTACCTTCAGACTCATCCCAAAAATAACATGTCACAACAAAATTAACTAATGATTTAACCCCCTGTGGGTGTGTCAAGTAAAAAATTAATTTAAGTGACACAACATCCCAATATCAGCTTCATTTTTCAAACACTATATTTTTTTTGTTCTTATTATCATTATTACCTTCGCTTTTCTTTTTATTTTCCACAATTAGCTAGAAAAAATAAAGCAAGTTCAGTTCCTTTTTTTTAAATTAACTTGGGTCACAAGACCTGCTACGATAACAAACTGGGTCAAATGACCCGTGATGGGGAAGCATGTCCTTCAGCACGCAATGGCCGCCGCATTTATACCCAAAAAATCTCAAGCCGCCATTAATGGCGGCGCTTAAGCCAAAGAGGAAGAACAACGTTCTACCATCAAAAGCATAAACCAAGGAAGGCATGAAAGGAAGCCTCTTGAACATCGAAACTATCATGCCAATTTTTCTGTCTCTTTAAATTTGGAGTTTCAAAAAATAATTACAAAACCGAAAACCTCAACTTTTATTAATTAAAAATTCTTATAAAACAATTTTAGGATTTTAATCCTCGTATCGCTTTGATGCTACATGACAGAAATTATTGAAAACGATCTATATTAGAAATTAGAACATCATAAAATAATAAGCATATTGTTTTATATTTAAATTGATAAATTGCGTACCTCTTGAAAATATATCGATAAAGTGATCTCATCAATAAGCGGAAGCATGCACAAGTGTATATGTGACAAGCAGGGTCTTCCACTTGAATTTATTCTCAATATCAATTGTTATTTTGATGGAGTAGTGAGCGATTTTGGGGTTAGGAGTCAAGTGAGATGGGATCCTGCTCTCTTAATAAA
Organism: Ammopiptanthus mongolicus; assembly: GCA_039655645.1. Lineage (NCBI taxonomy): Eukaryota > Viridiplantae > Streptophyta > Magnoliopsida > Fabales > Fabaceae > Ammopiptanthus > Ammopiptanthus mongolicus. The sequence goes on along the minus strand of CM077348.1, from coordinate 45,159,092 downwards.
ATATAGAAAATTTAATATCCATCCATTATATATGGATATTTGACCCATCAGACTCCATACAATAATTCACCGTAATCCTCTACTAGAAAAGGCGTGTTATCTAATGGATAATTTTCGATGGCCACAGAGTTGTCGATATTGCAACCATTTCTGACGGTCTGGACTGTCGATAACCCCAACTATTTGAGACGATCTCACTTACGTAGGATAATCCCATTAGTCCCAACTTACATTATTAATTATACCCTAACCATATTATAGCATTAACACGTTAAGCAGGAAGTGTAGCAAAAGAAACAATAACACACACAAACACGCGTAAACGGAAAGGGTGAAAACATCAGAGTCACACACAGGTAATGATAACTATATACATAGATCATGCATAAAATGGCCTTATCAGTAGGGCAATCATACTATACATATACACACGATCTGTACAGAAAAATTGAAAAGATAAAACATACATCCAAAAGATCAAAACTCTCAACAACTGACCATCACTACCCCACCAATCTCAAAATACATCAAAAATTGCTCATCTCAACCTTTGATGCACTGGCAGTATCACGCCATCAGCGACGTGGATAACTGGAACTACCATGTCCCTTGCCATGAGTATGCCTGTAGACCCTCAATGGCACGTACTTAGAAGAGGAACTAGACACCACCACCCTGCGTTGTCGGTAAGTCCTCATGTACTGCTCTGACCTCCTTTGCTGACTTCACAGCACAAACCTTCTCCTGCTGGATGCGTGAGATGTCGTTGGCACCCCCCACATATTCTCGCTTGTGACGTCTCGGCGGATGCCACATCTGGGTGAAGGGCAAGAACTGAACAAACCTGAAAGGTCGTATGATGCTCACGTACGGTGGAGTGCCACTCCTGACCATCAGGCTGATCGGCCCCGTGTAGACCGTCAGAAATGTGGAGGGATCCACCTGCCACCCTCGATCATCATGGTAAACGATCTCTAGCTCCCCCAGCACCAGTATCCTTGCCTCCATGATGAATGGGTGTGATCTCGGGTCCACCTGTCTTCTCAACCGGCTCGTCATCTTCAAGCGAACAGAGAACGAAACAACATGCACAGAAAACAGCAGGGAGATAAGAATACAACGCCACAACTATTGAGGTATAGCAACAACAGCATAGTAAACACATAAAATGTAGCACAAATCACATATAGCAAGTATTACAGTTATAACAGATAATCCACAGAGTCAAACATCTCTCGAGTGAAGATAGGAAAACAGGCATCCGTCTAAATAGTCTCTCACTTTGATCAATCCTCTAAGTCGAGATACTAATCCCATGCAACATTTCGGCCGAATCTCTCAACACAAGGTTCCAATCAAGAACATGAGTTAGTTTTTCCAAGAAACCGAACCGGTCACGGTGACCAATAAGAGTGCCACCCCCTTCCACATAGCAACAGTGTGTCTTGGTCGCCTTGAACGTTAGCCTGGAACTTGTAACAACTCAGGGATTAGTCGGGATAATTGGGCTGGCTCAGGCTTCACGACACGATAGGAGCAACCCTATCCGACACTATAGATCAATCCCGGGTCCGGTTACATCCCCAAGGCCACATCGATCGCCCCTTTCGCTTTTCGTACCCACACATAGGTACAACTAACCTCGCATGACATTGGGAGCTCATATTACCGTCATACGGCCCCGCCACTTGGCCTCTATGATATGCAGCAAGAATCCTCAACGAGATGATACCAGATCCTCACGCCTAACACTCAGCAATACAAACACGATGCCTCGCATCAACACGGCCACCGCCACGATGCCACGCGTCCACGAGCCACAGCTCCAAACTCAACAAGCACATCTCAGCGGAACCATCCACGGTATCAACTTGGCCGCACTAATCCTCACAGCCACTCAACAACATATCCGGCACACAACCATAACACAACATGTGCAATAATCACAACAACAGGTAGCATAACAGTCATAGCATACTAAACTGACCAAATAGACATATAGGCAAGTAGACAGGTAGTCACATAGCACAACAGGCAACATAGAAGCAATCAGCCCATTTCAACCTCGATCAACAGTTGTCTAACCTAAGGTTCAATCTTAGTGGTGATAGCCTAAAGTAAGCTAAATCTAGGGTTTAGGTACTTTGTCAGGGCTCAACCTATAGTAGTGTTTAGGGCTCCCATACGCACAATAATAATAATTATGCTACTCTTGCCTTCCCGACGATAACAATACTCTTTCTCCCCACCTGAAACATTGGCGCGAATCTCGATGCGATCACCTCGGCACCGCCATACGTAGCCACCGCCACCAAGAACAGTCATCAACAGCCCCAAAAAACATCCCTAGTCGCGGCCTCAAGCTTTCCAAACACCATGAACGCAGCCTCGAACATTGCGCTAATCACGGGAACAACACGTATGCAATAATGTTAACCCGAGGGCAACCTCAAAGGCAAAGAGAAAAGGTAGAAAACTCGAAGGACACGAAGAACATGTGTTATGGATTCGAGTTTAACTTGGGCGAATAGAGAAATCGTTTGGTCGAAATCGAAGATTTTGTCATCACGATCACAACGGTGTTATCAGAATCTTGATCTAACGCTCCAATCTCCCTCAAACTTTATCTCTCTTTCTCAGAACTCTTAACCTCTCTCTCTCTCAGCTGAAAACCCAGAGCTTTGAAACTATTTTTGTGAAAGTATGGAAAATGAATATGGAAACACCACTTATGGTTCCTGTCCACGCTTTAGCGTGGAGGACTTGCACGCTTGAGCATAGAGCCTCGTCCACTCCGCCTTCTCCCTGACCTGACACGTGTCCAACACTCATCAAAACTCACACCATCTGGCACACCATGTAGCATGCTTGAACATGCAGCATGCCAACGTTTGAGCGTTGGCACACTTAAGCATGCACTCTTCTCACGCTTGAGCGATCGGCTTAGCTGGGAAGAGACTTCCAGACTTCTGACTCCCTTAGTTTCTCGTGTTACGCCTTAGGCACTCCCAATAGGATTCAAGCTACTCCTAAGCTTCCAACTAGGTCTTATTCTAACACACAATCAATCACACAATCAATCACAGCCCTAATTGAGGTTAACCAACTCGATTAGAGTTACAAAAATTAGGGATGTTACACTATTCTTTTTCAATCATACTGACGACATTTTCCAAAACCCGTTGGTAAGGTCGTAGGTAAATTTTGTGCGCTTTTGCACAAAATATTGGGCACGAACATAACGAAGGCATAAGAGTAGTACTGGCGGCATAATGCGTCGCTAATGCATAATAAATGTTCCAACGGCCTCAAACTTCGGTAAATGACGGTTTATATTCCTGCGACCTCGTCATCGGTAACTATTTTCCCCCTTTTTCGTTGGCCTAACCGTCGGTAAGTTGTCAATTAATGTGAGATGCGTCTTTCCTCCACTTCATTTCACTCTTTCACTTTTATCTTATAACTCAAAACTCCCTCTCTTCTCCTGTCACTCCGGTCTCCTCTCTCCATCCACCGGTCTCGTCTCCTTATTCCTTTCTTTTCTTCTCTCCATTGAACTCAAAACCCGCTCCATCGCTCATAAGGCCACCGGAGCTTTTCACTGTAACATCCTTGTTTTCCTAATCTTGATTAGTGAGTGATTGCATGCTTGATTGAATGTTTGTAAGTGTGTTTAGTTACGGGTTAAATTGGAGAGGATAAAGAAGGGGGGAGTTGAACCCTGGCTGGCATGCTCAAGCGTGACAAAGCCGATGCTCATGCGTGCCAGTGCTCGAGTATGGAGATGGGGAGACGCTACAGCGTGGGACATGTAACCGACAATAATGGGACGTTAAGGACACGTGTCAGTGCCAAGCGCGTGTCAGTGCCACGTGCGTGTCCTCATGCATGGGTGTTGCCCTTATCGTGAAGACATCTCAATGCTCAAGCATGGGATAACCCAATGCTCAAGTGTTGCAACGCTTAAGCATGGAGTTTCAGAGCAACGTACGTGCTTGTGGTTGGTGTGAGGAACCTGATTTGAGGCTACACTTAGAGTATTCATGATTTGTACTTGGTATTCGCATAACCATTATCAGGCGGGGAGAAAGAATCCACAATCCTTGGGAAGGCAAGAGTAGAATAGAATATATTAACATGTGTAGGGGAACCCAAACCCTACTAGAGGTTGAGTAATCGACAACACCTAACCTACATTGGCGACTACTGTGGAGTATGTACCAACTAGGTTTTAGGCATTGTAGGTTTATCACCATAGGGATAATGTACACTAGGCTAGATGACTATTACCCGATGTATGGTTGATGTGCTTGGTGTGTTTGATGCTATTTGTGCTCTATGGGTTATGTGTTTTATGTGCGTAGTTTGATGTGTCGAGACGCTAGATAATATGCTTGCAATGCTTTAATCACTAATGATAATAATGATTAGGGGTATTATGATATGTTGAGATAGGAGGTTGTGAGATACAATGGTATCAATGACAAGATGGTATGATCAATTAGGTGAGATTATCAATGATACAGTGATGGTTTTAATGCATTGCATATTCATATGTCAGGTGGCGAGCCATACGACAGTGGTCATATGAGGTTAGTGTACCTGAGTGCAGGTATAGATTACGGAAGGGACGGTCTGAGAGATCTTGAGGGTGTAACCATGCTCGGCTCATGTCACAGTGACCAATAGGTAGCACTTATTGATGTCTTGGGAGTCCGATCATGCATAGTTATCCCGTCTGGACCCTGAGTATTCCACGTTGTAGGTGGACGTTTCGATACGACCAAGATAGCCATCCCTACGAGAATGGAGGTGATGCACTCTTATTGGTCATGGAAAGCGGAAGGGTTACCTGAATAACTAACTTCTATTCTTCGAGTATGAGAATGATTGATGAGATATCGATCGACATGTATGTAGAGTTAGATACATTTAGTATAGGGGTTGACCATGAGAGGTGTTATGATTTGGAGATGGTTGTTGAATATGAGTTCAAGAGATGCTTGTCTGTATACATGCTGTGTGATAGTTTATATATTGTATTCTATGATTTCCTTTCCACTCTATGATGTATTGTTGTAGATCCTTATCTCCATGTTCTTTTTATATATGTATCTTTCCTTCGGGATTCTGAGAAGAAACCTTTGCAGCATAAGACGATGGAGTACATTCCATGGATCTGATAGCTCTAAGGATGCTGGTCTTGGGAGACATTGAGCTGCTCTATCATGATGATGATGGGCGAGGGTGACAGATAGATCCTTCCACTTTCACCACTGTCTACATCGGGATCACTACAGTATATTTTCGTTTCTATGACTCACCTAGAGCCAATTTAGTTGGTCCTTCCCGGATCCTTCAGCGACTTCCCTTCGAGCAGATGTGGCATCCACCTTAGAGTCATCATGCCATGTGGGACACTCCCCAGAATTCGCATGCAGCCAGTCGGCAGGGTTTTGTATGTAGAGGTTCACGCGCTTAGAGTGAGAACTTCCGTAGGCACATGTTGTTTTCTCGTAGATCTTCTTCAGGGTTGAAGCCTCTCTGTGTGTATAGACGTAGACATGGGGAGGGAGTGGATAGTTCTCGGTCACCATATCATCCATACTGATATTAGTGGTAGACCAGTGCGTCCTCAGTAAGTATAAGCGGTTTTCTATTTTGGTTGTATTTTGGTGAGGTGGGTTGGGACGAGAGAGGTTGGTTTCTGTTTGTTTGCACCTTTGTGACTTTTGGTTTGTATCTTTTCGGAGGAGGTGTGTACCAGTGTTTGGTACTTGACCTAGGTATGTACATGCATATATATGTGTGTGTGTTTCATATACGTACAATGAATAACTTTAAGTTTTAAATTCCTTGAGTGTTTAATAAGATTAATGAAGTAATTAAGGTAATTAAGGCTCGATAATTAGGTTTTATTTAATGAGGCAACGAGACGTCTCATTTGATGGTATCGAAGTAGTTCGGCCCTAACCAAACTGTGAGGTTGGGTGGTCGGAACTGGCCATACTATGTGCAACCCGTGGAATGGATCGACAGAGTCTAGAAAGGTAGAATACTTGTTTGATGAGTTATCTATTGTTTCCAATAGTTTGGAAATAAAGGGTAACTGATTTGATTGTTTGTATGATGTGTATGTAACAGATATTGTTTGCTATATCTTAGGATTTTGAGTTAATGGTTGCTTTTATAGGAGTCAATGGCTCGTGATGCTGGGAATGGAAGAATCAATAGAGGTAGGGGTAGGCCCTTAGAAACAGAAGACAACTATCATCATGGAGAGACTTCTAGAGTTTGAGGTAGCGAGGAAACTACTGAAGCTATGAGGACTATGAGAGACTTAGCAGCATCTATTCTACAATAGACCCAACAAAATGCTCAGTTTATGAAACTACAAAGAGAAATGTAGAAACAACCTCAGCAACAGAACCCTGTGAGGGAAGAGGAAGTAGTGAAGATAGGGCTGAAATCATTCATGAAAGGGAATCCTCCACAATTTCATGAAGAGTATAAGCCATAAGCTGTTGAATTGTGGATTCAGGAAGTTGAAAAGATTTTTGTAGCAATACGTTGTACGTAGGATAGGAAAGTGACTTCCGCCTTGTTCAAGGTTAGCTGAAGTGTTTCCAGTGCAGAGGGCCAGATTTTGCCAGAGATTATAAAAGTCAAAATCAGAACAGGAATCTAGTTTGTTTTCAATGCGGCATGATACGACACATTCCTCTTTTCTACAGATAAGGGACTGCAGAGAGACCTCATGTCGCGGGACAAGGTGGTAGACCTCGGGGAGTTGGAGCGAGACCACAATTGGCAAACTAGCAAGCAAGGCCACAAGTTGTAGGGAGAGTGTTTATCGTGAAAGGAACTGAGTCCTCGCAATCTCCTGGTCCGATACAAGGTATGTGCCTAGTTTTGGAGAAACTGTTAACTATTTTGTTTGAGTCAGGGGCGACACATTCCTTTATATCTTTGGATTGTGTGGAGCACCTGAAATACCTGTTTCTTCATTTCCCTATAACTTAACTGTTTCTACTCCTACTAGTGATTCGTTGACTACTATGTATATTTGCTTAAAGTGTCTATTACAGTAGAAAATAGGAAGTTGGCCTGTTTGTTTACCCATGCAACAACTAAACGTGATTTTAGGCATGGATTGACTTTCAGCCAATCATATATTCGTAGACTGTGCTAAGAAATCCCTTATATTCTTTGAACAGTGTGGATTAACGCTTGCCAATGACAGAGGTGTTTTACAAAAGAATCAGAGTCAAGAATATGTGATGTTATTCTCTATGGATGTGAAAAGGATCTCAATTTAGATTCTTTACCTATAGTACGGGAATTCCCAGAGATATTCCCTAAGGATGTTTCAGGTTTGCCACCGGTGAGAGGTAGAGTTTGCTATAGATCTTGTACCAGGGACGAGACCTATTTCGATAGCATCTTATCGAATGTCCTCGTCGAAGTTAGAGGAGTTGAAGAAGCAACTTGACGAGATGTGGGGAAAAGATTTCATCAGACCAAGTGTTTCACCATGGGGATCACCGATGTTATTCGTGAAGAAGGATGAAAGTTCAAGGCTTTGTTTGGATTACCGGCAACTGAATAGAGTTACCATCAAGAATAAGTATTCGTTGCCTAGGATTGATGATTTGATGGATCAGTTGAAAGGAGGTGCAATTTTCTATAAGATTCACTTGAGGTCTAATTATCATCAGATTCAAGTCAAGAAGGAAGGCATACCAAAAATTGCATTTAGAACACGGACACTAGGAGTATTTGGTTATGCCCTTCGGCGTGACAAATGCCCCGGCTGTGTTTATGGACTACATGAATAGTATTTTCTGACCCTAGTTAGATAAGTTTGTTAACGTTTTCATCGATGATATTCTTATCTATTCCCCTAACCGAGAGGAGCATCGGGAACATCTTAGGATTGTACTCCAAGTTTTAAAGGAACGACAACTCTATGTGAAGTTGTCTAAGTGTGAGTTCTGGCTGGAATAAGTTCAGTTCTTAGGTTATGTGATTAACAAGGAGGGAGTAACGGTAGATCTTGCGAAAGTAGAAGCGGTGTTGCAATGGGAGAGTCCGAAGACGGTTAGTGAAGTTAGAAGTTTCCTAGGATTGGCTGGATATTACCAAAGGTTTATTGAAGGATTCTCTCCGATTGGGTTGCCTATGATGCAGTTAACGACAAAAGGAAAGACCTTTGAATGGAGGAAAGAATGTGAACGAAGTTTCCAGGAACTTAAGCAGAAATTGACAACATATCTGATTTTGGTATTGCCTGACCCTTTAGGATAGTTCGAAGTATACATCAATGCATCATATCAAGGATTGGGTTGTGTACATATGCAAGTAGGGAAAAATAAAAAGAATTACCCAACTGACGATCTTGAGCTAGCTGAAGGAACCTATTTGAAACACAAGAAGGAGGTTCAATTGTGTTTCTTAACTTTTCATAAAACTTCTTCACAAAGCAGATAACTTTTTGCAACCGTTTGGACGCAAAAACAAGTTAAAGACGCAGAGCACGTAATCTTCAAACATTGGATGCACGCTAAATACTTTCTCGTATGTTAGTTATAAAAAACTAAAGCAGAGATAAGGGAAAGAAGAAGACATAAAGGTATTATCCTAATTCACTCTTTAACCTAAAGAGCTACGTCCAGTCCCCTCTATGTGAGAGTGCAACACCCATTCCCGAGTGTCACATTCCCGAACGATTATAAGGCCGAAAATAATCTTAATGCGGAAAATACGATTTTTTTTGTTTTGTTTTTGCAATGATGTAATGGGATTAGCAAAGTAAGTAAATAATAAATGAACTTAGGTTCACCATGCATTTATAGAAGTCATACATAATTAAAGTACAGAAATAGAAAAAATACTGTATGCAGACATAGGTCCAAGCCAAACTGGTAATAAGTATATAATAATGTACTAGGAGTCACAGCTCCTCAAAAGGGTACAATTGACCATTGGACACAGCCTGGCCAAAACAAAACAACAAAAGGAGTCCCCCTCCAGACTCAAGGTAGACGCTGAACTGAGTCGTCGTTGTGCCCATCTTCTTAAGCAGAAACAACAATACAAGGAGAGGAAATATACAGATATGGGTGAGATTCTCAATCATCAACACAGCAAAATAGCAGAAGTAAAAACGGGACGACGCACCAAGTAACAACATACCCAACATGCATACCATAAATCTCAATATATCATGTTAATCAATTAGCAGCATAAGGCATCTTTGAAAACATAATAGTGATGTACAACAAGTAAATGTAATCATCAATAGCCATGTAATGCAATGCGATGTACATGACTCAATGTCATATGCCACAAGGGTAAAACTCTGACTCCTACTCCATGGAGCTAACAAAACGTCGGAGAGAGTGAATGGGAGGACATGTTCCGGGTATGCCAGCCATGGGCAAGATGCTACAACATTCATAACGTGCACGTATTTGGCTTTACGGAAACACTCTCGACCAAACATGAAAAGTATGGCATCTAGTCGATGATATCAGTGTATTGCTCGGAGTTACCACGACATAGAAGAGCTACCAACTGGTCACATGTCAGCCTTTCCAACCCTGATACCTCCAAGACTATTTAAAACGTCACCGTAAGATTCGCACCCGCATCAAGGTATAAGCTCAACTCCTAGGCTCAAGGCCTTATAAGTCATGCAATGAAATGCCAATTATTACACTAAGCAAATGCAATAAAACAATGTCTATCCACTGGATAAACTTCAAGGTTCACTAAGGTTCTCTTCCTTAGGAACTATACGTGTTTTTGTATTATAAAACTTTTGTCCACCGGATAAATCTCATGATCCCTCTGGGATCGAGTCATCACAAGAATGAAATAGTGGAACGATTGCCTTGGATCCGAATCACCGGTTCGTCATCGAACTACTGTTTCAAAATCCAAAACGTTTCATGTTTGTGTTTGTGTCTTATGAATTACATCTCAAGTCCTAAGTGTTATGAAGAAGGATTAAGAATCCTCTTAGATAAATCTTTGATCCTTTCTAAGATATTAATTCCTTGAGTTTCAAGTAATGCAATAAGTATTGATTCACTTAAGTTTTATGAAGTCATTGATGAACTAAGTCATCAATGGTATAGTGCATGGTCTTGTTCCACCATATATTATACTTAATTATGTTTTTTCTTTTACTCTAAGTTAATTACTTAACTTAGATTTTCATGCATAAAACTTTGCGATTTAGAGTTTAAAACTCTCGATTTGATACTTTGCAAACCAAAACCTTTCTAATTGAAAACGCATTTGATTTTTAAAGAACTTTGTTACTTGGTTGAAGTAAAGTAGCTTAACTAATTTGAAAAGGGTTTTTCTTTACTAACTCAGTGTAAAACCATGATCTAAGTTAGTGTAAAGGATATGGAATATCATTTAGTTTTCCAACTATGATTCAATTAATTCAAACTTGAGGACAAGGTCCTCTTTATACTTGGAAGATTGAATGTTAACTTAGTTTCAAAGGAGTGTGACATCCTATTAAACCTAAGGTAACTTCATATTACTTTTGCTTTCATGAAATCACTTTCATCCTTTTATTTTTAAAACACTTTGTTAATTGGATAAACTATGACTAAAGTAAAAATACATTTTCATCTTAGTAAAAACACTTGAAGGCCGAAATCTTATTTGATCTTTGGATCAAAATCACTTCTTGTTTTTTTTTTTTTTTTTTTGAAATACAAGTTACTAAAACACTTTCTAACTTTCAAAAACATTGAAGTTCAAGAACAAACTCATGTTCTTCTTTTTCTCATAGTCATAGCCGAATACCATATATCCAAGGATGTGAAGATTTTGTTTCACTAACTTGTCAAGTAATAGCTCAAAATGCTCACAATATTGTGATGAACAATAATCATGCTTCATTCAACCATAATGAAGCATAAAAATCCTTACTTGAACTAGAGATCAAAGTATGGTTTTCAACATACATGAAAATATTTTTCCATCCAAGCATACATCATCATAAACATCTACTAAGCATGAAAACACTATTACAACCATGTTCTCAAAGAGAACTTCACCAATAAAGTAGTGAACCCAAGCAAAAGGGTTTCACCCAAACAAAGCATACACAACCATTTTCATCCTCCACCAATTTTGGTGTGATGAAGATCACTCTCCATACCTTTAGTGAAGAGGTGTTAGTGAAAGGAAACTCCAAGCTCCTTAAAGGAAAGGATGGCCGAATCCTATAGGAGAAAAATGTGAGATCTTTAACTTGTTTTTATGAAAATGAAGAACTAGAAGATGATTAGTAAAGGTAATAAGCAAGGAAATGAAGATAAAAAGGATTTAGAATCTCACCAACTCAAGAACCACTTCAAGGTTTTGGATGGTGTTCTTGGTTTCCTTCACCAAAGTTGATCCTTGGATCAAGACAAGATGAAGTATGGTTTTAGAATTGAAAAAGGAAGTTTGGTTGATGTTTTTGGATGTAGGGCTGAATGGAGGAAGAAGAGAAAGATGAGAGGATTTTTCAAAACTTAAGAAATGAAAGCTTTGATCTTTAGAAATGTAAAAGTGAAAGTTGTTTAGTGTTTCTTTGACTTAATGGCCGAATGGCCTTTTGCTTTATGACTAAGATATTTTTTAGAGTGTGATGGGAAATGAAGGGCCAAGATCTAATGGAAGTGCATAGGTGTTGCTTCCATAAAAGTTGTAGAGATTAGCCAAGTGTAGGTAGTTTAGCTTTTTCCATGAAAGAAAGTTGACAAAGTGAAAGTTGTCATGAATTGACAAAAGATGATTGTCCACACTCTACTTTACTGTAGATATTTACGATTAAATTTTAGGTTGAAAATTCAGACGAAAACCAATCTGTGTTTTCCAGTGACAGTAAAATTTTACTAATCAGAAAACCTAATTTCGACTCGTGAACGAAACAGTTAGGTTTTATATCGAATTCCTGACGACTTTCGTTACTTTGAAATATTTCACGAAAAGTGAAATAAGATATTTTATTCGGGCAAAATATTAAATCGGGAAATCGACGAAGTCGAAAACGGACGCGTAGAGACAAAATCGGACACCGGACGAGAGACGTGGGTCACCTAAGTGCGATGAGTCAGTGAGTGAGTCACCACCATGACTCACCACTAGTCACGATGACTTCTCTAAAATATCTAGATATTTTATGACAAAAAGACCATTTTGCCCTTAGCCTTTTAGTGAAATACCATTTGTGTCCCTAGGTGATTTTACTCTTTTGTCCCTAAGACCTAATGAAATTCCACCCTTGCCCTCATGACTCACCATAGACATGATTGCTTTTAGAAATATCTAAGGTATTTTATGATGGAAAAAACCATTTTACCCCTAGGAACTAATGGAATTCCATCCTTGTCCTATGACTCATCATTTGTCATGATGGCCTCTTAGAAAATATCTAAGATTCCTTGTGAAAAGACCAAATTATCCTTGGACTTCTTTATGAGTTCTATTCACGTCCAACTATTGTTTTGACAACTATAGGTTATCAGTGAGTGTCCCGACTCAAAATAACATAACAAGCTCAAAACAATATTTTATGCTCATTAAGCTCATAATTGAAATTCAATATGAATTTTCAATTATTAACTATTCTTACGATTATTATTAACTATTCTTACGATTATTATTAATCAGGTTGTATTCTCAGTCAAGTTATTCACATAAACAGTTAAAATATAGCTGTAGGAATTTTGGGATGTTACAGAGAGCTTTATCCACTATAACAAAACATGTTACGAGTATGTAACACCTCTCCAGGCATAAGTATTCTACCACCTCTTTAGGTAAAAACCAAGTATTCTTTTTCAGACATGCCTCTTTAGGCTCAACAACAAGTATTCTTTTTCAGACAATCCTCTTTAGGATCAACTAAGTTTTGGTTTGAAAAGAGTTTAAGATAAATCTAACTCATTATATGTGAGAATTTCAAACTTAAGAACAAACTCTAAAAATTACTCTACGCAAAGAGTTGATATGAAATATTTAAGATCAGAGTGAAGCTTTGAGCTTTGTTTTCTTTGAATGCTTTGATTGCTTGTAAGCTTTGATAGTTTCGGTAATTTTGTTTCTTCTAATTTGAAGGTATTTATAGGCTTCAAGTCTTAAGCAATCTTGATCTTCAACAGTTGGCAAAAGAGCCATTCTAATGGAGCATTAAATGCATAATATGACACCTTAAACCCGGCATCACATGGTGACCTAAAACATGCACAACACGTACTAAAACTTTGCTGGTTTACTTTCGGAAAACAGGTTACTTTTAATTATATCTTATTAAGTCCCTAGAATTGTGATAATTTTTTTTTTCTTTTCATACCTATAAATAATAACAACTCCAAGTGTAACAGTGTAGCTCGTATATATATATATATATATATATATATATATATATATATATATACACACGTAATCAGTTAAAGATATACAAAAGAACAGTGGACAACATGTCCCTTCAAAAGAAAACTAGTAGAAAGTAAACTACTAACAACTCTAAAAGAAACTAGGTAGCAATAGTCTGGAAACCATATCACTAAAACTCATGGCCATCAGTAGCCAATAGCAGACTACCCAAAAAAATCGCTACCTCAAAAAAAAGTCTACATCCTATGCTGGTTAGAGACTATTGGAACCCGTTGGACAGTCCCCTAAAGGAGGGCCCAACGTTCCCATCAGAAGAGTGATCAAGGGAAACTACATCCCCATCGATCATCCCTGCACCTACGGCTCCTCCAGCCGGAGCATCCCTATTCTCTAGAGGATGATACTCAGGCGTCTCTTGAGGCTCCTCCTCCTCTTGCTCCTCCCCCGGCCCCACTTGCACTAAGACGAATGGAGGGGAAGGTGTCAGTGGCGGCTGCTGCTGAAGGGGAAAGCCGCCGGAATCTCGTGCTGTAGAGACCCCTGCTCAACTAAGTGTTGGAACCAAAGTGGTTATGGTCCAGTAATCCCTTATGTTTTGATGTTAACAATGGACTAATTTTAGAAGAACAAAGATTTGTTATGGACTAACGCTTTATCTTAAGTGTGCAGGATAAAATATATATAAGTCCAAAGACTATTTAAGTCCAAAGACTTTCACTCGTCCAAACTCAGACCAGACGATAATAAGCTGTGTCTATAAGGTCTTGAGTCCAAAGACTCTTCTGGTTATTATGTAATTGCTCTAGTCCAATGATGCTTTATTCGTTTAAGCGCGAATTCATTTGTAAAGCTTTTAAAATTATTATTCCTTGTAAAAAGCTTATATCCTTTGGACAAATATTCCTTGTAACTCTCGCTCAAAAAAAAGCAAAAGCCAGACTGTCCCTGACACAAAAAGAAGTTGACCTTCTTCTTTGAGAAAGACAAAAGGCAACTTTCGAGTACAAAGAGGATATGTCAGTCCCATTTCTAGCTATCAAGTCTGATAGTCTACTCTGCTGATCAGAAGTTTCAAGGAGGTTATCAGACTCAACGGACCAAAGCATTTAATGCATGATCAGAACGGATCTTTTTCCATCTGTTGAAGACTGAAGATGGCTCAAAGCCAAAAGGCTATAAATACCTCCACCCTTTGAAGATGCAAGTGACCGATCGAGAGAAAAATACAAGCATCCGAGATAGCACAAGCTATCAAGAGAAAAATCAAAGCTTACAAGCTTACTCTGATCTTAAACTTTCATATCACTATCTGCGAAGAGTATTATTTAGAGTTCTGAACTTAGTTTCAAACCCTCACACTTAGTGAGTCAGTAGAAGAAAAAGTTTTTCAAAACCTTAGTTGATTGAGCCTGAAGAGGCTTGTTTAGAAAGAATACTTAAGCCTGAAGAGGCTTGTCCGTAAAAGAATATTTAGTGTTGCCTGAAGAGGTGTAGAATAATCACTGTAACGCCCCGATTTTCACGTTTTCTATTTCTTCAGTATTTTAATGTCCTTATTTTATTCGAGGTCTTAGGAATAGAAATAAAATATTCCGAGACCATAGTCATGCTCGACGATATCGTAGGAAGCTACGATTAAGTTTTGAGTCGAAAACTCAAACGGAGTCCGGTCTGCGTTTTTACACTGACAATATGATTTTATTGCTCAGAAGACCTCAGATGGACCCGTGAACGAGATAATAAGTCTTAGAATTCGATTCTCTACGTTTTGGTTAAATTTCACAAAAATTTCAGAAAAATCACTTCCTGACCTTCGTTCAGGCGGAATCCTCAATCGGGTGACGAGCGGAGCCACATATGGATTTATCGGGACTCGCCAACAGATAATCTTGGTATCACATCATCCCAGGACACTTGGGAGAGTATGCCAGAGTCGTCATGACGTTCGGAATTATCTGGACGCAAAATGACTAAAATGCCCCTAACCTTAGTCTTTTACACTTTTACCATTATACCCTTTTGGCAAATGACCTTTTTACCCTTAAGTGAGCTCTTAAGAGGCTGAACTCAGCCCCTCACTCTCTCATTTTCGGACAGCCCCTCACCATTTAGAGCTCCATAGTTGTTCTTGAGAGAAAACTCCATTTTCATCCTTGAAAAGCTTGATTTCTTGTTGGAATCACTTGATTCCTTGAGCAATCTTCCTTCATTTCAAGGTAAGATCACTTCTATGATCTCTTACCTTCTTTAATCTTTCTTTATTTCAAGATCAATATTCATTTTCATGAAAAGAAATTCTTAGATCCAAAACTTTGAAAATCCATAGGAAATTGTAGAAAAATCCTTTTGAGGTAAGACCATGTTCTTTGAACTCACATCATCATTCTCTACCTAAACCCAAGAGCTTATGATTCAACTCCCATCATATCCTAAAATCCCTTTTTGGCCGAACCCTATTTGATGATGATGAATAGTGTTTCCATCAATTTTTGATTTTTAACACTTGATTTCATCCTTAGCTTTCCTAATGCCTTTGAATCCATGAAATGGAAAACCAAAACCAATTCCTAACCTTTTTAACCTAGGGTGGCCGAAATCCTCTTTGTTAGAATAGTTGAGATTGGCTTTGATTGTTGTTTAATGTTGGATTGTTGTGTTGTTGTAGTTGTTAACGATTATCAGGAGGTTCATAAACCGATCAACCGACTTTGATCCGGGAATCTGCTCATCAACAAGTATGGGGGGATGAACTGAAGGAACCTGTTTGAAACACAAGAAGGGGGGTTGAATTGTGTTTTAGAGAATTTTAAATTCTTTTCGTAAGCAGATAATGTTTTTCTCAAGATTGGACGCTAAAACGATTGAAAGCAAAGAGAGCTCTTCCAAACACCACGTTGGACGCTAACTTAGTTTGACAGCGTAAAGAAAGGCAATTCAATCCCAGTTAGTTAATTAGATAATAATCTAAAATAAGAGTAAGGGAGAGAAAAGAACACAAAGATGTTATCCTGGTTCACTCTTCACCAAAGAGCTACGTCCAGTCCTCTCTACTTGAGAGCTTTATCCACTATAACAAAACCTTTTGTTACAAAGTATTCAACACCTCTTCAGGCAGTATTCTCAACCTCTTCAGGTTCTCTAAGTATTCTTTTACAGACAAGCCTCTTCAGGCTCATCCAAACTATGGTTTTGAAAAAGATTGTTCTACTAACTCACTAAATGTGAGAATTCGAAACTAAAGCTTAGACTCTTGAAAATAGCTCTACACAGAGAGTAATATGAAGGTTAGAATCAGAGTAGCTTTTCTAGCTTTGCAAGCTTGAGATTTTCTCTTTTATCTGTTGAAGGATTTTGAAATGCTATGTGTTGCTTCACTTGTATTTTTGCTCAAGTTCAGTTTCGTTCAACGTTTCTTGATTATGCACTTTCAAAAGATGAAGGTATATATAGCCTCTTTTCTTTGAGCAGTCTTCAGTCTTCAACGGATGGAAAAGGATCCGTTCTGATGAGCATTGAATGCATTTGATCTGTTGAGTCTGATAGCTTCTGAAGTTTCTGATCAGCAGAATAGACTATCAGGGAGATAGCTAAAAGTGGTGCTGACATATCCTCTGAGTAGAACGAAAGTTGCCTTTTGTTTATCCAAAACAAGAAGGTCAACTTCTTTAGGTGATAGAGACATTCTGGCTTATGCTTTTCTTTTGTACGAATCTTACAGAGAATGTTTTGTCCCACTGGTATAAGCCTTTTACATGGAATAATAATTTCAAATGCTTTTACAAAGATATTCGCGCTTGAAATTTAAAAGACATTTATTGGACTAGCTATTACAGAAGGTAACCAAAAGAGTCTTTGGACTCAATGGTTCTATAAGTTATCGTCCAGTCGTAAACCAAGAATAGGTGTTGGACGAGATAAAGTCTTTGGACTATGTTGGACGAGATAACGTCTTTGGACTATGTCAGACGAGATAACGTCTTTGGACTATGTTGGACGAGACAAAGTCTTTAGACTCAATTTAGATTTGTCCTGCACACTTAATATAAAACATTAGTCCATAACAAATCTTTGTTCATCTTAAATTAGCTCTTTGTTAACATCAAAACTTAAGGGATTATCTGGACCATGACCACTTTGGTTCCAACAATCTCCCCCTTTTTGATGATGACAAAACATGCTAATTTTGATTGAACAAAGAGTCCTAGAGAGCTTAAGGGCTCCCCCTAAGACAGACATTCTAATCATTTAAAGCATTTAATCATTTAAAGCATACAAAACAGATATGAGCACATGTATCATTTAAAGATTCAATCAACCAATTTAACTTTAAATAATCAAATAATCAGTCAATTTAAATAATCAATCAAATAATCAATCAAATTTTCTCCCCCTTTTTGTCATCAGACAAAAGAGTGAGAAACACATCATAGTCAGTTGATTTGAAAACAAAGAAAAAAATTTTAAGAAGAGGGAGGAGGTTTGGGAATGAAATCTTTGAACATGGCCGCAATTTGCTGAAGGAGCACCGCATTGTTAGCTTCTATAGTCCGTTGAACGAACTCTTGAAACTCAGGAGGAATAACCGAGGCAGAGCTCTCAGCAGTGACCCGGGTTGCGTCCACACCTCTTTGATCAGGAACTACACTCAGAGCCTGAGAAGGAGATGGAGCATCAGGATGGACCATTGAGAGAGGGACCGGTTGAGACTTGGACTGAGCTGAGTCTGCAACTTGTTCCACTTCGTTATCATGAGTTTCAGAGCAGGGTTCCGCATAGATAATATCGGTGTCCCCAGTCTCTTCAGGAATGACCGGCTTAGGAGGAAGAGTAGGAGGAGCAAGAGGAACAACAATAGGTTCGGGTGGACGCAGCACTTCAAGTATGATATCAGCATCATCATACTTATTTTCCCGCCATCTGATAGGAGGCATAGGCAGAACATCTCTAGGATAAAGAGGTATCCCAAAGATATCGTCTATGATCATGAAGGTTGCTTCACGGATTCGATATTGTCTCGGGTAGACGCGAATCTCAGCTTTCTCCTCAACTGATAAACCAGATGATGACGCTTCTTGGGAGCATCTCCAGATGTGATTTTCCCAATATATCCTAGCATCTGGGTCAAATCTGAAGCGAGGATCTTTCTTCCAAATACTTTCGAGAGCCCCAGAGTCATCTCGATGTTTTGTCCAAAACAGGGGATCAAAAGCATGTTGGTAAGGCAGCGTCCATGACTCAAGCTTTTTGCGAAGGTCCTTATCCTTGTTGGGATCTAGGATAGGGAGCCTTGGGCAAGCTCGAGGAGGAACAACTCCTACGCTAGTGCGAGAAGACTTTGACCAAAATCTCTTTGGAAGGTTGTGATGGATCTTAGCTTCTCGAGGCATGTCACACTCCTTCCGCACAGCATAGTAAGAAAGAAAGTCCCGGACATCAGAATACTCCTTCCAAGATGATGGATAGCTTGGAATGAAAGAAAGGTCGGGATCAAGGATGAAGTTACTTAAGCCAAACGTCCTTGCCCTTCTTTCATACTCCGTCTTGCAACCTCTCTTGGCTTCATGGCGAAGAACAACATGCCTCTTTATATTGTAGTGGCACCATTTGAATGCCTTGTCCTTGATGAGGTTGGGAAAGATTTTCCTTGGAGGAAAAGTCTTCTTCTCAAGGTAGGTAACCAATGGTCCATGGGCATTGTATGTTTCAGAGGGCAGAGGTTTAGGTGAAGTGTATGGGATGGGTTGGTAGGCAAGTTTAAGGGGTGAGGTGGATGATGTGGAGGGTTGTTCAAAATCATACTCGGGTAATGGAAAGGGGCTTTTGGGGTGAGGTTCAGTAGTGGGGGGTGAGTGTTTAAGGAATAGAACAGGAAATTTGCGTTTGACTTCAGCCCAAATTGAGCATTTGTTGTTGTAGTCTACTCCAGGGAGGCGTCTATATTTGCTTAAGGGAAAGATCCGTCTGGGGTAGGGGGCACCATAGGGTTGGAAGGGATGATTTCCCCAGGGTGTGAACCAGTCTTCGGGTTCATTTGGGGAAGCTAGAGTTTGGGTTTGTGGTAGGTTAGTGGGTGAGAGTGGTAGGGAAGGTTCAAAGGTTAAGTCTTCTATCTCGGACGATTGGACGACAGGAGAAATAATAACTGAACTGGAGATAGGTTCAGTATTACCTTTCGTCTTTGCTCGAGATGACCTTGCCCTTGTTGACAAAGGTTTGGGCAGAGGTGCAGCAGACGAAGTTTCCAATCTTGGTCCTTTAACTACCCTGGAGATGGGTAGATTGTCCTCTTCATCTTCATCAATGGGAGCTAGAACCAGCTTCCTTTTTCTTGAAGGTTGGACGATGAGCTTTGGACGAGACGAAGAAGTCTTAGCTATTGGACGAGCTCGTTCAGCAGAGCGTCCAGCAGAGACACATTGTTCAGACGCTTCTTCTGAGCCTTGCGTCTGAGCTCCTTTTTGCTTTTCCTCAAGTTTGGACTTTTTAAAGCAGTCCAACTGCATCATTACCAAACTTTGCCTGCTAAACTCAGGCTGATGCACCCGTTCAATCCCATGAACTCTGTAGTATTTGAACTTTCTTTCTGGAGCCAAGTTCTTTAGGTCGTCGTAGACCATGTGCTTCTCAAATATTTTGGAGAGAAGAGCGCCATAGATGAGTGCAGTGTTCTTCCCAGAGCCTTCAATGGCATATTTGAAGAAGGAAAAGAGGAGGTGGGGAAGGTTTATTTGCCTTTCAAGAATCAGATGAACTAGGCAAAATTGATGAGCCTTTGAAACATTATCCTTTGACCCAACTTTATGAAGGATAGCCTTGTTCAAGATTTGGTGAAGAACCCTAGCCTTGTCAGTCATTTTTGAGGCTATTAGCTTGCCACCAGAGTTTTTCAACAAACAATCTCTGATGGTGGAAGCATCACCAATCTCTTCTTCCCAGTCATCTTCAACAGTTATGCCTGATTGAGCGCACCCAGTTGCATTAGAGATAGTTGCTTCAGATATTATTACTTCAGTATCAAGCACCTTGTTGCGAATCTCTCTTGCAGAGACAATGGGGTTTGTCCAGAACTCCCTAACTAGAGCAGGGTAGATTACCGGAGAACCTTCAAAGTAGCTTGACTATCTAGCGGCATGGATGTTAGAGAAGATATCAATCCCATTATCAGCCAGGAATTGTAGGTTAAACTTGTACTCGACCATAACATCAGCAGTCTGAGCATTGAAGGTTTTTCCTTTACCTTTAGAGCCAGCAGCAGAAGAGGTTGCCATAGTTTCAGAGAGGATGTTTAAAGAAGAAGGTTTTTCAGAAAGGGTTTTCCTTTTCGAAGATGCAAGAGTAAAGGTTGGATTTTTATCAAAGAGCAAAACTTAGGTTTTAAAAGGAAGAAGAAGAGAGAGCGAAAACCTTTCGTATTTTTAAAGAGAGAGAGAGAGCGAAACGACGTGCATTAAATGTCTGACACACGTTCAGACTTTGAAACCGTAAAAAGCATTTTTTGGCAAATAAAGAAAACAAAGAACTGACTCAGTTAAGGGAATGAAGGATAATATTTCATTTGACAAAGATTGAGTTTCATTAATGCATTAGACGAGCATTCAGAAATTACACTAGACGAGCATATATTGGACGTAATGCAAATATTGGACGCATGCATTGGACTCTCAGTTAATCAATGAAATGCATGTTCAGATATTTTCTTATGAATATAAACCTATCTACGGCTAAAGGTTTAGTGAAGATATCTGCCCATTGATGGTCAGTATCAACAAATTGAATATCTATTGTTCCTTTTTGCACATAGTCCCTAATAAAATGATGTTTTATTTCTATATGCTTTGCTCTAGAATGCAGTATGGGGTTCTTTGACAAATTAATAGCAGCAGTATTATCACACATGATAGGGATGTTGCTTACAAACACGTTGTAGTCTTCCAACTGATGTTTGATCCATAGCAGTTGTGAGCAGCAGCTGGCTGCAGCAATGTACTCAGCTTCAGCAGTTGATAGAGCAATTGTGCTTTGCCTTTTGCTTGACCATGAGACGAGATTAGCACCAATGAAGTGACACCCTCCACTTGTGCTTTTCCTTTCTATTCTGTCTCCAGCATAGTCAGCATCACAGAATCCAACTAATCTGTATTCATCAATTTTCTTATACAAAAGACCCAGATTAGTAGAACCTTTTAAGTATCTAAAGATTCTTTTTACTGCTGAGAGATGAGACTCTCTTGGATCAGATTGAAAATGAGCACATAAGCAAACGCTAAACATGATATCAGGTCTGGACGCAGTTAGATATAAGAGGGAACCAATCATACCTCTATATACCTTTTGGTCTACCTTTTTATCTTTATCATCTTTGTTTAGCACGGACGTTGGATGCATTGGTGTATTCATAGGTTTACAATCGTCCAACTTGAAGCGTTTTAGAAGCTCCTTTGTGTACTTCGTCTGATGAATGTACACTCCGTCTGAAGTTTGCTTTACTTGAAGTCCGAGGAAGAATTTTAGTTCTCCCATCATGCTCATTTCAAACTCCCTTTGCATTAATTCAGAGAATTCTTGGCAAAGAGATTCATCAGTTGCACCAAATATTATATCATCAACGTAAATTTGAGCAACAATAAATTCCTATTTATTCACTTTTCTAAAAAGAGTTGTGTCCACTTTTCATCTCGAGAAGCCATTCTCCATTAGGAAAGAGCTGAGTCTCTCATACCAAGCTCTAGGAGCTTGCTTGAGTCCATATAAAGCTTTCTTAAGCTTATATACATGCTCAGGACGGTTTTGATCTTCAAAACCGGGTGGTTGGAGAACATATACTTCTTCATTAATTACACCATTTAGAAATGCACTTTTTACATCCATTTGGTAAAGCATGATGTTATGATGTGCAGCATATGAAAGTAAGATGCGTATAGCTTCTAATCTAGCTACTGGAGCAAAGGTTTCAGTATAATCAATACCTTCCTCTTGTGAATAGCCTTGGGCAACTAGCCTTGCTTTATTCCTTACCACCTTGCCATCCTCGTCCAGCTTGTTGCGATAGACCCACTTGGTTCCAATTACAGACTTATCCTTAGGCAGGGAGACCAACGTCCAAACGTCACTACGTTGAAACTGGTTGAGCTCTTCTTGCATAGAGAGGATCCAACACTCGTCCAATAAGGCTTCGTCCACAGACTTTGGTTCCATCTCAGAGATGAAGGCTGAGTCAGCTTGCTCTCTGAAAGTTGACCTTGTTCGGACGCTATCATTAGGTTTGCCAATGATTTGATCCTCGGGATGATAAGTTCTGAATTGCCATGAACGAGGGGTATTTACAGCTTGCTGAGACGATGATGCGTCCATTGTAGCGTCTGATGCCTCGTCTTTGTTGGTTGTTGGACGAGCATCTGAATCATTCAGATTCATATCTGCAAAAGAATCACCTAGCTCTGATAATCTCTTATCAGGCTGTTTGTCATCAAATTTAACATGAATGGATTCTTCAACAATCAACGTTCTAGAGTTATAGACTCTAAAAGCTTTAGACGTTTCAGAGAATCCTAACAATATTCCATTATCTACTTTGGCATCAAACTTTCCTAGTTGATCCTTAGTATTTAAAATAAAACATTGACATCCAAAGGGGTGGAAATAAGAGATGTTGGGTTTGCGTCCTTTCCACAATTCATAAGGAGTCTTATTCAAGATTGGTCTTATGTATATTCTGTTTTGAATATAGCAGGCAGTATTTACAGCTTCAGCCCAGAAGTGCTTAGGGACAGAATTATCACTGAGCATTGCCCTAGCCATCTCTTGAAGAGATCGGTTCTTCCTCTCAACAACACCGTTTTGTTGTGGAGTTCTAGGAGCAGAGAAATTGTGATGAATACCACTTTCATCACAGAACCTTTGAAAGAGCTCATTTTCAAATTCGCCACCATGATCACTTCTGATCGAGCTGATGAATACGCCTTTTTCATTCTGAACTCGCTTACAGAATATAGAAAAGACCTTGATAGACTCATCCTTGTGAGCAAGGAACTTAACCCATGTCCATCTAGTATAGTCATCTACTATGACAAGTCCATATTTCTTACCACTGACAGAGGCCGTCCTTGTTGGACCAAACAAATCAATATGCAACAATTCCAGTGGTCTAGAAGTACTAACAATGTTTTTGGACTCAAACGAGTTCTTAACTTGTTTTCCTTTTTGACAAGCGTCACAGAGAGCATCTGATCTAAACACAATCTTTGGTAAGCCTCTTACAAGGTTATGCTTGTTTAGTTTAGAGATTAATCTCATACTAGCATGACCAAGTCTTTTGTGCCAGATCCATCGCTCATCTTCAACAGACACCAGACATGATACACTTTGAGTTGAAAGTTCCCCCAAATTAATCTTGTACAGATTATTTTGCCTTTTGGCAGTGAATAAGATGGACCCATCAGGGTTCTTGACCATACATTCACCTTTATTGAAGGAAACAACAGACCCACTGTCACATAATTGACTTATGCTAAGCAAGTTGTGTTTTAATCCTTCAACCAGAAGAACATTATCAATAGAGGGAAGAGGATGCTTACCAATCTTACCTATTCCTACTATCTTACCCTTCTGGTTGCCTCCAAAGGTGACCCATCCACTAGACTTCTCACGGATTTCTTGGAACATACACCTTTCTCCCGTCATGTGACGTGAGCAACCACTGTCCAAGTACCAGGACTGGGGTCTTTTTTGTGTTGCTAAGCAGATCTGCAACAGGTATTATCATATTCTTAGGTACCCAGATAGACTTGGGTCCTTTTGGGTTAGTTGGTGGTCTTCGTCCATGCATTTTGTTTTTATTTTTGTAAATGCATTTTGAAGAAGTGTGACCACTCTTTCCACAAATCTTACAGTAAGTTCTGGATGCATGCAATTTATTTTCTTTTTGCTTTCCATAGGAATGAAAAGCCTTGTGATTTTTGTTGGACCCTGATATTTCCTGAGACGCAGTTTGTTTCTCAGAGTCATAGCCTAGGCCAGACTTATCATGAGGTGATCTAGTGTACCTCAATATCAGGTCTAGCTTCTCTGATCCTCCAACAAGCTTAGTTACGCTTCTGGTGAGATCAGATACCTCTTGTTTTAGTCTAGTTACCTCATGAGGTTCACTGGACTCAGAGGTGAGTTTGTCAGTTAGACTGACATTCTCAGCTTTAAGCTTATTATTCTCTTCAACAAGCTGCTTATTTAGTTTGTTGGACTCTTCCAACTCCTTATTTACTTTTGACAATTTTTTCTTAAGCACGATGTATTGATGATGCAATATAGAAGAATCATTTAGCAGTTCATCATATGCTTCTTGAAGAGAGTCAGAAACGGATACCTCGTCATCTTCTGATTCAGCGTCCGAAGAGCTTTTGGCCATTAGGCAGAGATTTGAGGTAGACGAGCTCCTTGGTCTGAACAGATGTTCCAGAGCGTCCAGCTTCTCCTTAGCTATTTGGAGTTGCGAGACCATGTCCAATCTTGGACGATCAAGGGCGTTGACAAGACACCAGTTGGCATAGGCATTCTGAGAACATCGTCTGATATCATCACTCGTCCAGTCTGTTTCATGTTTGGACGATGTTGAACCGTCCTCATGGATAATCGTTGGACGATAATCTCCGTTTGTGAAGATGTCCCACAGCTCATAATTTTGAGCTTGGATGTATAATTGGAACATTGATTTCCAATAAGTATAGTCTGTTCCCTTGAAGATGGGTGGAACATTCACATTCCTTCCTCTTCCAGAGGTAGACTCCTGACTTCTTTCTCCGGGAACAACAAATTGTTCATCGTCCGAATAGTCTTCATCTTGCTTGTTGGACCATAGGCATAGATTAGCCTCTTCATTTGTTTCTTCTTCTTCTTCTTCAGAAGAGTTCAAGTCCTCCCAAGTTGCCATGAAGTTCTTTTTCTTCTTTTTGAAGAACTTCTTTTTGTCCTTTAGCGTAGGACAATCAGCTTTGAAGTGTCCTGGTTTGTTACATTCAAAACAGACCAGCTGACTTTTATCCTTGGGTTCAGCATGATCCTTGAAGCTTTTCTTTTGGAATGGCCTTCTCTTCATTCCATTTTTCTTTCTCCACATATTCTGAATCTTTCTGGAGATAAAGGATAGCTCGTCATCGTCTGATACATCATCATCAGACCGATCAGCTTCATCACTGGACTCATCAGCTTTTAAGGCTTTTGAGTTGTTGGACCTATGAGCTTTCAGGGCAATCCCTTTGTTCTTCTTTCCTGGATTGTCAAGATCAAGCTCCTGCTCGTGAACTCGAAGCGTCCCGACAAGATCATCCAGAGTCAAAGTGGAGAGATCTTTGGCCTGGGTGATTGCAGTGACAAGAGGTCTCCATTTCTTAGGCAAACTCCTAAGAATCTTGGTGACATTCTCCTTGGTAGTGTAGACCTTTCCAAGGGATTTCAGATTGTTGATGATCGTCTGAAACCGACCCATCATGTCAAGGATGGACTCTCCTTCAGCCATGGTG
Source organism: Ammopiptanthus mongolicus (assembly GCA_039655645.1). Lineage (NCBI taxonomy): Eukaryota > Viridiplantae > Streptophyta > Magnoliopsida > Fabales > Fabaceae > Ammopiptanthus > Ammopiptanthus mongolicus. Next base: position 45,133,167 of record CM077348.1, on the reverse strand, counting down.
AACATTTCATACTGGCCAACCAGCATGATGATTTTAGAGTCCTTCACCTTGGTTGTCCCTTCATGGAGATTAGACAAGGTGTCCCATATTTGTTTGGCTGATTCATATGCGTGAATCTTCTGAAATTCGTCAGGACTGAGAGCACACATTAAAGCATATCTTGCTTTATGATTCTGTTCCATTCTAGCCCGTTCAGCATCTGTCCAGTCGTCCTCTGCTTTGTCTGTCCCGTCAGAGTTGAGACAAACGTTAGGACCGTTTGTGATTCTGGCCCAGAGAGCTGAGTTTGTACTGAGGATGAAACCTTTGAATCTCTCCTTCCAGTACAGGTAATGAGTACCATTGAAGAACGGCGGTCTGGTCATGGAAGTGCCTTCCATAACTGGTTGACTCCCGCTTGGCATACCTGGTCCAGACATATCTGCAGTAGGATCTTTTCCTCTACACGGCAAAGTGCTTAACCCAGAGGCTGAGCTCTGATACCAATTGAAGGAACCTGTTTGAAACACAAGAAGGGGGGTTGAATTGTGTTTTAGAGAATTTTAAATTCTTTTCGTAAGCAGATAATGTTTTTCTCAAGATTGGACGCTAAAACGATTGAAAGCAAAGAGAGCTCTTCCAAACACCACGTTGGACGCTAACTTAGTTTGACAGCGTAAAGAAAGGCAATTCAATCCCAGTTAGTTAATTAGATAATAATCTAAAATAAGAGTAAGGGAGAGAAAAGAACACAAAGATGTTATCCTGGTTCACTCTTCGCCAAAGAGCTACGTCCAGTCCTCTCTACTTGAGAGCTTTATCCACTATAACAAAACCTTTTGTTACAAAGTATTCAACACCTCTTCAGGCAGTATTCTCAACCTCTTCAGGTTCTCTAAGTATTCTTTTACAGACAAGCCTCTTCAGGCTCAACCAAACTATGGTTTTGAAAAAGATTGTTCTACTAACTCACTAAATGTGAGAATTCGAAACTAAAGCTTAGACTCTTGAAAATAGCTCTACACAGAGAGTAATATGAAGGTTAGAATCAGAGTAGCTTTTCTAGCTTTGCAAGCTTGAGATTTTCTCTTTTATCTCTTGAAGGATTTTGAAATGCTATGTGTTGCTTCACTTGTATTTTTGCTCAAGTTCAGTTTCTTTCAACGTTTCTTGATTATGCACTTTCAAAAGATGAAGGTATATATAGCCTCTTTTCTTTGAGCAGTCTTCAGTCTTCAACGGATGGAAAAGGATCCGTTCTGATGAGCATTGAATGCATTTGATCCGTTGAGTCTGATAGCTTCTGAAGTTTCTGATCAGCAGAATAGACTATCAGGGAGATAGCTAAAAGTGGTGCTGACATATCCTCTGAGTAGAATGAAAGTTGCCTTTTGTTTATCCAAAACATGAAGGTCAACTTCTTTAGGTGATAGAGACATTCTGGCTTATGCTTTTCTTTTGTACGAATCTTGCAGAGAATGTTTTGTCCCACTGGTATAAGCCTTTTACATGGAATAATAATTTCAAATGCTTTTACAAAGATATTCGCGCTTGAAATTTAAAAGACATTTATTGGACTAGCTATTACAGAAGGTAACCAAAAGAGTCTTTGGACTCAATGGTTCTATAAGTTATCGTCCAGTCGTAAACCAAGAATAGGTGTTGGACGAGATAAAGTCTCTGGACTATGTTGGACGAGATAACGTCTTTGGACTATGTCAGACGAGATAACGTCTTTGGACTATGTTGGACGAGACAAAGTCTTTAGACTCAATTTAGATTTGTCCTGCACACTTAATATAAAACATTAGTCCATAACAAATCTTTGTTCATCTTAAATTAGCTCTTTGTTAACATCAAAACTTAAGGGATTATCTGGACCATGACCACTTTGGTTCCAACATGCGCCTCATCACACCAAGATGGTGGTGGTGAAGATGGTTGTTTAAGTTATGTGTGGGTGAAACCCTTTAGTTTGGATTCACTTTTAATGGTTAAGTTGTGTTAAGTTCTCCAAGAGAACAGTGTGTGATATTTGTAGTTATGCCTTATCATATGTTTTATGCCTTATCATGCGTTTTATGATGATGTTGTCTAGGTGAGAAAATGATTTCTTGCATGATGAAAAACCTACTTTGATTATTAGATCAAGTATAGACTTTTGTGTTTATGTGCTTAATTATGATGCAATGTTGTGGGTTATGGTTTATCATGATTGTGTAAGTTTTGTGAGCCACACTTTGATTAGTTGATGAAGTAAAACTTCACATTGGTTCCTAGTCGGCTATTAGCCATGACCTTGAGAAAAGGAAGAATATGTGTAGTTCTTGGACAAGTCAAGTTTTGATGTAAAGAAAGTGTTTTCAATAACTTGTGTTTTTCAAAGAAAAACCCTAAGTGACTTTGAATGGAATTAAATCTCAAAGTGTTTTCACCAAAGTGAAACATGTTTTATACCTTATCCTTAGTCCATCTAGTTAATCAAGTGACTCAAAATGAGAAAAGAAGTGGTTTCATGAAGAGAATCAAAATGGTTCCATAAGGTTAATGTCTTGTTTTAAGGCAACTTTTCGCTAAGGGAATTTACTTTCGCTAAGTGAAAACAGAGGAATTTTAAGTTGGGCATCACTACCTCACTTTCGCTAAGCGAATTAATATTCGCTAAGCGAACCAAGCGAATTTTGCTACGCGAATTATGTCTTGCCGAGTGATCCAGAGGAGTCTCAAAAGAGGTATAACCGTCTCCATTTCGCTATGCGAATAAAGTGGAATTTCGCTATGCGATTTATGTTTCACCGAGCGATCCAGAGGAGTTCCAAAGTAGGCATTATTGCTTCAATTTCGCTAAGCGAATGTAATTTCGCTATGCGAATTTCATGTTTCAGAAAATGCTAAAAATAGAGTAAGTAAGTGATTCAAAAGTTGTTTCAAATCAAATTAGTTTTCAATTGAGAAGATGTTTTGGTTTACAAAGGAGTTTTTAACTCAAACGGTAAAGTTTTACGCATTAAAAACCTAAGTTAAGTAATTGACGTAGAGTTGAAGACAAGGGATAATTAAGTATAATATGTGGTGAAACAAGACCATATACTATACCATTGATGACTTAATACATCAATGACTTCATAAGACATAAACACAAACATGAAACGTTTTGGGTTTTGAAAGTAGTTCGATGACGGACCGGTGATTCGGTCCCGATCAGTCGTTCAATTATTTCAGTCTTGTGATGACTCGATCCCGGAGAGATCACGAGATTTATCCTGTGGATAAAGGTTTTGTTTTTCAAAAGGCACGTATAGTTCTTAAGGAAGAGAACCTTAGTAGACTTCGAGGTTTATCCGGGGGATAGACATTGCTTGATCGCATCTGCTTTGTGTAAGCATTGGCATTTCAATTGCATAGTTGTAAGGCCTTGAGGCTAGGAGTTGAGCTTACACCTTGATGCGGGTGCGAATCTTATGGTGATGATCTTCAATGGTCTTTTTGGAGGTATCAGGATTGGAAGGGCTTACATGTGACCAGTTGGTAGCTCTTTTGTGTCGTGGCGAATTCGTGCAATACACTGATATCCTCTACTAGATGCCGTACTTTTCATGTTTGGTTGAGAGTGTTTCCGTAAAGCCAGATACGTGCACGTTACGAATGTCGTAGCATCTTGCTCATGGCTGGCAGAAACCGGAACATGTCCTCCCATTCACTCTCTCCGACGTTTTGTTAGCTCCATGGAGTAGGGGTCAGAGTAGTACCCAGTGACATTGATATTGAATCATATACATTGCATTGCATTGCATGGCTATTGATGTTTACATTCACTGTTATACATCGTTGTACTGTTTAAGAGTACCTTATTTTATGCTGTTAACTGCTTAACATGATTTTATGCTGTGGGTACGACACTGTTACCCGGTGAGTCGTCCCGTTTTTACTACTGCTGTTTTGTTGTGTTGATGAACGGGAATCTCACCCATATCTGTATGTTTTCTGTTGGTACTTGCTGCTTGAATAGATGGACGTGATGATGGTTCAGTTCAGTAGTCTCCTTGAGCTCGGAGGCAGACTCTTTTTGTGAATATTTTCGGCCTTATAAACGTTCGGGAATGTGACACTCGGGAAAGGGTGTTGCACTAGCCTGAAGAGGTGTTGAATACTTGTAACAAAAGGTTTTTGTTATAATGGATAAAGCTCTCAAGTAGAGGGGACTGGATGTAGCTTTGGTGAAGAGTGAACTAGGATAATATCTCTGTGTTCTTTTCTTTCCCTTATCTTCGCTTTAGTTTATTTTCTTACTAACGTCTTGGGATTGAATTCTTTTCCTTACGCTTGTCTCTTTATCTTCATCGGACTAAGTGAGCGTCCAATCAGTGTTTGGAAACGATTCTAGCGTCCTTTAAACCTTTTATCGTCCAACCTTGTGAAAACGTATATATCTGCTTGCGAAAAGTTTTAAAAACTTAAGAAACACAATTCAACCCCCTTCTTGTGTTTCAAACAGGTTCCTTCAATTAGTATCAGAGCTCAGCCTTTGGGTTGAGCACTTAGCCGTGTAGAGGAAAAGATCCTACAACAATTATGGCAGGACAAGGTATGCCAAGCGGGAGTCAACCTGTTATGGAAGGTACTTCCATGACCAAACCTCCGTTCTTCAACAGAACCTATTACTTGTACTGGAAGGAGAGATTCAAAGGCTTCATCTTAAGTACAAACTCAGCTCTCTGGGCCAGAATCACAAATGGTCCAAATGTGTGTCTTAACTCTGATGGGATAGACAAAGCAAAAGATGCCTGGACTGATGCTGAAAGAGCAAGAATGGAACAAAATCGTAAAGCCAGATATGCTTTAATGTGTGCTCTTAGTCCTGATGAATTTCAAAAGATTCACGCATGTGAATCAGCAAAGGAAATCTGGGATACTTTGTCAGATCTCCATAAGGGGACCACCAAGGTAAAAGATTCAAAAATCATCATGTTGGTTGGCCAGTATGAATTGTTCACCATGGTCGAAGGAGAGTGCATCCTAGACATGATGAGTCGGTTTCAGACGATTATCAACAATCTAAAGTCCCTTGGGAAAGTCTACACTACCAAGGAGAATGTCACCAAAATCCTTAGGAGCTTGCCTAAGAAGTGGAGACCTCTTGTTACTGCAATCACCCAGGCCAAAGATCTTTCTACTTTGACTCTGGATGATCTGGTTGGAACGGTTCAAGTTCATGAGCAGGAGCTTGATCTTGACAATCCTAGAAAGAAAAATAAAGGGATTGCCTTGAAAGCTCAGAAGTCCAACAACTCAAAAGCTTTAAAAGTTGATGAGTCCAGTGATGATGCTGATCAATCTGACAATGAAGTGTCAGACGATGATGAACTATCCTTCGTCTCTAGAAAGATTCAAAACATGTGGAGAAAGAAAAACGGGATGAAAAGAAGGCCATTCCAAAATAAAAACTTCAAAGATCACGCTAAACCAAAAGACAAAAGTCAGCTGGTCTGTTTCCAATGCAACAAGCCAGGTCACTTCAAAGTTGAATGTCCTATGGTCAAGGACAAGAAGAAGTTCTTCAAAAATAAGAAAAAGAACTTCATGGCCACTTGGGAGGATCTTAACTTGTCTGAAGAAGAAGAAGAAGAAGAAGAAGAAGAAGAAGAAGAAAAAGAAGAAACAAATGAGGAGGCTAATTTATGCCTTTGGTCCAATAATTAGAATGAAGACTCTTCGGATGACGAACAACTTGTTGTTCCGGAAGAAAGAACTCAGGAGGCTACCTCTGAAAGAGAATGGAATGTTCCACCCATCTTTGAAGGAATGGACTACCCTTATTGTAAATCAATCTTTCAAATATACGTCCAAGCTCAAAATTATGAGTTGTGGAATATATTTGCCAATGGAGATCATCGTCCAACAACTGACAGACTCACCTTTGGGTCCAGTGAACCTCACAAGGTAACTAGACTAAAACAATAGGTATCTGAACTTACCAAAAGCGTATCAAAGCTTGTTAGAGGTTTAGAGAAGCTAAACTTGATATTGAGGTATTCAAGATCACCTCATGATAAGTCTGGCCTAGGCTATGACTATGAAAAAGAAGAAGCTTCTCAGAAAGTATCAAGGTCCAATAAATATCATAAGACCTTTCAAACTTATGGAAAGCAAAAAGAAGACAAACAACATGCATCCAATACTTATTGTAATTTATGTGGAAAGAGTGGTCATATCTCTTCAAAATGCATACACAAAAAGAAAACCAAAATGCATGAACGAAGACCACAAACTAACCAAAAAGGACCCAAGTCTATCTGGGTACCTAAGAACATGATAATCCCTGTTGCAGATCTACATAGCAACACAAAGGAGACCCCAGTCCTGGTACTTGGACAGTGGATGCTCACGTCACATGATGGGAGAAAAGTGTATGTTCCAAGAACTACGTGAAAAGACAGGTGGATGGGTCACCTTTGGAAGCAACCAGAAAGGAAAAATAGTTCGAATAAGTAAGATTGGTAAGCATCCTCTTCCCTCTATTGATAATGTTCTTTTGGTTGAAGGATTAAAACACAACTTGCTTAGCATAAGTCAATTATGTGATAGTGGGTCTGATGTTTCCTTCAATAAAGGTGAATGCATGGCCAAGAACCCTGATGGGTCCATCTTATTCACTGTCAAGAGACAAAATAATATTTATAAGATTAACTTGGGGGAACTCTCAAATCAGAGTGTATCATGCCTAGTGTCTGTTGAAGATGAGCGATGGATCTGGCACAAAAGACTTGGTCATGCAAGTCTGAGATTAATCTCAAAACTAAATAAGCATAACCTCGTAAGAGGTCTACCAAAGATCATGTATAGATCGGACGCTCTCTGTGACGCGTGTCAAAAAGGAAAACAAGTTAAGAACTCTTTTGAGTCCAAGAACATTGTTAATACTTCAAGACCACTAGAACTGTTACATCTTGATTTGTTTGGTCCAACAAGGACTGCTTCTGTCAGTGGTAAGAAATATGGGCTTGTCATAGTAGACGACTATACTAGATGGACATGGGTTAAGTTCCTTGCTCACAAGGATGAGTCTGTCAAGGTCTTTACTATATTCTGTAAGCCCGTCCAGAATGAAAAAGGCATATCTATAAGCTCAATCAGAAGTGATCATGAAGGTGAATTTGAAAATGAGCTTTTCCAAAGGTTCTGTGATGAAAACGGTATTCATCACAATTTCTCTACCCCTAGAACACCACAACGGAATTGTGTTGTTGAGAGAAAGAACCGATATCTTCAAGAGATGGTCAGGGCAATGGTCAGTGATAATTCTGTTCCTAAACACTTCTGGGTTGGACCTGTAAATACTGCCTGCTACATTCAAAACAGAATATACATAAAACCAATCTTGAATAAGACTCCTTATGAATTATGGAAAGGATGCAAACCCAACATTTCTTATTTCCACTCCTTCGGATGTCAATGTTTTATTTTAAATACTAAGGATTAACTTGGTAAGTTTGATGCCAAAGTAGATAATGGAATGTTGTTAGGGTACTCTAAAACGTCCAAAGCTTTTAGAGTTTATACCTCTAGAACATTGGTTGTAAAGAATCCATCCATGTTAAGTTTGATGGCAAACAGCCTGATATAAGATTATCAGAGCTAGATGATTCTTTTGCAGATCTGAATATGAATGATACAGAAGATCGTCCAACGCCTAACAAAGACGAAGTATCAGATGCAACTCAGGACGCTTCATCGTCTCAGCCAGGTGTCAACACCCCTCGTTCGTGGCAATTCAGGACTTATCACCCTGAGGATCAAATCATTGGCAAACCAAATAATAGAGTCCGGACAAGGTCAACCTTCAGAGAGCAAGCTGAGTCAGCCTTCATCTCTGAAATGGAGCCAAAGTATGTGGACGAAGCCTTAATGGATGAATGTTGGATCCTCGCTATGTAAGAAGAGCTCAACCAGTTTCAACGTAGTGACGTTTGGACGCTGGTCTCTTTGGCAAAGGATAAGTCTGTCATTGGAACCATGTGGGTCTATCACAACACGCTGGACGAGGATGGTAAGGTTGTAAGAAATTAAGCAAGGTTAGTTGCTCAAGGCTACTCTCAAGAGGAAGGTATTGACTACACTGAAACTTTTGCTCTAGTAGCTAGACTAGAAGCCATACGCATATTACTTTCATATGCTGCACATCATAACATCATGCTTTATCAAATGGATGTAAAAAGTGCTTTCTTAAATGGTTTTATTAATGAAAAAGTGTATGTTGTTCAACCACCTGGTTTTGGAGATCAAAACCATCCTGAACATGTATATAAGCTTAAGAAAGCTTTATATGGACTCAAACAAGCTCCTAGAGCTTGGTATGAGAGACTCAGCATTTTCCTAATGGAGAATGGTTTCTCAAGAGGAAAGGTGGATACAACTATTTTTAGAAAGTCAAACAAAAACAATTTTATTCTTGCACAAATTTACGTTGATGATATAATATTTGGTGCAACTGATGAATCTCTTTGTCAAGAGTTCTCTGAGCTAATGCAGAAAGAATTTGAAATGAGTATGATGGGAGAATTGAAATTCTTGCTCGGACTTCAAGTAAAGCAAACACCGGACGGAGTGTGCATTCATCAGACGAAGTACACAAAGGAGCTTCTGAAACGCTTCAAATTGGACGATTGCAAACCAATGAATACCCCAATGCATCCAACGTCCATACTTAAGAAAGATGACAAAGATAAAAAGGTAGACCAAAAGGTATATAGAGGTATGATTGGTTCTCTCTTATATTTGATTACGTCCAGACCAGATATCATGTTTAGTGTTTGTCTATGTGCTCGATTTCAATCTGATCCAAGAGAGTCTTATCTCTCAGCAGTAAAGAGAATCTTTAGATATCTCAAAGATTCTACTAATTTGGGTTTATTGTATAAGAAATTTGATGAATACAGATTAGTTGGATTCTGTGATGCTGACTATGCTGGAGACAGAATAGAAAGAAAAAGTAACAGTGGAGGCTGTCACTTCATTGGAGCTAATCTAGTCTTACGGTCAAGCAAAAGGCAAAGCACAATTGCTCTATCAACTGCTGAAGCTGAATACATTGTTGCAGCAAGTTGCTGCTCACAACTGCTTTGGATTAAACATCAAATGGAAGACTATAATGTGCTTGTAAGTAACATTCTAATTATGTGTGATAACAGTGTTGCAATTAACTTGTCAAAAAATCCCGTATTGCATTCTAGAGCAAAGCATATAGAAAACAAGCATCATTTCATTAGAGACTATGTGCAAAAAGGAGTAATTGATATACAATTTGTAGATACTGACCATCAATGGGCAGATATCTTCACTAAACCTCTAGCTGAAGATAGGTTCACATTCATAAGAAAATATCTGAACATGCATTTCGTTGATTAAATGTGAGTCCAATATTTGCCTTAGTCCACTGCATGATCATCTAATATGCATCTCTTGCTCGTCCAATGCATTAAGTGAACTAAATCTTTGTCGAGTGTGAAATTAATTCTAATTCCCTTAACTGAGTCAGTTTAGTTTTCAATAAATTTCAAAATTGCTTTTTACGGTTTCAAGGTCTGGAACGTGTGTCAATCATTTAATGCACGTCATTTCACTACCCTCTCTTTTTGAAAATACAAAAGGTTTTCTCTTTTCTGTTTTATAAAAACCAAAACTTGTTAAAGGTTGCATCTTTACAATCTCTATCCTTCTGAAAAACTTCTCTTTGCAAAAAATCCCTTCTTTTCAAAAATCTCTTCTCTGAAACAATGGCAACTTCTTCCTCCACCGTTGCTGCTAAAGGTAAAGGAAAGACCTTTAATATTCAGACTGCTGATGTTCTGGTAGAGTTCAAGTTCAACCTTCAATTTCTTGCTGATAAATGGTATAGGTGTCTTCCCAAACTTTCATGCTGCTGGGTGGTCGAGTTTCTTTGAAGGTTCCCCTATTATCTACCCTATTCTGATTATGGAGTTCTGGACAAATCCTATGGTTTCTACAAGGGAAATACGCAACAAGGTGATTGACATCGAGGTTATCGTGTCTGAAGCTACCATTTCCAATGCCATTGGTTGTGCTCAATCATGGATAACTTGTGAGGACAAATGGGAATATGAACTCGGAGGTGCTGACGCCTTTAAGGAATGTCTCTTGAAGAAATTGTCAGACAAGCTAATAGCCTCAAAAATAACTGATAAGACTAGGGTTATTCATCAAATTTTGAACAAGGCTATCCTTCACAAAGTTGGGTCAAAGGAAAATGTTTCTAAGGCACATCAGTTCTGCCTAGTTCATCTGATTCTGGAGAGGCTGATTAATCTTCCATACCTTCTGTTCACCTTCTTCAAATATGCCATTGAAGGCTCTGGAAAGAACACCTCCATCATCTATGATGCTTCTCTCTCAAGAATCTTTGAGAAACTCATGGTTTATGAAGATCTCATTCATCTGACTCCAGAACAAAGTCACAAATACTGTGGTATTTATGGAATAGATCATGTGCATCAACCTGAGTTCAGCAAACAAAGCTTGATTATGATGCAACTGGACTGTTTCAAGAAGTCCAAACAAGAAGGAAAGCTGAAGGGTGCTCTGACGCAAGGTTCTAACGAAACGTCTATCCAACAAGTCTCAGCTAGATGCTCAACTGAGCCTGCTCATCCAATAGCTAAGACTTCCTCTGCTCGTCCAAAGCCTACCGTCCAATCCTCAAGAAAAAGGAACCTGGTTCTAGCTTCTATTGATGAGGAAGATGAGGATGATCAACCTTTCTCTAGGGTGATCAATGGTCCAAAGAGGGAAACTGCTTCTAAAGCTTCTCAACCGAAACCTATTGCAACAAGGGCAAGGACGACCAAATCCAAATCCAAAGGTAATACTGAACCTCAGTCTAGTTCAGTTATTACTCCTATTGTTGAGCAACCCCTTGAGGTTGAAGACCTAACCTTAGACTCTCAACCGTCCATACCTCTTTCACCCTCCACCTTACCTCACACACAAAACCTTCCCTCAAGATCCGAACCCGAAGACTGGTTCACACCATGGGGAGATCACCCCTTTCAACCATATGGTGCTCCTTACCCCAACATGATTTACAAAAAAAGAAAATACAAACGCATTCCTAGAATTGCCTTCAGGAATGAAAGCTCCAACTGGGCTGACGTTCAAAGAAGGTTCCCAGCTCTCTTTCTCAAACACTCACCTCCCTCTATCTCTCAACATCCCAAAAGCCCTATATCACCACCAGAATACCAATACAAAACACCTTCTCCTCCACTTCAAAATCCCTCTGGTCCACCCCCTGAACATGGCTACTACCCCATTCCTTACACTCCGACTAGTCCTTTGGCAACTCAGCTGTACACTGCTCTTGGACCCCTGGTTGTCTGCCTTGAGAAGAAGAAGTTTCCTCCAAAGAAAATATATCCAAACCTTATCAAGGACAAGGCTTTCCAGTGGTGCCACTACAATGTCAAAAGGCACGTAGTAATTCTAGATGAAGAGAAGAAAGGTTGCAAAACCACAGATGAGAGAAGATCAAGGACGTATGGTCAGACCAACATCTTTCTTGATCAAGACGTCAAATTCATTCCAAGCTATCCCATAGCCTGGAAGGAATACTCTGATGTTCACAACTTTTTTCCCTACTACGCTGTCAGGAAGGAATGTGACATATCCAGAGTAGCCAAGATCCATCATAACTTGCCAATGAAGTTTTGGTCCAGAAGCTCAGAAACTGGAGTAGGAGTTATTCCTCCCAGAGCTTGTCCAAGGATCCTAATACTGGACCCAAACAAGAATAAAGATGGACGCAAAAGGCTTGAAACTTGGATGCTGCCCTACAAACATGCCTTTGATCCTTTCTTTTGCAGAAGGATCCTTTCCAAAGGTTTGACCCAGACGCTCGGATCTACTGGGAAAACTTCATCTGGAGATGCTCTCAAGAAGCATCCTCATCTGGTCTCTCTATCGAAGAAAAGCAAAAGATTCGTGTCTTCCCAAGACAATATCGAATCTCTGATGCTGAATTCCTGATCATGGACAACATCTTTGGTATACCGTTGTATCCAAGGGATGTGCTTCCAGCACCCAAACCCAGATGGAGAGAAAACAGATATGATGATGCTGAGATCATCCTTGATGTGCTCCCATCTCCACCCAAACCGGTCATTGCTCCTAACTCTGAAGCACCTCCACCTGCACCACCACCGGTTGTTTCTGAAGAAACTGGGGACACCGAGATCATCTATGAGGACCCCTTTCCTGAAATTCATGCTGATGAAACGGAACAAGTTGCAGACTCATTACCCTCTAAGTCTCAACCAATCCCTCTTTCAGTGGTCCATCCTGCTGATCCATCTCCTTCTCAGGCTCTCAGTGTGATTCTTGATCAGAGAAATGTGGATGCAACTAAGGCCACAGTTGAAAGCTCTGTCTCTACGGTTCCTTCGGAGTTTCAAGAGTTCATCCACCGGTTCATTGAAGCCAACAATGCTGTGCTGCTTCAACAAATTGCTGCCATGTTTCAAAATTTTCTTCCTAAACCTTCTCCTCTTCTTCCTTCATCTTAAAACTTCATTTTACTTTTTTAAGACTGACTATGATGTGATTTTCCTTCTTTTGTCTGATGACAAAAAGGGGGAGAAAAAGGGATTGATTGAAATAGATATGAAAATCATATTCATAGTATGCTTTGCTTCATAACATGTCTTGGTATATATGATTGCTTGCTCTGTCTTACATGCTTTACATACTTAGAATATTTGTCTTAGGGGGAGATTTTTAGCACTTTAGGACACTTTGTTCAATCAAATTAGTATGTTTGTCATCATAAAAAAGGGGGAGATTGTTGGAACCAAAGGGGTTATGGTCCAGTAATCCCTTATGTTTTGATGTTAACAAAGGACTAATTTTAGAAGAACAAAGATTTGTTATGGACTAACACTTTATCTTAAGTGTGTAGGATAAAATATATATAAGTCCAAAGACTGTCTAAGTCCAGAGACTTTCACTTGTCCAAACTCAGACCAGACGATAATAAGCTGTGTCTATAAGGTCTTGAGTCCAAAGACTTTTCTGGTTATTATGTAATCACTCTAATCCAACGATGCTTTGTTCGTTTAAGCGTGAATTCATTTGTAAAGCTTTTAAAATTATTATTCCTTATAAAATGCTTATATCCTTTGGACAAATATTCCTTATAACTCTCGTTCAAACAAAAGCAAAAGTCAGACTGTCCCTGACACAAAAAGAAGTTGACCTTCTTCTTTGAGAAAGACAAAAGACAACTTTCGAGTACAAAGAGGAATTGTCAGTCCCATTTCTAGCTATCAAGCCTAATAGTCTACTCTGCTGATCAGAAGCTTCAAAGAGGTTATCAGACTCAACAGACCAAAGCATTTAATGCATGATCAGAACGGATCTTTTTCTATCCGTTGAAGACTGAAGATGGCTCAAAGCCAAAAGGCTATAAATACCTCCACCCTTTGAAGATGCAAGTGATCGATCTAGAGAAAAATACAAGCATCCAAGATAACACAAGCTATCAAGAGAAAAATCAAAGCTTACAAGCTTACTCTGATCTTAAACTTTCATATCACTCTCTGCGAAGAGTATTGTTTAGAGTTCTGAACTTTGTTTCAAACCCTCACACTTAGTGAGTCAGTAGAACAAAACCTTTTTCAAAACCTTAGTTGATTGAGCTTGAAGAGGCTTGTTTAGAAAGAATACTTGAGCCTGAAGAGGCTTGTCTGTAAAAGAATACTTAGTGTTGCTTGAAGAGGTGTAGAATACTTGCCTGAGGAGGGGTTGAATACTTGTAACAAAGGGTTTTTGCTATAGTGGATAAATCTCTCAAGTAGAGGGGACTGGACGCATCTCTTTGGTTAAGAGTGAACCGGGATAATATCTTTGTGTTCCTTTCTTTCCCTTATCTTTGCTTTAGTTTATTTTCTTACTAACATCTTGGATTGAATTGTTTTCCTTATGCTTGTCTCTTTATCTTCATCGGGGTAAGTGAGCGTCCAATCAGTGTTTGGAAACGCGCTAGCGTCCTTTAAACATTTTATTGTCTAACCTTGCAAAAACATATATATATATCTAATTGCAAAAAGTTTTAAAAACTTAAGAAACACAATTCAACCCCCTTCTTGTGTTTAAAACAGGTTCCTTCACTAAGTACTGCAGCAACATCCAGACCAGTGGCAACGAGATCTGGATGGTCTCCACGGTGTGCACTCTCTCCTGAGGTCCCACCTCCGTGTTCCCTCATGAGGTGCAAACAGGTCCAGTGTACACCGCACCGCTGGCGCCCGGGTGGATGACCCACGCCCCTGGGTCCTCTCTGTGCTAAAATGTGAGGGAGCGGACTCCTGAATGATATAGTCCCTCGCTCCCCAAGTCCATCTGTATATATATATATATATATATATCCAACAGGGAACAGAACAGTCCAGGAAAATAGCAAGGGTGAGAAGCCAATATATGAATTCAAAAACGACAACTATATACCCAAACACAGACAGTAGATTCATATAAGCATGTCTCAGATAATCATCATTGTGCATAACGTAGTATAATACATCATAGTACTAAAGTAAATCACAAGGGCTTCGTGCCCAACAGTCAATGTTATTTTCAAAAACGTAGGCATGAACACTTTCACATATATCAACTAACGTTCAGTTCTTAATTTCTGGAAATCCCATCATCTTTCAACGAGCTGATCAGGCTCAAAAATTCATTGGCTCTCAGGCAGCAATGGCTAGCACAAACTTGCTAAAACGTAAGTACATGAATCCCATGAGATCTCACATGAGCGCGCAAATCAAAAGTACTTACAATGTAATCTTGTCATACTATATTGTCCAACTCAAGGCACAATACGAACACGCAGCACGTATGACACCATTGTCCATCAAGGCACAATGTTACACGATGACATAAGTCATCCCCAGGTTTCCTTGCCATCAAGGTCCCATCATTTTACGGCACGTCTGCCAAAAACATGTATGCATGGGAAAACATTTGTTTTCGTTTGTTTATCTTTGTCGTATCATTGTTTCGCTGTTGAAGCATCAACGCTATCAACCACCATAATGTCTTAGACTCTTTACGCCTTCACAACATTTTCTCAAAAAACTGGCAACTTAGTCCAAAACTCAAAAAGGACACGCAATCCACACAGCTCAAACCCAAAAATCCCTAACCGATGCACCAGTTTCGGATTTTGGATTTTACAGCTCAAAACGTCCGCAAAGACCCTAGGACCACAAAGAATGTCCACCAGCTTATAGGACTAACACATTAACACGGATCCTTGATCCACGTGTTCTGCAGAACCCTAGAACCCCGACGTCTCGGTTTCTAGGTTCCAAACCAAAACCACATTTCTCTTTTGAAAACTCAAAACCAAAACCCAAAACTCCGAATCTTATACACAAAGCCTTCGGGATCGGTTTCTCCAAAACAAAACGTCACATAGTTGAAAACCACCTTTTTCCTTATCGAAGGATTTCGGTAAAACACAAAACCTTGAAATATGGTTCGTAAAACCCTTTTTCTCGGATAAAACAAATTGCTTTAAAACAACATTTCCAAAATCACTTTTGCTTGAACTCGTTCACTTTATTACTATGAAGAAAAAAAACAGCCAATGCCCCCAAAACATACTTTTTACTGCGAAACCTTACATTTCTCAATTGAAGCATTTCTTTCTCTTTTTCCCTTTATGTCAACCCAACCTTTAATAAGGTAGAACTTATTCTTCTTTATTTCTACATTTTTTTTCCTTTTGATTTCCAAAACCATTGAAACTTCAATCTTTTTATTTCCTTATCCAATGTTCCAAGCTTTTTGAAACTTTTAACTTTACACGGTTTTGGATCCCAACTGATGTTAGGTCCTTTTTAACATAATAATCACCACAACAGGCATATTATACATCCATACATCACAATCCAATGCCAAACAATAAAATTAGGCATAAACAGGTAATTTCAGGTATAGGCAATTATCAGTAGGTAATTTAAACCACTCCACAAACAATCAAGCGCAGATGAATAACTACACTCTAGATACACAACTACAACATATAATTGTTGGCATTTGGAATTCCTCAGGTTATCTCCCCTTACCTCTCGAAGTTCCTAGTGTAGTTACGAATCTCCTGATTGACTCGAACGTCATCCGATCTTTCGCTCGATTACCCGACAATCACTACACACATACATTTCAATCAATGTATTAACACAAAACACAAAATTTCTCCTATTCCCCTTCCTCTAGGGTTTGGCCTCATGCTATTAAAACTAGTTAAGGAGCTCCAAAAATTATCATCTCTTGGATTCTATACTAACTAAATGTGATAAACCTAGATTCAAGCTTAAAATACTAAAATCAACCAAAAATCTACTCACCTAAGGAGGGGATAGGTTCGGCCTCTATGTCCCATTGGAGCTGGGGAGCTCCTTTTGCTTTCAACTCTTGGATTGTGATATATGATCATGAATCTAGTGCAAGAAAATTGGTTTGACAATAAAAAGATTTTTCTACAATTTTTCATGGATTTTTGAAGTTTATGGGTGAAAACCCTAACCTCCATGAATCTAGAATTTTAAGAGAAGAATAGAGAGATTAAGAGAGCTAGGAGAGTGTTGGTATCTCCTTGATGCTAAGTCTTAGGAGAAAAGCAACTTGTTTCACCAAAAAACTTCAAGTTTTTCAAGATCAAAGTGAAGAAATATTGGAGGAAAATGAAGAACATGATGAACAAGTGAGAGAGGAGAGAAAAGAGAGAGATGGCCGAATGGCCTAGTGTGAGAGAGTGAAGTTAAGATATTTTTTTCATTAAGGGTAAACGAGTAATTTATCTTAGCGTAATTTTGTAATTTCATTAAAAGACCAAGGGCATTTTGGTCATTTCGCGTTCAGATATTTTGAAAATCATCATGACACTGGCACAAGTCCCTAGGTGACTTGACCTGATGTGACTTCAAGATTATCTGTTAGCGGGTCTCGTTAAATCCTTCTACAGCTCCAATGGTCTCCCGGTTCGAGTATTCGCCCGAATAGTATATATTATTTTCACTTTTTAACGTCAAGAACTGATTTTAGCAAATTCGTAGAGAATCGAATTCTAAGACTAACGGTCTCGTCCGCAGGTCAAAATGTAGTCTTTATAGTAGTAAAATACTACTATAAGTGAAAACGTAGATCGGTCTCCGTTTGAGTTTTCGACCCAAAATTTAACCGTAGCTTCCTATGATCGTATGGAGCATGAATATGATTTTAGTTTTCCCAAAATCATTTTCTAAAACACAGAAAAATATAAACTCATAAATAGAGTTTATTGTCTTTAGAAAGCACGAAAATCGAGGTGTTACATTACTACCCCACTAAAAATAATTTCGTCCTCGAAATTACGTACCTGTGAACAGATAAGGATATTGCTCTCGGATCTTGTCCTCAGCTTCCCAAGTTGCTTCTCTAGTTGTTGTTGGGGTTTCAAGGGGGATAATTTTTAAAAAACAATTTATAAAAACCTCTTGAGCGGAAAAATCCCTTTACTAAAAGATCATGTATTGCACATGAATCACAAGGATATTGTATTTACCTCTTGAAGCATAGCTTTACCACGATCACTATAAGCGGGTCAGCAGCACTGGTAAGTCACAGACACTGCTACGGTGTGAATGGCAACTTCATCTGCATAACTACAGAGCAGCAGATCTGAGGAACACTGCTGCTATCACCACAAAGGGAGAGGTTCTTCTCTATCACCAGTATTGCAAAGTAACAATACCTCTACTCAGTCCATGCGAGCAAACCAACGTTAGAGATAGCGTAGTTCTAGCTATCAGGATTGGAAGAGGCGCAACACACAGAGAGAGAAAGGAGACACTGCTGTCAATAGAGTACAGCAGCCTTTATGAGTGCTCTGTGTTGTATCTAGCTTAAGTGACGTGCACAGCTTACTAATAACTATCACTCACTTAATCTAACCCACTTGGGCTACTGTACGCTACAGGCCCAATGTCTAATTATTAATTAAATCATATTTAATTAATCAATTAAACTAATTCTTTGAACATTTGTTTTATGCATGTGATCCTATAGGTTCTCAATTAATTGGCAATAATATTAATTATTATTAATCATATTAATAATCAATTAATATTATAAACAATGAGCGGTATCTAGCAATATATCATTGCTACCCAATTAATTAGAATATTGGTGATACAATTAAAACCATATTGTAACCATATATAATGTGAAGTCGACGTCCTTTCGTCACAATGTCTTAATTGAACACAAGGCATAAATGTGTCATCCTTATTTAAGTCCAATCATTTATTTCTTGATCTAGTAATTGGCGGACGATCATGTGGGCCCAATATCTCATATTGTCCCACCTTAGCATGGCCATGCATTTCTACGTCGCATACCATCAAGAGGCCTATAGACATTACTCCTGTTATGTAGGATGGACGAATCCTATCTACATCACTCACATTTCTCAACATGTTTCATTGCAGACCCAATAACTATCTTTATAGTTGTCTTGTTACAAACAATGTTTAATAGTATTAAAGCCTACAACTAAATATGTCAGGAATCATAGTAACTTCAAGTCGAAGGACTACTTCACTATGGTCACCATGAGAATCGCTTATGACATTTACATAACTATTATGCAGCGTTCTCATAGCGGGTCACTCCAGTATAAATACTCCACTAATATTTATACCTATGTGAAGACTTGATATCTTATATCTATGACCCGTGAGATGTGATCATCAGTATACTCACATAATAGTCCCAATGTATTATTATTGTCCTTATTAATAATAATACTTGACTATGGATATTTAAGAATAATGTTCTTTCTATAATTTAATGGCATCTCATGGTCAAGTCATACTTGACGTTCCATTAAATGAACTACCTATTCTAAGGAATTTATTATGCTATAAATATGATCATCAAATATAACATAATAAATAAATGCCTATATATTAAATATAGAATAAAGTCATGGTACAATATATATAAATCATAAATATATATTGGCCACTAGGGCTTACACCAAAACTTGTATCATCCCAAATGACCTTGACTAAGGAGATTTGTTTTCCCCTGAGTTGTCTGATTCTCTTGTCATCGATCCTTACAGGTGCAGTCTCATAAGACAGGTTCTCTTTCAAGGGTGCTTGATCGGGTTCGATTACATGAGAAGGATCAGGAATATATTTCCTTAACTGTGAAACGTGAAAAACATTGTGTAGGTTCGAAAGAAAAGGAGGTAAAGCAATCTGGTAAGCTACTGGACCAATACGGCGAAGAATTTGGTACGGTCCAATGAATTTAGGAGTGAGTTTTTTGGATTTAATCACCCTACCTACCCCAGTCGTTGGATTGACTCTCAGAAATACATGTTCACCTTCTTGAAACTCAAGAGGTCGTCTCCACCGATCCGAGTAACTCTTCTGCCTGCTCTGAGATACCCTCATCCTTTCCCGAATTTGCCTGACTTTATCTGTCGTCTGTTGCACAACCTCGGGGCCAAGAATTGTACTCTCTCCATCTTGATACCAACAAAGAGGCGTCTGACATCTTCTCCCATATAGCACCTCATAGGGTGCAATCCTAATGCTTGAGTGATAGCTGTTATTATAGGTGAATTCAATCAGAGGTAACAACTCATCCCAACTTCCTCGGTTATCTAGGATGCATGCTCTTAGTAAATCCTTTAACGATTGAATCTTCCTCTCGGTTTGTCCATCTGTTTGAGGATGATATGCCGAACTTAGACATAACTTGGTTCCTAGAGCTTGGTGTAAGCTTTCCCAAAAACGTGAAGTGAACTTTGGTCTCTATCCGAAACGATACTTGAGGGTATTCCATGGAGTCTAATCACTTCCCTAATATAGACCTTAGTTAGTTTCGCTACCGTGTAGTTAGTCTTGACAGGTAAGAAATGTGCCGATTTCGTTAACCTATCAATGATCACCCAAATCAAATCAAAATTCCTAGGAGTTTGGGGTAAACTCACTACGAAATCCATTGATATGCTCTCTCACATCCATTCCGGTATGTCCAAGGATTGAAGCATCCCTCCAGGTCTCTGATGTTCTACCTTTGCCTTCTGGCAAGTCAGACACAACGCAACGTATTCTGCAACTTGTTTCTTCATGCTTGGCCACCAGAATCTTTGTTTCAAGTCCTAATACATCTTGGTTGCACCGGGATGAATACTTAATCTACTCTTATGGGATTCTTCAGGATCATCTTTCTCATCTCAGTGTTATTGGGTACATAGACTCGTCCATTGCACCTTAAAACTCCGTCTGTTCCCAAACTAAATTCATCGGCTTTCCCTTGTTCCATCAACTCCTTCTTCTCTTGAAGATGTTCATCTGCAGGTTCTTGTTCACATATCTCTTCCCTTAGTCCACTGGAAATCTTGAGCATTCCAAAACTTAGCTTCTTTGGACTCATCTCCATTCCCAAATTGAGATCACGGAACTCTTTGATCAGTTTTAATTCTCTCACCATCATAGTTGAAATATGAATGGCTTTTCGGCTCAAGGCATTTGCCACTACGTTCGCCTTTCTTGGATGGTATTGTAATGTGAAATCGTAATCCTTTAAAAATTCCATCCATCGCCTCTGCCTCATGTTGAGCTGCTTCTAATGAAATAGATACTTTAGACTTTTGTGATCGCTAAAGATGTCAAACTTAGCACCATACAAATGATGTCTCCATATCTTTAGTGAAAACACTACTGTAGCTAACTCCAGGTCGTGGATGGGATAGTTCCTCTCATGAGTCTTTAATTGCCTTGATGCATACGCCACCACTTAGCGGCGTTGCATCAGCACACAACCTAATCCTTGATGCGAAGCATCACAATACACTTTTTAAGGTTCACTAGGTTCTGGAAGTATTAACACCGACGAAGTCATCAAAGTTCCTTTATCTTTTGAAAACTTTCTTCACACTGGTCAGTCCAAATAAAAGGTTGATCCTTCCTCGTATGTTGATTCAATGGTGATGCAATCTTGGAAAATCCTTCAATAAATCTCCGGTAATAACCAGCCAAACCAATAAAATTCCTTATTTCCGTTACGGTCTTTGGCTTTTCCTAAGAAAGTACACCCTCCACTTTAGTAGGGTCAATAGCAATCCCTTCCTTTGTTATGGCATGACCCAAAAATCCAACCTCCTCCAGCCAAAACTCAACTTAGAGAGTTTCGCATATAGCGTCTTCTCATGTAAAACTTGAAGAACTTGTCGTAAATGCTCTTCATGTTCCTTACGACTCTTAGAATAAATGAGGATATCGTCAATGAACACCGTTACATACTTATCAAGAAACGGACGAAAAATCCAACTCATGTAGTCCATAAAAATAGCAAGTGCATTCGTTACTCCAAAAGGCATCATGAGATATTCGTAATGTCCGAAATGAGTCCTAAAAGCGGTCTTAGGTATATCCCCAGTTTTTACTCTAATTTGATGGTATCCAGTCCTTAAGTCGATCTTCGAGAAAACAGCAGCTCCTCGCAGTTGATCCATCAAATCGTCGATATGCGGTAAAGGATACTTGTTCTTGATCGTCACTTTATTCAGCTGACGAAAGTCCACGCAAAGTCTCGAACCTCCGTCTTTCTTTCTCACTAAGCGAATTGGCGCTCCCCACGGGGAAACGCTTGGTCTAATAAATTGCTTCGACAACAGGTCCTCAACTTGAGCTTTCAACTCAGCTAGTTCAGTAGGTGACATCCGATATGGAGCAATCGATATCGGTCCAGCTCCTGGAATCGAATCGATGGAGAATTCTATGTCCCTCACAGGCAGCAAACCCGGAACATTGTCTAGAAACACCTCAGGAAACTCTCTTGCAACCGGCATCTTACTCAACTTGATCTTCCCCTCGACTTCTAAGTTGGATAGAAGCATGTATTCCAGATCTCCTTCTTTCGAAGAAGTTCTAATATGGTTGTAGGCTAAAAATCCAGAAATCTCGGTACTGGGAAAAACTAGGGTTTTATGTGCGCAATCTAATAAGATATGGTTGGAAGATAACCAATCCATGCCTAAAATTACATCTAATTGTATTAAAGGCAAGCATGGTCAACAAGAAAATGTCTATATTGAAGAACAATAGGACAGTTTGGGCATATAGAATTTACAGTAATAGGTTCAGCAGTTGGGGTAGAAACAATTAAGTCAAAAGACAAGGAAGAAACAGATAATTCCAAACGTTTCGCACAATCCATAGAAAAGAACGAATGGGTTGCACTCGAATTAAATAGTACTGATAAGAGGTTACCGTCTATGTCGCAAACACCCTGTATGAGATCTTCGGAGTTTGAAGCCTCAACACCGCTCATGGTGTAAACTCTTCCCTTCGCCGTCGGCCTCTTGGCTCCACCATTTTTGTCAATCCGTGCCTTGCAGTATTTGGCGGTATGCCCTGTTTTTCCACAATGGAAACAGCCATCATTCCGCACTGAACAGTTGTTCGCCAAATGTGACGGATCTCCACATTTGAAGCACTTCCTTTCATGGCCTTGACTTCCTTGGCCTCCACCTCATAATGCCTGAGCAACAGGACGGTATTTTTGTTTTTGAGAATTCCCTGGGGGATCGGGAATAAGGTTTCTTCTGACTCTGCTTCCCCTTCTGGTCATAATTGTAACTCCCTTTTCCGAGTGTGACATTCCCGAACGATTATAAGGCCGAAAATAATATTAATGCGAAAAATACGGGGTTTTTTTTTCTTTTCATAATGACGATGAAATGAGATTTGTTATATGAGTACTAATAATTAAACTTAGGTTCACCATGCATTTCTAAAGGTCAAACAGAAATAAAGTGCAGAAATATAAACAATACTGAATACAGACATAGGTCCAAGCCTAACTGTAAAATAGGTACATAAATAAGTACTAGGAGATGCAGCTCCTCAAAAGGTACAACTGACGACTGGACACAACATAGCCAAAATAAAATGACATAAGGAGTCCCCCTCCGAACTCAAGGTAGACGCTGAGCTAAGTCGTCATCACGCCCATCTTCTCAACTAGAAACAGCAACACCAGCAGAGAACATATACAGATATGGGTAAGATTCCCAATCATCAACACAACAAAATAGTGGAAGTAAAAACGGGATGACGCACTAGGTAACAACATACCCATCATGTATACTAAACATCTCAATTTATATCATTTAATCGATTAGCAACATGAAACATCTCCAAAAACAGGGTAACGATGCATATCAAGTAAATGTACTCATCAGCAGCCATGCAATGCAATGCGATGTACATGACTCAATGCCATATGACACAAAGGGTAAAACTCTTACCCCTACTCCATGGAGCTAACAAAACATTGGAGAGAGTGAATGGGAGGACATGTTCCGTGTACGCCAGCTTTGGGCAGGATGCTACAACAATCGTAACGTGCACGTATCTGGCTTTTACGGAAACACTGTACACCAAACATGAAAAGTACGGCATCTAGTCGAGGAAATCAGTGTATTGCTCGGATTCACCATGATACAGAAGGCCTACCAATTGGTCACATGTCAGCCTTTCCAACCCTGATACCTCCAAGACTATTTAAGATCGTCACCGTAAGATTCGCACCCACATCAAGGTGTAAGCTCAACTCCTAGGCTCAAGGCCTTACAAACTCATGCAATGAAATGCCAATGCTTACACAAAGCAGATACGCTAAAGCAATGTCTATCCACCGGATAAACCTCAAGGTTCACTAAGGTTCTCTTCCTTAGGAACTATATACGTGTTTGTATTATAAAACTTTTATCCATCGGATAAATTTGGTGATCCATCCGGGATCGAGTCATCACAAGACTGAAACATTTGAACGACTTTCTTGAATCCAAATCACCGGTTCGTCATCGAACTACTGTTTCAAACCCAAAACGTTTCATGTTTGTGTTTGTGTTTCCGTCTTATGACTTACATCTCAAGTCCAAAGTGTTATGAAGAAGGATTGAGAATCCTCTTAGATAAGTCTATGATCCTTTCTATAGTATTAATTCCTTGAGTTCCGAGTAATGAAATGAGTATTGATTCACTTAAGTCTTATGAAGTTATTGATGAACTAAGTCGTCAATGGTATAGTGTATGGTCATGTTCCACCATAGGCTATACTTAATTATCTCTTTTCTTATGCTCTAAGTTAATTACTTAACTTAGGTTTTCAAGCATAAACTTTGCGATTTGAGTTGAAAACTCTCGATTCAAGACTTTGTAAACCAAAACCTTTCAAATTGAAAACTCATTTGATTTAAAAGAACTTGGTTACTTGATTGAATTAAAGTACCTCAACTAATTTGAAAAGGTTTTCCTCACTAACTTAGTGTAAAACCATGATCTAAGTTAGCGTAAAAGAAATGGAACTTTCATTTAGTTTTCAAACGATAATTCAATTAATTCAAACTTGAGGACAAAGTCCTCTTTATACTTTGAGGGTTGAATATTAAATTAGTTTTTAAAAAGAATGTGACATCCTTCTAAACCTAAGGTAACTTCATATTAATTTTTACTTTCATGAAATTACTTTCATTATTTCATTTTTAAAACACTTACTTAATTGAATAAACTATGACTAGAGTAAAACACATTTTCACCTTAGTTAAAAACACTTTAGGCCGAAACCCTAATTGATCTTTGGATCAAAATCACTTCTTGTTTGTTTTGAAATACATGTTACTAAAATACTTATTAGCTTTCAAAACATTGAAGTTCAAGAACAAACTCACGTTCTTCTTCTTTTTACTAACCATGGCCGAATACCATCACTTAGGGGATGTGAAGATTATGCTTCACTAACTTGTCAAGTAATAGCTCAAAATGATCACAATATTATGATGAACAATAATCATACATCATTCAACCATAAACAAGCATACAAATCCTTACTTGATCTAGAGATCAAAGTATGGTTTTCAACATACATGAAAACATTTTTCCATCCAAGCATACATCGTCATACACATATACTAAGCATAGAAACATTATTACAAACATGTTCTCAAAGAGAACTTAACCAAGAAAGTAGTGAACCCAAGCTAGGGTTTCACCCAAACAAAACATAAACAACCATTTTTATCCTCCAGGTGTGATGAGGTTCACTCCCACATACCTTTAATGAATAGGTTTAAGTGAAAGGAAACTCCAAGCCCTCAAAACAAAGAGAAGGCCGAACCTAGAGGAGAGGAAAAAGGTGAGATCTTGAACTTGTTTTCATGAAAAGAAGAACTAGAAGATGATTATTCAAGTTAATAAGTAAGGAAATGAAAAGGAAAAAAGGATTTAGAAGCTTACCCACACAAGAACAACTCCTAGGTTTTGGATGGTGTTCTTGAGGTTGAATAACAACTTCTCCAAATCAAGAAACTTCCTTCACCAAAGTTGATCCTTAGATCAAGACAAGGTGAAGTATGGTTTTAGAATTGAAGAAAGGAATTTGGTTAGAGATCTAGGGTGAAGAACCGAATATATGATGAAGAGAGAGAAGAGAGGATCTTTCAAAAACTTAAGAAATGGTGGGTTTGATCTTTTGGATGTGTAGAATGAAAATGGATAGGTGTTGTTGGTGTGTTATGGCCGAATGGCCTTTAGGCTTCATGACCAAAATATTGGTTAGTGTGTGATGGGATATAGTGTAAGGAAATGAAAGGCCAAGATGTGATGAAGTACATAGGTCTTGACACCATATTCAAAGTTGTAGAGATTAACCTAAAGTGGGTGGTTTGGCTTTTTCCATAAAAGGAAAAGTTAACAAAGGTGAAAGTTGTCATGAAAGGATAAAAAATACCTCCTCGTGAAACGTGATAAGCAGTCTCAACTTCTCCCAACTCTGGGCCAGAGTAACCTCCCGATCCCGGACTCGATTACTCCCCGGCCCTGGCACGCTTCCCAAAGGTAAAGCGATCCCGATTAAAATAATAATATTTTTATCGGCTCCGACTCAAAACAACATAACAGGCTCAAAACAATATCTTGTGATCATTAAGCTCATAATTGAAATTCAATTATGAATTTCCAATTATTAACTATTTTTACGATTATTATTAATCAAGTTGTGTTCTTAGCCAAATTATTCACACAAACAGTTAAAAGACAGATACCGGGATTTTGGGATGTTACAACTCTACCCTCCAAAAAGAAATTTCGTCCTCGAAATTTACCTTCGAAGAGATGTGGAAACTGTTCCCTCATCCTATTTTCCAAATCTCAGGTGGCATCACCTGAAGTCTCGTTCCATATAACGTTGACCAAGGATCTCTCCTTTCCTCGTAGATGCTTAATTCTTTTGTCTTCAATCTTGACGGGTAGTGTTTCATAGGTCAGGTTATCCTTTAGCTATACTGAATCAGGCATTATGACATGACTGGGATCCGGAATATATTTTTGCAATTGCGAAACGTTAAAAACATTATGAAGGTTGGATAGAAAGGGTGGTAAAGTTATTCAGTAAGCTACTGGACCTATCTGACGAAGAATTTGATAAGGTCCGATGAATTTTGAAGTAAGTTTTCTGGACTTAAGGACCCTGCCAACCCTAGTCGTTGGAGTAACTCTCAAAAACACATGATCACCTTCTTCGAATTCAAGGGGCCTACATCTTTTATCCGCATAGCTTTTTTGTCGGCTCTGAGTTGTTCTCATCTTTTCTTGAATCATTTTAACCTTGTCAGTTGTTTGTTGTACTAGTTCAGGTCCTAACGAAGCACTTTCTCCATCCTGATACCAACATAAAGGTGTTCTGTATTGTTGTCCATATAAAACTTCATAGGGTGCCATCCCTATACTTGAATGATAATTGTTATTGTAGGTGAATTCTATCAACGGTAGAAAACTATCCCAACTTCCGACATGTTCCAACACACACGCCCTGAACAAATCCTCCAAAGATTGTATCGTCCTCTCTAATTGTCCGTCTGTTTGAGGATGGTAAGTCGAACTCAGTCGTAACTTTGTCCCTAAAGCTTAATGCAAACTCTGCCAAAATCGTGAAGTAATATGCGGGTCTCTATCTGATATGATGCTCGAAGGTACCCCATGTAGTCTCACAATCTCACTGATATAAATCTGAGTAAGTCTCTCTAAAGAGTACTTGATATTGATAGGCAGGATGTGAGCTGACTTCGTAATCCTATCTACTATCACCCAAATGGAATCACGCCATTAGGTGTCCTTGGTAAACACGTCACAAGGTCTATTGCTATGCCATCCCACTTCCACTCTGGGATGTCCAACGGAAGTAACATTCCTGCTAGCCTTTGATGTTCAACCTTTGCTTTCTGACACACAAAGCAAGATGCCACATAATCAACCACATCTCGTTTCATGCCTTGCCACCAAAATAACCGCTTCAGGTCTTGGTACATCTTTGTAGATCCTGGATGCGTACTCAACTGGCTTCTATGGGCTTCGTCCAGAAGTAACCTCCTTAGCTCTGGGTTGTTTGGCACACAGACCCATTCTCCTCGTCTTAGAATCCCATCTGCTCCTTCCTTGTACTCAGATGTCAACCCTTTTCGCAGATTTCGTCGCTCTTTCTCTAGATACTGATCATACACATGCTTCTTCCCAATCCGATCCATCAGATCACACAACACTGTAACCATGCCCACACAAAGCTTTCTCGGCATACTAACCGCTGACAGATGCATATCTCTGAACTATTCCAACAAATCGTGTTCTTTAACCATCATGGCAAACACATGTAACACTTTCCTACTCAGAGCGTCTGCTTCCACATTAGCTTTCCCCGAATGATACTGTAACTGGAAGTCGTAGTCCTTCAGAAATTCCAGCCATTGTCTCTACCTCATGTTGAGCTCTTTCTGATCGAACAAGTACTTCAACCTCTTATGATCACTGAAGACATTGAACGTCAAACAACACAAGTAGTGCCTCCAAATCTTCAATGCAAAGACCACCGCTGCTAACTCCAGATCATGGGTAGGGTGGTTCTTTTCGTGCCCTTTCAACTGCCTCGAAGCATAAGCTACCATTTTCCGATTCTACACCAGAACACAGCCTAACCCCTGGTATGAAGCATCACAGTACACGTCAAAAGGTTCACGTGGATCTGGTCACACCAACACTGGCGAAGTAGCAGCCTCTTCTTCAGCTCCTGCAAACTCTGCTCACAGGCTTCAGTCCATTCAAAAGCTTTATCCTTTCTTGTTAACTGGGTAAGGGGTCCTATAATTTTAGAAAATCCCTCGATGAACCTCCGATAATTCGCAGCCAAGCCCACAAATCTGCGTATCTCAGTCACTGTTGTTGGCCTTTCCCACTCAAGAACTACTTCAACCTTTGATGGATCCACTGCAATCCCTTTCTTTGAAATCACATGACCCAAAAACTGCACTTCGTCGAGCCAAAACTCACACTTGGATAGCTTCCCATACAAACATTTCTCCTTCAGAATCCGAAGGACCATACTAAGATGTTCAACGTGTTCTTCTTGGTCTTGGGAATGTCATCTATGAAGCCAATGACAAACTTATCTAGGTAGGGACAAAAAATCCTATTCATATAATCCATGAATATGGCTGGAGCATTCGTCACCCCAAAAGGCATCATAAGGTACTCGTAGTGCCCACAACGTGTTCGAAACACTGTCTTTGGTACATCCTCTGCCTTCACACGAATCTGGTGATAACCCGATCGCAGATCGATCTTAGAGAAAACTGCCGCTCCCCTCAACTGATCCATCAAGTCATCTGTCGTCGGGAGAGGATACTTGCTCTTAATGGTGACCAGTTCAACTGGCGATAATCCACACACAAGCGAGAAGTTCCATCTTTCTTTTTCACTAACAGCACAGGAGCTCCCCACGATGACACACTAGGTCTAACAAACTGTTTCCCCAATCAATCTTCCAATTGTTCCTTCAAGGTTTCTGTAGGTGCCATGCGATACAATGCCATAGACATGGGTCCTATTCCTGGTATAAGGTTGATCGAAAACTCAATGTCCCGAACTGGCGGCAAACCTAGTACATCTTCAGGAAAGACTTCCGGAAACTCGTTCACGACAGGTACATGCCCTAAGACTAGCTCGCTCTTGACATCCAAAGAAGATAGTAACATGTATCCTTGAGCTCTTTCTCTCAAAGAAGCCTTTACTTGGTTGGCAGTCAAAAATCCAAAATTCTCAGAATTAGGAAAGATTAAGGTTTTGTTTGCACAATCTAACAGGATATGGTTAGAAGATAACCAATCCATCCCTAAGATCACATCCATTTGCGAAAGAGGCAAACAGATCAAATCAATCAAGAAAGTCCTAGCTTCTACAGAAATAGAACAGATAAGAGTCCCCGTAGGTGTAGAAATAGTCAATTCGTATGGTAAGGATGAAACAGACAATTTAAAATGATCCATACATGCTAATAATATAAAAGAATGTGTAGCCCCAGAATCAAATAAAATAGATAAGAGTCCCCCCGCAACTAGGCACTTACCTTGTATCAGATTGGAACATTGAGAAGCTTCAGATCCTCTCACGGCGAACACTCTTCCTGTAGTCTGTGGCCTGTCCTGCTGGCCCACCACGGTTTGCTTTGTCCCCGCATCTTGAATTATTCTGTCAGTACCCCCTGGTCGACACTCATTGGCATAGTGGCCCTACTTGCCACAACGAAAACAGTTGACATTCGGTGCCTGAGCACAATCCTTCACATGATAAGCCTACGGCTTATCTAGTTTTTCAGCTAGAAAGCGCTAGGAAAATGAAAAAAAACAAAGGAAAAGGCAAAAACAAGGTGCTCGCCTCGCGACCAAGAAGGCCAGCCTGAGCAGTAAAGTACAGCCTTTCGGCCTCGCGACATGAAAACGATGCGCGCCACGCGAGCCAGAAGGCCAGCCTGATAAGTAAAGTACAGCCTCTCGGCCTCGCGACGCTAAACCAAGGCTCGCCCTGTGAGTCAGATAGAAGCAACATACAATATTAATCAACAGACATATATATTATATGCCTTACGAACAAAACAGTTATCACACTCGATAACTTGTGCATCAGACGCTTGATAAGCTTGCGGCTTATCTAGTTTTTCAGCTAGAAAAGGCTAAGGTTTCAGTACCAATTGAGCGATTTAACCTCGCTACACCCCCTATTTTGGCTTGTTTTGTCCCTAAGCGATGTTTGAATCTTTTAATTGGTTTTTAGGAATTTAGGAGTTTTTGAGCAGATTTACTCTTTTTATTGCTTATTTTCTTTTTTAGGTCAAAAGTGAAGCTTAAGGAGGCTAGGAAAATGAAGAAAACAAAGGAAGTCAAAAACAAGATGCTCACCTCGCGAGAAGATTCTCGCCTCGCGCGCCAGAAGGGCAGCCTGAATAGTAAAAAAAACAGCCATTCTGTCGCGCGTCGCAAAAGCATGGCTCGCCCTGCGAGTCAAAAGGTCTGTTTGAGAAGGCTGCAGCAGCAACTCTGTCTCACCTCGCGAGATTATGCTCGCCTCGCGATAACTCAAAATCCAGAAAAGATTCAGTTTGGAAATTCGCCTCGCGAGTGAACGCTCGCCCCGCAAGCACGCAAAAACCAGTAACGTATAAATGTTGTGTTTTAGGGCAATTTAGGGGCAGCTTTTTCCTCTGGTTTTTATTGTGATTTTTGACTAATCCTAGTCCCTTGGAGCTGCGTCTCCCTCTTTCTTTCTAGTCTAGGATGAAAACTTTTGTTTGTGCGTTGTTACTGCAAGCATGAGGAACTAATCCCCTTTTCTAAGGGAATGAATGAAGCCTCCTTTGATGGCATAGTTATTCAAGTAATAATTTCTTATTCCCTTGTCTCTATTCTTGTTTCTTAATTCTGATTTGTTTTTGTTAATCAAATGCGCAATGGTTAACTAGTCTAGTGCGATGATACTGGCAGGAGATTTGTACTTAGGACCCGAATTAAGAACACTGTTTGAATACCTTTAGGCATAGAGTAGAAAAGCAGTGCAATCACTATAGGGATCCGAGAACTTAATGAATCTAATTGTAGGTTGAATATATTGGCAGATTGACAACTTACAATTTGAGATATTTCCTTTTGAAAAGCGGCAGTGACATTAGGATAATTGAGGGTTCCTGGTTGACAAAGAATTGAACATAGGGATAAGAGGATAAACACTTGGGTAGCTTGCTTGATAGGATAGGTGGATTCATGACCTTAGAGCCTTAATCATCATCAAATCTCATATTGATTCTTTATTATATTCTTTTAATTGTTATTGATTTAATGCTTGATTTTATTTTCTCTCTCCTCATAACTCTTCCCTTTTGACTTAGTCAACGTCTTGATTTTCTTGATAAATTGGTCAAATTGGTACTCTAATCCCTGTGTTCGACCTCGGTAATCTCTACCTTATTTATTACTTGCAACAATCCGGTATACTTGCCAATTTGTCAACAAGTTTTTGGCGCCGTTGCCGAGGATTGGCACAACCAAAATTTCTAATTTTTAGGGAATTTAACTCTTTTGATTAAGCTATTTTTATTATAATTTTTTGCAATTTTATCTCCTTTTACTTCTTTGATCCCACTTGGTCTTGCCTTGTTTTTGTGTATGCGAGGTACTCTTTCACAGGAAAACTTGTTATTCGATCCAGAGATCACCAAGACCGAAAAGAGGTTGAGGAAAGAATTTAGAGAGAAAAAGAGGCTTGAAGCAACTCAATCCATTGATCTTGAAGAGATGGAGGAAGAAAATCCTCCTCCGGCCTACAAGCCCTTTTATGAGTACAATCAACCTAACTTGGATGATTGTGCTTCTATTGTTGTTAGGCCTGTTATCAAGGCTGATTCTTTTGAGACTCAGGAAAGTGTTCTGCGTCAGATTCAAATGAATCAATTTGATGGTGGTGCACAACAAGATCCTCACAGGCACATTACTCGTTTCTTGGAAGCTTGTGACATGTGCAAATATTGAGGAGTTTCACAAGACGCCCTTTGGTTGCGACTATTCCCTCTTTCTCTTTGGGATGGAGCACTCGATTGGCTAGATTTGCACTTGGATCGTGCTAGCATCACCACTTGGGAACAAATGGCTCAGAAGTTCCTCACAAAATTCTTCCCTCCTCAAAAAGCGGCACAATTAAAGATAGATGTCACTTCTTTCAAGCAACAAGATGATGAATCCTATAATGAAGCTTGGGAGAGGTATAATGTGCTTTTGAGGAGATGCCCTTCTTCCTACTTCGACTTAGTAACAAAGGTGCAACACTTCTTTAATGGGTTGAAGGGGCGATACCAGATGAATTGGGATGCCGCAGCTGGCGGCTCATTCTATTATTTATCAACCGAGGATGCATGGGCCTTGCTAGAGAAAATGTCTAATAATGACTACAACCGCAGTATGGGCACTTCTAATGCTTCTGGAATTAGTGTTGCATTATTAAAGGCTATTCTTGAGCAAAACAAACTTTTGAAGATGCAATGTGAAGCCCTATCTAGCAACAAGAAGGTTAATGTAGTGCAAGAAGGACTGCCCGCAGGTTGTGAAAATTGCAATGGTGATCATGACAGTCAGAATTGCCCATTTAATTTCTCTCAGGAACATGTGGACTCATGGCACAATTTCTATGACACAGTGCCTTAGAACAACTATCAGAGGAACAGACAGAATGACTACAATCAAAATCAAAATCGGGGGTACATTAGAAGAGACCGTCCGGGTTTCACTTGGAGAAATACTAGTGGTGGTCTAGCCGGGCAACAACAACAGAATCAGAGGCCAAATTATGGAGTCCAATAGGATAATACTCAGCAGGCCCTCCCAGGGCATAATCAGTTACAGATCACAGATGGTGGAAGGCAACCTTGGGAGTTGGCTATTGAGAAGACTAGTGCGCTATTGAGAAGTTGTCAATAAATACAAATGATGCCATAGACAAGTTAGCAACTCATACAAGGGTAGGAATTCAGAATCTTGAGCCTCAAATGGCCCAACTTGCAAAGCAACTGAATGAGCGTCTTCCTGGCACTTTCCCAGGTAATACAGAGAACAACCCCAAGAACCAATGCAATGCCATGGCAACTCAAAGCGGTAAAGTGTTGGGATCTAATGGGGGTGCAACTAGTTCTTAAGAAGTTGAGACTTCAGAGCAACCACATGTTGAGGAAGAGCAAGCTAAGGAAGATGAAGTGGCTAGTGAAAAGGTGCTCGAGCAAGGGAGAAGGTTGAAACCAATAGATGAAGAATTCTGAAAGAAGAAATGGTTTGAATCCCAAGACCTCCCTCCCTTAATGAAGGTACCATATCCAGAAAGATTGAAGAAGCCCTTGCAAGACAAGCAATTCAACAAGTTCCTTGATGTTTTCCACAAGCTTCAAATTAATATTCCATTTGCGGAAGCCTTGGAACAAATTCCATCTTATGCCTGGTTTATGAAGGAGCTTCTCTCCAAGAAGCGAAAGATAGTGGATGAGGAAACAATTGCTTTGACCTAGGAGTGTAGTGCAATTCTTCAAAGGAAACTACCTCCAAAGTTGAAGGATTCGGGTTCTTATACCATGCACCATTGGGGAAGTGACTCTTGGGAAGGCATTGTGTGATCTAGGGGCAAGCATCAATTTAATGCCCCTTTCTATGATGAAGAAGCTAGGCATCAAGGAAGCCAAGGATATAAGGATGTCACTCCAACTAGCAGATCATTCTATCAAATACCCTTATGGGGTGGTGGAAGATTTGTTGGTAAAGGTAGATAAGTTCATATTTCCAGTGGACTTTGTAGTGCTTGATATGGATGAAGATGTCGAGATCCCTCTCATATTGGGTAGGTCTTTCTTGGCCACCAGGCATGCTTTGATAGATGTGCAACAAGGGCAACTCATACTAAGGGTGCAAGATGAGAATGTAGTCTTCAATGTCTTTGAAGCAATGAAACACCCGTTGAGAGATCGGATGTGTATAGGGTTGATGTGGTGGACCCAATTGTAAAAGCTATAGCCACAAGAGAAGCCCATGGTTCTTCACTTGCACAAGTGTTGGTAAAATCCCATGATGAGAATGAAGAAGAAGACCTTTTGTGGCATGAGGATTATCTTGAGTGCTTAAAGAGCTTGGAAGCCTTGCCAAGTCTCCCAAGGGATAAATGTAAAAAAGAGAAGCTCAACAAAGACGGAATGGAAGAAGGCAAAAATACATCGGAGTTGAAGCAACTCCCAACTCACTTGAGGTATGCATTTGAGTTAGGGGGGACAACATCCAGTCATCATTAGCAATGCCTTGAAAAAGGATGAGGAAGAAAAGCTATTAAGAGTTCTTAGGGAACACAAATCTGCCATTGGGTGGAAGATTTCGCATCTAAAAGGTATAAGTCCTTCCCTATGCATGCACAAAATCTTGATGGAGGATGATTATAAACCGGTGGTTCAACCACAAAGGCAGTTAAATCCCATCATGAAAGAAATGGTGCGTAAGGTGGTGATTAAGCTTTTGGATGCCGGAATCATCTATCCAATCTCGGATAGCAATTGGGTTAGCCTGATTCATGTGGTCCCGAAGAAAGGTGGCAAAACCATGATGGTCAATGAGAATAATGAATTGATTCCAGCAAGGGCCGTCATGGGATGGAGGGTTTGTATTGACTATAGAAAGCTAAATGATGCAACAAGGAAAGATCACTTCCCCCTTCCATTCATTGATGAAATGCTTGAAAGGTTGGCCGGATATGAGTACTATTGTTTCTTGGATGGTTACTCCGGTTACAACCAAATTGTGGTGGATCCTCAAGACCAAGAGAAGATGGCCTTCACTTGTCCCTATGGAGTCTTTGTTTATAGAAGGATGCCCTTTGGATTGTGCAATGCTCCCGTTACTTTCCAAAGGTGTATGCTCTCTATTTTCTCGGACATGGTGGAGAAATTCATTGAAGTATTCATGGACGACTTCTCGATCTTTGTGACCTCTTTTGATAATTGCTTGAAGAATTTGGCTTTGGTGCTTGAGAGGTGCCAAGAAACCAACCTAGTACTTAATTGGGAGAAATGCCAATTCATGGTCAACGAAGGTATAGTCTTGGGACACAAAATCTCTCAAAAGGGGATTGAGGTTGATAAAGCCAAGATTGAGTTGATTGAGAAGCTGCCCCCACCAACCAATGTGAAGGGGGTAAGGAGTTTCTGGGGCCATGCCGATTTCTACCGGAGATTCATTAAGGACTTCTCAAAGATTGCAAAGCCGCTTTGTGACCTTCTTGTGAAGGACGTATCCTTTGATTTTAATGCTTCTTGTTTAAATTCTTTCAATACTTTGAAAAATATGCTTGTCACTGCATCTAATTGGAATCTACCTTTTGAAATCATGTGTGATGCTAGTGATTATGCGGTGGGAACGGTTTTGGGTCAAAGGGTGGAAAAGTTAGCTCATGTTATATACTATGCAAGTAAGGTTTTAAATGAAGCACAAGCTAACTATTCCACCACTGAAAAAGAACTCCTAGCTATAGTTTTTGCTTTAGATAAATTTAGATCCTACGTTGTGGGGTCTAAAATTATCGTTTTCACCGATCATGCAGCCATAAGACACTTGATGACAAAACAAGAGGCCAAACCGAGATTAATTCGATGGATTCTTCTTTTGAAGGAGTTTGATATTGAGATTAGGGACTGGAAAGGGTCAGAGAATGGTGTGGCAGACCACTTATCAAGGTTGGTCAATCCCGATGCCAAGGAGAAATTACTAGACATCAAGGAAGAATTTCCTGATGAGAAACTATTTGCATTGTTTGAAAATTTTCCTCCTTGGTTCACGGATATGGCCAACTTCAAATCTTCAAATATGGTTCCGCAAGGTTGGACAAAGAAAGAAGTTCTTCTCGGATGCAAAGTACTATGTCTGGGAGGACCCCTACCTTTTCAAACAATGTTCGGATGGGATCTTAAGAAGGTGCATTCCTCATGATCAAATCGGAAACGTGTTGTGGCATTGCCATAGCTCGGATTACGGTGGGCATTTTGGGGGAAAGAAGATCGCAGAAAAAGTCCTCCAAAGCGGATTTTATTGGCCAACACTCTTCAAGGATGGCCACACTTTTGTTGAGAATTGTGATCGTTGCCAAAGGGTTGGAAACATCTCTAGGCAGCATGAGCTTCCTCTTAATTGCATGCTTGAAGTAGAGCTCTTTGATGTTTGGGGGATTGATTTCATGGGACCATTCCTACCCTCCTTCTCCTATCAATATATTTTGGTGGCGGTTGATTATGTTTCAAAGTGGGTGGAAGCAATTCCAACAACAACGGATGATGCGCGGGTAGTCATAGTGTTCTTGAGGCGCAACATCTTCTCATGGTTTGGGATTCCTAGAGTTTTGATTAGTGATGGAGGATCCCACTTTTGCAACAACCAAATGCACAACCTACTTGAAAAGTATGGGGTCAAGCATAGAGTCTCCACTCCTTATAATCCACAAACAAATGGGCAAGCAGAGATATCCAACCGTTAGTTGAAGCATATTCTTGAAAAAACTGTTAACTCCTCACGAAAGGATTGGTCAAAGAAGTTAGATGATGCTTTGTGGGCCTATAGTATCGCTTTCAAGACTCCAATTGGAAGGTTTCCTTACAATTTGGTGTTTGGAAAGGCGTGTCACTTACCGGTGGAATTGGAACAAAAGTCTTATTGGGCAATCAAAGAACTCAATTCTGATTTAAAGAAAGCCGGTGAAAAGAGGCTCTTAGACTTGAATGAATTGTCTGAAATCCGCATGCAAGCTTATGAGAATGCAAGAATTTACAAAGAGCGGACTAAGGCATGGCATGACATGCACATTTTGCCAAGGAAATTTGAACCAGGACAAAGGGTACTACTCTACAACTCAAGGTTGAGACTTTTCCCGGGAAAGCTTAAGTCAAGGTGGTCCGGACCATTCACAATAGTCAATGTTTTTCCACATGGAGCGGTGGAACTAGCAGATGAAAGAGAGAATTTCAATGTGAAAAGTTAGAGGCTCAAACACTATCATAGGGAGCCAATCCACACTAGCCAACAAATGTTGAAGTTAACTTAGCCCTAAAGGGGCCATGACGGTCAGGCTCAGGACGTTAAACAAGCGCTACTTGGGAGGCAACCCAAGCTAGATATCCTTTTATTGCATTTAAAGAGACATAAAAAGAGTCTTCATATAGGGTCCTTAGTTATATTTTGCATTTAGAAAGCATGTAGTTTCAAGTGCATATTAAATTAAAAGGGGGTAGAATTCTTTTCTATCTCGCCCCGCGAGCAATAATTTGCCTTGCGAGCCAAAGGGACGTCAAAATCCCTGCTTTTGGATTGCCCCACGAAACCATGCTTTGCCACGCGAGTATGGAAAATAAACTCCGAGGTTTGTACCTCTTTCAGCCTCGCGACACGATCCTTTTGATCGCCTCGCTATTCTGGGCAGTCTGAAGGCATGAAGGAACTCCAGATTAGCCTCGCGAGTATCTACTTGCCTCGCAATTCTGGAAATTTGGATGAACCATGATTTCCAGATTCGCCTCGCGAGTATTGTCTCGCCTCGCGAATCTGCAATTAGGGTTTCAAAAATTGGGGGAATTTTTAAAATTCGCGTAGTGATATTATGCTCGCCTCGCGAACGGGGGAAGTTTATTAGCCTCGCGAGCAGAGGACAACCTTTTTACCAAAATTCTTCAATTTTCTCTCGTCTCTATCTCGCGCGGGCTCAGCAGAGACTTCTTGTTCTTCATCTTTTCTCACACTCACATTCTCAAACAACAACTACAAGGTATCATCTAACTCTCCTACCCTCTAGTTCTTTGATTTGGGTTCAAAGCCTCTTAATAACTTTCTGTCTCAAATTTCAAAAGTGGGTTAGGTATTTGTTGTTGTTGTTTGTGATTATCTAAACCAGAATGTGATTAAATTCTTTGAACTTAAATGATGAATGTGCTATGTTGAGTGTGAGGAATGTGAGACTATTGATATTCTGTGAACTTGAACAATATTGATGAATGCTCTATAGTTTGAAATGGGATACACTGCACTATGTCTTTTAGGAACCTAAGTTTGGGGTTTTATCTGGGTGATTTTAGGAATGTGCATGATTAAGGAGCACGAGTGACAATTTTTCTGAACTTTTTCAGGAACGATATTCTGTGTTCTTTGTTGTTAACTAGAATAGACTGATGCATGTTGTTAGGAACTAGGAATGGAACTTTGAATTATTAGTTTTCTGTGTTATCATGAACTGTATTGGGACTTTTCTAGTTTTTAGGTTATGGCCCCACCTAAGAATCCCACCGAAAGGCAACTCGTCCAGCGCAAGAAGCGCGCATCTGCCACTGATGGTGACATTGTGTTGCCCTCGGGACCGAGCTCGAACTCTAGGGCTAACTCCTATGCCCCCATTTTTCGATCCCCTAGTCATAGGGAACATTGGGATTTGGTGGTCAAGAAGGAGATGGTCCTAGAGCGGCGCGTGTCCCTAATCGGCAACAACTATGCCTCCATCTCGGGTCAGATTCGAACTCACGGTTAGGGAGTATTGGCGGATCTTCCTCGCTGATATGATGTCAAACTAGTGCAGGAATTCTATGCCAGATCACCGAGCCTAGATGTGTATCACAGGTTCAGGGCATCCCCATCACCTTCTCTACAGGTGACATTAATGCATGTCACGGGATCCCTGCATGAACGAAAAGGAGTGAGTATGAGCACCTGGCGGCTGTTGAGAGCTTAGCACTAGAGATAATTGCCACTTGCTGCGTGCCAGGGGCTGCATGGGAGGTTGGCACTTCGAGGAACCTGCTGAGGTTGAGGAGGCAGGATCTGACCCCGATTGCCCGGGTTTTGTCAGCGTTTGTACACGCCAATCTTAGGGTAAGCAGCCATGATTCCACCATTACCGCCGCCCAAGCCCACCTCATATATGGCATTTTGATAGAGAAAAGCATCAATGTCGGTTCCATCATTGCTTCCGATATACAGACAAAGGCTAACTCCAAGGTTCTCAAGGAGAATTTAGGGCGCGGGTATTCCGGTGCATGACCTGATGGAGAAGGTCCCCCGGCAGCCAATTGACAGAGAGTATATCAGCCGCTTCTGCTTTGTTCAGCCTGCCCCACCCAGGAGACCACAGCCCCCTCAGAGGCCGCGTTCAGCTGATATCGCTCTGCTACTGCAAAACCAACAGGCTATAAGGAGGGAGCAGGTGGTGATGAGGGAATTTTTCAGGGAGTTATCGTTGGCCCAGCAGGAGAGCCGGGTACCCATCTTCCCCTCCGAGGAGGACTTAGCACCTCGGCGACGGTGGCAGGACTGTCCTATGGACCAGGATGCCATGCCACAAGGGGGTGCCCGAGGTACCAGAGGATGCGGCGGCAGCCTAGCTGCAGGGTGACCCGGTGGTTGAGATTGACTTTGATCAGCGATCCGGGCCCCTCCATTACTAGTCCCCACTACCCTTTTGGAATTTTCTTTCTTCTGAGTTCTAGCTAGTTTATGATATATTCGATATTGTTGTACACTGATGGCTAGCTAGAAACTCATTATATTGCGATATCTTTGATTCCAATGCACACTTGGATAATCGTACTTATTGGTGCACTTGGCATTCTTCCTCTTATCTCCTTTTTTTTTTAGTTATTTTATTTTATTTTATGCTATTGTTTTGACCATTGCTTTTGCTTGTGAACGTGTCACCATTGAAAGCTCAGAATTTGTTTGGGATAACTACTTGGATGAGGATGAGGTCGAATCTAGCCATGCTATGAAGCGGGCTAGCAGAGAGATGGAAGAATCAAGGAAATCAATTGAGAGCGTGGGGTCCGCTCGGACCCCACTGAGATAAAAAGTTCTTAACCTTCCTCTCTTTCTGTTCCTTTTATTTTCTTTTCATTTTTTTTTTTCACTTGTGAATGCATGGTCACACAAAAAAAATGTGTCTTTAGAGTCTTTTGGTGAGTTGTGGATTTAATCGAGCAAAACCTTAATTAAATGCATGATTTTGGAAAAAGTTTTCGATGAACCCCTCTCGATGTTTTTAACGTTGAAAATCCCCTTGTGAAAATTTGAAAGATTGAACTTAAATTGGTTGTTATGATTGCATGTTTTACAATAAGTTCGGGGTTGAAAGGGTGCATGCTTAGGAATTGTATCTCGGTCAAACATTTTGCAAAAAGCTATCTGGGTGAGGATTTGAGCATCCATCATTGTTCTTAATTGAGTGAATCACATTATGTTGTAATTTTCCTGGATTTGCTTGAATCTCTGCTTAATTTGTATATTTATGTGTTTGCATCATATGATTAAGGCATGTTTTTCTTTGAATTAACTACTTGGCCATAAATTGAACCAACCTTGATGAATGATCCCTAGTTAGCCGCATTGAGCCTTGAAGCCTATTGTTCTTGATGACCATACATGACAAACCCATTAACTCCGAAAAATCATGATTTCCCTATCCTAGGATTTAGAAGAGCATGGAATCGTTAGCTTGTGAGCGTTGCTTTAGAACTAAGTTTGGGGTGGCTACAAAGTTCATAAGTCATAGTCGAGAAAAATAAAAGCAAAAGATTGGAGCCAAAGGCTTGGGAAAGAAAAGAAAGAATTGAAAAATAGGCCAAAAAGGGCAAAGTGAAAAAGAAAAATATAAAAAGGAAGAGGTTTGAAGCCACCTAAAAAAAAATGATGTATGATGAAAAATATGAGAGTGAAATCATTTGTATGTAATTTCCCATTTCATGCTCTCATAAATCCTAGTGACTAAGCCTCTATCCTTGCATATCCTACCTTAAGCCTAGCCCCACTACAACCTTGAAAAGACCTTTTGATGATACATGCATGTTTTTGTGGGAATTTTGTTGAGATGAAAACCAAATCTATGGAAAATGCACTTAATTGTGAAATGAGTGAATTCTTGAACCCTAACAAATTGAGCGGAAGAGTGATTTACTAAATACCCCTTGTGAGGAAGGCGAGTGCTTGAATTTGGTGATCTTCTTTTGTTTGTATTACTGGATCCTTGACTATGCAGTATTGGGTGCATTCATGATTCACCTCTATTTGTTCAAAGTTAATGATTGGGGATTACCATAATGAATAATGGGGGGACATCGAATTGAAAAAGGAAAATTGTATACAAGTGCATAAAGCTCGGTTAACTTAGTTGAATCCATTGAACTTACCTTGTTTTGAGTCTTTTGTTTTTAGTTGCTTGGGGACAAGCAATGCTTAAGTTTGGATGTTTGATAAGCCTATGGCTTATCTAGTTTTTCAGCTAGAAAAGGC
The DNA here is from genome assembly GCA_039655645.1 of Ammopiptanthus mongolicus. NCBI lineage: Eukaryota > Viridiplantae > Streptophyta > Magnoliopsida > Fabales > Fabaceae > Ammopiptanthus > Ammopiptanthus mongolicus. The sequence continues at coordinate 45,091,907 of CM077348.1, read as the reverse complement.
TAAGGTTTCAGTACCAATTGAGCGATTTAACCTCGCTAAACACCTTATTTTGGCTTGTTTTGTCCCTAAGCGATGTTTGAGTCTTTTAATTGGTTTTTAGGAATTTTCAGAGTTTTTGAGTAGATTTACTCTTTTTATTGCTTATTTTCTTTTTCAGGTCAAAAGTGAAGCTTAAGGAGGCTAGGAAAATGAAGAAAACAAAGGAAAGGCAAAAACAAGGTGCTCGCCTCGCAAGAAGATTCTCGCCTCGCGCTCCAGAAGGGCAGCTTGAAGAGTAAAAAAAAACCTTCCTGTCTCGCGTCGCGAAAGCATGGCTCGCCCCGCGAGCTAGAAGGTCTGTTTGAGAAGGCTGCAGCAGCAGCTCTGTCTCGCTTCGTGAGATTATGCTCGCCTCTCGATAACTCGAAATCCAGAAAAGATTCAGTTTTGAAATTCGCCTCGCGAGTGAACGCTCGCCCCACGAGCATGCAAAAACCAGTAACGTATTAATTCTGTGTTTTAGGGCAATTTAGGGGCAGCTTTTTCCTCTAGTTTTATTGCGATTTTTGACTAATCCTAGTCCCTTGGAGCTGCGTCTCCCTCGTTCTTTCTAGTCTAGGATGAATTCTTTTTGTTTGTGCGTTGTTACTGCAAGCATGAGGAACTAATCCCCTTTTCTAAGGGAATGAATGAAGCCTCCTTTGATGGCATAGTTATTCAAGTAATAATTTCTTATTCCCTTATCTCTATTCTTGTTTCTTAATTCTGATTTGTTTGTGTTAATCAAATGCGCAATGGTTAACTAGTCTAGTGCGATGATACAGGTAGGAGATTTGTACTTAGGACCCGAATTAAGAACACTGTTTGAATACCTTTAGGCATAGAGTAGAAAAGCAGTGCAATTGCTATAGGGAACCAAGAACTTAATGAATCTAATTGTAGGTTGAATATATTAGTAGATTGACAACTTACAATTTGAGATATTTCCTTTTGAAAAGCGACAGTAACATTAGGATAATTGAGAGTTCCTGGTTGACAAAGAATTGAATATAGGGATAAGAGGATAAACACTTGGGTAGCTTGCTTGATAGGATAGGTGGATTCGTGACCTTAGAGCCTTAATCATCATCAAATCTCATCTTGATTCTTTATTACATTCTTTTAATTGTTATTGATTTAATGCTTGATTTTATTTTCTCTCTCCTTATAACTCTTCCCTTTTGACTTAGTCAAAGTCTTGATTTTCTTGATAAATTGGTCAAATTGGTACTCCAATCCCTGTGTTCGACCTCGGTAATCTCTATCTTGTTTATTACTTGCAACGATCCGGTACACTTGCCGATTTGTCAACAACGCTCTACCCAACTTCTAAGCATATTTAATACCCAATGCGGGTTCAACTAGACATGGCCAGAAATCACAACCTAACTCAACCAGTCCTTGATTAAGAATCAAACTGCTGTGATACCACCAAACGAGATGTCCCGTCGTCCCATTAAAGAACCTAAGATATTAACTAACCTTAATCGTTTATAATCGATAGCGCGCCTTATTAAGAGGAAGCGAAGTGGAAATTAAACGCGCAAGCAAAACGAAATTAAGGCAAGCATCATCTTAGAGTACACAGCTTTAAAATATAAATAAATACATACATACATCATTTCCCCATCAGTAGGGCTACAATGTCAACGTAATACATATAGAGTATATTAATACAGACCAAAATAAAAATATGAAAGTGGGCCGAGAAACAATTCTCCGGCTAACTACGATCACTTCCTAACCCCTCGAGGTTAGGATCCTGGGCTCATCCACCGACAGCGGGCTCATACGGAATGCCATCCAGTTGCTTAGCAAGTGGTTTCTCCATGGGGTGTTCCCATAAAATAAAATAACACATATAGAAAAATAACCAGAGATAAAAAACATGCATCATCAAATATGGGAGAGGAGCATAAGTATAGCAGATATATACATGCAGCGCACAACACATAGAAAAGATACAACACGACGACACCCATCTCTTAAGTAATACAACACAACCATCTCAAAAGTCATTCTCTTAGATAAACCTATAAGAGGGATACTAGTCCCTATGTATATGCTGACTTCCCTATATGCATGTCGGCCGATACATCACATCCCCAGTTGAACATCCCCGTCGGGATAACATCACGTCCCCAATTGGACATCCTCGTAAGGATTAAAAATACATCACATCCCTCATTGGACATCCCGCCCCGGGATTAAAAACATCACGTCCCCAATTGGACATCCCCCTTTGGGACAAATATGTTGTGGTATGAAATGCTATGATATGCAACAAACATCCATCTCAGGTTGATACCGGGACCTCACACCTAAGCACGCAGCCACGACCACCATGCACTACATCCACATCAACATCAACATCAACATCAGCATCACGACGCTCTGCATCTACGAGTCCAGAAAGTGGAAAATCGTGAAAGAATAGATCAAATCGGCATCCAACTTTGGACGTGGAGAAACCCTACGCTTAAACGTTGATCGTTGACGTCAGAGCGTGGGTACGTGTCGCGACCGTCCTGTCCGGGCGCCGCGAAAAAATAGATTATTTGTGAGGTTCAGAGGAGTCGCCACCAATTTTATTTTAATTAGGGAAAAAATGGAAAACCCTAAAAAGTTGGTCTTTAACCAGAAATTAAGTTCGGGAGTCGATTACGAATAGGGAAGGTATTAGCACCCTACACGTCCGTTAAGAAAAACGGTTGCCTCTAACTAATTGTGTAAAATTATAATAACTTATGTTTTACCCCTAAAAGCGAAATATTTATTATTTAATTAATTTGAGCTCTAAAATAAGGAAGAAGAATTAAAAAAAAAAAAACAAATTGTTTAGCTTGATAAGGATGGTCCTTGCTCCTACGTATCTCTCGGTGCGATAGGGAATTCAACGCTACGTAGTTCTTGTAGAAAATATTTGTGGTTGGTTGATTTTATTTTTTTTATTTTTTTATTAGAAAAAAGATTCTAGTTGATTTTTTTTATTTATTTATGTTTTCATTATTTTTTTTAAGAAAAAATATTTGTGTTGATTTTATTTGTTTATTTATTATTTATATTAAAACAAAGAGGTTTATTTTTTATTTCTAGGATTTCTGAGCTGTCACAACTCATGCGTCCTTAAAATAGGATTAATTTAGCTGTCACTGCTAACTTAATCCCTTACAATAATGGCTTTAACATTTTCGAAAATGAGGCCGTTTAATTTAAATTATTATATTTTTTTAAAAAGGGTGATCTAGGATTTCTGAGTTGTCTCAACTCATACGTCCTAGACAATAAAATTAATCTAGCCGTCACAACTAGTTAATCCCTAAATTTATTTTCAATTTTACTGAAATACCTACTTTATTTTTATTTTTATTAAAAAAACTAGATCAAATGACCTTTGTCCCTAAGAGTTAAAAAAAAATAACTAAAATATAAAAATGTAATTTCAGCACATACCCAAAAGAAAACACCACTCCTAAGGCCCAAGCAACAACAAAATCAAAGGGAAAAAAAAATTTAAACTAAAATAAAAGAAATAAAAATGAAAAAAAGAAATTAAAAGAGAAAAAAAGAAAAGAAAGCAGAAGTATCTATTTCTGCTACACCTACGCGAGAAGAACGTGGAACCAGAGGGGGTGCTCGGCGGCGGAACGGGCGGCGACCGGCGGTAGTGTGACGACGGCGCGACTGGCAAGCAGAAGTCGCGATGGTGGGTCCTCTGGATTGGATCGTGTCGTTCTAGAGGCGGGAGACGCCGCGATGCTGGCCTGATGCGCGACGAAGCCAGCGTGACTGTTCACGGCGTCGTTCCTATGATGGGAAAAGATGCGGCAGCGCGCAGTTGTGATAGGAGGAGTTGGCGGAGAAGATGAAGTGTGGTGGAGCTGGTGGTGGTTTACGGAAACAGCAATGTTATTTGTTAGGTTGGGAAGAAAGGAGAAAAAATGTCGTTTTCTCTGTCTGTTATCAGTGTAACAAGGAGACTAGGATGAGGAAATCAAAGCAGTGGTTGTGTTGGCCCCTGTCAAAAAAAAAACTCCCTCCCTTGAATTTTTCATTCCTCTTTATACTTAGTAATTAGGTTAAGAAAATTTATTTCATTATCAATCACAATCAAATTATCCAGATTAAGATTAATTATCAATTATTATTCAAATATTTATAATTATGGAGTTAATTTGTTTTAATCTCAATTAAATCAATTATTTAGATCGGAATCAATTTAATTGAAATCAGAATCAATCATCCAATTTTATTTGAAAACCTACCATTTGTGGATTTAAGAAATTAATTTCATTTTTAATTAAAAACTTATCTTACTAAATCAATTTGATGGTAATCATTTTTGACAACTTACCAATTTGAGCAAATAACATTATTATTTCTTATTATTGTCAAAAGGGATGGAGATCTTCTGTCTCAATTTCCTGTCACCTTCTCTGTCCCCCACCAATAACAATTTGACACTTCAGAAAACAAAATTACAACTCATTAATATTTATGCTCATTCCCAACATTTGATTGGTGGGGGACACTGGGACACCATTTTTTGGGACAGCAGATTTCTATCCTGTCAAAAGATATTACTCATCCACTTTTAGCCCAAGGCCCAATGGACTTATTCATGATGTCTTCTGCTCCAAACTTTTATTTTTATTTTTTATTTATATTTTTTTTATTTTTAAACCAAACAAAATTAGGTGTTCACAGTTGTCCCTTTTTACTTGTTTCTTACTAGATAAAAGACATAACCATAGTTTGCATTTTATCTTTGTAAGTGACGAGTAAAGACAAGAACTCCAATTTTGTTTGAGGACATTGGGTGCAAGCACCAGGAGATGCGACGGGAGGGGGACCCGAAACTTAAAGACAATGGATACGGGGATCCAAAAACATAAATGGGTGCGGGGACCATCAAAGGCGATGGGTACAGGGACCCTGAAAAACTTAAATGGGAACGGGGACCCTCAAAGGTGATGGGTACAGGGATCCGAAAACTTAAACAATGAGTACGGGGACCCGAAAACTTAAATGATGGGTATGGGGACCCGAAAATTGAAAGGGGTGCGGGGACCCTCAAAGGCGATGGGTACAGGAACCCTGAAAAACTTAAATGGGTATGGGGATCCTCAAAGGTGATGGGTACGGGGACCCAAAAACTTAAACAATAGGTACGGGGACCCTCAAATGCGATGGGTATGGGGACCCTGAAAAACTTAAATGGGTATGGGGACCCTCAAAGGTGATGGGTACGGGGACCCAAAAACTTAAACAATGGGTATGGGGACCCGAAAACTTAAATGGATACGGAGACCCTCAAATGCGATGGGTACGGGGACCCGAAAAATTTAAATGGGTGTGGGGACCCTCAAATGCGATTGATATGGGGACCCGAAAAATTTAAATGGATGCGGGGACCCTCAAATTCGATGGGTACGGGGACCCGAAAAAATTAAAATGGGTGCGGGGACCCTCAAATGCGATGGGTACGGGGACCCGAAAAGTTAAACAATGGGTACGGGGACCCGAAAACTTAAATGGGTGCAGGGACCCTCAAAGGCGATGGGTACGGGGACCCTGAAAATTTAAATGGGTATGGGGACCCTCAAATGGGATGGGTACAAGGACCCGAAAAACATAAATGGGTACGGGGACCCTCAAAGGCGATGGGTACGGGGACCCAAAAACTTAAATGGGCACGGGGACCCTCAAATGCGATGGGTACAGGGACCCGAAAAACTTAAATGGATATGGGGACCCTCAAAGGCATCGGGTACGGGGACCCCAAAACTTAAATAGGTATGGGGACCCTCAAATGCGATGGGTACGGGGACCCGAAAACTTAAATGCAATAATGATGTTGATTTTGCATATGCATGTGATGCATGATGCATGAGATGATTGATGATATTTTATTTTATTTTATTTTATTTTATTTTATATTTCAAATGTATGATTCAAGAGATGCTTTCTATAATTCCTGAAATTATGAAATTTTTTATTTTTTATTTTTATATTTTTTTTTTTGAATGCATGATGCAAGAGATGATTTTTATGATTGATATAATGTATGATGCAATAGATGATTTCGTGATTAATGACAAAACTCATGCTTTTGTTTTTGCAAACCACTCTCTAATCCTTGGCCCCTTAAAGTTTCGATCACAGCCAAATTTGAGGATGAACTACAACGATTCACATTACTCTTGGTATGATGTCTTGCACTTCTTGTTAGAGGTGTGCTTCCTCCAGATTGCCCTTGGTCGAGAGACCACTATGCTCTTGTGATCTTTCGAAATCATGATTGAGATATTTTTTTCAAAAGGGATGATGGGGTGCATTTCACATTTCTTTAAGCGGTACTTCTTTAAGTGATCATTGGTAGGCTTTCCTATTGAATTGCCCCAGTCTTCATGATGTCTTGGAAGCATTTCATGACCTGCCCTCATAAACTTAAATTTCCCTAGTTTGTCAGCTTGAGGAGACTTCCTTGTCTTTCATTTGTGTTCTTGCTTGAATGGCCAATCGAAGATGTCACTTCTCCCATGTATTCAGAATTCAGAATTCTTTTGACCAGACTTGTTCATCAAGGGAACTACCATTTGATGGTTAAATTGTACTGTTGAACTTGTGTTTACCATACCCGAAGCATCATGTAATAAATATACATTGGTTCAAAAGTATGATAAGAAAGGATATTACTGGTTGAAAAAACTTCCTCATTAATGTTGGAAGTTTGACGACTCAACTGGCGTTTAACCAAAGACAAACAAAGTAAGACTCACAAGAAGCAATATGGAGATCAAGGCGAGGTCGCCCCGGTTTGGACTAATTTGATCTTGGATATCATGGGAATTGTTCACCAAAAATTTGGAAATTAAATTGGTCTCGTATATGCGGCTTGAGAACAAAATTGCCTTAGAGCAAGCCCCTGGTGAATGAAGTTGCCCCAGTAAAGAACCTTGGAGCACGGAATTGTACCAACATAGGGCACCTGATAATGACACTTGAGAATGAAACTGCGCAAGTGTTGGGCATCTGAGAATGAAGAAGTTTCCAAGTACAAGGCGTTTGAATATGAAACTTGAGAATGGAGATGCCCCAGTACATGGCCCTTGAAAACAAGGTTTTGCCCCAATGTATGCCATGTAGATCTTGCCCTAACTTTTGCTTAGACCACCCTTGCGGATTTTCAGCCTAACAAGTTTTTTATTTTTCCTTTGATTATTTTTTATTTTTTAAGGAGCAATTAATTAAAACTCATAAGAACACAAACCTTTGTCTCAAAAATAAGGTTTTATAAAAACGACAATCATAATTGATCAGAATGGACTTTTTGAGGTTTGTAGCGTGGCCAAGGTTGAGGGGCATGAATGGAAGGATATAAGGCTCAAATGATTGCTTTAAGAATGAATAGGACCAAGGATCCACTCCCTTTTCTCGAAAAAAGTAGAGTCAACCAAAATGCCTTTGCATTTGTCTCTGTCGCTTCTTTATCCTTATTCATTCTAATTCCTTTTTTTTATTTCTCTCTCTTTTTTTTTCTTTTCCTTTTCCTTTTTTTTTTTTTTTTTTTTTTTGCATTATTTTTTCACAATCACCATTCCTTTTGTGGTCGCCCTTTGTTTAGGGTGATCCTTATCCAAGGTTCTTAAAAGAAAATTTTCAAGCTCAAAAGGTAATAAGGGATAATGCCGATATTTTATGGAGGACAGAGAAAAATGGCCAAACTTCATTTCAATCATGATTGCTTATTTTAAGAAACTTATTTGAGAGACAAAAAGATGGTGTACACTAAGTGAGTATTTATTTGCTCCTTTTCATTTTTATCTTTTTTTTTTTGCTTTTATTTTCGTTTTTTCTTCTTCTTTTTGACTTTAGTTTTGGCAAGGGGCACCTGCGCATTTGGGCTTCATCAATTTCTCACGAAGAATTTCCAAGAACACAAGCCCCATAACAAGACTAAGGAAGGTACTTGGAGAGAAATGACAAAAGAAACATCATGATATGACAACATGATACAAATAAAGATGTAAAGAATAGACGACACAGGGTATGCATGCAAGTTCATTATATTAACGCTTCAGGAAAGTGAGCATAGTTCAAGCACCAGATAATTCATATTATTGAATAAACTATGGGGTCAATACAACGTAACCACCTCTTCATGGTAAACCAAATGACAAACAAATATGGACTAATTATTCAAAAATTTCTAAAATAAAAGTTTCATTTGATTTTCCTCGGTTAAAATTCTTTCTGTCAAACATGATAGCATGAGTTCCACTGTCTTTCTTCTTCACAAATGGGACTTTCCTTGTGCTAGTCGCCTCGACTGACCCTTAAGCAATTTTACCATTTCTCAATCCGCTCTCTATCCTTTCTCCAATGATGACCATGTCTGCGAAATTCGAAGATACACTTCCAACCATCGTATCATAGAAGGGCGACTGAGGGCTCTACTTGAGCGGCCACTTCTCTCCATCTTTGAGCATACTCCTTAAAGGTCTCAGTATTATGCTTCAACATATTCTGCAACTGTAACCTGTCAGAATTCATGTCCATATTGTACTTATATTGCTTTATGAAAGCATCAGCCAAGTCTCTAAAGCATCGGATATGAGCTCGTTCCAGCAGTGTGTACCAATTTGAAGCTGCCCCAGTTAAGCTATCCTAGAAGAAATGAATTAGCAACCGGTCATCATGGGCATATGAAGCCATCTTCTGAACATACATGGTCAAGTGATTCTTCAGGCAAGTAGTCCCTTTGTACTTATCAAACTCCGGCACTTTAAATTTAGGTGGAACTACCATATCAAGAACAAGGCAAAGCTCTGAAGCATCCCGAAGACCATAAGCAGCTCCTTCAATAACCTGCAATCTCCCCTCAAGAATTTCAAACTTCACTTTATACAGGAGGTTCTCTCCTAAGTAGTTCAAAGGATTTTCATTGACTATACTTTGGGGAAAAAATGCCGGTGTGGGGTTTTGTGTTGCCTGGGTTTTGTGGATGGTATAGGGAGCTTGGGGGTTGGTACCTTTAGGAGGGTTGGTAGCATGTCGGAAAATGCGGCCATTAATTGGGAGAGTGGTGTGTTGTGTTTGGGATGTTTCATTGGTATTGATAGGATGTGCTTGCATATAGACAGTATTTTGTGTATTTTGATTATTGCATTGGGAATCGGTAGCTAATGGTGGTGTGTAACAAGGAGGAAGGCCGTATGGCGAGTTTGTCATCATCGGAATCTCTTGAGATTGTGCCGGATTATTGGAGTAGACCGTGAGCGGCATCATCGTCCGGAGAGGACCTTGAGTGAAACTTGGAGGAAATGGAGGTGAGGTCGGAGGATCTTCGCTTGAAGATGAAGAATTCCCAACTATTCCCATCTCTTTCTGCATAGCTTTTAGTATCTCAAGCATCTTGCCCATCTGATCCTTGAGCTGACTGACTTCTTCCCTGAGATCTTGAGTCATTTCTAGTTCATCCATAATTCTGGCTTGTGATCGAGTCCGATATGGGTGTCGAGGAACCAGTTTTCTTAGGTGGATTGGTATCCTTCTAATAAGGGACATGTAATGAGTATGTAGAAAAAAATACAATATGCTATGAAGACCTTTCTTTTTTTGGGAAAATGCATGTAATACAAATACAACAAAAATATCATGCATGATGATTGTCATGAAATGTGATGATCGAAAAAAAAAAGGAGAATTATTTTTAAAGAAAGAAAAAAAAATGCAGGGGTAGTGTATGCTCCCTTTGTGCCCTATATATGGTTTCCTTAAGGTAAGGAAGCCTATAGGTCTTTCTAACATGTGGACCTTCCCAATAGGTGGTTCAATAACCTAGATTCGGTACCTAGAGCCAAGGATCCTGTCTCGAAATATTGTCCACAATCATGGGTAAACTTTTAGAAGTGACAATACCCTCGAAAGGAATCAAACTCTAGGTGAGGCCTTCGTGATAACCAAACAGGATGTACATCCAGAAGGCTACCACTACTCAACCTCTTTCTAATCTTAACTTGCACTCAGACCCGGGTATAGGGTCTCACTCATAAACTCACAAATGTTCGAGAATGTATAAGTGTAGTGTGTGGAGGGAGCAAAACTTAAACTACCCAACCTGCAAAAAAAAAAAAAAAAAAAAAAAAAAAAACATATAATAGAACCAAAAATATACTCATAAAAAAATTTAACTAGAGTTAGCGTAATAAATAAATAATAAATAAATAAACGAAAAATGGTAACACAAAAAGTTAATAATTTTACACATTCAATTATATTAGGCCTGACTCTCTAATTGTCCCCAGCGGAGTCGCCAGCTGTCACGACTGTCCCGTCCGGGCGCCGCGAAAAAATAGATTATTTGTGAGGTTCAGAGGAGTCGTCACCAATTTTATTTTAATTAGGAAAAAAATAGAAAACCCTAAAATGTTGGTCTTTAACCAGAAATTAAGTTCGGGAGTCGATTACGAATAGGGAAGGTATTGGCACCCTACACGTCCGTTAAAAAAACAGTTGCCTCTAACTAATTATGGAAAATTATAATAACTTATGTTTTACCCCTAAAAACTAAAGATTTATTATTTAATTAATTTGAGCTCTAAAATAAGGAAGAAGAATTAAAAAAAAAAAATTATTTAGCTTCACAAGGATGGTCCTTGCTCCTCCGTATCCCTCGGTGCGATAGGAAATTCAAAGCTACGTAGATCTTGTAGAAAATATTTGTGGTTGGTTGATTTTATTTTGTTTTTATTTTTTTATTAGAAAAAAGATTCTAGTTGATTTTGTTTATTTATTTATGTTTTTATTATTTTTTTTTAGAAAAAAGATTTGTGTTGATTTTATTTGTTTATTTATTATTTATTTTAAAACAAAGAGGTTTATTTTTTGTTTCTAGGATTTCTGAGCTGTCACAACTCATTCTTCCTTAAAATAGGATTAATTTAGCTGTCACTACTAACTTAATCCCTTACAATAATGGCTTTAATATTTTCGAAAATGAGGTTGTTTAATTTAAATTATAATATTTTTTTAAAAAGGGTGCTCTAGGATTTCCGAGTTGTCTCAACTCATACGTCCTGGACAATAAAATTAACCTAGCTGTCACAACTAGTTAATCCCTAAATTTATTTTCATTTTTACTGAAATACCTACTTTATTTTTATTTTTATTAAAAAAACTAGATCAAATGACCTTTGTCCCTAAGAATTAAAAAAAAAAAAAAGCAAATAAAATATAAAAATGTAATTCCAGCACATACCCAAAAGAAAACACCACTCCTAAGGCCCAAGTAACAACAAAATCAAAGAAAAAAAAAGTTAAACTAAAATAAAAGAAATAAAAATGAAAAAAAGAAATTAAAAGAGAAAAAAAGAAAAGAAAGCAGAAGTATCTATTTCTGTACACCTACGCGAGAAGAACGTGGAACCAGAGGGGGTGCTCGATGGCGGAATGGGCGGCGACCGGCAGTAGTGCGGCGACAGCGCGACTGGCAAGCAGAAGTCGCAGTGGTGGGTCCTCTGGATTGGATCGCGTCGTTCTTGAGGCGGGAGACATCGCGATGCTGGCCTGATGCGCGACGAAGCCGGCGTGATTGTTCATGGCGTCGTTGCTGTGATGGGAAGAGATGCGGCGGCACGCGGTTGTGGTAGGAGGAGTTGACCGAGAAGATGAAGTGTGGTGGATTTGGTGGTGGTTTATGGAAGCAGCAATGTTATTTGTTAGGTTGGGAAGAAAAGAGAAAAACTGTCGTTTTCTCTGTTTGTTATCAGTGTAACAAGGAGACTAGGATGAGGAAATCAGAGTAGTGGTGGTGTTGGCCCCCGTCAAAAAAAAAACTCCCTCCCTTGAATTTTTCATTCCTCTTTACACTTAGTAATTAGGTTAAGAAAATTTATTTCATTATCAATCACAATCAAATTATCCAGATTAAGGTTAATTATTCAATTATTATTCAAATCTTTATAATTATGGAGTTAATTTGTTTTAATCTCAATTAAATCAATTATTTAGATCGGAATCAATTTAATTGAAATCAGAATCAATCATCCAATTTTATTTGAAAACCTACCATTAGTGGATTTAAGAAATTAATTTCATTTTTAATTAAAAACTTATCTTCCTAAATCAATTTGATGGTAATCATTTTTGACAACTTACCAATTTAAGCAAATAACATTATTATTTCTTATTATTGTCAACAGATATTACTCATCCACTTTCAGCCCAAGGCCCAGTAGACCTATCCATGATGTCTTATGCTCCAAAATTTTATTTTTATTTTTTATTTCTATTTTTTTTTTTTAAACCTGACAAAATTAGGTGTTCACAGTAGGTGCACGTCAGAGCGTGGAAGGGGATACGCGTGGAGGTGCACGTGTCAGCACGCAAGCGACACAAGGCAAAGATGTGTCGATCAATGCGCCGCGCTCAAGCGTGGAGTTTTCCCACCCTCCAGTGTGGACGGTCTGACAGCACTACTTCATTTTCTCTTCTCTTTTCATTTTGGAATGAAATTTCCATAACTCACAAGGGCAAAGAATTGCAGAAAGAGAGAGAGGTGATCTTAGAGAGAGAAAGCAAGGTTTGTGGTTGATCGTGGCGTCGGATTGTGATTCCGATTACATCACTATGATCTGGGCTTCGAGTACTACGAGTTTCACCGGTTGGTTTCTCGATTTCTCGAAGGTAAGCTCGAATCTCTAACATGTTGACCTTAGTGTTCTTAGAGCTTTTCCCTTGAATCTTTCTTGGTTTTGGTATTGCCCTAGGATTAACAATGTTGTTTACATGTTGTTCCCGTGATTAGGGCAAAGTTCGAGGTCGTGGTGGTGCTAGCTTGGGAGAAGGCATCTGCGGCTGTGGTGACTGGGTTGGAGCTGCTAGTTGTGGTGAGGAGAGCCGCGTGGTGGCTGTGGTGTCGTTGAGCTTGCAGTGGTTGAGTTCGTGATCTTTGCATCAATCACTCTAAGGTGGGGGAAAGAATCACACTCGTCGGGGTGGCAAGAGTATAGTAGAATGCATTCATATGCATAGGGGATCCTAAACCTACTAGTGGTCGAGTAACCGACAACACCTAAGTTCACATTGGCAATTACCGTCAAGGTGGTACCAATGTAGGTTTAGGCATTATAGGTTTATCACCGTAGGTTGATATTATGTTGATTGAGGTCGTATGTTTCACATGCTCATATGCTTGCTATGATGTGATTATGGATGTGTGTTTTATCATGATTGTGATAAGGTGCATTATTGTCTTAATTGGTGATATTGGGATAATATGCTTTATAGCCTCATCCAATGATATGATGATAACGTGCTGTGAGATAACATGATATTGCATATGTGATTGTTGGCCTGCCTAGAGCTAAGAGATGATCATTGTAAATTAGGTGATGTGTGAGATAAGATCATTTGGTGGTAATAAGCTACTATACTCAACCTAATGAAATGATTGAGGACTGTTGACAGTCGTGGACACTTTGGTTGGTACGGAGTGTTAGTGTTCAGTATGTCAGGTGACGAGGTTGAGTTATTAAGCTACTGATCGGAATGAGTCGTGAGGATTCATGCTAGATTGCATCATGTGGTGATGTCACAGTTGCATAGGTATGAGATTACACAAGGTCAAACCAGAACTATAAATGGATGCTTGGTAGGTCTACTGTGAGATTTCAAGATCTTCGATGCTCATATCGACACCGTGATAACTATTCCTATCAGGAATGCGGAATAGCGTCAGCCTGCTTGGTAGGGGTGAGCATTCTGCTTGGCAGGGAATGTAATGTACTCGTGAGTGTGACGTAATCTGTTGCTTGGATGACGTTTGATTTTCATCCTGCTTGGTAGGGGAGTATCCTACTTGGTAGGGGATACCTTGTGACGTAGGAATGTGGCCGCATCTTCATGTAAGGTCTAGGTGCATGAGAGTGTGAGACCAGTAGTTAAGTTCAATAAACCCCGAGGATGGTTGTTTGTGATGATTGTGTGTGGTTGTGCTATCAATGTTAACTGCTTTACCTTTATCCCTGTTTATGATGAGATGTAGTTCTTATCCACTATTTTCTCTATACTGTATGTTCTCTCGTAATGGTCAGAAGACCCTATAGTGGAGCCAGTGGAGGAAGATATGGACGACACTCCGTACGGGCCTGATACGGGTGGGAGAGCCACAAACCCCAATCTTGGGAGGCACTGAGTACTGCATAACGAGTACAAGTGGGGAGTTCCCATCATCGAAGCCGAAGATGAGCGCGTTAGTGTAATAAGTATGTGTGGCCAATGAGTCTTGTCTTCTTTTGATGTATTTTGGCAAGGAGAGTAAGTTTTATGTATTTCCTTTATGCCTTGCTTTCCTCTTTATGGTTTGTGCAATTTGTATATATATATATATATATATATATATAGTATGCATGTATGTTAACGTTTTAAATACCCTTGTATGTGTGGTAAGCGTGCTAATGGTTATAACGTAATCAGGATTAGTTAATTAGGTTCTTTACTGAGACAGGGGGACGTCTCATGTGGTGGTATCACAGCAGTTCAGTTCTAAACTGGACTGTAGGGTTATGTGGACCTCACAATTATTTCGATTAGAATCAAGGGCTGTAAAGTTTAGGATGTTGTTACTGGTCGTGTCTAGTTGGACCCACAGCGGATGCCGACTATGTTTAGAGGTTGGGTAGAGTGTCTGATGCGCCAGTTATCGTGTGTGATAACTGCTTTATTCATAAGGTATATAGTATGTTTACCTGTTTCGTAATATTCCATGTCTTATGAATTGGAGCTAATAATTTCTTCTACCGGAAATCAAATGGCTTGAGGACATGATCGAGGAACCCAATGTAGGGGACATGGCGGAAGGGCCACGGAGGGACCAGCTGAACCAGGAAATGGACAGGAAGAGACTTCCGCCACCGGTGGTAGGGAGGAATCCACTGAGACCTTGAGTACGGTCATGGAATTGGCAACTGCCATGCTGCAGCAGAATGCTCAACTGTTGCAGATGACCATGCAACAGCAACAGAGGCAGAATCAGAGGAACGATGTGGATGCAAAAGATGTCAGACTAACAACTTTTCTAAAGGGGAAGCTGCCACAGTAATGGTGACTTCGATCTGGAGGGTGTGGAGCTATGGATATAAAAACTAGAGAAAATCTTTGCTGTTGTGGACCGTCACGAGGACCGTAAAGTGACATATGCGTCATTTCCTCTCTGAAGATTTAGAGACACTATCTCTATAGGGCCAAGTTTAGTGTCTACAGTGACCATAAAAGCCTGAGATATTTGTTCAACTCGAAAGAGTTGAACATGAGGCAAACGAGATGGATGGAATTCATCAAGGATTATGAGTTCGAGCTGCATTACCATCCAGGAAAGGCTAATGTGGTAGCAGATGCCTTAAGTAGGAAATCTCTGCATGTATCGGCCATGATGGTAAAGGAGCTAGAGTTGGTGGAACAGTTACAAGATTTAAATCTAGGATGAGAATGGTTCGAAGATAAGATGTGTCTGGGAAGACTCACTATCTCCTGTGATTTTCTCAAGACAGTTAAGAAGAAGAAGAGATAGACCAATATCTTCAGGAGATGAAGGACTTAATTCTCGATCAATGGACTTCAGAGTTTAAGGTGGATATAGATGGAATCATCATGTTCAAAGATAGAGTCTGTATACCAGACGATAAGGAAATTTGGCGGATGATCGATCTTAGAGGAAGCACATACAAAGTTTAGTTTCCATCTAGGTGCCACAAAGATGTACCAAGATCTGAAGAAGATGTTCTGGTGCCCTAGAATGAAGATGGAAGTTGAAAAATATGTGCTGTCGTTTTTTACATGTCAGAAAGCGAAGATTGAATATCAGAAGCCTGGAGGATTATTGCAGTCACTGGATATCCCTTAGTGGAAGTGGGATGGGATTGCAAAGGATTTTGTGACTGGGTTACCAAGAACTCAGAAGAGGCATGACGCAATATGGTTAATCATTGATAGGCTGAAGAAATGTGCCCATTTCTTGCCTATTGGTGAAAGTTACACATTGGAGAAGCTGACACAGATCTACATCAGAGAAATAGTGGGGTTACATGGAGTACCTGCAAGCATCATATCGGACAGAGACTCGAGGTTCACATCAAGGTTCTAGAAATAGCTGCACAGTGCATTGGGAACCAAACTAAGGTTACGTTCAGCCTACCATCCCCAAACAGATGGTGAGTCTAAGCAGACAATCCAATCACTGGAGGACATATTGAGAGCTTGTGTACTCGAGCATACGGGAAGTTGGGACACGTTCTTACCTCTAATCGAGTTTACATACAACAATAGTTTCAACGCAAGTATCGGTATGGTACCGTTTGAAGCTCTGTATGGAAGGATGTTTCGAATAGCGTTGTGTTGGTATGAAATGGGAGAAAGTCAAATACTAGGGTCAGACATTATTCATCAAACAATAGAACAAGTGAAGATGAACCGGGAAAAGATGAAAGCAGCTCAGGAAAGGAAAAAGAGTTACCGTGACAAAAGGATAAAGCCTCTAGAATTCCAAGAGGGAGACCATTACTTTGTGAAATTTACGCTTAGAACAGGTATTGGCAGAGCTATCAAGTCTAGGAAGCTTACTCCAAGGTTCATTGGGCCATTTCAAATTCTTTATCGAATTGGTCCAGTAGCCTATCAGGCTGCCTTACCTCCAAATCTGTCCAACCTTCACGATGTCTTCCATGTGTCAGAACTCCGAAAGTATTATGCCGATCCTTCTCATGTCATCAAACTCGAGTCTATAAATTTGAGAGAAAACCTAGAGTATGAAGACTTACCAGTGAGAATAGCGGATTGAAGAGTCAAGGAACTCCGTGGTAAACACATTTCCTTGGTAAAGGTGGTTTGGGATGAAGTTACAAGCGATGCAACTTGAGAAAGCTGATATGCAAGAACAATACCTTCATCTCTTCTAAGGTATGGTAAATTTCGGGGACGAAATTTCTTTTAAGTGGGGTAGTGATGTAACACCCCATTTTCTTGATTAGTGTGTTGGACATTAATCAAGCAAGTTTGAGGGCTTGATTATGTTCCTTATGTGTTGAGGAAGCCATGGTTCAAATTTGGGACAATTTGACCTTGGAACGAGTCCAGAAAGTGGAAAAACGAGAAAGAACAGGTCAAATCAGCGTCCAATGTTTAGACGTGGAGAAACTCCACGCTCAAACATTGACCATTGACGTCAGAGCGTGGGTAGTGCACGTCAAAGTGTGGAAGCGGGTATGCGTGGAGGTTCTTGTCAGCGCACACGCGACGCATGGCAGAGACGTGGCGATCAGTGCGCCACGCTCAAGCGTGGAAAAATCCCACGTCAGAGCATGCCCACGCTCAAGCGTGGAGTTTTCCCACGCTCAAGGGTGAACAGTCTGACAACACTAATTCATTTTCTCTTCTCTTTTCATTTTCAAATGTAATTCCCATAACTCACAAGGCCAGATAACTGTGGAGAGAGAAAGAGGTAATCTTAGAGAGAGAAAGCAAGGTTTGAGGTTGATCGAGGCGACGGATCATGATTCCGACTACATCACTAAGATCAGGGCTTCGAGTACTACGAGTTTCACCGGTTGGTTTCTCGATTTCTCAAAGGTAAGCTCGAATCTCTAACACTCCGACCTTAGTGTTCTTCGTTTTCTTCGATCTTTTCTCTTGAATCTTTCTTGGTTTTGGTATTTCCATAGGGTTAACAATGTTGTTTACACGTTGTTCCCGTGATTAGGGTAAAGTTGGAGCTACTAGTGGTGTTAAAGAGAGCTGCGTGGTGGCTGTCGTGGCGTTGAGCTCGTGGTGGTTGAGTTCGTGATCTTTGCATCAATCGCTCTAAGGTGGGGGAAAGAATCGCACTCGTCGGGGAGGCAAGAGTATAGTAGAATGCATTCATATGCGTAAGGGATCCTAAACCCTACAGTGGTTAAGTAACAGACAACACCTAAGTCCACATTGACAATTACCGTAAAAGTGGTACCAATATAGGTTTAGGCATTGTAGGTTTATCACCGTAGGTTGATACTATGTTGATTGAGGTCATATGTTTCACATGCTCATATGCTTGCCGTGATGTGATTGTGGATGTGTGTTTTATCATGATTGTAATAAGGTGTTTTATTGTCTTAATTGGTGATATTATGATAATATGCTTTATTGCCTCATGTGATGATATGATGATAATGTCCTGTGAGATAACATGATAATGCATATGTGATTGTTGGCCTGCCTAGAGCTAAGAGATGATCATTGTGAATTGGATTATGTGTGAGATAAGATCATTTGGTGGTAATAAGCTATTATACTCAACTTGATGAAATGATTGAGGACTGTTGATAGTCGTGGACACTCTGCTTGGTAGGGAGTGTTAGGGTTCAGTGTGTCAGGTGATGAGGATGAATTACTAAGCTACTGATCGGAATGAGTCGTGAGGATTCATGCTAGATTTTGTCGTGTGGTGATGTCACAGTTGCGTAGATCTAGGATTACGTAAAGTCAAACCGAAACTATAGATAGATGTTTCGTAGGTCTATTGTGAGATTCTGATATCTCCGATGCGCATATCGACGCCGAGACATCTATTCCTATCAGGAATGGGGTATTGTGTCACCCTACTTGGTAGGGGGTGAGCATCCTGCTTGGTAAGGAATGTAATGCACTCATGAGTGTAGCGGAATCTTCTGGTTTTTATCCCCTATTTTCTCTATACTGTAAGTTCTCTCATAATGGTCAGAAGACCCAGTAGTGGAGCAAGCTGACGAAGAGATGGACGACACTCCGTACGATCCTGATACGGGTGGGAGAACTAAAAATCCCAATCTTGGGAGGTTCTGAGTGCTGCACAACGAGTACAAGTTGGGAGTTCCCGTCATCGAAGCCGAAGAGGAGTACGTTAGTGTAATAAGTATGTATGGCCAATGAGTCTTGGCTTTTGATGTATTTTGAGCAAGGATAGGAAGTGTTCTGTATTTCCTTTATGACATGCTTTCCTCTTTATGGTTTATGCACTCTGATAATTATGTTTATATGTACAGTATATATATACAGTATGCATGTATGTTAATGTTTTAAATACCCTCGTATGTGTGGTAAGCGCGCTAACGGTTATAACGTAATCAGGATTAGTTAACTAGGTTCTTTAATGAGGCAAGAGGACGTCTCAATTACTCCAAGTATGTCATTCACCATCATGAACAGAGGTTCAGTGATCCTGAACTAACCTCGATGAGTTGGAGTTTCAGCCTTTGCTTCACTGCTCAGTCTAGAAGGGAGGCTTCACTTTGGCATTTCCAGAGATGTGCATTTCCATCATGTAAAAACCAAGGATGCATAGTTTAAATAGCTTCAGGAACTGCATCATCATCTCTTGTACTTTTCCAGAAGTTTAGATCAAAACTGGGAGGAAAGGGTTTGACATCCTTGCTTCTTCTACGCCTTTCATCTTTATCATTGATTAAGTTCAACATAGGTATTTTTGGACAAGCTCTTGCAGGTACCACTCCAACAAGAATACGAGGAGTTTTCTTCCACCAGCGCTTAGGAAGATGATGATGAATCTTAGCTTCCCGAGGCATCTCAGCTTCTGCCTTGCAAGCATGATAAGGCAGTAAGTCCATTGAGTCAGCATATCGTCCAAAGACGAAGGATAAGAAGGAATGAACTTGACATCTCTGTCCTAGATGAACTTTTTGAGTGCACAGGTCTTTGACCTCTTCTCTTCAACACGTTGCCAACCAATATTCAATTCATATGGAGGAATGACATGGCATCCAATGCTCATGTTGCATCATTGGAAGGCTTTATCGTTGATCAAATTTGGATAAATCTTCTTAGGTGGAAACCTCTTTTTCTCAAGATGCATCAACAGAGGTCCATGGGCTGTACAATGTTGACTTAGAAGGGGCTCACCAGAAGGTTGATAAGGATGAGGGATATATCTGAGAGGTTGGGGAGGAGACGGGGGTTCATATTCATATTCTGGTAGGGGTAAGGGTCCCTTTAGGTTTTCTATGAGAGTAAAGAGTGAATGTTCAAGGAAGAGGACAAGGAATTTTATTTTGACTTCCGCCCAGTTTAAGGCTTGGTTTTCTATGACGGGGTGGGGCTAATGTGTAGATAGACTTGTTTTGGGTATAGAGGTAATGGATATATGACTTCCATGGTTCGATAAGGTTTGTTTCCCCATGGAGTGAACCAGTCTTGCGGCTTAGAAGAGGGTGAAGGTGGTGTGGAAGAGTTTAGTTGATGGGGGAAGAGGTTTGGTGAAAAGGTGAGGAATGTGGTGATTGATGAGGGGGTGAGGTGCCCAAAGAGTTGATTATGTCCGCTACAACTCTTTCAACCACCGCGGGTTGATCAACAATAGGAGTAATATCTTGAAAATTTGAAGTTAAACGTTCAGTATTACCTCTAGGAGTGGACTCAGGGTCCTTGGATTTTGAAGACCTTGGCTTTCTGGTGACTGGCCTTGGACTTGATGCTTCAGTAGAAGCTTGTTGTTTCTGAGCCTTGATCACTTACCAATAGGCTGATTATCATCTTGATCTTCCTCCTCTATTGTTTGAAGAACCATCCTACTTTTGCATTTTTTTTTTTTGACCGAAGGAATGGTTAGACGAACTGTAGGTTGTCCGGCAGCAGCTATTGGACTTATTTTCACAGGTGTGTGTCCAATGGTCAGTTGGCGAACGAACGCTTGTGCAACAACTTGCGTTTGACTTGCTTCTCATTCCTTGGCCTTTTCTTCCAAGAACTTGGCCACGGTCTCAAGCTTCATCTTCATGAGATTTTGCTTGCCAAACACTGGTTGAATCTGACGTTCTATCCCATGAGCTCCAAAGTAGCGTTGCTTGATTTTTGTTTTCAGAGTTGTCAAGAGAGAATAAATCAAGTGCTTTTCGAAGATCTTTGACAACAAACCGACATATGGAATTGCTATGTTCTTCTCAGACCCATGAATGGTGGCTTTAAAGATTGAAAAGAGAACATGTGGAAGATTCACTTGTCTATCCAGCAACAAGTGTACCAAACAAATTGATGCACCTTTGAAACAGAATCTTTGGAACCTGCCTTCCAGCAACAAGACTCTTGCTTTATTGTTCATCTTAATAGCAATGAGTTTGTCAGAGTCATCCTTCAACAAACAATTTCTGATGAAATCCAAACCTCCTAATTTTGTTTCCCAATCATCCTCAAAAGTCATTCCAGATTGAGGACACCCTGTAGCATTTGAGATCGTTGCTTCAGATACTATCACCTCTGTGTTCAAAATAATGTTCTTGATCTCCCTTGCAGTAATCGTGGGGTTTTCCCAAAACTCTTTGATAAAAGCTAGGTAGATGGTAGGCGACCTTTCAAAGAAGCTTACCCAACTAGCATTTTGAATGTGAGAAAAGATATCAATCCCATGTTTGTCATATTTGAAATAGACATACAAATCTAGAAAATAAGTTTATCATATAAGTTGATGTACAGTTCTAAGAAAAAACTGAAAGAGATGAGTTTAATGTGCTCGAAATTGTCTATAAAATTTTCTGTCTATAAAATGCGGGAAATGTGCTTATTACTAAATGAGTTTTGACTAATTGAGTTTTGGTTCTACTCTGAAATGTGCTCATTCTGCTTCTGTTCTATTTTTCTTTTGCATAAATGAGTTTTGGCTTCTATTATGAAATTTTGCACAAAAATATGCTTATGGTTTTTGCTTCTGTTATGAAGTTTTACACTAAAATGTACATGGTGTTATGTTGAGAGTTTTCTGTATTTTTGTTTGTTGTTATCATGCTTGCTTTCTGCATTTTTGCTTGTTGTTATCATGCTTGCTTACTGCCTTATCTATTTTGATGTTATTCCCTTTTTGTATCCCCTATATAAATTATCAACAATTTATTTTTGTTCATAAGGCTTAATTTTAACAAATTAAAAAACCATAAAAAATTAATTATTAGATAAAAAATAAAAAAATAGAATAAAAATAACAATAAATAGTAAAGGCGCGATCTTTAGGTCCTGCTAGTGGTGGTGGTATTTTTAGAGATAGTAATGCAGCTATTCTTGGTTGCTTTGTTTCTTTCATTGGCTTTTTCCTTGCACTTCATGCTGAAAATATTGATGCAATTACTGCTATTGAAATTGCTCATCAAAAAGGTTTGCATAAGCTCTGGTTGGAATGTGACTCTAAATTGGTAGTTTCCGGCTTCTCCTCTCACGACTTGGTTCCCAGGAATATCAGGACTAGATGGAGGAATTGCATCCACCTTACTAAAAATATGTTGTTTGTAATGTCTCATATTTATAGAGAGGGTAATACTTGTGCGGATAAGTTGGCTAATTTTTGAATGAATTCCCAATGCTTCACTTGGTGGGATTTGATTTCTAGGTTTGTTAGTGAAGACTTTAATCATAATCGATTTGGACACCCTAATTATAGGTTTTGCTAATTTTCGTTGCATGGGTTTTGGCTTTAGTCGCCCCATGTTTTTGTATTCTTTTCCATTTTTATTAATAAAGTTATGGTGTGTTGTAAATGATGGATAAACATTGAGGTATCAACCTAGTTGGGATGTCTTTCTCTATTGTGATGCCTCTGCATGCCAATTTGCTTAAAAAAAAAATTCACTTAACACTTATATTTGTGTTAATCCTCATAAAACTTAAAATAAAAAAATTAATTATCGATATAAGCTTAAACTACAAACCTGAACATAATAAAATAAAAAGCGGCAAGTGCGAGCAGATTGCAGGTGGTTAGGCAGCGGCTCGTGCAACATGACGAGAATAATGAATAAAATTTAAAAATCAAAACATTAAATAATGTAATAAGACACGACGACACGACTCGTGTACATAGAAGGTTCCATCATCCAGGTCCAATGGTAGGAGTCTGCACATAGAAGATTCCATCACCTAGGTATAGTGTAACACCCTGATTTTCTTATTCTTTTAAACAATCAGAATCTAAGCAATTGTATTTTATTGAAGAGTCTAGAAAAATAAATAAATTATTCCGAAACCATAGTCACACTCTACGTTATCGTAGGATGCTACAGTTAAATTTTGGTCAAAAACTCACGCGGAGCCCGGTCTGCATTTTACACTGATAGTATTATTTTACTGCTCAGACGACCTAATTTTGACTCATGAACGAAACCATTAGGTTTTAAATTAAATTGCGAACGTTATCGGTGATTTTGAAAAATTTCAAAATATAAAAGTTTTCACGACTTTCTGAAAGACGATTCGAGCCGTGATAGGGGTTTTTCGAGACCCATGAGCCGATAATTTTCATATTAAGGTTATGTTAAGTCATCTAGAGACTCATGCCAGTGTCGTGAGGATTTTCAAAATGTCGGGACGTGAAATGACCAAATTGCCCTTGGTTATTTTTACTAATTATCTTTTTACCCTTGCTTAACACTTAAGCAACCTTAAGAAAATATCTTCTCACACTCATCCTCACCCACTCACTTCCTCTCTCTCTCATCCACTCGCAGGTCTCTCTCACTCTCCATCTTCTTCTTCCTTCTCCATTTTCTTCATTTTCCTTCAACTTTCACCTTCATTTTTCTCAAGCTTCCTCAAGCTTTTTCAACCAAATTTGTGAAGCAAAGTTGCTCCTCTCATCCTCCTCTATCACCTAAGAGGTATAGATTTCATTCTTGAGCTCTCAATCTTCATTTTTCTTCATTGAAAGTTCATAGTTCAAGCTTATGATCCAAACTTCAAAAATCTCTAGAAAATTGTAGAAAAATCCTTTTAATGCCAAACCAATTTCTATAAGCTAGTATCATCCCCTACTATCATAATCCAAGAGATTGAAATCAAATATACCCTATATCATATTTATCTTTTTAAGTCCGAATGGGTGTCTATGTGGGAAAAAATGGGTTTTTGTTCATTGTTCTTGATTTCACCTATTTCATTCCTCAATCATGTAATCCAAGTGATTAGGAAGCCAAATCAAGCTCTCACCTAATTTTTTTTTGGGTGATGGCCGAAACCCCAAGTTTTTGGTTTAAGGGGTTTTGGTTCAAAGCTTTGATAATTAATCATTGATTATGTATTAGGTATGCTTAAGGATCATTGAACCAAGAGTTGGTAGAATTTCAATATCCCTAGCCTAATTAATTAAATAGGGGCAGTAGCTAATCTTAAGGATTAGGGGATTGATGATTTAATTGTTTTAATTTCTGGTTGTATTTTGTTGTATGGAATCTGACAGGACTTGAGCGCTCGATCGCGCACCCGATTGAAAGTTGCAGAGCCGCATCCGGAATCTATCGGGAACATCACTAAGGTGGGCGAAAGAACCACAATATCGTCGGGGAGGCAAGCTTTAAATAATATATATTGATATGCGTAGGGCGACCCAAACCCTACTAGAGGTCGATTGACCGTTAGGATGATTTTACTGTAAATTGAAGATGTATGCTCTGTGATTAGTATTTAATATGTTATATGTGATATGCATGATATGCTTACCATTACTATATGTTTATAATTCATTAAATATTATTTATCTGTGAGTTGATATGTTTATTGAAAACTGTTTCTAGCTGTTGTTGACGTCTGTTATGACTACTGATGTCTGAATAGAATTAGGCAGTGATTTCTGATAAATTGAGAGATGAATGTGTTGTGAGAGTTTTCAACCTAGATATGCACTTAATCTGTTGATGCTGTGATGTAAGTTGATACCCAGTTAAGCCGGATGAAAGTTGGTCATGGTTGTTTATAAGTCGTGGTTGAAGCACTAAGTGTTGATCCTGAGATGAGTCAGTGAGATTCATATTGCATAGTTGTTGTTCATCACTGTGTTGGCACATGGACGATTCTGATCTTACATGAGGGTAGATGATCGTACCGATTAGTTTGGCGTAGAGGCGATTCCGATTTTACCTGCAGGGAGATGATCATACCCGTTAGTCGAATTATAGACGGACGGGCGAATATCTCGACCTAGCCTGCGGGTGGGGGGATATGTCGTTACCGAAAGTTGAGTTGGTAACGAACGGGTGAATGTTTCAACCTAGCCTACGGGCGGGGGAACATGTCGTTACCGTAAGTTGCGTTATTGAAGGGCGAATATTCTGACCTGGCCTACGGGCGGGGGAATATGTTGTACCCATGAGACGAGTTGGGCCTGCGGGCTTTAGACCGAACCCTACCTTATGGGGGTGGCATAGTGATGACTGGGACACCTTGATCTGTTGGGGATGTTGCGTCGTGATCGCGTCGATATAGTTGTCAGTTGCATGAGTGTGAAAGACAGTAGTTAAGAGAAAATATTCCGGGAGTTGTTTGGTTGGTACTATTGTGCTTTTGAGTGTGCTATCTATATAAATTATTTACATCTCTGTTTTTCCCATTTATGGCATATTACTGTTTCTTATCCCTTATGTTTTTCTATGTCATATTCTCTTTATTCTCGACTGTACGAGAAGACCCTGTTGAGGATTTGCCAGAGGAGATTGATGGTATACCTGTAGAACCAGATGCTGGCGGGAGAGCCCTGGATCCCGGTGCTGGAGGACTTTAGACATCAGGGGTTGGTAGTTGTAATTGTTATGGCCAGTACGGGAGACTGAGTCGTCGGTATTTTTATTTTCGCTGCTATGCTTTTATTTTTTTTATTTGCCGCGTAATCTGAAATCTTTTATATTTGGTATCAGTTGTTGTAGGCTCTACTGAAGGAGCTAGTACTAGTATGTCTGTATCAATTATCATGGTATCAGTATATTAAATGTTTTAAATATTTCCGCTATTTATATCGCTACGCTACGCTGTAACGCTAAGAATATGAGTAAAGGTTACTAATGGGACTTCCGAGGAATGGGTTGTCTTATATAGCACGCAGCTCAGTCGATACATTCATACCATCATTATTTATGTATTAACTTTATTGTTCTATAGTTCTTTAATTATTATGAATTTTGTTAGGGTAAGCCCTAGTGGCCAATCTATTTTGAATAGATAATCGTTTGTATCATGACTTTGATCATATATTTGATATATGTATAAGGCATCTATTAATTATGTTATATTTGATGATCATATTTATAGAATAATAAAGTCCTTAGAATAAATAGTTCATTTAATGGAACGTCAAGTATGACTTGACCGTGAGATGCCATTAAATTATAGAACACTATTCTTAAATATCCGTAGTCAAGTATTATTATTAATAAGGACAATAATAATACATTGAGACTATTATATGAGTGTACTGATAACCACATCTCACGGGTCATAGTTATAAAAGTCTTCACATAGGTATAAATATTAGTGGAATATTTATACTGGAGTGACCCGCTATGAGAACGGTGCATAATAGTTATGTAAGTGTCATAAGCGATTCTCATGGTGACCATAGTGAAGTAGTCATTCGATTTGAAGTCACTACGATTCCTAACGTACGTAGTTGTAGGCTTTAATACTATTAAACGTTTTCTATGACAGGACAACTATAAAGGTAGTTATTGGGCCTGCAATGAAACATGTTGAGGAATGTGAGTGATGTAGATAAGATTCGTCCCTCCTACATAACAGGAGTAATGTCCATAGGCCTCTTGATGGTATGCGACGTAGAAATGCATGTCCATGCTAAGGTGGGACAATATAAGATATTGGACCCACATGATCGAACGTCAATTACTAGATCAAGAAATAAATAATTGGACTTAACGAAGATGACATATTTACGCCTTGTATTCAATTAAGACATTGTGACGAAAGAACGTTGACTTCACATTATATATGATTACAATATGGTTTTAACTGTGTCACCAATATTCTAATTAATTGGGTAGCAATAATATATTGCTAGATGCCGCTCATTGTTTATAATATTAATTGATTATTAATATGATTAATAATAATTAATATTATTGCCAATTAATTGAGAACCTATAGGGTCACACGCATAGAGAAAATGTTTAGAGAATTAATTTAATTCATTAATTAAATATGATTTAATTAATAATTAAATGGGATTGATTTAATTGATTAATTAAATATGATTTAATTAATAATTAAACATTGGGCCTGTAGCGTACAGTGGCCCATGTGGATTAGGTTAAGTAAGTGATAGCAATTAGTAAGCTTTGCACGTCACTTAAGTAACACACAACACAGAGCACTCATCACGGCCTCTGTACACCCATGACAAGTGCCTCCTTTTTCTCCCTGTGTGTCGTGCCTCTTCCAATCCTGATAGCTAGCACTATGCTATCCCTGACGTTGGTTTGCTCGCGTGGACTGAGTAGAGGTATTGCTACTTTGCAATACTGGTGATAGAGAAGCTTTTCCATATGGTGGTTATGGCTAGAAAGTTATAGGAATCTCGCGATCCGAGATTCGTTAACTGTTGGATTGGGCCAATATTTGGACAGCAGGTTCGTGACATGTGGTTCTACATCTTCATCGTTCAGTTTTGCCATACGAGTTCTGGAGCGAAAGTTATGAGCATCGCAAGTATCAGTGTTTTTGGCTAACCGGTACGTGTGATTGGCACGCTCACAGTGTTTGCGGTAAAGCTACGCTTCAAGAGTTACACAATAACCTTGTGATTCATGTGCAATACGCCGTCTTTTGGTAAAAGGGTTTTTCCGCTCAAGAGGTTTTTAAAAATTGTTTATAAAAATTATCTCTCTTGAAACCCTAACAATGGTATCAGAGTGTCTGGTCGTAGTTTGCCATGTATCCTACATTGTTTGCCATTGTATGATAACATGTTTATTGCTTTTAAATATGATTTATGTGTTTAAAAGCATGTATGTATGATTTGTATGTGATATAAATCTCTAAGAACATGTTTTGTGTGCTTGGTTGTGCTCCTGACATAAACAAGGATTCCCTTCTGGAATCCTGTTGCGCCGTTTGGCACGGCCGTGCTCCCTGTAGCTTGGCATGCACGTTTAAGTTAGCGTTAGTGAACACGTAGCGCGGCCGTGCACCGTTTAGCACAACCGTGCCACTTTTCAACTGCATCAGCGAGTTTTCAACATGGCCGTGCGTCGTTTGGTACGGGCGTGCTGATGGACAGAATGTGATTTTGTCCCTTTTGCATATTTATAAATTGTTTATTAAATGTGCGGTATATGGTTATGGCCCTAGTTTTGGTGTTTAATTTTATTTAGTAAATACAGCCTACGTGTCGTGATTTATTGTATTTATTTTATAAATACGGCCTGCGTGTCGTGACATTTACTTTATTTATTTTATTTTAAATTTTGTAAATTGTTCGGGTTGACATGGAGGCAACAACAGATCATGACGCCAGTGGGAGGAACTTTGGAAGTTTGCTCAAGGGTCAAAGATTGTAATAATTAGTTTTAATTATTGCACATTAGGAGGCCATAATCATAATACCTTTTATATGTCTTGTATGTTTATGTATGTGATGCACGAAATGTATGAGATGTATGATTTAAATTTGGAATTTAAATTGTATGATCGCATGTATGTCATTGTATGCTTAATATGTTTTGAATGTATGTAAGCTAGTATGCCATGTATGCTATGAAAGACGTTTATATGATAAACAAGCCGGTGAGATCACTTAATTATTGAATTACCTCAATAAATTAAGTTATTAAATGCCTCTCCTGATGTGTGGCACTCGTCAAGGCCAGAATCATTTAAGTGTGGATCATGCTATAGCTGAGCACCTTAATATATTCCGGTGAGGCGTGAAAGGTGAAATAACTTACTGCCAACCATTAGGTTGAACTTAACTAAGCGTACTCAATAGGATTGAAACAGCTTAGAGGCATGGGGTTGGGCATTAATCCATATGATGGATTAGAATAAGGAGTTATTCACCCAGCTGGTCCAAGAATTACATTGGATGTAATTGGAAAGAAGTTTCCTACCTAAATAGCTGAGTTCTGGGCGATCAGCCACAGCTGACTCAAAACGAGGTGAAATATGGATCTTGGTCCCACTAGAAAATCTTTCAATGGGACTTTCCGAGTCAATGATGAGGGTCATTGATTTCAGTAAAATAGTGGGAGCGTATTTAATAAAAGACATATTAAATATATTTTAATCATGATACTTATATTCTGTATATTTCTGTATTAAATAACTATGGCTACAAACACAACTTTTATTTTATTGTTGCAATACATTCTTGAGAAGGATGAGTTGTCTAGAATTAATTTTTTGGATTGGTACAAATTTTGAGGATTGTCCTCAAGTACGAGAAAAGAACTGTATGTTCTCATGCAATTAATTCTCAAGCAATTTGTTACTACTGCCATAAGGGTCGAAAGGGATGCTTAATAGAAGCATCAAGTCGATGCCATTGGTGTACGAAATCTCATGCTTGCAATCATAGAGACGTATGATATGATCATTCACCTTATGATGCTCTAACAAGAGCTAGCAAGGCATAAGAGGTACTAGAAAGAGTAAAAAGACAAGAAAGGAAGTATGACTTCCTGTTCAGGCATATTTGTTATAAAAGTCAACAAATCTACTCCAACATTATGGGTATTGGATACCGCATATGGATCTCACATTAATGTGAAGGATCAAAGAGAGTAGGACATTGACTATTAGGTAAAGGTCTACCCTATGAGTGGAGATGAAGCAAAAGTTGCTACATTGACTATAGGAGTTTGAATTTACCATTAGGTAAAGTTCTACTCTATGAGTGACTATGGAGCAAAAGTTGCTACATTAGCTATAAGAGTTTGAATTTGTCTTATAGGCATTAATGGAAGTAAATAACTGTTATTTTATTCCAGTTGATAATAGAAACATCATTTCTATATCTTGTATAGACAAGAAAGAATTTTAAGTAGCAATAAATGGGCAATTGTTGTTCCATTTATTCAACTGATGTCCTCTATGCTTGTATTCATATGAGATATGGACTTTGTGCCCTTGATCTCGATATGCCCATTTATAACATAAATGTGAATAGGGTCAAACCAAGTGATTTGAACCCTCTATGTCTTTAGCAATATCTTTAGACCATATAAGTAAGAAACACATTTCCAAGCTCCACTAATATGGACTCTTGAACTCATCCAATTATGAATTGTTTGAGGTCTGCGAATCTTACTTGTTTGGAAAGATGACTAAGATCCATTAACTAGTAAGGTGGAAGGGCTGGTAATCTTTTGGCATTATACATTGTGATGTATGAGGGCCTCTAAACAAGTTTGCTAGAAGACAAGTTTTCGTACTTCGTCTCGTTTATTGATAGCTTCAGTTTAGATGGATTTGTGTATAACACAAGTCATAAATCTTTGAAATTTTCAAAGAATTCAAGAACGAAGTGGAGAACTAATTTTGGAAAAGTATTAAGATCATGCGATCAAATCTTAGTGTTAAGTACTTAAGCCAACTGTTTGATGACTATCTAAAGGAGTGTGAGATTATATCTTAACTCGCTCCTCCTGGAATACCATAATGGAATGGTGTGTCCAAGAGGAGAAAATCGAACCTTGTTGGACATGGTACGATCTATGATGAGTCAATTAGACTTCTCTGACTCTTTCAGGGGATATGCTTTACATACAACAGCTTTCACATCTAACCGAGTTCCATCTAAGACAGCTGAAAGATACCATATGAGATATGGACTGGTATACGACCAAGTATGTCTTTCATTAAGATTTGAGGTGGCAAGTTTATTGAAGCATTTAGTCTCAGATAAACTTTGACCCAAGTGTAACAAATGTATCTTTGTGGGTTGTCCTAAGAAACAAATGGACACTATTTCTACAACACTTTCGAAGACAAAATGTTTGTCGCTAGGACTGGAGTGTTCCTTGAGAAGGAACACATCTCTAAGCGAGACTGTGGGAGAAATGTAGAACTTGGATAAATCCAAGCATCACAGAATATTGACCCGCCTGCAATGGAACAAGAACCGATTCCACAAGATGTTGTGGTCCAACCACCAGTTCAAGTAACACAAGACTCGCGTAGGTTAAACAGGACACGTCATCGACCTGAGAGATATGGAATAATCTTAACTCAAGAAGGTGATGAAGTGCTCATGGATCATGATGAGCCTGTGACTTACCAGGAGGCCGTCATTGGCCTAGATTCTGAGAAGTGGCTAGGAGCCATGGGATCCGAAGTAGAATCCATGTACACCAACCAGGTATGGACCTTGCTTGAGTCACTTGAAAGTGGTAAAACCCATAAGGTGCAAGGGGTCTTCAACAAGAAGACTAACATGGATGGGAAGGTGAATACCTTTAAGGAGCGACTGATTGAGAAAATTTTCAAGCAAATTCATAGTATGACTATGATGAGACCTTTTGTCCAGTTGCATTGATTCAGATCCCACTTGCTATTGCTTCATAGTATGACTATGAGATCTGGCAAATGAATGTCAAAACAGCATTCCTTGACAGGAATCTTCTTGAGGATGTGTACATGACACAACCTGAGAGTTTTGTCTATTCAGAGAATGTTGGAAAGGTTTTGCATGTTGCAAACATCCATTTATGGATTAAAAGCAAACTTCCAGAAGTAGGAATCTTCGTTTTGATGTAAACTGTAAGACAGTTTGGATCCATCAAAGAACGAGGATGGACCTTGTGTGTACAAGAAGGTTAGTGGGAGCATAATTATTTTTCTCGTATTGTATGTGTATGACATACAACTTATGGAAACAATCACTAGTGGAAAATAGACTATTCACGTCAGACTTTTAACATCTGTTTAAAAAAAAAAAAAGATGTTAAAAATAGACGCGGTGGCAAACTTGTAAATAAATAGCGTATGGAGTACACTTTTAACATCGGTTATAAGTAACCTGATGCTAAAATGTACTTTTAACATCGGTTTCTGGTAAAACCGATGTTAAAAGTTTCTTCCCTCCATTCCATATTTACTGGTGTTAAAATTTTAACATCGGTTCTTAGTGAACCGATGTTAAAAGTCAATTTTTAACATCGATTTTTTATATAACCGATGTTAAAATAAATTTTAACATCAGCTTTTTCTAACAACTGATGTTAAAAGTTATTAAAATGTATAACGTTAACTTTCTCAAACCTTCTCTGTCTCGCGCCCTACATTTCAATGTCACAGGGTTCTCACTCCCGCGACTTACTTTTCTCTTCTCTTCACTGACCTCCTTCTCCTCCGTTCGTAAGCCACTGTAGAACCACCACCATAACTTCCTCTTCGCAAAGGTACGTAACTCTCTCTTCCCTATTTTTATTTGCTAAAACCCTCATTTGCTAAATAAAATTTTCGCTAATATTTGCTCAGAACCATTTACAACTGAACCATCGCAACTAAACCACCCCAACTCCCTCTCTTCTACAACTGACCACCGCATTTAAACCGCCCCAACTCCCCTTCTGCTTGGTAATCCTTCTCTATTAGTTAGTGTTTAGCATTGTCTCTGTTTTAATGATTTGAATATTTTATGAAGTAATGAAATGTATTTTGAGTTTTTTTTTAAACTTAAACACTTTGATGTTACATATTGAGCATAGACTTTTAGGCTTTGCTTATAATCTCAGTAGTCAAGGGGTTTGGGTTCTTTTAAAAAGTTAGGTCATCTGGATTGGTTTGATCAATAGTGGAGGGGTTTAGTTTCTATTATAGGACTTAAGGTTTAGGCCTATAATTTCAAATACTGCTCTTTCAGAGTCTCCCCTCTTGTGCTCATATTGTGTAAATATGTATATATCTACAGAACGTGGATATGGACCATAGTTGGATGGTGAGTAAACACACAAGTGACGAGTATCGGGAGGGAGTAGAAGAGTTTCTAGAATTTGCTCAAAGAAATCTTCCTGATAGTAATGGAAGATTTAATTGTCCTTGTGTTAGATGTTTGAATATGAGGAAATGTGAAGTTAAGCAAATGCGTGCTCATCTTATTTGTGAAGGGATTTGCATGAGTTATACAAGATGGATATGGCATGGTGAAGACTTGTTAAACATGCCAAGTGTGTCCCAAAGTGAAGAAGTTGATGTAGATATGGAGGACGATCGACTAGAGGACATGATTCGTGATATTGGACAAGAGTCATTTCAGCGAGCACGTGTGTATGATACTTTGTGCAGTGATGCAGATACGCCTTTGTATCCGGGATGCACTACTTATACAAGGTTGTCGGCGATCTTAAAATTGTTCAGTGTGAAGGCGAGAAATGGGTGGAGTGATAAAAGTTTCACCGAATTGCTTGAGTTGTTGAACAACATGCTTCCAGAAGGCAACACACTGCCAGATCGTAACTATGAGGCGAAGAAGATACTCTGTCCGATGGGTATGGAGTATAAGAAGATACACACATGTCCTAATGATTGCATACTATACAGGGGTATGTATGAAGGGATGCACGACTGCCCCAGTGTGGGGTATCGCAGTACAAAGTGAAGGATGGTGATTCTAGTTGTGATGTGATCACAAAGGGTCCTCCTGCAAAGGTGTTGTGGTATCTTCCAATAATTCCAAGGTTCAAGCGATTGTTCGCTAATGTAAATGACACAAAGAACATTAGATGGCATGCAGATGAGAGGAAACGTGATGAAATGCTTTGCATCCAGCTGATTCTGTGCAATGGGAGAGAATTGATAGTTTGTTTTCGAATTTCGGAAATGAGCAAAGAAACCTTAGGCTTGGACTTGCTACGGATGGAATGAATCCATATGGTACCTTAAGTAGTATCCATAGTTTATGGCCTGTTCTCCTCGTAATTTACAATCTACCTCCTTGGTTGTGCATAAAGCGCAAATACATGATGTTATCTATGATGATTTTGGGCCCAAAATAGCCAGGAAATGACTTCGATGTTTATATAAGTCCCTTGATTGAAGACTTGAAAAAACTGTGGGTGGAAGGCATTGATGTGTTTGATGGGCATTACAAATAGACTATCAAGATGCGTGCCATGTTATTTTGCACCATCAATGACTTTCCAGCATACGGAACTTGTCTGGGTATAGTGTTAAGGGGCATAAAGCATGCCCAATATGTGAAGAAGGCACATGTTTCACACAATTGCAACATGGAAGGAAGACAATTTACCTTGGGCATCTGAGATTTCTCAGACGTGATCACCCATATCGTATACTGAAAAAAGCTTTCAATGGATTCCAAGAGAATGGAATTGCTCCGACGGCCTTTAATGGAGAGAAAGTTTATCAAAGGGTGAAGGACATTAATCTTATGTTCGGAAAGGCTCAAAAGAAGGCTATTGAGAAAAACATATGGAAGAAGAGGTCGATCTTCTTTGATCTTCCACACTGGTGCAAACTTGATGTCAGACATTGTATTGATGTCATGCATGTGGAGAAAAATGTATGTGATAGTCTAATGGGAACGCTTCTCAACATTCAAGGTAAGACAAAGGACAGTGTGAATGCTCGTCTAGATCTGGCTGCGATGGGTATACGAGAGCAGTTAGCTCCACAACCAAAGGATGGTAAGCGGACATATTTGCCTCCAGCATGTCATACCTTGTCAAAAAAGAAACAACAAGTTTTTGTGAGTGTCTATGGGGCGTCAAAGTGCCACAGGGTTACTCTTGAAATGTCAAGAGACTTGTCTCAAATGATCTAAAATTGGTTGGCTTAAAGTCTCATGATTGCCACGTCTTGATGCAACAACTACCACCAGTGGCTATTCGTGGTATTGCTCCTAAAAATGTTAGACATGTCATAACTAGGTTGTGCTCATTCTTCAATGCTATATGTAGCAAAGTCATTGACCCCCAGAAGTTGGATGAGTTGGAAGATGAGGCTGCTATAATCTTATGCCAATTGGAAATGTATTTTCCTCCTTCATTTTTCGACATCATGGTCCTCCTTCATTTTTCAACATCATGGTTCACTTAATTACTCATCTAGTGAGGGAGATTAGATTATGTGGCCCTGTTTATTTAAGGTGGATGTACCCAGTTGAGCGATACATGAAGATCTTGAAAGGGTATGTGAAGAATTCACACCGTCCTGAAGCATCTATTGTTCAAAGGTACGTTGCAGAAGAAGCTATTGAGTTTTGTCAAGACTACCTTTCAGAAGTGGAGGCTATATGGATTCCTAAGCCTCGTCATGAGAGAAGATGTGCCGGTAAGGGTACACGAGGTATAAAGGTTAATAGCAAGGCTCGGGAGGAAGTGTTTCAAGCCCATTTGCACATTTTGAATAACACTGATGAGGTTGCAACTTACTTATGTGCTCACAAACAAGAGGTCAAGGAAGAAAACCCTAGAAGGAACGAAAAATGGTTGTTAAACCATCATAACAAGACTTTCGTAGCCTGGTTTAAAGAAAAAATTACAAATGATCATACTGCTTCCGATACATTACAATGGCTAGCACAGGGGCCACGTCTTGAAGTCATATGTTGGAGTGGATATGATATCAATATGTTTTCCTTCTATACAAAGTCCCAAGATGACAAGAGTACCATGCAAAACAGTGGGATTATGATCGTATCTGAGTCAATGCACTTCTCTAGTTCAAAAGATACAAATCCCATTATGGCATCGAAATCTTACTTTGGAGTCATTGAAGAGATTTGGGTGGTCGATTACACTAAATTTCAAGTGCCTGTTTTTAAGTGTAAGTGGGCTGATAGTAACAATGGTGTGCAAACTGAAGAATTAGGATTTACATTGGTAGACCTTGACAAAGTAGGTCACACGGAAGAGCCTTTCATCATGGTTTCCCAAGCAAAACAAGTGTTTTATATCAATGATCCTTCTAACAAAAGGTGGTCAGTTGTTCTCCAAGGAAAAAGCATGCATAATGGTATCCATGAAAATCAAGATTCAACTCTTGATATTCCAGAAACTCCTTCTTTCTCAACACAAATGCCTATTTTCGTCGAGGAAAATGTAGTGAACGATGTACTTGCCACTCATGATGATCATCATGAAGAGATATTGATCTAAACTTGACCATAGTGTAAGTTATGTTTAAATTAAAGTATTCTTTTTTTATTTATCCATGTTAAAGTAGACTTATTTTTATTTCTCCATGTTAAGTTAGACTTATTTTTATTTATCCATGTTAAAGTAGGCTTTTTTATCCATGTTATAGTAGACTTATTTTTATTTATCCATTCTTATATACTAACCTAATTTATTACTTTTTGTCTAAATAGGCATACATGACTGATCCAGCAGGCATTCCTCCTTCTCCTTCACATAGCGGGTCAAGTGGTGCACACCCCAAAAAAAGGGGTAGAGCAGCCACAAAGTTACGATTGTTGGCCCTGAGTCGTTGCGGTGATCAGAGGCTTCCGGTTGAGTTTGATACATATGGGGGGCCATAGGGCCGAATGCTGACAAATTCACCGGTTTTGTGGCCCTGGAAGCTCGAAACAGGGTTAGCATTCTGATTGAGGAATGGGCTCAGGTACCGAATATGGTGAAGGATCAAATTTGGTCTTCAATCTTGGTATTTTACTTTTATCCTCTCTATTTGTATCTAAATTGTATTTACTTATATTATTATCATACTCTAATATTTCTTCCATTTTGTTTTGTACTATAGTTGACCTTTGATGTCCCGAATACTCCTGAATGTAAGAAGAAATGGCTCTCTTTTGCCACGAAGCGGTGGACGGGGTTCAAGACCTATTTGGGCAATAGATATATTTTTGAGAAGAAAGACGACAAATCTCCACTTGACACATACTCTTTCATTGATAAGGAGACGTGGTGTAACGCCCCGATTTTCAAGTTTTCTAATTCTCCAGTATTTTAATGTTTGTATTTTATTGGAGGGTTTAGAGAGTGAAATAAAATATTCCGAGAAGATAGGAATGTTCTACACAATCATAGGAAGTCATGGTTAAGTTTCGGGCAAAAGCTCAAACGAAGCCCGGTCTGCGTTTTTCACGGATAGTAGCCTTTTTCTACTATCGAGACCTAATTTGGACTCGCGAACGAGACAGTAAGTCTCGGGATTTTATTCTCTACATCTTCGTTAAAATCCGTCTTGACGTCCGAAAAATAATAATAGTATATTATATTCGGTCATATAATCGAACCAGGAGGCATTTGAAGTCGTAAAGGGATTCAACGAGACCCGAGAACGGATAAGCTTGATACCACATCATCCCAGGTCACTTGGGAGAGTATGCCAGAGTCGTCATGACGATCGAGAAAATCTAGACGCGAAATGACCAAAATGCCCCTAGCCTTAGTCTTTTGCACTTTTACCATTTTACCCTTTTGACAAATGACCTTTTTGCCCTTAAGTGACTTGTTTTAAGGCTGAACTCAGCCCTCACACCCTCTCATTCACGCAGCCCAGCCCTTCTTAGAAAAGCTTGGTTTCTTGTTGGAATCACTTGAATCCTTGAGCAATCTTCCTTCATTTTAAGGTAAGATCACTTCTATGATCTCTTAGCTTCTTGAATATCTCTTTATTTCAAGATCAAGATCCATTTTCATTAAAATCATTTCTTAGATCCAAAAGTTTGAAAATCCATAGGAAATTGTAGAAAAATCATTTTGATGTGAGACCAACTTCTTTGAACTCACCTCATCATTCTCTACCTAAACCAAGAGCTTATGATTCAACTCTCATCATAGCTCAAAAAGCACAATATGGCCGAACCCTACAAGGTGATGATGAATAGTGTTTTTCATCAATTTTTGATTTCTAGCACTTGATTTCATCCTTAGCTTTCCTATGCCTTTGAATCCATGAAATGGAAAACCAAGATCAATTCCTAGCTTTATTCTCTTTAGGGTGGCAGAAACCCTCTTTGTAAGAATTGTTGAGTTTGGTTTGATTGTTGTTTAATGTTTGATTGTTTGGTTGTTTGTAGTTGGTGACAACTATCAGGAGGTTCACAAACCGATCAACCGACTTTGATCCGAGAATCTGTTCTTCAACAGGTATGGGGGTGAACCTCATCACACCAAGATGGTGGTGGTGAAGATGGTTGTTTAGTTTATGTGTGGGTGAAACCCTTTGGTTTGGGTTCACCATTTAATTTGGTTCTCTAGGAGAACAATGTGTAATAAGTGTAGTTTATGCTTTAGTGTGCTGTAGCATATGTTTATGATGACGTGATTGGATGAAAATCATTTTCATATATGTTGAAAAACCTACTTTGATTACTAGATCTAGTATGGACTTTTATGTTTGATTATGAGGCCATGATGTGTGATGGACCCATATGTTTTGGTTATGATGTAATGATGCGTTTGTTGTTTATCATAATTGTGTAAGTTTTGTAAGCCATAACTTGGTTAGTTTGGTGAAGTAAATCTTCTCATTGGTGCATAGTTGGCTTTTAGCCATAACCTTGAGAAAAGGAAGAGTAAGAGTAGTTCTTGAACAATTAAGTTTTCAAGTAAGGAAAGTGTTTTAATAACTTACGTTTTTCAAAGAAAAACCGTAAGTGACTTTGATCCAAAGATCAAATGGAATTAAATCTCAAAGTGTTTTCACCAAAGTGAAACATTTTTTATGCCTTATCCTTAGTCCATCTAGTTAATCAAGTGACTCAAAATGAGACAAGAGGTGTTTTCATGAAGAGAATCAAAATGGTTCCATAAGGTTAATGTCTTGTTTTAAGGCAACTTTTCGCTAAGCGAATTTACCTTCGCTAAGCGAAAACAGAGGAATTCTAAGTTAGGCATCACAGCCTCACTTTCGCTTAGCGAATTAATATTCGCTAAGCGATTCCAGAGAATTTCGCTATGCGCATTCTGTTTCGCCGAGCGACCCAGAGAAGCTTCAAAAGAGGTGTAACCGCCTCTAATTTCTTTAAGCGAATCCATATTCGCTAGGCGAATATAACAAACTTCGCTACATGAATTATGTCTCGCCGAGCGATACAAAGGAGCTTCAAGAGAGGTATCACTGCCTCAATTTCGCTAAGCGAATTTCATATTTCAGAAAATGCTAAAAATAGAGTAAGTGGTTCAAAAAGTTGTTTTAAATCAAATGAGTTTTCAATTGAGAAGCTGTTTTGATTTACAAAGGAGTTTTTAACTCAATCGTAAAGTTTTACACATGAAAAATCTAAGTTAAGTAATTAACTTAGAGTTGAAGACAAGGGTTAATTAAGTATAGTATGTGGTGGAGCATGACCATGTACTATACCATTGATGACTTAGTACATCAATGAGTTCATAAGACTTAAGTGAATCAACACTTATTTCCTTAATTGAAAGACAAGGGATTAATATCTTAGAAAGGCTTAAAGACTTATCTAAGAGGATTCTCAATCCTTATTCATAATGCTTAGGACTTGAGACATAATTCATAAGACGTAAACACAAACATGAAACGTTTTGGTTTTGAAACAATAGTTCGATGACGGACCGATGATTCGGATCCAGGTTAATCGTTCAATTGTTTCCGTCTTGTGATAACCGGAATGAAAGGGATCCTGAGGCCGTGCAGGTATGGGACTATACAGTGGAAGGAATCCTGAGGCTATGCAGGTATGGGACTGTATACCTCAGGGAAGGCATATAAGAATTGATTGGTACTACCCATACCAACAAGATTTATCTTCTTTTCGGGAGCTTAGAACATAAGCACTTTATAGTTAAGCGTGCTTAACTTAGAGTAATTATGGGATGGGTGACCTTGTGGGAAGTTTCCTAGAAAGCGTGTGAGTGAGGACAAAACACGCTGGAAAGACTTGTGTTGGTTTGTGTGGATAGTCGGCGATTCTGAATGCAGTCTGTATCATTCCAAAGGAATCACGAGATATTTATCAGATGGATAAATGTTTTATCCGATGGATAACTGTTTTATAAAACAAAGGTGTATGTAGTTTCTAAGGAAGAGAACCTTAGTGAACCTTGAGGTCTATCCAATGGATAGACATTGCTTTATCGCATCTGCTTTATGTAAGCATTGGCATTTCATGTGCATAGTTGTAAGGCCTTGAGCCTAGGAGTTGAGCTTACACCTTGATGCGGATGCGGTTCTTACGGTGACGATCTTCAATGGTCTTTTTGGAGGTATCAGGGTTGGAAGGGCTGACATGTGACCAGTTGGTGATTCTTCTGTGTCGTGACGAATCCGTGCAATACACTGATATCCTCTACTAGATGCCGTACTTTTCATGTTTGGTCGAGAGTGTTACCGTAAAGCCAGATACGTGCACGTTACGAATGTTGTAGCATCTTGCTTATGGCTGACAGAAACCGGAACATGTCCTCCCATTCACTATCTCCGAATGTTTTGTTAGCTCCATGGAGTAGGGGTCAGAGTAGTACCCAGTGACATTGGCATTGAGTCATGTACATTGCATTGCATTGCATGCCTGTTGATGTTTACATTTACTGTTATACATCGCTGTTCTATTTAAGAATGCATTATATTATACTGTTAATTGTTTAACATGATTTATATTGAGAGTTTTAGTATGTTGTTTAACTGTTTAACACGTTGGGTACGCTGTTACCTGGTGAGTCGTCCCATTTTAACTACTGTTGTTTTGTTGTGTTGATGAACGGGAATATCACCCATATCTGTATGTTTTCTGCTGGTACTTGCTGTTGCTGCTTGAATAGATGGACGCGATGATGGTTCGGTTCAGCAGTCCCTTTGAGTTCGGAGGTGGACTCTTTTGCTGTTTTAGCTTTGTTGTCGGCCAGACTATGTCAGTTTTTGTAGTACCTTTTGGGAGCTATGACTCCTAGTACTTATTGTATTTCTTATGTCAGTTAGACATTAGACTTATGTTTGTATATAGTAATGTTGATGTTTCTGTTTTCCGTTTTCTGTTTCTGTATATATAATGCAGTATGTCCTAGTAATGCATGGTGAACCTAAGTTCACTTATTAGTATTATTTATTACCTTTACTAATCCCATTATATCTTTATGAAAAGAAAAGAAAAAGAAAAAGAAAAATCGTATTTTTCGCATTAATAAATATTTTCGGCTTTATAAACGTTCGGGAATGTGACACTCGGGAAAGGGTGTTGCGTTATTTGGTATCAGAGCTGGCCGAGTCTTTTTGGGGTTTGTATGTTATAGTCTGTCCTGTTTGTGTGTGTTTTCTCTGATTGTTTTTTTGTGCTATTGTTTCTTAGAGAAAACATTGTTGGAAGGGATGATGACTTCGGTCTATCCTTTTGTATTGTTTGTTCTCTGTGTTGTGTTTCTGTAAGGAAGGCAACAATTGTTTGTTATTCTCTGCATTATTGTTTCTGAAGAGGAATGATATTGGGCAGTAGAGTAATGTTTTTGCTTTCTTGTAAGTTGTCGCTCGCAGAGTTCTTCAGAACGAGTGTTTTCCAACTAGTGCAAGACGAGTTGAAAAACATGGAGTTCCTGCAGTTACGTCAAGGAGGAATGTCTGTCAAAGAATATGCTGATCGTTTTGAGTCCCTACTGAAGTCTTCGAGGTATTTCCATCTTCATCCCAATGAGGAGTGGAAGTGCACAAAGTTCGAAGAAGGTTTAAGGGACGAGATTCGAGGAGAGGTGCTACCTCTTGAGGTCAAAGAGTTCTCTGTGTTGGTAGATGAATGCTTCCTAATCGAAGATCTGATGAAGACTCGTGAAGGAAGGCAACGTAACTCTGGACCGGCTAGGATCCATAAAGGCACCAATGGTCGTGATGATCGATCTCGATGGAAACCATGTTCAAAACAGCAAGGTCAACAACAACGTTCTGTAGGAGGAAGCCGTGGAAGTATTAGTCAATCTGGAAGCGCCCCAAAGAAGTGCATGAAGTGTGGCAAGAACAATCATGTCACCAGAGGATGCTTAATCAGGGGAATCATGTGCTTCAAATGTGGAAAACCAGGGCATACTTCACGCGACTGTGTGCAATCAAAAGCTAG
This sequence comes from Ammopiptanthus mongolicus, assembly GCA_039655645.1. Lineage (NCBI taxonomy): Eukaryota > Viridiplantae > Streptophyta > Magnoliopsida > Fabales > Fabaceae > Ammopiptanthus > Ammopiptanthus mongolicus. The sequence continues at coordinate 45,050,101 of CM077348.1, read as the reverse complement.
ACATTCTGTCAAAGATGTGCAAGCAGCGAAGCCTAAGGCAATGAGTAGAGTTTATACTGGGGTTGATGCTGAGACTTCTCAAAAGGAAGATTTGATTCACGGTCAGATCGTCGTGGAAGGTAAAACCTTATCTGTATCTTTCCTTACCCTTAGATTTGGTAATTTTTGCACTTACTGCAAAGCCTGTTATGACTGCGAAAGTCTGTTTGAACTGTTCTATTTCTGTAATGGATAGAATGTTTTTGATTGATTTGATCTGTTTGCCTCTTTCGCAAATGGATGTGATCATAGGGATGGATTGGTTATCTTGTAACTATATCCTATTAGACGGTGCAAACAAAACCTTAGTTTTCCCTGATTTGGATAATTCTGGATTTGGACTGCCAACCAAGTAAACGTTTCTTTGAGAGGAGGAGCTCAACGAATACATGTTACTAACGAGTTTCTGTAAGTCTTTCCTGCAGACGTACCAGTTTTACCGCCAGTTCGGGACATCTTATAAACCTTGAAGGAACAGTTGGTGGACTTACTAGGGAACACCTGTGCTATTGGTAAGAAAGAAAGACGAAACATCTCGCTTATGTGTGGATTATCGTCAGTTGAACGAATTCACCATTAAGAACAAGTATCATCTTCCGAGGATAAATGACTTGATGGATCAGTTGAGAAGAGTGACAGTTTTCTCCCAGGTTGATTTTCGATCGGGTTATCACCAGATTCATGTGAAGGGAGAAGATGTACCAAGAACAACGTTTCGTACACGTTATGGGCACTATGAGTAACTTGTAATGCCGTTTGGTATGGCGAATACTTCTTATACTCATAGATTATATGAATAGGATCTTTCGTCCATACCTAGATAAGTTTGTCGTTGTCTTCATAGACGAGATACTCATCTATTCGCGAAACCAGGAAGTACACGCTGAATATCTTAGTGTGATTCTTCAGGTTCTGAAGGAGAAATAGATGTATGCAAAGCTGTCCAAGTGTGAGTTTTGGCTCGACAAAGTAAAGTTTTTGGGTCACGTGATTTCAAAGGAAGGATAAAGCGTTTGAATGGACTGAAGCCTGTGAGGAAAGTTTGCAAAGATTAGAGTGAAGGTTGACTACTTCACCTGTGTTAGTGCTGCCTGATCTCAAGGGAACATTTGTGTTCACACTCCTACATATTCCTCAATGTATTAGACGATTGAGCGAATTGGTAATATGGTGTCCATTGTTCTAGACATTTTCGTATTATTTCACTGAAAGTTTTGTTATGACTATTTCTTGAGTTATAACATAAACAACTTCTTAATACTGTTAGTTTCTTGATGAAACTTAGTCCAATCACTTTTACTTTTGGTGAAGGTGATCTAGTCTGATTTTTGCCAGACTGTATATCTTTTGATTACCAAGTTTATTGGAAGGCTCTTATGAAAGAAGGAACTTTATTAGAGTCATGGATGTAAACATGTATTAGCTATGCATTTTTACACTCATGAACCTACTGAAGAGTCTTTTTGCAAACCGGATATTCCTGTATTCATTCCAGATTGGTAAAATTCTTTTGTATACTTTCTTCTGAGACCAACACCAGGAAAAATTTTCCTTTGTTGAAAATTTATTTCCTTAATCTTCAGCGACCGAGTAGGTTTAGTTTTAAGTCACGGAATTTCGAGGAAGAAATTCTTTTAAGAGGGGTAGGAATGTAACGCCTCGATTTTCACGTTTTCGAATTCTCCAGTATTTTAACGTTTGTATTTTATTGGAGGATTTAGAGAGTGAAATAGAATATTCCGGGAAGATAGGAATGTTCTACACAACCATAGGAAGCCATGGTTAAGTTTCGGGCAAAAGCTAAAAGGGAGCCCGGTCTGCGTTATTCACGGATAGTGGCATTTTTCTACTATCGAGACCTAATTTGGACTCGTGAACGAGACAGTAAGTCTCGGGATTTTATTCTCTACATCTTCATTAAAATCCGTCCTAATGTCCGAAAAATAATAATAGTATATTATATTCGGTTATATAATCGAACCAGGAGGCGTTTGAAGTCGTAAAGGGATTCAATGAGACCCGAGAACGGATAAGCTTGATACCACATCATCCCAGGACACTTGGGAGAGTATGCCAGAGTCGTCATGACGATCGGGAAAATCTAGACGTGAAATGACCAAAATGCCCCTAACCATAGTCTTTTGCACTTTTACCATTTTACCCTTTTGGCAAATGACCTTTTTGCCCTTAAGTGACTTGTTTTAAGGCTGAACTCAGCCGTCACACCCTCTCATTCACGCAGCCCAGCCCTTCTTGAAGAGCCAAGAACACCATCTTCAACTTTAGAGAGAAAACACCATTGTTGTCCTTGAGAAAAGCTTGGTTTCTTGTTGGAATCACTTGATTCCTTGAGCAATCTTCCTTCATTTTAAGGTAAGATCACTTCTATGATCTCTTAGCTTCTTGAATATCTCTTTATTTCAAGATCAAGATCCATTTTCATGACAATCATTTCTTAGATCAAAAAGTTTGAAAATCCATAGGAAATTGTAGAAAAATCATTTTGATGTGAGACCAATTTCTTTGAACTCATCTCATCATTCTCTACATAAACCCAAGAGCTTATGATTCAACTCTCATCATAGCTCAAAAAGCACAATATGGCCGAACCCTACAAGGTGATGATGAATAGTGTTTTTCATCAATTTTTGATTTCTAACACTTGATTTCATCCTTAGCTTTCCTATGCCTTTGAATCCATGAAATGGAAAACCAAGATCAATTCCTAGCTTTATTCTCTTTAGGGTGGCAGAAACCCTCTTTGTGAGAATTGTAGAGTTTGGTTGATTGTTGTGTAATGTTTGATTGTTTGGTTGTTTGTAGTTGGTGACAACTATCAGGAGGTTCACAAGCCGATCAACCGACTTTGATCCGGGAATCTGCTCTTCAACAGGTATGGGGGTAAACCTCATCACACCAAGATGGTGGTGGTGAAGATGGTTGTTTAGTTTATGTGTGGGTGAAACCCTTTGGTTTGGGTTCACCATTAAATTTGGTTCTCTTGGAGAACAATGTGTAATAAGTGTAGTTTATGCTTTAGTGTGCTGTAGCGTATGTTTATGACGACGTGATTGGATGACAATCATTTTCATATATGTTGAAAAACCTACTTTGATCACTAGATCTAGTATGGACTTTTATGTTTGATTATGAGGCCATGATGTGTGATGGACTCTTATGTTTTGGTTATGATGTAATGATGCGTTTGTTGTTTATCATAATTGTGTAAGTTTTATAAGCCATAACTTGGTTAGTTTGGTGAAGTAAATCTTCACATTGGTGCATAGTTGGCTTTTAGCCATAACCTTGAGAAAAGGAAGAGTATGAGTAGTTCTTGAACAGTTAAGTTTTCAAGTAAGGAAAGTGTTTTAATAACATGTTTTTCAAAGAAAAACCCTAAGTGACTTTGATCCAAAGATCAAATGGAATTAAATCTCAAAGTGTTTTCACCAAAGTGAAACATGTTTTATGCCTTATCCTTAGTCCATCTAGTTAATCAAGTGACTCAAAATGAGACAAGAGGTGTTTTCATGAAGAGAATCAAAATGGTTCCATAAGGTTAATGTCTTGTTTTAAGGCAACTTTTCGCTAAGCGAATTTACCTTCGCTAAGCGAAAACAGAGGAATTCTAAGTTAGGCATCACAGCCTCACTTTCGCTTAGCGAATTAATATTCGCTAAGCGATTCCAGAGAATTTCGCTATGCGCATTCTGTTTCGCCGAGCGACCCAGAGAAGCTTCAAAAGAGGTGTAACCGCCTCCAATTTCTTTAAGCGAATCCATATTCGCTAAGCGAATATAACAAACTTTGCTACACGAATTATGTCTCGCCGAGCGATACAGAGGAGCTTCAAGAGAGGTATCACTGCCTCAATTTCGCTAAGCGAATGGAATTTCGCTAAGCGAATTTCATGTTTCAGAAAATGCTAAAAATAGAGTGAGTGGTTCAAAAAGTTGTTTTAAATCAAATGAGTTTTCAATTGAGAAGCTGTTTTGGTTTACAAAGGAGTTTTTAACTCAATCGTAAAGTTTTACGCGTGAAAAATCTAAGTTAAGTAATTAACTTAGAGTTGAAGACAAGGGTTAATTAAGTATAGTATGTGGTGGAGCATGACCATGTACTATACCATTGATGACTTAGTACATCAATGAGTTCATAAGACTTAAGTGAATCAACACTTATTTCCTTAATTGAAAGACAAGGGATTAATATCTTAGAAAGGCTTAAAGACTTATCTAAGAGGATTCTCAATCCTTACTCATAATGCTTAGGACTTGAGACATAATTCATAAGACGTAAACACAAACATGAAACGTTTTGGTTTTGAAACAGTTGTTCGATGACGGACCGATGATTCGGATCCAGGTTAATCGTTCAATTGTTTCCGTCTTGTGATAACCGGAATGAGAGGGATCCTGAGGCGGTGCAGGTATGGGAATGTACGGTGGAAAGAATCCTGAGGCTATGCATGTATGGGACTGTATAGCTAAGGGAAGGCATATAAGAATTGATTGGTACTACTACGCATACCAACAAGATTTATCTTCTTTTCGGGAGCTTAGAACATAAGCACTTTATAGTTAAGCGTGCTTGACTTAGAGTAATTATGGGATGGGTGACCTTCTGGGAAGTTTCCTAGAAAGCATGTGAGTGAGGACAAAACACGCTGGAAAGACTTTTGTTGGTTTGTGAGGATAGTCGGCGGTTCTGAAAGCAGTCTGGATCATTCCAAAGGAATCACGAGATATTTATGGATAAATGTTTTATCCGATGGATAACTGTTTTATAAAACAAAGGTGTGTCTAGTTTCTAAGGAAAAGAACCTTAGTAAACCTTGAGGTCTATCCAATGGATAGACATTGCTTTATCGCATCTGCTTTGTGTAAGCATTGGCATTTCATGTGCATGGTTGTAAGGCCTTGAGCCTAGGAGTTGGGCTTACACCTTGATGCGGGTGCGAATCTTACGGTGACGATCTTCAATGGTCTTTTTGGAGGTATCAGGGTTGGAAGGGCTAACATGTGACCAGTTGGTGATTCTTCTGTGTCGTGGAGAATCCGTGCAATACACTGATATCCTCTACTAGATGCCGTACTTTTCATGTTTGGTCGAGAGTGTTACCGTAAAGCCAGATACGTGCACGTTACGAATGTTGTAGCATCTTCCTCATGGCTGGCAGAAACCGGAACATGTCCTCCCATTCACTCTCTCCGAATGTTTTGTTAGCTCCATGGAGTAGGGGTCAGAGTAGTACCCAGTGACATTGGCTTTGAGACATGTACATTGCACTACATTGCATGCCTGTTGATGTTTACATTTACTGTTATACATCATTGTTCTATTTAAGAATGCATTATATTATACTGTTAACTGTTTAACATGATTTATATTGAGAGTTTTAGTATGTTGTTTAACTGTTTAACATGTTGGGTATGCTGTTACCTGGTGAGTCGTCCCGTTTTTACTACTACTGTTTTGTTGTGTTGATGAACGGGAATCTCACCCATATCTATATGTTTTCTGCTGGTACTTGCTGTTGCTGCTTGAACAGATGGACGCGACGATGGTTCGGTTCAGCAGTCCCTTTGAGTTCGGAGGTGGACTCTTTTGCTGTTTTAGCTTTGTTGTCGGCCAGACTATGTCAGTTTTTGTAGTACCTTTTGGGAGCTATGACTCCTAGTACTTATTGTATTTCTTATGTCAGTTAGACATTAGACTTATGTCTATATATAGTAATGTTGATGTTTCTGTTTTCCGTTTTCTGTTTCTGTATTTGTAATACAATATGTCCTAGTAATGCATGGTGAACCTAAGTTCACTTATTAGTATTATTTATTACCTTTACTAATCCCATTACATCTTTATGAAAAGAAAAAGAAAAATCGTATTTTCCGCATTAATAAATATTTTCGGCCTTATAAACGTTCGGGAATGTGACACTCGGGAAAGGGTGTTGCACGTGGGATATGTTTGTTGTGAGCTGACAAGACCCTATCTTTCTGGTTAGTTTCCCGTTCTATTTTTTATAATAGGCCTATCTAATTTATTTATTTATTTAATTGAACTGAGTAAGTGTTATTTGTAACAGGAGAAAAGGAAAAAGGCCAAGGAAATCCAGAAAAACAATGTACACCCACACCATATGTCTCGTGGTGGCTATCGTATGGTTCGGCAGAAAATTATGGATGAGAAGATGAAAAAGAAGCAAGAAGAGGCCAAAAAGAAGCAAGAAGAAGGTGGACCTGATGGAGAAGCCGATGCCAATGAAGAAATAGTTGTTAATCCTCCATCTCCACCCGAACGCCAAGAAACATGGATGGAAGCCCGAAAGACAAAATCGGGAGATTTTAAAGCCGAGCCTACACGCATTGTCGCTGAAAAGATTGTAAGTAATTAATAGATTACGTCTACTTGTAATTAATACAGTTAAGTAAACACTATCTTACACATATTTTGTGAATTTCCCCCTTGTAGACATCGCTGGTGGAACAAAGCTCGCAAGGATCATTCGTTCAATATGGACGTAGGGATATCCTGAGCACTGCCCTAGGTAAAGATGACCACCCTGGCTTTGTAAAGGGTGTTGGAGGGCTAGTGGGCATTCGGCAATATCACGGACAACGAATCCATGTTGGAAGCCGAATCAGCAGCCACGAGCGGGAAAGAATTAAGGAGGAGCTTAAAAGAGAGATGTTTCCGGAGCTTATGGAATCATTCATAAAGGAGATGTCATCTAGGGGGTTACAATTTCCCAACAAAGCCCAATAAGCCAACCTTCTCAGCATGTGAGCACCGTGGGGAGCTGTGAGCATGCAAATAAGCCGGTTGAGATGCCTTTATCCCAGGTATGCATATTAATTTCATATTATCATTTAATTACTTATGTCTTATTTATTTACAAATGACATTACTTAACTAATGCCTTATCTTTTTTTCTTAGAACATTGATAAAAAGCTAAGATCGAATGTAGCTCATTTGGCCACATTTGCTGTGGATGCGACGGATAAAGAGTATGCTATTCCCTTGGAACACGAAGGCGCTAGCGACTTGCCAACCTTTTTTTTTTCTCTGGGAAGGATATAGGTGACATATGTCTGCCTAGTAATTGGCTAGCCAATACCGTTCTGAGTATGTGGTGTACTTACACTTTTGACATGCATCTTAGGTATTTTAATTCTATAATTTATTTCAATGTCTTAGGTATTTAACATTATTTTATTCTAATATCTTAGGTATCTTCATCACTTATGTATGGAAAGAGGCAACCAGAATACGTATGGATTCTTAGACCCAAGCGTAATTCAGGGAAATTACTGCACTAATGGGGATGCGATGAAGACATACACCCTGAAGCTACTTGGTCGAACAAAGAAAGATATTTATCTAGCACCAATACTTAGGAGTGGCTATTGGCAGTTGCTCATACTTCATCCTAGCCAGCATCGTGTCGTCTTCTTATGCTCGTTGCACTATAGTCCAACATCTGAATTGAAGGACGCGATTGACATGTAAGCATTAATTTAATTTGTAATTCAAATTGCTTTTGCTTTATTACATGAACATAATTGACATTATTATTTTTAATCATAGAGCTAAGGTTGCAAATAGCATGGCTTGTGCAGATGGCAAAAGTAGGCCATCCAAGTCAAAAAGAAAACCTTAATGGATTATCTCACTCGTAAGTAGTTTATTATTTCTTACAAAAAAAATTAAAACAGTAATTATTATTATATTAGTACTGTACTTGATATTCAATTTCATTTGCCTTGTAGTCTCGTAGACAAGCTGGCGGCTGGGAGTGTGGATACTACGTGATGAAACATATGTTGAACGTGGTCTCCGCCACTATTATTGACGGATGGCAACAGGTAATAAATATAAAGTTTTGCACAAGTTAAATTATATTTTGTTTTGGTTGATGATTTAATGTAGAGTTTATTTAAACTTGTGCAGGCTTTTGACGATCAAACTCCACTTGATAAAGAAGAGATGAAAGACCTGAGGGATCGTTTTGCTAATTTCTTTTACGAAGGGTACTAGCGAGTTTGTAAATGAGTGTTGGGGACGCACTCATGTAGTTCCCCTTTTATCTCTTTATTTTTTTAATGTTGTAACATTTTATGATATTATATTTGCTCTCAAGTGTTTGATTATACATAACAGGAGGAGTTTGAGACGAGGATGTCTCAAGTTAGGTCTCAATGAGCATCCTCTTTCCCATACACCCCAGTTGACCCCAAGGAGGAGGAGCGGCTTCCGCTACATGTTTGGACAGAGGTTGTTGGCACGAAGAATAAGGTCCTCCTATACAATGTTGGAGACCTTAATGCCGACAACTATCCGAAAGGGGGGTTGGAGCATCCACCAGCTGCAGTCGCATCTCTCAGGAGTCTGAGGAGATTTCTAAGCTGAAGTTGAGACTGAACGCTTCTGAGGAGCGCAAGCGGCGGATGTAGCAGGACCGATGTCAAATGAGGGAGATGATGCAGTAGATGCTGGGCACAAAGAGGGAGATGATGTAGCAGCTTAGTCAGCAGCAGCAGCCCCCCCCCATAGCCTCAGCGAGGCAACGCACCGGGGAGGACGACGAGGAGGAGACAAATTCATATGAGGACCTTATAAGACGGTCTCCTTTGGGGATTATAAGATTATTTTGTTAGTTATTTTAGCATACATTGTAAAAATTACATTATATATCATTTCAATTTCCATTATCTTATATTTTATTTCTTTTGTTATTTCATTAATATTTGCCAATAATTAATATTAAAAAACTAATATAAAATATAACTATAATATTTAGTTAATTATAATTATTTAATTATAAAATAAATAATAATTAATTATTCATAATTAATATTTAATTAGTTATAATTAATTTTTAGAAAAATTAATAATGGTAACATGGGGTTAAAATTTATTTTTATTTTTTAAAAAAACAAAACATTTTCTATTACTGGCGGGTGAGGCCCTTGGTAACGTTGGAAATCAAACCAAGGGGTAGAGGTCATCGGTAACTTGGTCAACTTACCGACGGTGGTGGCTGTTGGTAATTATCGATGACTTTCGCATAAAGCCGTTAGAAACGGTTATCGATGCTTCTATATTTTTGATGGATACGTGACTGTCGGTTTGTCGTCGGAAAGCTGCTATTACTGATGACTTTAAGTCTTTTCCGGAGGCTTTTTACTGTTGGTAATGAACATTATTCTTATGGTGATCCAACACACTCAGTATTTGGCTAATATCGAAGCCAACAAATAATAAGCATTATATATATATAAGCATATAATGCTTATTATTTGTTCTTTAACTTATTTTTTAGTTTCAATTTGGTCCTTTAACTTGTCTTTATTAATATAAGCTAGTCCTTTACGTCAATGACATAAGCAAAAGTGATGAAATTATCATACAAACTACAAAATTTTTGCTTTATAGGAACAGTTAAAAAATGTAGTCATAGCAAAGAAAAATGTTGCCTAATGTTTCAGGCAAGAATTCCTAGCGTTGCCTATTCGAGTGTTACTTATTGTCTAAGACAACATTTTTTTTTTTTTTACCTTCTGATCACATTTTTCGAATAATTGTTGCCTATACTATAGGAATAGGCAACAGTTATCAAACAAGAAGTGTTGTCAAAAACAAAGATTTTATGGCAACAGTTATAAATTGTTAGCTAATGTACAAATATTTAGGCAACACTTTCCACCTATTGCCTATTCGACAGTTTGAAACTTGTTAACAATATGAAACTAATTTAGAAGTCAAGAGACCAATTTGAAACTTGTTAACAATTTAAAGGATCAATTTGAAACTCATTTGCTTATGTTATTAATGGAGATGACTAACTTGTGTTAACAGAGGCAAGTTAAGAGATCAAATTGAAACTTTTAAAAATTAAGGGACCAAATTGAAACTAAAAAATAAGTTAAGGGACTCTTTATTTCTTGTGAAATAATTGGTATTTTTTTACCATAAAATGAAAGTTCGTCACCCCTTTTTATAGATATTTTTTTTATTGATTAGCACTATTTTCTTCTTTATTTTCTTATAATTTTGTTTGGTAAAAACTAACTAATAGGGAATAAGCTAGTTGATAGTGAATGAACTTATAGCTAATACCGGATAGCGGATAAACTAAGTTATTGGATTTGAAGTATTTGGTAAAATTAGCGATTGAACTAGCTGATAAATATAAAAGGTTATGTTTATATGCTTTTACACACACACACACACACACACACACACACACACACACACATATATATATATATATATATCACTTTTAATACTTGAATTTATTTTAAGTTGTTTATGAGTTGTTTATATGCTATTTTAAACGTGAGACCGGAAATGAAAATATTAGGATTATAATATTTTAGTTTATTTAAGAGAGGATAAAGGAGGAACTTAAGTAAATTAACAATAATAAAAAGGGGAAAAAATAATAGTATGAAATGTTTACCAAACGAGATTACAAACTCATCAAGTATAAGCTAACGGATTGATCTTATTAAACACACACACACACACACACACATATATATATATATATATGTTGAATATAAAATTGTAGAAAAGTTTAGTGTGGATTTAATTATAGATTATTATTTTCTTGACATGTAGAAGAGACATGCTGTGTTTTAATAAATTACTAACATAATCAACGTTTTCGAACATATAATTATAAATATTTTATACGAAATTTGATACACATATATTTATTAGATGAATTTTAATTTTTATACTTAATCCTCCCATCATCCACCTCTTCTCCGATCCCATATATATATAATGATTCCCAAAAACTCATAATGGAACACACGATTAGCACTTCCAAAAAAATATATATCATGATATCAATTCAACTTATTTTAATAGAAACAAAATACATGTAATAGCACGAACACATAAAATTCTAAGAATTACTACTTTTAGAGCTTCGAAACTATACCTATAAAAGTATATTGTAACTCTCCATCGTTCTAAGGTCAACTTACATCACAAATAATTACTTAAAGTAATTTCTCAATTAAAAAATAAAATCCAAAACAATTTATTATATATATTTCAAAATTTATGAGCTGACCGAACCATCTTTTTCTAGGCTGTCCCCACTCCCACCATCCTTCTTGACTTTTGAGTCCTGATCAATGACCAGCACTCACTTCTTTCGTGTCCCCTGCAAATGTGTTCCACACCCGCTCACCTCACAATATCAGTAACTAAGCATTCTTTTTCAAATTGCTTTCTCATTTATTGTCCAAAGTTCTCTTGAAAGTAGTAGAGTAAGTAATAGTCAGTTTTCACCAGCTGGAGAGCACAACTTTTCTTGTTCCTTTGTGCCTCTCGTTCCTCCTCCATGTTGTTCAGAAAGCCATCACCATCTCTACCTCTAGATTCTCTACCATTCACAACAAAATCAGAAAGTTTCTCAAAATCCAAAGACACCCACATCAATCATTCAACCTTCATCATCACCAATAATAACCGATTAAGGTACACTCTGTTCTCATGTCTCTTCATCGCTTCATGGTTCCTTGTTCTACTCTTTTGGTTCCCAACCACCACCACCGAACAAAAACACACCGAAATTTCTGCCACTTGCGACGGATCAGGGCCAGTCTATATCTACAACCTTCCCCCACGCTTCAACCTTGGCCTCCTTAAACACTGCCAAAACCTCAACATCTACACTAACATGTGCCCCCATGTAGCCAACAACGGCTTAGGTCAACCTCTTTCCGCCGCCACCACGACTTGGTTCGCCACCCACCAATTCATAGCCGAAATGATCATCCACGCAAGGCTAGAGAACCACCCTTATCGCACGTGGGATCCCACCAAGGCACTTTTGTTCTACGTACCCTTCTACGGTGGCCTCCACGTTTCCAGCATGTTCCGCGAGACCAATCACACATTACGCGATTCCTTGGCCGTTGATTTGGTTGACTTTATCCAAAGTCAACCGTGGTGGCAGAGGCACAATGGTGAGGACCATTTTCTTGCCCTGGGGAGAACCGCATGGGATTTCATGAGAACAAAAGATGGACCCGACTTTGGAGCCAACATCCTTCTAAACCTACCACGTGTCCTAAACATGTCGGTTCTAACAGTAGAGAGACAACCTTGGAAAGGGTCAAACCAAAATGGTGTTCCTTACCCTTCTTATTTTCACCCCACCACGGTCAAAGAAATGGTGGCGTGGCAAAACAGAATGAGGGAATTGGAGAGACCCCATTTGTTTTCTTTTGTGGGTGGAAAGCGCAAAGGGTTGGAGAAAGCCAAGGTCCGTGATGAGATAGTGAAGCAGTGTGGTGAATCATCACAATGCATGTTGTTACAATGTGGGAGTGGAGCTAGCAAGTGTCATGAGCCAATGGTTGTGCTTGATGGGATGACAAAGTCACGGTTTTGTCTTCAGGCACCGGGTGACTCGTTTACAAGAAGGTCAACTTTTGATTCGGTGTTGGCTGGTTGCATACCTGTTTTCTTCTCTCCACACACTGCTTATACACAGTATGCGTGGTACTTTCCTGAAGAGACACACACTTATTCTGTGTATATTGATGAGAAAGATGTTGGTGGGGAGAAGAAGATTGAGGAGGTGTTGATGAAGATTTCGAGCGAGGAGGTTAAGAGGATGCGTGAAGTGGTGATAAACTTGATCCCTAGGCTCACGTATGCGCACCCCAATGTAAGTGATGTTGGGTTTAAGGATGCTGTTGATGTTGCACTCGAACGACTCTCTGACCTTGTTGAGGCCAAAATTCATAGCTCGATCGAGAAGCGCAGAGATTTAATTCACAACAATTTTTAATTGAATTTGTCATGTGATCCCGTAGATGTATGTATGCAATAGAAAAGTAAGTAGCTATTTATATTTTTGGATTTGATTTCGGTCGGAATTGTTTGAAAGTATAAATAAAAGGAGTCGTTAATAACATTCATGATTGTGTATTGGAAAATATTGCATAGGAACAATTTTTTAGAGATCAGATGACTGAATTTAACTTAATTTTGTCTAAATTCTAATTTTTTAGTATCATTCACTACAAGAAAATAGCTTTTTAGCGACCGTGTTTGGCGACCGAAAATCATTTGTCGCTATTAGCATCTGCTTTAGTGATAAAGTTGGTGTTTCTTAAAAAATGTCATTAATTGGTTGCCATTCAAGGACCAACTTAGCTATCGCAAGCCTTTCCATCTCTAAAGCGGTCGCTAACTTGAAAAATTTAAAAGTCAAAATTGTTGACCATTTTGTGATGGAAATAACGATCGGGAAACGAGTATATTTTAGCGATCGATATGAGTTCGATCGCTAAGGCAAGTTATGACTACTTTGTACTTATCTGCGATCGATTTAGCGATCAGACAACGACTATATTTTAGTGACTGATATTAATTTGGTTGCTAAGCCAAGTTGTGACCACTTTTAGTATATTGTTACGACTGATTTAGTGATCGAATATGTCGGTCACTAAATTCTAAAATCCCTAAATGCGTACGCGGGCTCCTTCCCCCAATTTCTCTTCTCTATTATCTCAGCTCTTTGGAAATCCCCCTTCTTTCTTGCATTTCTCCCTTTGCAAATCTCCGTCTTTGCTTGTGTTTGCAAATGGGACCAGCGTATGCCACTGTTCCGTAATCTCTTCCAGTCCACCATCGTTCCTCTTTGCCTTTGTCTTTCTTCTCTCCTATTTGCATCTTTCAATAATCAGAGGTACCCTTTTCACTCTCTCGATTACTTGTGTAGTTTGGGTATTTTTTTGTGATTTTACTTGTTAACTTGAATGTGTGTTAAAATTATTTTCATTGTTTCTATGTTTGTTGGGTATTATTTGCTCAACAATTTTGTTGACTAGCCGCAACCCTCTCCCAGATTTTTTATTCTATGTTTTTTTGTTTGAAAAGGTAACATTGTTGCAGAATCTTGTGCCTCCTTGTGCCTGAAGGTAAACACTGTTGGCTTCTATGTTTTTTGTTTGATTGCAAAATTTGTAGCAAGCTTCTAATTTAAGGGTGGTCATGAAGATATTTTGGTTTAGGGCAGAACTGCAGAAGAAAGGTTTTGATACGTCTGTAGACTTGTAGGAGCATTTCTAACTTTAGTCACAAATAATGATTTTTTCCCTTTTTTCATTTTCCTTGTTTATGCTCAAATTAGGCAAATGATTGTTGTAAGCGTGTAAATATTCTATTTGGTTGCTTAAGACATTCAATTTGGCCATTCTTTTGGTAATACCCAAAAATTTTAATAATTTAATTAAAGGCTTTAACTGACATTATTTCAGTAGTTCAAAATTTCTCTTTAAATAATGGATATACATGGTAAATTTTTTTTTTTTTGTAAGTTATAAATAGGTTAGTAATTAATAATTTACGCTACAATTTAACAATGCACATGGGCATTCTATAATAATTTAAAATGAGAGTCTTAAGGCACAAATAGGATAGTGCATGGCTTGATAAACCTTAATAATTTAATTAGTCTAAGTAAAAAAATTAATGATACTTTAGGGGTTTTGCCCATAATGCCAATATGGTCAAGGGCATTTTTGTCCATTAAAAAAACCATTATAAGAAGGGTTCTAACCCCTTCCTCTCATGTTTGTTTTGACTCATAATATGAAAACCCTAAGGGGGAAAGAAAAGAGAAGCACAAAAGACGTTGAGAAAGGGAGATTAGCTTGGTTATGGAGCTTGGAGCATCTCCAATCTTTCAATCCAAGAATGGATTTACATCTTCATATTCTTTTTCTTGCATTTTCGTTTTTCTTAGAAGTAAGCCTGGAAGTCTTCAAAGAGGTGAGGGATTTGTGATTTATTTTGGGTAATTTTCGTGGGTGTTAGTTTGGGATATGAAATGGGTTGGTGATGTTGAAATAATTATGTTTGTGAGATGTTTTGGGTGAATCCTTTTCATGAAAAATCATTTTGAACATGTTTAAGTTGATTATTATTTGATTTATATGTCGTTGGTGAGTTGTTATAGCTGTTTTGATGGTTGAAAAACATGAAAATGAGGTTTTGGGGGGGGGTGAAAAATAGAGAAACAACAACATTTTGCTACGTTTCTGCAATTTCCAGCCAGCGCTGGGCATTCCGTGTGCAGCTAGCGCTGAACTTTGGAGCACGCGCTGGGCGCTAGAGACAAAGGCAACAAACTTTAAACGTGCATAACTTTACATTTATGGCCCGCTATTGGAAAGCTTTATGAGTCTACTTTCATACGAAACTTGTTTCAAGTTATAATTCCAAGTGTTATTAAAGTTATGGTCAAAATAGAGACAAAAAGTCAATGTTCCTATTTCTAAAAATATGGCATTTTGCTCGTTTGAGGCCTAGAAGGTTGGATATGCTTATGTTTATGGATTATATGATAATAACGAGTTTTTAATAAGTGAAACATAATGTGTTAAGTCTCCAAACATTTGTAATGACTATATGCGCACAAGCATCTGATCCCTATGTTTTGATTTATCCAAACAGTTAGACTAAATGATTTTAATGAACCATTTGAATATTGTTGATGATTAATTGAGTGTGCAGATTATAAGTATCTTATCTAATCAATCTCAAGAAACCATCTAGCCATATGATAAAAGTATCAGATACACAAGCTCAAGCATCTACAAGACGAAGATAAAGACTAAAACAAGTAATAAAGCAAACACTACTATGAAGCGTTTGAATGTTGGTCATATCAAAGGATATAATTCATACATTAAAGAGCATAGAAGCGTCTGAAGAAACTCGAAAGAATACTGATTAAAAAGCAAATGTCTATGAAGCGTCTGATATCTCTGTTAAAGCAAAGAAGTCTTAACAGACTGTCGGGGTTTCAAGAGGGACAATTTTTAAAAACAATTTATAAAAACCTCTTGAGCGGAAAAAAACCTTTACTAAAGGACCATGTATCGCATACGAATCACAAGGATATTGTGTTTACCTCTTGAAGCGTAGCTTTACCACGAACATTGTGAGCACGTCAACAGCACTGGTAAATCAGGAACACTGCTATGGTCTGAATGACAACTTGATCTACACAGCTACAGAGCAGCAGATCCGAGGAACACCGCTGCTATCACCACAAAGGGAGAGGTTCTTCTCTATCACCAGTATTCACCAATAAATCATGACACGCAGACCGTATTTACCAAACAAAATTAAACACCAAAACTAGGGTCATAACCATATACCGCACATTTAATAAACAATTTATAAATATACAAAAAGGGACAAAATCACATTCTGTCCATCAGCACGGCTCGTCCCAAACAGCGCACAGCCGTGCTGAAAACTCGTTGACGTTGTTCAACATGTGCACGGCCGTGCTGAAAACTCGCTGAAGCTATCCAAAAGTGGCACGGTCGTGCCAAACGGCGCACGACCGTGCTACGCGTTCACTAACGCTAACTCAAACGTGCACGACCGTGCTCCATGTAGCACGGTCGTGCCAAACGACGCAGCACGATTCCAAAAGTGAATCCTTGTTTATGTCAAGAGCACAATCAAGCACACAAAACATGTTCAAAGAGATTTATAACACATACAAATCGTACAAACATGCTTTTAAACATACAAATCATATTTAAAAGCAATAAACATGTTATCATACAATGGCAAACAATCCAGGATGCATGGCAAACTACAACTAGACGCTCTGATACCACTGTTGGGGTTTCAAGAGGGATAATTTTTAAAAACAATTTATAAAAACCTCTTGAGTGGAAAAAAAACCCCTTTACTAAAGGACCACTTATCGTACATGAATCACAAGGATATTGTGTTTACCTCTTGAAGCGTAGCTTTACCACGAACACTGTGAGCACGTCAGCAGCACTGGTAAATCAGGAACACTGCTACGATGTGAATGGCAACTTGATCTACGCAGCTACAGAGCAGCAGATCCGAGGAACACCGCTGCTATCACCACAAAGGGAGAGGTTCTTCTCTATCACCAGTATTGCAAAGTAGCAATACCTCTACTCAGTCCACGCGAGCAAACCAACGTCAGAGATAGCGTAGTGCTAGCTTTCAGGATTGAAAGAGGCGCGACACACAGAGAGAGAAAGGAGGCACAACTGTCAATAAAGTACAGCGACCGTTATAAGTGCTCTGTGTTGTGTGTTGCTTAAGTGACGTGCACAGCTTACCAATAGTTGTCACTCACTTAACCTAACCCACTTGAGCTACTGTACACTACAGGCCCAATGTCTAATTATTAATTAAATCATATTTAATTAATCAATTCAATTTATCCTCATTTAATTATTAATTAAATCATATTTAATTAATCAATTAAACTAATTTTCTGAACATTTGCTCTATGCGTGTGACCCTATAGGTTCTCAATTAATTGGCAATAATATTAATTATTATTAATCATATTAATAATCAATTAATATTATAAACAATGAGCGGCATCTAGTAATACATCATTGCTACCCAATTAATTAGAATATTGGTGATACAATTAAAATCATATAGTAACCATATATAATGTGAAGTCAACGTCGTTTCGTCACAATGTCTTAATTGAACACAAGGCATAAATGTGTCATCCCTGTTAAGTCCAATTATTTATTTCTTGATATAGTAATTGACGTACGATCATGTGGGCCCAATATTTCATATTGTCCCACCTTAGCATGGCCATGCATTTCTATGTCGCATACCATCAAGAGGCCTATAGATATTACTCGTGTTATGTAGGAGGAATGAATCATATCTACATCACTCACATTCCTCAATATGTTTCATTGCAGGCCCAATAACTATCTTTATAGTTGTCCTGTTATAGACAACGTTTAATAATATTAAAGCCTACAACTACATATGTTTGGAATCGTAGTGACTTTAAGTCGGAGGACTACTTCACTATGGTCATCGTGAGAATCGCTTATGACACTTAAATAACTATTATGCAGCGTTCTCATAGCGGGTCACTCCAGTATAAATATTCCAGTAATATTTATAGCTATGTGAAGACTTGATATCTTATATCTATGACCCGTGAAATGTGGTCATCAGTACACTCACATAATAGTCTCAATGTATTATTATTGTCCTTATTAATAATAATACTTGACTTGGGATATTTAAGAATAGTTCTATAATTCAATGGCATCTCACGGTCAAGTCATACTTGACGTTCCATTAAATGAACTACCAATTCTAAGGACTTTATTATGCTATAAATATGATCATCAAATACAACATAATAATTAAATGCCTCATATATAAAATATAGAATAAAGTCATGATACAATATATGTAAATCCAAAATATATATTGGCTACTAAGGCTTACACCAACACAGACATCAGTTATAGATCTTCAGAAGAGTCCAGCAAAAAGCTTAAGCGTCTTACACCCTTTCATGAAGGAATCACAAAAAAGCGTCTTGACAAGAAACTAAGCTGATCAGAAGAAACATTAAATATGTTCTCTGCATATTTAATAATAATATTTGAATGGATAGTACTACCTATTGCACGCAATCACAGTCTAAAAGGAACTTCTGTTCTGACTTGTTTCAAGAAAGAAGAAAGTCGCACTGTAAAATTTCAAGTTGCTCTGAGTAGTTTTGTTGCTCTGAATAGAAGTGTACGATTACACTAAGCTTGTCTTCAACGGTCCAATATTTTCATCAGAACGATTACTTTGCATTGAATATCGTGACATCTTCAACTGAAGGCTCAGGAGAAGACTCGTCTCACAACAGACCTTTTCTATGTTCAAGAAAATTAAAGACAAGATTCCAATCTTTTCTCTCAATGGATCTTTTATTGTGAAAAGCCTATATAAAGGAAACTCTGCTGAAGATTAAGTAAGAGAGAGAGACATACAATCAAAAGAAATAGACAAAGCAAAACGGCTCATCTCAATCAGAGAGAAAAAATAGCAAGAAAAACACAAAGAGATCGAATTCAAAACTGCCGGCTACAAATCTCTTTTCTTCTACACTCTCTGCAATATTCTTAGAAGTTTTTCTTAGTGCTGTCATACCTACAAACAAATATCATATTCAATCCTTGAGTGTTATTCTGTTGACTAACAATTTGTAATCTGAAGCTGCGGCTTCAAATCATATCTGTAATCCGAGAAAGGCCTGGAGAGGCAAGCTGAAAAATACTTGTTGAGCCTAGAGAGGCTAGGTGTGCAAACAATACTTGAGTATGGAGAGGCTATGTGTGTAAAGAATACTCGTCTGTAATCTAATCAGTTATATATAGTGAAAATCTTGATTAAGCCAAGGACTGGATGTAAAGTTTGGGGTGAACCAAGATAAATCTCGTCTCACACTCTCTGTTAGTTATAATATTTTTCTGCAATATAATTTCCTGTTTATAATTATTTAACTAACAGAGGGTTTAAAAGTGTGCATATCTAAATATTATCTTCTAAGAAGAGGTTTTCAATCAAACAGCTTTCCCTGTCTTGAGTAAAATTATGGCTTATTTTAGCTATTCGGGTTTTATGCTTAGAAATATTTTAAGTTATTTCTTAAAATTCAAAACCTTGTTTTAAATCTTACGGTTTTCACTTGAGTTTAGATAAAACACAATTCAACCCCACCTTCTTAGTGTTTATTTGTGGTACCATCAGTTGATATCAGAGCTCAGCCTCTAGGTTGAGCACCTCATATATAGTGCAGAGGAAAAGATTCTGGTCACAATAATGGCAAGTGAAGCAAGCTCAAGCAACAACGCTTACAACCAAGGAACCTTCTTCAGCCATATAATCAAACATTATTTCATAAACATGCACAATATATTTCATCCATAGTTCTTGTAATGCCATCAAGAAGTACTTTAATGCCATTAACTAGTGACAGTCTCAAGGTCATGCAACCTATATGCCAATGCCCATGTGGGCCCAATCTCATCATCACTTCTCCATGAAGACTTTATACATTAGGGACTATTGGATCAGAAGTACATGTTTCCAGGTGATCATATGGCTAGAATCCTCATATCCTCATGTTTGCTCGAGTCCTCGTATCCTTAGACTCACGGAAACACTCAATCTTTTTCAATCAGTCAGATTAAAGTCGGGAATGGGACGTGTGCGCATATCACGTAGCTACTCCCCAAGGACAACTCCGGGCCCGGCCTGGTGTCTGATACCTGCGCCACATCTTATTCGTGCAACCCTAAGTTGCTTTCTGATCACAAAGATCTTATTTCAAATTTAATTCTCATTACACGGTCACCATGAAATGCTAATTCCTTAACATTCATCTCTCAATCTTTGCCTTATCCTGTTTTTTTAAATGAGGAAATTTTAAATGATTTATTTATTAAATATTGTTTTTTAAAGAACAAAAAAATATTTAGTTACTCTTAATTATTATTTAATTTATTTAATCATTAATTATTTAATAATTAATTTAATTATTAATAGACCAATTCAAACGTCATCAATCATTCACCCAACATAACATGCATTATCATTTGGAGGTTGCTTTTTGCCCCACTAAAATCGTTAATACATCACATCTTTTTTTTATTATTCCTTAAATACTCTCCTCTCTTTTTTAATATTTTTTCGTAAACCCTCTTCATAATTCCACACCACCCTCCCCATCCCAAGAAACCCTTTTTTCTTCTCACTCGCTGTTATTATTACTCTCTTCTCCCTCATTCAATTTAATTGAATTGTTTCATTCAATTCATAATTGAATTCAATTCATTCAATTCATAATTGAATTCCCATCATTCAATTCATTGGGAACACACATTCAGAACACATTATTTCCCATGCAATTCTTCAACTTCTCCTTCGTCGCTGATTAGGTACGTAAGTGTTATGTTACAGAATTTTTTATTCATTCAGGAAATAAGTTTCCGAAACACAATAGTTACAACTAATTGAAATAAGGTTTTGGAATGCATCTTCATGGACTACCGGAAGTAATATTCTGGAATGCACCTTTTTTGGCTTCCAGAATCAATCTATTTTTGGCTTCCAGAAATATGATTCCGGAATCAATCTATTTTTGGCTTTCGGAAATATGTTTCCATAGAAAATTAAAAATAGCTTCCACAAACAAGATTCCAAAACACATGTAAAATAGCTTCCGGAATTAAGATTTCGGTGTTTAGATTTGAAGAAAAAAACGAAACTGCGACTTGTAACGGCTTGGACTGCTTTTAGGATTGTCAACTGTCCTCACAAACTCACACGCTTTCTCGAAAACTTCCCAGAAGGTCACCTATCTCACAAGTGCTCCAAGTCAAGCACGCTTAAGTATAGCATTCTTATGTTCTGAACTCCCGAATAGAATATGCATCTTGTTGGTATAAGTAGTACCAATTAATTCCTTTAAGCCTTCCTTAACTATGCAATCCCATACATGCGCAGTCTCAGGATCCCTCTCATTCCGATGTGAATTCGGTTCATTCATGTGTTCATTTGCTTATAAGCCCGCTAGGAGCCACTCCTTGTTCGTGCCTCATGCACCGACGATCACTCCCCGCCCTCGTCAACCTCAGGCGTCACACGACTTACCTCTATTGCAAATGACAGAGACGACTACGATGTAGGAAGAGGAAACAGATTGGTTTTCCAAGGCAGGAAATGGGCTCGCAGCACTAGCAGTTCCGGTCGACCAACAGGAAGAGGAAGGGATGGGTTTTTCAGGGGAGGAAATGGGCGGGGTTTCAGGTAGGAAAAATGTTTGAAGGAAGATGAAAATAAAAGGGAGAATACAGAGGGGAAATAGGTGGGAGTTAAGAGACAAGGGTATTTATGGAAGAAAAAATTTAAAAAAAAAATGAAATTTGTCGTGTATGAGAATAATCAGTGGTGTACAAAGCAACACTCTTATCATTTCTAAAAAGAAACAAAGCTCACGGTCAAGACAAGAGAAACATCAAACATCAAACATCAAGCACACCATTTACAGACGACATCCTTTTACTTCATCTTCCCCCTCATTTTCAAGCATCTTCACATTTTAAAACCCCAAACCCCACATGTATCTCTCCTTTTCCCATCCTTGACCGAAATCATAGATAGAAAAAGAACACTTTAACTTCATATACACAACCAAAATCTACACATGGGCTTTGCTAAGGGCACCCCCAAAATTTCTAAGGACACCCCCATGAATAGTGCATTTACCAAAATACCCCCTTAAATTTTTTTTTTGTCATTTGGCTCACTCGGAAATATATTATTTGCGAGTAGGAAAAATGTTTGTGTAACACCCTGCTCTTTCACTTCTATGTATATATGTGTTGATACTTACTTATAGATGCTTGCATATGTCGTTTTTGCTTGTTTTTGATGCATAAGTTCATAGTTGTAATAGTTTAGCCTTTAGAATAATCAATTCATCCGAGTCTAAATAACCTGTTTCACGGTTTTGGCCATATCTTGAGTTCTAGACATCCGCTCGAGATGATCTAGGATGCGTTGGAAAGCTTAGAAGATTACCTACAAGTTTTATTCAGGTGTCGATGCCAAAATCGATTGGGAAATCGATTTGGGAAATCGATTTGCGAAATCGATTTCCAGGTGAAGAAATCGATTTCCAGAAAGTGGAAATCGATTGTTAGAGGGGCAAAATCGATTTATTTGATAAGAAAATTGATTTGGCCAATCGATTTCCATGGATGTTGAAATCGATTTCCATGCATGTCAGAGCTTGTGTACGCGTTTGGGTTACTGGGCTATGCTGTGTACGGCCCATTCGTCCTAAAACGTCCCTAACAGCTATATATGCATAGCGTATGACCTAAACCTAGTACCCAAACCCTATTGTACACACTTTTTGCCTCTTTTCATCCCTGAGCGCTCTAATTGATCTCTTGCTCTAGAAAACCCAAAAGACGAATCCTGCTTTGGTGTTCTTCGTCAAGAACACGCCGTTGTTTAGCTAATCCATTCCTGTTGCTAGAGTTAATCTCCTAAGTTAGAAACCAAGGTGAGTTTCTAATCCTAGTTTTGTATACCCTTTCAATCCTTAACTTAAAGATTGACTCTGCTTTCCAGTGTTGCGATCGTGATCAAGTGCTGAACCCGTAAGAAGGAACCGTAGCAGAATCTGGCTCTGTTCTCTTTCCCTTAGGCTGTGAATCGTCATACCAGGTATGGGGGAGAAAATTGGTCATGAGTATGTGGGTTTTGGGATAGGTTAAGATGAAGGGGTTAACCCATGACCCCTATATGTTTGTCTATATGCATTGTAAGTGCCTATGAATGTTGTTATGTTGTTTTCTGACTATACGAGTAGTGATTGATGAATAATCTGATGTCATAACATGTTTATAACTATGAGTACATGATTATTATGAATGTTGATGAATTGATGATGATGAACATGTAGTTTATGCCATGATATGGTGTTTTGTTAATCATATACTTTAGAACATAGTTATAGGGAGAAAATAAATAGGCAATGTGAGATTGATGACCAAGGATTAGTTTGAGAACCCTTAGGTTATGATTCATGAGTGTTGAAGTAATCAAATTGATGATAAATAGCTTAGGCTCGAAAGATCTGTTAATTAGAGAACGTAGACTGGTCTATAATGGAGGAAATCCGCTGCTGTATGATCTGACACCCAGAAATCGATTTCCAGCACATGGAAATCGATTTGAATCGACCAAGGATCGATTTCCAGGGCGTGGAAATCGATTTGGCCTTAGAGAAATCGATTTTTAGAATCGATTTTCCCTTGTTCAAAATCGATTGGGGAAATCGATTTGAACATGTTGAATCGATTTTCAGAGATTGGAAATCGATTTTGAAGACTTGAGAAATCGATTCCAGACAATGGAAATCGATTCTCACGTGCCCAGGAACAGTTTTGAGCCCTTATGCTTGATGGATAGTGTTATGTAGACTTGTTATAATCTTAATAAGATATGAATTGTGGTTTAGATATTAAGATTAAGTTATGATTTTAATAAGATATGAATTGTGGTTTGGATAATAAGATTAAGTTATAATCTTAATAAATACATGACTTGAGGCTTAAATATTAAGGTTAAGTTATAATCTTAATAAAATATGAGTTGAGGTTTAGATAATAAGATTAAGAATTATGCTTAATAAAGGTATTGTTAAGTTAAGACTTAAAGAACAATTAGTAAGACGATGATGCTATTGGTAACGACGCACTGTTACCGATGTTGTTGGTTAAATCATTCTTGATGCTTATTGGTCAAGTTTGTTGTTGATAAATTATCTTTGATGCTTGTTGGTCAAAGTTGATAGCCATGTAATGGTATGATGGTGGATGGTTGGACATGTGTTTGCATGTTGTTGAGCATAACATGCATCATACGTTGACGTTGATATGTTGGGTGGAAAGCAAACGATGAATCGCGATAGTGGAGGCCACGATGGGTGTTATTTCGGCCTTGCGGGTACATTGGGTAGGGAAATTCCAGGTGACACGGGCTAGCTACCTATTGTTGGAGTGACCTAAAGGATAAGCTTGAGTACCCTGACTAGCCACTATACGTTATCAGGATTAGTGAGAGTGTTCGGGGATGGCCCATGGTCTGGCATATCATCCACGTTGATAACCGGACATGTACTCCTAATCGTCTTTCCAGAGTTAGAGTTGTTGGCCACATACATACGGAGTAGTGATGTTGCATTCGCATTGACATGCATCTTTGATATATTATACATGTGTTGATTGATGTATGTTGTATGTCATCTTAATTTCTATTCCATTCCGTTTACATATATTTATGATCGTATTTCTCACCCCCATCTTTTGTTGTTCTTGTGCATATGATGTTGCATGTGCAGAGGAGGGTGAGCATGCTGACGAGGAGTGATCCCGTGGAGATCTCTCTTAGTAGTAGTAGATAGGATTTACGTTCAGTTGTTTAGTTTTATTCCGATGTATTATCGGTATATGTATACCAACTCTGATTATGTGACATCGGGTTTCGGGTTATGTTTATGTTAACGTTTTTCCGCAGTTGTTTTATGTTTAACATGTTTTCGGATCATGTGGTACTTGCTACCTTTTATGTTAAAATTTTATTTAACTTGCATGCTTTATTTTATTTTATCGTATGCGGGGTAGCGGGTGTCACATTTAGTGGTATCAGAGCCGGTCTGTCCTACAGGCCGGGGTATGTGTCTGTTGTGTTCTCTTCTATGTACTCTTATATGATTGTCCATGACGATGGTATAGAGTATTAAGTGTTTAGTCTTGCTTTGCTTAACTTCCGATATTGAGCAGTTTGCTTGAATGATGCAGGAAGTTATGGCAGGTAGAAATGATCGTGCGATTGCTGATGCCCTGGAAGCACTAGCTAATGCCATAGGGCAAAATCAGAATCACAACGGAGGTGGACCTGCTGAATTTCAGGGTTTGGATAAATTCCAGAGGAATAATCCGCCATCCTTCAAGGGAGCTTATGACCCTGAAGGTGCTCAGACATGGATTCGAGAGCTTGAGAAGATCTTTCGGGCCATGGCATGCACCGATGCTCAGAAGGTTACCTTTGCTACCTTCATGTTGGTAGAGGAAGCTGAACATTGGTGGGAGAATTGTCGCCAACGTTTAGAAGCTGAAGGCACCGTTGTTACTTGGGATGCCTTCAAGGAGAGATTCTTGGGGAAATATTTCCCTGCTGATATACGTGACAAGAAGGAGATGGAGTTTTTGGCATTGACTCAGGGAAACATGTCTGTTGGGGATTATGCCGCTAAGTTTGAGGAGTTGTCACGTTACTATCCACTCTATCAGTATTGTAATGATGATCGCTCCAAGTGTGTGAAGTTCGAGAATGGTTTGCGTCCAGAGATTAAGCAAGCCATCAGCTACCAGGAGATCCGTGTTTTCCCCACCTTGGTGAACAAGTGCAGAATCTTTGAGGAAGACTACAAGTCCAGAGTTTCTCAGTTCAGGAGTTCTGGTCCCCAAGGTAGCAAGAAGACGACCCAACAGGACAAAGGAAAACAACAGTTGGCACCAGTTGGTCGTGGATTCAAGTTCACCGGCAAGAAATCGCAGTATACATCGGGACCAGCCAGTGGCGGAGGATTTGCCTCTTCTAGGCCAATCAGGTGTGGCAAGTGTGGTAAGGAGCACCTTACTCGTGACTGCAAGGAGACAGACATCATCTGCTTCAAGTGTGGGAAGCCTGGTCATATCAGTAAGGATTGTAGTGGAGCAAAGACGGAGCCACAGAGTGCCAGCAAGAGTTCTCAAGCCAATCGACTGAGGACAAGTGGAAGAGTCTTCACTCTCAGTGGAGCTGAAGCCTCAGAATCTGAAGACCTGATTCAAGGTAAGTGCCTCATCAAAGGGACTCCTTTAATAGTGTTGTTTGATTCGGGTGCGTCGCATTCCTTTATATCACATGACTGTGTTGAGTACCTTAGATTACCTGTTGCCCAACTTGAATATGATCTAGTTGTTGCTATCCCTACCAATAAGCCTGTTGTAACCTCACATATTTGTAAAGGTTGTTCCATTGTCATTGATGATAGAAATTTCATAGTTGATCTTATATGCTTACCCCTTAAACAACTTGATGTTATTCTTGGTATGGACTGGTTATCTGCCAATCATGTCCTTTTGAATTGCTTTGATAAAACTGTTGTTTTTGGAACTGCTGTCGATCCTAAGGATCCGAGTTTTCTGACTGCCAACCAAGTCAAGGCTTCTATTAGAGAAGAAGCCCAAGTATACATGATCTTATCTTCCCTGGAAGTAGAGAGAAAGGCTAAGGTTAAGGATGTGCCAGTTGTGAGAGAGTTCCCAGAGGTTTTTCCCGAGGATATTTATAGTTTGCCACCTAAGAGAGAGGTTGAGTTTAGCATGGACTAGTGCCAGGTACAGGACAAATATCCATAGCACCATACAGGATGTCCCCTCTAGAGCTAGCTGAGTTGAAGAAACTGTTAAAGGAATTGCTCCAGAAGCAGTTTGTTAGGCCTAGTATGTCTCCGTGGGGAGCGCCAGTGTTGTTGGTGAAGAAGAAAGATGGCAGCATGAGGTTGTGTGTCGATTACCGACAGCTCAACAAGGTGACTATTAAGAGTAGGTATCCTCTTCCTAGGATAGATGACCTTATGGACCAGCTGATAGGAGCTTGTGTGTTTTCTAAGATAGATTTGAGATCAGGCTATCACCAAATTCGGGTCAAGTCTGAGGACATTCCAAAGACTGCGTTCAGAACGCGCTATGGCCATTATGAGTATCTAGTTATGCCTTTTGGTGTGACTAATGCCCCTGCTGTGTTCATGGACTACATGAACAAGATCTTTCATCCATACTTGGATAGGTTTGTAGTTGTCTTCATAGATGATATCCTAGTATACTCTAAAACTAAGGAGGAACATGAGGAACACTTGAGGATAGTCTTGGAAACCCTTAAGGAAAAACAGTTGTATGCCAAGTTGTCCAAGTGTGAGTTTTGGTTAGAAGAGGTGAGTTTCTTAGGACACATCATCTCTAAAGGAGGGATAGCCGTGGACCCAGCTAAGGTAGAAACCATGCTCCATTGGGAAGCACCTAAGTCAGTGACCGAGGTTAGAAGTTTCTTGGGTTTGGCCGGGTACTATAGGAGTTTTATAGAAGGATTGTCTAAGATAGCTATGCCTATGACCCGCCTTACTAAGAAAGGTCAGATCTTCGTGTGGCACTCTAAGTGTGAGGAAAGTTTTCAGGAGTTGAAGAATAGATTGACATCTGCACTTGTGTTAGTGTTACCCAATTCTAGTGAACCTTTTGTAGTGTACTGTGATGCTTCGAAGCAAGGTTTAGGTGGTGTGTTGATGCAGAATGGTCAGGTAGTAGCTTATGCTTCTAGGCAGCTTAAGACCCATGAGAAGAACTACCCTACTCATGACTTGGAGTTAGGAGCTGTGGTGTTTGCCTTAAAAATTTGGAGGCATTACCTCTATGGAGCTAGATTTGAGGTTTTTAGTGATCATAAGAGTTTGAAATACCTGTTTGACCAAAAGGAGCTGAATATGAGACATCGTAGGTGAATGGAATTTCTTAAGGATTATGAGTTTGAGTTGAATTACCACCCAGGTAAGGCCAATGTAGTGGCTGATGCTCTGAGTAGAAAAACCTTACATGTTTCAGCTTTGATGGTTAGAGAGATGGATTTGATAGAGGAGTTTAGAGATTTGAGTTTAGCTTGGGAAGTTACCCCTAAGAGCATTAAGCTAGGAATGTTGAAAATCACTAGCAATTTGATGGATCAGATTAGAGAAGGGCAGAAGATAGATGTATACCTTTTAGATCAGAGAGAGTTGATTGCTCAAGGTAGAAATCTCAGTTTTAAGGAAGGGACTGATGGAATTTTGAGGTTTCAAGATAGAGTTTGTATACCTGATGTTCCAGAGCTTAGGAAGTTGATCCTTGAGGAAGGACATAGGAGTGGTTTGAGTGTTCACCCAGGAGCCACAAAGATGAATCAGGATCTGAAACGGATGTTTTGGTGGCCTAGGATGAAAAAGGATGTGGCTGAGTTTGTTTATGCTTGCTGATGCAAACCAATGATGCTTAACTTTGAAGAGAAGAACCAAGCCAATTATGAAACAAGAAGAACCAAATCGAAATTTGTTGAAAACTTTATTTTTGTTGGTGATGACCTATCTATCTTGTTTTGGCTATATCTTGAGATCCAGATATCCGATGGATGCGTTCTTTGATGCGTTAGAAAGATAAGATAATTATCTACAAATCATATTACCAACTTTTTAACCAGATTCGGCTTCTAACATGGTGCAAACTGGGATACAAGTTTAGGACGAAATTCTGGGCGGGATTTTTCTTGTATTTTGGGCTTTCTTTGTATTGGGCTTTTGTTTTGTGCAAAGTAGGCATTACTTAGGTGAAGATTAGGGTTAGCCGTCACCTTCTTAGAATAAAAAATTCTATAAATAGGACTTGTATTACCTCATTTCTTAATTTTGAAGGAAATTAGAATTTATCCTATTTGGGTATTTTTGTGAGTTGAGCATTGGCTCCTCCTCTTCAAGTTCTTGGATTAGAACTTGCTTGATTCTTATCAAAGAGTTCTATCTCTTTGTGGCGAATCCTCCTTGGCTTATCAATCTTCTCATTCTATGGATGATTGTGGCGCCTTCCCCTTCATCTTCTTCCTCTTCCATTTGCTTCATTTCTTTTATGTTCTTCTTTACATTTGCGCCATTTATATTCTGTTTTTAGTCGTTGCACTTTAATTCTTTGTTTGGTTAAGTTTCTTTTTTAGTTATTTCCATTCTTTAGTTATTTCCTTTTGTTAATCATATTCGGGTGACAACCGCACCTTCTTCTTCCCCAATTCTTTTCATCTTTTTAACATAAGAACTAAGAACAAGCTCTTGGATAGATCCTTCCAATTTGATGATTCTAACTTGGATCATATCACTTGCCTAGTGTGTCAGAAGGCTAAGATAGAGCACCAGAAACCTTCAGGTAAGTTGCAACCTTTGAGTATCCCTGAGTGGAAGTGGGATAGTATCTCTATGGATTTTGTGTCTGGACTCCCTAGGACTCCAGTTGGTTGTGATGCCATATGGGTTGTTGTGGACAGGTTAACCAAATCTGCCCATTTCATTCCTATGAACTTGGAATATCCATTAGAGAAGTTGACTGGGTTGTACATCAGAGAAATAGTTAGATTGCATGGTGTACCCTCTAGCGTAATTTCAGACAGAGATCCTAGATTTACCTCTAGATTTTGGAATAGTTTGCATGAGGCCTTAGGAACTAAGCTTAGATTGAGTTCAGCTTATCACCCACAGACCGATGGTCAGTCTGAGAGGACAATCCAATCCTTAGAAGACTTGTTGAGGGCGTGTGTGCTAGAGCAGTCGGGTAGTTGGGATAAGTTTTTACCCCTTATAGAGTTCACCTACAACAATAGCTTCCATTCCAGTATTGGGATGGCACCTTATGAGGCTTTGTATGGGAGGAGGTGTAGGACACCCTTGTGTTGGAATGAGCCTGGAGAGAATGTTGTGTTAGGACCTGAGGTAGTGCAAGAGACTACAGAGAAAGTGAGGATGATACAAGATAAGATGAGAGTGGCACAGAGTAGGCAAAAGAGTTACCATGATAAGAGAAGAAAAACTCTCAAATTCCAGGAGGGGGATCATGTGTTCTTACGAGTTACTCCAACAACTGGGGTTGGCAGATTAATGAAAGCGCGGAAACTTACTCCTAGATTCATTGGCCCTTACCAAATTCTAAAAAGAGTCGGTGAAGTCGCCTACCAGATAGCCTTACCCCCGTTCTTGTCAAACCTTCATAATGTGTTTCATGTGTCCCAACTTCGAAAGTATGTTCAAGATCCAAGCCATGTGATAGTGCCCGATGTTATTCTACTAAAGGATAACTTGACCTTTGAGGTGTTACCACTTCAGGTTGAAGATCGAAGGGTCAAGCAGCTGAGAGGGAAGGAAATTCCCTTGGTCAAGATCATTTGGAGTGGAGCTACAGAGGAAAATGCTACGTGGGAGTTGGAGAGCAAGATGAAGGAGTCATACCCGCATCTGTTTACTCAAGGTGAGTAGAAATTTCGAGGACGAAATTTTTTTATAAGGGGGGTGGAATTGTAACACCCTGCTCTTTCACTTCTATGTATATATGTGTTGATACTTACTTATAGATGCTTGCATATGTCGTTTTTGCTTGTTTTTGATGCATAAGTTCATAGTTGTAATAGTTTAGCCTTTAGAATAATCAATTCATCCGAGTCTAAATAACCTGTTTCACGGTTTTGGCCATATCTTGAGTTCTAGACATCCGATCGAGATGATCTAGGATGCGTTGGAAAGCTTAGAAGATTACCTACAAGTTTATTCAGGTGTCGATGCCAAAATCGATTGGGAAATCGATCTGGGAAATCGATTTTCAGGTGAAGAAATCGATTTCCAGAAAGTGGAAATCGATTGTTAGAGGGGCGAAATCGATTTCTTTGATAAGAAAATCGATTTGGCCAATCGATTTCCATGGATGTTGAAATCGATTTCCATGCGTGTTAGAGCTTGTGTACGCGTTTCGGTTACTAGGCTATGCTGTGTACAGCCCATTCGTCCTAAAACGTCCCTAACAGCTATATATGCATAGCGTATGACCTAAACCTAGTACCCACACCCTATTGTACACACTTTTTGCCTCTTCTCATCCCTGAGCGCTCTAATTGATCTCTTGCTCTAGAAAACCCAAAAGACGAATCCTGCTTTGGTGTTCTTCGTCAATAACACGCCGTTGTTTAGCTAATCCATTCCTGTTGCTAGAGTTAATCTCCTAAGTTAGAAACCAAGGTGAGTTTCTAATCCTAGTTTTGTATACCCTTTCAATCCTTAACTTAAAGATCGACTCTGCTTTCCAGTGTTGCGATCGTGATCAAGTGCTGAACCCGTAAGAAGGAACCGTAGCAGAATCTGGCTCTGTTCTCTTTCCCTTAGGCTGTGAATCGTCATACCAGGTATGGGGGGAGAAAATTGGTCATGAGTATGTGGGTTTTGGGATAGGTTAAGATGAAGGGGTTAAGCCATGACCCCTATATGTTTGTCTATATGCATTGTAAGTGCCTATGAATGTTGTTATGTTGTTTTCTGACTATACGAGTAGTGATTGATGAATAATCTGATGTCATAACATGTTTATAACTATGAGTACATGATTATTATGAATGTTGATGAATTGATGATGATGAACATGTTGTTTATGCCATGATATGGTGTTTTGTTAATCCTATACTTTAGAACATAGTTATAGGGAGAAAATAAATAGGCAATGTGAGATTGATGACCAAGGATTAGTTTGAGAACCCTTAGGTTATGATTCATGAGTGTTGAAGTAATCAAATTGATGATAAATAGCTTAGGCTTGAATGATCTGTTAATTAGAAAACGTAGACTGGTCTATAGCAGAGGAAACCTGCTGCTGTATGATCTGACACCCAGAAATCGATTTCCAGCACATGGAAATCGATTTGAATCGACCAAGGATCGATTTCCAGAGCGTGGAAATCGATTTGGCCTTAGAGAAATCGATTTTTAGAATCGATTTTCCCTTGTTCAAAATCGATTGGGGAAATCGATTTGAACATGTTGAAATCGATTTTCAGAGATTGGAAATCGATTTTGAAGACTTGAGAAATCGATTCCAGACAATGGAAATCGATTCTCACGTGCCCAGGAACAGTTTTGACCCCTTATGCTTGATGGATAGTGTTATGTAGACTTGTTATAATCTTAATAAGATATGAATTGTGGTTTAGATATTAAGATTAAGTTATGATTTTAATAAGATATGAATTGTGGTTTGGATAATAAGATTAAGTTATAATCTTAATAAATATATGACTTGAGGCTTAAATATTAAGGTTAAGTTATAATCTTAATAAAATATGAGTTGAGGTTTAGATAATAAGATTAAGAATTATGCTTAATAAAGGTATTGTTAAGTTAAGACTTAAAGAACAATTAGTAAGACGATGATGTTATTGGTAACGACGCACTGTTACCGATGTTGTTGGTTAAATCATTCTTGATGCTTATTGGTCAAGTTTGATGTTGATAAATCATCTTTGATGCTTGTTGGTCAAAGTTGATAGCCATGTAATAGTATGATGGTGGATGATTGGACATGTGTTTGCATGCTGTTGAGCATAACATGCATCATACGTTGACGTTGATATGTTGGGTGGAAAGCAAACGATGAATCGCGATAGTGGAGGCCACGATGGGTGTTATTCCGGCCTTGCGGGTACATTGGGTAGGGAAATTCCAGGTGACATGGGCTAGCTACCTATTGTCGGAGTGACCTAAAGGATAAGCTTGAGTACCCTGACTAGCCACTATACGTTATCAGGATTAGTGAGATGGTTCGGGGATGGCCTATGGTCTGACATATCATCCACGTTGATAACCGGACATGTACTCCTAATCGTCTTTCCAGAGTTAGAGTTGTTGGCCACATACATACGGAGTAGTGATGTTGCATTCGCATTGACATGCATCTTTGATATATTATACATGTGTTGATTGATGTATGTTGTATGTCATCTTAATTTCTATTCCATTCCGTTTACATATATTTATGATCGTATTTCTCACCCCCATCTTTTGTTGTTCTTGTGCATATGATGTTGCATGTGCAGAGGAGGGTGAGCATGCTGACGAGGAGTGATCCCGTGGAGATCTCTCTTAGTATTAGCAGATAGGATTTACGTTCAGTTGTTTAGTTTTATTCCGATGTATTATCGGTATATGTATACCAACTCTGATTATGTGACATCGGGTTTCCGGTTATGTTTATGTTAACGTTTTTCCGCAATTGTTTTATGTTTAAAATGTTTTCGGATCATGTGGTACTTGCTACCTTTTATGTTAAAATTTTATTTAACTTGCATGCTTTATTTTATTTTATCGTATGCGAGGTAGCGGATGTCACAGTTTGCACTCTCGCAAATATGATATTTGCGAGTGAGTTATTTTTTGAGAATTGCTCACTCGCAAATATGATATTTGTGAGTAAAGCAAGTACTCGCAAATATCATATTTGCGAGTGAAGAAAATTTTTTCACACTCGCAAATACTTTATTTGCGAGTATTGGATGATTTCGCAAATAAGGTATTTGCAAGTGTGAAAAAATTTTCTTCACTCGTAAATAAGTTATTTGCGAGTGAGTAATTTTTTTTTTTAGAATCTCGCAAATAAGTATAGCATTTTCGCAAATATCTTCTTCACTCGCAAATATGATATTTGCGAGTAAACCAAGTACTCGCAAATATTATATTTGCGAGTGAAGAATAAAAAATGGCTCTTTGATGGGGGTATTTTGATAAATACACTGTTTATGGGGGTGTCCTTAGTAATTTGGGGGGTGCCCTTAGCAAAGCCCACTATACATTCACACAACGGCCCATAGAAATCAAGCAAATAACTCCCTCGGCCTCTTTTCCTATGCCCACTCGAAACTTTTTGGGGAAGAGTTGATCCAGGATTTGATCTTTAACACTTCAAATGGGTACCTCCTGGTAGCCCCTTGATGAGTAAAACAAAAAGTCAAGAAGAGAATCCAAAAAAGAATGGATGGATAGTGTTTATGCAACACTTGGAAATGAGACAACTCACCTTGAACAAAGATGTCTGGAACGTTCTCTGGCTTTGTTTCGGATATAACATAGTGAGTGACAGCAAGAAACATATGAGAGAGGGAGTGTCCCCTATCTACACTTTACACATAAGTTGAAAAACCAGAAACAAAAAAAAAAAAAAAAAAAAAAAAAAAAAAAAAAAAAAAAAAAGGGTAAGAGACTGTAATTGACAACAAACTGTTGTATGTGTTTTAGCTTCTACGGTTTTGAATCTTTTGATCACTGCACTTTGGTGCTATGCGGTTTTGGGCCATATGGATTTAATTTTTTTTCATAATATGAAATTAATACATTGTTTAATTATGGTTAGCATATGTTATGAAATTTTTTAATTTATAGCAAGTCAACCGGTTCAACTAGTGACTCGTTAACTCGCCCAATAACCCATTAACCCAATATCCCAATCGAGTCAACAACCAATTCAAGTTTTATTACACTACATGAAACACCCTCTAAAATCAGTACTTTTAGACTTGACAGTGTTCTTTATAAGTTGCTTTCGGTTTTCGGGCTGCATTATTTGACTAAAAAATATTATTGCAGAAACTTCACAAATTCAGTTGTAACCATCCATCATTTTTCAATCCCTAAAATCAATTCTCAATCTCCAAAATCAAATGTGACAATCCCCTAAATGTGATGTTCATGTATCATTTCCCTTTGGCCCTCTCATTTGTTACGTCTTGACATTTAGAATTGATGCTACCCCTTTAAGCTATTTTTGTTTCTGTTCTACGAGGATAAATGTAACTGCAAACATTTGCATATTGATGCGAGATATTTCAACATATGCTCAAACATATCATTGTCGAAAATTAAGTAAAAGCACGTAAGTACGTCAAAATCGTATCGTAAATATTACATCCAAAAGGGTTATCAAATAAATGGTTGATCCTTCAAGGCAGAAGCTGTCGGCTGCAAGGTAGTTCCAGAAATTGCAAATAACATTAATTTTTTTGCCTCATGTACAACCAAGACTAATGTCAATAATGATTTCCCTTTACATATTACAAAACAGCTAATAACCATGGCGCATCATAGATCTATGATAATAGTTCCTATTCCATGATAGAATTACCAATAATCCAAAGCCAATGAACGGGGAATAAGCTCAAACCATTGTTACACTAATTGTTATCCTATTTTCGTAATTTTCTTTTTGGCAACAAAAATGTTTAATTTATACAACTTAAGCGCAAACTTCCCTTCAAAAGATCAAAGAAACTCGAGAGACACGATCAAATATGGATTAGAAACTCCAGAAAGTCCTGAGATTGTATAGATATCAGTTATGCTGTGGCTCCTCAATCGCATGCAGCACCAAACATTTGCACCTAAGACTTCCACATTCCACATAAAAATGGCGGCCCCTCTAAACTGGTGCACTTGGAATAGGCTAGCTTGATGGGGTCATTAAATTGCCACCTTGAATTGGTAATTCATAAACTAATCAACTTCTAAATCTGATTTTCAATGCTGAGTCAATAATACGACTGTAAAATATGTGCTTTTTATGAAGGTCGAATTTAAGCCATTTTTGATGAAAAATACTACGCTGCAGCGACAGTAACCCCACTAAACTGTGATTATTACGTCATACTAACATTCAGCCAAACAGAAATGCACTTTTAATTATTTCATATTGAAAAGCTTAAAAAATATCAACTTATTTGGAAGCAGAAAGAGTGACAGCTAGGGGAGTTATATGTCCAAACCAAACTAGGTAATTAATCCAGTTCCTTTATTATGTGGTTTGCTTTGATTTGGTTTGCAAATCATTTTTCGGGTATGGTCTACAATGTAGAACCATATTAACAAAACCAGATTCTTAAATATATCATATTAGAGCCACTGACTTGCTAATTCCTATTTTGCTTTTCTATTGTTGCATTATTGCATTTGTTTTCATTGTTATTTTAATTTGTTGTTTCAATTGGATAATAAATTATGTGCTATTGTTATTATAATTAAAACTACTTTACTGTGTCTTACCTTCAATGACCATAACTTTTGAATGCCAATTGCCAAACTAAAAACAAAAATTCTGTTTTGGAACTGAACCAATTAACCAGACCTTGAATAATCTTAGGTCAATCAGTTCCTTAAAAACTCAGGTATAGTTTGGTTTGGTTTGGTTTTTGACATTTGAAAACCATGAGTTATGGATTGGTTTGAGGTTGAGTCTCAAATCAAAACAGTCCAACTCACAAGAACCCCTAGCGACAGCCATACTCAAGGTGTTCATCAATCCATTGACAGATTGACTAACAAGTAACAACTGAAGGATTGCAAAGACAATGGAGGAAAAAGATTTTTTCTCAGGTAAGTCATACTTGACTCCATCTGTTAATTAGGATTAGCCAAGGCTTCAAGAGAAATAAAAAAATTTACTTATTTACATACTAAAATTCCACACATAATAGTGCCTATCAATAACTATGACCACATTTTAAATTGTTATATACAATACAATATGGGAAACAAAGGCAAGTGAGAGCCACTCATAATTACCAGCAGTTACAAGTATCTCTTACTAGACACAGACTAGACTAATCAAGCATATTTTCACATTAACACAAGAAGATCAAAGCTTTTGCAAATAATGTCTACAATGGGTATATGTAACAAATCAAGTTTCCAACCAAAGCTAACCGTTCCCAAAATTCTAGCACATAATAGCAAATAACAACTTTCTGATCATGAGTAAAAATCCACCCAATATGTGATTCTTGGTTAGAAACTTAAGAATCTGTCATTATTTCTTTACTTTCTTTATCTCCTTCATTTAACATGTTGAACCTATTTCTATTTGTATGTGAACAACGAGTTTCAATTAATTATAGGATCATGTTGCACACACAACAAATGGAAGCATGATTGCATAAATTCAATAAAGGAATACAAGAAACGAATTCAGTTAACGAATGGCTTACCTTAGTTTTATTAGGTAATATACTACTTGCGAGATCATCATTAATAGAAACAGGAAGTGGGGGCATTTGGCTCATTATGCCAGGCATCTGTGTCATGCTGCACAAACTTAATCAGTGAACTTCAAAAGGCAATAGACATAAAATCCAGATCTACATGAGAAATGGATTTGCATGGTATAATAGTATGCTTATTTAGGATATTCACATACTCATTAAGAATGGTACTAATATTGTGCCTTGTGTGACCAAAGAGGTCGATGTTATCCTGCAACTGTTTATAAAAGAACATTATCATTATTGCAGCTTAGAGGCCAAAAGCTAATTTATATATGAATAATATGATGAGAACATGACAATACATAGAAAAAACTTATATAATCAAAGGAAGAAAAAAGCAATATGAAAGCAAGAATAAATCCGTTCACTGATAAATTGTTGCTCAATTCAGACTATCAATAACACTGACGCATTTAAGGGTGTTCCCCTGCTAAGTTCTAACAAACTGAAGCTTACCATATTTCTGTTGTAACTTGTAATTAAATTACAACTATTTTGTCTAGAAAAGAAAGCTTAGTTAAAGGTTCAGATGGTTTGACCACACTTGAAAGAAAACAATTGCTGAATAATTTTGAATATTATTCACTTAGTTGAATGGTACAATGAAGATTTACAATATATACGCTAGTTACACTTAATGCCATCCTAAAAATAAAGAATAAAATAATCCTAATAATTGCTTTATTAATTTATACAATAAACTAATTATAAGAGAATATCCTATAATGAATACAATTAAATACAAGATATTCTAACATTCCCTCTCAAGCTGGTGAGTGGATATCTCTTATTCCCAGCTTGCAAGTTAGGCCTTGAAATCGTTCTGTGGGAAACCCTTTGGTAAATACATCTGCTAGTAGGTGCTCTAAGGGGACGTACTGTGTAGCTATAAAACCATTATTTTTTTTCCTTGATAAAATGACGATCGATCTCTATGTGCTTCGTCCGATCATGTTGCACTGGATTGTGAGCAATGCTGATTGCAGATTTATTGTCACAAAGTAACCTCATAGGAGCTTCATACTTGATTTTGAAATCATCAAGTATAATCAAGTATGATTCTCATCCATAACAGTTCACAAATTTTTTGTGCCATAGCTCGAAATTCTGCCTCTGCGCTTGACCTTGCAACCACATTCTGCTTCTTACTTCGCCAAGTCACCAAATTTCCTCCTAAAAACATGCAGTAATCGGGGGGCTACTTTTGTACGCCTCTGAAAGCGATACCCTTTCCATTTCAACTCATCTGCTATAGGAAGGGCTACTTTTGTCTCCGAAGTAGTACCAGAAGATGATGTCACATCCTTTATAAGAGGGACGACAAGTGACTCCATTGGTTCAGCCACAGAGGGAAGAACAGGGGATTCTAGAGACTCAGCTTCAATACCACTCTCCCCCTGAAGCTGAGGACCAGGGTGAAACGACTCAGATTTACGAAAAGTGACATCCATGGAAACATAGACCCGACGAGTTCGAGAATGATAACATTTGTACCCCTTTTTGTCAGGAGCATAGCCTATGAAGACATACTTAACCGCTCGAGGATCCAACTTACCACGATGCTGACTGTGAACATGAACAAAGGCAACACATCCGAAGACACGACATGAAAGATTTTTCATAGTCGGAATGGAAGGTAAGAAGGACGTCATTTGTTGAACAGGACTAAGACATCCAAGACTTGAGACGACAACCTCTTTATCAAATATGTGACAGTTAAAACAGTTTTTCTCCAGTAAGACTTAGCGACAGACATTTGAAAGAGCAGAACCCGTGCAATCTCAAAGAGATGACGGTTCTTCCTTTCAGCAACCCCATTTTGTTGCAGGGTATCCATATAGGTTAACTCATGCAAAAGACCGTATTCTTTAAAAAATTTGGTAAAATGTTGATTCAAATATTCTTTGTCATTGTCAGAATGTAACCTTTTAATAGATTTTCCAAATTGAGTTTGATTCATGCAGTAAAATTTGAAAAACAATTGGAAAAATTCAGTTTTATCTTTCATGAGAAATAGCCATGTGATCTTAGTGCAATCATCAATAAAGGAAACAAACCATTTGACACCAGATATATTAGAAGTAGAGGAAGGTCCCCACACATCAGAATGTGTAGGAGAATATAAAATATTCTGTTTTATTTTATCTCTTTTATTACTTTGATTTTATTCTTATTTCTTTCCTTAATTTTAGGATGAGGCTTTATTGTAAACTCTATATATACCAGTCCTAGACTGATAAATAAAATTATAATAGCATTCCGCTTTACTATATGGTATCAGCAGCTCTAGGTTAGGATTACGGTTCTTTTCCCCTCCCTCATGACGGCACGTCCAAATTCATGGAAGCATGCCCTTACAGGCGCCTCCCAACCCCAACCACACATTGATGATGCAGACAGCAGTGTGACTGGTGGTGAAGGTGGTTGCACAGGCAGTGGCAATGGCGGCCCTAGCAGCGACGTTGGGACAGGCAGCGACGTAGGTGCAAGCGCAACGCTGGTGCAGAAGGAGGAGCCGCCGCCGGCAGCGGCGGCGGTGCAGGTGCTGGCAGTGGCGGCAGTCTGTTCGGGAATCATAATGGCCAAGAGGGTTTCTCTAACTCCCTTCATGTCAACGTTCCGCGACTTCATGGGAAAAATACACAGAATGATCCCAAACTGTGAGATTGATCCTAGAAAGCAAGGGAAAATATGGTTTTCTTTCTGGAGGCATGCCGAGACCTGCAAACGCCAATCCAAATTTCAAGTTCTGGAAATCTGAAAACTCTTTAATTATTGTCTGGTTAATTAATTCTATGGAGCCAACAATTGGAAAGTCATTCATGTTCTTGCCAACCGCGAAAGATGTCTGGGAAGCTGTCAAAGACACATACTCTGACATTCAGAATTCTTCTCAAATTTTTGAGTTGAAATCCAAGTTATGGCATGCCAATCAAGGTAACAGAGATGTGACTACTTATTATAATGAAATGATGACTC
Source organism: Ammopiptanthus mongolicus (assembly GCA_039655645.1). NCBI lineage: Eukaryota > Viridiplantae > Streptophyta > Magnoliopsida > Fabales > Fabaceae > Ammopiptanthus > Ammopiptanthus mongolicus. The sequence continues at coordinate 45,009,969 of CM077348.1, read as the reverse complement.
TTTGGCAGGAATTGGATTTGCACTATGAGGACAATTGGAAGTGTACTGAAGATAGTGTCCTATTCATAAAAAGGCAAGAAAATGATCATGTGTTTATGTTCCTTGCTAGGCTGAATAAGGAACTTGATGAAGTAAGAGGCAGAATTATAGGGAAGACACCTCTCCCCACTATTCGTGAAACCTTTTAAGAAGTAAGGAGAGAGGAGACCAGACAAGGAGTTATGATGGGTAAAGCAGCCCCAATTCAGAAGTGGAGGGCTCTACGCTTGCTAGTAGAAATTATAATGAAATTGGGAAGAGAGATGGCAAGAAATCTGATAAATGGTGTGATCATTGCAAGCGCCCATGGCATCTTGTGAGACATGTTGGAAGCTCCATGGCAAGCCTCCACATTGGAAGAAGAAAGGTGGTGGTGACAGTCGTGCATTCCAGGCTAGTATCTTGGATCAAGAAAAGCGGTCTCCTTCAAGCGCGCTTCCTTTCACTAAGGAACAATTAGACCAACTGTACAAATTTCTCAAGTCTTAAACCCTTTCTTGCTCCATAGCCCAGAAAGGTAACTTTGTTAAAACTGCCCTTCTTAGTATCAATCATACTTGGATTGTTGATTCAGGTGCTACTGATCATATGACAGGAGAGTCTAGTTTCTTCTCTTCTTATAGTCCTTTTGCAGGTAACCAGAAAATAAAAATTGTGGATGGCTCCTTATCAGCCATTGGAGGGAAAGGGTCCATTGTCCTGTCTCCGATGATAACTCTCCAAGATGTCCTTCATGTCCCAAATTTGTCATGTAATCTTTTATCGGTCAGTAAGTTAGCTCGGGATAAAAACTGTCAAACTAATTCCTTTCCTTCTCATTGTGTGTTTCAGGATTTGAACTCGGGGAAGATGATTGGCAGTGCTAAGGAGAATGGAGGACTTTACTACTTTGCGGATGGACTTGGATCACAACAACAATCGCTACTGATAGGTTCCTGCTTTGAATCTAGTTTCATTTCTAATAATAACAATGATATTATGTTATGGCATTTACGGTTAAGTCACCCAAGTTTTAGGTATCTAAAACATTTATTTCCTAAGTTGTTTCATAAAAAAGACCCTTCTTTGTTTCATTGTGAAACCTGTGAATTGCAATCCTATAAGCATTCAAAACCGTTTTCTATTATTCACAATGATGTTTGGGGTCCCTATAAAACGAGTACACTCACCAACAAAAAATGGTTCATCACTTTTATTGATGATCACACTAGAATTTGTTGGGTATACTTGTTAAAAGAAAAATCTGAGGCTGGTCAAGCTGTAAGAAATTTCTTTAAAATGGTGCAAAATCAATTTTAGGAAAATATTCAAGTCTTTAGAAGTGATAATGGGAAGGAATACTTTAACACAATTTTGGGGAATTTTTTCTTGAAAATGGGACTGTGCATCCAAGTTCTTATGCTCATACACCCCAACAAAATGGGATTGCGAAGAGAAAAAATAGACATCTCCTAGAGGTGGCTTGAGCTTTACTCTTCGAAACAAAAGTTCCCAAATATTTGTAGGGTGAAGCTGTTTTAACTGCTGCATATTTGATTAATCGTATGTCATTCAAAGTGTTACAATTTCAAACTCCCCTTCATATTTTTAAAGAATATATTCCTAAAGCTCGTCTTTCAGCCGATTTACCTTCGAAGATATTTGGTTCCATAGCTTTTGTTCATGAGCATAAGCACCTTGGGAAGCTAGAACCCCGTGCTATGAAATGTGTTTTTATTGGATACTCACCAACCCAGAAGGGATACAAGTGTTTTTATCCAAAATCCAAGAGAATTTTTGTAACCATGGATGTCACTTTCTTTGAAAAACAACCTTTTTTTAAGGACATTCATCTTCAGGGGGGGAATTCACATGAAGATTCATCTGAAACTATTATTTTATCTGAAAATACACTTACTTCACATGATTCTAAGACTTGCAATACTACACCAATAGCAAAGGACCAGGATTCATTACCTGGACCTACTCCCATCATGAGTAAGGCTCCCACTGAATCTAGGTCTACATTCCTAAATCAAAATCCTGACAAACAGTCTTTGGAAATTGATGATAATGAAAAATTAAACGTAATGCCACAACATAATGTTTCTTGTGAAGAAGAAAACAAGTTCAAAGATGGTGACCGGAAGTGGAAAGGAAAGTTCTATGTGAAAAAGAACCATAGAAAAAGGAATGATGAACCTACTCTCCAACACTGCCATGAGTCTGAATCGAGGGAAGATCCAACCAGTGATCTTGACAAAGGTGAGTCCCCATCTGAACCTAATAGTCATAATGAGTCCCCATCTGAGTTAAACATGCCCATAGCGCTTAGGAAAGGTATTAGATCTTGTCTAAATTTATGTCATATCCAAATTTGTCTTCTTCTTTTGCTGCATTTACTTCACAGTTGTCTAGTATAGAAGTTCCAAAAAATGTACAAGAAGCTCTAAGAATTCCAAAGTGGAAGGAAGTTGTCCTTGAGGAGATGAAAACTCTTGAGAAGAACAATACCTGGAATGTTATGACTCTACCAGCTGGGAAAAACACTGTTGGTTGCAAGTGGGTTTTCACTGTGAAGTATAATTCAGATGGATCAGTGAAAAGGTATAAGGCACGCTTGGTGGCCAAAGGGTTCACTCAAACCTATGGCATAGACTACTCAGAGACGTTTGCTCCTGTTGCAAAATTGAACACTGTCAGAATTCTCGTCTCTTGCTGCCAACTTAGATTGGCCTCTGCACCAACTGGATGTGAAGAATGCCTTCCTCAATGGTGACCTAGAAGAAGAGGTGTACATGGATGGCCCTCCTGGCTTTGAAGAAAAATTTGGGTCAAATGTGTGTAAATTGAATAAGTCTCTCTATGGCCTCAAATAGTCTCCGAGAGCATGGTTTGAAAGGTTTACCCAGTCAATGAAGAAACAAGGCTATAGTCAAGGACAAGCTGATCACACCCTATTCACAAAATTTTCCTCTTAACGGAAAAATTGCTACACTAATTGTCTATGTTGATGACATTGATCTTACTGAGGACGATGTAGTAGAAATGGGAAGATTGAAGGAAAAGTTGGCACCAAAATTTGAAATCAAAGATTTAGGAGCATTGAGATATTTTGTTGGCATGGAGGTTGCTCGATCAAAGAAAGGAATTGTGGTCTCTCAGAGGAAGTAGATTCTGGATCTTTTGGAGGAAACCGAATGAGTGGTTGTAGACCGGCCGATACTCCCATGGACCCAAATGTGAAACTTTGGGAGAAAGGAGATATACCTGTTGATATTAAGAGATACCAGAGATTAGTTGGCAAACTTATCTACCTGTCTCATACCAGACCCGACATTGCTTTTTTAGTGAGTGTTGTAAGTCAGTTTATGCACTCTCCATACGAAGAACATCTTGAGGTAGTTTACACAATTCTAAGGTACCCGAAGACCAATCCTGGGAAAGGTCTATACTTTAGAAAAACCAGTGAGAGGAATGTTGCCATTTTTACTGATGCAGACTGGGCAGGATCAATCATTGACAGAAAATCCACTTCAGGGTATTGTATCTATGTGTGGGGGAATCTAGTAACTTGGAGAAGCAAGAAACAAGGAGTGGTTGCTAGTAGTGCAGAGGCTGAATTTAGAGGAATGGTCCAAGGAATCTGTGAAGGGTTGTGGATCTATAGAGTCTTGGAGGAACTCAAGATGAAGGCTGACCTTCCATTGAAACTGTACTGTGACAACAAGGCAGCAATAAGCATAGCTCACAATCCGGTCCAGCATGATAGAACCAAACACATTGAGATTGATCGCCACTTCATAAAGGAGAAATTGGATGCTGGAATTATCTGCCTACCCTTTGTGACTTCCTACCAACAAACAGCTGATATTTTGACCAAAAGCCTAGCAAGACCCGTGTTTGACAATTTTATAGGCAAGTTGGGCATGATATCTATGCACCAACATTGTGGGGGGGGGGGGGGTAGTAGAATCTAAAATATTCTGTTTTATTTTAGCTCTTTTATTACTTTGATTTTATTCTTATTTCTTTCATTAATTTTAGGAAGAGGCTTTATTGTAAACTCTATATATACCCGTCCTAGACTGATGAATAAACTTACAATAGTATTCCGCTTTACTACAGAATGAATAAGATCAAAAGGTTCAATACTTTTAGTATTACTACGACAAAAAGTTGTGTGATGGTGTTTCGCAAACTGACAAACATCACAATGCAAAGACTCAACTAGCCCCTTTGTAAACAAATGAGGAAACAAAGACCAGAGAATATGGAAAGGAGGATGACCAAGGCTTTTGTGGTGAAGCCATATCTGAGAAGTAGCGGATTCTAAACTTATTTGATGACAAGTGGATAACATCGGTCTAGTACTACCTCGATCCCGATAGAGAACATACAACCCGCCCTGCTCTCTAGCAACTCCAATCGTCTTTCCCGTGGCAAGATCCTGAAACACACAATGAGAGGGGAAGAAGGTTATTGTATAGTTTAAATCTCAAGTAAGCTTATGAATAGAAATAAGGTTATTCGACAATTTAGGGACATGAAGCACATTATGTACGGGAAGGGAAGGTTGAAGTGAAATATTACCACATCCTGAAGCAGAAACATGGGCTCCACTAGCAACAGTGATGTGATGGTTACCAGACAACTCAGAGTAAGTTGAAAAATATGAGGTATGCGGGGTCATGTGATCAGTAGCACTAGAGTCAATAATCCAGAGATCCTCAGATATACAACTAGAAGCATTAAAAGAAAATGAACTTAAATTCTTATCAATCATGGTTAGAGAACAAGTGGCAGAAGGCTTACTGATGTTCAAAACAGCCACCGAAAGAGCCTTGGAGACGAGAAGTCACAACAGTCTCGAAATTCGACATTTTGGAAGACCCACTACCTGAAACTGAACTAGAATGGGCCCAAGAGTAGAACGCAGCAATAGGCGAAGAAAACGGCCACCGGACGCACCGTCATGCACGTCAGAGGAGGTGGCGCGTGGAACAAACGCATAGAGACAGAGGGGGCGCGTGAGCGCGTGTAGTCTGCTCTGGGGCTGATCTTTGGACGGCTGGCCGGAAACAGGGTTGCGGTCCGTCCACTAGGGTGGGTATCTTAATCGGAGGTGGCGGCTATTGCGGCTGAATGTGCAGTGATGCGAAAAAAAAAGGAAGAGGGAATGAAACCCTAATGCAACTATGATGGCTGCCTGAGAAAGAAGAATAGGGGATGAACCCCTAACGCAGTAATGAAGGCTGCTTTGAAAAAAAAGAAAGAAGCAGAGACACTAGGAAGAAACCTAGAGCTCTGAAACCAACTTGAAAGAAAACAATTGCTGAATAATTATGAATATTATTCACTTAGTTGAGTTGTACAATGAAGATTTACAATATATAGGCTAATGACATTTAATGCCATCCTAAAAATAAGGAATAAAATAATCCTAATAATTGCTGTATTAATTTGTACAATAAGCTAATTATAAGAGAATATCCTATAATGCATACAATTAAATACAAGATATTCTAACAACCAGTTAAACAAAGTGAACAATATGTCGCTCTTCCAGATCATTAAGTTTAGCTAAAGTATTAAAAAAAGACAATTCAATCACCATGAGTCCAGAAATACACAATGACAGATAACCATTCAATACCATATGTGAATAAGATACCTTTCTTATATGACCAACAATTTTCTCTATTGCTGTAAAAGATATCAATTAACCATCAACAGAATCGGCTAGGTAAGTGCAATGTCACATATGGTGAAGTTTTTAACCATGAAATAATTTGTTAAAAATGGAAATGGTTAAGCAAATTTTCCATATTTTCAATGGGCTTTAAAACCATCAGCCGCACCAGTATTTATAAACTTGCAATCAAACACCAATAAAAATTAACGTTTAAATATTCACCTTGTAAGTACATAAATTGGAAGTGATTTGACTAAGTGCTTCAGCATTTAGCTCCAAGAGTTGCTTAACAGGACCACAAATTCCTGAAAGTAAAATGGAAAAAAGTAATTGATAAAATAAGGACACTAGTGCCATTGACACAATGAGACACAAAAAAAGGTAGGGAGGGGCTGGGATTCTGAAATTATGTAAAATGCCGAAAGAGATTGGCAACTAAAAAACTGAAAAAAGAGAAGTAAATATCTGTGAAATTCATCAAACTACAGGCAGAACTTTTACTAAACTGATTTACATTGTAGCCTACCCAAAAGACTTTCAATTGATCAATATTTTAGTAATATTTACAATTATTGTATTTAATATTGACATATTTGTATTTTAGGAGTTAATGATTATAGTTGTGAGACTAGGGTTTCATTGTAGGAGTTTCGGAAATTAAGGTTTAATTATTTTGATCTATGTGTTGGAATTAGTAGCATTAATATTGGGAGTTGTAGCAATTATATTAAATTCATGTACATAGTTAGTCATGCATCTAGGGAATGTTATACATGCACCTAGGAAGTAGAAATATTATTAATCTCCTTGTAAATGTAAATTGTATTTACTCCTATGAGTGTATATAAATAGTAGATCAGCTGAGTGCAAACACACTCAAACATTTCACAATTTCTTTCTTACTTCTAAGTCTGTCTACATGGTATCAAGAGCAGGTTCGTTCCCATTTTGAAGGATTCTGCCTCTGGTCCAGCAGAACCTTGAAATCCCTAAAGTCTTGTCCTTTGGAATACCCAAACAGCCACTGTCAGGTCCAAAACTCACTGTTTCCGGCCAACCCACAGTCTACTATCGCCGGAAACCTACTCAGCAACCTCCGACGATCCTTTCCACCAAGCACCGCCACCAGAACAACCGTCACGCGCCGTCACGCGCCAGTTTCTTGACGGCGCGTGAAGCCCAGTCGCAGTCACGTCCTCGGCACGTGTGAGTCACGCGCCGCCTTCCCACCACCAGAATCTCGCCGCGACCGCCCAGAAAGGTTCGCCTAAGCCTCCTCTGTCCGTCTAGCTGGTCAAAACCCACTTTTCCAGTTGTTTGGAAGTTGATCCTTGTTTTTTTAGCCTCCTATTTTTTTTTTTGTTGCTGTTACGGTTGTTTTGTTACTGCTATTTGCTTGCTTGTCTCCATACAATCTCAGGTGTTAGTTCGGACTCTCCTCTGTGTGGTTTTTTATTAGAATGGGTCGTCCTCAATGCACATATTGCAAGAGAATGGGTCACACTCAAAAGACTTGTTACTCTCTTCATGGTTTTTCTGGAAAATCAGTAAATATATGTAGTGTTGAAATGTTCAACAAATTTTCCGAAGCTGAGTACCAAGAATATCTTCAATTAAAAGCTGCCCGTCACTTTCATGGGTCTACTGCCACTGGTGTTCATGACTCTGCGGCCTTCATATCTCAATCTGGTAACAATCAAAATCTTTGGATAATTGTTTCAGGTGCCTCTGATCATATTGTTGGTAATAGTTCTTTATTCTCCTCCATATCTTCTCCTAAATTTCCACACTTCATAACACTTGCGGATGGTTCCAAGATCACCGCCAAAGGCATCGGTCATGTTTCAGTCACTCCTTCTATAACTTTAAAATCTGTTTTGTTTATACCTAGTTGTCCTTTTAATTTGATCTCCCTTAGTCAACTTACTCGCTCTCTAAATTGCTCAGTAACCTTTGATGTTGGTTCTTTTACTATACAGGAATGTAGTACGGGTCGGATGATTGGCGTAGGACATGAATCACATGGTCTGTATTACCTCAAATCAGCTCCTTCTGTAAGCTGTACTGCGGTTGAATCTCCAAATCTTCTTCATGAACGATTAGGCCATCCAAGTTTGTCAAAATTGAAGCAAATGGTTCCGAATCTTGCAAAGATGTCATCATTAAACTGTGAGTCTTGTCAATTAGGCAAGCATGTTCGCTCTTCCTTTCCCAGCAAAGTTGAAAGCCGAGTTGATTCTCCTTTTTCCGTTATCCATTCAGATATATGGGGACCAAGTCGTGTGTCTTCTAATGGCTTTCGATATTTCATCACTTTTATTGATGAATTCTCCCGGTGCACTTGGGTTTTCTTAATGGAAGAACGATCTGAACTTTTGTACATTCTCACCACTTTTGTTAATGAGGTTAAAACCCAATTTGGTAAGACGATCAAAATCCTTAGAAGTGATAATGCAAAAGAATACTTTTCTTCTGCTCTTTCATCCTTTTTGTCATCACAAGGCATTCTCCATCAATCCAGTTGTCCTCATACCCCTCAACAGAATGGCATAGCTGAAAGGAAGAATAGACATCTTGTTGAAACTGCTCGGACGTTATTACTTCATGCACATGTTCCTGTCCAACATTGGGGTGATGCAGTTTTGACATCCTGTTTTTTAATTAATCGGATGCCTTCTTCTTCTCTTAATCACAAAATACCACATTCCATTTTATTTCCTAAAGAACCACTGTTTCATGTTGCTCCACGAATATTTGGATGCACATGTTTTGTTCATGACATGTCTCCAGGTCTTGATAAGCTGTCTGCCCGAGCCATCAAATGTGTTTTTCTGGGGTATTCCAGGTTACAGAAAGGTTACAAGTGTTACTCTTCTATGCAGAATCGTTACTACATTTCTGCAGATGTAACGTTCTTCGAAGAAAAACTTTACTTCTCACCATCCATAGTTGAGTCTCATACTATTCAAGAAGTTTTTCCGATCCCTTATCTTGGTCCATCACCTTCCCTTGTGCCAGAACCAGTTGAAACTGCAGATATTCCTGACAATTCTCCTCTCGAGCAACCTCAAAGATCACCCATCATATATCGACGTCGTCCTCGTGTTGCTAATACAGAAATAGAAGGCACTGAAAGACCGACCGAATCATGTCCTACTCCAACAGATGGCCCTACTACGGACCTCCATGATGAGAACCCTGACTTGCCCATTGCTCTTAGAAAAGGTACTCGGTCTACCCGCAATCCTCATCCTATTTATAACTTCTTAAGTTACCATCGTCTATCTCCTTCTTATTATTCTTTTGTGTCATCTATATCTTCTGTTTCCATTCCTAAAAATGTTTGTGAGGCACTTGATCATCCAGGATGGCGACAAGCCATGATTGATGAAATGCAGGCTTTGGAGCATAATGGTACTTGGGACTTAACTCTTCTTCCTCCAGGAAAGAAACCCGTTGGCTGTCGATGGGTCTATGCTATTAAAGTCGGGGCCGATGGTCAGATTGATCGACTCAAAGCCCGACTTGTAGCCAAAGGATATTCCCAAATTTATGGACTTGATTATGGAGATACTTTCTCCCCTGTGGCCAAAATCACTTCTGTTCGACTCTTTCTTGCCATGGCTACTATACGTCACTGGCCATTATATCAGTTGGATATTAAAAATGCGTTTCTTCATGGTGAGCTCGAAGAAGAAATTTATATGGAGCAACCTCCTGGATTTGTTGCTCAGGGGGAGTCTGGTTTGGTTTGCAGGCTACGACGATCTCTCTATGGGCTGAAACAGTCTCCACGAGCTTGGTTTGGGAAATTCAGTACGGTTATTCAAGCATTCGGAATGAAACGTAGTGAAGCAGATCATTCGGTCTTCTATTGTCATACCTCTCCAAATAGATGTGTTTACTTGGTGGTCTATGTAGATGATATAGTCATCACAGGAAACGACCAGGAGAAAATTTCTCAGTTGAAGGAACATTTGTGCAACCATTTTCAAACCAAGGATTTGGGGAAGCTGAAATATTTTCTTGGGATTGAAGTTGCCCAGTCAAAAAATGGAATTATCATCTCACAGAAAAAATATGCATTAGACATACTTAAAGAAACTGGTATGTTGGACTGTAAACCAGTTGATAGTCCCATGGATCCGAATCTAAAATTACTTCCTAGTCAAGGGGAGCCATATTCTGATCCGGAAAGATATCGGAGATTGGTTGGTAAGCTCATTTATCTCACTATAACAAGACCTGATATTTCCTTTGCGGTTGGTGTAGTAAGTCAATTCATGCAGTCTCCTCATAATGATCATTGGGATGCGGTGACTAGAATTCTGAAGTACATTAAGAAGGCACCAGGAAAAGGACTACTTTATGAAGACAAAGGAGACACTCAAATTGTTGGATTTTGTGATGCAGATTGGGCAGGTTCACCTATTGATAGACGTTCCACTTCAGGGTATTGTGTTTCTATTGGTGGAAATCTTGTCTCTTGGAAGAGTAAGAAGCAAAATGTGGTCGCAAGGTCCAGTGCAGAGGCTGAATATAGAGCTATGGCTGCAGTCACTTGTGAACTCATTTGGATTAAACAACTTCTTCAGGAGTTGAAGTTCGGAGACACCAAACAGATGAAACTATGTTGTGATAATCAGGCAGCTCTTCATATAGCTTCTAATCCAGTGTTTCATGAAAGAACTAAATATATTGAGATTGATTGTCATTTTGTTCGAGAGAAAGTTCTTTCTAAGGAAGTTATCACTGAATCTGTTAGTTCTAATGACCAACTAGCAGACATTTTCACAAAGTCTTTAAGGGGGCCAAGAATTCAATATATTTGTTCCAAGCTTGGAGCATTTGATTTGTATGCTCCAGCTTGAAGGGGAGTGTTGGAATTAGTAGCATTAATATTGGGAGTTGTAGCAATTATATTCAAATTCATGTACATAGTTAGTCATGCATCTAGGGAATGTTATACATTCACCTAGGACGTAGAAATATTATTAATCTCCTTGTAAATGTAAATTGTATTTACTCCTATGAATGTATATAAATAGTAGATCAGCTGAGTGCAAACACACTCAAGCATTTCACAATTTCTTTCTTACTTCTAAGTCTGTCTACACTATGAATATCTTATACCACTTAAAGTAGGATTCAGTTACCTATTTTGAATTACGATTGTTAGCTCTGGTAAAGAACTAACTCTACTAAGCCTAACTTTTCAAGTTTAAGCCCAGGATTAGCTTTTGTCTCTAACACGCTCCTTCACACAAATCCTTTTGGACTTGAAGCAAGGACAAAGAAAAGACCTACTCAAAGCATGTCTGAAATTTAATTACAAGAAAGGCCTTAGCAAACTATTGCTGAAATTATAATTTGTGCAAAGAAGGAATTCTGAATGGCTGAAATATTATTCCTTAATCTGTTGTGTACAACATAGGTTACAATATATAGATTAAAGACATTAATTGTTATCCTAAAATAAGGGAGGAAAATCTATCTTAATAATGACTACAATGAAAAACATATATGTACAAATAAAAGAGAATATTAGAAAAATATCTTCCAGTATATTACAACACTCCCCCTCAAGCGTGAGTGAATATCTATGATTCCTAACTTGCAAGTAAGACCTTGAAATCGCTCTGTGGGAAGTCCCTTGGTGAAAACATTTACTAATTGGTGTTCTGAAGGGACATACTCTGTAGTTATAAGACCATTATCTAATTTTTCCTTGATAAAATGACGATCAATCTCTATGTGCTTTGGCCGATCATGTTGAACCGGATTGTGAGCAATGCCGATTGCAGTCCGCTGCCGCCGAAACCATTGGACCGTGGTGCTCATGGGTTGGTCGGAGGGATGCTTGCAGCTGAGGGTGGTAGTATCGCAAAGGGTGTCCAGGTTACACGAAATCCAGGCGTGGGTTGTTATCAACGGGGCTGGAATTCGCACCCACAGGCGACGATCGGTGGGTTGTTATCAACGGAGCTGCCATGGCTGAACATCAGAGAAAGGTACCATTTCCGAGAAGCCAAAAGGTTGATATGGGTATCGAAGGGATAGAGAACACTGAAGAAAAAGGGGTAGAATTGGATTTCAATAATACCACAGTGAAGAAGGGACCAAGGGCGTTGAGGCATGGAGACTCAATCAACCCGTCGCCACCGCCGAAACCGCGATCCTTGTACGGTGGTCGACGGGGCATGGGCAGCTGAGGAGGGCAGCAGCGCACATGCAATATGGGTAAGACTGGCACTATAGAAATTGGTTATGTTTGACCTAATGGGTTAGGCCCAAAATTTTCATACTATTTGGGCATAGGAAGATGAAGGAGCAGAAATAAAATTATGCCTCTTGAGCTCATTTTCTGATCTATTGGGCCAAGGCCTACACTTCGGGGGAGCTTGATCTGACATCAAGGATTTACTTCATCCTGGTGGTGATTTGTATACTTCATCCATCACTTGGTTATCATGCCTCAAACAGTGGGACCCAGGGAAATTTGTTTCACGTTGCAACTTGTAGTTCACCTTGAGGACAAGGTGAATGTTTATGGGGGAGAGTAGGTAACCCCCTCGTTAGTTAGTTCGTTAGTTAGTTAGTTAGTGGGTGAGTTAGGGAGATGATTAGGAGAAATACGGCATGTTGCATATAAATAAGTGGAGGATTTAGAGAGCGGGGTATCTTGTCATTGGAGTGAATTAGGGCCTTTGGGCATTAGGAGGTGCAGACCCTCAAAGATCTGCGATAGTGTTCTGTAATTAAGGGGATTTTCCCCATTTCTCTGTAATAGCATTTCAATTCCTATCAAATTCAAGTCTCATACCTTGCAATTGGATCCTAACATCCCACCACGCTCCGCAACTCCGACGCCCATATGGGTTGTCTCTGCACTAGCCCTTTGATTAGTCCCAGGTGAACACTGCAATGCCGAAGTCATCACCTGTGCCGCTCTTTTTCAGCCGAGAGACATTGTGGAAAGCTTTGCTACCAATTGATACAACCTTGGGAGAACTAAACAACAAAAGCTAGCTGTTGTGGTTGGAGAGTCCAAGGCCATATAAACCACACAACAAAATCCCAACACCTAACTACTTGGTAATGAGCTTCTAATACCACACCAAGACCTAACTCTTTTAAAAGCTTGATTTTATCTCTAATAAGTCTACTTTTTGGTTGTTTTTCATGGTAGCCTTTTTCACGTCACCTATGTGAAGCTTATTATCTATTTTAAAGTTTTCAATCTGGTCATTGCCATTTATCAATAAAAGTTACAAGGTCTTCTCTATAGTTGTACCACACTGCACGGACTTTAAATTCAACCTTTTAGTTCCCAACCCTACACCACCCATATAACCCCAAGGTTACTAAAGAAATAGGATAGAATGTGATGAATACAAGTTACAATTTACAACGCTAATAAGTGGAAGCTATTTCCTATATTCTAAGTTCCCATGATAAAGCTGATTACAATGTACAGTAATCAGCTCTACGAGTAGGCTAGATACAATGAAAATGTGTTACATGTGTTTATTTTTGTTGCTGACATGCAATCTCTAATCATACTTCCTCTATAATCTATAAACTAAAATTGTATGATGTTGGAAATTTCAAGTGAGTAAGATGTGGGTGAGAAGTCCCACATTGGAAAGGAATGGTCCTTGACAAAACTGAACAGTAAGATTAAAAATCAGAGATATTGGATTTGCACTTGCACATAAGAGAAAATAATGAGAACTTATGTTATAATTTATATAACTATAAACAAGAAATTAATATACTAACCATCATATAGTATCCGTTGACTTTTGTCCATGTGTGGCATACGAGAATATGTGGCCATACTTGGAGACAGAGCTGACTGCAAATATTGCTTTGGTGATGACTCCACTGGCTTATCCTGAAGAATCATGACTTTAGAATACTGGTTCCTCAATCAAAATTAGATCCTAAAGACATTAATTGATTCAATATATCAAAACAGGAGTCCCGATTATGGTTTGCAAGTTGCAACATAAGCATATTTTGTTATTAACATATAATAACAAAACCTGGGAGTCATCATCAACATCCTGGACAATATTGGGTAGTTATTCCATATTTGAAGTTTTGATGTATGACAATCTTATATGTTAATCATAAATGATATGATTGGATTAATGAATACTAATCAAATGTACAAGTTAGTTTGATTAATGAATTACAGAAGTCAAGTGTAGATCAAAGTGACTCAATGAAGTTCAAAGTTCAAACAGGATTTCAAATTACAAAGCATCAAGATTCAAGACCAAGCTAAGGTTAAATTAGGTAATGAATGCTTCAGTAAGAGTAAACAATTTTTAATATTGTGATAGCTCTTAAATTGCATCAAAAACAAGTTTTACAAAGATTACAAACTTTTAGTTTTTCATCAAAGGTTTTTCAAATGAATTTAAAAATGGAAAATGGATTCTGATATATCCATGTTACACATATGTGCATATTTCAGTTCAGAACCTACATTTTGAAAAAACAGTCTTACACGTGTATATTGAGTAACAGAAAACAGATAATTCTAAGAAAGGATTAATAAATCGATTTACACATTTATACATCCGTGTATAAATCAAATCAGAAGAAATGTATTGAGAGTTTTCAAGAACTAAATTGATTCAAGTTTAAACCTAATCGATGTATCATGCTTCTGAGTTGAATACTCTTTCTGTTTTACATTTATAAATCGATTTACTAAGAAGCTAATCGATTTACACAAGATCATAATCGATTTGATCACGAACATAATCGATGTGTTAAAACACACATTCTTGATTAATACATCGAATCATCACATTAGGAAATCCATTTACTGTTGTCTGAAAGTTAAAAATTGAAAGTGTTTCAATTCAAATTCACTCGTTTCTTGTGTCTAACGGCTATATTTTTTAACATACTATATAAGGACAGTAAGAGAATGTATTTTCGAAATAATAATACATTGAAATTGTTAAAAATATATTTAGAATCTTTGTAATTATTGTTTAGGCATATCATATCATGTAAATAGGAATAGAATCACCTATATTTATGTTGTAATTATTTCATTAAGCCTATATAAAAGAGACTCCGCTGTGTAGTTAAGACACACGGTTTCAGCATCATATGCCTCTGTTTTCTCTATTTCAACATGGTATCTAGAGCCAGACAGAGGTAACCCTAAAACTGTGCTTACCTGATAGACCCACTGTCCTCCGGTGAGAAATTTTCTTGGCAAACCATGTTTATGTTGTAGGAATAGAATCTCCTGTATTTATGTTGTAATTATTTCATTAAGCCTATATAAAAAAGACTCCGCTGTGTAGTTGAGACACACAGTTTCAACATCATATGCATCTGTTTTCTCTATTTCAACATGATATCTAGAGCCAGACAGAGGTAACCCTAAAACCGTGCTTACCCGGTAGACCCACTATCCTCCGGTGAGAAATTTTCTTGGCAAACCGTGTTTCTACTACGGTTTGCCCCTTCTTAGCTGCCGTGACCTCATTTCGGCACTTTTCCGGTCGTTTTTACCCTCTGCCGCCTTCAGCCGCAACCTTTTCCTGCGACCTTTCCAGTCACTCACCCCATCGTCAGAACCGGACCGTCTTGCACGGCCCACGCCTCGAGACCCACCCCCAGACACTCACTCACGCACTGTCACGCGCGTTGCAAACCCTCAACACGCAGCTCCCGTTGCTGGTGCGTGGAGGCTCCGTTTCCAGCGCGGTGGTCGCCGTCCAGAGGCGATTCCAACGCCACCCCTCTCACCCCGATCCGAGCACGTTTGCTTGTGGCGCAGTGTGCGCGAGCCATTTCGGGATTTTTTCCGGGTATCGCTTTGTTGTTTTTTGGACCTTTTGTTGCTGATCTATGGCCTCTTCTAGTCCCACAGATCCTCCTACGACCATGGATCCTACTCAGGCATCTCCGGCTAATTATGAAGATTTTCTCCAATGGTTTGAGCATTGCCAAACCTCCGGATCTACTTCTTTGGTTGCACACACTGGTAATTCATATGCTTGCATATCTCAGTCACCCTCACTTGGTCTTTGGGTTCTTGATTCTGGTGCGTCTAACCATATCTCTGGTAATAAGGCTTTTTTCTCCTCTTTTTCTACATCTGGTTATTTACCTATTGTCACTTTGGCTAACGGTTCCCAATCTCAATCCCAAGGAATCGGAACTGCCCATCCACTCCCTTCCCTGTCAGTTGATTCTGTCCTTTATGTCCCCGATTATCCGTTTAATTTACTCTTTGTTAGTCGTTTAACTCATTCTCATGATTGTTTGATTGCCTTCACTAAAGACATTGTTATCCTGCAGGACCGGAGTCCGGGACGGACGATTGGCACCGGATGTGAGTCTCATGGCCTTTACCAGCTCTCCACCCCCTCTCGAGTTTGTTCAGCCATAGATTCCCCTCTCACCATTCATGCTCAGTTGGGTCATCCTGGCCTTCCCAAACTCCAAAGGTTGGTGTCGAGCCTCTCCAAGCTCTCTAGTCTGCCTTGTGAGTCATGTCAATTAGGGAAACACACCTGTAGTTCATTTCCTGATCGAGTCCATAAATGGGCTTCATCCGCTTTTGCTTTAGTTCACTCTGATGTTTGGGGTCCTTATCGTACTGTCTCTACTCTTGGGTTCAAATACTGTGAGTTTTATTGATGATTTTTCTCGTTGTACATGGTTATTTTTAATGAAAAACAGGTCTGAAGTGTTTTCAATTTTTCAGCAGTTTTATCAGGAAATTAAAACTCAGTTTGGTGTCTCCATTCGCTCTTTACGTAGTGATAATGCCAAAGAATATTTGTCCCAACAATTTCAAACTTTTATGGCTTCTAATGCCATTCTTCACCAAACATCTTGTGCCCATACACCTCAACAAAATGGGGTTGCCGAACGCAAAAATTGGCACCTCATTGAAACCACTCGGACCCTTCTGCTTCATGGCAATGTTCCACATCGGTTTTGGGGGGATGCTATTTTGACGGCTTGTGCTATCTTATAAACCGCATGCCCTCCTCTGTCCTTGATGACCAAGTACCTCACTTGATCCTTTTTCCCCATATCCCTCTTCATTCACTTCCGCCACGTGTCTTCGGGTCCACTTGTTTTGTCCACAATCTCTCTCCCGGACTTGACAAACTCTCGGCTCGCTTACTCAAATGTGTCTTCCTTGGTTATCATCGGTCCCAAAAAGGCTATCGTTGCTTTTCTCCTACTCTTTGACGGTACCTTATATCGGCTGATGTTACCTTCTTCGAGTCTGTCCCTTACTTTGAGTCGACTCATTCGCCTCCTGAGCCGCTATCTATAGTCGTCCCTGTTCCTTCTGCTATGGTCCCTCTCCAGTCTGTCCCACCGGAGACCCCGCCTGTGGATCCCCCTGCTGCTCGCCCATTCCAGATATATCGCCGTCGCCCCCTACCATCCTTGGTGCATTTCCCTGCCCCTGTTCCTGCTATTGAGGCCATGATGGACTCTTCTCCGATACCACCTCCTTTACCGGATTCGGCCCTGCCACCTGAACTTGACCTTCCCATTGCTCTTCGTAAAGGTATACGTTCTACTCGTAACCCATCTCCTCATTATATTGCTTTGAGTTATCATCGCCTTTCTCCTTTGCATTATGCTTGCCTTTCTTCTTTGTCGTTTGTCTCTATTCCTAAATCTCCAGTTGAAGCTTTATCTCACCCTGAGTGGCGGCAAGCAATGATTGATGACATGTGTGCTCTTCAAACCAGTGGTACCTAGGAACTGGTCCCTCTACCTCTTGGGAAGTCTTTGGTTGGCTGTCGCTAGCTTTATACAGTGAAGGTGGGTCCTGATGGTAAGATTGATCGGTTTAAGGCTCGTTTGGTGGCCAAGGGCTACACTCAGATATTTGGGCTTGATTATGGTGATACTTTCTCTCCTGTGGCCAAAATGGCTTCTGTTCGGCTTCTCCTATCCATTGCTGCCATCCACCACTGGCCTCTTCATCAACTTGACATTAAAAATGCCTTCTTGCATGGTGATCTCGAAGAGGAAGTGTATATGGAGTAACCATCTGGGTTTGTTGCTCAGGGGGAGTCCTCTACCATGGTCTGTCGGCTTCACATGTCTCTTTATGGTCTTAAATAGTCTCCTCGGGCTTGGTTCAGCAGATTCAGCACTGTAGTGCAACAATTTGGTATGATTCGCAGCAAAGCTAACCACTCTGTATTTTATCGCCATTCGGCCCAAGGATGCATTTATCTGATTGTTTATGTGGATGATATTGTTATAACTGGTAGTGATCAGCATAGCATACTACAGGTGAAACAACATCTCTCTCATCAGTTTCAGACTAAAGACCTTGGTAAACTCCGTTATTTCTTGGGTATCGAAGTAGCTCAATCTAAGGATGGTCTAGTGATTTCACAAAGGAAGTATGCTATGGATATTCTTGAAGATACTAGATTATTGAATGTCAAACCAGTTGACACTCCTATGGATCCAAACGTCAAACTTCTACCTGATTAGGGGGAGCCACTATCAGATCCAGGGAGATACAGGAGATTGGTTGGGAAATTGAACTACCTTACAGTCACTCGTCCAGACATCTCTTTTGCAGTCAGTGTGGTACGCCAATTCTTAAATTCTCCTTGCCAGGACCATTTGGATGTTGTGATTCGAATCCTGAAGTACATTAAAGGTGCTCCAGGAAAAGGTCTCATTTATGATGACCGAGGACACACTCAGATAGTTGCTTACTCAGATGCCGATTGGGCAGGTTCACCTATTGACAGACGATCCACTTCCAGGTATTGTGTACTCATTGGAGGAAATCTGATATCTTGGAAAAGTAAGAAACAGAATGTAGTTGCAAGATCTAGTGCAGAAGCAGAATACAGGGCTATGGCATTAGCAACTTGCGAACTCATTTGGTTGAAATAGTTACTTAAAGATGCATATGATTTATATGCTCCAGCTTGTGGGGGAGTGTTGAAAATATATTTAGAATCTTTGTAATTATTGTTTAGGCATATCATATCATGTAAATAGGAATGGAATCTCCTATATTTATGTTGTAATTATTTCATTAAGCCTATACAAAAGAAACTCCGCTGTGTAGTTGAGACACACGGTTTCAGCATCATATGCCTCTGTTTTCTCTATTTCAACAGAAATTTTACACATTGCTAAGAATTCATTTGAGAGCTATCATATTGTGAAAAAGTGAGTTTTACTCATAGGCTTCAAGTTGTGTATCAAACTTTAATAGTTTTACTACGAATTCTGTATTCAATCTTTTGAGAAGAGAGTGAAGTATCTCTCTGTTACTGAGAAAGGGTGAGGCATCCCTTAGAGATTGTACAAGCAATTGTATAGAGGCTTGTTCACAAGGGTGAGCCATCCCATAGGTGAAAAGGGTACGAATCTTGTAAAGGTCTACAAGCACCTGTTTGAAGGTTGGAATATAGTGGACAAATCTCACGGTGGAGTGAGGACTGGATGTAGGTCACCTAGCGGTTTCGTGGCTAAACTAGGATAAATTGGTTTGTGTGTTCTTCTCTCTCTAACTCTTTCAATATTTGTGATCTGATTATATGCATTGAATTAAAGTCCTGCTAATCTTGATATTCACAAGTATAAGGGTATGATATCCAATACAAGGCTTGTTAAAGTTTTGTGAAAAACTTGATTTTGAAAATTTTGGTTTTTGTAAAAACTTTTCAGAAGTTATTGAAACTCAATTCACCCCCATCTTGAGTTTGAAGCCACAACCAACAGCTATCACCAATATCGTTCCATTCTTGTTGCATAAATACATAATCCTAAGAAGCAATTGCTGTAAGAACAAAATTATAGAATTTTTACCAATAGACTTTTACTTTGTAGCTTTTGTCAGATAGGGTAATTTTTATGGCATCCATATTGATATTTGCCTATGATTCTTCAGGGAGATTTCTTTCATGGAGTTGCATGCATTGTTTCCTATGCTGTTTCTTAAGAAGATACCTTGTCTCTACCTTGTACTTCTTCCTCCTCTTCCAATTAATACTTCATTTATCAAAATACTAAATAAAAACTAAGCTTATTACCACAAATCCAAACTTGATTAGAATTACAACCAAATAACCACATAAAATTGTGTCTTTTCCACCTGTAAAAATTATTCAAGTAGAGGTAAATTGGTAAAATATATCTGAAGTTCAAAAGCCTACTTAAAACATCAAGTAGAGAATCAGTGAAAATTACTCAATATTGACTTGACTATTCTTCAAAAAACACTAAATTATAATAAACAAAATATACATACGCCAGCTTCCTAATTTCACATACCTTTCTATTGTTGACCTTCTTTACCAGATTGTTTTTTTCTTTTGGTTTCCTTCGCTTTCTCTGCAAAATGGTTTAAACAGTATTTTAAGCTCCTATAAACAGATTTAAGGTGCTATTTACATTAATACCCAAGTTCTGTGCTTCATACATTGTGTTCATACAGCGCATAAAATACTTCTTCAGGATAAAAATTTATATGGCACATAATATTTTTAACTTTAAATGAGAAAAAACAGGCAACCTTGGTTTTTTTAATTAAGAGACATCAATTTGATCATGAGTTGAAACATAAAATCTAAATAGGGCTTTTGGATAAAACATCAGACACCAATAATATTTTTTTACACAGACAAACTTTATAAGAGAAGAAAGAGGGAAGTACAATGAAAGGGACAATCCTCTCAAAAAAGGAAAAAAAAAAACAAAAGAAACATCGCGGAACTTGAAAACATGATGAATGATGCAAAGCTGTCCTGTCTCTGCAATAACATAAATGGCAACTCTCTTATATAGCCATAAGCGTAACACCAAAGAGAATTCAAAGCAAACTATGAAAGTTAAATTTCAATCATTACTATAAACAGGAAAAAAGGAATTAATAAAGAATAGTAAAATAGGATGAAAAAGGATCCGATATAAACAAACTATTTATCCGTCGAGAAAAAGAAAAGATGAACTAGTGGTAGTACTTCCAAGTAGGATCTAACATTTCGTGAGGACTCAGTCTGAAAGGAAGTGGGGAACCTAAATCAAGAAGAGAGGATGAAGAAACAAAGTAGAAAAGAGGGAATGTATAAAAGAAACCGCATTTTAGCAGACCTTTGTCAAATGCTGTAGACTCTGCAAGCACCAATGACAAGTCAGCCACCAGTGGGCTTGTGCAAGTAGGGTCTTAGAAGAGAAAAGAAGAAGAGTGAAATAACTCAGGATTTAAAAGATTGAGAAGAGAGATGCAGTATACTACCTCCAAATGCTCCAGACAAGTCAGAGGATGCTAATATCCTCAGGTTAGAAGCATTGCAGGCGAAAGAAATTGATTTATGGTCAGTTTGGTATGGAGGGTAAAAAAAGGGGGTGGAAATTTCTTCGATGAGTTTCAATACGAATTTACAAATAAAATTGATTCATGCACTTTTCACCCCCATTTTTCCCCCCAAACCAAACTGACCCTTAACGTAATAAATACATATGGGTTTTCAGGGTTTTCAAGATTTTGAAATAAGGTGCACAGTGAATGATCTGATATAGTGAAAAAATAGTGCAGATAGAGTTCGTTATACTCACACAATTAGGAAATCACAATGCTATACCAGTTGCATAACGCAACCAGTCCCTGTGTGTGCTATAGGTCTATAGCTAGCTACAAACAACTATGTTTGAAATCACAGGGAGTTTTAGTTACAAGGCTACAAATCACAACAGGTCAAACTTAATTTATCACAACAAAAAATTAGATGTCCAACATATATAACTCGCAGGATGGACCTAACAAAAAATAGGTTCCACACTTTGGGTGCAAAGAATCACTCTCCAGAAAATTTAGGTTATAAAATTCTTATTTCTATATTTTATACATGTAGATAAACACATATCAACAGACCTCTGTCTAAATGGAAGAAGGTAAACCCAATGCCCTACTTAGATGAAAAACCCAGGCATTACTATTCACTAAGAAAAGGCAGCATAAACACTATATTCCAAGGTTTATCGAAAAATATAAGAACTTTACTGTAAACTAGAAAACAACTTAGACTTACAAAGACGATTTGTTTAATACAATAATAGGTGTACTGTGTACAGCATATGTATCATTCATAGGCAGTATTAAAATATGAAGATTGAAGACATTGTAAAAAGAAAAAGAGCTTACAGTCATCCACCTACACCTCAAAGCAACATCACGAACAGTTTTATCACGCAATGTAGCAGCAATTTTTATATACTTCATGATACTTGGCTCATCAGCATATCTAACCATGAAAGATAGAAGGAAAAAAAAAAGAAAACAAGTGTTATGGAATATAAACAGTTGAAAAAGGAAAACCTTATTAGCAGAAGCATATAAGCAAACTGTGTGACAAGCCAAGTAATTCTATATGAAGAGAAAAGCAAAAGGCCAATCAAATGTTAGCAAAGACAGGGAAATAAACTTTGAAGCATTTACAGTAGGAATTGAAAAATCAATTTTAGAACATCATATTTTGAAATTGAATAGGACATTACAAAACAAAAATAATACATACAGTTCAGAAACAAAGACAATGCAAAATACCAGTACAATTATTTTTATACTCTATTACGACTTTTAAAATCTGATAATCTAATGTCTGAAAACTGAATGGCGACCCCATGATACTCCTTGGTCACATGATGGATGGGGATTTGTAGTGTTGTAAACAGTTAACTTATTGTATTTGAAGCATTCTCTAAATTAAGGTTCAAAATAGAAACAAAATAGATTGTACATCAGAGGCATATAAAGTTGTTTTTTGAATATAAAAAAAATTATTATTAAAGAAGATAAGTACACCACAAGCAAGGATAAGGTATCGTCAAGAGCTGAAAAAATTATAAAACAGAAGAGAACTAGGAATGCAGCAAGGATGCACAATCTCTGCATTTTGTAGATGATCACAGCCTTGAAACAGCAGTGGGTAGAACACCAACAAGATGCTAAGAACATATTTGCAAGTATATAAAGTTAAAGGTACAAGCATACAAAACAAAAAACAAATAAAAAATGCAACACGCATCCGAATAGTTTGTACATATACAGAAATTATTAACTTTGGAACAATTCTTTCAAGATAGAGAAAAGTAAAAACTATCTGATAGTTACATATGCACTTCTATTGCAGAAGTTACAATATCTCGGAATATCTTCAGCGTATGTATACTTTATTATCTTAAGAATGTCATAGATGATTTAGAGTATATTGTGGAATCAATTATTCCTCTAATTGAGGAAGCAACCTTAGGAGTTGTTTCCTAATATTATTATGTTTCCTAACTTAATTCACAATTCAATTAGGCTTAGGAGTCTTATTGTATTAGTGAGCTTTGGCTTGTACAAGTAGTACTATGCTAGTTTTTGACCAAATTCTAATATATATATATATAGTGATAGTAATAAGAAGAAATGGGGAAGAGTATTTGTGAGAAAACACAAAAGAAATGTTAGTGGGAGTACCTCATTGGCTCCATAGGGCGCCAAGGGTGTCGGGGGGGCTGGGCAAAATATTCTAACTGTCAGGAGAGAGAAAATAGATCTAATTACTATATAGGTGGGGACCATTGTGTGGTGAGGTAGGCAAGTTTTGGAATTACTCCATTGGGAGGCATAGGGTACCTCGAATCACCCCTTTTACTTTACTTCTTTCTTACTATTTTCCAGCAGCTTGTAAGCACTGATTCACACTGAATCAGTTACTATTCCCGTAACTTTGATCAATAGAACAGTACTCTCACGTTGAGTGTACTTCATTCTTCATTTATATCAAATTGAATCTATCAATTTGGTATCAAAGCAATACTATCCGGGTGCTGTTTATGGTCTATACGAGAAGTGAAATGGAGAACAGAATTGGAGCTCTTGAACTGAGATTTGGAGGCGTGGAAAACACCATGGCTGAAGTGTTACAGAGGCTGAATGAACTGACGACCACTGGACGACCACGACGGCGTAGAGCTCCTAGCAGACACCGTGGCGACAGTGACGCCACTGATGACGACGCAACAACTCCCCCACGTCGTTCGCACTCTCAGGGTGGAGGTTATACTCCAAATTACAAAGGAGGACGTCGTAAGCTCGAAATACCCGTTTTCTCGGGCGATGACCCACATGGGTGGATTATCCGGGTTGAACGCTATTTTCGCATCAATGGTGTTCGTGAACACGAGAAATTGGACGCGGTAGTGATTGCGATGGAAGGACGAGCACTAAATTGATTTCAATGGTGGGAGGAGCAGGCTGCGATGCGAATTTGGGAAGAGTTCAAGGTGGCTGTGAAACGGAGGTTCTGTCCTGGTTTACTGAACAATCCCCTTGGGCCACTGTTGAGTTTGAAACAGGAGGGGACTATGATGGAGTTTAGGGAGAAGTTTGAGCTTCATATAGCTCAGTTGAACAGGGAAGAGCGTGTTATGCTAGACAGCATCTTCCTCAACGGCTTGAAGAATGAATTACAGGCTGAATTGAAGCTATATGACCATGAGGATTTAGTAGATTTGATGGATCGTGCTCTGCTTTTGGAGGAAAAAAATGAGGCCCTCAGTAAGAAAGGTGGCCAAAACAAAGAGAAGGTAGAGTGGAAGGGCACCAATTCCAAATTCCGTAGCACTTGGGGTAACCCTGGTGAGAAGAAGGAGGTGAGGGATTTTGAAGGTGCTAAGAGGAGAAGGTTGAATCCTGCTGAGTTGGAGGAGAGATCTAAGAAGGGGTTGTGTTTCAAATGTGGGGATAAGTGGAGTAAGGAACATGCGTGCAAATTTAAGCACATGAAACTTATGCTATGTGAAATTGAAGAGTAATCAGAAGAGGAAGAGAAGGGAGATGAAGCAGAACCTGATGTAGTAGCAGAGTTGAAGACATTGCAACTCTCATTGCACAGTAAGGAGGGTTTGACTTCAAACAAATCTTTCAAGGTGTGGGGGGTGATTGGAGGTAGGAGGGTATTGATCTTGATTGATTCTGGAGCCACTAGTAATTTCATTTCCCCTAAACTCGTGGAGGAATTGAAGTTGCTTATGGAGGATACCCCTGTGTTCTTGGTTGAGATAGGAACAGGGGAGATGGTGAGGAATAAGGGGGTGTGTAAGGGCTTGGAGTTTACAGTGCAGGGTGTGGAATTTACCCAGAATTTCTTCTTGATGGAGCTAGGAGGAACTGAGTTGGTCTTGGGGATGGATTGGCTAGCAAGTCTCGGCAACATTGAAGCTAATTTCAGAAACTTAAGTCTGAAATGGACTCAAGGAGCACAACAGTATGTGATTCAAGGTGATCCCGCTTTGTGCACTGTGCAGGCATCGTGGAGGGCAATGGTGAAGGCTCTCCGGGAAGAAGGTGTGGGGTATTATGTGGAGTGTATAGCAGGGACACAAACAGCAGGAGTTGATGATTCTCGCTGGGCAGAGTTGTTGACAGAGTTCCAAGCAGTGTTTGAAATGCCAGCAGGGTTGCCACCACCTAGGGAGCATGACCATGCCATTGTTATGCACCCAGGAGCACCAATTCCTAATATCAGGCCCTACAGGTATCCTTTTTACCAAAAGAATGAGATAGAAAAGATTGTTAAGGAGATGTTGAATGCTGGGATAATTAGACATAGCATTAGTCCGTTTTCTAGTCCTGCGTTATTGGTTAAAAAGAAGGATGGGGGGTGGAGATTTTGCACTGATTACAGGGCTCTTAACAAGGTCACTGTGCCTAACAAGTTCCCTATTCCTGTTATTGATGAGCTACTTGATGAATTGGGGGGAGCCATGATTTTTTCAAAGCTTGACTTGAAATCTGGGTATCACCAGATTAGAATGAGAGAAGAAGATATTGCTAAGACAGCATTTAGGACCCATGAAGGACATTACGAGTACCTGGTAATGTCTTTTGGGCTTACAAATGCTCCCTCAACCTTCCAAGCTTTGATGAATGAAGTGTTGAGACCTTATCTTAGAAAATTTGTGTTGGTTTTCTTCGATGACATTCTAATTTACAGTAGCAGTGCTGAGTTGCATGTTGAGCATTTGAGACTGGTGTTAACTCTCCTCCAGGAACACCATCTCTATGCCAACAGGATGAAATGTTCATTCGGGCAGTCACAAATTGAATATCTGGGTCACATAATCTCTGGTGCAGGGGTGGTTGCTGACCCAAGGAAGATTGAGGACATGTTGGTATGGCCGGTGCCTAAAGATTTGAAGGGACTTAGAGGGTTTCTTGGATTGACAGGGTACTATAGAAAATTTGTCAAAGACTATGGCAAAATTGCTTGGCCATTGACTCAGCTATTAAAGAAAGATAACTTCATATGGAATGAACAAGCACAGCAAGCATTTGAGATCTTGAAGACTGCAATGACCACCATTCCTGTGCTGGCCGTGCCCAATTTTGAGAAAGAATTTGTGGTTGAAACTAATGCCTCTAGCATGGGGTTAGGAGCTGTTCTAATGCAAGAAGGGAAACCTATAGCTTACATGAGTCAAACACTATCGGAGAAGTCACAGCAGAAACCTGTTTGTGAGAGAGAGTTAATGGCCGTTGTCATGGCCATCCAGAAATGGAGACCCTATCTATTGGGGAGACATTTCAAAGTCCACACAGATCAAAAGAGCTTAAGGTTTCTCACTGAGCAAAGGGTAATGGGAGAAGGACAACAGAAGTGGATTTCTAAGTTGCTTGGTTATGATTTTGAAGTGAAATATAAGCCGGGGAAGGAGAATGGTGTAGCTGATGCATTGTCTCGAAAATTGCAATTCTCAGCTATTACTACTGTACGATGTGAAGTGTGGGAGGGGTTAGAAGATGAAGTTCAGGCAGATAGCAAGCTGAAGGGTATTGTGCAGAGCTTACTGGGAGATCCGGATAGTCAACTAGGCTATAAATTGAAGAATGGCAGGCTGTACAAAGAGGATAGGATTGTTATTCCTAAGAATTCCCCTAGAATTCAGTGGATACTCACTGAATTGCATGATTCAGCAGTGGGAGGCCATTCTGGGTTTTTCAGAACCTATAAAAGAATTGCTGGCTTGGTGTATTGGGAGGGAATGAGGAAGATGATACAAGAATATGTGCAAGCTTGTGAAACTTGCCTAAGGAATAAGTATCAAACCCTTAGTCCAGGGGGTTTGTTGCAGCCACTACCTGTGCCCAGTCAAATATGGAGTGATATCTCCATGGATTTCATAGGAGGCTTACCTAAGGCTCTAAGGGTAGACACTATTCTTGTGGTGGTAGATAGACTCACAAAGTATGCCCATTTCATGACACTCTGTCACCTTTATACAGCCAAGGATGTGGCTGAATTGTTCATCAATGAAGTAGTAAAGCTTCATGGTTTCCCTAGCTCTATTGTATCTGATCGTGATAAGGTGTTCCTTAGCTCATTCTGGGCCGAGTTGTTCAAGCAATCAGGCACGAAATTGAAGTATAGCACTGCCTACCACCCCCAGACAGATGGGCAAACCGAGGTGGTGAATAGATGTTTGGAAACCTACTTGAGATGCCTTAGTGGCAAGAAACCGAAGCAATGGCCAGGATGGTTGAGTTGGGCTGAATATTGGTATAATACCAATTACCATGCTTCTTTGAAGACCACTCCATTTTATGCTTTGTATGGAAGGGATCCGCCAGTGTTGATCAGAGGAGATGTACAGTCCTCAACAGTGGAGGAGGTGAATAGGCTCACTGCAGAGAGGAATGAGATGCTGAAGGAGTTGCAGGATCAGTTGGTTAGGGCTCAAGAAGTGATGAGAGCTCAAGCCAATAAACATAGGAGGAAGGTGGAATACCAAGTAGGTGACAGGGTCTACTTGAAGATCCAACCCTATAAGATGAAGAGCCTAGCAAAGAGGGTGAATCAGAAGCTTAGCCCGAGATACTATGGTCCATATGAGATTGAGAGGAAGATTGGAGCTGTTGCTTACAAGCTCAAGCTACCAGAGGACAGTAAAGTTCACCCTGTGTTCCATGTTTCCTTGCTAAAGAAGTCAGTGACTCCCAATACCACTTTCCAGCCCTGCCGGCTTGCCTCAATGAAGAATGGATGCTGGAGGTGATGCCAGAGAGCGTGAAAGACAAGAGACAGAATGACAGAGGTGATTGGGAGGTTTTGATCAAGTGGACAGGTCTACCGGAGTTTGAAAATTCCTGGGAATCCGTTGAGAAGATCACGAAGGAGTTCCCTGAGTTTATCCTTGAGGACAAGGATAGTTTTGAAGGGGGAGGGAATGATAGTAATAAGAAGAAATGGGGAAGAGTATTTGTGAGAAAACACAAAAGAAATGTTAGTGGGAGTACCTCATTGACTCCATAGGGCGCCAAGGGTGTGTGTGGGGCTGGGCAAAATATTCTAACTGTCAGGAGAGAGAAAATAGATCTAATTACTATATAGGTGGGGACCATTGTGTGGTGAGGTAGGCAAGTTTTGGAATTATTCCATTGGGAGGCATAGGGTACCTCGAATCACCCCTTTTACTTTACTGCTTTCTTACTATTTTCCAACAGCTTGTAAGCACTGATTCACACTAAATCAGTTACTATTCCCGTACCTTTGATCAATATAACAGTACTCTCACGTTGAGTGTACTTCATTCTTCATTTATATCTGTTAGACATGGGCCGTAATGGGCCTAATACGCAGCAACAGTAGTAGAGTTAGTTGCAGTAGTTAGAGTTAGTTTCAGGTGGTGCTGTTAGAAAGGTTAATAAATAGGAAAATGGAGGGAAAGTTGTATTCATTCAGTTAGACATTTGGAAGGTGGTTAGGGAGAGGGTCAAGCTCTCAAAGTCTTGACAGGGCAGTTACAATTTCTTCTTCTCTTTCTATACTCTCTTGTATTTTCTCTCTCAGGTATGGGACTATTTCCCACTGAGATTCATCAATAAATCCAGTATTATACAACATTTCTTAGTGTAATTCTACCAGTCCTATCAACTGGTATCAGAGCTCTCAAGATCTTGGAGCTATGGGTTGTGCGCAGAGGAATTCAATGATGAAGGATCCGATTCTTGACGTTCTTGAAGAAAGGAGAAAAGAGATCGAAGGGTGGAGAAGAGAAAGAGAACTCAAGGAGCAACGTCCAGGGATTCCAATCTTGGAAGGAGATGAGGCTTATTGGTGGGTGATCAAGGTGGAACAGTATTTTACAGCAGCATCAATACGTGAAGAAGAGAGAATATCGGAGGCTGCACAGTGGTTGAGTGGTCGCGCTCTCACATGGTACCATTTATGGGTTTGGCTCAATCCAAATTCTTCTTGGTGGAGTTTTGTGAAGGCAATTCTAAAGCGATTTCAACCAGAGTATGATCCAGATTTACCGGTTTGGATCTGCGAAGAACATCAAGAATCCTTGGAGGAAGACAACAATAAGAATGATGAAGATCTGAGAATCAAGAACCAGAAGCATGGTGATGAAGAAGTGACTGATAATGAGGAGCTGCAAGAAGCTTGATTGAAGAGGAATGAGGCTTGTCTTGAGACTCTTGGAAATGGATCTGGTTGGCCAAGGGGAAAGGAGAAAAAAGAAGGAACCAAAGAAGATGAGCGAATTGAAAAACAGAATCTGAATGCCATGAAAAAGAAGGGAAAAAAGGGGAACAACGAAGAGACGGAAGTAGTTATGGTGTACGAAGTTGATGACGAAGAGAAGATGGGGGTTGAGAACAAGTTGGCGCCGGCATGGCAAACCCAAGCCGGTAGAACTTCCCACAAAATCGAAACAACGACTGACGCGTCACTTTCGGTCAGGCCACCGCCAGAACCACCAGATCGGGATCCTCCTACGGTGGCCGATGGTTCCAGAGCGGTAGCACGGGGAGAACGGATGATGGTCGCACGACAAATCCCAACCAGTAACACCGACCTCAAGGAGAAAGAAACGACCGCGGATGGCATACTTCCGGTTAAGTCGCCGCCGGAACCGCCGTATCGTGACATTAGAACGGTGGTCGAAGTGGCACTTGCAACTGAGGGTGGTAGCAGTGGGGGGCCAAGAGAAGGTCGGGCAGAAGTGGGAAATGGTTAGAGGAGTCCACCTCTTGACCTAATGGGCCAGGCCCAATTCTCTTACAAGAGGCAGTATGTAATCAAAGGAGCTGCTGGTTGTGCCCTGGTAACTCAAAAATTGGGCCAAGGTCAAGCCCAAATTAGTAAGGAAAGGAAATGGGGTTTAGTGGGCCCTTCTGTTTTGGACCCAACAGACTTGTCAACTCCAAATATAGAACAGAAACTAAGTCCACAGCTACCTACTCATAAGGGGAGCACCGTACAAAACAAGGACAAGGAAAGGTGGGCTTACATATTAAAGAACACCCATTACACAATAGGGTTTCATGCAGCAACAAGTGCACTGGGTGGTTGTGCGGTATATGTCAGGGGCAAGCCTTGTCAACCTAATGTGAATATCATTAGAAAGCTTGTACTGCCAGATGGGTCCATTCTGAGAGCTAAACATGTTGGTCTTCCTACTCGTGCTTGTTTATTTGATGATCCAGTTATGGATAGCAAGAGTCTCCTTAAATTTTGGAACTTGAACAAGCTATTTGGGATAGTGGGCATTTTCAATTGCCAAAGAGTTGGGAAATGGCCTCCCACACGTGGTGCTACATTAATCACATCAGACTATTTCACACTAACAGGTTCAATTAGTGCAACAGATGTTGATTCACTTCAGGAGGTTGCTAGTGATGATTGGAACGGAGAACTATAGTTTATGCCTTCAATTCAGGAAAACTTTATAAACTGTCCAAAGGGAGAAAAATTGAAGTCTCCTTAGGAGTTCCCACAGAAGGAGCAACTGAAGCTGTTGTTGGGTATGTACTGTCCACCTCTCGGAGTTCAGTCAACACTGGGCCCATTTCTAAAGGTGCAGTCCAAAAGCGGCCACAACCCAAATCCATGAGTAATGAAATAGTTCAAAAGGAAGAGAAGCAGGAGATATTCCTTGGTTCTAGGGGAATTCAAGATGGATGTCTAAGACAGTGGGACCCCGGTGGAAACTTTCATCTTTTAACCACCGGCTCTATGATTTTCGCTACCTCTTGCTACATGTCTCGCTTTTTTTCAGCTTCACATATAGTTCACCTTGGGGACAAGGTGAAAGTTTAGGGGAGGAGTATTGTTAGACATGGGCCGTAATGGGCCTAATACGCAGCAGCAGTAGTAGAGTTAGTTGCAGTAGTTAGAGTTAGTTTCAGGTGGTGCTGTTAGAAAGGTTAATAAATAGGAAAATGGAGGGAAAGTTGTATTCATTCAGTTAGACATTTGGAAGGTGGTTAGGGAGAGGGTCAAGCTCTCAAAGTCTTGACAGGGCAGTTACAATTTCTTCTTCTCTTTCTATACTCTCCTGTATTTTCTCTCTCAGGTATGGGACTATTTTCCACTGAGATTCATCAATAAATCCAGTATTATACAACATTTCTTAGTGTAATTCTACCAGTCCTATCAACATCAAATTGAATCTATCATATAGGTGGCTGCTTTGTACTTACAACACACAGATCAATCTAATAGAACATTACTGAAAGCCTCATTTATCTACTTTCCACCTTCGCTATCTTAACCCTGTAATTTCAACAATATAAAAGGTACTCTCTTATTTGATAAAGTTTAGTTTTATAGCACTTTCATTGCAGGCACATAGATTATAGATGCTACTTTAATAGCAAAAGAGGCGGCAGGCAATATGATAATAAGATGAAGAAGAAAGTAAGGTTTATTTTTTATGTTTGCCGTTTAGAAAGAATGTGATCGTGAGTTTTTTAGAAAAGGCTCTCATAGAAAAGATTTCATATTGGTATTTTTTTCTGTGATTGTGAATCATAAGCCTACGTTTTGGTTTAAAAGAGAGTATACAGAGAGAAAAAGAGGGTTTAAAAAGAGAGATAAACATAAAGAGAAGAAATGCAACAAGGCTGTAGGATGAAGAAAGCATTACCCTCAACCCGCACCTGCATTTATACTAGAGAGAAGAGTATATTATTGTATAGACACCAATCAATCACATAATATAAATCCCTAATCAATCACCCTTCTTGTTCACTTTGATGGTTGACATTCTAAGTTGAATGTTTTTAATAGGGATGTTAGTATAAGTCAAGGGTATAGAAATGATTTAAGGGGGAGATATGGTCTCCGACCTTCAGTTTGCTGATAATATGATTCTCCATCTAGAAGGGGACATCAATACCTCAAGTGCACTTTCTCTCTGTTCTTGAGCTTTTATTAGGCCGTTTATACTTTATAGTTTGAAGGTTAATTCGGCTTAGAGAGATTTAGCAAGTTTGAATGTGGATAGATATGTTCTTTCTTCCTATGCTTCTCAGTCTGATTATGGAAATTTGCAATGGATCTAACTAGGGAGTTCCAGGCAATTCTCTAGCTAGTAGCTACTTGTTCTCTTTGGGATCATCTGATTCATAAGATCTCTAAGAACTTCGAACTTTGAAAGGGTAATTTTACTTCTCAAGTGTCTACTATTTAGATTAAGTGCGGTTTAGATCAAAATGGGTGATATGTCAACCCAGCCATCACAAAATTTCATGCTAGTCCCTATAGAACTTTATTTCTCAGAGATATAGTTCATTTAG
This sequence comes from Ammopiptanthus mongolicus, assembly GCA_039655645.1. NCBI lineage: Eukaryota > Viridiplantae > Streptophyta > Magnoliopsida > Fabales > Fabaceae > Ammopiptanthus > Ammopiptanthus mongolicus. Next base: position 44,977,633 of record CM077348.1, on the reverse strand, counting down.
ACCACTGGTTTCTTTTGGTGCCAGTGTTAAAGTTAGGAGAGGGAATGTTCCTTTCGTAAAGGCAACCTACAATCTCTCTATTGCATAACTTCAAAATTATTATTCGCCAACAAGCTTGTAGCTCAATTGACACCAGCCTCAGTCTTTAAGACTAGGGTGTAATGTTGATACTGCAGGATTGATCCTCCACCAAACCACCTTTCCCCCTCCTCAATCCAGGTGCTCGGAGCTCCAATGTAGCCAAAAAAATGCTTATTCTATTCAGAGTCATAGTTTAACTTAGGATTTTAACTTTCATAGAAGTTTAAAATGACAGAGAACCTAGTGAATTACAACCCTCTTGCATTTACTTGATTATATTAATTTCTCAACCAATTCAAACAGGAAGTTTGTACTACGGACTGCTCAAGTGAATTTTCTTGTAAATCCTCCTCTTAATTTCTAACTCACTCTCTGAAGCATAAGTTTGTACTACGGACTGCTCAAGTGAATTTTCTTGTAAATCCTCCTCTTAATTTCTAACTCACTCTCTGAAGCATCAAAACTTTTTTGACAAGCACATTTGGAAATCAAAAGCTCCTTCTGAGAGCAAGTCTTTGTTTGGACAGTGGTACTTGACAGAATTAGTACAAAAAACTTGTTGCAGATTCATAGGCCTACTGCTATGTGTATTATAGGCAGAACTAGTTCAAAAACAATAAACCATTTACTGGTGCATTCTAGGCCAGCTACTTGCCTATGGAACTCCATTTGGGGTTCTTACTTCTTGGTGAGCAGTGGATGTGCCCTACTTTGAAGTGGCTTTTGATGAGTCAAGATAAAGGTTTTGTAAAAATATGGGGCTAAAATTTTGCAGCAATGTGCAGCAGCTTATGCAACCCTATGGTGCATTTGATTGGAGCAAAATGCTCGCATCTTTAAAGTTGTCTCTTTGTCCGTAAAGCTGGTATGGGATAGGATTGTTTTTGTGGCTTCTATTTGGTTTTCTACACTTCCATGGCTGTTTCAACAGAGTTACTTTTTCCTATATGCAGAGACTGGATAATATGCTGCATTCTTTAGTTTTTTTCATGCTCCTAGTTGGATCTATTTTTTTTCTTTTCTGGAGGATTTCTTATCCTTCGCCGAGCCCCGAGGTGTACTTTTCCTCCTTTCTCTCTTCTAGAATTTTTTTTTCTATCAAAACGAAAAATTCATGGAACATTAATACTGTGTTTCTTAAATATATTTGCGGTGTAGTCATGAACAGAAACAGATTTACTAATTACTGAAACAGTAGTATGGCAACAACAGAAACATGTAAAAAAACATGATCAAGCTAACAACAAAATATTTTTCTGAAAAAGTGAAAGTATTAAACTGCAAACAAGTTACTATGCACTAATGTCACAGAAGCCAAAATATTTTTTTTTTTAAAAAAAAGCCAAAAATAACAACTACCAATAAACAACTTACTTGACAAGGCCCTCCTCCAATTTGTACTGTTCATCAACAGACCACTCAACAGCCAACCCTGCATCATGCTTAAGGCCAGGGACTGAATCAAGAAGAAGGGAAGAACAAGATGCATTGCCAGCTTGACTTATTACAGGGTGGTTGCTGTTAATGATGCTCGAATTCCCAAAATACATCATCCCACGAGAACCATTATTCAACCCAAAATAATTACCCATATGAACCATCTCAGACAGGCTACTAATATCACCAGATTGAAATGATATTGCATGCCGGTTCAAAGCAGAATTCATATCATCATACTCAAAACCAGTGTTTGACTTTGCTGTCATCCTTCTTCCTAGTTGTATCTAATGGTTTCCCCAAATCACTACCATAGGCCACATCCAGCACCCAGACAAAAAAACTGTGCCTTTACTTTGGCACTGAAGCAACAAGCATTTTTCCTCAAGAACAAAGTCTTTGCTAATTCACTAATTGTGGGCACCCACCTAACACCAAAATCATTCAAATTCCTTATAGAGAAAGAAACCCCACGAGGAAAAATGAAATCTTGCGCAGTTCAAATGCAGTACACACACCCCAGAAACATCACAGATTCAGCAAAGAAAATAAAGCCCGCTATGATCATAAACAAAAATACAAACTTCAGCCAGAATTGGAGAGAGCAAGCTGCAAGGTAAGTCCTGAAGCTTAAAACAGATAAATTCCAAATCAGTGTTCATGTGAAGTTAATCTTCAAAGCCCTAACAAAAACAGAACATAGAGGAGAGAATGAGAGAGAAGATAAACTTTTTTGGTAACAAAGATAGCAAGTTTTGTAATGAGGAATACTTGGTGGCGGTGGTACCTTTTTCTCAGCGTGTGTCTCTGGCTACACGATGTGAAATGTTCTTGTTCCACTACCCATTTGGCATTTGCTACTTTACTTTCCGGGTTATGTGACAACAGATATTGCCTTTTTCTCTCTACAGAGGATAGAGAGAGAGGGGATGAGTTTGAGCTCCAACCAATGGGGAAGCAGAGAAGGGTAAAAAGGGAGTTCAGAGTGGTCACTATAATTGAGAAAAAAGATACTCATAATGGCTGAATGGAATGAAAATGGATGGTTATTGTGGATCTTGCAATTCAGCAACGGTGGGTGTGACCGTATGTTTTTTTTTTTTTTTATACAACGGAAATAAGTGAGTGTGACTGTACAAGTGTGAGTGGGAATCCCAATAACAATTTTCATTTATTGACATTATTCTAATGATTGTGGTCACCTTCTCTCGGACATTATGTTTGGACTACTGAAAAAAATTAGATGGTTTTGGTTTCTTTAGCGTAAATAGAGTTTTAAAGTGGGAAAATAAATAATTAATTATTTTTAAATTATTTAATGGGTTAAGATTTTTTATCTACTTAACCAAATTAAGGATAGATAGTTATTTACTTTCTCACTTTAGAGAAGCTAAATTCAAAATAGATTATATTAATAATCGATTATATGTATAATCAATTATTATGATAATTGATCATATGTATAATCGATTATTGTGATAATTGAATATAATTAGAATCTGCTTTTGTTTAGGTCTGTTTGTTGAAAAGTGATTTTAAGATAATCTATTTTGTTCGAATATTACAAAAAATTATTTTTACATAGTAAATTACAAAAAAAAAATGTATGAAATTATTTGTATAATTTAATAATATTTGTTTGATATTTATTTTTGCAGGAGTAAACAGGAAAGTGAGTTTTGAGATTGAGAAATAATCAAATCAAAACAATCTTAAGCTAAAACATATTAGATAGCTTAAAACAATTTTTTTCTCAAAAAAGGTATTTTAAAAAATTTAATTTAAATGCCAAACATATTGTATTATCTATTAAACTGCATTTTAGACACAAAAAAACAGATGAAATGGTGAAAATCAATCTGTCCTAAACACACTCGAATATACATATACAATATATAATATTTTAGGCCATCATCACTTTTAAAAGAGATGGAACGTACTAGTCAATAACAAAGTGAAAAGATAAAAAAGTATATTTTTTTTTTCAAAGTAATGAAGTGAGAGTATGTGCTTGTTTGGGAATGCTGGATTTTTCTCATTTCAGCTATTTTTTGGCTAAAAAGCTGTTTCATACATAATCTATCATGTTTGGCAATTAGCTTAAATTTATAAAAAAGCTTTTTTTGGGGGAAAAAAGCTGTTTTATGTCATCTAATTTGTTTTAACTTAAGATTGTTATGATTTGATTATTTCTTATTCTCAAAACTCTCTTCCCTATTACCCCTACAAAACTAACTTCCAAATAAATATTATTAAATTATACAAATAACTTCATACCCTTTTTGGTAATTTACTATGTAAAAAACGATTTTTTTAGACCATCCAAACGAAAAAGATTATCTTGAAATCGCTTTTTAGCAAACAGACTCAAACAAAAATAGATTCTGATTATAATCGATTATCACAATAATCGATTATTCATAAATCGATTATCAGCATAATCTTTTTTTTTTAACTTTCCCAAACACACCCTATATCTAATTTTAATTTAAGATGAATTTTATGATACCCAGATTTTGAGAGGGTGTTGAAACTCTCCTTATCTTATCAAACCAACATGTGCTAAATCAATTACATATTAGAGCTCAAGTGGAAACATTATTTTATTAGGGTCGTAATCAGGTTGGTTTGAATTAGATTTGGGGTAATTTGGTGTCTGTACCAATTAATGTTGATCAGATTGGATTGAAGTTTTCAAATTTTTGGTATGCAGCCCGAATCAAACGAATCAGATTAAAATCATGATGGTTTGAATCGGTTTATCGTAATACCTTATGTTTTATAATTAATTTAATTTAATTTTCTAAAATACTAAAATATTTGAACAAATTTGAAAAAAATATAGAAAAATTAAGGTTTTACGAAAATTTTAGGGATAAGGGTCCTTCTGTTATTAAAATAACAGATTGAAATTGGATTGAGTGATTTGTTTCAAAAAAGTACAATAATAAAAAAATACTAATATTAATTTAATAATAATAATCGGTTTGGTTCTGGTTGCCCAAGTTAGAAATTCTTGAACCCAAGACACGAATCGATGGTGTTTGGATTAAGCAATTTAAATCAAATCCAAACCGATTGATCGAACCGAACCGCCAAAATTGGTTTAAATAGGATTCTCTAGGTTTACAGATCGGATTAAATCAGCTTACGACCCTAATTTTATTAAAATCTCCTTTAACTTTTGGTTTTTAATTAAATGCTCAATTGGATCTATTTCACAAAATAAAAAGTTAAAATCTAAATTCCAAAAATTCATCGTGAGATTCTCAAACCTTTAGGACAACATTGATAGGAATTCTAATATGAGATTATGGAACCATTGGAACACCATTGAACACCGAATGCATCTACTATGAACCATACAAGAATAAGGCATCTATGCACGGTGTTTTTGACTTGCCATGATCGTTTTTTCATAGTTCATAAAATTGTCCCATAAAATTGGTATTTAAAATTTTAGGTAATAGACTTTACGAAAAAGTGGCACTGGTCATAGCAAGATAGGCGTTGTCATCCTCGTCTTTCGTCAGAACCGTAGCTCCAACACTTGAGCCAACAACAACCCAGCGAACCACCACCATCCCAACCACCATGAGAGCTACATTGTTATGTCATCCGCTAGGAGGACGATAATGGCAAATTGAGAGCTACTTGTTCTTTATCGTCACTTTATTCAGCTAATGATAGGCCACGCATAACCTTGAGCTATCGTCCTTCTTCTTCACAAACAGTACTAGCATTCCCCACGAAGATGCACTAGGTCCGATGAACTATTTGCCTAGCATCTCATCCAACTGTTTCTTAAGCTCCGTCAATTCCATTGGAGACATTCAATACGGCGCTATAGAAATAGGCCCAGTCCCCGGTACAAGATCTATAGCAAACTCCACCTCCCTCTCCGATGGCAGTCCTGGAACATCATTAGGAAACACTTTAAGAACTCTCGCACAACAGGCAAAGCTTCCACACTAGGAGTTTCCTTAGCTTCCAAAGAGAGCAACACCACACACTCCTTCGATCGCCCACTTGTCGGAATACTCTCGTCGGCAGGCATCAATCCAGAACGCTCTGAGAAACGAAGGGTTTTGTTTGAACAGTCTAACACAACATGGTTGGCCGAAAGCTAGTCCATGCCCAGGATAACATCTATCTGTTGCATAGGCAAACAGACAAGGTTGACAAGAAAAGTCCAGTTCACTATTACAACATGGCATTTTAGGCATACAAACACTGTGGTTAGGGATTCACCCGTAGGCATAGAAACAGTAAGGTCGTATGGTAGTGAAGAAACAAGTAACCCTAGATGAGCCATACACTCTATCGATATAAAAGAATGCGTAGACCCCGAATCAAATAAAACAGGCAAAAGCTTACCTGAGACTAGACATTTACCTTGTATCATATCAGGGCATCGAGAGGTTTCAGATTCCCTGACGGCAAACACTCGTCCAGTGGTTTGTGGTCGACTCTGCTGACTTGACTCTGTGATCTCGAACCACCACTTTGAGTTCTTCCACTCTTTTGTCGAAACTGAGCCCTTTTGCTGACTTCGGGCTTGTAGTCTGATGCATAGTGACCCATCTAGTTGCAGTTGAAGCATCCGATATACTGGGTCCTTGGGCAGGTCTTGATCAAATGCGGTCCCCCGCATAGGAAACAGGTTTGGATTCCTTGTTGTCCCTAACTTGAACTACCTCCTCCATGAGTGATGTTGTGTTAAGCTGGGTGATCGTAAGGTCTCGCCCTGTATTGAAATCTACCACTTTTGCCCCACTGGCCGCTGCCGCTACGAACTGGTCCACCACCTATAGCTTGTGGTTTGACCATCCCCGTCCGATCATGTCCCTCTAAGACGGTGCACTTCTCCACTAACTCTGGGAAAGATCTAGTGCCAAAGGGTAGCATCGTCCTCTTCAACTCAGGTCTTACCCCGTCCTTGAACCTTCTGCAGACCCACTCCTTATCCGGATGGACCTAGTAGAACTGAGAAAACTTAGCAATGCCTCAAACTACATAGCATACTCTCCTACAAACATTTGTTCCTACTTCAGACTTAGGAACTCCTTCTCCTTCTCCTGCCTCACGCTTATCGGGAAGTACTTTTCCATAAAGCAATCTCTGAACAGATCCCAGGTTATGATCCTACCTCCTGCTTCCAACAATCTAAGCTTGTTTTTCCACCAAGCCTCTGTTGCGCCTACCAGCATGAACGCCGCATAAGTTACTTTACGGTCTTCCCTGCAATGTATAGCCATGAAAACCTTCTCTATCTTCTGCAACCACATCTCTGCTGCTTTAGGGTTGTACTCTCCGTGGAATTATAGAGGGTTTCCCTTCATGAAAGCATTGAGACCTGTACCCACGGTCTTGTATCCCCCAACAGCATGCAACGGGTTCTTCCTGGCTTCTCTGCCCTCTTGTCGCTGCACAGGACAGGGGCTAGATCCCTTATGGCCCTTATCGCTTCCGTTGTATCACCACAACTTCCAGTTCCGGAGTGGTCACCGTTGTTGTTGTTGTTGGTGTAAGCCCTAGAGGCCATTAGTCTTCTTTCAGATTTACATTTGTATCATGACTTTGATTTACAGATATTAATAGATGAGGCATTTCAATTTATATTATTAACTGTTTAAACGAAGTAAAGTCCTTAGAATAGTTATTTAAGTTCAATAGAACATCAAGTGCATGACTTGATCGTGAGACCCTATTAAACAATTTAAATACTATTCTTAAAATATTCGTAGTCAAGTATTATTGTTAATTAGGACGACAATAATACATCAAGACTATTATGTAGGTAGATTGATGACCACATCTCACGGGCCATGGATATGAGATATCAAGTCTTCACATAGGTATAAATATTAGAGTAATATTTATACTGGATTGACCCACTATGAGAACGCTGCATAATAATTATGTAAGTGTCATGAGCGCTTCTCATGGTAACCAAAGTGAAGTAGTCCTTCGACTTGAAGTCACTACGATTCCTACATGAGGAGTTGTAAGCTTTAATGCTACCAAACGTTATCCATAACAGGATGATCATAAAGGTAGTTATTGGGCCTACAATGAATCATGTTGAGGGATGTGAGTGATGTAGATAGGATTCGTCCCTCCTACATAACAGGAGTAATGTCATGGGCCTCTCAATAGAATGAGACGTGAAAGTGCAAGGCCATGCTGTAATGGGCCAATATGAGATATTGGGCCCATTTGTGATTGCACGTCTACTCGAGAATTGAGAAACAAATAATTGAACTTAACAAAGATGACACACTTATGCCTTGTGTTCAATTAAGACATGTGGATGAAAGGACATTTACTACACGGTTATTTTGGTTACCTTAAGGTATGTATCGTATCACCGATATTCTCACTAATTGGGTAACAATGATGTATTGCTAGATGCCGCTCATTGTTTATAATATTAAATGTGATTTAATATTATTGCCAATTTATTAAGAACCTATAGGGTCGCACGCATCGAGCAAATAGTCGGAGAATGAATTAATTTATTAAATATGATTTAATAATATTAATTATAAGATTGGGCCTGTAGCGTACAAGCCCAATGAGGTTAGGTTAAGTGCGTGACAACTTATATTGCTGAGCACGTCACTTAAGCGCTAAGGAGAGCTTACTGCGCATAACCTAGTGGCCGTCACACCACCTTGGTAGGCGCGCCTCCTCACCCTTGCAGTCAGCTAGCACGACGCTTTCTCCGGCGGTGTTTTGTTCGCGTGGACTACGTAGAGGTGCTGCTCCATTGCGGTACTGGTGATAACGTTGTTCGTAGTGCTCGTGATCGATTGAGAAGGACTATTCTTCCTTTGCAATGATCGCAGTAAAGCTACGGTACAAGAGGTAAACACTACATCATGAGTCATGACTATTCGCATGGATCCTTTTTCTTAGGAATTTTTCTGCTATGTTTTTCGTTTTTAATACGCAAATTCTCAACAGTGGTATCAGAGCCGCTTGCGAAACCATGATTCTCTTGTGTGTTTATTTATTATAACTTGTTTTGTTTTTGAAAGATATGATCTTTAACATGTTATGTTTGAAAATCGTAAAAGTGTTTTGCGAAAAACGTTTTTCTGAAATCCTTGTTTTGATTTGCGGCGACAGCAAGTGTTGCTGTCATGCGCACCTTACACCCAGACGCATCATAATCGATTATGTAATCGATTATGAGGGCTCAAGTGTTGATCCCTAATCGTCATGGAAGCAAGGCAATTCTGGTCAAAACCACAATAATCGATTATATAATGTATTAGGTAATCAATTATATAATCGATTATGCAAAGAGTTTGCATGAACGTTTGTATAACAGATTACATAATGGATTATGTAATCGATTATGTGACGGATTATGGTAGTGCAATAATCGATTATGGTGGTACATTAATCGATTATGATAGTACCATAGTCTTTTTTCTTAGAAGTCAAAATAGCAGTAATCGATTATGATATTTTCTGAGGAGTCAGAATAGCAGTAATCGATTATGGTAATCGATTATGAGGATATCAGAAGCGTTGTTTTGAGTGGTTTTTGAAATCACTTAAAAATAATAATTAATAATAATAAATAATAATAAATATTTTATTATTAGTCCTTTTTCTTCTTTCTTTGGTTATTTTGAAATACGGCCTGCGTATATATATATATATATATATATATATATATATATATATATATATATATATATATATATATATATATATATATATATATATATATTCTTTTCTCACCTTATTCCCCTCGAATGTAAAAGAGGTTTCTTTTAATTGTAATGTTATGGTGGAGACAAGAAGACGACTTCAGAAGAGGACGACTCGGTAGGTGATTATGCTTGGTGAAGCTTGTACGCTACTAGGGTTTTAGATTAGATTCTCTCATTGGCTTGGGAGAATCAATGCGTTAGGGGCCATAACCATGTCACATTTGTTATATGCTATATATGTATGAGATGCATGTTAGTATATAGTAGGTTAAACAGTTTAACTTATGGTGAGATCAAATTTATAAATAAATCCCTCAAAAGGAAATATTAAGTCGCGTTTAAATGTGCCTTCCGATGCATGACACTCGTCAAGACTAATATCGATTGAGCGTAGGTCTACCAAAGCAGAGTACCTTTGTCTATACTAGTAAGACGCGATGGGATAAATGTAATATCCAATTGTCAATCATTGGGTCTGACTTAACTAAGCCAACTTTAATAGGATTGAAAAGGGCTTAGAGGCATGGAGTTGGGCATTAATCCATAAGATGGATTAGAATAAGAGTTATTCACCCAACTGATCCAAGAATTACATGAGATGTAATTGGAAAGAGTTTCCTACCTAAATAGCCTAGTTCTAGGCAATCAGCCAAAGCTGACTCAGGATGAAGGGAAATATGGATCTTGGTCCCACTAGAAAATCTTTCAATGGGATTTTCCGAGTCAATGGTGAGGGTCATTGATTTGAGTAAAATAGTGGGAGGCGTATTTAATAAAAGACCTTATTAAATATGTTTATGCATGATACTTATATTTTGTATATTTCTGTTGTAGATAACCATGTCTGCAAACCACACATCAAATAACCTATCACTGCGATCTGTCCTTGAGAAGGTCAAGCTGTCCGGAACGAATTTCCTGGACTGGTACAGAAACCTGAGGATTGTCCTCAGGCATGAAAAGAAGTTGTATGTTCTTGAAGAACAAATCCCTGAGGAGCCACCGGCTGCTAATGCTTCTAAGGCTGATAAGGATGCTTATAAGAAGCATCAGGATGATGCCTTAGACGTCGGCTGCCTCATGCTTGCTACCATGACCTCTGAGCTTCAGAAACAACATGAGACCATGGAGGCGTACGATATGATCGTGCACCTCAAAATGCTCTATCAAGGGTAGGCAAGGCATGAGCGGTTCGAGGTTTTCAATTCTAAACTAGCAGAGGGAAGCCCTGTAAGTCCTCATGTACTTCAATTAATTGGGCACATTGAGAATCTTGAAAGGTTGGGTTTTCCTTTGGGCCAAGAGTTGGCCATTGACGTATTTCTGCAATCGTTACCTGAGAGCTATAGTCAGTTTGTCATGAACTACAATATGCATGATCTTGACAAACCATTGCCAGAATTGTTGAGCATGATGAAAACTACTGAACAAAATATTAATAAAGGAAAGGGGAAGGCCATCATGATGGTCCAAGCTGGAAAGGGCAAGAAGCAACATAAGAAACCCATGGATAAGCATAAGGGCAAAAGCAAGGGCTTCTGTAAGTCCAAACCTAGCACATCTGGCTTAAAGCCTACGGGTGGAGTTGCTAAAGAGGGCACTTGCTTCCACTGCGGTCAGACCGGACATTGGAAGAGGAACTGTCCCAAATACTTGGAAGAGAGCAAGAAAAAGGGAAGTGAGACTTCCACCTCAGGTATATATATTATAGAAGTCAATTTATCTACTTCTGCATCATGGGTATTAGATACTGGATGTGGATCTCATATTTGTACAAATATGCAGGATCTAAAAAGGGGTAGACCATTGGCAAAAGGCGAAGTTGACCTACGAGTTGGCAATGGAGAAAAAGTTGCTGCTATAGGCATAGGAACCTATGTATTGACTTTGCCTGCTGGGCTTATTATTCAGTTGGAAAACTGTTATTTTGTGCCTGCTATTAGTAGGAATACTATTTCTGTTTCTTGTTTGGACAAGAATGGTTTTCATTTTATAATAAAGGACAAATGTCGTTCAATTTATTTAAATGAAATTTTCTATGCTAGTGCACAAATGTATAATGGATTGTATGTCCTTGATCTTGATATGTCTATCTACAACATTAATACCAAAAGGGTCAAACCGAACGAGTTGAACCCGTATTACCTTTGGCATTGTCGCTTAGGCCACATAAATGAGAAATGCATTTCCAAACTCCAAAAGATGGATTATTGGACTCTTTTGATTGTGAATCATATGAGATATGCGAATCTTGTTTATTGGGAAAGATGACTAAAAGTCCATTCACTGGCAATAATGAAAGGGCAAGTGATCTTTTGGGCCTTATACATAGTGATGTATGCGGACCCCTAAACACATCGGCTAGAGGTGGTTTTCAATACTTCATCACTTTTACTAATGACTTCAGTAAATATGGATTTGTGTATCTAATAAAACATAAATCTGAATCCTTTGAAAAGTTCAAGGAGTTCAAGAATGAAGTACAAAACCAACTGGGCAAGAATATTAAAGCACTTCGATCAGATCTAGGTGGTGAATATTTAAGCCTGGAGTTTGATGATCGTCTGAAAGAGTGTGGGATATTATCTCAACTCACTCCTCCTGGAACACCACAATGGAATGGTGTATCTGAAAGGAGGAATCGAACCTTATTAGATATGTTTCGATCCATGATGAGTCTTGCAGACCTTCCAAACTCCTTCTTAGGACATGCTTTATTGACAGCAGCTTTTACACTTAATCGTGTTCCATCTAAGATGGTTGAAAAGACACCATATGAGATATGGACTGGCAGACGACCCAGTATGTCTTTTATGAAGATTTGGGGTTGTGAAGTTTATGTGAAACGACAAATTTCTAATAAATTTGAACCAAAATCTGATAAGTGCTTGTTTGTGGGGTATCCCAAGGAAACCAAGGGATACTATTTCTACAATCCTTCTGAAGGCAAAGTGTTTGTTGCCAGGACTGGTGCATTCCTAGAAAAGGAGTTTATCTCCAAAGGAACCAGTGGGAGGAAAATAGAACTTGAAGAAGTTCAAGAATCACAAAATAGCAATGAACCTATGATGGAATAGGAGCAACCTTCGCAAGATGTTGTGGAACAACAATCTGCTCCAGTAGCACAAAACTCGCGTAGGTCTAACAGGATACGTCACCAACCTAAGAGATATGGATTTCTCATGACTCAACAAGGTGATGTTTTACTCATGGATCAAGATGAGCCTGTGACTTACCAGGAAGCCATCACTGGCTCAGAATCTAAGAAATGGCTAGACGCCATGAGATCTGAAATGGATTCCATGTACACTTATCAAGTTTAGAACTTGATTGAACCACCAGAAGGGGTAAAACCCATAGGGTGCAAGTGGGTTTTCAAAAAGAAAACTGACATCGATGGTAATGTGCATACCTATAAAGCACGATTAGTTGCTAAGGATTTCAAACAAATTCATGGCATAGATTATGATGAAACCTTTTCACCGGTTGCAATGCTTAAATCCGTTCGGATCTTGCTTGCTATTGCAGTACACCAGGATTATGAAGTCTGGCAAATGGATGTTAAGACTGCTTTCCTTAATGAAAATTTACTCGAGGATGTGTATATGACACAACCTGAGGGTTTTGACACTCTAGAGAATGCTGGAAAGGTGTGCAAATTACAATGATCCATTTATGGATTGAAGCAAGCTTCCAGAAGCTGGAATCTTCGTTTTGATGATGCTGTAATGGAGTTTGGATTCATCAAAAATGAAGATGAACCTTGTGTCTACAAAAAGGTTAGTGAGAGCATTGTTGTCTTTCTATTACTGTATGTGGATGACATACTACTTATTGGAAATGACATCCCTACCCTACAAAATGTAAAAACCTGGTTAGGGAATTGCTTTTCTATGAAAGACCTAGGTGAGGCTACCTATGTGTTAGGTATCAAAATCTATAGAGATAGATCATTGAGAATGCTCGGCCTAAGTTAGAGTACATACATAGACAAGGTGTTAAAACGGTTTAACATGCATGAATCCAAGAAAGGACTCTTGCCTATGTCACATGGTATATGCCTTTCAAAGGCACAATCCCCTTCCAATCATGAAGAGAGGGATCACATGAATAAGATTCCGTATGCATCTGCAATCGGATCTATCATGTATGCCATGTTATGTACTCGACCAGACGTCTCGTATGCTTTAAGCATAACGAGCAGGTTCCAGTCTGCTCCCGGTGAAAGTCATTGGACTGCTGTCAAGAATATCCTCAAGTACTTAAGAAGAACTAATGATACATTCTTGATCTATGGAGGTGAAGAAGATCTCGTTGTAAATGGTTACACCGATGCTAGCTTCCAAACCGATCAGGATGATTCCAGATCGCAATCTGGTATTGTGTTTTGCCTGAATGGTGGCGCTGTGAGTTGGAAGAGTTCAAAGCAGGAGACAGTTGCTGATTCTACCACAGAGGCTGAGTATATTGATCTCTATTGTGAAAACAATGGAGCCATTGCACAAGCCAAGGAACCTAGATCTCACCAGCGATCCAAACATATAGTTAGGCGCTTCCATCTCATTCGAGAGATTAACGATAGAGGAGATGTGAAGATATGCAGAGGAACAACACTTGACAACGTTGGTGATCCACTTAAGAAACCTCTTGCTCAGCAGAAGCATGATGGTCACACTAGGTCAATGGGTATTAGATTTATGCCTGATTGGCTCTAGTGCTAGTGGGAGATTGTTGGTGTAAGCCCTAGAGGCCATTAGTCTTCTTTCTGATTTACATTTGTATCATGACTTTGATTTTCATATATTCATATATGAGGCATTTCAGTTTATACTATTAATTGTTTAAATGAAGTAAAGTCCTTGGAATAGTTATTTAAGTTCAATAGAACATCAAGTGCATGACTTGATCGTCAGACCCTGTTGAACAATTTAAATACTATTCTTAAAATATCCGTAGTCAAGTATTATTGTTAATTAGGACGACAATAATACATCGAAACTATTATGTGGGTAGACTGATGACCACATCTCACGGGTCATGGATATGAGATATCAAGTCTTCACATAGGTATAAATATTAGAGTAATATTTATGCTGGATTGACCCACTATGAGAACGCTGCATAATAATTATGTAAGTGTCATGAGCGCTTCTCATGGTAACCAAAGTGAAGTAGTCCTTCGACTTGAAGTCACTACGATTCCTACATGAGGAGAAACGTTATCCATAACAGGATGATCATAAAGATAGTTATTGGGCCTACAATGAATCATGTTGAGGGATGTGAGTGATGTAGATAGGATTCGTCCCTCCTACATAACAGGAGTAATGTCATGGGCCTCTTAATAGAGTGAGACGTAAAAGTGCAAGGCCATGCTGTAATGGGCCAATATGAGATATTGGGCCCATTTGTGATTGCACGTCTACTCGGGAATTGAGTAACAAATAATTGAACTTAACAAGGATGACACACTTATGCCTTGTGTTCAATTAAGACATGTGGATGAAAGGACATTTACTATATGGTTATTTTGGTTACCGTAAGGTATGTATCGTATCACCAATATTCTCACTAATTGGGTAATAATGATGCATTGCTATATGCCGCTCATTATTTATAATATTAAATGTGATTTAATATTATTGCCAATTTATTGAGAACCTATAGGGTCGCACGCATAGAGCAAATAGTCGGAGAATGAATTAATTTATTAAATATGATTTAATAATATTAATTATAAGATTGGGCCTGTAGCGTACAAGCCTAATGAGGTTAGGTTAAGTGGGTGACAGCTTATAATGCTGAGCACGTCACTTAAGCGCTAAGGAGAGCTTACTGTGCATAACCTAGTGGGCGTCACACCACCTTGGTAGGCGCGCCCCCTCACCGTTGCCGTCAGCTAGCGCGACGTTTTCTCCGGCGGTGTTTTGTTCGCGTGGACTACATAGAGGTGCTGCTCCATTGCGGTACTGGTGATAGCGTTGTTCGTAGTGCTCGTGATCGATTGAGAAGGACTGTTCTTCCCTTATAGTGATCGAGGTAAAGCTACGCTACAGGAGGTAAACACTACATCATGAGTCATGACCATTCGCATGAATCCTTTTTCTTGGGAATTTTTTCGCTGCGTTTTTCGTTTTTCGTTTTTCGCTGTTGTCTCCAGTCGCAGCCGGCCTGCCTCCTCTTGCACCACGTCCACGAGACATCTACCTTCCTGTAAAAAATGATCTATTTGTTTCGATTCATAAGACATACAATAGCACTTAACAGTTAAACATATCATATGCCTTATGAATAAATAGTTATCACACTTCGATAACTCGCGTATCGCAACAGCAAAACCATCCACAGTATCAACTCGCTCATACAAGGCTCATAACCACTCAACCGCTTAACTTAGGCACACCGCTATAGCATAATAACAACAAATGCAACAAAAATCACATCAATAACAACAGAATGACAGACATAGCATACCATAAACCAAGTAGACATATAGGCACGTAGACAAGTAGCAACTACCACAATCAGCAACATAGCAGTCATGCAAGGCATTTGATCCACGATCAACAGTAATCTAACCTAGGGTTGCAACTCAGCGGTGATAGCCCAAAGTAAGCTAAACCTAGGATTTAGGTACTTTATCGGGGCTCAACCTCTAGTAGGGTTTAGAGCTTCCCTACCCATAGCAAAAATCACAACTATGCTACTCTTGCCTTCCCGACAACAACAATACTCTTCCTGCCCATTTGAAGTGATGGCGCAAACTTCCATGTGATCATAGGCTTACCACTACACGCAGCCTAGAACGCGAAGAATAGCTCCAAAACAGCCTCAGACCTCCTTCCTAGTTGCGGCCTCAAGCTCCAAATCTTGGACAATCACGAAGACGAACTTTGCCCTAATCACGAGGACAACACATATGCAATAGTGTTAGCCCTAGGGCAACCTCAAAACTCAAGAGAAAAGGTAGAAACTTGAAGAAACACGAAGAATGCGTGTTAGGGATTTGAGTTTACCTGAGGCGAATCGAGAAATCGTTCGGTCGAAGTTGTAGATTTCGACGT
The DNA here is from genome assembly GCA_039655645.1 of Ammopiptanthus mongolicus. Taxonomy (NCBI): domain Eukaryota; kingdom Viridiplantae; phylum Streptophyta; class Magnoliopsida; order Fabales; family Fabaceae; genus Ammopiptanthus; species Ammopiptanthus mongolicus. Next base: position 44,961,321 of record CM077348.1, on the reverse strand, counting down.
TACAATCACAACAATGCTATCAGAATTGTGTTCCGGAACCTCAATCACCTCTAACCTCAAGGTTTCTCTCTCAGCCTTCAAACTCTCTCTCTCTCTAGGTTTAGAAAATGCTCTGGACTTAGGAAAACTCGAACAAGAAATGAATGAGAGAAAGAAAAACACTAAACTTGTTCTGTTGAGAACGCTTAAGCATGTAGAATTCAGCATGTCCAAGCATTCCCACGCTTAAGCGTGAGCTTCCTCCATGCTTGAGCGTGGAGCCTTGTCCACTCCGCCTTCTCCCTGGCTTGAAACGTGTCGCACATGCGTCAGAACCCACACCAAATGGCAAACGCACTCAGCACGCTTGAGCGTGCGACGTGCCAACGTCTATGTGTTGGCACACTTGAGCGTGCACTCTTCCCACGAAGGAATTTCAATCGGATAAAGACTGACTTGGATCTCGACTTCTTCAGGAAACTCGTGGGTATTTATCTTATCTTTCTAACTAAATCATGATCGTTTCATTTGGACGAGTGTACCTCAAAATACGATGTTTCAGACGCTTGATTGTCGGTAGCAGACGCTTGACTTCAATCTTTCGTGTTTTTGCTTTTGCAGCTTTAGTAATTTTGTCTTTATTCAGGCTTCTTTTCTCTTTCTTATGTTAGAGTTGACGAAGCTTTTATCTTCTTCTGTTACAGTACTTGATGCTACAAAACTTTATTGAAAAGGGTACCTTATTTTCTGGTCAAGCTTGGACTTTGAGTATTATAATACTTCGTTCAAAATTATTTCTCCATTCATCATAATGTTCTGTATTCTGAGTAGACACTTGGTTAGCTTCACTGGATGCTTCCCAAATGAGATAAGATGCTTTGTTATCCACTGGGCACATTCACAAGGCTGTTGATCTCGTAGCATTCTGACTAGTGAGCGTATTATGTTTCCTTGACCCTCTTAATGGCCGAATTATAATTCGATGTCTTCATGAAACATGTATATATGGATATTAGGTTTCACGACCTCTCTGACCAAAGCTCCTAACCGGTCCACCACCTCTCACTTACGACTGCGTCACTCCAGCCTAATTGTGCCCTTCCAGGACTGTACACTTTTCTATTAGCTCCAGAAATGATGTGATGCTCAACGGCAACATAGCCCTTTTCAGCTCGGGTCTCAGTCTGTCTTCAAATCTCCGGCACACACACTCCTCATCCGGATGCACCTGATAAAATTAGGAGAATTTCAATAATGCCTCGAACCTCATGGCGTATTCCCCTACTGACATTTGTCCCTGCTTCAGATTCAGGAACTCCTTCTCTTTCTCCTGTCGGGAACTGCTTGGAAAATACTTTTCCAAGAAGCTTTCTCTGAACACGTCCCAAGTTACCAATCTTCCTTCAGTTTCTAGCAGACTCTGCTTGTTCCTTCACCAGGCCTCCGCTGCTCCAACTAACATGAAAACAGCATAGGTAACTTTTCTGTATTCCCTGCAGTGGATTGCGACGAAGATTTTCTCGATCTCTTGCAACCATAGTTCAGCAGCTTCCGGGTTGTAGTTGGGAAGAGCCTGCCAAACTCCTGACTTCCCTAGTTTCTCGTGTTATACCTTAAGTACTTCCAACAATATTCAAGCCTATTCCTAAGCTTCCAACTAAGCCTTAAACTAACACAAAACAAGTCACACAGTCAACCAAAGCCCTAATCGAGATTAACTAGCTCGATTAGAGTTACAGAAAATCGGGTTGTTACAGCTAGTCTAGATCGTCAGTTTATTTCGAAAGGTACCACGTCATAGAGGAGCTACCAACTAACCACTTGTGGAATTCCCAACCCCGACGTCCTCAAGATCTTCGCCATCATCACCACCACAATCACACCCGCATTAAGGTGTAAGCTCAAGTCGCAGGCTCGAAGACGCCTTGCATAACTTATGCATAAATGTATATGAATGCAACTGCGAACACCTCATTTTGAACGGATCCCTTTTGTTTTTTTGCTTAAATTATGAAAAAAAATCCAAAAAATCTAAAAAATACAAAAAATAACAAAGTATTTTGCCTTTTCTTGCAATCTTATTTTATTTTATCAATAAAAAAGTTGTTTTTTCTATTTATCCCAAATTAAAAAAAGTATAAAAACAAAAACCATAAAAAAAATATTTTGCGCTTCATGTTTGCTTTTTTAGAAAAAAATAATAATAAAAAAATTAAAAAATAAGAAATGTTTTGTCTCTTCTTTTTTATTTCTAATTTATGTTTGGTTTTTTATTTTACAGGATTTTCTCTTTGTTGGGTCAGAACCAAGTTCATTTTCTAGACCCAAAACCCGGGTCTATGACCCAAACCATGTTTCACACTTCCCTTCCACTCTAGAAACCCTAGCAACCCCCGATTTCTTTCATCCCCTTACTCATTTTTCTAACCAAATCGTATCTTTCCTTCCATTCTCGTTCCCAATTTGAAATATGATTGAGGTTCTCTAATTTATTTCACAGTTAACAAAGAAAACCAAATCTATAGTTTTTGTTTTTGGCTAAACAAGAGGTAAAAAAAAATAAAAGTTCTTCCCGGATAAAATAGAGATACATTCGGAGGGGATGGCAGAGATTTTAAGGAAGGCAATATTATAAAACCCCAAGTAGACTCTCATACAAAAAAAAAGAGAAAACTGATAGCAAAAAAGGCATGGAGAGCATGAGATTTCCAAATTTTCGGAGTGAGCTCTGTGAGGCCAATATACAGAAGAAACAGAGGGAGAAGATGGAGAAAGTTTGATTTCACAACTAGAGCCGTTGTCGCCCTCCTCCTCACACCGTCGTCCACAAGCCGCTGCTCCCAAGACGTTTTCGCGTGACGCATCTGCACCTTGCGCCGCTGCTCGCTCCTCTAGCACCGTCCCAGTGCAATCGTCCCCCACCGAGTGTTGCCGCACCCCTGCCACAGGATAACCTCCCAACCCGTCGTCATCTTGCTCTCTGTTCTGTTCCCGTGTAGTGAGTTTCCAGAAGCAAGACTGCTTCCTGTTTCTATTTCTTTAGCATTCTTAGGTTTTTTTTTTTTCTATCGCTTTATTTTACTTAACTTGTTTTTTTGTTTCCTTTTTGTTTTGGGTTTAATGTTATTTGGGCCTTGTGTGAGTGTGTAAGTGTAATGAACTTTTTTGTTTAATTTCCTTTTTAAGAAAAGGAAAACATATTTTTGCAAAAATAAGTAAATTTGGACCCAAATTCTAAAATTGGGCCACATTTTAGTCTATAGGCTATGTTCTTATTTGTTGGTAGGCTGGGTCATCTAATCCAAGTATCTACCTAAACTAAGAACTAAATATCTCAAATAAATTGAAAATAAATATATCTCTTAGGGAAACATGAATTAAGTTAGCTGTGATAGCTAAGTTAATTTTGTTTTATGGATGCATGAGTTGTGACAGCTCAGAAATCCCAAAACTTCTACAGCTCAGAAATCCTAAAACTTCTCCTTAAAAAATAATAAATAAAATTAAATAACACTATTTTAATTAAAAACAATAAAATGATTTTCAAGGAATTAAGTTAGTTGTGACCGCTAAGTTAATTTCATTTTATAGGATATATGAGTTGCAACAGCTCAGAAATCCTAAACCTCTCTTAAAAAAAATATTAATAAGAAATAGAATCAATTAATTTTTTAAAAAAAAAATAATGAAATCAATCAAACACCCAATTATTTTCTAAAAAAACTATGTGGCTTCGAATTCTTATGGCACTAGGGGATACGTAGGAGCAGAGTCTAAGTTCTGTCATGCCAAATTTAATTTTCTTTCTAATTTAATTACTTATTTATTCTCTAAAGGGAAAAAATAAATGTTTTAAAGGTTATTTAAAAAAATTTCACAATTAATTTAGGTAACCGTTGTTTTCAACGGGTGTATTAGGGGTATTGTGGGGATAAATCCTCATCCTTCCTATGCTCAACCGACTTCGAATCAGTTTTGGTTCCAAAGATCATTCTTAAAAGTTTTCCTATTTTCCCCATAATTTAAAATAAAATTGGTGACGACTCCCATATTTGTTTTTAAAAAAATCTCTTTTTTCGTCGTCTCCTTCACGATATTGGTCGCGACATTGACGCGTCATAATTATTCACTACGTCAGATTCAAGATTTAATAACGCACACTAAATAGCGGTGTCGGGGAAAACACTTTAAAAAATGCTCGGAAGGTTTTAATAGCATTTCGCTAAGGAAACACTATTAACACTACAACAGAAAAAGGATTACATAGCGTTTTTTTTGTTGGCCTACAAAAGCGCTTACATGTGCTGTCCATGCAACTGTTATGGTAGGTTGGAAGGCAAAGGTAGCGTTTTAGAAGCACTATATAAAATGGCCTTAGACAGTGCTTCCTTGAGGAAGCGCTATCTTTGGGGGTAACGGCAGGAGGGAGACGAGGGTGGTGGTAGCCAGGCATGGCAAAAGAATCCGACCTTGCGGGTACCCATCTGAACTCGCCCCGATTTTGACGGGTAAACTCCGCTTTGACTGGGTTCGGGTTCGGGGAAAACCCGCTTCCCATAGTCGGTTTTCCATAGTTCGGGGAAAACCCGCCCCCGAACCTGCCCCACTATAAGAAAATTACTAAACTACCAATATTATAAAGTTATTAGTTAGGGCTTCCCTTCCCTGACCCTAATCCAAATACCAAAGCGTCGTCCCTTACTCAGTCTCAATCCTTGTTTGCAACTTCGCATCCCATTCCCATTCCTAAATCAACTCATAGAGAGTCAGAGACCAAGCTCCAGAGACGACGACTCCAAAGACGTCGACTCTTTTCTCCGCGACTCCACCCGTTCCCCGCAACTCAACTCATAGAGACCAATGTAACACCCCGTTTTCTATAACTGGTTATAATCACCTTAACATTGTGATTGCTACCTTTATGTTGTGTATGACCTTGTTTTATATATATATATATATATGAATGATTTCTATGATGGTTTTATATACATGGTATTGTGGTGATAAGGTTTTCTTTTGTCGTTTTGAGACGAAAACCGGTAAAAGTTTTGTTTTAGCCGGTATCAGATAATTTCTCATTTCGCGTGCCGGAGGCCTGGAAACGGGGAATTGGGTGAGATGTAATGTTGAATTAAATTTTCCATTACTTTGTTGATTATTCCTATTGAAGAGAATTAGTTTTCTTAAAATCCAAAAATTTACCAAAAGTAGTAAAAACCGATTATACTTTTTTGGTAAAAATCCTAAACACCTTATTCCTAACTAAATGAAAAATGTAACTATCCTAGTTATTTTGTTTAGGCCATTCGGCCATCTTACCTTGGGAGGAGTCAAGATTTGCCTTCCATTCTTTCAAATCAAGGTTATGACACTAACCATAAATAGAAAAAGTGTTTTAACCCTTTTAAGTTAATCTTGTACTAAAGCTTTCTACAAGCAACAACACATGTACTTCTTTACATCTTGACCCTCCAATCTCTATGACCAAATTTGAATGAATTTTTGGAGTTCACAAGGTGGACTATTCGGCCATTTAGGGGGGAGAACACCCTAATTACACTATTCCATTCATTTAACACTTAAACACCAAAAGTTCAAGTTTTCTATCTTCTCTCACCTCTCCTCTAGCATTCAGCCAAGCCTATTATGTGATCCTACTCATTTTATTTCATCATTTTGACTTCATATCCTTGTTGATCTCATTCATCTAAACAACTTTTATCCCTTGAATTTCTTCATTTGAAGTTGTTTACATAAAGTTATTCAAGAATCTTTCAAGGAGACTTCAACTTCTTGAACTTGTTGTGAGTCTTTCTTTGAAGAATTAAGTTCCTAACTTAGTTTCCTTTATGTATTTATTCTAAGGAACACTTTGTCTGATCATGTTCATGGTGTTGAAAATCAAGTTTTTGAACTTGTTTCCTATTCTTCTAGGTCACGGTTTTGACTTGTTTTTGGTGACCAAGTTTTCTCTTCATCTTCTCCAAGGGAACTTCAAATAGCTAATGGGGGAGTGAACCATATCAAACCTAAATGGTAGTGATAAAGGCCTCCTAGTTTTGTTAAAAGAAACCCTAGATCTAGGGTTTCCTTATAAAGTTCATTACTTTGTTGTCATATGGTATTTATGTAACAACCCGTTTTTTTTTAAAGCTTTCTGATTTTAATTAATTGGTATTGTATGTTTGTATTTTATTTAAGAGTCTAGAGAGTGAAATAAATTAATCCAAGACCATAGTCACGCTCTACGCTACTGTAGGAAGCTATGGTTAAATTTTGATCGAAAACTCAGACGGAGCCCGGTCTGCGATTTTCACTGACAGTAGTGTTTTACTACTATCAGGACCTAATTTGGCTTCGTGAACGAGACAATTAGTCTTAGAATCACGTTTCCTATATTTTCGAAAAAGTCCGTCCTGACGTTCGAAATGAAAATAATATATTATATTCGGGCCGATAATCGATCTGAGGGACGATTGGAGCCGTGTAAGGGTTTTATGAGGCCCATGAGCGGATAATCTTCATGACAAGACTGTCAGTCAAATAATCTAGGGACTCGTGCCAGTGTCGTGATGATTTCAAAATATCGGGACGCGAAATGACCAAATTGGCCTTGGTCTTTCTTTTTACAAAATTACCTTTTTAACCTTTCTTAACTCTTAAGTCACTTAAGTTAAGAAAATATCTAAACTCTCACACTCTCTCTCTCCTTATCTCGACTCTCTCTCTTTCTCTCTCACCCTCCATCTTCTTCTTCTTCCTTCTTTCTTCTTCTTCTTCCTCCATTTTTCTTTTTTTCTCCATTTCTTCATCTCCATTTTCACTCAACTTCCACAAGGTTTTTCAAGAAAGTTTGTGAAGCAAAGTTAGTCCTCTCATCCTCCTCTATCATCTAAGAGGTATAGATTTCACTCTTGAGCTCTCAATCTTCATTTTCCTCCATTGAAATCTATGGTTTGAAGTTTTAAGATCCAAACTTCAACAATCTCTAGAAAATTGTAGAAAAATCATTTTAATACCAAACCACTTTCTAAAATCTAGTTTCATCCTCTACTATCATAATCCAAAAGCATGAAATCAAATAAGCTTCCTAGCCTATTTATTTTGGAGAGGCCGAACCTAGCTTTATTTTGGGGGGAAATGGGTTTTGTTTCAATTTGTGTGAAATGGTTATTGCTTCCACCTAATTCATTCCTTAATCATGTAATCCAAGTGATTAGGAAACCAAATCAAAGTCTCACCTATTTTTCATGGTGATGGCTGAAACCCTAGGTTTTTGGTTTATGGGGTTTTGGTTCAAATCTTTGATAATTGATCATGGATTATGTCTTAGGTATGCTTAAGGATCATTGATCCAAGAGTTGGTAGAATTTCAACATCCCTAGCCTAATTAATTAAATAGAGGCAGTAGCTAATCCTAAGGATTAGAGGGTTTGTGATTTAACTGTTTTAATTTGTGGTTGTGTTTTGTTGTATAGAATCGGATAGAACTCGAACGATCGATCGCGCACCCGATTGATAGTTGCGGAGCCGCATTCGAAATCTCTAGGGAACATCACTAAGGTGGGAAGAAAGAACTTTATCGTAGGGAAGGCAAGCTTTGTATAGAATATATATATATATATATATATATATATATATATATATATATATATATATATATATATATATATATATATATGTGTGTGTGTGTGTGTGTGTGTGTGTGTAGAGGAACCCTTGAACCCTACTAGAGGTTGAGCCCTGGATAAAGTGCCTGAACCCTCGGTGTAGGTGCTTTTGGGCTATCACCACTAAGTTGATAATATGGATGATGTGATTGATTGAGGTTGATGAGTTGATCTGTTTATCTGATTATCTGTTGATTTATTTTGTTGATATGGCTTTATGATAATATCTGTATTGTGAAATTATTGTTGTAATATTTTGTTGTGATTTGGCTGATTGAGTGTTAATGAGAGTATGGTGAGTGATGATGTTTTTCGGGTTGATACCGTTGTGGTCCCGAACTTGGAGCTGTGGCTCGTAGACGCAAGGCGTCGTGATGCTGATGTTGATGCTGATGTTGATGTTAATGATGATGTTGATGCTGATGTTGATGTGGATGCAATGTGTCGTGGTCGTGGTTGAGTGCGTAGGCGTGAGGTACCGGTATCAACCTGCAATGGATGTTTGTTGCATAGCATATAATATCATACCACAACATTTTTGTTCCAAAGAGGGATGTCCAATTGGAGACCTGTTACTTTAAATCCCGAGGCGGAATGTCCAATGGGGGACGTGATGTGATGTGATGTAATCCCGACGGGGATGTCCCACTGGGGACGTGACGTATCGGCCGACATGCATATAGGGAAGTCAGCATATACATAAGGACTTGTATCCCTCTTATAGGCTTATCTGAGAGAATGATGTTTGAGATGATTGTACTGTATGACTTAAGAGAGAGGTGATGTTGTGATGTATATGTTACCTTTGTTGTGTGATGCATGTATATATGCTGTACTGATGCCCCTCTCCCATATTTGATGATATATGTTTCTTATCTCCCGCTATTTTCTGTATGTGTTGCTCTTATTTTATGGAAAGACCCCGAGGAGGAACCAGTTGCTGAGAAGCTGGACGACATTCCTTACGAGCCTGAGGCCGGAGGACGTGCCACGGACCCTAGCCTCGAGAGGTTGGGCAGTGATCGTGGTTAGCTGGAGAGTTGTCTCTCGACCTATTTTTTTTTCGTACTTTCATTTTGGGTTGTATTAATATACTCTGTATGTATTACTTTAACACAGTCGCCCTACAGATGGGGCAAGTGATGTATGTGATATATTTCTTTATATTTTAAAGCTGTGTACTCTGAAGCGTTGCGTGCCGTATATTTAATTGCTTCCACGCTCAATTTTCTGCCTCGCTTCGTCTTAATAAGGCGTGCTACGATTATTATACAATTAAGGTTAGTTAATATCTTAAGTTCTCCAATGGGACGAGGGGTCATCTCATTTATTGGTATCAGAGCAGTTCGATTCTAATATCGGACTGTGAGGTTTAGGAAGTATACTGGCTTGATAAGTAGGATCCACATTGGGTACCAACTGTGCTAGAAGAAGGGTAGAGCGTCCGATGCGCAAGTTATCGAGTGTGATAACTGTTTTGATCATAAGGCATACGATATATATATCGGTTGATGAATATTGTATGTGCTTCTGTCTGGCTCGCGTGGTGAGAATATGTTCGCTTCGTGAGGTCGAGAGGCTGTTCTTTACTGATCAGTCTGGCCTTCTAGCTTGCGTGGCTAGTAGAGGTTCGCGTCGCGAGGCTGAGGGGCTATTCCTTACTGAACAGGCTAGCTTTCTGACTCGCGTGGGTAAAGGTTCGCATCACGAGGTTGAGGGGCTGTTCTTTACTGATCAGTCTGGCCTTCTGGCTCGCGAGGCTAGCATCATTTTAGCGTCGCGAAGTCGAAGGGCTTTCTGGCTCGCGTGGCGACAATAGGGTCGCAAGGCGTGCACCTTCTTTTTGCATTTCCCCCTGTTTTCTTCATTTTCTTTCCTAACTAACAAACTAGATATGACTTATGGATTGAAACTAACGCTTCCTTTACCAGGAAAGAATGGCCAGAGGACGTGGCAGAGGAAGGAGAGCACTAATTGGAACCGGGAACTTCGACCATCATGATGATACCTCAGGAACCGGAGGCGGCAGAGATCAGAACGAAGCAATGAGGGTCATGAGGGATTTGGCCACTACAATGCTGAAACAAACATAGCAGAATGCTCAGTTTATGCAACAACAGGAAGAGAAGGATGCTAGACAATATCAACAACCGGCAGGAGGAGGTGAAGTGGTAAATACTGGACTGAATGCCTTCGTGAAGAGGAATCCTCCCCAATTCCATGGGGAGTGCAATCCGGAAGCTGCTGAGTTATGGCTGCAAGAAATCGAGAAAGTCTTTGTTGCTATCCAATGCAGAGAGGATAGGAAAGTCACTTATGCTGCCTTCATGCTGGTCGGGCAGCTAAAGCATGGTGGAGGAACAAGCAGAGACTGCTAGCGTCTGAAGGAAGATTGCTGACCTGGGAAGTGTTCTGTGAGAGCTTCTTGAAGAAATATTTCCCAAGGAGTGTCCGTCAGGAGAAGGGGAAAGAGTTCCTGAACCTGAAACAGGAGCAGAAGTCGGTGGGAGAATATGCCATGAGGTTCGAGGCGCTGCTGAAATTCTCCCAGTTTTACCAAGTGTAACGCCCCGATTTTTCACGTTTTCTCATTCTTCAGTATTTTGACGTCTTTATTTTATTCAAGGTCTTAGGAACGGAAATAAAATATTCCGAGACCATAGTCATGATCGACGATATCGTAGGAAGCTACGATTAAGTTTTGAGTCGAAAACTCAAACGGAGTCCGGTCTGCGTTTTTACACTGACATTATGATTTTACTACTCAGAAGACCTCAGATGGAACTGTGAACGAGACAGTAAATCTTAGAATTCGATTCTCTACGTTTTGGTTAAATTTCACAAAAATTTCAGAAAAATCACTTCCTGACCTTCGTTCGAGCGGAATCCTCAATCGGGTGACGAACGGAGCCACATATGGATTTACCGGGACTCGCCAATGGATAATCTTGTTACCACATCATCCCAGGACACTTGGGAGAGTATGCCAGAGTCGTCATGACGTTCAGAAATATCTGGACGCAAAATGACCAAAATGCCCCTAACCTTAGTCTTTTACACTTTTACCATTTTACCCTTTTGGCGAATGACTTTTTTGCCCTTAAGTGAGCTTTTAAGAGGCTGAACTCAGCCCCATCCAGCCTTCATTTTCGCACAGCCCCTTTCCCTTTATAACTCCATAGTTGTTCTTGAGAGAAACTCCATTTTCTTCTTGAAAAAGCTTGAATCACATGTTAGAATCATTTGATTCCCTGAGCAATCTTCCTTCATTTTAAGGTAAGATCACTTCTATGATCTCTTAGCTTCTTGAATCTCTCTTTATTTCAAGATCAAACTTCATTTTCATGAAAATCATTTCTTAGATCCAAAACTTTGAAAATCCATAGGAAATTGTAGAAAGATCCTTTTGATGTGAGACCAATTTCTTTGAACTCAGTTCATCATTCTCTACCTAAACCCAAGAGCTTATGATTCAACTCTCATCATAGCCAAAAATCCCCTTTTTGGCCAAACCCTATGTGATGATGATGAATAGTGTTTTTCATCAATTTTGGATTTCTAACACTTGATTTAATCCTTAGCTTTCCTATTGCCTTTGAATCCATGAAAAGGAAAACCAAAACCAATTCCTAGCTTTATTTTATTTAGGGTGGCCGAAACCCTTAGGTAGAATTGTTGAGTTTTGCTTTGATTGTTGTTTAATGTTTGATTATTGTGTTGTTGTAGTTGGTGACGATTGTCAGGAGGTTCACAAACCGATCAACCGACTTTGATCCGGATATCTGCTCTTCAACAGGTATGGGGGGTGAACCTCATCACACCAAGATGGTGGTTGTGAAGATGGTTGTTTCAGTTTATGTGTGGGTGAAACCCTTTAGTTTGGGTTCACTTTTAATTGTTAAGTTTTGCTAAGTTCTCTTGAAGAACAAAGTTGTCTTGATGAGTTTATGCTTATATGCCTTATCATGTGTTTTACGATGATGTTGTCTAGGTGAGAAAATAATTTCTTGTATGCTGAAAACCTACTTTGATCTCTAGATTAAGTATGGACTTTTATGCTTGAGTATGATGCAATTATGTGTGATGGACTTATGTGCTTGATTATGATGTGTAATTGTTGTTTGTCATAACTATGTGGGCTTTGAGCCATAACTTGGTTAGTTGGTGAAGCAATCTTCACATTTGTTCCTAATAGGCTTTTGGCCATGTCCTTAAGAAAAGGAAGAATATGAGTAGTTCTTGGACAAATCAAAGTTTTGAAGTAAAGAAAGTGTTTTTAATAACTTATGTTTTTCAAAGAAAAACCCTAAGTGACTTTGATCCAAAGATCAAATGGAATTAAATCTCAAAGTGTTTTCACCAAAGTGAAACATGTTTTATACCTTATCCTTAGTTCATCTAGTTAATCAAGTGACTTAAAATGAGACAAGAAGTGTTTTTCATGAGGAGAATCAAAATGGTTCCATAAGGTTAATGTCTTGTTTTAAGGCAACTTTTTGCTAAGCGAATTCACTTTCGCTAAGCGAAAACAAGGAAATTCCAAGTTGGGCATTACTGCCTCATTTTCGCTAAGCGAATTAATATTCGCTACGCGAATCCAGCGAATATCGCTACGCGAATTATGTTCCGCCGAGCGATCCAGAGGAGTTTCAAAAGAGGTGTAACCGCCTCCATTTTCACTAAGCGAATACAGCAAATTTCGCTACGCTAATTATATTTCGCCGATCGATGCAGAGGAGTTTCAAAGGAGGTATCACTGCCTCAATTTCGCTAAGCGAATGGAATTCTGCTAAGCGAATTTCATGTTTCAGAAAATGCTAAAAATAGAGTAAGTGGTTCAAAAGTTGTTTTAAATCAAATGAGTTTTCAATTGAGAAGTTGCTTTGGTTTACAAAGGAGTTTTTAACTCAACTCGTAAAGTTTTACGTATAAAAACCTAAGTTGAGTAATTAACTTAGAGTTGAAGACAAGGGTTAATTAAGTATAGTATGTGGTGAAACAAAACCATATGCTATACCATTGATGACTTAGTAGATCAATGACTACATAAGACATAAACAGAAACATGAAACGTTTTGGGTTTTGAAACAGTAGTTCGATGACAGATCGGTGATTCGGATCCCGATCAGTCGTTCAATTGTTTCAGTCTTGTGATGACTCGATCCCGGAGGGGTCACGAGATTTATCCGGTAAGGTTTTGTTTTTCAAAGACACATATAGTTTCTAAGGAAGAGAACCTTAGTGGAACTCGAGGTTTACCCGGGGGGTAGACATTGCTTTTTCGCATCTACTTTGTGTAAGCATTGGCATTTCATTTGCATAGCCGTAAGGCCTTGAGCCTAGGAGTTGAGCTTACACATTGATGCGGGTGCGAATCTTACGGTGACGATCGTCAATGGTCTTGTTGGAGGTATCAGGGTTGGAAGGGCTGACATGTGACCAGTTGGTAGCTCTTCTGTGTCGTGGCTAATCCGAGCAATACACTGATATCCTCTACTAATGCCGTACTTTTCATGTTTGGTCCGTAAAGCCAGATGCGTGCACGTTACGAATGTTGTAGCATCTTGCTCATGGCTGGCAGAAACCGGAACATGTCCTCTCATTCACTCTCTCCGACATTTTGTTAGCTCCATGAAGTAGGGGTCAGAGTAGTACCCAATGGCATTGGCATTGAGTCATGAACATTGCACTGCATTGCATGGCTATTGATGTTTACATTTGCTGTTATACATCGTTGTTCTGTTTTAAGATTGCCTTATAATATGCTTTTAACTGTTTGACATTATATTATGCTGTTAACTGTTTAACATGATTTATATTGAGAATTTTAGTAAGCATGTTGGGTATGCTGTTACCTGGCCAGTCATCCCGTTTTTACTATTGCTGTTTTGCTGTGTTGATGAACTGGAATCTCACCCATATCTGTATGTTTTTTGCAGGTACTTGCTGTTGCTGCTTGAATAGATGGACGTGACGATGGTTCAGTTAGTAGTTTCCTTGAGAACGGAGGCGGACTCTTTTTGCTGTTTTAGTTTTGTTGTCGGCCAGACTATGTCAGTTTTTGTAGTACCTTTTGGGAGGTACGACTCCTAGTACTTATTGTATTTCTTATTATCAGTTATATTATTGATGTTTTCGTTTTCTGTTTCTGTTTTTATGATATAGTATGTTCTAGAAATGCATGGTGGACCTAAGTTCATTTATTAGTATTATTTACCTTTACTAATCACATTACATCTTTGTGAAAAGAAAAAAAAATCGTATTTTCCGCATTAATAAATATTTTTGGCCTTATAAACGTTCGGGAATGTGACACTTGGGAAAGGGTGTTGCACCAAGTGTACCCAGATGAAGACTGGGTGTGCAGAAGGTTCGATGACGGACTGAGGCCCGAACTGAAGAGGCATATGCTGCCATTGAGCATTCAATCATTCCCTGAACAGGTAGAGAAATATACCGTACTGGAAGGACATGATCAAGAGAGAGTTACACAAACTCCAGCAACAACGGTGGACCAGCCAGGAGCTTTGGTCAGAAAGGCCGAGGAGGAAAGTTTCAACCGAGGGTGAAAACTTACAGTCGCTTGAATCAACAACCAGCAAGTTATGGAAAGGGGAATGCCAGTCAAGGACAACCAGGGTTTTCCAAGTGTTTTCGATGCGGCGGGCCGCAACAAGTGAAAGATTGTGCTCAGGCATCGAACGTCACTTGTTTTCGTTGTGGCACGTGGGGCCACTATGCCAACGAGTGTCGAACGGGGGATGCTGGTAGAGGTCAAGTTCAACAGCAAGTCGGAAGAGCTCAGAACACTGAGACTGGACAACAAGTGGTGGGCCAACAGAACAAGCCACAGACGATGGGAAGAGTATTCGCCGTGAGAGGATCTGAAACCTCTCAATGTCCCAATCTGATACAAGGTAAGTGCCTAGTTACCGGAGGACTCTTATCTATTTTATTTGATTCGGGGGCTACACATTCCTTTATTTCTTTAGCGTGTGTGGATCATTTGAATTTGCCTATTTCATCCTTACCATATGATTTGACTGTTTCTACACCTACGGGTGATTCCCTGACAACCCTATTTATCTGTTTCCAATGCCCGGTTGTTTTAGAGAATCGATATTTTCTTGTTGACCTAATCTGTCTGCCTATGCAGCAGATTGATATTATCTTAGGCATGGACTGGCTTTCGGCCAACCATGTAGTACTAGACTGTTCAAATAAAACCCTCTGTTTTTTCGAGCAATCTGGATCATTGCCTGCCAGTGATGGTGTGTCGGGAGGTGTACAATCAGGAGAGTGCATGGTGCTGTTTTCTTTGGAAGCCGAGGAGACTCCGAGTCTTGATGCTTTGCCGGTGGTGCGTGAGTTTCCAGATATTTTCCCGGACGATGTGCCAGGATTACCACCCAAGAGGGAGGTGGAGTTCGCAATCGATCTTACACCCGGAGCCGGACCGATTTCGATAGCGCCCTGTCGAATGTCCCTAACAGAGTTAGCGGAGCTGAAGTAGCAATTGGACGACATGCTGCAGAAGCAGTTTATAAGACCGAGTGTTTCACCCTGGGGAGCACCTGTGCTGTTCGTCAAGAAAAAGGACGGCAGTTCAAGGTTATGTGTGGACTACAAACAGCTCAACAAGGTGAAGATCAAGAATAAATACCCGTTGCCAAGAATTGACGATCTTATGGACCAATTGAGGGGAGCAATGATATTTTCTAAGATTGATCTGAGTTTCGGTTATCATCAGATAAGGGTGAAGGAAGATGATATACCAACAACGACTTTTAGGAGTCGGTACGGACACTACGAGTATCTAGTTATGCCTTTTGGCGTGACTAATGCTCCTGCAGTGTTCATGGATTACATGAACAGAATCTTCAGACCGTACCTTGATAAGTTTGTGGTTGTTTTCATTGATGACATCCTTATCTACTCCTCAGACAAGGAAGAGCATCAAGAGCATTTGAGGATTGTACTTCAAGTTCTTAAGGATAGACAACTTTATGCCAAGTTGTCGAAGTGCGAGTTCTGGCTGGAGGAGGTATAATTCCTTGGACATGTGATCGACAAGGATGGTATAGCAGTGGATCCTAAAAAAGTAGAAGCTGTGGTTAAGTGGGAAAGCCCTAAGACGGTAAGCGAGATCAGAAGCTTTCTCGGGCTAGCAGGATACTACAGGAGGTTTATCGAGGGATTCTCGAAGATTGCGTTACCTCTGACGCAATTAATGAGGAAAGGAAAAGCGTATGAATGGACGGAAGAGTGTGAGGCTAGTTTCCAAGAGCTGAAAAGGAGGCTAACTACATCTCCGATACTAGTCTTGCCAGATCCATCAACGTCGTTCGATGTGTACTATGTCGTATCAAGGTCTGGGTTGCGTGCTGATGCAAGATAGGAAAGTTGTAGCCTATTCTTCCAGACAGCTAAAAGTGCACGAACGGAATTACCTAACCCATGACCTAGAGTTGGCTGCAATAGCGTTTTCATTGAAGATATGGAGATACTATCTGTTAGAACCAAAACAGTAATGGCTAATGACCCCTAAAAGTTTTAATGATTAACAAAATTATTATATGAATGTTGAATTTACTCAAAGTCAAGTTTATGCTAATCCATAAGGTCCAAAGACCTTTGTATGTTTCTGACTTCAGATAGTTCTCCAAAAAACAAAGTTTCACCTAGCTCTTAAAGACAAAAAGCTCACTGCAATATCTTCGTCCAAAGAAACTACATGGTTCGTCCAAATAATTTGTTGGACTATAGTGGTAAAGGTTTACGTACAAAACATGATCATATAGTATTGTGCGTCCAATTGTTTACACTGTTTTTGCGTCCAACTGTTTATACATATTGTGCGTCCAATTGTCTATATTGTGCGTCCAATTGTCTATACTACTTGTACGTCCAACTGTCTATATAAATTGTGCGTCCAACTTTTTATATATGCCTGTGCGTCCACTACTACCTCCTCATTCTGAAAGGACAAATACACAACGGAGAACAACTGGCAAATGATTCTGTGCCTAACGGATATTTGATTATGTCTTAACCAAAAAATTTCCCACTGTTTTGAAATCAGAAGGTCAAGACAAAGCTATAAGAAGACCCTTCTCTGAAGAAGCAAAATAGAGAACACACGAGCAAGAAAATATTCAAGAGAATTCATTGTGAAAAAAAAAAGCCTTAAAGCTTTCACTTTCTAGTAATTGATATGTAAACCGTCTCATTCTTTCATTGTAAAGTTGCAAACAGATTGTTAAAGAGCTATATCGTGTAAAACTCTCACTGTAGTGAGTTTGTAAAAAGCTCAGAAAAACCCCTCTCAAATCTTAGGATTTGTTGAGCCTGAAGAGGCTTGTTTGTAAAAGAATACTTGTAGCCTGGAGAAGTGTAGAATACTTGGAGTTGTAGTCCTGGAGAGACTTGGAAACAACTTGTGAAAAGTGCTAAGAGTTTTAGTGGAAAGACCTTCTGAGGGAAGGGACTGGACGTAGCTCTTTGATTTGAAAGAGTGAACCAGGATATATCTCTATGTGAATCTCTCTATCCCTATCTTGTTAAGTTTTTATTTATTACTAACTTGGGGATTGAAAACAAAGTATCTTAAACGCTTATAATCGTTTTGGTGTGTTCTTTCATCTTACCTGCCTTAAACGTTTGCCTAAAAAAAGGGGTTTTCGAAAATCGGTTAAGAAACACAATTCAACCCCCTTCTTGTGTTTCCCTGTTTCACTTTCAGTTGGTATCAGAGCTCAGCTTCTGGGTTGAGCATTTAGCCGTGCTTGAGGAAAAGATCCAAAGCTCGATGGCAGGACAAGGGATGCCCAGTGGGAGTCAACCCGTTCTTGAAAGTACCTCCTTGACTAGACCGCCTTTTTTCAATGGCACTCACTACCTCTACTGGAAAGAAAGATTCAAAGAATTCATCTTAAGTACTAGCTCTGCGCTCTGGCCATTAATCATGAACGGTCCTAATGGCACTGAGAAAGATGAGTCTCAGTGGACTGATGATGAGAGAAGAAGGATGGAGCAGAACTACAAAGCTAGATACACACTCATGTATGCTCTTAGTCCAGTTGAGTTCCAAAATATTCATGCATGTGAATCAGTAAAACAAATCTGGGATACTCTATCAAATGTTCATGAAGGAACATCCAAATTAAAGGACTCAAAGATCATTATTTTTATGAGCCAATATGAAATGTTCACTATGGAAAATGGAGAAAGCATCGTTGATATGATAGATCGTTTCCAAACTATCATCAACAATCTTAAGTCTCTTGGAAAGGTCTATACTACAAAAGAAAATGTTACGAAGATCCTCAGGAGTTTACATAAGGAATGGAGACCACTCATCACTGCAATCATGCAGGCCAAGGATTTGTCAACCTTGACTTTAGATGATCTTGTGGGAACTCTTCAAGTTCATGAGCAGGAGCTCAATCAGGACAACCGTACAAAGAAAGGCAAGACTATTGCCTTAAAGAGTCAAAAATCCAGCAGCTAGAAAGATCGCAAAGCATTCCAGCGATGAAAATAATCAAGAAGAAGAAGAAGAATCTGATGATGAGCTGTCTCTCATATCAAAGAAACTTGAACGTATTCTGAAAAAGAAAAGTATGAGAAGAAGACCATTTACAAAGAAAAATGTCAAAGACCATGGTGAAACCAAGGATAAAAATCCAATGGTTTGCTATGAGTGCAAGAAACCAGGCCACTTCAAGGCTGAGTGCCCTCAGCTGAAAGATAAGAAAAATTTCTTCAAAAAGAAAAGTAAGAATCTTATGGCAACATGGGAAGATCTTGACACCTCTGAAAAATAGGAAAACGAAGAAAAGGCCCACCTATGTCTTTGGTCTCAAAATCATCTCCATGAAGATTCTTCTGAAGAAGAGGAACAATTTACCTCTTCAATCATCTCATATCCCGAGTCTGAGTCATTAAGAGAATTCAGTAACCTCTCTATAAATAGACCACCTATGTTCTATATAACTGGTGACTATGCCATGTGGAGAGAACTATTCATGAGATTCAGCTTGGAACAAAATGTTGATGACCTATGGAGAGCTTACACCGATGATAAATTTTGTCCTACCATTATTATCAATGGTGAACGCATAGTCAAACCAAGAGCTGAATGTTCTGAAGAAGAAGAAAGAAGAGTGAGAATCAATACTAGAGCTGTCTACACTCTTACATATGCCTTGGACGCAAGAACTGTCAACATGGTGATGTATTGCGATATCGCGAAAAGAGTGCTTGACATGCTAGATGCCCTTTTTATGAGAAGGAGACTTGCTTTTTCTGAAGGACCACCTATTTATCGATCATCAGAATCAGAATATGAAGCTTGGAAAGAAAACTTCAGATCCTTTGTTGTAACCCAAGGATCAGAAGAACACTAGAAAACTCTCACTGACAAAACCTTCTGTCCCATCATCATCATCAATGGAGAATATATGATGAAACCTCTAGATCTCTGCACCTTTGAGGAAAGAAGAAGAGTTGATCTTGACTGTGAGGCAAGGGCCTTCCTGTTTCGGAGTGTACACGGAGCAAGAAGAGATGTCCTGGCTGAAGAGACAACTGCTTGGGGAATGATGACTCTAATGGATATTCTTGAGAGATCTCCACCTGTATCCCCAACAGCAGATATGTGTCTCATGGCAAGTATTTCCTCTGAGACAGAAATAGAAGAAGATGAGGTAAATATATCTGCCTATTTAAAAAATGCATATGAAGAGCTATTAAATGAATCATGCACTATTTATTCTGAATATAAGGCTCTTAAAAGAAAATTTGCCAAACTCAATAAAGACTTTGACAAAGTCAAAATTGAGAATGGAGAACTGAGAGATGAGATAATCAGCCTAACTGAAATCTCAAGCTCTAAGTCCAGTACATCCTGTGAAGTTGAGAAACTTGAGCATCAAGTTACTTACTTAACTGATAGTCTATCTAAATTCACTGATGGATCTTAGAATCTCAATCTAATTCTTAGATATAGATCTCCCTACGATAAATCTGGCATTGGATATGAAAAAGAAAATCCAAAAATTTCTGAGACAAAAAGAGTAATGTATTGTTCTATTTGTGGTAAAAATGGACACTCTGCTTCCAGATGCTTACACAAAAGAAAAGCTAGAGCTTATAAGTCACCTGCAACTAACCAAAAAGGACCCAAGTCTATCTGGGTACCTAAAAGTAAAATAATCTCTGTTACAGACTTGCTTGACAACAGAAAGAAAACACCAATCATGGTAGCTGGACAGTGGATGCTCACGACACATGACGGGAGAAAGGTCTATGTTCCTAGACCTAAAGCCAAAGTCTGAGGGATCAGTTGTTTTCGGTGGCAATCAAAAGGGAAAGATTGTAGGTATTGGTAAGATTGGTAAGAATAACTCTCCCTCAATAAATAATGTGTTGTTAGTTGAAGGGCTAAAACGCAATCAGCTTAGCATAAGCCAATTGTGTGACAGCGGGTTTGTAGTGTCTTTCAACAAAGATAAATGTATAGTCAAATATGCTGATGAGTCCACTCTATTTACTGGTAAGAGGCAAAACAATGTATATAAAATTGACTTGGAGGACATCTCTAATCAAAATGTATCATGTCTAATGTCTGTGAATGATGAGCAATGGATTTGGCACAAGAAACTTGGTCGTGCAAGACTGAGATTAATCTCAAAGCTACAAAAGCATAACCTCGTAAGAGGATTATCAAAGATGGCCTATAAATCGGATGCTCTCTGTGATGCTTGTCAAAGGGGAAACAAGTTAAAAATTCTTTTAATTCAAAGAATATTGTTTCAACATCCAGACCTTTAGAATTGCTACATTTAGATTTATTTGGTCCAACAAGGACTGCCTCTCTATAGTGGAAAGAAATATGGACTTGTCATTATTGATGATTATTCTAGATGGACATGGGTAATGTTCCTAGCTCACAAAGACGAGTCTTTTGAGGTATTCTCACTATTCTGTAAAAGGATTCAGAATGAGAAAGGTATATGTATCAATTCAATCCGAAGTGATCATGGAGGAGAGTTTGAGAATGTAAACTTCCAACTATTCTGTGAAGAAAATGGTATTCTTCAAAATTTCTCTGCCCCTAGAACACCTCAACAAAATGGGGTCGTTGAGAGAAAGAATAGGTCTCTTCAAGAGATGGCAAGAACATTACTCAATGATAACTCTGTCTCTAAGAACTTTTGGGCTGAGGCTGTTTACACAGCATGCTATATTCAAAATAGAGTATACATAAGACCAATACTGAAAAAGACTCCATATGAACTGTGGAAAGGACGAAAACCCAACATATCATATTTTCATACTTTTGGATGTGCTTGTTTTATATTAAACACTAAAGATAATCTAGGAAAATTTGATGCTAAAGTTGATAATGGTATTTTCTTAGGATACTCTGAAACATCTAAAACTTTCAGAATTTATAATTGTAGATCATTAATTGTCGAAGAATCTATTCATGTTAAATTTGATGACAAGAAGTCTGATAAGACATTATCAGAGCTGGATGACAAGAAGCCTGATAAGACATTATCAGAGCTGGACGAATCTCTTGAAAATCTGGATCTGAATGATCATCGTCCAACCAACAATGGAAAGGAAATCTTCGATGATGTCAAAGCTGATAATCACAATCCTCACTTGTCTAGTGATAATCACAACCCAGTGACAAAGTAAGAACAAGGTCAACGTTCAGAAATCAAGCTGATTCAGCTTTCATCTCTGAGTTAGAACCAAAAACTGTGGATGAAGCTCTCTCGGATGATGGATGGATCTCGGCTATGCAAGAAGAACTCAATCAGTTCGAGAGAAACAAAGTTTGGACCTTGGTTTAAGAACCTAAAGATAAATCCATTATTGGAACAAAGTGGGTATTTAGAAATAAGATGGATGAAAATGGAAAGGTTGTGAGAAACAAAACAAGGTTAGTAGCACAAGGTTATTCTCAAGAAGAAGGTATTGATTACACTGAAACCTTCGCTCCTGTTGCTAGAATAGAAGCTATACGCATCTTACTATATTTGCTGCTCATCATAACATAACCTTACATCAAATGGATGTTAAAAATGTTTTTCTGAATGGACTAATTAACGAAGAAGTCTACATAATGCAACCCCCTGGGTTTGAAGATCATTCCCATCCTGAGTATGTATATAAGCTTCAAAAAGCTTGATATGGACTCAAACAAGCTCATAGATCTAGGTATGAGAAACTCAGCTCCTTCCTCATGGAAAATGGCTTTTGTATAGGAAATGTAGATACGACTTTGTTTAAGAAAACAAATAAAGATAATTTTATAATAATTCAAATCTATGTTGATGACATTATTTTTGGATCTACTAATGATTCTCTTTGTAAGGAATTTTCTGATCTTATGACGAAAGAATTCGAAATGAGCATGATAGGAGAGCTCAAATTCTTTCTGGGTCTGCAAGTAAGACAAACCTCAAAAGGTGTGTACATTCACCACACCAAGTACACTAAAGATCTCTTGAAGAAATTTGAAATGGATGATAGCAAGCCAATGAGTACACCTATGCACCCAACGTCCATTCTGACCAAAGACAACAAAGATCAAAAGGTAGATCAAAAGGTTTATAGAAGTATGATCGGATCTCTTTTATATCTCACTGCGTCCAGACCAGATATATGTTTAATGTATGTCTTTGTGCACGTTTTCAAGCTGACCCATGTGAAAATCATTTAACTGCTGTCAAAAGAATTTTTAGATATCTAAATGGTACTTCTAATCTGGGTTTATTTTATGAGAAAACCAATGAGTACAGATTAATGGGATATTGTGATGCTGACTATGCTGGAGATAGAATTGAACGAAAAAGTACAAGTGGTGGATGTCATTATCTTGGAACTAATCTCATCTCATGGTCCAGTAAAAGACAAAGCACCATAGCCTTATCAACTGCTGAAGCTGAATATATCTCTGCGGCTAGTTGTAGCTCACAACTTTTATGGATTAAGCATCAACTGGAAGATTACAATATTCATGAAAGTAAGATTCCAATTTATTGTGATAATACTGCTGCAATAAATTTATCGAAAAATCCTACATTGCATTCAAGGGCTAAGCATATAGAAATCAAACATCATTTTATCAGAGATTACATTCAAAAAGGTGTGTTTGATGTAAAATTTGTGGATACTGACCACCAGTGGGTAGATATCTTCACAAAACCTCTTGCAGAGGATAGATTTTCTTCAATAAGAAAACAGCTCAATATGCTCTATGTTGAATGACCTTGCGTCCAATAAACGCTTGTGTCAGAAAAGTATGCGCATAAAATGACTGCGTCCATTTACTACTTTCTATCAGCTTACGTCATTATTTTGTGATATTTATTATTTGTCATAAATGTTTTTCTGTTAAAAACTCTTTATCTGTCCTCCACATAACTTCTATGCTGAGTCAACACTCTCGGGTCATGTCAAACGGCGTGCGTCTGATACTTCACTCTTAAGTAGCCTCCCTCGGTAACCGCTAGTCATCATGGTTCTTTAACCAAGGTTACTTTCTCTGACGTCTCGGTTACTTTTCTCTTCTCTATATTAACCTCAACCCGTGAGCTCAAACCTCACCAAACATCCTCTCTTTGAAATCTCCTCTCTCTCTCGCTCTCAACTGTTCATCTTCACTCTCTTCACTCTCGTTTGAAAAATGGGAAGAAATTTGCGTTCAGCTGGAGAAGGAAGCAGCATTCCTCAGGAGACCATCTCACCTCTTGGACATCCAACTCGCGAGATTCCAGACAACTGCCATATCAACATTGAGCACCAGATCGACTTGAACATGCTAGCCAGATTGGGAGCAGACGTCAGGATCTAAATCATTGGTGCTGGATGGGACCATTTCTTCATCAACTATCCAGAAGTCTATCCAATACTTCTCACTAAGTTTTGGAAGACCGCTCACCGGGAAAAAGAAGGTCTCATTTCTAGGTTTGTTCTGGGGACACAGAAAGTTGAAGTCTCCAAAGTTACTATAGCTTTTGCTATTGGGTGTCTATCTCTCGGTGCCACCTATTTCAAAACCTGGCACAACAAGTTTGGAGGAAAAGACAACGTCTTTAACTTCCTGAGAAAACTCGATGCTCAGCCAAATACACTCATTTGTGCTGCTATCATGAAGCACGAAGCCAGAGTTCTTAATCAAATCTTGAACAAGGCCGTTCTCCACAAAGCTGGGTCCAAAGACTCCATCTCTGAGATGCATTCTTTTCTGCTCACCCATCTGCTGTATGGTATAAAGGTCAATCTTCCCTCTCTTTTCTTTGACCATTTCAAAGAAAATTGCATTGATGTCGTTTCTGTTAAAACCATTACATATGCAATCCTTCTCTCCCGCATCTTTGAAAATCAAGGGATTTATCGCATGCTTAACAAGGTTCATCCTACCATCAGAACCTCCTATCAAACCGTAAGCTGCCCTGTGTTTGGAAAGCTGAACCTTTCCAAAATGCAACTCAAATCAGTGGTGGCGTTTGATCAAGCTCAGTCCACTACTGCTCAAGCTCAACACATGGACGATCCTCAAAGCCGCCAGAGAAGGAAGCATCAGTCAAAACGTTGCCAATCCTCCTCTTGTCTTCTCTGATTCGTCCACTCAGGCTTAGACTTAAAATGTTTTTGAAGAGTTTGAAGAAAAGCCGAGTCTGGAGTTTGCCTCAATGATGGAAGGTATTGCTTACACCATCCATGGAGAAAAGTTCATCAATCTCAGTGGTGTGGTTGTTCCTTTTGTTGAAGAGATACATGGTCATTTGCTTAAAGCTGACGTAGGCTCAAAGCAGCAGGCTCCTGTATCATCTCAAGCTGGTCTAGAAGCTGGTTCCTCTAAACCTAGATACATAAAGAGGAAGCTTCTGGTGGACGAAGACGACGAAGAAGATGATGAGGATGATGCTCCGATTGCCCTCCTTCTTGCTAAGAAAAATAAGGTATCTCCATCTCCATCACCCTCAACCTTACCCAACCCGTCTGTTTCTTCTGTACCCTCCACTCCTTCTGAAAAACCATCTTCTACCCCTCACCCCAATCCTAAACTGTCTGCGTCCATCCCTCTTCAACCTAAACCAATGCGAATCAAAACTGTAGCCCAACGGCCACCTAGACCCAAAATCCTCATCCCAGACTTCTCAACCTTCACCCCCTCCACACAACTACCTGTTTCCCCACTCCCATCTCCACCTCTCTCACCCGTCATCCTATCCTCAGATGAACACTAAGGAGCTCAAGATGCTTCACCCTCTGTACCGCCATCACAGGTCCCGGAATCATCTCCTCCTCCTCCTCCTCCTCCTCCTGTTCTTTTGCTTCCATGGTACTCTCATAAAAAAGCCACATCTTCAGAGATTCCAATGGATACTTCTCCTGTGTCTTTGCTTGCACCTGAGACCCAAGCAAATGCCTATTGTGTTGAGTCCTCTGGTCCACTGAAAGATGCAAGCTGCGTAGCTATTGCTGTTCCTTATTACCAAGCGGAAGCAAGCTCAATTCAGCACACTGAACGTCTTGATGCTAATTCCACCTTGTCCGGAGACACTGTGGAACTACATCTAGATGATGAAGATATCAACTCTTCTGCAGCTGAAGAAGCCCGCCCTGCTCAAACTTCGGCTCCCTCTCTACCTCCTGGTCTGTCTCCTGAAGTTGCTGACTTCTTGGTAGATCGGATCTCAGCAAGGGTCACTCAAGAGTTGGATCGAAAAATGGATCAGATGTTCTCCGACCTTCATCGCATCTTTCCTGACTTTCCTTCTCCACCTCCTTAGAATCTTTTCATTTTTTTTGCTGATAATGATGTGCATCCTCCCTTCTTTCCTTTTGTCTAATGACAAACAGGGGGAGAATATATGAAATGAAATGTGTAAAATTTGTTTTGAATAAATATGAAATGAAAGTAGAATTTGAAAGTTTGGTTATATGTCTTGTTTTTATGCTTTCATAAAACTTATGTTCTGAATTATGTCTTCGATATGCAAATGCATAATCTCAGGGGGAGTTTTTATACATAAGAAATACTGTTTATACTGTCTCAAAAACATGCTTCATAATAATGTTTGTCATCATAAAAAAGGGGGAGATTGTTATAACCAAAACAGTAATGGCTAATGACCCCTAAAAGTTTTAATGATTAACAAAATTATTATATGATTGTTGAATTTATTCAAAGTCAAGTTTATGCTAATCCATAAGGTCAAAAGACCTTTGTATGTTTCTGACTTTTGATAGTTCTCCAAAAACCAAAGTTTCACCTAGCTCTTAAAGGACAAAAAGCTCACTGCAATATCTTCGTCCAAAGAAACTACATGGTTCGTCCAAATAATCTGTTGGACTATAGTGGTAAAGGTTTACGTACAAAACATGATCAAATAGTATTGTGCGTCCAATTTTTTACACTGTTTTTGCGTCCAACTGTTTATACATATTGTGCGTCCAATTGTCTATATTGTGCGTCCAATTGTCTACACTACTTGTGCATCCAACTGTCTATATAAATTGTGCGTCCACTAACTTCATTTTGCAGATGACGTGGCTCTCTCTTATTCAAAAGTCTTAATTGGTTATAAGGAAATATCTTTTTCACATAAGACAAAAGAAGGTACGAATGTCGTACAAAGCAAACAACGTAGAGGAAAGAATAACGTAGAGCAAAACGCTTGTCGGCCATAAAAGCAAAATCAGTTTGCTACCATTCAAGCTACTACTACCTCCTTATTCTGAAAGGACAAATACACAATGGAGAACAACTGGCAAATGATTTTGTGCCTAACGGATATTTGATTATGTCCAAACGGAAAAGTTTTCCCACTGTTTTGAAATCAGAAGGTCAAGACAAAGCTATAAGAAGACCCTCCTCTGAAGAAGCAAAATAGAGAACACATGAGCAAGAAAATATTCAAGAGAATTCATTGTGCAAACAAAAGCCTCAAAGCTTTCACTCTCTAGTAATTGATCTGTAAACCTTCTCATTCTTTCATTGTAAAGTTGCAAACAAATTGTTAAAGAGCTATATCGTGTAAAACTCTCACTGTAGTGAGTTTGTAAAAAGCTCAGAAAAACCCCTCTCAAATCTTAGGATTTGTTGAGCCTGAAGAGGATTATCTGTAAAAGAATACTTGTAGCCTGGAGAGGTGTAGAATACTTGGAGTTGTAGTCTTGGAGAGACTTTGAAACAGCTTATGAAAAGTGCTAAGAGTTTTAGTGGAAAAACCTTCTGAGGGAAGGGACTGGATGTAGCTCTTTGATTTGAAAGAGTGAACCAGGATATATCTCTGTATGAATCTCTCTATCCCTATCTTGTTAAGTTTTTATTTATTACTAACTTGGGGATCGAAAACAAAGTATCTTAAATGCTTATAATCGTTTTGATGTGTTCTTTCATCTTACCTGCCTTAAACGTTTGCCTAAAAAAAGGGTTTTTGAAAATCGGTTAGGAAACACAATTCAACCCCCTTCTTGTGTTTCCTTGTTTCACTTTCACTATCTCTATGATGCTAAATTCAGTGTGTTTAGCGACCATAAAAGTCTAAAGTATTTGTTCGACCAAAAGGAGTTGAACATGCGGCGGAGGAGATGGATGGAATTCATAAAATATTATGAATTTGATCTACAGTACCACCCAGGAAAGGCGAACGTGGTGGCAGATGCATTGAGTCGAAAATCTTTGCATATGTCCGCTATGATGGTGAAAGAACTGGAACTGCTGGAACAGTTCAGGAATTTGAATCTTGACGTGGAATTGTCCAGAGATAAGATAAGTTTAGGAATGGTCACTATTACTAGTGATTTTCTGAACTTGATCTTGAAGAAGCAAGGAGAAGATCAGTACCTACAGAAAAGGAACCAGATGGTAGAAGAAGGAAAGACTTCAGAGTTCAAGAAAGATACTGATGGAATCCTGAAGTTTGGAGACAGGATATGTGTGCCTAAGGATAACAAAGTTAGGAGCATGATCTTGGAAGAAGCACACAGGAGTAAGCTAAGTTTTCATCCCGGATCTACAAAGATGTACCAGGACCTAAAGGGAATATTTTGGTGGCCTGGGATGAAGAAGGAAGTAGCAGAATATGTCCAATCCTGTCTGGTGTGTCAAAAGGCAAAGATTGAACACCAGAAACCAGCTGGGTTATTGCAATCACTGGCCATCCCAGAATGGAAATGGGATAGCATTGCAATGGATTTTGTTTCCAGACTACCAAGGACGCAAAAGAAGTGGGATGCAATTTGGGTAATCGTTGACAGGCTTACAAAATGTGCTCATTTATTGCCGATCAACCAAAGGTATTCTTTGGAAAGATTAACCCAGATGTACGTCAAGGGGGTAGTAAGATTGCATGGAGTACCTTCGAGTATAATTTCGGACAGGGATCCGAGGTTTACTTCTAGATTTTGGCAGTGTTTAAATGGTGCACTGGGAACGAAGCTCAGAATGAGTTCAGCTTATCATCCCTAGACGGATGGTCAGTCTGAAAGGATGATTCAATCATTGGAGGATCTTTTAAAAGCATGTGTTTTGGAAAATACAAGAAGTTGGGACGAATTCCTTCCATTGATTGAGTTCACGTACAACAATAGTTTCCACTCGAGTATTGGCATGGCGCCATACGAGGCACTGTATGAACGAAAGTGCAGAACACTGCTCTGTTGGTATGAAACCGAGGAGAATCAGTTGATAGGACCAGAGATGGTGCAGTGAACGACGGAGCAAGTTAAGAAAATTCGGGAAAAGATGAAAGTCGCATGGGATTGGCAGAAGAGCTACAGTGACAAGAGGAGGAGACCTTTGGAGTTCCAGGAAGGCGATCATGTCTTTATGAGAGTCACTCCAAGAACTGGAATCGACGGGACAATCAAATCCTGAAAGCTTACACCTAGATTCATTGGACCATTTCAAATTCTTCGCCGAATTGGTCCAGTTGCCTACCAAATTGCTTTACCTCCCAACCTATCCAATATTCATAATGTATTCCATGTATCCCAACTCATAAAATATCATCCTGATCCATCACACGTGATAGAGCCCGAATCAATCCAGGTAAGGGAGAACTTAGAATACGAAGCGTTGCCTGTACGGATGGAAGACACGAGGGTGAAAGAACTCCGCGGGAAGCGGATTCCCTTAGTCAAGGTCATATGGGATGCTACAACAGGAGATGCCACCTGGGAACGTGAAGAGGATGTGCAGCAGCAATATCCACATCTATTCTAAGGTACGTCAAATTTCGAGGACAAAATTCTTTTTAAGGGGGGTAGTAATGTAACACCCCGTTTTTTTTAAAAGCTTTCTAAAAGCTTTCTGATTTTAATTAATCAGTATTTGTATGTTTGTATTTTATTGAAGGGTCTAGAGAGTGAAATAAATTAATCCGAGACCATAGTCACGCTCTACGCTATCGTAGGAAGCTATGGTTAAATTTTGGTCGAAAACTCAGACGGAGCCCGGACTGCGATTTTCACTGACAGTAGTGTTTTACTACTGTCAGGACCTAATTTGGACTCGTGAACGAGACAGTTAGTCTTAGAATCACGTTTCCTATATTTTCTAAAAAGTCTGTCCTGACGTTCGAAAATGAAAATATTATATTATATTCAGGCCGATAATCGATCTGGGGGACAATTGGAGCCGTGTAAGGGTTTTACGAGGCCCACTACAGGATAATCTTCATGACAAGACTGTGTCAAGTCATCTAGGGACTCGTGCCAGTGTCATGATGATTTCAAAATATCGGGACGCGAAATGACCAAATTGCCCTTGGACTTTCTTTTTACAAAATTACCTTTTTAACCTTTCTTAACTCGTAAGTCACTTAAGTTAAGAAAATATCTAAACTCTCACTCTCTCTCTCCTTATCTCGGCTCTCTCTCTTTCTCTCTCCGCCTCCATCTTCTTCTTCTTCCTTCTTTCTTTTTCTTCTTCCTCCATTTTTCTTCTTTTCTCCTTTTGTTCGTCTCCATTTTCACTCAACTTCCACAAGGTTTTTCAAGAAAGTTTGTGAAGCGAAGTTGATCCTCTCATCCTCCTCTATCATCTAAGAGGTATAGATTTTACTCTTGAGCTCTCAATCTTCATTTTCCTCCATTGAAATATATGGTTTTAAGTTTTAAGATCCAAACTTCAAAAATCTCTAGAAAATTGCAGAAAAATCATTTTAATACCAAATCAATTTCTACAATCTAGTTTCATCCTCTACGATCATAATCCAAGAGAATGAAATCAAATAAGCTTCCTAGCCTATTTATTTTGGAGAGGCGGAACCTAGCTCTATTTTGGGGGAAAATGAATTTTGTTTCAATTTGTATGAAATGGTTATTGCTTCCACTTAATTCATTCCTTAATCATGTAATCCATGTGATTAGGAAACCAAATCAAACTCTCACCTATTTTTCATGGTGATGGTTGATACCTTAGGGTTTTGGTTTAAGGGGTTTTGGTTCAAATCTTTGATAATTGATCATGGATTATGTCTTAGGTATGCTTAAGGATCATTGATCCAAGAGTTGGTAGAATTTCAACATCCCTAGCCTAATTAATTAAATAGGGCAGTAGCTAATTCTAAGGATTAGGGGGTTTGTGATTTAACTGCTTTAATTTCGGGTTGTGTTTTGTTGTATAGAATTGGACAGGACTCGAACGATCGATTGCGCACTTGATTGACAGTTGCGGAGCCGCATTCGGAATCTCTCGATAACATCACTAAGGTGGGGAGAAAGGACTTTATCGTCGGGAAGGCAAGCTTAGTATATATATATATATATATGTGTGTGTGTGTGTGTGTGTGTGTGTGTGTAGGGGAACCCTTGAACCCTACTAGAGGTTGAGCCCTGGATAAAGTGCCTGAACCCTCAATGTAGCTACTTTTGGGCTATCACCACTAAGTTGATAATATGGATGATGTGATTGATTGAGGTTGATGTGTTGATCTGTTTATTTGATTATCTGTTGAGTTATTTTATTGATATGGCTTTATGATAATATCTGTATTGTGAAATTATTGTTGTAATATTCTGCTGTGATTTGGCTGATTGAGTGTTGATGAGAGTATGGTGAGTGATGATGTTGTTCGGGTTGATACTGTTGTGGTCCCGACCATGGAGCTGTGGCTCGTAGACGCAAGGCGTCGTGATGCTGATGTTGATGTTGATGTTGATGTTAATGATGATGTTGATGTTGATGTTGATGTTGATGTGGATGCGATGTGTCATGGTCGTGGTTGAGTGCGTAGGCGTGAGGTACCGGTATCAACCTGCGATGGATGTTTGTTTCATAGCATATCATTTCATACCATAGCATTTTTGTCCCAAAGGGAGATGTCCAATTGAAGACGTGTTATTTTAAATCCCGAGGCGGGATGTCCAATGGGGGACATGATGTGATGTGATGTAATCTCGATGGGGATGTTCAACTGGGGACGTGATGTATCGGCCGACATGCATATAGAGAAGTCAACATATACATTGGGACTAGTATCCCTCTTATAGGCTTATTTGAGAAAATGATGTTTGAGATGATTGTACTGTATGACTTAAGAGATGGGTGATGTTGTGTTGTATATGTTATCTATGTTGTGTGATGCATGTATATATGCTCTACTGATGCCCCTTTCCCATATTTGATGATATATGTTTCTTATCTCCCACTATTTTCTTTATGTGCTGCTCTTATTTTATGGGAAGACCCCGAGGTGGAACTAGTTATTGAGGAGCTGGATGGCATTCCTTACGAGCCCGACGTCGGAGGACATGCCACGGACCCTTGCCTCGAGAGGTTGGGCAGTGATCGTGGTTAGCCGGAGAGTTGTCTCTCGGCTTATTTTTTTCGTACTTTCATTTTGTGTTGTATTAATATACTCTGTATGTATTACTTTAATACAGTAGCGCTACTGATGGGGCAAGTGATGTATGTGATATATTTCTTATATTTTAAAGCTGTGTACTCTGAAGCGTTGCATGCAGTATATTTAATTGCTTCCACGCTCAATTTTTCGCTTCGTTTCGTCTTAATAAGGCGCGCTACGATTATTATAGGATTAAGCTAAGTTAATATCTTAAGTTCCCCAATGGGACGGCGGGTCGTCTCAATTTATGTTGTTGTGTTGATATGGTGAATGTGTTTGTATGTGTTAGTAGAAAATCATTTTGGCATGGTGAAAAACTATTCTTGGGTCCAAAGACCTAAGGATTGGATTTTGGAATGGTGAACTTGTTTATCTTCTAAGTTGCCTTGATAATATGCTTATGTATTGGTATGATTTTCTAGCTACTTTGGATGTCGTCGGATGGCTTTATTTTGGTTGAAAACGGCCAATGGTTCGACCATGTGTTGCATTATGGGGGAAGCCAAAACTTACATGCTCAAGTGAGGATGTAATGGACTTAAAATGGTTTTAAGAAGGCAAATTAATTAAAAGAAACCTACCCTTTTTGCTTGGGGACATTCGGCCATACCTTGCTAAATAGGGTTAGGAACTCAAAATGTTGATGTTAAGGGGTTTAATGTGTTCATACTAAGGTATAAGGGTTATATAAATTGAAAAGGGTTTCCAAAGAAATCAAGTTGTGGTTCCAAATAACCAAGTGTTGTAAATTAAGTATTTTGATCTCTTGTAAAAAGATGTTTCAAGGATAGGAGGGTTTGATGTTGATCAACCACTTATTCTAATAAGTTGTTTAAGGAAAAGATTTTCAAGAACAAAGAGTTTCATAGTTAGTTAAGATGTTTTCAAGGATTTTGGTTAGTAAGCATACTTTGAGAAAATGGGATTCTTGCAAGCTTTCTTTAAAAACAAGGAGTTTTAAACTACTATTATTCATTTAGAATCTTACGAAAATTACATAAGTTATAGTTTCATTTGAAAATGAAATGGTGATTTAAAGTAAGATGTGCATCCCTTTTTACACTAAGTAATAGCACTAGGAAACCAATTCAAATGAGTTTTACACTAATTATGACATCTTATGGATTTTTGTATATAGTTTTCAAATTATACTTAATTAAGGATATTTTATCAACTACTTTACTACGAGGAAAGGACTTTGAAGTTTTTACTATAATAGTGTAAATACGTATTATCTTTTAAAGGAAATTCAATGAGTTCCACAATGGACTCGCAAAGATTTAAGTAAAAGACATGCACTAATACCTTGTGGTCATGATAAATCATGTCCCACACCCTTGATGATTTAGGTCATCTAAGGAATTCCATAATGTTTAATCACAAAGAGTTACTTATATAATATAAGCAATGTTTCTTTGATAGATAAGTGAGAAGATGTGATGAAAGGATCCTTGTGGATCCTGTCTTCCATAATACGTTTAGGGTATGGAATAATATATCATAAGACATGAATATCGTTTTACGAACGACGAGGTTGTACGTTATTACAAGGAACAAAACCAAGAACGGGCGACGGATGACAAGTCATGTGAAAGTGGGTCCCGTGGGGGTGCCCCGTGGTTTATCAAGAGATAAACGTGGTGCTACAAGTAATAGTGTAGTAAGTATTTGTGTTATGGAATTTCTTGACATGAATACGCATCTGTGCATGAGTTGGGCGTTATGCGTGGGAGTTAAGCTTACACCTTCATGCGGGTGCGATTGTTGGAGGTGACGATCGTGGAGATCTTGAGGATGTTGGGGTTGGGATGACCACATGTGGCCAGAGAGTAGCTCCTCAGTGTTGTGGGTACCTGTCGAAAAACACTGACGTCCTGACTGGACACCGGACAAAACATGATTCGGGTAAAGAACGTTTGGTGTGAGCCGTTATAATGATTGCAATCTTTGGATATGGCACCGTGGGGTTGAGATAACGCAGACAATGTTTTCCCAATCACTCACTCTTGTTATGTTTAGCTTCATGGAGTAGGGGTCTGAGTCATGTTGCATAGTGTGTCATTGCATACTTGAGTTGATGATTAACCATACTATTGTTGACTTATATACATATTAACTATGATATCATGTGATTAGTTGATATGTTGTGTTTGCCCATGCGCTGTATGCCGCTTGGGTGCGTGTGTGCGTGACTTTTATCAATGCTATTCTGGTTGTGCCATGTGCGGAATCTCACCTCATTACTTTTGTTGTTCGGCTACTCGCGTGGTTCTTCATCCTGTTCAGATGAGTAGTTATGGCGAGCGATCCATCATCACAGCTAACTTTAGACCTGGTTCTCCATGACAGGGAGGACGCTTGGGCGATCCACCTAGATGGGCGTTGTACGTATATGGGAGCTGTGAGTCTCACCAGTAGTAAGGAGTCACTTTATTTCATGATGTCTTTATCTGAGAGAGTTTGCACTTTACGCATTAGTGGTGGGGGTAGTTCGGGGATCACTCAGCCACCACCACCCCTTGTCGTTTTGCCAGTGGAGCCGAGGAGTGCTTTGGTGGTTTCCTCCAACAGTTGTCACTACCTGCTATACCCTCTACTTCTGCTCATCCACCTTCTTTCGAAGGGCCATCTGTCCCGCCTATTCCAACATCTGGACCTGCCTTTGTGCCCTCTGAGTTGCATTCGCATGTTCCCCGTCGTCGAGCAAACATGCGAGTCACTTCTCGAAAGAGAACCCCGCATCATGCTCGGGTATTCTTCTCCATTCCAATTGTCTTCCTCTCGTTTGACGATGAGGAGATGGAGGAGTAGGAGGAAGAAGCCCCAAAGTATGTGTTGGAGGACGAACCTGAGGTGGTTTCCTAGAGTGCAAGTGTGGGGATGCCATGGACGAGGCATGACCATGAGATGCTGTGGCTGGAAGAGCAGTATATGAGTGGTTATGATGCGGAGCCGCTGGAGGTGATGGAGACACTTGAGGAGAATTCTGAGACGGAGGAGGACCTAGAGAAGCACTACTATGACGAGTAGTACAGTGCTTGTTTTTGGCCAGTCCCTAGTGTTTTCCCTAGAGTCTGTATATTTATGATGTATCCCTTTCCCTTTTGTTGAGGAGCTACGTCTCCAGTAGAGTAGGATTGGTTCGTCCTTATGTCGTTTAATTTCTTATGTAGTCGAATGTTTTAAGAGTTTCTATATTATATATATATATATATATATATATATATATATATATACACACACACACACACACACACACCTTTATGATTCGGTTATGCTCAAATGTTTTCAGACCTTGTATAGAAAAAAAAAAACCCATATTTTCGGTACGCTCTTTATATTTCCGCAATTTATTTTCGTCTTGTATTAAATAATCGTGACCCGTAAAGTGGGGTGTTACAACCAGTTCAGCAGTTCTCCACGACTCCGCCCGTTCTTCGCCAGGTTCTGCGCGCAATCGTTCTCCGCCGTTCTAAGGTTTGCTTCCTCCATTGCTACGTTGTTCATTGTTATAGGGTTTTAGCCTTGTTCATTGCTTCCTCCATCGTTGGCTCGCTGATTTTTCATTGCTTCCTCCAAATGTATTCTTTATCCAATTAAAAGATGACATTTTTATTACCTTTATTCAAATGTCAATTCACTGTATAATGTTTGTTTTATTCTTACCTCCATGGCTGATTTTGATTATGTTACTTGATTCAATGTTTCTAACTTTCTAAGATTGGTTTTTGATTAGGAGTTTTTAAACGATTATGAAGCAGGGAGTAATATTTGGTCCTTTTGGTTTGGATTCAACGAGTATGCTGTGACTAATTTGTTGTGGGAGGGTGTATATCGTTCTGTTTTGATTTGCTTGGGGGTTGTACCGGAATTTTTCGCTGCTAGCAGGTTTTGGTGGTTGTTGAACATTGCATAACTGAGGCGGAGGGTGGGGGCGGGGTGGGGAAACCCGAGCCCTAGCGGAGGTAAGGGTGGGTACCAATTTCTCACCCTTTGCGGGGATCGGGGGCAGGGATAATGAAGGGAATCGGGGGCAGGGATGGGGAATGCAAAAACCGCCCCCGCCTCGCCCCGTTGCCAAGCCTAGTGGTAGCAGAATGAGAGGTTTTGAACTTAGGTCGCAAAGGAGGGAATGAATAGTAGAGTGTTTGTGTGAGAGTGCGTGAAGGAAGTTACTGGGAGAGGGGAATAGTAATTAGGGAAGTGGAGAATAGGCAACGCTTCCTTAGCACTGTCTAAGGTATCCTAAGATAGCGCTTCCTCAAGGAAGCGCTGTCTATTCTCATACCTTAGACAACACGTCCTTAAGGAAGCGCTACCTCTGCTCTTTTAACCCTAAGGCAACGCTTCCTTGAAAAAGCGCTATTGAAAATCTTCCACATCATTTTAAGTAGCGTTTCAGTGAAAAACGCTATTGATGATGCGCCAAGTAATGTATAATCTGGCGTAGTGTAACCTGTAAACCTTTAACAGTGTTTCCTCAAATAAACGCTATCTTTATCAAATACCTTTTTTATAAATGCGGTCCACATCTTATAACGCTATCAAATGCATAAAATGCATGCCATTAAAGGTCAAATCTGGCGTAGTGATTGTTTCTGGGCATCTCAGCATCTCTAATACCATCAAATGATCTAAACAAGCTCTATTAATAGAGTTGAAATGAATGATTCATTGAACTTGGAAATAATACTTGGTTATAAGTATTTATATAGGGAAAATTGAGAGAAACTAGCTAACTAACTTTGTAACAAATACACTTTGGCTTATGGAAAAAAAACTAACTTTGTAACAAACGGGAACTAACTAACTGCCACGTGCTAGCCATTGACCACCATACCACAAGGCACAAGAGTTAGCACAAAATGAGTAGACATACTTTTGTATAATTAGTTTCAGCAAACAACCATTTGCATATGATAAACACACCTTATTTCATGAATCCTGACAAAGCTTATGTTAACTGAGTTTTGGAATTAAGGATGTTTAAAATGAATATATGAAATGGTGTAACTTGGTGGTTTACGGAAGGTGTGTGCTAAAATCAAAGTGACACTTGTGGAAAATACACTTTTCACGTTAGGGATTTAACATCTATTAATGATAACCAGATGTTAAAAATGGACGCGGTGGCAAACTTGTAAATAAATTTTACATCTGTTTCAATCTTTGGATCGGATGCCTTTTTGCCTCAAAACCGATCCAAACCATTCCGCGAACACCCCTACATGGAACGCACTTTTAACATCGGTTCCCCAACAACCGATGTCAAAGGTGGACAGAAGAAACTTATAACATCGGCTGCTTTACAACCAATGTTAAAAGTCACATTTTGAAATAGACACATACAAACACTAGAAGGGGGATTGAATGGTGTTTGACAAATTTAAGCGGAAATATAAACTTTTTCACAAGCACAAACGAAGACAGACAAGTATGTTAATACAGGTCAATCAGACTAGTAACTTGTCTGAAGGTTTTCACAGAAAGTCACACAAGCATGCACGATGAAAAGGTTTTATAAAACGATTATACCCTCCTTAGCTAGAAGATAAACAAGTTAAATAATCAAACTAAAGAGTTAAGGTAGAGAGAGATATAACACAGCAGACTTTATCCTAGTTCACCCCTTAACAAATGAGGCTACGTCCAGTCTTTGGATGCACCAAGTTTTCTCACTATAACTGAACAAGTTACAGGACAGACAAGTATTGTTTGCACACCTAGCCTCTTCAGGCTCTAAGATAAGTATTGTTTTCTCACCTAGCCTCTTCAGGCTCACTCAGGTTTGTTTGAGAGAAGATGTAAGTAAATTACAATTTGCAAGTCTTTCATAAGCACTCAGACGAGTGTATTAAATGTGAAGTTCTAAAAGACTGCGTAATAACTTCAAATGATTGAAGAATAAAGAATGAAAGATTGAAGATATAAATGTGCAGAGTAATTGCTCTTTGAATGCTGTGATATTTTTCTACTTGAATCTTCAAAGTCTTCTTCATTAAATAGGCTTCAAGGTATTAAAGCCGTTAGAGACATTTCTTGAAAGCTTGGCCTTTTGCAGATCTTCATTAAATGCAAATAGAGTCGTTTTGGTCAGCCATTAAAGCTTGAGGAACGTCGCTTGTTCTTTATCACAAGAAGGACAGAGTCTTCGGATACACCTTTTGTCTTAGCAGGTCTTTACATATGCTTTTTGTCCTACGAGGGAAGTCTCTCCCTTTTTGTGCAACTTGCAGTTGTACTCAGGGAAAGTACTTTGTTGTTCTTCCTTTTCAAGAGACGAGACAACTTTAATTTATTAGCAACTTAGACTTGATGGAGTCTTGAAAAGAGTTCTACGGTCTTGAAAGGATTTCTTCAACGTTAGTCAACAGACGGGTCAGTGACTTCATTAGGCGGGTTGACTTTTAGTAAAGAGAAGGTCAGCATTTGTGTAGACTTCAGATAGGTGAATTTACTTAGTTCAGATGAGTGATTACACACTTGTGCGCAGTACTTATAAACACTTAATGCTTATCATAATAATCTGTACACTGAGTAGACGAGTTATCCACCACAGATGGGTTCAATTAAATCATTGAATAAATGTTTAATTTTCATCGAAACTATGGTAAATGCACATCAGACATTTTGGAGACTCAACAATCTCCCCCTTTTTGATGATGACAAACATTTTAAATGATTTAATAAACTTAAGAGAAAATAAGAGATTTCACGAAAAACAGACATGTATATGTATCACATATTTTTTAACATGATCAGACAGGTTCAACGAAAAACAGACATGTATATGTATCACATATTTTTTAACATGATCAGACAAGTTTAACGTTATTCCATTATTTAACATTATCAGACAGACATATAAACATTGTTCATATCAGACAGATAAACAATATTAATAACATTGTTCTTAAGTTGTGCTTTATTATCTTCTCGTGCTTTATTATCTTCTCCCCATTTTGACATCAGCAAAAAAAAAAAAAAGGAGAGATAGAGGAGAGAAAAAAAGATACTATTATTTATCTATCATAGGCTGTGCAACACCCTTACCCGAGTGTCCTCCTCTTCTCTTGAATCAGTTTCACCTTCTCAGTAGTTTGTTGCACTAGTTCAGGTCCTAGTGAAGCACTTTCTCCATCTTGATACCAACACAAAGGTGTTCTGCAACGTCGTCCGTATAAGGCTTCATAGGGAGCCATCCCTATGCTCGAATGATAACTGTTGTTGTAGGTGAATTCTATCAACGGTAGGAAATTCTCCCAACTTCCGGCATGTTCCAGCACATACGCCCTTAACAGATCTTCTAAAGACTGAATCGTTCTTTCTGATTGTCCATCAGTTTGAGGATGGTAAGTCGAACTTAGTCGTAACTTCGTTCGTAAAGCTTCATGTAAACTTTGCCAAAATCGCGAAGTAAAACGTGGGTCTCTATCGGATATGATACTTAAAGGTACTCCATACAGTCTCACAATCTCACTGATATAAATCTGAGTAAGTTTCTCCATGGAATACTTGAGATTGATAGGTAGAAAATGAGCTGATTTCGTAAGCCTATCAATTATTACCCAAATGGAATCGTATCCTTTAGGTGTTCTTGGCAAACACGTCACGAAATCCGTCGCTATGCCGTCCCACTTCCACTCTGGGATATCCAATGGAAGTAACATTCCTACTGGCCTTTGATGTTCAACCTTTGCTTTTTGACACACTAAGCAAGACGCCACATAATCAGCTACATCTCTTTTCATGCCTTGCCACCAAAACAACCGCTTCAGGTCTTGGTACATCTTGGTTGACCCTGGATGCATACTCAACTTGCTTCTATGAGCTTCGTCCAGAATTAATCTCCTTATCTCTGGATTGTTTAGCACACAAACCCGTTCTCCTTGTCTTAGGATTCCATCTGCTACTTCTTTATATTCAGACGTCATCCCTTTCTTTAGATTCCTTCGCTCTTTCGCTAAATACTGGTCGTATACTTGTTTCTCCCGAATCTGTTTCATCAGATCACAAGATACTGTAACCATACCCACATGTAGTCTTCCTGGCATACTGACCACGGACAGATGCATATCTCTGAACTGTTCCAACAGCTCGTGTTCCTTAACCATCATGGCAGACACATGTAATACCTTTCTACTCAGGGCATCTGCTACCAAATTAGCTTTTCCCGGATGATACTGTAACTGGAAATAATAGTCCTCCAGAAATTCCAGCCACCGTCTCTGCCTCATGTTGAGCTCTTTATGATCGAACAGGTACTTCAAGCTCTTATGATCACTGAAGACATTGAACGTCGAACCATACAAGTAGTGCCTCCAAATCTTCAACGCAAAGACTACCGCTGCAAACTCCAGATCATGAGTTGGGTAATTCTTCTCGTGCACTTTCAACTGTCTCGAGGCATACGCTACCACTTTCCGATTCTAAATCAGAACACAGCCTAACCCCTGGTATGAAGCGTCATAATACACTTCAAAAGCTTCGCTTGGATCTGGCAATATCAACATTGGCAATGTAGTCAGCCTCTTCTTTAGCTCCTGAAAACTCTGCTCACAGGCTTCAATCCATTCAAACGCTTTATCCTTCCTCGTCAATTGGGTAAGAGGTCCTACAATCTTAGAAAATCCCTCGATGAACCTCCGATAATACCCAGCCAGGCCCACAAAACTGTGTATCTCAGTCACTGTGGTTGGTCTTTCCCACTCAAGAACTGCTTCAACTTTTGACGGATCTACAGCAATTCCTTCCTTCGAAATCACATGACCCAAAAAATGCACTTCGTCGAGCCAAAACTCACACTTGGAAAGCTTTGCATACAGCTGTTTCCCTTTCAGAACCTGAAGAACTACACTAAGATGTTCAGCATGTTCTTCCTGGTCTCGCGAATAGATGAGTACGCCGTCTATGAAGACAACGACAAACTTATCAAGGTAGGGACGAAAGATCCTATTCATATAATCCTTGAATATAGCTGGAGCATTCGTCACTCCAAACGGCATTACAAGATATTCGTAGTGCCCATAGCGTGTTCGAAACTCTGTCTTTGGTACATCTTCTACCTTCACATGAATCTGGTAATAACCTGATCGTAAATCAATTTTGGAGAAAACTGCCGCTCCCCTCAACTGATCCTTCAAGTCATCTATCCTCGGAAGTGGATACTTGTTCTTAATGGTGACCTTATTCAACTGGCGATAATTGTAACACCCTGCTCTTTCACTTCTATGTATATATGTGTTGATACTTACTTATAGATGCTTGCATATGCCATTTTTGCTTGTTTTTGGTGCATAAGTTCATAGTTGTAATAGTTCAGCCTTTAGAATAATCAATTCATCCGAGTCTAAATAACCTGTTTCACGGTTTTGGCCATATCTTGAGTTCTAGACATCCGATCGAGATGATCTAGGATGTGTTGGAAAGCTTAGAGAATTACCTACAAGTTTTATTCAGGTGTCGATGCCAAAAATCTATTGGGAAATCGATTTCCAGGTAAAGAAATCGATTTCTAGTAGGAGGAAATCGATTGTTTGAAGGGCAAAATCGATTTCTTTGATAAGAAAATCGATTTGGCCAATCGATTTCCATGGATGTTGAAATCGATTTCCATGCATGTCAGAGCTTGTGTACGTGTTTGGGTTACTGGGCTATGCTGTGTACGGCCCATTCGTCCTAAAACGTCCCTAACAGCTATATATGCATAGCGTATGACCTAAACCTAGTATCCACACCCTATTGTACACACCTTTTGCCTCTTCTCATCCCTAAGAGCTGTAACTGATCTCTTGCTCTAGAAAACCCAAAGGACGAATCCTGCTTTGGTGTTCTTCGTCAAGAACACGCCGTTGTTTGGCTAGTCTATCCCTACTGCAGAGTTAATCTCCTAAGTTAGAAACCAAGGTGAGTTACTAATCCTAGATTTGTATACCCTTTCAATCCTTAACTTAAAGATCAACTCTGCTTTCCAGTGTTGCGATCGTGATCAAGTGCTGAATCCGTAAGAAGGAACTGTAGCAGAACTTGGCTCTGTTCTCTTTCCCTTAGGCTGTGAATCGTCATACCAGGTATGGGGGTTCTCTTTCCCTTAGGCTGTGAATCGTCATACCAGGTATGGGGGGAGAAAATTGGTCATGAGTATGTGGGTTTTGGGATAGGTTAAGATGAAGGGGTTAACCCATGACCCCTATATGTTTGTCTATATGCATTGTAAGTGCCTATGAATGTTGTTATGTTGTTTTCTGACTATACGAATATTGATTGATGAATAATCTGATGTCATAACATGTTTATAACTATGAGTACATGATTATTATGAATGTTGATGAATTGATGATGATGAACATGTTGTTTATGCCATGATATGGTGTTTTGTTAATCCTATACTATTAGAACATAGTTATAGGGAGAAAATAAATAGGCAATGTGAGATTGATGACCAAGGATTAGTTTGAGAACCCTTAGGTTATGCTTCATGAGTGTTGAACTAATCAAATTGATGATAAATAGCTTAGGCTCGAATGATCTGTTAATTAGAGAACGTAGACTGGTCTATAGCAGAGGAAACCCGCTGCTGTATGATCTGACACCCAGAAATTGATTTCCAGCACATGGAAATCGATTTGAATCGACCAGGGATCGATTTCCAGAGCGTGGAAATCGATTTGGCCTTAGAGAAATCGATTTTTAGAATCGATTTTCCCTTGTTCAAAATCGATTGGGGAAATCGATTTGAACATGCTGAAATCGATTTTCAGAGATTGGAAATCAATTTTGAAGACTTGAGAAATCGATTCCAGAGAATGGAAATCGATTCTCACGTGCCCAGGAACAGTTTTGACCCCTTATGCTTGATGGATAGTGTTATGTAGACTTGTTATAATCTTAATAAGATATGAATTGTGGTTTAGATATTAAGATTAAGTTATGATTTTAATAAGATATGAATTGTGGTTTAGATAATAAGATTAAGTTATAATCTTAATAAATATATGACTTGAGGCTTAAATATTAAGGTTAAGTTATAATCTTAATAAAATATGAGTTGAGGTTTAGATAATAAGATTAAGAATTATGCTTAATAAAAGTATTGTTAAGTTAAGACTTAAAGAACAATTAGTAAGACGATGATGTTATTGGTAACGACGCACTGTTACCGATGTTGTTAGTTAAATCATTCTTGATGCTTATTGGTCAAGTTTGATGTTGATAAATCATCTTTGATGCTTGTTGGTCAAAGTTGATAGCCATGTAATGGTATGATGGTGGATGGTTGGACATGTGTTTGCATGTTGTTGAGCATAACATGCATCATATGTTGACATGGATATGTTGGGTGGAAAGCAAACGATGAATCGCGATAGTGGAGGCCACGATGGGTGTTATCCTGGCCTTGCGGGTACATTGGGTAGAGAAATTCCAGGTGACATGGGCTAGCTACCTATTGTTGGAGTGACCTAAACGATAAGCTTGAGTACCCTGACTAGCCACTATACGTTATCAGGATTAGTGAGAGTGTTCGGGGATGGCCCATGGTCTGGCATATCATCCACGTTGATAACCGGACATGTACTCCTAATCGTCTTTCCAGAGTTAGGGTTGTTGGCCACATACATACGGAGTAGTGATGTTGCATTCGCATTGACATGCATCTTTGATATATTATACATGTGTTGATTGATGTATGATGTATGTCATCTTAATTACTATTTCATTCCGTTTACACATATTTATTATCGTATTTCTCACCCCCATCTTTTGTTGTTCTTGTGCATATGATGTTGCATGTGCAGAGGAGGGTGAGCATGCTGACGAGGAGTGATCCCGTGGAGATCTCTCTTAGTAGTAGTAGATAGGATTTACGTTCAGTTGTTTAGTTTTATTCTGATGTATTATCGGTATATGTATACCAACTCTGATTATGTGACATCGGGTTTCGGGTTATGTTTATGTTAACGTTTTTCCGCAGTTGTTTTATGTTTAAAATGTTTTCGGATCATGTGGTACTTGCTACCTTTTATGTTAAAGTTTTAAAATTTTATTTAACTTGCATGCTTTATTTTATTTTATCGTATGCGGGGTAGCGGGTGTCACAATAATCCACGCATAAGCGAGATGTTCTATCTTTCTTTTTCACCAACAGCACAGGTGCTCCCCACGG
This sequence comes from Ammopiptanthus mongolicus, assembly GCA_039655645.1. Lineage (NCBI taxonomy): Eukaryota > Viridiplantae > Streptophyta > Magnoliopsida > Fabales > Fabaceae > Ammopiptanthus > Ammopiptanthus mongolicus. The sequence continues at coordinate 44,917,624 of CM077348.1, read as the reverse complement.
CGACCCATTGGGTCTAACGAACTGTTTCCCCAATAAGTCCACCAACTGTTCCTTCAGGGTTTCCAACTCTGCAGGTGCCATTCGATACGGTGCCATAGACACTGGTCGTGTTCCTGGCACAAGATCGATCGCCAACTCGATGTCTCGAACTGGCGGCAAACCTGGTACGTGTTCAGGAAAGACTTCCGAAAACTCGTTCACGACAAGTACGCGCTCTAAGACTAGCTTGCTCTTGACCTCCAAAGAAGATAGTAACATGTATCCTTGAGCTCCTTCTCTCAAAGAAGCGTTGTTGCTATAAAAATGGTTGATGAGCTTGTGCAAGTATACACAATCATTTAACAAGTAATAAAGTGTAAGAAAGATCGTTCCCGCGAGGATTATATGGTGATTCAAGTAACAAGTTTTGGAATTAATGGTACAAAGAGTGACAAATAATTTGTGTGTGTGTATCCAGGGCAGTTTTGGTAAAAATAAATGCTAGAGCAATAAATATGGATTTGTTAACAGAATGGGTAAAACAGCTACGGGGAAGTATCCCTTGCAACTTCAGTCTAGTTCAGTTATGCGTTTGCAATGCTACGGCAATTTGGCTCCAGGAAATGAAAGTTGTTTTCCAACAGTTCTGAGATGAACTTCACTAGACGTCTCTTATTCCTAGGTCCATATTAGTTACATTCACGCCTCACTTAAGCTCGTTCCAGCTAGCCTAAGAGTTAGAATGTTCATTCCTAAATCACTCTTCATCATAATTTTCCACTTAATGATTTTACTCTTATCTATAAAACAGTTCTGCTACACTTAGCTTTTCCAAGCAGCCGTGAGCTCAAGTTCTAACTAAGGTGATCAAGCTTAATTAAAACACAACCAAATCAGATTTATAGAAAATGCAATAGCAAAGCATAACATAACATTCGCTAGAAATCCATTACAAGTTCAACATCCCATAGCTACAACAGGTTTAGCTCATATTGAGCTTACAAAAACAAAGAGAAAAATAAGAAATGGAAAAAGAAGCCATTACAAGAGAGGAGAGAGAGAAAGGGGCGCAGCTCCTGTCCTTGCTCCAGTAGGGAAGATGAAGATGTCTCGTCTCTCCCCTGCTGTCCCCCTTTTAGGGTTCTTTTTCCAGCCTGTCTTAAGGCCCTTTCATCTCTCATCCTTTTTGGGCTATAAACTGATTAGGACAAGTGTCCTTGGCCCAGTGCCCTGACTTTAATGCACCAAACAACAGCCCCACGTGTAGGACACTGTCCTTATTAGCGAAGGACAACTCAATGTGTAAGAGAATGTTTTGAGCCTTTGTCCTTGTGCACCGTCAGCTTCAGTTACAATTGCTACAGCATATCCCAGAGCAACGTTTCCAGTTTAGCGCATAGATCTCCATAAATTGCCCTGCATTGAAAACTCACACTCAAATACTGAAAACAGCTCCAAAAGACACCAGAACACTAAAACTTACAAAAGACTCTTATAAAACACACTTCACACCAAATCACACTAAAACATTAAAAACATAAACTCAAAATACTCAAAGACTACAAGAACACAAGTGAAAAAGGTACAAATAACTCTTCATAAAAAGAGTTATCACACCCCCAAACTTGAATCATTGCTTGTCCTCAAGTAATGGAAACAAAAGAAACTAGACAGAAAAGACACAAATTTTTCTAAACCTCCACACATGTGCTCAAATTAGTTCAAACACAACTTTCTTCTTTTCAAACCAATTTCTTCACAAGGCATACTTGATAATGCATCAACATTCATGAAGTACAATCAAGCAAGCATTCATGGTTGTCCTCATCATCAACTCTCAGCTACATGCTACAGCACTGCACTTTCAGAATAGTGTTCTTCCTCTATTCTCAAGCTAAGATAGGTACTCTCAAGCATCATTCAAATGCACACTCAAACACGACCTTGACAAGCTTCTAAACACACCACTCACTATCAAAACTGCACACTGCTAGAGGACTTTATTTGGATGCAATGAGGCTTGGGTTCAGGTAGGAACAGTTATGGGAAGGTGGCTACACTAGATGGAGCTTAGGTATGCTTCCTCTTTTTGCTACTTCACAACTATTTCTTTCATGGTCCAGCTCACACTAGTTAGGGAGGACTTTTTGATCTTTTTCATTTTGTTTGACTCCTTTTCCCTTTTTTACACTTCTTTGAATTTTGTTTCCTCCTTTTTACCCTTAGAGCAGTTGTTGCAACATTTCAGCATTTTTCCTTGCGACTAATCTGCGTTTTTTTTTTTAATATATTAGCTGCATAGCACCCCCAAACTTAAAACCATGCTAGTCCTCGAGCACCCCCAAACTTATTATACAACATGTAAACACAGGAAGCACACCAGCCATTCCAACTAGTTAGGACAATGGTTTTTCCGGATATGGCTTGTAATGTGGGTTCATTAGAAATAAAGGGGCTTGCAGGCTCAAAGGGGTTCACACAAAGGTAGTATCCAAGGGTAGGTTATTTAGGCAATACTAGGCTCGGGAAAACAAAAGGTGCCTTTAGCAAAAACGTGTGCAGCAGAAATGTGTGCAAGTGTGAAAGCAGCAAGTCAAAATCAGAGAAATATGCATAAGACTGGTATTCACACCGAAAGAAGGAAAAAACTGTTTGGGCCCAAAAGCTCACAAGGTAGATCAGAATGCTACAGCATGTGCCTCGAGTGTCAAACAATTACATCCAAGCATACAAGCTAGAAAGACAACAATGAAGCCAAAATTACCATAGAGATGCACTTGTGAAATATTAAAACAGACAAGCTGCAGTAAGCAAAACCCCAGGATGGGGATGGTTGTGCACAGGGTGGAGTAAAACATACAGGAATTTAAGCTGACAAAAAAAAGAAAACAGGTGGGGTCAAGGTCCGCTGACCCCCACTTGCAACTTCATGCTACAAGTTGAACAAAATAAAACAGCAACAACAACTTAAACCATAAACCAGAAGAAATAACCAAAAAGGGAAACAAGGAAACTCCTGAATCAGCTACATGGGCCCCCAACCTTTTTCAGCCCAATACACAACCACGGCACCACCGAGACAGTTTTACCACCTTCAGCCACAACTCCAATTTCTTTTTTTTCTGCTTATTGAGTTAGTGCCAAAGAAAACGAAAAACAAAAGCAAAAACAAAATAACATCTAAAATTAAAGAAAATAAAAAAAAAATGCTGGGCTGCCTCCCAGTAGCGCTTGGTTTATAAGTCCTTAGCCTGACTCAGTGCATGTTGAACATTCAAGGATCGGCCATTATTGTGGTGGCCTGTGCCTTAGCAAATGGCTCACCCCAGTAATGCTTGACCCTTTGCCTGTTTACCTTGAAGGTCCTACCAGAGGCTGCGTCAAGCAGTTCCATGGCTCCATGAGAGTGGGCATGAACTATTGTGAAGGGTCCAGACCATCTAGATTTGAGTTTTCCTGGAAACAGCTTCAGTCTGGAATTAAAGAGCAATACTTGCTCTCCTGGTGCAAAGTTTCTCTTCTGGATCTTTCGATCATGCCAAGCTTTTGTCCTGGCCTTGTAGAGTTCTGCCCCCTCATACGAAAACATCCTATGTTCTTCAAGCTCATTGAGCTGCAGCATTCGAGCTGCCCCGGCCTGGGCTAGCTCAAGATTTAGTTTTTTTACTGTCCGGAAGGCTTTATGCTGCAGCTCAATGGGCAAATGGCATGCCTTTCCATAGACCAACCTATAGGGTGACATTCCTAAGGGGATCTCGTAGGCAGTCCTATATGCCCAAAGAGCATCTTCCAAGTGCAGGGACCAATCTTTTCTAGTTGGATTCACCACTTTTTCCAAAATTCTTTTTATTTCCCTATTGGACAGCTCTGCCTGCCCATTTGTCTGCGGATGGTATGCTGTAGCCACTTTATGTCTCACCCCATATTTTGTGAGGATTCCGTCAAAGAGCTTGTTGCAAAAGTGTGTACCCTCATCACTGATAAATGCCCTTGGTGTGCCAAATCTTGTAAAAATATGCTTTTAAACAAACTTCACAACAGATCTAGCATCATTTGTGGGGAGAGCTACAGCTTCCACCCATTTTGATACGTAGTCTACAGCCACCAGAATATAAAAATTTCCAAAGGAAGGGGGGAAGGGACCCATGAAGTCTGTGCCCCAAACATCAAACAACTCTACTTCCAAGATGGAATTGAGGGGCATCTCATGTCTATCTGAAATATTTCCCATCCGTTGGCAACTGTCGCAGCCCTTGGCAAAACAGTAAGCATCTTTAAATAATGTAGGCCAAAAGTACCCGGCCTGGAGGACTTTGGCAGCTGTCATCATTCCTCCAAAATGTCCCCTACATGGGGATGAATGACAATGTAAGAGAATAGCCGGGACTTCTGTTTCTGCTACAAACCTTCTAAGCAAATTGTCAGCAGTGCTTGTACAAGTATGGCTTGTCCCAGCAGAACTGTTTTGCCTGATGGAAGAACCTTTTTCTTTGTTGTGGACTGAAATCTGTAGGGACAATTCCACTGGCCAGGTAGTTCACCAGGTCAGCATACCATGGTGTTTCAGTATCTTCCATGGACAGCAACTGCTCGTCAGGGAACAGTTCTTTGATCTCAGAATTCTTTGTGGCTTCATTCCCCTCAGACAGTCTTGACAAATGGTCTGCCACCTGATTTTCAACTCCCTTCTTATCCCTAATTTCCAAGTCGAACTCTTGCAACAAAAGCACCCACCTAATCAGTCTTGGCTTTGCATCTTTCTTGGCAATTAAGTATTTGATGGCAGCATGATCAGTACAGACAATCACCTTTGTTCCAACAAGGTAGGGTCTGAACTTGTCAAAGGCAAACACAACAGCCAACAACTCTTTCTCTGTAGTGGTATAGTTCAATTGAGCTTCAACCAATGTTTTGCTGGCATAATATATAAAGTGAAATATCTTATCCTTCCTTTGGCCCAGAATTGCTCCCACTGCGAAGTCACTAGCATCACACATGAACTCAAATGGAATAGACCAATTGGGAGCAGTTATGACTGGTGCAGTAATTAGGGCCTTCTTCAGAATTTCAAATGCTTCCGAACAGGTTGGAGCAAAATCAAAGATTCTATCATGCTCTAGCAGCTGGCATAGAGGCTTGGAGATTTTGGAGAAATCCTTAATGAATCTTCTATAGAAACCAGCATGTCCTAAGAAACTTCTCACTCCTTTAACTGAGGTAGGTGGTGGCAGCTTTTCAATGACCTCTATTTTGGCTTTGTCTACCTCCATACCCTTCTTAGACACCTTGTGACCCAACACAATTCCTTCCTGAACCATAAAGTGACATTTTTCCCAGTTTAACACCAAATTAGTTTCCTCACAACGATCCAAGACCTGTTCCAGATTTTCAAGGCATTCCTGGAATGACCCTCCAAATACTGAGAAGTCATCCATAAAAATTTCCATAGATTTCTCAATAACATCCGAGAATATGGCCATCATGCATCGTTGGAACGTTGCTGGGGCATTACAGAGGCCAAAGGGCATCCTTCGAAAGGCAAAAGTGCCATAGGGACAAGTAAAGGTAGTCTTTTCTTGATCTTCGGGTGCTACAACAATTTGATTGTAACCAGAGTATCCTTCCAAAAAGCAGTAGAACTCTTTCCCAGAAAGTCTATCCAACATTTGATCAATAAAGGGCAAGGGAAAGTGATCTTTTCTGGTGGATTTATTCAATTTTCTATAATCCATACAAATCCTCCATCCTGTGACTGTTCTGGTGGGGATTAGTTCATTTTTCTTGTTAGCCACAACTGTTATTCCCCCTTTCTTTGGTACACACTGGATTGGACATATCCACACATTGTCAGAAATGGGATATATAATCCCAGCATCCAGCCATTTGATGACCTCCTTCTTTACCACCTCCTTCATGATAGGATTCAGTCTCCTCTGGCTTTCTACACTATTCTTGGCTTCAGGCTCTAGCAATATTTGATGCATACACACAGTAGGACTAATGCCTTTGATATCTGCCATTTGCCAACCGATTTCTTTCTTGTGTCGTCTCAAGGTTTCTATCAAACTGTTCTCTTGATTAGTAGTTAGGAAAGATGAAATAATCACAGGCAAGGTTTCCATTGCTCCCAAATAAACATATTTCAAATGAGCTGGGAGCTGTTTTAGCTCCAAAATAGGTGGCTTCACAACTGAAGGTATGTTGTCCTTGAAAGTCTCATCAGTGACTTCCAATGACTCAAATTTTCTAGCCCACACAGGTTGCCTTGCAGTGCAATCCTTTATTTCAGAAAGTTCTTCCAACAAGGGATCATCAGTACCTGATTCATACTCATCATCACTCAATTCTGTTCTTCCTGTCAGGAACTGTTGTTGCAACAGATCATCGAATGATTGCATAAACAAACATTCTTCCACTCCTTCGTCAGGATACCTTAAGGCATTGAACACATTGAAAGTCACATGTTGTTCATTAACCCTCATGGTCAACTCTCCCTTTTGTACATCAATGAGAGTTCTTCCTGTAGCAAGGAAGGGCCTACTCAGAATAATAGGAACTTCCCTATCTGCTTCACAGTCTAAAATAATAAAGTCCACTGGGAACACAAACTTATCTACTTTTATCAGCACATCATCGATCTTTCCTTCTGGATATGCAATAGACCTGGCTGCTAGTTGAAGTGTCACAGTGGTAGGCCTGGCATCCCCAATGCCCAATTGTTTAAAAATCGACATAGGCATTAAGTTGATGCTAGCACCTAAATCACACAGTGCTCTGCCACAGTAGGTATCTCCAATAGAATATGGAATGGTGAAACTTCCCGGGTCTTTCAACTTGGGAGGTACTTTGGCTTGGAGCATCAGGCTGCATTCCTTTGTCATGGCAACTGTTTCAAACTCCCCCAGCCTTCTCCTCTTTGTTAACACATCTTTCATGAACTTTGTATAGTTAGGCATCTGCTGCAAAGCTTCAACCAAAGGTATATTGATGTGCAACTGCTTTAGAATCTCCATGAACTTGCTAAACTGCTTGTCTTGTTGTACTTTCCTCAACCTCTGAGGAAAAGGGGGAGGTGGTCTTTCTGTACTAAATTTAGGCAAGGGTTCAGCTTCTGGAATAGCCTCAGGCCTCTTAGCAGTTCTCTCAGCTGTCTTCTCAACATTTTCACCAGTTTTTGGAATAGTCTCAGTTTCTTCAATTTGCACTTTGCTCTTTTTCTCTACCATGGTTGGTAACTCAGTTCCACTTCTCAAGTGTATTGCTTTGCAGTGCTCCTTACCATGAGGGCTTGAGGATGAAGGAGTTTCAATAGAAGATGGCAGAGCTCCACTGGGTCTGCTGTTCAGTGCATTGGCCAGCTAGCCTACCTGATTCTCAAGGTTCCTCATGGATACTCCTTGATTCTGGAACTGTGTCTTAGTTTCTAACATGAATGCCTTTAAGACAGCTTCCAAGGACATTTCTTGATTTGCCGGTTGTGCTTGCTGTTATGGCCTTGGTTGCTGATTTGTGAATCCAGAAGGAGCAGTTGTGGACCGGGCAGGAAAGTTTGAGTTCCCTGACGGAGCATTAGCATTGTTATTCCACCAAAAATTTTGAGGTTGCCTGTTCCCTGGATTGTAGGTATTGAAATAGGGTTTATCTCCCCTATTGCCGCTGTAGTTCACATAATTAGCAGATGCAGGATTGCTGAAACAGTCTTCAAACAAATGTTCTCCTCCACAATACACACAAGAAACAGTTTCAGCTTGGTGCACTTGTTGTTCATTTACCACTGGTTTAGTTACAGCTGCTTGAGATGTCTAGTTACTCTTGTTTGTAATCGCTAGGTTTTTTACCATGTTAGTTAAGGAAGCCAACTGAGCAGTAAGTGCCGTAACTCCACTCACTTCATGCATTCCTGCAGCAGTTGTGCTTTTTCCAGAGGTCAGCCTAGCAGTAGGCCACTGATAATTGTTAGCAACAATAATTTCAATCAATTCATATGCTTCATTATAGGACTTGTTAAGAAGAGTGCCTCCTGCAGAGGCATCAAGCATCATTCTTGCAGATGGCAACACTCCATTGTAAAAGTGCTCCATCTGAATGCATATTGGAATGTTGTGATGGGGGCATCTCTTTAAAAGCTCTTTAAATCTCTCCCATGCTTCATATAAAGGCTCATCATCAAGTTGCTTGAAGGAGGTTATATCATTTCTCAGCTTCGCATTCTTCATGGGAGGAAAGAATTTGTCAAAAACTTCTCAGCCATCCTATTCCATGTATTAACAGAGTTGGGTTCCATAGAATTTAGCCAATTCTTAGCCTTGCCAGCTAAAGAAAATGGGAACAGTCTTAATCTAAAGGAATCGTCAGTGATTCCTGGATTTCTGAAATTATTATCCACAGTCAGGAACTGCTTCAGGTGCAAATGAGGGTCCTCGGTTGCAGCACCACCATACTGCCCAATTGCTTGCAGCATCTGGAACATAACAGGCTTGAACTCAAAATGCCTAGCTGTTATAAAGTGTAAGAGAGATCCTTCCCACGAGGATTATATGATGATTCAAGTAACAAGTTTTGGAATTAATGGTTCTATTAATCAAGATTAATAAAGAGTAACAAATAATTTGTGTGTGTGTATCCAGGGCAGTTTTGGTAAAAATAAATGCTAGAGCAATAAAAACGGATTTGTTAACAGAATGGATAAAACAGTTACGGGGAAGTATCCCTTGCAACTTCAGTCTAGTTCAGTTATGCGTTTGCAATGCTACGGCAATTTGGCTCTAGGAAATAAAAGTTTGTTTTCCAACAGTTCTGAGATGAACTTCACTAGACGTCTCCTATTCCTAGGTCCATATTAGTTACATTCACGCCTCACTTAAGCTCGTTCCAGCTAGCCTAAGAGTTAGAATGTTCATTCCTAAATCACTCTTCATCATTATTTTCCAATTAATGATTTTACTCTTATCTATAAAACAGTTCTGCTACACTTAGCTTTTCCAAGCAGCCGTGAGCTCAAGTTCTAACTAAGGTGATCAAGCTCAATTAAAACACAACCAAATCAGATTTATAGAAAATGCAATAGCAAAGCATAACATAACATTCACTAGAAATCCATTACAAGTTCAGCATCCCATAGCTACAACAGGTTTAGCTCATATTGAGCTTACAAAAACAAAGAGAAAAATAAGAAATGGAAGAAGAAGCCATTACAAGAGAGGAGAGAGAGAAAGGGACGCAGCTCCTGTCCTTGCTCCAGTAGGGAAGATGAAGATGTCTCGTCTCTCCCCTGCTGTCCCCCTTTAGGGTTCTTTTTCCAGCCTGTCTTAAGGCCCTTTCATCTCTCATCCTTTTTGGGCTATAAACTGATTAGGACAAGTGTCCTTGGCCCAGTTCCCTGACTTTAATGCACCATATCAGCCCCACGTGTAGGACACTGTCCTTATTAGCGAAGGACAACTCAATGTGTAAGAGAATGTTTTGAGCCTTTGTCCTTGTGCATCGTCAGCTTCAACTACAATTGCTACAGCATATCCCAAAGCAACGTTTATAGTTTAGCGCATAGATCTCCATATATTGCCCTGCATAGAAAACTCACACTCAAATACTGAAAACAGCTCCAAAAGACACCAGAACACTAAAACTTACAAAAGACTCTTATAAAACACACTCTACACCAAATCACACTAAAACATTAAAAGCATAAACTCAAAATACTCAAAGACTACAAGAACACAAGTGAAAAAGGTACAAATAACTCTTCATAAAAAGAGTTATCAAGCGTTTACTTGGTTGGCAGTCAAAAATCCAGAATTCTTAGAACTAGGAAAAACTAAGGTTTTATTTGCACAGTCTAATAGGATATGGTTAGAAGATAATCAATCCATTCCTAAGATTACGTCCATTTGCGAAAGAGGCAAATAGATCAAATCAATCAAAAACGTTCTATCTTTAACAGAAATAGAACAATTCAAACAAACTTTAGCAGTTATAACAGGGTTTGCAGTAGGCGTAGAAATTACCAAATCAAATGGTAAAGAAGACACAGGTAATCCTAACATACTCACACAGTCATATGCAATAAAGGAATGCGTTGCGCCTGAATCAAACAGTATAGTTAAGGTTTTACCTCCCATGACACACTGACCTTGGATTAAGTCTTCATTTTGAGAAGCTTCAGCGCCACTCACAGATTAGACTCTGCCTTTCGCCTTAGGCCTTGTTGTTTGGACATTGTTGACGGAATGTTCCACTTTTGGTTGCATGCATTCACGTGAAATATGTCCCGGCTTCCCACACTTGAAGCAGATAATTTTTTTGATTGAACAGTCCCTGGTGACATGATTACTCTTTCTACACTTCATGCACTTGTTTGGGGTGTTTCCAGACTGACTGAAACCCCCACTGCTTCCTCCCGCAGAACGTTGCTATTGATCTTGTTACCTTGAATACGGCTTCCATCGAGATTTGTTGTCTCGACCACCGCTTCCCCTTTGGAACTTGCTCAGTCCAAAACTCTGTGCCCGCTTGTCCTTGGGCTCCAAGCTCTCGATCAGACGACACTTCTCCATCAGCCTTGGAAAAACAGAAATTTCCAGAGGAACTACAGCTCTCTTCAAGTCGATCCTCAGACCTCCTTCGAACTTCCTGCATTTCCATTCTTCTCTTGGGTTGTCCAGAAAATAATTCGAGAACTTTGCCAGACTTTCAAATTTGGCCCCGTATTCAGCTACGGTCATTCCCCCTTGTCTCAGCTGGAGGAACTCCATTTCTTTCTCGTGTCTTGCACTCGCAGGAAAATACTTTTCTAGGAACTTCCTCTTAAAAGCATTCCAGTCCATAGCTTCTTGATCATCCACCAGCATCTGACAAGCTCCTTCCTACCAGTATTCAGCATCCTCCACCAGCATATAGGTTGCATAAATAACCTTGTCATTCTCAGTACACCTCATTGCTCCAAAGATGTTCTCCAACGTCTAGATCCAACGCTCAGCTAATTCAGGATTGAATTCACCCTTGAATTGAGGTGGATTCCTACGAAGAAATTCATCTAGTCCTCAACCCCCAGCAGTTCTTTCGTCACGTTGAACTATCGCAGCAGCCATTTCCCGTATGGCGTTCACAGCAGCAGTCAGGTTTTGAGCAGCCATTGCTACCTTCAAAACCGGAATTGTCAAACTCCAGAGACTACAACACAGTTAAAGCAACTAATATTACCTCCCTCTTAGAGATAACAACAGAGAAACACACAGAGAACACAACACAAACAAAACAGACCATAACCTACAAACCCTAAAAAGACTCGGCCAGCTCTGATACCAAATAATGCAACACCCTTACCCGAGTGTCACATTCCCGAACGTTTATAAGGCCGAAAATATCTATTAATGCGGAAAATACGGTTTTTTTTTTTGTCTTTTCACAAAGATGTAATGGGATTAGTAAGGGTAGATAATACTAATAAATGAACTTAGGTTCACCATACATTTCTAGAACATACTGTATTAGAAATACAGAAATAGAAAAACTAAAACAGAAAACAGAAATAATACTGTATACAGACATAGGTTTAATGTATAACTGACGTAAGAATAAAATGAGTACTAGGAGTCGCAGCTCCCTAAAAGTACTACAAATAACGACACAGTCTGGCCAAGACGAAAATTAAACAGCAAAAGAGTCTCCCTTCGGACTCAAAGAAACTGCTGGACTGAACCGTCGTCGTGTCCATCTGTTCAAGCGGAAACAACAAGTACCAGCAAGAAAATATACAGATATGGGTGAGATTCCCGTTCATAAACATAACAAAACAGCAATAGTAAAAACGGGACGACTCACCAGGTAACAGCGTACCCAACATGCTTACTAGAATTCTCAATATAAATCATGTTAAACACTCAATAGCATAATATATTGTCCAGTTAATAGCATATTATAAGGCATTCTTAAAACAGAACAGCGATGTATAATAGTAAATGTAATCATCAACAGCCATGCAATGCAGTGCAATATACATGACTCAATGCCAATGCCACTGGGTACTACTCTGACCCCTACTCCATGGAGCTAACAAAACATCGGAGAGAGTGAATGGGAGGACATGTTCCGTGTACTGCCAGCCATGAGCAAGATGCTACAACATTCGTAACGTGCACGTATCTGGCTTTACGGAAACACTCTACACCAAACATGAAAAGTACGGCGTCTAGTCGAGAATATTAGTGTATTGCTCGGATTTGCCACGACACAGAAGAGCTACCAACTGGTCACATGTCAGCCTTTCCAACCCTGATACCCCCAAGATACTTAAAATGTCACCGTAAGATTCGCACCCGCATCAAGGTGTAAGCTCAACTCTTAGGCTCAAGGTCTTACCACTATGCAAATGAAATACCAATGCTTACACATAGCAGATGCGATAAAGCAATGTCTATCCCCCGGGTAAACCTCAAGATCCATTAAGGTTCTCTTCCTTTGGAACTATACGTGTCTTTGAAAAACAAAACCTTTATCCACCGGATAAATCTCGTGATCCCTCTGGGATCGAGTCATCACAAGACTGAAACAATTGAACGATTGATCGGGGTCCGAATCATCGGTCCGTCATCGAACTACTGTTTCAATATCCAAAACATTTCATGTTTGCGTTTATGTCTTATGAATTATGTCACAAGTCCTAAGCATTATGAATAAGGATTGAGAATCCTCTTAGATAAGTCTTTAAGCCTTTCTAAGATATTACTCCTTGATTTTCAATTAAGGAAATAAGTGTTGATTCACTTAAGTCTTATGGAGACATTGATGAACTAAGTCATCGATGGTAAAGTATATGGTCTTGTTCAACCACGTACCATACTTAATTATCCCTTGTCTTCAACTCTAAGTTAATTACTTAACTTAGGTTTTTATACGTAAAACTTTACAATTTGAGTTGAAAAACACTCTTTATAAATAAAACCTTCTCTCGCGGGGCGAATACAGGTTTCACGACGCGAGGCTGAGAGGCTATTTTTACTTCTTAGACAGTCTTTCTACTTCGCGAGGCAAGAATGGTTTCGCGTTGCGAGGCAGAGAAGCTATATCTTTACTGCTTAGACAGTCCTTCTGGTTCACGAGGCGAGAATTGCTTAGCGTTGCGAGGCCGAGAAGTTGTATCTTTGCTGCTCGGGCTAGCCCTTTGTCTCGCGTGGCGAGACAAGGTCAGCCAGGCGAATGCCTTGTTTTCCCTCTGTCTCGTCGCCAGGCGAATACCCTGTTTTCATTTTTCCTTAACTTCTTCATTAATTCTCTTTTTGAAACACTTAGTTTGTTTAAAACACATATGGCTAAAGTAAAAGACATTTTGGATCAAAGTCAATTTTTGTTTTTCTTTGAAAACATAGGTTATGAAAATACTTTTCTTACTTCAAAACTTTGCTATATCAAGAACAACACATGTTCTTATGTTTCTTCTTACTAAGGCCACAAGCCTACTCCAAAGAAAAGTGGAGACTTTGCTTCACCAACTAAGCAAATTATAGCTCAAAAAGCTAACACAATTATGACAAACAACAATTACACATCATTGCATCATAATCAAGCATAAAAGTCCATCACACATCATTGCATCATAATCAAACATAAAACTCCATACTTGATCTAGAGATCAAAGTCGGTTCTTCAACATGCATGAAAATGATTTTCATCCAATCACATCATTATAAACATATGCTAAAGCATAATAAGGCACATTAAAGCCTAAGCTCATTATTAAAACTTTGTTCTTCAAGAGAACCAAATTAAATGGTGAACCCAAACCAAAGGGCTTCACCCACACATAAAGTAAACAACCATTCTCACCACCACTATTTTGGTGTGATGAGGTTCACCCCCATACCTGTTGATGAGCAGATATCCGGATCAAAGTCAGTTGATCGGTTTGTGAACCTTCTGATACTCGTCACTAACTACAAACAACACAACAATCAAACATTAAACAACAAACAAAACAAATCTCAACTATTTCTACTCAAAGAGATTTCGACCACTATGTGGAAAAAGGGTTAGAAATTGATTTGGTTTCCCATCACTTGGATTCAAGGACAATAGGAAAGCTAAGGATGGAATCAAGTGTTAGAAATCAAAAATTTGAACAAAACACTATTCATCATCACTATTTAGGGTTCGGCCATATTGGGGATTAAGAGCTATGATGAGAATTGAATCATGAGCTCTTGGGTTTAGGTAGAGAATGATGAAATGAGTTCAAAGAAATTGGTTTCCCATTAAAAGGATTATTCTATAATTTCCTATGGATTTTCAAAGTTTTGGATCTAAGAATGGATTTTCATGAAAATGGATTTTGATCTTGAGATTGAGAGAGATTCAAGAAGCTAGGAGATCATAGAAGTGATCTTACCTAAAAATGGATGAAGATTGATCAAAGAATCAAAGTTTTCTAACAAGTTTTCAAGGATTTCTCAAGAACAACAGTGGTGTTTTCTCAAGGTTGAAGGTGAAGTGTTCTTGAGCTATTTTGGGGCTGGATGTGCGTGAGTGAGGGGCTGAAATGGGACTGAGTTCAGCCTTTTAAAAACTCACTTAAGGGCAAAAAGGTCATTTGCTTCAAGGGTAAAATGGTAAAAGTGTAAAAGGTTAAGGTTAGGGTATTTTGGTCATTTCGCGTCCAGATATTTCCGAACGTCATGACGACTCTGGCAGGCTCTCCCAAGTGATTTGGCATGATGTGATATCAAGCTTATCCGCTGTCGGGTCTCGTTGAATCCCTTTACGACTCCAAACGCTTCCCGGTTCGATCATACGACCGAATATAATATATTATTTTATTTTTCGGACATCAGGACGGATTTTAACAAAGATATAGAGAATTAAATCCTGAGACTTACTGTCTCGTTCACGAGTCCAAATTAGGTCTTGATAGTAGAGAAACACTACTATCCGTGAAAAACGCAGACCGGGCTCCGTTTGAGCTTTCGTCCGAAACTTAACCATGGCTTCCTATGGTTATGTAGGACATTCCTATCTTTTCAGAATATTTTATTTCGTTTTCTAGACCCTTCAATAAAATACAAACGTTAAAATACTGAAGAATAAAAAAAACGTGAAAATCGGGGCGTTACAGGCTGTGTACAAGGTAATTTAAAAACAATTACAAATAAGTACTAAAAAGAACAAAGAGAGCTGCTACTCTATCTTCTAGATCAGCTCTAGCTCTTCTTTCTACAGCAAGATCTCTGTGAGCAGCTTCTACCGAGGTCCTCAATGATGCTACTTCATATTGCAAATCTTGAAGAACTCTTCTAGGCACATTAATGTGATCAGCAGAGGCGTTAGAATGCCAGGGAAGAGCATAGATAGGTGGTGCAAAGTGGACAGAGAAGGACTCAGAAATCCTGGGAAAGAATCATAGATGAAGATTTCCATAGAAGATAAGAGGCAGAAAGGCGAATTTTAGAAAAGTATCATCAGAGAAGTGATCCTCTATAGGTGATGGAAAGACAGAAGATAAAATAGGGCGAATAGATGGATGGAAAAGAGGGTCAAGTAAGGGTGCAGAGAATAACCTATGGTTAGGGATTAGAAGATCTATATGTTCTATGAAAGAAAAAGAACCATTAATGATATAGAAAAGGGGTCTAGAAGAACTGGGTAAAATAACCAAGCCATTAGGGTGAGTAATAGCAGGTTTAGGGTGATGAAGAAAGATAACAGTAGGGAACATCAAATACATGTCCCTGCAGGTGTTTGTAAAGTGAGGAGGAGGAGGAAGGATGACAAGAAGGTTAGAGACATTTGCATTCATTAAATGTTGCAAATCAGATTTGAACAAAAAAGATGAAATGCCAACTGTGTTTTTGGGAGTTGAATCCCTTGAAACAGGAACATGACATACATCAGACATAACCAAAAAAGATGAAGTATGAGTGGAGTGAGAGGAGATTTCCTGGATAGGTGAAGTAGGATGTTCTTCATGAGATGAGGAGGATGAGGTTGAAGATGAATGATTTGCAAGGATGGAGTTATCTGACATCCTAAGCTTCTTGATACGTCTAGGAGCCTCAATTAAAGCAGCAGGTTCAACAGGAGGAGCTTCTACATTAGCAGCTACAACTGTTATACCAGATCTCTTCCTTTTAGGAATAACTCCGAGACAAAATGTTGGCTTGTCTATGGTTTTGCCTAAAGTCTTCTTCAGCTACTCCCCCTGAGCAGGTGCATCCTCTTTATTGGAAACAGTCTCACTCAGCACAGCCTTAGGAGTCTCAACTTCAGAATCCTCCACAACAAGAGCTTTCTTCCTAAGAGACAGTTTCCTTCTCTTGAAGGTGAGAATTTGGACACTTTCTTCTGTCCCAATGGAAATGGTTGGATGTCTAAAAGAAGGTTTTTGGCTTTGTCTAGCAACCTTGCTAGAGGGTTCCCACAATTTTTCAGATGTAGGGGCCTCAGACTCGTCTTTTGATTCAACAAGTGCTTTGCCTTTCTGATCCTCTGAAGCTTGATTTGTTGAAGATTAAGCAGGAGTTGAGAATCTCATCATAGAGAGAGTTTTTTTGTCCAAAGGATGAGCCAGGTCCACAAAGGTGACATCTTCAGGTACAAAGATTTTTATTCTAAAGAGCTTGGTCAGAAGCATGCCATATGGATAGGTAGGAGAACTAGGTCTCTTAATCAAAGACATAAAATGTTTGAAAATGAGGTCCTTTAGGTCTACCTTGATTTTGTGGATAAGATGAAAGAGGGCAAATTTATCCAATTTAGAGACATTGTCTCTAGATCCCTTCCTAGGTAAGACACATTTGAGCAAGAATCGACATTTGGGGACAAGGGATATGGATTTAAAGTTGGGAGGGTTTGGAGTACCATAAAGAGCGATGTTGATGTCGTTTTGGCTTAAGGAGTTTTCCCACTCTTCTGTAAAACCAGCCCCAAGCCGAAGGCAACTAGTTGCATTTTCCAGAGTGGTGTGGGAGAAGGAGAAGCGTTGGTTGTGCACATGCGCTTGAATCTCCATGGGAAAACCACTTGGAGAGCGAATGATTGTGGCGCTTGTCCAGAAGTCAGTCACCAACTTTGGATGCACAAGCTCCTTCACGTTGAATAACGGTGTCCAGTTGGAGTAGTTAAGTTCTTCAAACACGTCCATACCCAAACGACTTAGAGCCTCAAGATCAATGATTTTGCCAGGGATGATCTTTTCAACATCTTCGACATCCAAGTTGTATACTTGAGCGATTACAGTAGCAGATAGTTTGTTCTTGGGTGCCATGACAGAGGGTTTAGGGTTAGAGAAGTTTGCAGGTAGAGAGGGTGAGACGAAGATGAAGCGAGAGTGAAAATAAGAGAGGGTGTTTGAAAACTTAAAGATGAAGGATTTAAAAGAAATAGTTTAGTTTTTAAAAGAAAAAACAAAACTTCCATGTACACGTTTTGCCTCAGATAATAGAATGTCATTAGAGAATAATAACCATTTAAATAGATTATTTCAAATATGAGTATGAGTATGACTCACAGGGTCAAACGGCTAATCACAGACGGGTAATGCAATACTTATTAGACAGGTTATTCAACAATATAATGTATGTTCAAGTTATCTCTTATATACTTAAGCCTATCCTTAGCTAATGGTTTTGTGAAGATATCAGCCCATTGATTTTCAGTTTTAACAAACTTAACATCAAATACACCTTTTTGAACATAATATCTTATGAAGTGATGTTTAATTTCTATGTGCTTAGCCTTAGAGTGCTGTATAGGATTCTTAGTTAAGCAAATAGCACTTGAATTAACACACTAGATAGATATATTATGCTCAAATATGGAGTAATCTTCAAGTTGTTATTTTACCCATAAGAGCTGTGAGCAGCAACTTGCAGCAGAGACGTATTCTACTTCTGCAGTTGAGAATGCAATAGTTGTCTGTCTTTTGCTTGACCAAGAAACTATGTTTGCTCCAATGAAGTGACATCCTCCACTGGTGCTTTTCCTTTCAATTCTATCTCCAGCAAAGTCAGCATCACAAAAACCAACTAGCCTGTATTCTTGTGTTCTTAAGTACATTAAACCAAGATTAGTGGTTCCAAGCAAATATCTAAATATTCTTTTAACAACCTTAAGATGTGATTCTTTAGGATCAGATTGGAATCTAGCACACATACAGACACTAAACTGAATATCAGGTCTGCTGGATGTTAAATAAAGAAGAGATCCAATCATACCTCTGTAGACAGTTTGATCTACCTTTTTACCTTCCTCATCTTTGCTTAGATTAGCATTAGGTTACATGGGAGTTTTCATGACCTTTGAGCTATCCATTTTGTACTTCTTTAAAATTTCCATGATGTACTTTTGTTGATAGATGTAGATTCCATCACTTGTCTGCTTGATTTGCAACCCAAGGAAGAACTTCAATTCTCCCATCATGCTCATTTCAAATTCTGCTTGCATCAGCTTAGAGAATTCTTTGCACAACTTTTCATTAGTAGCTCCAAAAATGATATTATCAACATATATTTGAACTATTATGAAATTATTTTTTGAGCATTTTTTAAACAGGGTTGTATTAACTTTTCCTCTTATAAAGCCATTATTCATAAGAAAAGAATGAAGTCTATCATACCATGCTCTAGGCACTTGCTTCATTATCTTCAAAACCAGGAGGTTGTTTGACATAAACTTCTTCTTCAATTATACCATTTAAAAAGCACTTTTTACATCCATTTGAAATAAAGTGATTTGATGTTGTGCAGAATATGACATGAGTATGTGAATAGCTTCTATCCTAGCTATAGGTGCAAAAGTCTCGATATAGTCAATACCTTCTTGTTGGTTGTAGCCCTGAGCTACTAACCTTGCTTTGTTTCTGACAACTTTGCCATCTTCATCTAGCTTGTTTCTGAAAACCCATATTGTTCCTATAACAAACTTGTCTGTTGGTTTGGCGACAAGTTTCCAAACATCATTTCTCTTGAACTGATTAAGTTCCTCTTGCATGGCAAGAATCCAGCTTTCATCTTCAAGAGCTTCTTCAATATGCTTTGGTTCAATTTCAAATAGAAAAGCCATATTGCTTGACTCTTTTATGACAGATCTGGTTCTAACACCTTCAGAGGGACTTCCAATGATAAGATCTTCAAGATGATAAAGTTTGAATATCCAGTCTCTTCTAAGATTCGAATCATCATGCTAATGTTGACTTGACTGATTACTCGTCTGCTCCACTTGTCTGATAGATTCCTCAACAGGCTCAACTTTAGATAGTTTTGGCTGTTGACTGTCATGTTGGGTTAGGTCAAGTCCTCAAGATCATCTTCTAGATCTGACAGTTCCCTAGCAGTCTTTAAATTATCATTGAACTTTACATGAATGGATTCCTCAACAACAGAGTTTCTAGAGTTAAAGACTCTATATGCTTTAGACATTTCAGAATATCCAATGAAGATACCTTTATCCACCTTGGAATCAAACTTTCCAAGTTGATCCTTAGTATTTAGAATGAAGCATTCACATCCAAATGCATGGAAGTAAGATATGTTGGGTTTTTTACCTTTCCACAATTCATTAGAAGTCTTCTTTAGGATAGACCTTATAAGTATTCTGTTTTGCACATAGCATGCAGTGTTTACTGCTTCAGCCCAGAAGTACTTAGGGAGATTATTTTCATTGAGCATTGACCTAGCCATCTCTTGTAGAGATCTGTTCTTTCTCTCAACCACTCCATTTTGCTGTGGAGTTCTAGGTGCAGAGAAGTTGTGAGGGATTCCGTTCTCTTCACAGAATAGTCTGAATTGCTCATTTTCAAATTCTCCCCCATGATCACTTCTAAGGGTAGAAATACAGAAACCTTGCTCATTTTGTACTTTCTTACAGAATACAGAGAAGGCCTTAAAAGACTCATCCTTGTGGGTTAAGAAAAGTACCCATGTAAATGTTGAATAGTCATCAACAATAACAAATCCATATTTCCTTCCAGCTAAACTGGCAACACTAACGGGTCCAAACAGATCCATGTGTAACAACTGAAGAGGTCTAGAGGTTGATACAAGGTTTTTAGATTTGAAACTAGCTTTTACTTGTTTACCTCTCTGACATGCATCACATAAAACATCATTCTTAAAACTAATATCAGGCAATCCTCTCACTAGGTTATCCCTTTTTAATTTCGAAATAAGTTTCATACTAGCATGTCCTAGTTTCTTATGCCATAACCATCGTTCATCATCTTTAGACATCAGACAGGTTACACTTTGATCTGAAAGTTCAATTAGCTCAATCTTATAAAGATTTTGCTGTCTATTAGCTGAAAAGAGGGTCATGCCACTCTTGTATTTGACTACACATTCATTCTTAATAAAGGAGACATCAAATCCATTGTCACATAATTGACTTATGCTAAGTAAATTGTGTCTTAGTCCTTCAACCATAATCACATTAGAGATTGAGGGAAAAGGGGTTTTACCACCAATTGTACCAACACCAATTACTCTTCCTTTTTGGTTGCCTCCAAAGGCAACATATCCACCATTCTTAGACTGGAGGTCTTGGAACATAGACCTTTATCCTGTCATGTGTCGCGAGCAACCACTGTCCAGGTACCAATAGAGGAGTTTGCTTTGTCCTATATAAGGATATCTGCAACAGAAATTATTTTATCTTTAGGTACTCATATTTTTATGGGTCCTTTTCTGTTAGTTCTAAGAGTCTGTGAAGACTTCCTCTTCTTATTGTGAGTACACTTAGACATAACATATCCAGCTTTTCCACAGAAGTTACAAACGGGCCTAATTCTAACTGAAGTGGATTTAATAGATATTGTTGAGGTTCATGTTGATACTTTATGATCAGCTTGATGATCATATCCAATGCCTTCTTTGTTAAGAGAGTGTCTCTGACATCCAAGTAGTTTTGTCAGATTATCTCTGTCATTAACAAATCTAGCAAGATTAGAAGTGAGCTACTTTACTTTCTGTTGAAGCTTAACAACTTCTTCAGAATGTGATGTTTCACTTGAGATCAAAGCTTCATTAGACTTTTCGGTCCTCAGCTGGCTATTCTCTTTAGCCAGCATCTCACACTCTTGAGATTTTTGTTTATGCTCACTGAGGAGTTTTACATATTCTCTCTTGAGGGATTTGAAGGCCTTAGATAAGCCTTTGGATTCCTCTATCAGCTCTTCATAAGCATCATGCAATTCCTCAAATTCAGGATGTGCCTCGGTTTCAGATTCTGAGTCTGCTTTGGCCATCAAACAAAGATTGGCTTCTTCCTCTGTCTCTTCTCCTTCTGAAGATGAACATTCAAGATCTTCCCACGTGGCCATCATTCCTTTCTTCTTCTTTTTGAAGAATTTCTTTTTGGGAGCTTTCTTTAAATGAGGACACTCAGATTTGATGTGACCAGGTTTCTTGCATTCATTGCAGACAATAGGACTCTTGTCTGATGATACAGATTCTTTGTTGAATTTTCTAAAGGTCTTTTCCTTTTGAAATTTCTTCTTCTTCCAGAGGTTTCTCATTTTTCTGGTCATGAGAGATGTTTCTTCATCACTATCAGAATCCTCACCTTCAGACTCGTCTGCATCACTGGCAGACTCGTCTGTCTTAGATGCTTTTAAGGCTTTGGAAACCTTTAGATCAGTCTTTAGAGCAATGACTTTGCTCTTTTTGATTAACACATCTTCATTGAGCTCTTGCTCATGAACAGTGAGTTTGCTAAGAAGTACATCCATAGTCAAGGTCGTGAGATCCTTGGCTTGAGATATAGCAGTGACAAGAGGTCTCCACTGCGTTGGAAGACTTCTGAGAATTTTAGAAACTTTCTCGTCATTTGTATATATTTTACCAAGAGAGTTCAAACCATTTGTAATAGTTTGGAATCTTCCAATCATTTGAGCAAAAGATTCACCTTCATCCATGGTGAATAATTCATATTTTCTTATAAGCATAGAAATTTTAGATTCTTTTACCTTAGCACTTCCTTCATGTGTGACAGATAAAGAGTCCCACATTTCTTTAGCAGAATCACAAGCACATACCTTTTCAAATTCTTCTGGACTCAGAGCACATATTATAGCATATTTGGCTTTATGGTTTAAATACCATCTTGTCTTTTCAGCAGGTGTCCACTGAGCTTTTGGCTTGTCTGAGCCATCATCATTTAGAGGAGTGTAAGGAACATCAGTGATGACATCCCAAAGATCAGAGTTTGTTGACAAAATGAACCAGTGAAATCTTTCTTTCCAGTAGTTGTAATTGGCACCATTGAAGAAGGGAGGTCTGGTAATGGATACTCCTTCAGGTTGGGGGTTTCCACTTGAGCTTTCTCCAGAAGTCATTGTCTAATTATCAGGATCTTTTCTCTACACTGTTAGGTACTCAACCCAGAGGCTGAGATTTGATACGAACTGAAATAGACAGATACAAACACTAGAAGGGGGTTGAATGGTGTTTGACAAATTTAAGCGGACATATAAACTTTTTCGCAAGCACAAACGAAGACAGACAAGTATGTTAAGACAGGTCAATCAGACTAGTAACTTGTCTGAAGGTTTTCACAGAAAGTCACACAAGCATGCACGATGAAAAGGTTTTATAAAAGGATTATACCCTCCTTAGCTAGAAGATAAACAAGTTAAATAATCAAACTAAAGAGTTAAGGTAAAGAGAGATATAACGCAGCAGATTTTATCCTGGTTCACCCCTTAACAAATTAGGCTACGTCCAGTCCTTGGCAGCACCAAGTTTTCTCACTATAATTGAACAAGTTACAGGACAGACAAGTATTGTTTGCACACCTAGTCTCTTCAGGCTCTAAGACAAGTATTGTTTTCTCACCCAGCCTCTTCAGGCTTACTCAGGTTTGTTTGAGAGAAGATGTAAGTAAATTACAATTTGCAAGTCTTTCACAAGCACTCAGACAAGTGTATTAAATGTGAAGTTCCAAAAGATTGCGTTATAACTTCAAATGATTGAAGAATAAAGAATGAAAGATTGAAGATATAAATGTGCAGAGTAATTGCTCTTTGAATGCTGTGATCGTTCTCTACTTGAATCTTCAAAGCCTTCTTCATTAAATAAGCTTCAAGGTATTAAAGCCGTTAGAGACATTTCTTGAAAGCTTGGCCTTTTGCAGATCTTCATTAAATGTAAATAGAGTCGTTTTGGTCAGCCATTAAAGCTTGAGGAACGTCGCTTGCTCTTTATCACAAGAAGGACAGAGTCTTCTGATACACCTTTAGTCTTAGCAAGTCTTTACATATCCTTTTTGTCCTACGAGGGAAGTCTTTCCCTTTTTGTGTAACTTGCAATTGTACTCAGGGAAAGTACTTTGTTGTTCTTCCTTTTCAAGAGATGCGATAGCTTTAATTTATTAGCAACTTAGACTTGATGGAGTCTTGAAAAGATTTCTACGGTCTTGAAAGTATTTCTTCAACGTTAGTCAACAGACGGGTGCGTGACTTCATTAGACGGGTTGACTTTTAGTAAAGAGAAGGTCAGCATTTGTGTAAACTTCAGACAGGTGAATTTCCTTAGTTCAGACGGGTGATTACACACTTGTGCTCAGTACTTATAAACACTTAATGCTTATCATAATAATCTGTACACTGAGTAGACGAGTTAACCACCACAGATGGGTTCAATTAAATCATTGAATAAATGATTAATTTTCATAGAAACTATGTAAATGCACATCAGACATTTTGGAGACTCAACACTTTTAACATCGGTTGATTTACAACCGCTGTCAAAAGTTTCTCCCCTACTAGCTATTTATAGGTTTGCCACCGCGTCCTAACTTTTTAACATCGGTTGTAAAGATACCGATGTTAAAAGTCATCAAAATGTATAACGTTAACATTCTCAATCCCTCTCAGTCCCGCGCCCTAACATTTCGACGTTAAAAGTGTTCTCGGTCCCGCGACCTAGCTTCTCTTCTTCATTGACCTCCTTCTTCTCCGTTCGTGAGCCACCGTAGAACCACCACCACCACTTCCTCCGGCGCAAAGGTAACACTCTCCTCCCTGTTTTTATTTGCTAAAGCCCTAAATTCCCATTTGCTAAATACTTTTTTTGGCTACAATGCTCAGAACCACCGCAACTAAACCACCCCAAATCCCTCTCTTCTGCAACTGAACCACCGCGACCCCCTATTCTACTTGGTAAGTCCTCTCCTTCATTTCCCTTCTACTTGGTAATCCTTCTCTGTTAGTTAGTGTTTAGCATTGTCTCTGTTTTAATTATTTGAATATTTTATGAAAGAATGAAATGAGGTGATGAATGTATCTTTCTGACCAACAAAATAAAAAAATATTTAATAAGGTGCTTACTCTCCCTTAAAGAAACTAGTGAGATTATTAGGTTCTGTTTGACAAAAATAATTAATAAGCTAGCTGATAACATATAGCTGGAGTTACTAGGGTAGACTAGTCAAAGTTAGTTGTACAACTATGCATTTTGAGTTTTTTCTTAAAACTTAAACACTCTTGAGCTTACAAATTGAGCAAAGACTTTTAGGCTTTGCTTGTAAAATCTCAATTGTCAAGGTATTTAGGTTCTTTTAAAAGTTAGGTCATCTGGATTGGTTTGATCAATAGTCGAGGGGTTTAGATTCAATTATAGGACTTAGGGTTTAGGCCTACAATTTCAAGTACTGCTCTTCCAGTCCCCTCTTGTGCTCATATTGCATAAATGTGTGTATATCAAGAGAACGTCGATATGGATCGTAGTTGGATGGTTAGCAGATGCACAAGTGATGAGTATCGGAAAGGAGTGGAAGAGTTTCTAGAATTTGCTCAAAGAAATCTTCCTGATAGTAAGGGAAGGTTTAATTGTCCTTGTGTCTGATGTTTGAATAAGAGGAAATGTGAAGTTAAGCAAATACGTGATCATCTTATGTGTGAAGGGATTTTAAAGAGTTATACAAGATGGATATGGCATGGTGATGACTTTTTAAACATGCCAAGTGTGTCCCAAAGTGAGGAAGCTGACGTAGATATGGAGGACGATTGACTAGAGGACATGATCCGTGATATTGGACAAGAGTCATTTCAACGAGCATGTGTGTATGATACTTTGTGCAGTGATGCGGATAAGTCTTTATATCCGGGGTGCACTACATATACACGGTTGTCGGCGCTATTAAAATTGTTCAGTGTGAAGGTGAGAAATGGGTGGAGTGATAAAAGCTTCACTGAATTGCTTGAGTTGTTGAACAACATGCTTCCAGAAGGCAACACATTGCCTGACCGTAACTATGAGGCGAATAAGGTACTCTGTCCGATGGGTATGGAGTATAAGAAGATACACTGATGACAACCAAATGGTGTGGTTGCCTTTTGAAGATCGTTTGGTTGAATTCAAAGAGAGTTAATTTCGTATTTTCT
Source organism: Ammopiptanthus mongolicus (assembly GCA_039655645.1). Classification (NCBI taxonomy): domain Eukaryota; kingdom Viridiplantae; phylum Streptophyta; class Magnoliopsida; order Fabales; family Fabaceae; genus Ammopiptanthus; species Ammopiptanthus mongolicus. Next base: position 44,892,282 of record CM077348.1, on the reverse strand, counting down.
TAAGGAACAAATTGTAGCAACATAAAAGTGAAGAAAACAAGAAAAAATGGTGAAGAAAGAGATGATGAAGGCGCCACAAACCAAGAAGGTTTGATAAGCCAAGTGATGTTCGCCACAAGAACCTTGGATTCTTGATAAGAACTAAGCTTGGTTCAACCAAGAACCTAGGAGAAACAATTCTCACAAATGGAATTAATCCAAATTCAACATCCAAGTTATCTTATTCATGGTAGTAGGCGCATACATATAGTTGTGGACATCCAAACTTTTGGCATCCAAAGACAAAGCATAACCTCCACTTGAATGGCCTAATTATGTCACTAATGGCTCACCTTAGGACCAATTCTACTCAGCCCCATACGCCCATCTTTCACCCACACAAAGGAATCCTAGGACAATCTATAACTCCCAATTTAATAGCTTGATTCATGACACTAAAGATCAACTTAAAACCTAACTTAAATAGCCACCAAACAAAAAGAAATCAGCGACTAATCCCCCTAGTTATCACGCCTACCATCTCATCATTATGGGTGGTTACACTTGCTTATCAAATTAAAAGTGTAACACCCATAACTTACAACATTTATTCACTCAACTAAATGAGGAGTTTCTTATAGCATGCAAGCTAAAGATTCCCTCCTCTAAGACTCTCTAAACTCGTGTAACACCATGGGAAATATGGGCTTTAACTTCATGCAACTCTTAGTGTAGCCCACTAACAAAGTAGCCAAAATTGGATCCACTCACATAACCCATTACACTTATTGAATTGAACATAAAACAAACAAATAAGTGATGCTATGCACGCCCCTTGTCATCATCATGGGCCTTCTAATTGACTAAGATAAGTCACCAACTTGGGCTCCATTCCTTCTAGGCTTGAGTTTGGGCTTGTTTCCATCAAAGTAGTCACCATTTGTTCTAGAACTTCTTGGGCTTTCTTAGCTCTTGATCTTGTTATAGGCCCACCAAGTCCTTAAAGTGCTTCTTGGTCCATGTGTCTTATACGGCTCATATCATCCCCTCCTTCTTTAGGTGAATTCGACCTCGAATTGAATTTTTCATCACCTACATCAAAAAAAGATAAATCAGCCACATTGAAAGTAGCATTTATTCCACCATGCTCACCAGGAAGATCCAACTTGTATGCATTATCATTGATCTTGGCCACCACTTGAAATGGCCCATCTCCTCTTGGTTACAATTTAGATATCCTTTGGGAAGGAAACCTTTCCTTCCTCATGTGAACCCAAACCCAATCTCCGGGCTTAAATACCACCTTCTTCCTTCCTTTGTTGGCTTGTCTTGCATAGCTTTGGGTCCTCTTTTCAATTTGGACCTTCACGTGCTCATGTAACTTCCTCACATATTCAGCCTTGGCCCTACCATCTTTATGCTTTAAAATTGAAGAGTTAGGCAATGGCAATAAATCAAGAGGAGTTAAGGGATTAAAACCATAAACAACCTCAAAAGGAGAATATTGAGTGGTGCTATGAACAATCCTATTATAAGCAAATTCCACATGAGGCAAACACTCCTCCCAAGACTTAATGTTCTTTTTAATCACAGCCCTTAAAAGGGAAGAAAGTGTTCTATTTACAACTTCAGTTTGCCCATCCGTTTGAGGATGGCAAGTAGTGGAGAAAAGAACCTTTGTACCTAGCTTTCCCCGCAAAGTCCTCCAAAAGTGACTTAGGAACTTGGTGTCCCTATCACTAACAATACTCCTTGGGAGACCATGAAGTCCCACCACTTCCCTAAAAAATAAGTCCGCCACATGACAAGCATCATCAACTTTTGTACATGGAATAAAGTGTGCCATTTTAGAGAACCTATCCACCAAAACAAAAATGGAATCTTTACCATTCCTTGACCTAGGCAATCCCACAACAAAATCCATAGATAAGTCTATCCAAGGAGAGCCAGGAATAGGTAAAGGAGTATAAAGTCCATGGGGCATCACTTTAGATTTTGACTTTTTACATACAATGCATTTTTCACAATATTTTTGCACATCATGCTTCATGTGGGGCCAATGAAAATGTTCATGCAACATGTCTAAAGTCTTTTGGACCCCAAAGTGCCCCATTAATCCCCCTTCATGCGCCTCTTTTAAGAACAATTCCCTTATAGAGCTTTTAGGCACACATAAACGTTTTTCTTTGAACAAAAATCCTTGGTGCCTAAAATATCCATTTTGGGACGAATGCACACAATTAGCATAGATATGAGAAAATTCCTTATCATGCTCATACAATTCCTTAATGCATTCAAGACCCAACAACTTTGTCTCAAGGGTAGAAAGTAAAGAATACCTTCTTGAAAGTGCATCCGCAACAACATTGACCTTACCCTTTTTGTGTTTCACCACATATGGAAATTGTTCAAGAAATTCAACCCACTTTGCATGTCTTTTGTTTAACTTTCTTTGCCCTTTCAAATATTTCAAAGACTCATGGTCACTATGAATGACAAATTCTTTGGGCAAAAGATAGTGTTGCCAAGTTTGCAAAGCTCTTACTAAGGCATACAATTCCTTATCATAGGTGGGATAATTAAGGGAAGCTCCACTTAATTTCTCACTAAAATAAGCAATTGGATGCCCCTCTTACATCAAAACAGCCCCAACACCAACATTTGAAGCATCACATTCAATCTCAAAAGATTTAGCAAAATTAGGCAAAACAAGTATTGGTGCATGGGTGAGCTTTTCCTTAAGTTCATTGAAAGCATGTTCTTGCTTCTCCCCCCATTTAAACCCAACATTTTTTTTGACAATTTCATTAAGAGGTTCAGCCAAGGTGCTATAGTCCTTAACAAACCTCCTATAAAAACTAGCCAAGCCATGAAAACTCCTTACATCACTCACATTTTTGGGGGTTGGCCAATCTTGAATGGCCTTAATTTTCTCTTTGTCAACATGGACCCTTTTAGCATTTATCACAAATCCAAGAAAAATCACGTGGTCCACACAAAAAGTACACTTTTCCAAATTAGCATAGAATTTTTCTTTTCTTAATACAAGCAAAACAGCCCTTAAATGTTCATGATGTTCATCTAAGTTTTTGCTATATATCAAGATGTCATCAAAATACACCACAACAAACTTGCCCAAAAATTCCCTCAAAACATGGTTCATAAGCCTCATAAAAGTGCTAGGTGCATTTGTTAAACCAAAAGGCATTACCAACCATTCATACAAACCATATTTAGATTTAAAGGCAGTTTTCCATTCATCCCCCTCCCTTATTCTAATTTGATGGTACCCACTTTTCAAATCAATTTTAGAAAAAACACAAGCACCATGCAATTCATCAAGCAAATCATCAAGTCTAGGGATAGGATGTCTATACTTAATTGTGATGTTGTTCACGACCCTACAATCAGTGCACATCCTCCAAGTCCCATCTTTCTTTGGCACTAAAATTACCGGGACAGCACATGGACTCAAACTTTCTTTCACCCAACCTTTTTGTATTAACTCCTCCATTTGTGTTTGGATCTCTTTAGTATCTTGTGGATTGCTCCTATAGGCTGGCCTATTGGGCAATGATGCACCCGGAATGAGGTCAATGTGATGCTCAATTCCTCTAAGAGGGGGAAGGCCATGTGGCACTTCTTTAGGAAAAACATCATCAAATTCCTGCAAAAGATTTTTGACACCACTAGACAAAGAATTATCATTAGGAATGTTAGTATTTAAACAAAATTCCTTACAATAAAGTATGTATAGGGGCTGCCTTGAAATAAAGGCACTCTTCACCTCACTCTTTGTTGCAAGAAAGCTCTCTTCACTTTCTTTTTCCACTCTATTTTTCACTTCCTTTTTCTCATGATTTTTTTTTTTTATTTTTCTTCACTCTTTTTCTCAATTTCTTTTTCACCCTCTTTTTCTTTTCTCTCTTGCTTTCTCTTTTCTCTTATTTTTATTTGATCCTCACTAACTTGCTTTAGAGATAAAGGAGAAAGTATGACCTTTCGGTCTTGATACATGAGAGTATACTTATTTGAGAACCCATCATGGATGGCCTTCTTGTCATATTGCCAAGGCCTTCCCAACAACAAGTGGCTTGCCTCCATAGGCACCACATCACAAAGAACACTATCCTCATACTTCCCAATTGAGAATGGAACCTCCACTTGTTTGTTCACCACCATTTCTCCTACCTCACTTAACCATTGAAGCCTATATGGTCTTGGATGTGCTTTAGTTACAAGATTTAGTTTTGACACTAATCTAGTACTTACAACATTGGCACAACTTCCTCCATCAATAATTAAAGAGCATACCTTTCCTTGAATTAGGCATCTAGAATGAAAGATATTCTCCCTTTGGCTTGCTTCATGTTCTTTCACTTGACTCCCCAATAGCCTCCTTACCATAAGGCATGAACACATCTTCTTCACTTTCCTCCCCACTTGAAGCCTTGGATTGTGATACTACTTCACCATTCATGGTCACCATAGTTCTCTTTGTTGGACATTAGGCGGCTATGTGCCCATGGCCAAGGCATTTGAAATACTTTACTTCACGGCTCCTAGTGGTTGTCTCCATTGGTTTCTTGCCTTGAGAGGTGCTCACGACTTCTTTGGTTGGTGCACCCTCCTTCTTTTGCTTGTCCTTCCAATTTGATGATGGAAACTTTGAAGAAGAAGAAGAAGAAGAATATTTGAACTTCCTCCTCTTAATTTGTTGCTCCACCTTGATTGCTTGTTGCACCAAATCTTCAAGCTTCACATAATTTTGTAATTCTACTATGTCTTGAATATCAAGCCATGTAAGAATCTTGCCATGGTAGCCTCCCTATCTTCTTGAAAATTTGACCTAAGTAAGGCCAACTCCATCTCCTTGAAATATTCATCTACACTCTTGGTCCCTTGGGTAAGTCTTTTCAATTTGTTGTGAATGTCCCTTTGGTAATGATTTGGGACAAACCTCTTCCTCATGACATACTTCATCTCCTCCCAAGTGTCTATAGGCTCCCCTCCAAGTCTCCTCCTCTCTTTTTGTAATTGGTCCTACCACACAAGGGCATACTCTTTGAACTCAAGGGCGACTACTTTCACCTTCTTGCCTTCATTGTAAGAATTACAATCGAAGACTTGTTCTATCTTTAGCTCCCACTACAAGTAAGCCTCCGGATCGTTCTTCCCAAGAAAGGGAGGAACTTTGATTTTGACCCCCTCAAGCCTTTCATCACGCCTCCTTCCTCTATGTCCTCCTCCTCTATGCCTTCCTCCTCTAGGCCTTCCTCTTTCACTTTCATTGCCACTAGACTCATTATTTTGAAGGTTGGCAAGTTGTTGATCATAGTTGGTTTGCATTGACTCCATTTGCCTTTGAAGGGCTTGAATTTGATTAGTCATTCGTATAAAAAGGACCGCGGACCTTGGTGAAAGTGGTGGACTATCTTCATTGTTTGCCATGATTTATGTTCCTCACTACACTCCTTCACTTGTCACACAAATGAATTTCACTCTTTTGGCTTTTTCCACACAAGAAGTAAATTTGCACTCTTGCCTTTTTCCTCTCAAATGTTCTCCTTTAGTTCTTAGAGGAATCAAAACAAAAATACCAAAATTCAAGTAACAAAAATCACAAAACTTATCAAAATAAGGAAAAACGAAGAATAAAGGCTAGAAAAGAAAAGGTTTACAAAAAGAAACAAAGGAAGAAGGGAAAAATTTTCAAGACACAAATTGCTCAAGTGAAACTTTCTCTTCTTTTTTTTTTTTTTACACGAATTTTTTTTTTTTATAACTTGTTGAAGAGAATTACTCTTGAAAACTTTGTTTTTGGAGCAATAACAACAACCACGAAATTTCCCTTCAAGAAAAAAAATCAAAGTAACTTTTTGTTTTGGTTTTGAGAAGAAAAGAAGAAAAGGTAGAAGATGAAGAACAAGATAGATTCAAGAGCACACAAAAACAAATTCAACCAAAGCCTAAGCTTTGATACCACTTGATGACAACCAAATGGTGTGGTTGCCTTTTGAAGATCGTTTGGTTGAATTCAAAGAGAGTTAATTTCGTGTTCTTCTTAAGGAACAAATTGTAGCAACATAAAAGTGAAGAAAACAAGAAAAAATGGTGAAGAAAGAGATGATGAAGGCGCCACAAACCAAGGAGGTTTGATAAGCCAAGTGATGTTCGCCACAAGAACCTTGGATTCTTGATAAGAACTAAGCTTGGTTCAACCAAGAACCTAGGAGAAACAATTCTCACAAATGGAATTAATCCAAATTCAACATCCAAGTTATCTTATTCATGGTAGTAGGCGCATACATATAGTTGTGGACATCCAAACTTTTGGCATCCAAAGACAAAGCATAACCTCCACTCGAATGGCCTAATTATGTCACTAATGGCTGACCTTAGGACCAATTCTACTCAGCCCCATACGCCCATCTTTCACCCACACAAAGGAATCCTAGGACAATCTATAACTCCCAATTTAATAGCTTGATTCATGACACTAAAGATCAACTTAAAACCTAACTTAAATAGCCACTAAACAAAAAGAAATCAGCCACTAATCCCCCTAGTTATCACACCTACCATCTCATCATTATGGGTGGTTACACTTACTTTTCAAATTAAAAGTGTAACACCCATAACTTACAACATTTATTCACTCAACTGAATAAGGAGTTTCTTATAGCATGCAAGCTAAAGATTCCCTCCTCTAAGACTCTCTAAACTCGTGTAACACCATGGGAAATATGGGCTTTAACTTCATGCAACTCTTAGTGTAGCCCACTAACAAAGTAGCCAAAATTGGATCCACTCACATAACCCATTACACTTATTGAATTGAACATAAAACAAACAAATAAGTGATGCTATGCACGCCCCTTGTCATCATCATGGGCCTTCTAGTTGACTAAGATAAGTCACCAACTTGGGCTCCATTCCTTCTAGGCTTGAGTTTGGGCTTGCTTCCATCAAAGTAGTCACCATTTGTTCTAGAACTTCTTGGGCTTTCTTACCTTTTGATCTTGTTATAGGCCCACCAAGTCCTTGAAGTGCTTCTTGGTCCATGTGTCTTATACGGCTCATATCATACACGCATGCCCTAATGATTGCATACTATACAGGGGTGTGAATGAAGGGATGCACGACTTGAAGGAACCTGTTTGAAACACAAGAAGGGGGGTTGAATTGTGTCTCTTAAGTTTTTAAAACTTTTCGTAGGCAGATATAGATGTTTTCACAAGGTTGGACGATAAAACGTTTAAGGGACGTTGGAAGCGTTTCCAAACACCGGTTGGACGCTCACTTAGTCCGATGCAGATAAAGTGACAAGCGTAAGGAAAACAATTCAATCCCAAGATGTTAGTAAGAAAATAAACTAAAGTGAAGATAAGGGACAGAAAAGAACACAGAGATATTATCCTGGTTCACTCTTCACCAAAGAGCTACGTCCAGTCCCCATTACTTGAGAGCTTTATCCACTATAACAAAAACCCTTTGTTACAACTATTCAACACCTCTTCAAGCAAGTATTCTACACCTCTTCAGGCAACACTAAGTATTCTTTTACAGACAATCCTCTTCAGACTCAACTATTCTTTCTAAACAAGCCTCTTCAGGCTCAACCAACTAAGGTTTTGAAAAAGGTTTTGCTCTACTGACTCACTAAGTGTGAGGGTTTAAAACTAAGCTCAGAACTCTAAACAATACTCTTCGCAGAGAGTAATATCAAAGTTTAAGAACAGAGTAAGCTTGTAAGCTTTGATTTTTCTCTTGATTGCTTATGTTTTCTCGTATGCTTGTATTTTGCTCAAGATCGGTCACCGTGCATCTTCAAAGGGTGGAGGTAGTTATAGCCTTTTGGCTTTGAGCAAACTTCAGTCTTCAAAGGATGGAAAAAGATCTGTTCTGATCATACATTAAATGCATTGGTCCGTTGAGTCTGATAACCTCTTTGGAGCTTCTGATCATCTAAGTAGACTATCAGGTTGATAGCTAGAAATGGGACTGAAATATCCTCTTTGTATTCGAAAGTTGCCTTTTGTCTTTCTCAAAGGAGAAGGTCAACTTCTTTTTGTGTCAGGGACAGTCTGGCTTTTGCTTTTGTTTGAACGAGAGTTACAAGGAATATTTTTCCAAAGGATATAAGCTTTCTACAAAGAATAATAATTTTAAAAGCTTTACAAATGAATTCGCGTTTAACCAAATAAAGCATCGTTGGACTATAGCTATTACATAATAACCAAAAGAGTCTTTGGACTCAAGACCTTATAGATACAGCTTATTATCGTCTGGTTTGAGTTTGGACGAGTGAAAGTCTTTGGACTTAGACAGTCTTTGGACTTATATATATTTTATCCTGCACACTTAAGATAAAGCGTTAGTCCATAACAAATATTTGTTCTTCTGAAATTAGTCCTTTGTAAACATCAAAACATAAGGGATTACTGGACCATAACCAGTTTGGTTCCAACACGACTGCCCCAAGTGTGGGGTATCGCGGTACAAAGTGAAGGATGGTGATTCTAGTTGTGATGTGATCACAAAGGGTCCTCATGCAAAGGTGTTGTGGTATCTTCCAATAATTCCAAGGTTCAAGCGATTGTTCGCTAAAGTAAATGATGCAAAGAACATTAGATGGCATGCAGATGAGAGGAAACATAATGGAATGCTTCGCCATCCGGCTGATTCTGTGCAATGAGAGAGAATTGATAGTTTGTTTCCGGATTTTGGAAATGAGTGAAGAAACCTTAGGCTTGGACTTGCTACGGATAGAATAAATCTGTATGGTACCTTAAGTAGATCCATAGCTCTTGGCCACTAAAGGCACCAACGCCAGTAGTACACCAAACCATGGGTGAACCCCTTGGATAGCCAACGCACCAAACCATGGATGCGTCATCACGGGGGGCCACGGTTCAACAAACCTTGGGTGAACCAACCGTGGATGGCCAGATCGCTATACTCTAGGACGACCTCCCCTATGTTGAATTTCCCCCAACTAACATCTCCAATGTGATGCATGAACACAACAACAAACAGGCAACCGTCACCTCCGCTTGGGCCACTAAAGGCACCCAAGAATATCATCTTCATCATTGGGCCACTAAAGGCACCCAATATAACATCATAACATTAGACCACTAAAGGCATCCAATTACATCATCAACATTGGACCACTAAAGACATCCAATCATATCAACCTTGACAATATTGGACCACTAAAGGCATCCAATTTATATATATCATCGTGCGGTAACCCCGAGGGCACCAACTTAACCAACCCATCGTTCCTTAATGTCTTAATTATTATATAATTAAGTTATTTATCTTCATCATTTGTTCGGTGTATTATTCTATCATTATTGGGAACATTGGGGTTAAAATCCCTATTAAACCATAAGCCTCAGATTCTGACCAGAAGGGTGGCATGGGCATGCTTAACCCCGACACGGGCGTGCTGCCACTTACGTGTAGCATGGGTGTGCTACATACCTGGCACGGGCGTGCTGAACGAGAGCACGAGCATGGTCCCTATTACGCACGGCGGTGCACATCTGCACGGGCGTGCTCTTACGCTGCACGGCCGTGCTCAAAGCGCGGCCATTCCCAGAATTCAACTGGGAGCACGGGCGTGCTCCCTATTTAGCACTGCCGTGCTGATCACGCGATGGTGCTGTTCTGGGCAGCGATGAACAGTTTAAATAATTTAACCAAAAAGTCCCTAACACTCTCAAAAATCATCCCTAGATTCATGACTAAACTAGTAACATAAAAACTCACCTCTTATTGATTCATGTCTTATGAATATTTTTGGGGAACAACAGTCCCTTTATTATTTAACCACTTAAAATCCTAATTAGCCAATTTAGGGATATCGCAGCACGTCCATCACAACATAACTATTCAGCCATCAATCATCATATACAACTATTCAACCAACAACTATGCTATGAATATACCATCAATTATCAACATAACAGCAATGCATATAATATTGGCATATAGCAACAGACACATATAATAGCAGACATGTTAAACAACAGCATACAATTAACCTGGGGGTCATAGGATCCCCTCATCTTACACTACCCCCACTGCCTAGTGGTTATATTATCCTTCTCCCCATACCTGGCATGAAGATTCCAGCCTACAAGCCAATAAGAGCGAAGTCCACGCTTGACTCCTCAAAACGGGTTCAATAGGTTCAGCGAGCTTTGACCAAGAGTGTTAGGGCAAAAAGATAAGTTAAAGAAAGGGAATTAACACAAGGGTTATGCACATACCTCGATTAGATCCCTGGGGAACTAATCTGCTAGCTGTCGTACACAGTACCGGCACACGAACAATGAAGCCTAGTTTGATAAGGAGAAAACGGTTCAACACTAAACTTGAAGGATTCAAGGAAAAATATGAACAGGGTTGGTTATCTTACCTCAGAGCAACACTAAGCTAGCAACTTAATCCCAAACGCAACAGCAAACACCACATGTATGTGTTCTTGACAAAGAACACCCAAATAAGGAATGGGGACGCTCAAGGATTCAATGGAAACCCAAGAGAAAGGTTAAAGACAGCTGTTTCTAACTCTAGGAATGACGGCTAAGAGTTTTAGGTCGAGCAAAAGAGGTATAAAAAGGATTGCGGTGAAACGTACTAACCAAAAGAGCCCAAAACACGTTCTCACTGGTTTCGCCCTAACTTGAGCTACGAGTGTCCTATTTAAGTGTTCTTGGTCGCTTTGGAAAGCAATTTAATTTCCTAAAAAATCGTTTTTCACGATGTGTTCCTAATTCGGACTCTAATAGGGTCAAAAAGGCAATATAAATTCAGAGTTAAAAAGATAGTTGTTTCTAGATAGGATTTTTAGGAGATTAAGATAAGATAATCTTATCTATTCAATGATTGAATCTCTATGACATCTAATTAATCTTATACCAACACAACTACAATTATCATAAATATAGATATCTTATATTAATATAAACATGATCTAAATATGAATACAAATAGTCATATATTAATATAATTCTATTATGCATTAATACAAGTGATCCAATGTTAATATAAACATATATATAATTGATGACATGTAAATAAATATACGATCACATATTAATTACACACATCATATTAGTCCATACAAGACCACATATAAGCAAACGAGACCACACACTTACATATTAATATAATCAATTATATATTAATATAGATAAGATCACGTATTAATACATGCAATATAATTAATAATTAATAATATAAATATAATTATGCACAATTATCTATTAATACAGTCAATCGTATATTAATATAAATATAATTAATATAAATCATTTACATATCAATAAGAATTAATTACATATTTTATATATATATATATATATATATATATATATATATATATATATATATATATATATATATATATACAAAATATATAATAACATTTTAATATATAAAATGTAAACACACTTATAATCATACAAACATAAGCGTGCATGTTATCACTTAGAATATATACACATAAATATACATTCATATAGATACTTATAAAATGCAGTGACGATGTAAACAAGCATATTGTCAAATATTATACTACTAATGACGATAATAATAATAATAATAATAATACCTATAATTATAGCAACACATACACACCCATACGAAAAACGGGTTGTTACAATTCCATCTCCCTTATAAAAATTTCGTCCCCGAAATTTCTACAAGCTAGGACTTGGTTAACATACAACTAGTCCAAAAAAATAACCACTAGACATAGAAATTAAGCCAAAATGAACACCAAACACTTAATACTCTATACTATCGTCATAGACAATCATATAAAAGTACACAGAAGAAAACACAATAGACACATACCCTGGCCTGTAGGACAAATCGGCTCTGATACCACTAAATATGACACCTTTCTACCCCGCATGTTATATAAACATTAAATATAAATAATAATAATAACGATATGCAAATAAAAATTAAAACATGCAACTTTTATTAAAAAGGTTCACGGGTGGAAAAGGTACCATATGAACTAGTTCTCAACAATGCGGAAAATATCAAACCAAAGTTTTTAAAAGGGAAAAGAAACATCAACATAAAATAAACCCAAAACTCGATGTCACATAATCAGAGCTGGTAACCACTACCGATATTACATCGGAAAACAACTAACATAAACTAAACTAATACTATGAGCAAGCGATCTCCTCGGGATCACTCCTCAACTGGTTGTTCACCATCCTTTGCATAACCAAAGGTACATGCAAAATAACAACAACAACAAATGGGGAGTAAGGAAACATGTAAACATAACGTGTAACACTCTAGTTTTCGCTTGCTTGTTATAAAGTGTTGTGACATACGTTATTCTTATTGTTATATATATGTTATGTGTTGTTATGCATGTGCTAGATGTTTAGGATGTGTTTTAGGGTAGTTAAACCTTAGAAACGAGCCTATAAGTGATCCTGTCAGGGTGGCACGCCCGTGTTCTTTTGTAGCACGCCCGTGCTCTTGTGTAGCATGGTTGTGCCAGTTGTTCAGCATGCCCGTGACTTCTTTATGATATCAACAACAAAGGAACGTACAAACAAGGAAGATTAATTAGATGACAGGTGTAACTTGCTGAGTATAATTATTCTATATCACATATCACATATTAAAGGAGAGAAAAATGTGCTTGCAGATATTCTATCAAGAGAATGGAACGAGGCACTGCGGAAATCATAAAACAGCAAATAGAGCTCGAGGAAGCACTGAAGACTCAAAAGTAGAAAGAACTAGAACTAATTGAAGCAGACCTTAAAGTACTACGACTTCAATTGAAGGAAGAAGGTTTTCTCGAGGAGACAATCCCAAAGGAAATCAAGCAACAAGCCCAAGAAGAAAACAAGAAATGGTATATAATTTTTAATTGACCATTTCCAGGAATTTACGACGATTGGTACAAAGCAGCACCACATTGTTAGAAAATTTCAGGAGTTATGCATAAATCCTACTTCACCAAGGAAGAAGCAAAAAAAGCACTAAAGGAATACCAAGAAACAGGGAAATTAAAAAAAGGGAAAAGAAATTTATCTTGAGCCAAGAACTTTCTCTGAAACAACAAAATTTCAGCCCAAAGCAAGAACATCGATGAAAATCGTAGGGAAGATTCCTTCCTCCCTAGATAAATACCAAAAATACTACAAGAAAAGAATATGACCTTTAAGTTCAATTTTCTAAAGAAAAATTTCATCAAAATTTTAAAAGACTTACAAACTGGAGTGATAAGGAGAAATTCAACTGTTTCTCTATGGTTGACAAAAAATTATTTGGAATTAAGGCAGTAATTACTCTTGGAGCACCACAGACATTAACATTTAATATGTTCCAATTTGGACTTATTGAATGCCTTTATTTAAATAAAAATCTTGAGGAATTTAGTTTGTTCCCATATTATTTCAAGGAAGTAGATCAAATGTTTAAAAAAAAATGTGGCAGGAGAAAGAACTATTTTCTTAAAGTTTTACTCAGCCTATCCAGACTTCATCACTAATCAGCAAGCCAAACACTTAGTCTTTATCGGAGTAAGTAGTAATAACTTCCCTCTGATGGACGAGCCAAGAGAAGTTGATTATGAAGAAGATCAAATTACTGTAATTGTGGCATGTGATGCCTGAGGCTGACGAGGGCGGGGAGTGATCGTCGGTGCATGAGGCACGGACAAGGAGCGGCTCCTGACAGGCTTCTAGGCAAAGGAACACATGAATGAACCGAATTAACATCAGAATGAGAGGGATCCTGAGGCTGTGCAAGTATGAGATTGCATAGTTAAGGAAGGCTTAAAGGAATTGATTGGTACTACCTATACAAACAAGGTGCATCTTCTTTTCAGAAGCCCAGAATATAAGAACTCCATAGTTAAGCGTGCTTGACTTGGAGCACTTGTGGGATGGTGGGAAGTTTCCCAGAAAGCATGTGAGTGAGGACAAAGCACGCTGAAAAGACTCATGTTGGTTTGTGGGGACAGTCAGCAATCCTGAAAGCAGTCCGGGCTGTTACAAATGGTATGAGAGAGGACCTCTCCCAGTACGATGGGGTTCGGGGACAAACCAGGCGGAAACTGGTGGGCATGTGATGCTTGAGGCTGACGAGGGCGGGGAGTTATCGTTGGTGCATGAGACACAAACAAGGAGCGGCTCCTGGCAGGCTTCTAGGCAAAGGGGCACATGAATGAACCGAATTCACATCGGAATGAGAGGGATCCTGAGGCTGTGCAAGTATGAGACTGCATAGTTAAGGAAGGCGTCGTCAATCCTGAAAGCAGTCTGAGCCATTACATGGCAAATCAGTTAGCAAGTATCTTTTCCCAATGTTAGTCAATAGGAAAAGATTCTTGTATCAAAACTCTGTATAAAGGACCAAATGCTTTGCTTCTTAGCAAAACAAGCGGGAAAATAATAAGGGAGAAAGACCTATCTTGGCTGACAAGCTACGAATTGCCTTTTTACGCACTAGAGGGACCAACAATGAATTAATGTGCAGCTGTCCTTGACAAATTATGTTCAATGATAAAGTAGAACGGGAATCACGAGTGCAAAAGGTGCACAACAAAGCAGGTCCAACTAGAAAACAATAATAGATGTCGACAAGAAGATAAGGATTCGTTAGATGAAGCAATAATAGAGGAGTGATGTAAGCTCTTAGGTCACTATGTAAATTTATTGCTGGCTGATATAAGCACTTATGTAATATAGGGCTAGTAGGTTAAATGTACCTAGATCTTTTAGGTGTATAAATAAGTCCTCTTATGCTGAGGCATGGCAGAGTTTTTCAAAGGAAAAATTTCTCAGTTGAGAAATTCTCCATAGAGAGAAAACCTGCTAGTCCTCTCATAGGATCTAGTTGGACACTTGAGAGTGTGTCCAAATATCCTTGTACCTATTCTACTCATCAATAAAATTACTTATTTACTTAAAATCTCCCAATTCAATTATCAATTTTAGTTCATCTCATTTACTTGGCGGAAGAAGTAGTAGGCAAAAGAAAAATCAAGGGTCGATTTTAAGAAACTTCATTTAGGTATGATCACTCAACTACTTTTAAATTGTTATTACCAACTTTATGCACTAGAACTAGTTAGTAGAATTATTATGTTCATGATTTCCAAGAAATATTTATGCCTAAAATAACAATGGAAAGAGAAAAGATTGATAATAATGATATAGAACATTTACAAATTACTGAAGAAGGTGGAAACTACGAAGGAAGTATTCTAATAAATCCGAAGTTATTTCAAAAAATACAAAAAGAAGGTTTAGATCAAGCAAAGAATTCAAATATGAAAAGAAAAGAAAAACTCGGTGAAATAATGAAAAGATTCAATCAAAAAGAAAATGTTATATATTACGGAAAAATAATCAATGAAGCAATAATAGATATAACAGAAGCTCAAGGAAATACTTGTATACAATTTCTAAATAAGAAAATACTTATAGAACTAAAAAGAAATCTAAAGAAAGAAGAACATAGGAAAAAAAATAGGATATATTCATACCGGAACTATACAAATACTAATTCAAGCAACTTTTCAAGAAAGAATAGATTCGCCTATAGAATTAATACTAAAAGATGAAAGAATAACTTATCCAAAGGATAAAATACTAAGAGTAATTGAAGGAAATTTAGCTTATGTAAAATTAAAGTTTGAAATTCATCCAAATATCGAGATACCTTTAGATAGTAAAAGACTAGACCAATCATTAACTCTTCAACACAAATTTTTAAGAGGAAATTTAATGAGACCAGAAGATAAAATGTTTTTCGTAACATACAGGCTTCTAGGCAAAGGGACAAATGAATGACCGAATTGACATCAGAATGAGAAGGATCTTAAGGCTGTGTAGGTATGGGTCTGTACAGTTGAAGAAAAGCTTATAAGAATTGATTGGCACTACCTATACAAACAAGATGCATCTTCTTTTCGGGTGAGACAACCCCTTTCTCGGAGGTCCCATTGGTAACCTGAACCCAAATTCTTAACGTTGCTGCGCAGCGTGGTAGTATAAAAATGCGGAAATATTAAAACAATCCATACACTGATACCATAATAATTTATACAGACGTAAGAGTACTAGCTCCATCAGTAGAGCCTACAGCAACCGACATTAAAAGTCTCAGAGTACGGAACTGGTAAATAAAATAAAAGTATGGTAGCAAAATAAAATACATCAGACTTCCTCTCTTGGCCCCAAAAATACATTTCACTCAAACCCATGTATTGGCCATAACAAAACTATGACTGTCTACCCAACTACGACTCTAACGTATACGGTAGTCGGGCCTGTATACACTACTCTTCGCTGAGAGTAGTCAGTCTCCCAGATGTAACACCCCACTTTAGGGGTCACGATTATTCAACACAGGACCATAATTTAAAAGCGGAAATATATAAATAGAGCTTACCGAAAATATGGGTTTTCTTTTTTTTCCTTTCTTTTATACTCAAGTTCCAAAACCATGTACGTATACTTACACCACCAGGATAATATGCATAAACATAAACAATACTGAAGATAGAACATCTCTCAAAATACATAGGTACACATAGTAGTTTAACATCTAACTACAGGGAAAAGCAAAATAGCATAAAGACCATCTGATCCTATACTACAGGAGACGTAGCTCCATAACATAAAGGGGAAGGGGGCACATAACAAATATGCATACACTGGGAAGACTCTAGAGACTGGCCAAACACTGACACTACAGTAGTCATCAGAGTAATACTCCTCAGGGTCCTCCTCCTCCTCGTCCTCCTCCATGGCCTCCTCGTCCTCGTCCTCATCCTCCAAGGCCTGCATGTCATAACCGCTCATGATCTGCTCCGCGTACCACAGCGCCTCCTCGTTAGTCCTCAACCACCACGGGCTGGCAAGGGCTACCTCAGGAACATCCTTCAGAACATACTCGGGCACTTCCTCTTCCTCCTCCTCTTCCATCTCCTCATCGTCAGACGAGAGGATAATGAGGGGAGCAGAAAAGGATACCCTGGCAGGAGCCGGTGTGCTCTTAGGAGCAATCATCCTCCAAGTCGCCCGATGGCGGGGAATCAGAGGGTGTAGCTCGGAAGGCTCATAAGTAGGCCCTAGGGGTGGGACAACAAGGACAGAAGGGCCGGCCGCAGATGTAGGTACAGTTGATGTGTGTGATTTCACGTCACCTTTCACAGTCATTTTGCATGCATTTTCATGTTAGTCTAGGCATTTTAATTAATATTTTGTTAGTTTTCTATTTACAATGGATTATTGCGTTGGTCTTGGTGTTTTGGTGCAGGATTATTGATTAAAAGCTTGGATTAACCCCTATTGGGGCTTGCATGAAGTTTGGAGCTTGAAAGAAGTAAAGAGGAGCAAAACTTGGTGTGACACGGCCTAGCCATGACACATGCCACGACCATGACCGGAAAAGCTTGAAGGAAATCATTCTTTCAGGATCAAAAAGGGTCACGGCCTGGGTGTGTCACCGGACACGGCCGTGACCTAGATGAAAAGAAGGAAGTTGGAGGTTCAGAAATAGCCACGGCCTGGGGGTGACTCGTGACACGGCCGTGGCATGTCTAAATCCTGATTTGGGTTATTTTTTATGTTGGGCTTTGTAATCATTTTGACCTAAGGTATATAAGGAACTATGAGGCTCGAAATTAAGGGGAGAACTTGGCTATTGCTGGTTAGAGTGGAGGCATTAAGGTTTTAGGATTCTTTTCTCATCTTTTCCCTTTTTCTATTTGGGTATTTTTCCATGTTTTCTTTGATCAAGGTTGTTACAATGACAATGCTTGAGTAGTTTTCTTATTTCTAGGATTGGGCAATGCCCTTTGGTACATTGATGATGATTGATTGAATTTGCTTATCCTTTTATTAATTTTTGAAAGTTCTTTGATTCAATCTTTATTGCGCTTATTCATGTGAATTTGCTGGCCACATATTTGCATCTCATAGATATCTAGGGACGTACCGAGAGGTGAACCTGGGTACTGGAACCATAAGAATTGAACTTAAGGTCTAAATCAAGAGAGTAGGTTTAGCCTTTCGAGGACTTAATGAATTGTCATAAAGCTTAAAGGGTTCAATTTAAATTCAATTACCATGAGAGTAGGAATTGGTTTAATTGGGCACGGTTCTTGTCTCTTGAGAAATAACATTAACTAGTTTAGGGTAATTCACCTTCATTGAATTTCAATATTAATATAAGGGCTATCAATTAGGATTTATCTAGTATCATTGTGGTTACCCCCAATCCTGGAAGTTTTCTTGACTTCTGAAACCCCCTTCCATAAAGCTTGCTATTTGTGTTCTTGTTCTTTTGCTTTTTAGTATTAATTTATTTAATTGCTTGGTTACTACGTTCTTAACACTCCTCAAATATATTCCCTTTGTTTAATTTAATTGGATTAATTAATTAATTGATATTCATAAACATAGTCCCTGTGGATTCGATCTTTTTATTAGTTGACAACGAAACCATACACTTGCGGATTTCACGCATCAAGTTTTTGGCGCCGTTGCCGGGGACTGTGTCTTTCTTGAGTATCAATTTAATTTTTAGTTTAATTATTTTAAACATTTTCTTTCTTTCATAATATTACGTTCTTGTTTGCTCTTTAGCTTGCTGCAGGTAATTTCTCTGGTTTATGCGAAGTGCTAGACGTTTTGGGACTCTTATTGAAGTAGATCCTAAAATTGAAAGAACTTTACGTAGAAGGAGAAGACAACAAAGGTAAAAAGCTAGAGAAGCACTTGAACCAGCACTTATCATGGCTGAACCAGTGGATTATAGGCCACTTAAGGAGTATGCCGCCCCTAATGCTCGGGGTCTGCGATCTGGAATTGCTAGGCCAGCCATTGATGCCGGACACTTCACTATACCGCCTGCCTTGCTCTCGATGATAAGGCAACACCAGTTTGGAGGACTACCTTCAGAGGACCCAAATGACCATGTTGAGACATTCTTGGAATTCTGTGAGACTCTCAGGATTGAAGGTGCCTCTGTTGATGCTCTCCGCCTCCGCTTATTTCCTTCATCATTAAGAGATAGAGCTAAGGGATGGTTGAAGTTTGTGCCCGCTGAAACAAATACTACTTGGGACCAATTGGAGCAAGCATTCTTGGACAAATTCTTTCCACCTTCCAAGACTGCTCATCTAAGGACCCAAATCACAAGCTTCATTCAGAAAGATGGAGAGTCATTGTCAGAAGCTTGGGATAGATACAAGGCTTTGCTGGAAGCCTGCCCACATCATGGGCTAGAGAAGTGGTTGATTGTTCACACCTTCTACAATGGGCTTGAATATTCTTCGAAGGTGTCACTTGACTCCACAACTGGTGGAGCTTTGATGAACAGAAGGCTAGGAGAAGCCTATGAAATCATTTAGAGTGTTGCTGCAAATCATCACCAACGGGCAAATGAAAGAGGTAATAACCCGAAAAAACTTTCGGGAGGTAAGTTTGAGGTAGATGGAGTTGATTTGATAATGTCAAAATTTGATTCTCTAAATGAGCGTTTTGATAAACTTGAGAAAGTAAATGTGAATGCAATATGTGCTACTAATGTTGTTTGTGAGTGTTGTGGAGCGCAGGGACACATTGGTATTGAATGCCAAAATGCGCCAAGGGAGCAAGTGGAATCGTGCAACAACTTCTATGACACAAACCCAAAGTTGCCCAACTACGCTCCTCCAAACTCTTATAACCAAGGAAGGAAGAACAACCCTTATCCCTCCTACCGGAACAACAACACATTGAACCACCAATTCCAAGAAGGCCAAGGTAGTGCTAACCCCTCTTCTGGATTCCAACAGGTACGGACCTCTAAACTTGAGTATCTTTTTGAGAATTTTGTTGAGAGTCAGTCTAAGCAAAATGAGGAGTTTAGGCAACATGGTAAGGTTGTAACTGAGGCCATTAGAGAATTGTCAGCTAAGGTTGACAATATGGCCATTCACAATAAGATGTTGGAAACTCAGATTGCTCGTCAAGCCAGCACCTCAAATAGACAACTTGGTAAGTTTCCTAATCAACCTGAGATCAATCCTAATGAGCATTGTAATGTTGTGATCTTAAGAAGTGGTAAGACTTTAGAGGATCCCAAAGTTGAGGGGAATGAGGAAAAAGAGACAACTAAGACACAAACCTTAGAAGAAAAGGAAACTAATGAGAAAGTGACTAAGTTTGTACCCCCTGAACCTTACCAACCCCCGATTCCCTTCCCTCAAAGGTTGGCCAAGGCTAAGCTAGATAAGCAATTTGGGAAGTTTCTAGAGGTCCTTAAGAAATTGTACATAAATGTACCCTTCACTGAGGCGTTGCAACAAATGCCTACCTATGCTAAATTTCTTAAGGACATTTTGTCCAATAGGAGGAAGGTAGAGGAATATGAGACGGTTGCTTTAACTGAGGAGTGTAGTGCTTTAATTCAAAATAAATTGCCTCCTAAGCTCAAAGATCCAGGTAGTTTCTCTATTCCTTGCTCAATTGGTGATGTAAGCGTTGATGATGCTTTGTGTGATTTGGGTGCTGTTGTGAGGCTTATGCCTTTGTCTGTTTTTGAGAGATGGGGGATAGGTGACTTGAGACCAACTGACGTCTCTTTATAGTTTGCGGATAGTTCGATTAAGAAACCTCTTGGCATCATGGAGAATGTCCCCATTAAGGTAGGAAAATTTTGCATTCCTGTTGACTTCATGGTGTTAGATATGAAGGGGAATTCCAAATTTCCCATCATTCTAGGAAGGCCTTTCTTGGCAACTGCTGGGGCCATTATAGATGTTAAAAAAGGGAAGCTTTCTTTGAATGTTGGGGAGGAGAGGATAGATTTTGATTTGACTAATCCTATTAAATAACCCTCTCTTGAGAACTCTTTGTGCAGGATTGAATTATTGCATCCGATGGAGAAAGAGGAGTCTAGAGTTTACGACCCTCCTAAACTTTGCTTAGCTAATGATACCTCGGAGGATGATGGGGATGAGGTGGAAAAACATAAAAAGCTTGAGTTTTCACCTCAGGAAGCTAGGTCCGAGAAGCTTAAGTGGAAGCAGGCAAAGCGATGGCGCAATAGACCAAGATTAGAGGATGGTATCTTAGATGGAACTTGTGAGAAGGGAGTCACACATTCACTCCCAAGCCCTGTTGATCCGGGTTAATGTGAAAGGAGTCGAGCTAATGACTTTAAACAAGCGCTTCTTGGGAGGCAACCCAAGTTTCACTTTCTTGCAATTTTCTCGTTTGTTTTCATTTTATTTTTTCCCCTATTCCAACTTATTTATTTACATTGGGGACAATGTAAGTTTTTAAGCTTGGGGTAGTTTGGGGTATATATTTTTACTCTTTTCATGTTGCATTGCAATTAGAAAATTTTAGGTTGCATATTGCATTCCTTGCATGATCACACCATTGAGTTGCCCCTATTTTGATTTTGCATCTTCTTGTTTGAACTTTGTGCCAATTTGTATGAGATGGTGAATTTGGAACCCAATTTTTTATTCATGTGATAAGGCTATTTTCTAAAGAGTTGATCTTTCAATAGTTGATGATTAGCATAAGGTTCTTGATTTGTGTTTCTCATTGATTATTGACCTTCTAAATGTGAGATTTGAGCCTAAAAAGGGGTTATGTGCTGAAAATGCCCTTTTTTTGTGATTGAGTGTTGTTCCCTCTTGATTGTGCTCTCTAGAACTTGACTTGATACCATATTGAAGCTTAAAAATTTTTGTTGACACACTTGAAAATTATTGAGGCAATTAGGTATTTTTCTGGCCTTCTGAGTTTTGATTGATGGAATGGTACCCTTATTTGCCGATTTTGAGCCTAATAAAGTAAAATGCTTTTCTTGGTACCCTGGTATATATTGTAGATAAATTCTGCATGGTGCCTTCTAGAGTATTGAAATAGGGTGATGTGGTAGTAAAAAAGAAAATGAGGGGAAAATCCCTCTTGTTGATCATTCTCTTCTCCTGTATGTCCTTAAAAAAAAAAGGAAAAAGAAAATATATGTAAATTTGGAGAAGAGAACAAGAGAAAAAAAGGGGTGGAAAAGTATTAAGAAAAGTCCTATGGGTATTCTAGGAGGTTGCCATACATGTTTGTCATTATGTTAGCCTTTTGAATTTCCCTTCCTTTGATTTTCCTACCCAATGATTGATTCCCATGGTCTCATTACAACCCTATGAAAGACCTCTTGATTTGAGTGTGTTTTCAAAATAAAATAAAGTAGAGATTTTGATTGATAATCAAGCTTATGGTATGGCACTTTCTTTGAAGGGAATTGAATGCATTGTCTATTACCCTTAAACACTTTGAGTGTGGTTAGGAGAGTTCCCCCAATTGGTGAGAAACATGGATTTAGGGAATCTAAGCCTCTAATTGGACTTGAATTGGATCATCTCTTGGTTGTTTGAATTGCATTTGCCTATTGCTTGGATTTGTTGATTCTCGGTTTCTTGATTCACTATCTTTGTATTGATTGATAATCTTTCTCTGGCCTTAATGATTGCTTGAGGACAAGCAAAATCTTAAGCTTGGGGTAGTTTGATATGTGTGATTTCACATCACATTTCACAGTCATTTTGCATGCATTTTCATGTTAGTCTAGGCATTTTAATTAATATTTTGTTAGTTTTCTATTTAGAATGGATTATTGTGTTGGTCTTGGTGTTTTGGTGCAGGATTATTCATTAAAAGCTTGGATTAACCCCTATTAGAGCTTGCATGAAGTGTGGAGCTTGAAAGGAGTAAAAGAGGAGCAAAACTTGGTGTGACACGGCCTAGCCATGACACATGCCATGGCCATGATCGGAAAAACTTGAAGGAAATCATTCTTTAAGGATCAGAAAGGGCCACGGCCTGGGTGTTCACCAGACACGGCCGTGACCTAGATGAAAAGAAGGAAGTTGGAGGTTCAGAAAAAGCCACGGCCTGGGTGTGACTCGTGACACGGCTATGTCATGTCTAAATCCTGATTTGGGTTATTTTTTATGTTGGGCTTTGTAATCTTTTTGACCTAAGGTATATAAGGAACTATGAGGCTTGAAATTAGGGGGAGAACTTGGCTATTGCTGGTTAGAGTGGAGGCATTAAGGTTTTAGGATTCTTTTCTCATCTTTTCCCTTTTTCTATTTGTGTATTTTTTCCATGTTTTCTTTGATCAAGGTTGTTACAATGACAATGCTTGAGTAGTTTTCTTATTTCTAGGATTGGGCAATGCCCTTTGGTACATTGATGATGATTAATTGAATTTGCTTATCCTTTTATTAATTTTTGAAAGTTCTTTGATTCAATCCTTATTGCGCTTATTCATGTGAATTTGCAGGCCACATATTTGCATCTCATAGATATCTAGGGACGTAACGAGAGGTGAACCTGGGTATTGAAACGATAAGAATTGAACTTAAGGTCTAAATCATGAGAGTAGGTTTAGCCTTTCGAGGACTTAATGAATTGCCATAAAACTTAAAGGGTTCAATTTAAACTCAATTACCACGAGAGTAGGAATTGGTTTAATTAGGCACGGTTCTTGTCTCTTGAGAAAGAACATTAACTAGTTTAGGGTAATTCACCTTCATTGAATTTCAATATTAATAAAAGGGCTGTCAATTAGGATTTATCTAGTATCATTGTGGTTACCACCAATCCTAGAAGTTTTCTTGACTTTTGAAACCCCCTTCCATAAAGCTTGCTATTTGTGTTCTTGTTCTCTTGCTTTTCAATATTAATTTATTTAATTGCTCGGTTAGTACGTTCTTAACACTCCTCAAATATATTCCCTTTGTTTAATTTAATTGGATTAATTAATTAATTGATATTCATAAACATAATCCCTGTGGATTCGATCTTTTTATTACTTGACAACGAAACCGTACACTTGCTGATTTCACGCATCAACAGCAAAAGTAGACGGTGCTGTAGGTGGAGGTGGCATATAAGCAGGGTCAACATATATGTCCCGGGGCTCCTCCCGAGGAACTGCAGTCGGGGTGCTGGGCTGTCGCGGATGATCAACAGGTGGTGGTGGTGGTGGCTGGGTGACTCCTGTGCTACCCTCACCATTAAACCCTACAATACAAACTCTCTCAGACAGGCTCGTCATGGAGAAAGGCAACTCCCTCCTGCTCGTGAAACTCACTGCTCCCATGTATGTGCGACGTCCATCAGGATGGATCGTCCAAGCATCCACCCCGTCGTGAAGCGTCAAGTCCAACGTCAATCGAGAAGGTGGATCGCTCGCCATATCTACTCACCATAGTAGAAAGAAAACCACGCGAGCAGCGTGACAGCAAAAGTAATGAGGTGAGATTCCGCGTATCGCACAACCAGAATAGCAGTGATAAAAGGCACGCACACACGCACCCAATCGGCATAATAGCGCATGGGCTTTCACAGCATAACAAATAATTACATGGCATCACAGTTACATAGGTACATCAATTGTAGTTAATATATCAGTCACAATTAATATATCCATCAACAATGATATGGGTCAAAGGTCAACTCAAGAATGCAATGACACAAATGCAACATGACTGAGACCCCCTACTCCATGGAGCTAACATAACAAGAGTGAGTGATTGGGAGAACATTGTCTACGTTATCTCAGCCCACAATGCCACATCCAATTGATTGCAATCACCATAACGGCTCACGCCAGACATTCTTTACCCAAATCATGACTTGCCCGTTGTTTCAGTCATGACGTCAGTGTTTTTCAATGGATATCCACGACACAGAGGAGCTACTCTCTGGCCACATGTGTTTTCCCCAACCCCCGACGTCCCCAAGATCCTCATGATCGACACCTCAGACAATCGCACCTGCACCAAGGTGTAATCTCAACTCCTAGGCATCACGCTCGACTCATGCACAGATGCAGTTGCATGTCAAGAAAACCACACAAAACAGCCACATACTACCTCATCACTATAGTACCTCGTTTATCCGTTGATAAACCACAGGATACCCTTACAGGTCCCACTTTCACACGACTTGCCATCAGTCTTCCATCCTTGGTTCTGTTCCTTGCAATCACGTACCACTTCGTCGTTCGAAACACGATGTTCATGTCTTATGATACATTAGTCCATAACCTAGATGTATTATGGAGGTTAGGATCCACAAGGATCCCCTTCATCAATCTTCTCACTTGTCTAACAAGGAACATTACTTGCACTTTATAAGTAACTCTTAGTGATTAAACATTATGGAGTCCTTAGATGATCTAAATCATCAAAGATGTGGGACATGATTTTGTCATGACCACTAGTTATTAGTATATGTCTTTTACTAGGATCTTATGAGTCCATTATGGAGTTCATATAGATTCCCTTAGGAGATAACGCGTGTTTAGACTATTATAGGGAAAACTTCAAAGTACTATCCTTATGTCAAAGTAGTTGATGAAATCTCTTTGATGAAGTATAGTTTGAAAATTCTAATCAAGTGTCCATAGATGTCTCATTTAGTGTACAAACTCCTTTGAATTCGTTTCCTAGTTCTATTACTTAGCGTAAAAGAAAACATACTTCTCATTTGAAAATCACCAATTTGTTTTCAAATGAAATATAACATAGATAATTTTAAATAGCTCGAAAGGTAATAGTGTAAACTCTTTGTTTTTAAAGAAAGGTTTTGTAAGAATCCCATTTCTCAAAGAAGGCTTACTAACTAAAATTTCCTGAAAACCATCTTGATTAACTATGAAACTCTTGGAAATCTTTCCTTCAAAAACAACTTATTAAAGTAAGTGGTTGATCAACATCAAACCAACCCATTCTTAACATGGTTCCTACATGAAGTCCAAAAACGCTTATTTCACAACACATGGTTCTTTGGAACCAAAACTTGGTTTCTTTGGAAACCTTTTCAATTTATATACTTTTGATACTTTAGTATGAACATATAAAACCCCTTAGCATTAACATTTTAAGGTCCTAACCCTATTTTCTACACCAAGGCCGAATGCCCCATAGGAAAATAGGATAGGTTTTTCTTTGTTTCATTGCATTGTTAGAACCATATTAAGTTCATTTTACCATCACTTAAACATAGAAGCTTTGGCTTCCCTCCTAAACATGTCAAGGTCGAACCACTCATGGTCATATACCACCAAAATACAGCCATTCAACAACATCCAAGGTAGCATAGAATAATCACATCAACATATAAGCATGTTATCAAGACAACTTAGAACATAAACAAGTTCAAACCATTCAAAAATCCTATCCTTAGGTCTTTGGACCTAAGAATAGTTTTTTACCATGCCAAAATAATTTTCTCCTAGCACATTCAAACATAATCATCATATCAACACAACAACATAATTTAATATGACAACAAAGTAAAGAACTTTATAAGGAAACCCTAGATCTGGGGTTTTCCTTCAACAAATTACGAGGCCTTTATCACCACCATTTAATGTGTGATATGGTTCACTCCCCCATTACCTTTGTGAAGCTTTCTTGAGGAGTAGAAGATGAAAACTTGGTCACCAAAACCACTAGGAAAACTGTGACCTAGAGGAGAAACAAACAAGTTCAAAACTTGATTTTTTTCAACTTCATAAACAATGAGAACAAAATGATTTTTCAACATCATAAGGATGATAACATAAATATGTTCTCAAGAGTAATAAAGAGAAGAAACTAAGTTAGAAACTTACTCTTGAACAAGGGTTCAAAATCAAGTTCAAGAAGCTTGAACCTTTTTGAATGATTCTTGAATAACATGAAGCAAACAACTTCAAATGAAGAAATTCCAAAGAGGAAAGTTGTTTAAATGAATGAGATAAACAAGAATATGAAGTTAGAATGATGAAATAGGATGATTATGAACACTTACTAGTGCTGGCCGAAGTTAGGAAGACAGGAGAGAGAAGAGAGATCTTAAGAGTTTTAGTGTTTTCAAGTGAGAGGTTAGAATGAATGGAATAGTGTTTTGGTGTTTTGAACACTAAAGGGGCCGAGCTCTCCCCTCCTTGTGGACTCCAAATCCTCATTCAATTTTGGTCATAGAGAATGGAGGGCCAAGATTCAAGTTGATGAGTGTGTTGTTGCTTAAGGAAGGCTTAAGGACAAGATTAACCAAAAATGGCTAAGATGCTTTTTCCATTAATGGTTAGTGTCATAAATTTCTTGGATATGATAAAAAGAGGATTTTGGGCTCTTCCCCAAGCATCATGGCCGAATGGCCTTGACTAGATGTAACAAAAATAGTTACATTCTCATTTAGTTAGGAATTAGGTAATTAGGGTTTTTACCAAAAATGGATAATTGGTTTTTACTACTTTTGGTAAATTTTTGGATTTTAAGAAAGCTAATCCTCTTCATTAGGAATAATCAACAAGGTAATGGAAAATTTAATTCAACATTACATCTCACTTAATTCCCCGATTCACGGCCTCCGACACGTAAAACGAGAAATTACCCGATAACAAGCAAAAAAGAACTTTTATCGGTTTTTCGTCTCTTGACGACAAATGAAACTTTACCACAACATAACCATGGATATAAACCATCATATAAATATTATATATATATATATATATATATATATATATATATATATATATATATATAAGTTATATCAAACATAAGGTAGCGATCACAATTAAATGTTGA
This sequence comes from Ammopiptanthus mongolicus, assembly GCA_039655645.1. Lineage (NCBI taxonomy): Eukaryota > Viridiplantae > Streptophyta > Magnoliopsida > Fabales > Fabaceae > Ammopiptanthus > Ammopiptanthus mongolicus. The sequence continues at coordinate 44,864,645 of CM077348.1, read as the reverse complement.
TCATAAACAGTTACAGAAACGGGGGTGTTACACCAGAGACGGTCGTCCTCTGTATAGAGCAGCTCAAAGTCTCCCAGCACTGCGATCCGAGGCTCTCCCGCCAGCATCAGGTTCAATAGGTATGCCATCAATCTCTTCCGGCAATTCCTCAACAGGATCTTCTCGGGCGATCGAGAATAAATAAAATACGACATAGAGAAATTATAGGGGTTAAGAAACAACAACTCATCATAAATGGAAAAACAGCTATAAAATAATTTATATAGATAGCAACACTCAACAACACAGCAGTGTCAATCAATCAACTCCCAAATCGTTCTCTCTTAACTACTGTCTCTTACACTCATGCAACTAACGATTATATGGACGCGATCACGACATGACATCCCCAATAGATCAAGATGTCTCGTTCATCTCTGTGCCACCCCCCGTAATGCAAGGTTCGGCCAACAGCATGAAGGCTCAACTCGTCTCATGGATACCACATATTCCCCCACCTGCAGGCCAGGTCGGAATCTTTGCCCATCAACAACGCAACTTACGGTAACAACATATCCCCCCGCCCACAGACCAGGTCGGGACATTTGCCCGTTCACAACTAATGGGTACGATCATCTCCCCGCAGGCAAGATCGATCGCCCGTACGCCAACACAATGATGAACAACAACTATGCAACATGAACCTCACTGACTCATCTCGGATCAACACTTAGTGTCTCAACCACGACTTATAACAACCACGACCAACTTTCTCCGGCTTAACAGGGTATCAACTTTAAATCACAACGCAAACAGATCAACTGGATCTCTAGGTTGAGCAGTATAACATATATATATCGTCGACTTTCTCACCACACATTCATATCCCAACTTATCAGAATTTACTGCTTATCTCTACTCAGACATCAGCAGTCACAACATCACATCATAAAACAACCAGAAACAGGTTCAATACTAAAATCAACTCACAGATAAATAATTAAGTAACCATAAACATATAATAGACACAACATACATATCACATATATTATATGAAACATCCCATCACAGAACATACATCCTCAATATACGATAAAATCAACCTATCGATCAAACAACCTCTAGTAGGGTTTAGGTCGCCCTACGCATATAAATATATAAATATATATATATATATATATATATATATATATATATATATATATATATATTATTTGAAATCTTGCCTCCCCGACGATATTGTGGCTCTTTCCCTCACCTGAATGATGTTCCCGTGCAACTCCGACTGCGGCTCTGCAACTATCAATCGTACGCCTTTTTGAACGATCGAATACTATCTGATTCTTCACAACAGATCACAACAAGAAATCAATATAGTTCAGTCAAAACTTCCCTAATCCTTATGACTAGGGTTCTGCCCCTGTTTATTTAAATAGGCTAGAGGTGTTGAAATTCTACCAACCCTTGGATCAATGATCCTTAAGCATGATTAAACATAATCTGTGATTAATTGTCAAAGATTTGAACCAAAACCCCGTCAACCAACATGTTAGGGTTTCGGCCATCATGGGGAAAAATAGGTTAGAGTTTGGTTTGATTTTCTAATCACTTGGATTACATGATCATAGAATGAAAGAGGTGAAACCAAGAATCATTTCATAAAATTGAACCAAAAACCCATTTCCCCCAAAACCATAGGTTCAGCCCCTCTAAATTAAATAGGCTAGGAAGCTTATTTGATTTCATGCTCTTAGATAATGATAGAAGAGGATGAAACTAGATCATAGAAATTGGTTTGACATTAAAAGGATTTTTCTACAATTTTTCATGGATTTTTGAAGTTTAAGCTTCAAATCCCTAACTATCATCAATCATGAAATTAAATGGAGAAGTAGGGAGATTGAGAGCTCAAGAATGGAGTCCATACCTCCTAGATGACAAAGATGAATGAGAAATCAACTTTATTTCCAGAAAAGCTTGAAGATTTAGAAGAAAAATGGGGAGAAAGTGTAGAGAAAATGAAGAACAATGAAGAAGAAGAAGAAGAAAAGAAGTGAAGGAGGAGGGAGACAAAGAGTGGGTCGAATGGGATAGAAAGGAAGGGTGAGGATGAGTCAAAAATCTCACTTAAAGGTATTATGGTCATTTCACACTAGGACCAAATGGTAATTTCCTTAAAAGTTCAAAGACATTTTGGTTATTTCACGTCCAGATATTTTCAAAAACAATCTTGAAATTGGCATGCATTCCTAGGTGATGTCACATGATGTGAGTTCATGTTTATCTGTTTGCGGATCCCGATAAATCCATAAGTAGCTCCATTTATCTCCTGGTTTGAGATTTCATTCGAATAAAGCGTAGGAACTTATTTTTTTCAAATTTAACGTAAACGTTGGAAATCCAATTCTAAGCCTAACTGTTTCGTTCACGAGTCAAAATTAGGTCGTCTGAGCAGTAAAATCATACTGTCAGTGCAAAAACGCAGATCGGGCTCTGTCTGAGTTTTCGACCCAAAATTTAACCGTAGCTTCCTACGATAACGTAGAACGTCACTATGGTCTCAGTTTATATTAATTCATTCTCTAAATCTCAGATATATAAAATCAATTATATAATTTACTAACATTAGAAAGCATGAAAATCGGGGTGTTACATTTCTTGGAGGTCCCATTGGTAACCCGAACTCAAATTCTTAACGTTGCAGCGCAGCGTGTTAATATAAAAATGCGGAAATATTAAAACAATCCTTACACTGATACCGTGATAATTTATATAGACATAAGAGTACTGGCTCCATCAGTAGAGCATACAAGAACCGGCATTAAAAAGTCTCAGAGTACGCAACTAGTAAATAAAATGAAAGCATGGTAGCAAAATAAAATACATCAGACATCCTCTCCTGGCCCCAAAAATACATTTCACTCAAACCCATGTACTGGCCGTAACAAAACTATGATTGTCTACCCAACCACGAATCTAACGTATATGGTAGTCGGGCCCGTATACGGTCAACTTTCTCTGGCTTAACCGGGTAACAACTTAAAATCACAATGCAAACAGATCAACTGGACCTCTAGGTTGAGCACTATAACATATATATATATATATATATATATATATATATATATATATATATATATATATATATATATATATATATATATATATATCCTCGACTTTCTCATCACATATTCTCTCCCAACTTATCAGAATTTACTGCCTATCTCTACTCAAACATCAGCAGTCACAACATCACATCATAAAGCAACCAGAAACAGGTTTAATAATAAAATCAACTCACAGATAAATAATTAAGTAACCATAAATATATAATAGACACAACATACATATAACATATATTATTTTAAATAGCCCATCACAGAACATACATCCTCAATATACGTTAAAATCAACCTATCGGTCAAACGACCTCTAGTAGGGTTTAGGTCGCCCTACGCATATCAATATATATATTATTTTAAATATTGACTCCCCGACGATATTGTGGTTCTTTCCCCCACCTGAACAATGTTCCCGTGAAACTCCGACTGCGACTCTGCAACTGTCAATCATGCGCGCTTTCGAATGTTCGAACACCGTCGGATCCTTCACTACAAACCACAACCATAAATAAATAAAATGCAATCAAAAACCCTCAAGTCCATAAGACTAGGGTTCTGCCCCTATTTACTGAACAAGGCTAGAGATGTTGAAATTCTACCAACTCTTGGATCAATGATCCTTAAGCATGATTAAGACATAATCTATGATTAATTGTCAAAGATTTGAACCAAAACCCCTTCATCCAACAAGTTAGGATTTCGGCCATCATGGGTAAAAATAGGTTAGGGTTTGATTTTATTTTCTAATCACTTGGATTACATGATCATAGAATGAAAGAGGTAAAACCAAGAATCATTTCACAAAATTGAATCAAAAACCCATTTCCCCCAAAACCAAAGGTTCGGCCCCTCTAAATTAAATAATCTAGGAAGGTTATTTTATTTCATGCTCTTAGATAATGATAGAAGACGATGAAACTAGATCATAGAAATTGGTTTGACATTAAAAGGATTTTTCTACAATTTTTCATGGATTTTTGAAGTTTAAAGCTTAAACTTGAAACTCATGGAATCATAGATTTTCAACCAAGAACAAGAGAAGATTCATGAAGTTTAAGAATCAAAGGAGTAGTCTTACCTCTTGAATGAACAAGAATCAAGACTTGCTTCACCAAAATCACCTAAGGATTTCTTAAGAAAATGAGAGAAAGTAATGAAAGAAAATGAGTTGGAGAAGAAATGAAGTGGGAGGGTGATTTGATGAAGGTGGGGCATGGGAGGGGTGAAGGAGGGATAAGGAAGTCCAACAAAATTTCATTAAGGGTATTATGGTCATTTTACACTAGGACCAAATGGTAATTTCCTTAAAAGTTAAAAGGTATTTCGGTCATTTCGCGTCCAGATATTTTGAAAATTCATCATGACATTGGCACGTATCCCAAGGTTATGTGACATGATGTGGCATCAAATTTATCTGTTAGCGGGTCCCGGTAAATCCATATGCAGCTCCGTTCGTCCCCCGGTTTGAGATTTCGCTCGAATAGTTTATATTATTTTCACTTTTTAGAGCCAAAAACCAATTTTCTCAAAAATGTAGGAAATATGATTTTAAGACTAACTGTCTCATTTACGAGTCAAAATTAGGTCTTCTGAGCAGTAAAATACTACTGTCAGTGAAAATGCAGACCGGGTTTCGTATGAGTTTTTGACCCAAAATTTAATCGTAGCTCTCGACGAAGCGTAGAGTGTGAATGTGGTCTGAGTTTATTTAAATTCATTTTCTAAACCTTAGATAAAAATATAAACATTAATTATATAAATTACTGATATAAACGCAGTAAAAGTCGGGGTGTTACATTACTACCTCCATTAAAAAGAATTTCATCCTCGAAATTCGACGTATCTCTCAGAATAGACTCGGGTACTGTTGTTGCATGTCTTCTTCACCCTCCCAGGTGCCATCTCCTGTAACTTCATCCCATATGATTTTGACCAACAGAATATGTTTACCTTGGAGTTCCTTAAGCCTTTTATCCGCGATCCTTACAAGTAAGGCCTCATACTCAAGGTTCTCTCTCAATTGTATTGAATATGGTTCTAAGATGTGTGATGGATCAGGATAATATTTTCTTAGCTGAGAAACATGAAAGACATCATGAAGATTGGATAGGTTTGGCGGTAAAGCGATATGATAGGCTATAGGACCAATTCGGCGAAGAATTTGAAATGGTCCAATGAATCTAGGAGTAAGCTTTCTAGATTTTATTGCTCTGCCAATCCCAGTCCTTGGAGTTACTCTCAGAAAAACATGATCTCCCTCCTGAAACTCTAAAGGTCTTCTCCTTTTATCGCTGTAACTCTTTTGTCTGTCCCGTGCGACTTTCATCTTTTCCCTTATCCTCTTGATTTGTTCCGTCATCTGTTGTACTACCTCCGGTCCTAGAACTTGAATTTCTCATGTCTCATACCAACACAAAGGTGTTCTACACTTTCTGCCGTACAACGCTTCGTAAGGTGCCATACATATATTGGAATAAAAACTGTTGTTATAGGTGAACTCAGTCAACGGTAAGAACTCATCCCAACTTCCAGTGTGTTCCAAAACACAAGCTCTTAAGAGATCTTCCAATGATTGAGTCGTTCGTTCCGACTGACCATCCGTCTGAGGATGATAAGCAGAACTCAACCTCAACTTATTTAATTTTTTAAAATATTTTTCATGGATGGATTAGATATCCATCCGTAAAAAAATTATTAATGGATGGATTGGATGGATTTTTTTAAATGGATCATGGATGGATTGGATTTTTTTAATGAAATTTTAATGGATCATAATGGATTAATGGATTGTTTTTAATCCATCCATTATAATCCGAATAAAAATTTATCCAATCCATCCGTTTGCCACCCCTAGATCAAACAGATACTTCAAGCTCTTATGGTCACTGTACACTGTAAACTTAGCTCCATATAAATAGTGTCGCCATATCTTTAAAACAAACACTATAGCTGCCAGTTCCAAATCATGAGTTCGATAATTCCTCTCATGAACTCTCAGTTGTCGCGAAGCATACGCTACGACCCTCCGGTCTTGCATTAGGACACAGCCTAATCCTTGGTATGACGCATCACAGTATACGTCAAACTGTCCTAAAGAATCTGGTAATGTCAATACTGGCGAAGTAGTCAACCTTCTTTTCAGCTCTTGAAACTTTTCTCACACTCATTCATCCATACAAAGGATATTCCCTTCCTCGTTAGCTGCGTCATGGCCAACACAATCTTCGAGAATCCTTCGATGAACCTTCGGTAATATCCAACTAAGCCTAGAAAACTCCGTATCCCATTTACCAACTTAGGACTTTCCCATTGTACCACGGCTTCAACCTTTGTTGGATCCACTGCTGCCCCATCTCGATTAATCACATGACCTCAAAATTGCACTTCTTCTAACCAGAACTCACACTTGGATAACATTACATAAAGCTGCCAGTCCTTTAACACATGAAGCACAATCCTAAGATGTTCCTGACGCTCTTCCCGATTAAGGGGATAAATAAGAATGTCGTCGACAAACACAACTACAAACTTATCTAAGAACGGTCGGAAAATCCAGATCATGTAATCCATAAACACTGCTGGAGCAATGGTCACGCTAAAGGGCATAACCAGATACTCGTAGTGTCCATACCGACTTCTAAACGGCGTCTTCGGTATATCCTCCCTCCCTCTTGACTCGAATTTGATGATAACCAGATCTTAAGTCAATCTTCGAAAGCACTACCGCTCCTTTCAACTGGTCAATCAAGTCGTCAATCCTAGGTAAGGGATACTTATTCTTGATCATCATCTTGTTCAACTGTCGATAATCCACGCAATGCCTCAAACTTTCGTCCTTCTTCTTGACGAACAGCACCGGCGCTCCCCAATGTGAAGCACTTGGCCTTATAAACTTCTACCCAACATGTCATCCAACTACTTCTTCAGCTCTGCTAACTCTGCTGGAGCCATCCGATAAGGTGCTATCGAAATTGGTTCAGTTCCTGGTACAAGATCTACAACGAACTCTATCTCTCTCCTCATCAATCTTGGGAAATATTTCTCCAGAAAACATTCCCTAAACAGTACCCAATTGATAACTCTTTCTTCTGCTTCAAGCATTCTCTGCTTGCCTTTCCACCATAGCTCCGCACCTTCCATCAGTATGAAGGATGCATAAGTCACCTTCATGTGCTCATGACCGTGCATTGCCGCAAAGATTTTCTCCAGCTCCTGTATCCAGAGTTCTGCTCCCTCCTGATTGAAGTCACCATTAAACTGTGGCGGCTTCCTTTTCAGAAATGTACTCAATTCAACGTCTTTCGTCTCTACTTCACCTCTCTGATTCTGCCTCTGCTGCTGCTGCATAGTCACTTGTAACAGTTGACCATTTTGTTGCGTCTGCTGCAACATCGCCGTAGCCAATTCCCTAACTGTCCTTAGGGTTCCAGTTGACTCTATCCCATCACCAATGTGGGAGTCCTTTCCAGTACCATTTTTAGGTTCAGCGGCACCTTCTGTGGCTCTTCCGCCATGTCCTCTACCTCTTCCACGAGCCGTCTAATTTCTTGTAGAAGAAATTATCAGCTCACATTTGTAAGACATAAAACACTATATTATCACATATATGCATTATATGCCTTACAATGCTGGAAACAGTTATCTCTTACGATAACTCGCGTACCCGACACTCTACCCTACCCAATGCGGGTTCAACTAGACACAGCCAGAAATCACAACTTAACCCAAGCAGTCCTTGATTAAGAATCAAACTGCTCTGATACCATAAAATGAGACAACCCCTTCCTCGGAGGGCCAATTGGTAACCCGAACACAAATTCTTAACGTTGCAACGCAGCGTGGTAATATAAAAATGCGAAAATATTAAAACAATCCATACACTGATACTGTAATAATTTATACAGACATAAGAGTACTGGCTCCATCAATAGAGCCTACAGCAACCAGCATTACAAAAGTCTCAGAGTACGCAACTAGTAAATAAAATGAAAGCATGGTAGCAAAATAAAATATATCTGACTTTCTCCCCCGGCCCTAAAAATACATTTCACTCAAATGCATGTACTGGCCATAACAAAACTAAGAACATCTACCTAACCACGACTCTAACGTATATGGTAATCGGGTCCGTATACACTACTCTTCGCTGAGAGTAGTCCATCTCCCAGATTACAGTCATCCTCTTCATAGAGCAGCTCAAAGTCCCCCAGCATTTGGATCCGAGGCTCTCCCGCTCGCATCAGGTTGAACAAGTATGCCATCAATCTCTTCTGGCAATTCCACGACAAGATCTTCTCGCGCGAGCGAGATTAAATAAAATACGACATAGAGAAAATATAGGGGATAAGAAATAGCAACTCATGATAAATGGGAAAACAGCTATAAAATAATTTATATAGATAGCAACACTCAATAACAGAACAGTGTCAATCAATCAACTCCCAAAGCATTCTCTCTTAACTACCGTCTCTTACACTCATGCAACTAACGACTATATGGACGCGATCATGACGCGACATCCCCAATAGATCAAGATGTCTCGTTCATCTCTGTGCCACTCCTCGTAATGCAAGGTTCTGCCAACAGCCCGCAGGCTCAACTCGTCTCATGGGTAGGACATATTCCCCCTCCCACAGGCGAGGTCGGAATATTCGCCCGTCAACAACGCAACTTAAGGTAACGACATATCCCCCCTCCCGCATGCCAGGTCGGGACATTCGCTCGTTCACAACTAATGGGTACGATCATCTCCCCGCAGGAAAGATCGATCGCCCGTATGCCAACACAGTGATGAACAACAACTATGCAACTTGAACCTCACCGACTCATCTTGGATCAACATTTAGTGTCTCAACCGCGACTTATAGCAACCACGACCAACACTCTCCGGCTTAACCGGGTATCCACTTAAAATGACAACGCAAACATATCAACTGGATCTGTAGCTTGAGCACTATAACATATATATATCCTCGACTTTCTCACCACATATTCATCTCCCAACTTATCAGAATTTACTGCCTATCTCTACTTAGACATCAGCAGTCACAACATCACATCATAAAGCAACCAGAAACAGGTTCAATAATAAAATCAACTCACAGATAAATAATTAAGTAACCATAAACATATAATAGACACAACATACATATCACATAGATTATTTTAAATAGCCCATCACAGAACATACATCCTCAATATACGATAAAATCAACCTATCGGTCAACCGACCTCTAGTAGGGTTTAGGTTGCCCTACGCATATCAATATATATGTTATTTTAAATCTTGCCTCCTCGAAGATATTGTGGCTCTTTCCCCCACCTGAACAATGTTCCCGTGCAACTCCGACTGCGGCTCTGCAACTGTCAATCGTGCGCTCTTTCGAATGCTCGAACACCGTCGAATCCTTCACAACAAACCACAACCATAAATCAATAAAATCCAATAAAAAACCCTCTAGTCCATATGACTAGGGTTCTGCCCCTATTTACTAAACAAGGCTAGGGATGTTGAAATTCTACCAACTCTTGGATCAATGATCCTTAAGCATGACTAAGATATAATCTATGATTAATTGTCAAAGATTTGAACTAAAACCCTTTATCCAACAAGTTAGGGTTGACGGAACCTGTTTGAAGCACAAGAAGGGGGGTTGAATTGTGTTTCTTAAGTTTTAAAAGCTTTTCGCAAGCAGATATATATATTTTTGCAAGGTTGGACGATGAAACATTCAAAGGACACTAGAAGCGTTTCCAACACTGATTGGACGCTCACTTAGTCTGATGAAGATAAAGACACAAGCGTAAGGAAAACAATTCAATCCCAAGACGTTAGTAAGAAAATATACTAAAGCAGAGATAAGGGAGAGAAAACAACACAGAGATATTATCCTGGTTCACTCTTCACCAAAGAGCTACGTTCAGTCCCCTCTACTTGAGAGCTTTATCCACTATAACAAAAACCCTTTATTACAAGTATTCAACACCTCTTCAGGCAAGTATTCTACACCTCTTCAGGCAACACTAAGTATTCTTTTACAGACAAGCCTCTTCAAGCTCAAGTATTCTTTCTAAGCAAGCCGCTTCAGGCACAACCAACTAAGGTTTTAAAAAAGGTTTTGTTCTTACTGACTCACTAAATGTGAGGGTATGAAACTAAGCTCAGAACTCTAAACAATACTCTTCGCAGAGAGTGGTATGAAAGTTTAAGAACAGAGTAAGCTTGTAAGCTTTGATTTTTCTCTTGATTGCTTGTATTTTCTCGTGTGCTTGTATTTTGCTCAAGTTCGGTATCCTTGCATCTTCAAGGGGTGGAGGTATTTATAGCCTTTTGTCTTTTAGCCATCTTCAGTCTTCAACGGATGGAAAAAGATCCGTTCTGATCATGCATTAAATGCATTGGTAAAAATGGGACAACAAAGTAGACTATCAGGCTTAATAGCTAGAAATGGGACTCACATATCTTCTTTGTACTCGAAAGTTTGCCTTTTGTCTTTCTCAAAGAAGAAAGTCAACTTCTTTATGTGATAGGGACAGCCTGGCTTTTTGCTTTTGTCTGAACGAGTGTTACAGGGAATATTTGTCCAAAGGATATAACCTTTGTACAAGGAATCATAAATTCAAAAGCTTTACAAGAGTATTCACGCTTAATAAATAAAGCATTATTGGACTATAACGAATACACAAAGATAGGAAGAGTCTTTGGACTCATGATTCTTTTGTTACTACTTATTATCGTCCAGTCTGAGTAAGAACGTGAACCACTTCGGAGGTTGGACGAGTTAAAGTCTTTGGACTTAGATAGACATTGGACTTATATTGATTATTAGGGACGGACGTATGTGTTACCCAACCAGGGCCTGGGCCCCTACCAGGTACCAGCCGTTTTAATTTATTACTGTGTGGGATTTGGGGAAGGAGCTATTTATCAAAGTATGAAGGTGACTTGTGTCTCTATATCAATAGCACTGTGGTCAGGCTCATACCAATGAATTCTTCGAATTCCCTCACTCTACGCCACTTGTTACAATATCATAGTTAAATTAGATGTCATTATTAATTAGAGTCCATAATTTTTTTTAAAAAAAAATTGTTCATGGAAGAGGCTTAATTAGAGGCTTTTTTATTTCAGGGTCTAAAGATGACCAGACTTATATTAACATTTAATATTTATACCAAATTAAGGACGCAATTTGAGTACTTTGATCATGTGAGGCAAATTCCTGATTTTGGAGTATTGAAAATTATTTCTGATCTATGTTATTGGTTGATAAAAACTAGAAAAACAGACGATTGTCCTCTTATGTATAGAGTGATAACTCTTATTCTCACATTTCCTGTTTCTACAGCTACTACAAAGCGATCCTTTTCAGCTATGAATATAGTTAAAACAACACTTCACAACAAAATGAAAGATGAATTTTCGAATAACTATATGCTAGTATACATTGATAAGAAAATAGCTGAAAAATTTAGTCTAGATTCAATTATTATTGATTTTCGTGACATGCAATAGAGACATTTTGTGTTTTGATATATTACTAATGTAATTAACATTTTGGAACATATAGTTATGAATGTTTTATATGAAATTTGATGTATATAATTTTTTTAGTTGGTTCCTGCATGATCCAAGTCTGGCTCCTTACCTGTTGATTATATCCTGCACACTTAAGGTAGAACATTAGTCCATAATAAATCTTTGTTCTTCTGAAGTTAGTCCTTTGTTAACATCAAAACATAAGGGATTACTGGACCATAACCACTTTGGTTCCAACAATCTCCCCCTTTTTGATGATGACAAAACATACTAATTTGATTGAACAAAGAGTCCTAAAGAGCTAAAACGCTCCCCCTAAGACAAATATTCTAAACATTTAAAGCATGTAAGACAGAGCAATCAATCATGCATATATAACAAAACACATAAAGAGTATGGAATCAAGATATACTACGATTTAATAAACATTCAATTCAATCAAACCCTTTTCTCCCATTTTTTGTCATCAGACAAAAGAAGGAAAAACACATCATAGTCAGTAAAAAAAATCAAAAGAAAGTTTTAAGAAGGAGGAGGTGGAGGAGGAGGAAATTTTGGAATGAAGTTTTGAAACATGGCCGCAATTTGCTGAAGAAGCACTGCATTGTTGGCTTCTATAGACCGTTGGACAAACTCTTGAAACTCCGGAGGAGCCGTAGAGACAGAGCTTTCAGGTGTGGCCTTAGTTGCATCCACATCTCTCTGATCAGGAATCACACTGAGAGCCTGAGAAGGAGATGGATCAGCAGGATGGACCACTGAAAGAGGAATAGGTTGAGACTTAGACGGGGCTGAGTCTGCAACTTGTTCCATTTCCTCAGCATGAATTTCTGGAGAAGGGTCCTCATAGACGATCTCGATGCCCCCAGTTTCTTCAGGAATAACAGGTTTTGGGGGGCAGGTGGAGGAGCTTTAGGATAAATGAGAAGTTTGGGAGGAGGTGGAAGCACATCAAGGATGATCTCAACATCATCATATCTATTTTCTCTCCATCTTGGGGCAGGGTTTGAAGCACATCCCTTGGATACAACGGTATTCCAAAGATGTCGTCCATGATCAGAAAGACAGCATCAGAGATTCGATATTGTCTTGGGTAGACACGAATCTCTTACTTTTCATCGATAGAAAGACCAAACGAGGATGCTTCTTGAGAGGATCTCCAAATAAAGTTTTCCTAGTAGATTTTTGCATCTGGGTCAAACCTTTGGAAAGGATCCTTCTGCCAAATGTGGGCCAGCTCTACTGAATCATCTCTTGGCCTTTTCCAGAAGAGAGGATCAAAGGCATGTTTGTAGGGCAGCGTCAAAGTTTCAAGCCTTTTTCGTCCATCTTTATTCTTGTTTGGGTCCAATATTAGAATCCTTGGACAAGCTCTAGGAGGAACAACGCCTACTTTTGTTGCAGAGCTTGTGGACCAAAGCTTCATTGGCAAGTTGTAATGGATCTTGGCTTCTCTGGGCATGTCATATTCCTTCCTGGCAGCGTAGTAGGGAAGAAAGTCGCGAACATCAGAATATTCCGTCCAGGCTGTGGGATAGCTTGGAATGAATTTGAGGTCTTGATCAAGAAAGATGTTGGTCAAACCATACTTCGTTGATCTTCTTTCATCTGTGGTTTTGCAACCTTTCTTCTCTTCATTCAGAATTACTACATGCCGTTTGACATTGTAATGGCACCACTGGAAAGCCTTGTCTTTGATGAGATTTGGATAGATTTTCTTTGGAGGAAACTTCTTCTTCTCAAGACAAACAACCAGGGGTCCAAGAGCAGTGTACAAATGAGTTCCCAAAGGTTCAGTGGATGTGTGTGGAATGGGGTAGTAGCCATGTTCAGGGGGTGGAACAGAGGGGTTTTGAGGTGGAGTGGAAGGTGTTTCATATTGGTATTCTGGTGGTGGTATAGGGCTTTTGGGATGTTGAGAGGCAGAGGGAGGTGAGTGTTTAAGAAAGAGAGCAGGAAACCTTCGTTGAACATCAGCCCAGTTGGAGCTTTCATTTCTGAAGGTAATCCTAGGAATGCGTCTGTATTTTCTTTTTCTGTAAGTCATGTTGGGGTAAGGTGCACCACTGGGTTGAAAGGGGTGATCTCCCCATGGTTTGAACCAGTCTTGAGGTTCGGATGGTGAAGGAAGGGATTGTGTTTGAGGTAAGGTGGAGGGTGAAAGGGGTAAGGATGGTTGAGAGTCTAAGGTCAGGTCTTCAACCTCAAGGTTTTACTCAACAGTGGAAGTAAAAACTGAACTAGACTGAGGTTCAGTATTACCTTTATTTTTAGCTCTTGTGGACCTTGCTCTTGTTGCAGCAGGCTTAGGCCGAGAGGCTGCAGAAGTGGATTCCCTCCTTGAACTTTTGATCACCCTAGAGATAGGTTGATCGTCCTCATCTTCCTCATCAATAGAAGCTAGAACTAGCTTCCTTTTTCTTGAGGGTTGGACGGTAGGCTTCGGGCTGGCAGAGGTAGCCTTGGCTGTTGGACGAGCAGGCTCAGTTGAGCGTCCAGCGGAGACTTGTTGGACAGACGCTTCGTCAGAACCTTGCATCAGAGCACCCTTCAGCTTTCCTTCTTGTTTGGACTTCTTGAAACAGTCCAGTTGCATCATCACCAAGCTTTGTTTGCTAAACTCAGGTTGATGCACACGATCTATTCCATGAATACCATAGTATTTGTTCCTTTATTCTGGAGTCAGATGAATGAGATCCTCATAAACTATGTGTTTCTCAAATTGAGAGAAGAGTGACATAGACGATAGAGGTGTTCTTCCCAGAGCCTTCAATGGCATACTTGAAGAAAGCGAACAGAAGGTGTGGAAGATTATTCTGCCTCTCCAGAATCAGATGAACTAGGCAGAACTGATGTGCCTTAGAAAAATTATCCTTCGACCCAGCTTTGTGAAGGATAGCCTTGTTCAAAATCTGATGAAGAACCCTAGCTTTGTCAGTCATCCTTGAGGCTATGAGCTTGTCTGACAAGTTCTTCAAAAGACATTCTTTGATGGCTTCAGGACCTCCTATTTCTTCCTCCCATTTGTCCTCACAAGTGATTCCCGATTGAGCACACCCAATGGCATTGGAAATAGTTGCTTCAGACACGATAACTTCAGTGTCAATCACCTTGTTGCGTATTTCCCTTGCAGAAACAATAGGGTTTGTCCAGAACTCCCGAACCAGAATAGGGTAGATAACAGATGAACCTTCAAAGAAACTCGACCAACGAGCGGCATGAATGTTTGGGAAGATATCTATCCCATTATCAGCAAGAAACTGTAGGTTGAACTTGAATTCTACCAGAACATCAGCGGTTTGAGCATCAAAGAACTTTTCTTTGCCCTTAGCAGCAGTAGCGGATGAGGTTGCCATTGTTTCAGAGAAGAGATTTTTGAAAAGAGGGATTTTCATAAAGAGAGGTTTTTCAGAGAAAAGGATTGAAGATGAAAGGTGAAAGCTTTGTAAAGATTTAATTTTTAACAAGTTTTGGGTTTTAAAGAGAAGACGAAAACGTTTCGTATTTGCAAAGAGGAGAGAAGATGGCGAAACGACGTGTATTAAATGACTGACACACATTTCAGTCCTTGAAACTGTAAAAAGCAGTTTTTGAAATTAATTGAAAACAAAACTGACTCAATTAAGGGAATGAGAATTAATTTCACACTCGACAAAGATTTAGTTCAATTAATGCATTGGACGAGCAAGAGATACATATTGGACGAGCATACATTGGACTAAGGCAAATATTGGACGCATGCATTAGACTCTCATTTAATCGATGAAATGCATGTTCAAATATTTTCTTATAAATGTGAACCTATCTTTAGCTAAAGGTTTGATGAAGATATCTACCCATTGATGGTCAGTATCAACAAATCGAATATCAATTACTCCTTTTTGCACATAGTCTCTAATGAAATGTTGCTTGATTTCTATATGCTTTGCTCTAGAATGCAATATGGGGTTTTTAGACAAGTTAATTGCAACAGTGTTATCACACATGATTGGAATATTACTTACAAACACGTTGTAGTCTTCCAACTGATGTTTAATCCAAAGCAGTTGTGAGCAGCAACTTGCAGCAGCAATGTACTCAGCTTCAACTGTTGATAGAGCAATTGTGCCTTGCCTTTTGCTTGACCATGAGACTAGATTGGCTCCAATGAAGTGACAACCTCCACTAGTTCTTTTTCTTTCTATTCTGTCTCCAGCATAGTCAGCATCACAGAATCCAACTAATCTGTATTCATCAAATTTCTTACACAAAAGACCCAGATTAGTAGAACCTGTGAGGTATCTAAAGATTCTCTTTACTGCTGAGAGATGAGACTCTCTTGGATCAGATTGAAATCAAGCACATAGACAAACACTAAACATGATATCTGATCTATATGCAGTTAGATATAAGATAGAGCCAATCATACCTCTATATACCTTTTGGTCTATCTTTTTTATCTTTGTTTAGTACCGAAGTTGGATGCATTGGGGTATTCATTGGTTTGCAATCGTCTAATTTGAAGCGTTTTAGAAGCTCCTTTGTGTACTTCGTCTGATGAATGTACACTCCGTCTATTGTTTGCTTTACTTGAAGCCCGAGGAAAAATTTTAATTCTCCCATCATGCTCATTTCAAATTCCTTTTGCATTAGATCAGAAAACTCTTGACAAAGAGATTCATCAGTTGCACCAAATATTATATCATCAACGTAAATTTGTGCAACAATAAAGTTCTTTTTATTTTATTTTCTAAAAAGAGTTGTATCCACTTTTCCTCTTGAGAAACCATTCTCCATTAGGATCATGTTGAGTCTCTCATACCAAGCTCTAGGAGCTTGTTTGAGTCCTTATAAAGCTTTCTTAAAGCTTATATACATGCTCAGGATGGTTTTGATCTTCAAAACCAGGTGGTTGAACAACATACACTTCTTCATTAATAAAACCATTTAAGAAAGCACTTTTTACTTCCATTTGATAAAGCATGATGTTATGATGTGCAGCATATGAAAGTAAAATGCGTATGGCTTCTAGTCTAGCTATTAGAGCAAAAGTTTCAGTGTAGTCAATACCTTCCTCTTGAGAGTAGCCTTGAGCAACTAACCTTGCTTTATTTCTTGCAACTTTACCATGCTCGTCCAGCTTGTTGCGATAGACCCACTTGGTTCCAATGACAGACTTATCCTTTGGCAGAGAGACCAACGTCCAAACATCACTACGTTGAAACTGGTTGAGCTCTTCTTGCATAGCCAGGATCCAACATTCATCCATTAAGGCTTCGTCCACAGACTTTGGCTCCAATTCAAAGATGAAGGCTGAGTCAGCTTGCTCTCTGAAGGTTGACCTTGTCTGGACTCTATCATTTGGTTTGCCAATGATTTGATCCTCAGGGTGATAAGTCCTGAATTGCCACGGACGAGGGGTGTTGACACCTTGCTGAGACGATGAAGCGTCCTGAGTTGCATATGATACTTCGTCTTTGTTAGGTGTTGGACGATCTTCTGTATCATTCAGATTCAGATCTGAAAAAGAATCATCTAGCTCTGATAATCTCTTATCAGGCTGTTTGTCATCAAACTTAACATGGATGGATTCTTCAACAACAAATGTTCTAGAGTTATAGACTTTAAAAGCTTTGGACGTTTCAGAGTATCCTAACAATATTCCATTATCTACTTTGGTATCAAACTTACCAAGTTGATCCTTAGTATTTAAAATAAAACATTGACATCCGAAGGGGTGGAAATAAGAAATGTTGGGTTTGCATCCTTTCCCCAATTCATAAGGAGTCTTATTCAAGATTGGTTATATGTATATTCTGTTTTGAATGTAGCAGGCAGTATTTACAGCTTCAGCCCAGAAGTGTTTAGGAACAGAATTATCACTGAGCGTTGCCCTGGCCATCTCTTGAAGAGATCAGTTCTTTCTCTCAACAACACCATTCTGTTATGGTGTTCTAAGGGCAGAGAAATTGTGATGAATACCGCTTTCATCACAAAACCTTTGGAAAAGCTCATTTTCAAATTCACCTCCATGATCACTTCTGATTGAGCTTATAGATATGCCTTTTTCATTCTGGACACGCTTACAGAATATAGTAAAGACCTTGATAGACTCGTCCTTGTGAGCAAGGAACTTAACCTATGTCCATCTAGTATAGTCGTCTACTATGACAAGCCCATATTTCTTACCACTGACAGAAGCAGTCCTTGTTGGACCAAACAAATCAAGATGCAACAGCTCTAGTGGTCTTGAAGTACTAACAATGTTCTTGGACTCAAAAGAGTTCTTAACTTGTTTTCCTTTTTGACATGCGTCACAGAGAGCGTTCGATCTATACACGATCTTTGGTAGACCTATTACGAGGTTATGCTTGTCTAGTCTTGAAATTAATCTCAGACTTGCATGACCAAGTCTATTGTGCCAGATGCATCACTCATCTTCAACGGACACTAGGCATGAAACACTCTGATTTGAGAGTTCCCCCAAGTTAATCTTATAAATATTATTTTGCCTCTTGGCAGTGAATAAGATGGACCCATCAAGGTTCTTGACTATACATTCACCTTTATTGAAGGAAACATCAGACCCACTGTCACATAATTGACTTATGCTAAGCAAGTTGTGTTTTAATCCTTCAACCAGAAGAACATTATCAATAGAGGGAAGAGGATGTTTACCAATCTTACCTATCCCAACTATATTTCCTTTCTGGTTGCCTCGAAAGGTGACCCATCCACCAGTCTTCTCACGTAGTTGTTGGAACATACACCTTTCTCCCGTCATGTGACGTGAGCATCCATTGTCCAAGTACCAAGACTAGGGTCTCCTTTGTGTTGCTAAGCAGATCTGCAACAAGGATTATCATGTTCTTAGGTACCCAGATAGACTTAGGTCCTTTTTGGTTAGTTTGTGGTCTTCGTCCATGCATTTTGGTTTTCTTTTTGTGTATGCATTTTGAAGAGATATGACCACTCTTTCCACATAAATTACAATAAATATTGGATGCATGCTGTTTGTTTTCTTTTTGCTTTCCATAAGTTTGAAAGGTCTTATGATATTTATTGGACCTTGATACTTTCTGAGAAGCTTCTTGTTTCTCAGAGTCATAGCCTAGGCTAGACTTATCGTGAGGTGATATTGAATACCTTAATATCAAGTTTAGCTTTTTTGAACCTCCAGCAAGATTTGATACGCTTTTGGTTAGGTCAAATATCTCTTGTTTTAGTCTAGTTACCTCGTGAGGTTCACTGGACCCAGAGGTGAGTCTGCCAGTTAGACTGACATTCTCAGCTTTCAGCTTATTGTTTTCTTCAATGAGTTGTTTGTTTTGTTTGTTGGAATCTTCCAACTCCTTATTTACTTTTGAAAACTTTCTTTTAAGCATAATATATTGATGATGCAATAAAGAAGAATCATTAAGCAGTTCATCATATGCTTCTTGAAGAGAATCAGAAACAGATACCTCTTCTTCTTTAGATTTAGCGTCTGATGAGGTGTTTGCCATTAGACAGAAGTTAGAGGCAGATGGACTCCTTGGACTGAGCAGTTTTTCTAATGCGTCCAGCTTTTCCTTAGCAGTTTGGAATTGCAAGACCATCTCTAGTCTCGTCCGATCAAGAGCGTTGATAAGACACCAGTTGGCATGAGCATTCAGCGAATACCGTCTGATATCCTCATTCTTCCAGTCAGCTTCAGGTTTGGACGCTGTTGAGCCGTCCTCAAGAGTGGTCGTTGGACGATGATCTCCATTGGTAAATATATTCCACAACTCATAATTTTGAGCTTGGACGTATATTTGAAAGATTGATTTTCAATAAGGGTAGTCCGTTCCTTTAAAGATGGGTGGAACATTCCATCCTCTTTCAGAGGTAGCCTCCTGAGTTCTTTCTTCGAGAACAACAAGTTGTTCATCATCCGAAGAGTCTTCATTCTGATTGTTGGACCAAAGGCATAAGTTAGCCTCCTCATTTGTTTCTTCTTCTTCTTCTTCAGATGAGTTAAGATCCTCCCAAGTAGCCATGAAGTTCTTTTTCTTCTTTTTGAAGAACTTCTTCTTGTCCTTTAACATAGGATAGTCAGCTTTGAAGTGACCTGACTTGTTGCACTCGAAACAGACCAACTGACTTTTGTCTTTTGGTTCAGCGTGATCTTTGAAGTTTTTCTTTTAGAATGGCCTTCTTTTCATCCTGTTTTTCTTTCTCCACATGTTTTGAATCTTTTTGGAGATGAAGGATAGTTCATCATCGTCTGACACTTCATTGTCAGATTGATCAGCATCATCACTGGACTCATCAGCTTTTAAAGCTTTTGAGTTGTTGGACTTCTGAGCTTTCAAGGCAATCCCTTTATTTTTCTTTCCAGGATTGTCAATATCAAGCTCCTGCTCATGAACTTGAAGTGTTCCAACCAGATCATCCAGAGTCAAAGTAGAAAGATCTTTGGCCTGGGTAATTGCAGTAACAAGAGGTTTCCACTTCTTAGGCAAGCTCCTAAGAATTTTGGTGACATTCTCCTTGGTAGTGTAGACTTTCCCAAGGGATTTTAGATTGTTGATAATCATCTGAAACCGAATCATCATGTCTAGGATGCACTCTCTTTCGGCCATGGTGAACAATTCATACTGGCCAACCAGCATGATGATTTTTGAATCTTTTACCTTGGTGGTCCCCTCATGGAAATTTGACAAAGTATCCTAGATTTCCTTTGCTGATTCACATGCGTGAATCTTTTGAAATTCATCAGGACTAAGAACACACATTAAAGCATATCTGGCTTTATGATTTTGTTCCATTCTTGATCTTTCAACATCCATCCAGGCATTTTCTACTTTGTCTATCCCATCAGAGTTGAGACACACATTTAGACCATTTGTGATTCTGGCCCGGAGAGCTGAGTTTGTACTTAAGATGAAGCCTTTGAATCTCTCCTTCCAGTACAAGTAATGGGTTCCATTAAAGAACGGAGGTCTGGTCATGGAAATACATTCCATAACAGGTTGACTCCCGCTTGGCATACCTTGTCCTGCCATATCTGTTGTAGGATCTTTTCCTCTACAGGCTAAGTGCTCAACCTAGAAGCTGAGCTCTGATACCAATTGAAGGAACCTATTTGAAACATAAGAAGGGGGTTGAATTGTGTTTCTTAAGTTTTTAAAATTTTTCGCAAGGTTGGTCGATGAAACATTCAAAGGACGCTAGAAGCGTTTCCAACACTGATTGGACGCTTACTTAGTCCGATGAAGATAAAGAGACAAGCGTAAGGAAAACAATTCAATCCCAAGACGTTAGTAAGAAAATAAACTAAAGCAGAGATAAGGGAGAGAAAAGAACACAAAGATATCATCCTGGTTCACTCTTCACCAAAGAGCTATGTCCAGTCCCCTCTACTTGAGAGCTTTATCCACTATAACAAAAACCCTTTGTTACAAGTATTCTACACCTCTTCAGGCAAGTATTCTACACCTCTTCAGGCAACACTAAGTATTCTTTTACAGACAAACCTCTTCAGGCTCAAGTATCCTTTCTAAGCAAGCCTCTTCAGGCTTAACCAACTAAGGTTTTGAAAAAGGTTTTGTTCTTACTGACTCACTAAATATGATGGTATGAAACTAAGCTCAGAACTCTAAACCATACTCTTCGCAGAGAGTGATATGAAAGTTTAAGAACAGAGTAAGCTTGTAAGCTTTGATTTTTCTCTTGATTATTTGTGTTTTCTCGTGTGCTTGTATTTTGCTCAAGTTTGGTGTCCTTGCATCTTCAAGGGGTGGAGGTATTTATATCCTTTTGTCTTTGAGCCATCTTCAGTCTTCAACAGATGGAAAAAGATCCATTCTAATCATACATTAAATGCATTGATCCGTTGAGTCTGATAACCTCTTTGAAGCTTCTGATCAGCAAAGTAGACTATCAGGTTTGATAGCTAGAAATGGGACTGACATATTCTCTTTATACTCGAAAGTTGCCTTTTGCCTTTCTCAAAAAAGAATGTCAACTTCTTTATGTCACAAGGACAGTCTGGCTTTTTGCTTTTGTCTAAACGAGTGTTACAGGGAATATTTGTCCAAAGGATATAACCTTTTTACAAGGAATAATAAATTCAAAAGCTTTACAAGAGTATTCACTATAACGAATACACAAAGATAGGAAGAGTCTTTGGACTCATGATTCTTTTGTTACTACTTATTATTGTCCAGTCTGAGCAAGAACGTGAACCACTTCGGAGGCTAGACGAATTAAAGTCTTTGGACTTAGATAGACATTGGACTTATATTGATTATATCCTGCACACTTAAGGTAGAACGTTAGTCCATAATAAATCATTGTTCTTCTGAAATTAGTCATTTGTTAACATCAAAACATAAGGGATTACTAGACCATAACCACTTTGATTGCAACAAGGGTTTCGGCCATCATGGGTAAAAATAGGTTAAAGTTTGATTTGATTTTCTATCACTTGGATTACATAATCATAGAATGAAAGAGGTGAAACCAAGAATCATTTCACAAAATTGAACCAAAAACCCATTTCCCCCAAAATAGCTAGGTTCGGCCCCTCTAAATTAAATAGGCTAGGAAGCTTATTTGATTTCATGCTCTTACATAGTGATAGAAGAGAATGAAACTAGATCATAGAAATTGGTTTGACATTAAAAGGATTTTTCTACAATTTTTCATGGGTTTTTGAAGTTTAAAGCTTAAACTTGAAACTCATGGAATCATAGATTTTCAACCAAGAACAAGAGAAGATTCATGAGGTTCAAGGATCAAAGGAGTAGTTTTACCTCTTGAATGATGAAGAATGAAAAAGAATCAAGACTTGCTTCACCAAAATAACTTAAGGATTTCTTAAGAAAATGAGAGAAAGTAAGGAAAGAAAATGGAGTTGGAGATGAAATGAAGTGGGAGGGTGATTTGATGAAAGTGGGGTGTGGGAGAGGAGAAGGAGGGATAAGGAAGTCCAACAAAATTTCATTAAGGGTATTATGATCATTTTACACTAGGACCAAATGGTAATTTCCTTAAAAGTTCAAGGGTATTTCGATCATTTCGCGTCTAGATATTTTGAAAATTCATCATGACATTGGCACGCATCACAAGGTGATGTGACCTGATTTGGCTTCAAGTATATCCGTTAGCGGGTCCCGGTAAATCCATACGCAGCTTCGTTCGTCCCTCGGTTTGATATTTCGCCCAAATAGTTTATATTATTTTCACTTTTTAGAGCCAAAAACCAATTTTCTCAAAATTGTAGGAAATGTGATTTTAAGACTAACTGTCTCATTTATGAGTCAAAATTAGGTCTTCGGAGCAGTAAAATACTACTGTCAGTTAAACCGCAGACCGGGCTCCGTCTGAGTTTTTAGCCCAAAATTTAATCGTCGCTCTCTACGATAGCGTAGAGTGTAAATGTGGTCTTAATTTATTTAAATTCATCTAAACCTCAGATAAAAATATAAATATTAATTATATAAATTACTGGTATAAACGCAGTAAAAGTCGGGGTGTTACATTACTACCCCCTTAAAAAGAATTTCATCCTCAAATATCGACATACCTCTCAGAATAGACTCGGGTACTATTGTTGCATGTCTTCTTCACGCTCCCAGGTAGCATCTCCGATAACTTCATCCCATATGATTTTTACCAACAGAATATCTTTACCTCGGAGTTCCTTAAGCCTTTTATCCGCGATCCTTACAGGTAAGGCCTCATACTCAACGTTCGCTCTCAATTGTATTGACTCTGGTTCTAAGATGTGTGATGCATCAGGGTAATATTTTCTCTATTGAGAAACATGAAAGACATCATGAAGATTGAAAAGGTTTGGCGGTAAAGCAATATGATAGGCTATAGGACCAATTCGGCGAAGAATTTGAAATGGTCCAATGAATCTAGGAGTAAGCTTTCTTGATTTTATTGCTCTGCCAATCCCACTCCTTGGAGTTACTCTCAGAAAAACATGATCTCCCTCCTGGAACTCTAAAGGTCTTCCCCTTTTATCGCTGTAACTCTTTTGTCTGTCCCGTGCGACTTTCATCTTCTCTCTTATCCTCTTGATTTGTTCCATCATCTGTTGTAATACCTCCGGTCCTAAAAATTGACTTTCTCCTGTCTCATACCAACACAAAGGTGTTCTACACTTTCTGCCATACAACGCTTCGGAAGGTACCATACATATATTGGAATGAAAACTGTTGTTATAGGTGAACTCAATCAACGGTAAGAACTCATCCCAACTTCCTGTGTGTTCCAAAACACAAGCTCTTAAGAGATCTTCCAATGATTGAATCGTTCGTTCCGATTGACCATCCGTCTGAGGATGATAAGAAGAACTCAACCTCAACTTAGTTCCCAAAAACTTATGTAACTGTTTCCAGAATCTAGATGTAAATCTAGGGTCTCTGTCAGAAACAATACTAGAAGGCACTCCGTGCAACCTTACTACTTCCTTGATGTAGATTTGGGTTAACTTTTCCAACGTATAACTTTCACAAATAGGTAAGAAGTGAGCACACTTCGTCAACTTATCGACGATTACCCAAATTGCAGCATGCCTTTTCGTAGTTCTAGGCAACCAAACCACAAAATCCATAGATATTCCATCCCACTTCCACTCTGGGATATCCAAAGTTTGTAACAGTCCTGCTGGCTTTTGGTGTTCTATCTTCGCTTTCTAACAAATCAAGCAAGCCAACACATATTCAGGTACTTCCTTCTTCATTCTGGGCCACCAAAACATATTCTTCAAGTCTTGATACATTTTGGTCACTCCTGGATGAAAACTCAGCCTACTCTTGTGCGCTTCTTCCAAGATCATCCTTCTTAGTTCTATATCCATCGGCACATAAATCCTATCACCAAACCTCAAGACTTCATCTTGATTCATCCTAAACTCGGATGTTCTGCCTTCTACTACTTGTTCTATCACTTTCTGAAGATAATGATCAACTTCTTGCTTCTCCTTGATCGTCTCCAAGAAGTCGTTCGCTACTGTGACCATTCCTAGGTCACATCCTACTTAACATATCCGCTACTACATTTGCTTTTCCTGAATGGTACTGCAGATCAAATTCATAATCCTTTATGAATTCCATCTCCTCCTTTGTCACATGTTTAACTCCTTCTGATCAAACAGATACCTTAAGCTCTTATGGTCACTGTACACTGTAAACTTAGCTCCATATAAATAGTGTCGCCATATCTTTAAAGCAAACACTATAGCTGCCAGTTCCAAATCATGAGTTGGATAATTCCTCTCATGAACTCTCAGCTGTAACGAAGCATACGCTACGACCCTCCGGTCTTGCATTAGGACACAGCCTAATCCTTGGTATGACACATCACATTATACGTCAAACTGTCCTAAAGAATCTGGTAACGTCAATACTGGCGACTTAGTCAACCTTCTTTTCATCTGTTGAAAAATTTTCTCACATTCATCCGTCCATACAAAGAATATTCCCTTCCTCGTTAGCTGCGTCATGGGCAACGCAATCTTCGAGAATCATTCGATGAACCTTCGGTAATATCCAGCCAAGCCTATAAAACTCCGTATCCCATTTACCAACTTAGGACTTTCCCATTGTACCACGGCTTCAACCTTTGTTGGATCCACTGCTGCCCCATCTCGATTAATCACATGACCTAAAAATTGCACTTCTTCTAACCAGAACTCACACTTGGACAACTTTACATAAAGCTGTCAGTCTTTTAACACATGAAGCACAATCCTAAGATGTTCTTGACGTTCTTCTCGATTAAGGGGATAAATAAGAATGTCGTCGACAAACACAACTACAAACTTATCAAAGAACGGTCGGAAAATCTGATTCATGTAATCCATAAACACTGCCGGAGCATTGGTCACACCAAAGGGCATTACCAGATACTCGTATTGTCCATACTGACTTCTAAACGGCTTCTTCGGTATATCCTCCCTCTTGACTCGAATATGATGATAACCAGATCTTAAGTCAATCTTCGAAAGCACTACCACTCCTTTCAACTGGTCAATCAAGTCGCCAATCCAAGGTAAGGGATACTTATTCTTGATCGTCACCTTGTTCAACTGCCAATAATCCACGCAAAGCCTTGAACTTCCGTCCTTTTCCTTGACGAACAGCACCGGCGCTCCCCAATGTGAAGCACTTGATCGTATAAACTCCTTACCCAACATGTCATCCAACTGCTTCTTTAGCTCTGCTAACTCTGCTGTAGCCATTCGATCAGGTTCTATCGAAATTGGTCCAGTTCCTGGTACGAGATCTACAGCAAATTCTATCTCTCTCCTCATCATTCTTGGGAAATATTTCTCCAAAAAACATTCCCTAAACAGTCCCCAATTGATAACTCTTCCTTTTGCTTCAAGCATTCTCTGCTTGCCTTTCCACCATAGCTGTAACGCCCCGATTTTTCGCGTTTTCTAATTCTTCAGTTTTTTAACGTTTGTATTTTATTGGAGGGTTTATAGAGTGAAATAAAATATTCTGAGAACATAGGCATGCCCTACACAACCATAGGAAGCTATGGTTAAGTTTCGGGCAAAAGCTCAAACGAAGTCCGATCTGCGTTTTTCACGGATAGTAGCCTTTTTCGACTATCGAGACCTAATTTGGACTCGTGAACAAGACAGTAAGTCTCACGATTTAATTTCCTTCATCTTTGTTAAAATTCGTGCCGACGTCCAAAAATAATAATATTATATTATATTCGACCGTTTAGCCGAATCGGGAGGCGTTTGGAGTCTAAAAGCGATTTAACGGGACCCGACAACGGATGAGCTTGATACCACATCATCCCAGGACACTTGGGAGAGTATGCCAGAGTCGTCATGACGGTCGGGAAAATCTAGACGCAAAATTACCAAAATGCCCCTAACCTTAGTCTTTTACACTATTACCATTTTACCCTTTTGGCAAATGACCTTTTTGCCCTTAAGTGACATTTTATAAGGCTGAGCTCAGCCCCATACAGCCTTCATTTTCACGCACCAGCCCTCCCAAACAAGAACTCCATAGTTGTTCTTGAAGAAAACTCCATTTTCTTCTTGAAGATCCATGATTACTTGTTAGAAACACTTGTTTCCTTGATCAATCTTCCTTCATTCTTAGGTAAGATCACTTCTATGATCTCCTAGCTTCTTGAATCTCTCTCTATTTCAAGATCAAACTTAATTTTCATGAAAATCAATTCTTAGATCCAAAACTTTGAAAATCCATAGGAATTTGTAGAAAAATCCTTTTAACGAGAAACCAATTTCTTTGAACTCACCTCGTCATTCTCTACCAAAACCCAAGAGCTTATGATTCAATTCTCATCATAGCCCAAAAAGCCCCAAATGGCCGAACCCTATGGAGAGATGATGAATAGTGTTTTTCATCAATTTTTGATTTCTAACACTTGATTTCATCCTTAGCTTTCCTATTGCCTTTGAATCCATGAAATGGAAAACCAAAATCAATTCCTAGCTTTATTTTCTTTAGGGTGGCCGAAACCCTTAGAGTAGAATTATTGAATTTTGTTTTGATTGTTGTTTAATGTTTGATTGTTGTGTTGTTGTAGTTGGTGATGATTGTCAGGAGTTTCACAAACCGATCAACCGACTTTGATCCAGATATCTGCTCTTCAAAAGGTATGGGGGTGAACCTCATCACACCAAAATGGTGGTGCTGAAGATGGTTGTTTAGTTTATGTGTGGGTGAAACCCTTTGGTTTGGGTTCACCAATTAATTTGGTTCTCTTGGGAAACAAAGTGTAATATTTGTAGTTTATGCTTTGTATGCCTTAGCATGTGTTTTGATGATGTTGATTGGATGAAAATTTGTTTTCATGTATGTTGAAAAACCTACTTTGATCACTAGATCAAGTATGGATTTTTATTCTTAATTATGATGCAATGATGTGTGATTATTGTTTGTCATAATTATGTGAGTTTTTGAGCTATATCTTGTCTTGAGGGTGAAGCAAAATCTTCACATTTGTGCCTTGTTGGCTTTCGGCCATGTCCTTAAGAAAAGGAATAACTTGTGTAGTTCTTGAACAAATTAAAGTTTTGATGTAAGAAAAATGTTTTAGAGACTTATGCTTTAAAGAAAGACCATAAGCGATTTTGATCCAAAGATCAAATGAAGTTTAATCTTTAAGTATTTTCACCAAAGTGAAATATGCCTTTCTTTTAATCTTAGTGTTTTCACCAAAGTAAAACATGTCTTAGATCTAATCATTAGTTCATCTAGTTAATCAAATGATAAAAAAAATGGATTAATGAAACGTTTTCATGAAAGTCAACATAATTTCATAAAGACATTACCTTTGTTTTAGAACAAAGTTCATGTTCCTTTTTCAAATAAAATAGAAACCTTTTATCCTTAAGTTGATTAAAATGAATCATAGTTAAGGAAGTTAGAGGAGATTACATTTCTTTTCTATTAACTTAGAACATAGTTTTTACACTAAGTTAGTAAGGAAAACTCTTTCAAAATTAGTTGAAGTACTTTGCTTTAAGCAAGTGCAATGTTGTTTTAAATCAAATAAGTTTTCAAATGAAGACTTAAGTGAATCAACACTTATTTCCTTAATTGAAAATCAAGGAATAATATCTTAGAAAGGCTTAAAGACTTATCTAGGAGGATTCTCAATCCTTATTCATAATGTTTAGGACTTGAGACTTAATTCGTAAGACATAAACACAAACACGAAACATTTTGGGTTTTGAAACAGTAGTTCGATGACGGACCGGTGATTCGGATCTAGGTCAATCGTTTACTTGTTTCAGTCTTGTGATGAAACGATCCCGGAGGGATCACGAGATTTATCCGGTGGATAAAAGTTTTGTTTTTCAAAGAGGCGTATAGTTCCTAAGGAAGAGAACCTTAGTGGACCTCGAGGTTTACCCGGGGGGTAGACATTGCTTTATCGCATCTGCTTTGTGTAAGCATTGGCATTTCATGTGCATAGTTGTAAGGCTTTGAGCCTAGGAGTTGAGCTTATACCTTGATGCGGGTGCGAATCTTACGGTGACGATCTTCAGTGGTCTTTTTGGAGGTATCAGGGTTGGAAGGGCTGACATGTGACCAGTTGTAGCTCTTCTGTGTCATGGCTAATCCGAGCAATACACCGATATCCTCTACTAGATGTCGTACTTTTCATATTTCGTGCAGAGTGTTTCCGTAAAAGTAAGATACGTGCACGTTACAAATGTTGTAGCATCTTGCCCAAGGCTGGCGCTCACGGAACATGTCCTCCCATTCACTCTTTCCGACGTTTTGTTAGCTCCATGGAGTAGGGGTCAGAGTAGTATCTAGTGGCATTGGCATTGAGTCATGTACATTACACTGCATTGCATGGCCGTTGATGTTTACATTTACTGTTATACATCACTGTTCTATTTTTAAGAATGCCCTATATCATGCTGTTAACTCTTAATTGTTTAACAAGATTTATATTGAGAATTTTAGTAAGCATGTTGGGTACGCTGTTACCTGGTGAGTCGACCCGTTTTTACTACTGTTGTTTTGTTGTGTTGATGAACGGGAATCTCACCCATATCTGTATATTTTCTGCTGGTACTTGCTGTTGCTACTCGAATAGATGGACGCGACGACAGTTCGGTTCAGCAGTTCCTTTGAGTCCGGAGGTGGACTCCTTTTGCTGTTTTATATTGTCTGGGCCAGATTGTGTCGGTATCTCTAGTACCTTTTGGGAGCTACGACTCCTAGTACTTATTTTATTCTTATGTCAGTTATACATTAGACCTATGTCTGTATACAGTATTATTTCTGTTTTCTGTTTCTGTATTTATAATACAGTATGTTCTAGAAATGCATGGTGAATCTAAGTTCATTTATTAGTATTATTTACTTTTACTAATCCCATTACATCTTTGTGGGAAAAAAAAAAAACCATATTTTCCGCATTAATAAATATTTTTGGCCTTATAAACGTTTGGGAATGTGACACTCAGGAAAGGGTGTTGCAATAGCTCTGCACCGTCCATCAGTATGAAGGATGCATAAGTCAGCTTCCTGTCCTCACGACCGTGCATTGCCGCAAAGATTTTCTCCAACTCCCATATCCAGAGTTCTGCTTCCTCCTTATTGAAGTCACCATTAAACTGTGGCGGCTTCCTTTTCAGAAATGTACTCAATTCAGCGTCTTTCGTCTCTACTTCACTTCTCTGATTCTGCCTCTGCTGCTGCTACATAGTCACTTGCAACAGTTGAGCGTTTTGTTGCGTCTGCTACAGCATCATCGTAGCCAATTCCCTAACTGTCCTTAGGGTTCCAGTTGACTCTATCCCATCACCAACGTGGGAATCCTCTCCAGTACCATTTCTAGGTTCAGCGGCACCTTTTGTGGCTCTTCCGCCACCTCCTCTACCTCTTCCTCGAGCCGTCTAATTTCTTGTAGAAGAAATTATCAGCTCACATTTGTAAGACATAAAACACTATATTATCACATACATGCATTATATGCCTTACAATGCTCGAAACAGTTATCTCTTACGATAACTCGCGTATCGGACACTCTACCCAACTTCTGAGCATAGTCAATACCCAATGCAGGTTCAACTAGACACGGCTAGAAATCAGAACTTAACCCAAGCAGTCATTGATTAAGAATCAAACTGCTCTGATACCATAAAATGAGAGAACCCCTTCCTCGGAAGTCCCATTGGTAACCCGAACTCAAATTCGTAACATTGCAGCGCAGCGTGGTAATATAAAAATGCGAAAATATTAAAACAATCCATACACTGATACCGTAATAATTTATACAAACATAAGAGTACTGGCTCCATCAGTAGAGCCTACAACAACCGGCATTAAAAAGTCTCAGAGTACGCAACTAGTAAACAAAATGAAAGCATGGTAGCAAAATAAAATACATCAAACTTTCTCTCTTGGCCCCAAAAATACATTTCACTCAAATCCATGTACTGGCCATAACGAAACTAAGACTGTCTACCAAACCACGACTTTAACATATACGGTAGTCGGGCCCGTATACACTACTCCTCGCTGAGAGTAGTCAATCTCCCAGAGACGGTCGTCCTCTACACAGAGCAGCTCAAAGTCCCCCAGCATTGGGATCCGAGGCTCTCCCGCCAGCATCAGCTTCAACAGGTATGCCATCAATCTCCTCTAGCAATTCCTCAACAGGATCTTCTAGCGCGATCGAGAATAAATAAAATACGACATAGAGAAAGTATAGGGGATAAGAAACAGCAACTCATCATAAATGGGAAAACAGCTATAAAATAATTTATATAGATAGCAACACTCAACAACACAGCAGTGTCAATCAATCAACTCCCAAACCATTCTCTCTTAACTACCGTCTCTTACACTCATGCAACTAACGACTATATGGACGCGATCATGACGCGACATCCCCAACAGATCAAGATGTCTCGTTCATCTCTGTGCCACCCCCTCGTAATGCAAGGTTTGGCCAACAGCCCGTAGGCTCAACTCGTCTCATGGGAAGGACATATTCCCCCGCTCACAGGCCAGGTCGGAATATTCGCCCGTCAACAACGCAACTTACGGTAACGACATATCCCCCCGCCCGCAGGCCAGGTCGGGACATTTGCCTGTTCACAACTAATAGGTATGATCATCTCCCCGCAGGCAAGATCGATCGCCCGTACGCCAACACAGTGATGAACAACAGGTATGCAACATGAACCTAACCGACCCATCTCAGATCAACGCTTAGTGTCTCAACCATGGCTTATAACAACCACGACCAACTTTCTCCGGCTTAACTGGGAATTAACTTAAAATCATAACGAAAACATATCAACTGGATCTCTAGGTTGTGCAGTATAACATATATTTATCCTCGACTTTCTCAGCACATATTCATCTTCCAACTTATCAGAATTTACTACCTATCTCTACTCAGACATCAGCAATCACAACATCACATCATAAAGCAACCAGAAACAGGTTCAATAATAAAATCAACTCACAGATAAATAATTACGTAACCATAAACATATAATAGACACAACATACATATCACATATATTATTTTAAACAACTCATCAAAGAACATACATCCTCAATTTATGATAAAATCAACCTATCAGACAAACGACCTCTAGTAGGGTTGAGGTCGCACTACGCATATCAATATATATATTATTTTAAATCTTCCCTCCCCGACGATATTGTGGTTTTTTCCCCCACCTGAACAATGATCCCGTGCAACTCCGACTGCGGCTCTGCAACTCTCAATCGTGCGCGCTTTCAAATGTTCGAACACCATCAGATCTTTCACAACAAACCTAAACCATAAATCAATAAAATCTAATCAAAAACACTCTAGTCCATAAGACTAGGGTTCTGCCCTTATTTACTAAACAAGGCTTGGGATGTTGATATTCTATCCACTCTTGGATCAATAATCCTTAAGCAAGACTAAGACATAACCTATGATTAATTGTCAAAGATTTGAACCAAAACCCCTTCAACCAACAAGTTAGGGTTTCTGCCATCCTGGGTAAAAATAGGTTAGAGTTTGATTTGATTTTCTAATCAGTTGGATTATATGATCATAGAATGAAAGAGGC
This sequence comes from Ammopiptanthus mongolicus, assembly GCA_039655645.1. NCBI lineage: Eukaryota > Viridiplantae > Streptophyta > Magnoliopsida > Fabales > Fabaceae > Ammopiptanthus > Ammopiptanthus mongolicus. The sequence continues at coordinate 44,832,448 of CM077348.1, read as the reverse complement.
GAAACCAAGAATTATTTCACAAAATTGAAACAAAAACCCATTTCCCCCAAAATAGCTAGTTTCTGCGCCTCTAAATTAAATAGGCTAGGAAGCTTATTTGATTTCTTTCTCTTATATAGTGATAGAAGAGGATGAAACTAGATTATAGAAATTGGTTTGACATTAAAAGGATTTTTCTAAAAATTTTCATGGATTTTTGAAGTTTAAAGCTTAAACTTGAAACTCATGGAATCATAGATTTTCAACCAAGACCAAGAGAAGATTCATGAGGTTTAAGGATCAAAGGAGTAGTCTTACCTCTTGAATGATGAAGAATGAACAAGAATCAAGACTTGCTTCACCAAAATCACTTAAGGATTTCTTAAGAAAATGAGAGAAAGTAAGGAAAGAAAATGGAGTTGGAGAAGAAATGAAGTGGGAGGGTGATTTGATGAAGGTGGGGCATGGGAGAGGTGAAGGAGGGATAAGGAAGTCCAACAAAATTTCATTAAGGGTATTATGGTCATTTCACAGTAGGACCAAATGGTAATTTCCTTAAAAGTTAAAGGGTATTTCGGTCATTTCGAGTCCAGATATTTTGAAAATTCGTTATGACATTGGCACGCATCCCAAGGTAAAGTGACCTGATGTGGCATCAAGTTTATCCGTTAGTGTGTCCCGATAAATCCATACGCAGCTCCGTTCCTCCCCCGATTTGAGATTTCGCCGGAATAGTTTATATTATTTTCACTTTTTAGAGCCAAAAACCAATTTTCTCAAAAATGTAGAAAATGTGGTTTTAAGACTAACCATCTCGTTTACAAGTCAAAATTAGGTCTTATGAGCAGTAAAATGCTTCTATCAGTGAAAACGCATACCGGGCTCCGTCTGAGTTTTCGACCCAAATTTAATCGTAGTTCTCTACGATAGCATAGAGTATGAATGTGGTCTTAGTTTATTTAAATTCATTTTCTAAACCTTAGATAAAAATATAAACATTAATTATATAAATTACTGATATAAATGCAGTAAAAGTCGGGGTGTTACATTACTACACCCCTTAAAAAGAATTTCATCCCCGAAATTCAACGTACCTCTCAGAATAGACTCGGGTACTGTTGTTGCATGTCTTCTTCATGCTCTTAAGTAGCATCTCCTGTAACTTCATCCCATATGATTTTGACCAACAGAATATGTTTACCTCGAAGTTCCTTCACCCTTCTATCCGCGATCCTTACATGTAAGGCCTTATACTCAAGGTTCTCTCTCAATTGTATTGACTCTGGTTCTAAGATGTGTGATGGATCAGGGTAATATTTTCTCAACTGAGAAACATGAAAGACATCATGAAGATTGGATAGGTTTGGCGGCAAAGCAATATGATAGGCTATAGGACTAATTCGGTGAAGAATTTGAAATGGTCCAATGAATCTAGGAGTAAGCTTTCTAGATTTTATTGTTCTGCCAATCCTAGTCCTTGGAGTTAGTCTCAGAAAAATATTATCTCCCTCCTGAAACTCTAAAGGTCTTCTCCTTTTATCGCTGTAACTCTTTCGTCTGTCCTGTGCGACTTTCATCTTTTCCCTTATCCTCTTGATTTGTTCCGTCATTTGTTGTACTACCTCCGATCCTAGCACTTGACTTTCTCCTGTCTCATACCAACATAAAGGTGTTCTACACTTTCTGCCATACAAGGCTTCTTAAGGTGCCATACATATATTGGAATGAAAACTATTGTTATAGGTGAACTCAATCAACAGTAAGAGCTCATCCCAACTTCCCATGTGTTCCAAAACACAAGCTCTTAAGAGATCTTCCAATGATTGAATCGTTCGTTCCGACTAACCATTTGTCTGAGGATAATAAGCAGAACTCATCCTCAACTTAGTTCCCAAAGCCTTATGTAACTGCTTCCAGAATCTAAATGTAAATCTAGGGTCTCTATCGGAAACAATACTAGAAGGCACTCCATGCAACCTACTACTTTCTTGATGTAGATTTGGGTTAACTTTTCCAACATATAACTTTCACCAATAGGTAAGAAGTGAGCACACTTCGTCAACCTACCGACGATTACCCAAATTGCATTATGCCTCTTCATAGTTCTTAGCAACCGAACCACAGAATCCATAGATATTCCATCTCGCTTTCACTCTGGGATATCCAAAGATTGTAACAGTCCTGCTAGCTTTTGGTGTTCTATCTTCCCTTTCTAATAAACCAAGCAAGCCAACACATATTCAGGTACTTCCTTCTTCATTCCGAGCCACCAAAACATCTTCTTCAAGTCTTGATACATTTTGGTCACTCCTGGATGAAAACTCAGGCTACTCTTGTGCGCTTCTTCCAAGATCAGCCTTCTTAGTTCTATATCCATCGGCACATAAATCCTATCATCAAACTCAAGACTTCATCTTGATTCATCCTAAACTCAGATGTTTTGCCTTCCACTACTTGTTCTATCAGTTTCTAAAGATACTGATCAACTTCTTCCTTCTCCTTGATCGTCTTCAAGAAGTCGTTCGCTACTGTGACCATTCCCAGGTGTATCTTATCTCTAGTTAATCTCATACCTATATTCAAATCTCTAAACTGTTCAATCAGTTCCAGCTCTTTTACCGCCATAATAGACACGTGCAAGGATTTCCTACTTAACGCATCCGCTACTACATTTGCTTTTCTTGGATGGTACTGCAGATCAAATTCATAATCCTTTATGAATTCCATCCACCTCCTTTGTCTCATGTTTAACTCCTTCTGATCAAACGGATACCTTAAGCTCTTATGGTCATTGTACAATGTAATCTTAGCTCCATATAAATAGTGTCGCCATATCTTTAAAGCAAACACTATAGCTTCCAGTTCCAAATCATGAGTTGGATAATTCCTCTCATGAACTCTCAGCTGTCGCGAAGCATACACTACGACCCTCCGGTCTTGCATTAAGACACAGCCTAATCCTTGGTATGACACATCACAGTATACGTCAAACTGTCCTAAAGAATCCGGTAATGTCAATACTGGTGACTTAGTCAACCTTCTTTTCAGCTCTTGAAAACTTTTCTCACACTCATCCGTCCATACAAAGGATATTCCCTTCCTCGTTAGCTGCGTCATGGGCAACGCAATCTTCGAGAATCCTTCGATGAACCTACGGTAATATCCAACCAAGCCTAGAAAACTCTGTATCCCACTTACCGACTTAGGACTTTCCCATTGTACCACGGCTTCATCCTTTGCTGGATCCACTACTACCCCATCTCGATTAATCACATGACCTAAGAATTGTACTTCTTCTAACCATAACTCACACTTGGACAACTTTACATAAAGCTGTCAGTCCTTTAAAACATGAAGCACAATCCTAAGATGTTCCTGACGTTCTTCCCGATTAAAGGGATAAATAAGAATGTCGTCGACAAACACAACTACAAACTTATCTAAGAACAGTCGGAAAATCCGGTTCATGTAATCCATAAACACTGCTGGAGCATTGGTCACACCAAAGGGCATAACCAGATACTCGTAGTGTCCATATCGACTTCTAAACGGCGCCTTCGGTATATCCTCCCTCTTGACTCGAATATGATGATAACCAGATCTTAAGTCAATCTTCGAAAGCACTACTGCTCCTTTTAACTGGTCAATCAAGTCGTCAATCCTAGGTAAGGGATACTTATTCTTGATCGTCACTTTGTTCAACTGTCGATAATCCACGCAAAGCCTCGAACTTCCGTCCTTTTTCTTGACGAACAGCACCGGCGCTCCCCAATGTGAAGCACTTGGTCTTATAAACTCCTTACCCAACATGTCATCCAACTGCTTCTTCAGCTCTGCTAACTCTGCTGGAGCCATTCGATAAGGTGCTATCGAAATTGGTCCAGTTCCTGGTACGAGATCTACAGCGAACTCTATCTCTCTCCTCACCAATCTTGGGAAATATTTCTCTAGAAAACATTCCCTAAACAGTCCTCAATTGATAACTCTTCCTTCTAGTCCATATGACTAGGGTTCTGCCCCTATTTACTAAAATAGGCTAGGGATGCTGAAAATCTACCAACTCTTGGATCAATGATCCTTAAGCATGACTAAGACATAATCTATGATTAATTGTCAAAGATTTGAACCAAAACCCCTTCAACTAACAAGTTAGGGTTTCGGCCATCATGGGTAAAAATAGGTTAGAGTTTGATTTGATTTTATAATCACTTGGATTACATGATCATAGAATGAAAGAGGTGAAACTAAGAATCATTCCACAAAATTGAACCATAAACCCATTTCCCCCAAAAAAGCTAGGTCCGGCCCCTCTAAATTAAATAGGCTAGGAAGCTTATTTGATTTCTTGCTCTTAGATAGTGATAGAAGAGAATGAAACTAGATCAAAGAAATTGGTTTGACATTAAAAGGATTTTTCTACAATTTTTCATGGATTTTTGAAGTTTAAAGCTTAAACTTGAAACTCATGGAATCATAGATTTTCAACCAAGAACAAGAGAAGATTCATGAGGTTTAAGGATCAAAGGAGTAGTCTTACCTCTTGAATGATGAAGAATGAAAAAGAATCAAGACTTGCTTCACCAAAATCACTTAAGGATTTCTTAAGAAAATGAGAGAAAGTAAGGAAAGAAAATGGAGTTGGAGAAGAAATGAAGTGGGAGGGTGATTTGGTGAATGTGGGGCATGGGAGAGGTGAAGGAGGGATAAGGTAGTCCAACAATATTTCATTAAGGGTATTATGGTCATTTTACACTAGGATCAAATGGTAATTTCCTTAAAAGTTCAAGGGTATTTCAGTCATTTCGCATCCAGATATTTTGAAAATTCATCATGACATTGGCATGCATCCCAAGGTGATGTGACCTGATGTGTCATCAAGTTTATCCGTTAGCGGGTCCCGGTAAATCCATATACAGTTCCGTTCATCTCCCGATTTGAGATTTCACCCGAATAGTTTATATTATTTTCACTTTTTATCGCCAAAAACCAATTTTCTCAAAAATGTAGGAAATGTGATTTTAAGACTAATTGTCTCGTTTACGGGTCAAAATTAGGTTTTCTAAGCAGTAAAATGCTTCTGTCAGTGAAAATGCAGACTGGGCTCCGTCTGAGTTTTCGACCCAAATTTAATCGTAGCTCTCTACAATAGCGTAGAATGTGAATGTGGTCGTAGTTTATTTAAATTCATTTTCTAAACCTCATATAAAAATATAAACATTAATTATATAAATTACTGATATAAACACAGTAAAAGTCGGGTTGTTACATCGGGAGCCTAGAACGTAAGAACTCCATAGTTAAGTGTCCTTGACTTGGAGTACTTGTGGGATAGGTGCCCTTCTTGGAAGTTTCTCAAAAAGCGTGTCAGTGAGGGCAAAGCACGCTGAAAAAACCCATGTTGGTTTGTGAAGAAGGTCGCCAATCCTAAAAGCATTTCGGGACGTTACAAGTGATATCAGAGCTGACCTCTCCCAGTACGATGTGGTTCGGGGACGAACCAGGCGGAAGGTGGTGGGCATGTGGCGCTTGAGGCTAACGAGGGTGAGGAGTGATCGTCGGTGTATGAGGCACGGACAAGGAGCTGCTCCTGGCAGGCTTTTAGGCAAAGGGACACATGAATGACCGAATTGACATCGGAATGAGAGGGATCTCGAGGCTGTGCAGGTATGGGACTGTAGAGTTGAAGGAAGACTTATAAGAATTGATTGGTACTACCTATACAAACAAGATGTATCTTCTTTTCGGGATCCCAGAACACAAGAACTCCACAGTTAAGCGTGCTTGACTTGGAGTACTTGTGGAATGTGTGACCTTCTGGGAAGTTTCCAGAAAGCGTGTGAGTGAGGACAAAGCAGGCTGAAAAGACCCGTGTTGGTTTGTGGGGACAGTCGGCAATCCTGAAAGTAGTCCGGGCCGTTACACATGGATCAGAGCTAAACCAAAAACCCATAAAGAAAATAAATAACACGATCCAAAGCCTAAAGAATAACATCAAAGTGAAATCAACTCCTAATAGAGCATCCACAACTCCACGTAAGCTCCAATGCATTACTCCTCAATCACTTGAGAATCATCTGAACAAATCATACGTTGCACAAGAAAAGACACAAATATAAAGGGGTGAGAAGACATACTAATATACATGTGTTATGGAAGTAAAATGGAAATTAAGGTGAGTGCATACACACGGATATACATATATACATATAGATACATACACATATAAGTACTACACACCCACAAACATAACATAATCATCCTCGTAAATCAAGTCAAATCCTCTCACAACAGTTTAATATATCATCTCATTATGTTTTGTATACATGTCGCGTTACAATTACAAGCAACAATGTTCCCTCGGACTCATACAACACACATAATTAAGTACCCATAAACAGGCTCTCTAGGGGCTAGGTCCCATAAACAGGCTCTTAGAGGCTGGATCCCATAAATAGGTCATTCCAAGGCTGGGTCCATAAACAGGCCCTTCCTGTTGGAACCAAAGTGGTCATGGTCCAGATAATCCCTTAAGTTTTGATGTTAACAAAGAGCTAATTTAAGATGAACAAAGATTTGTTATGGACTAACGTTTTATATTAAGTGTGCAGGACAAATCTAAATTGAGTCCAAAGACTTTGTCTCGTCCAACATAGTCCAAAGACTTTGTCTCGTCCAACATAGTCCAAAGACGTTATCTCGTCCAACATAGTCCAAAGACCTTATCTCGTCCAACACCTATTCTTGGTTTACAACTGGACGGTAATTTATAGAACCATTGAGTCCAAAGACTCTTTTGGTTACCTTCTGTAATAGCTAGTCCAATAAATGTCTTTTAAATTTCAAGCGCGAATATCTTGTAAAAGCATTTGAATTTATTATTCCCTATAAAAGGCTTATACCCGTGGGACAAAACATTCTTTGTAAGATTCGTACAAAAGTAAATCATAAGCCAGAATGTCTCTATCACCTAAAGAAATTGACCTTCTTGTTTTGGATAAACAAAAGGCAACTTTCATTCTACTCAGAGGATATGTCAGCACCACTTTTAGCTATCACCCTGATAGTCTATTCTGCTGATCAGAAACTTCAGAAGCTATCAGACTCAACGGATCAAATGCATTCAATGCTCATCAGAATGGATCCTTTTCCATCCGTTGAAGACTGAAGACTGCTCAAAGAAAAGAGGCTATATATACCTTCATCTTTTGAAAGTGCAAAGACAGAGAACGAAACCGAACTTGAGCAAAAATACAAGTGAAGTAACACATAGCATTTCAAAATCCTTCAAGAGATACAAGAAAATATTAGCTCAAGAGATAAAAGAGAAAATCTCAAGCTTGCAAAGCTAGAAAATCTACTCTGATTCTAACCTTCATATTACTCTCTGTGTAGAGCTATTTTCAAGAGTCTAAGTTTTAGTTTCGAATTCTCACATTTAGTGAGTTAGTAGAACAATCTTTTTCAAAACCTTAGTTTGGTTGAGCCTGAAGAGGCTTGTCTGTAAAAGAATACTTAGAGAACCTGAAGAGGTTGAGAATACTGCCTGAAGAGGTATTGAATACTTTGTAACAAAAGGTTTTTGTTATAGTGGATAAAGCTCTCAAGTAGAGAGGACTGGACGTAGCTCTTTGGTGAAGAGTGAACCAGGATAATATCGTTGTGTTCCTTTCTCTCCCTTCTCTTACTTTAGTTTCTGTCTAACAAACTAACTGGGATTGAATTGCCTTTCATTACGCTGTCTTCCGTCTTAGTCAAAACTAAGTGAGCGTCCAACTTGGAGTTTGGAAGAGCTCTCTTTGCTTTTAATCATTTTAAGCGTCCAATCTTGCGAAAATCATTATCTGCTTACGAAAAGAATTTAAAATCGTTTAAAACACAATTCAACCCCCCTTCTTGTGTTTCAAGCAGGTTCCTTCACTTCCGAGCTGAGTCCTATAAACAGGCCTTGCAGAGCTGGGTCTCACACAAACATTCACAAATGAATACCCATCACGGGCTCCTTAGAGCTGGGTCTCACATACAACATCCACAAATGAGTACCCATCATGGGCTCCTTAGAGCTGTGTCTCACACATAAACAATAAATCACATTTCAATATAGTCACAATCATCCTTAATTATAACTCAATATTCACATGTTATAATCCCAAACCAATAGTCATATAATTCATGATCAAAACATTATCATAATAACATTAATTAACAACACTATATCACTTATAGTAACACATACATATTTATAACATCATTATAACAATACATACATGTTTTCATGATATCACAATCATACAATAGATTCAATACAATAATCATAGCACACAATCATCTAAGCCATTGCTCCAACAATGGTATCAACAAATCACTTAAGGCACAAGGGAATCATGGGAATCCCTAACTACCTCAATCCCGTTCTCACATTCTCATATGATATGATCATCTTTCCCCCCATACCTGGTATGACGATCATAATGAACAAAGGAAGAGAAAAAGTCCGGAAAAGGTTGCATTTCATGACGCTTGATTTCATGATCACAGCCCCAAAAGGTTCAAGAGCAGCAGCTAGGAGGAGGGTTTGTGATGGCAGCGATGCTCTTCAAGAGAAAGCGACGAAGAATGATGAACAAAGGTGCAATCTCCTTTAAGAATCCCTAGAAAGGGTTTAGGAATCCTTGTTTGGAGAGAGAGAGGCAGTTTCTAAGAGTATTTCGAGTTAGAATATAAGTTTAGATAGAGTCTTATGGTATAAATATGCGTTAGGGTCATTATGGGCTGATTAGAAGTCCAAAATACGATTCTGCTGCGAGCCGATTCACGAGGCGAGTCAATTTTCATGAGGCGAACCAGAGAGATCCAAGAAGCTGTTTGCCAGATTTGCGAGGCAACATTGCCTTCGCGAGGTAAATTGATAGAAGCTGAATTTGCCCCTAACACCTGAAATAAGACTTATAGATAATTCTCTAAGCTTTCCAACGCATCCAAGATCGCTTCAATCAGGCGTCTAGAACTCAAGATATGAACAAACCCGCAAAACAGGTTTCTTGGACTCGAATAGATTGACTATTTCTAAAGGTTAAACTTGCAACACCCTTTCCCGCGTGTCACATTCCCGAACGTTTATAAGGCCGAAAATATTTCTTAATGCGGAAAATACGGTTTTCTTTTTTTTTTTTCTTTTCACAAGATGCAATGGGATTTAGTAAAGGTAAATAATATTAATAAACGAACTTAGGTACTAATAAACAAACTTAGGTTCGCCATGCATTTCTAGAACATAAGGCATAATAAATACAGGGACATAAACAGAAAAGAAATAATACTATATACAGACATGGGTCTAATGTATAACTGACATAAAAAGATACAATAAGTACTAGGAGTCGTAGCTCCCAAAAGGTACTACAAAACTGACGTAGTCTGGCCGACAACAAAACTAAACCACAAAAAGAATCTGCCTCCGGGCTCAAGGAGACTACTGAACTGAACCGTCAGCACGTCCATCTGTTCAAGCAGCAAGTACCAACAGAAAACATACAGATATGGGTGAGATTCCCGTTCATCAACACAACAAAACAGCAGTAATAAAGACGGGACGACTCACCGGGTAACAGCGTACCCAACATGCTTACTAAAATTCTCAAGGTCAAACATATTAAGCAGTTGACAGCATAAAATCATGTTAAGCAGTTAACAGTATAATATAGGATACTTTAAACAGTACAACGATGGAAAACAGTAAATGTAAACATCAATGGCCATGCAGTGCAATGCAATGTATATGACTCAATGTCAATATCACTAGGTACTACTCTTACCCCTACTCCATGGAGCTAACAAAACATTCGGAGAGAGTGAATGGGAGGACATGTTCCGTGCGCGCCAGCCTTACGTATCTGGCTTTACGGTAACACTCTCGACCAAACATGAAAAGTACGGCATCTAGTAGAGGATATCAGTGTATTGCACGGATTCGCCACGACACAGAAGAGCTACCAACTGGTCACATGTAAGCCCTTCCAACCCTGATACCTCCAAAAAGACCATTGAAGATCGTCACCGTAAGATTCACACCCGCATCAAGGTGTAAGCTCAACTCCTAGGCTCAAGGCCTTACGACTATGCAAATGAAATGCCAATGCTTACACAAAGCAAATGCGATCAAGCAATCTCGAATTCTACTGAGGTTCTCTTCCTTAGGAACTATACGCGTCTTTTGAAAACAAAACCTTTATCCACCGAATAAATCTCGTGATTCCTCCAGGATCGAGTCATCACAAGACTGAAACAATTGAACGACTGATCGGGGTCCGAATCACCGGTACGTCATCGAACTACTGTTTCAAAACCCAAAACGTTTGTAAACCAAAACAACTTCTCAATTGAAAACTCATTTGATTTGAAACAACTTTTGAAACACTTACTTACTCTATTTTTAGCATTTTCTGAAACATGAAATTCGCTTAGCGGATTTACATTCGCTTAGCGAAATTGAGGCAGTAATACCTCTCTTGAAACTCCTCTGTATCGCTCGGCGAAACATATTTCGCTTAGAGAAAGTCCACTTTATTCGCTTAGCGAGTCTCATTTCGCTTAGCGAAATGGAGGCGGTTATACCTCTTTTGAGACTCCTCTGGATTGCTTGGCGAAACAGAATTCGTGTAGCGAAATTTCACTTCATTCGCTTAGCGAGTATAATTTCGCTTAGCGAAATGGAGGCGGTTATACCTCCTTTGGAGACTTCTCTGGATCGCTCAGCGAGACGTAATTCTCGTAGCGAAATTCGCTTGGTTCGCTTAGCGAAAGTGAGGCAGTGATGCCCAACTTAGAATTCCTCTGTTTTCGCTTAGCGAATGTAAATTCGCTTAGCGAAAAGTTGCCTTAAAACAAGACATTAGCCTTATGGAATCATTTTGATTCTCTTCATGAAACCACTTCTTTTCTCATTTTGAGTCACTTGATTGGCTAGATGGACTAAGGATAAGGTATAAAACATGTTTCACTTTGGTGAAAACACTTTGAGATTTAATTCCATTCAAAGCACTTAGGGTTTTTCTTTGAAAACACAAGTTATTGAAAACACTTTCTTTACATCAAAACTTAACTTGTCCAAGAACTATTCATATCCTTCCTTTCCTCAAGGTCATGGCTAATAGCCAACTAGGAACCAATGTGAAGTTTTGCTTTATCAACTAATCAAAGTGTGGCTCACAAAACTTACACAATCATGATAAACCATAACTCACAACATTGCATCATGGTTAAGCACATAAACACAAAAATCTATACTTGATCTAATAATCAAAGTAGGTTTTTCAGCATGCAAGAAATCATTTTCTCACCTAGACAACATCATCATAAAACACATGATAAGGTATGAAACACATGATAAGGCATAACTACAAATATCACACATTGTTCTCTTGGAGAACTTAACACAACTTAACCATTTAAAACTGAACCCAAACTAAAGGGTTTCACCCACCCATAACTTAAACAACCATCTTCACCACCACCATCTTGGTGTGATGAGGTTCATCTCCCCATACCTGTTGATGAGCAGATTCTCGGATCAAAGTCAGTTGATCGGTTTGTGAACCTCCTGATAATCGTCAACAACTACAACAACACAACAATCCATCATTAAACAACAATCAAAGCCAATCTCAACAATCTTAACAAAGAGGATTTCGGCCACCCTAGGTTAAAAAAGTTAGGAATTGGTTTTGGTTTTCCATTTCATGGATCTAAAGGCATTAGGAAAGCTAAGGATGAAATCAAGTGTTAAAAATCAAAAATTGATGAAAACACTATTCATCATCATCCAAAAAGGGTTCGGCCAAAAAGAGATTTTTGGGCTATGATGGGAGTTGAATCATATGCTCTTGGCTTTAGGTAGAGATTGATGATGTGAGTTCAAAGAACTTGGTCTTACCTCAAAAGGATTTTTCTATAATTTCCTATGGATTTTCGAAGTTTTGGATCTAAGAATTTCTTTTCATGAAAATGAAGATTGATCTTGAAATAAAGAAAGATTCAAGAAGCTAAGAGATCACAGAAGTGATCTTACCTTGAAATGAAGGAAGATTGCTCAAGGAATCAAGTGATTCCAACAAAAACTCAAGCTTTTCAAGACCAATAATGGGGTTTTCTCCCAAGAACAACTATGGAACTCTAAAGGGAGAGGGCTGTGCGAAAATGAGAGAGTGAGGGGCTGAGTTCAGCCTCTTAAGAGCTCACTTAAGGGTAAAAAGGCCATTTGCCAAAAGGGTATAATGGTAAAAGTGTAAAGACTAAGGTTAAGGGCATTTTGGTCATTTTGCGTCCAGATATTTCCGAACGTCATGACGACTCTGGCATACTCTCCCAAATGTCCTGGGATGATGTGATATCAAGATTATCTGTTGGCGAGTCCCGGTAAATCCATATGTGGCTCCGTTCGTCACCCGATTAAGGATTCCGGCCGAACGAAGGCCAGAAAGTGATTTTTCTGAAATTTTTACGAAATTTAACCAAAACGTAGATAATCGAATTCTAAGACTTATAGTCTCGTTCACAGGTCCATCTGAGGTCTTCTGAGCAGTAAAATCATACTGTCAGTGTAAAAACGCAGACCGGACTCCGTTTGAGTTTTCGACTCAAAACTTAATCATAACTTCCTACGATATCGTCAAGCATGACTATGGTCTCAGAATATTTTATTTCCATTCCTAAGACCTCGAATAAAAATAAAGACATTAAAATACTGAAGAATTAGAAAACGTGAAAAATCGGGGCGTTACAAAACTATCCCAAACATGAACCTAGACATCAAGAACAAGCGTAACACACACATATAAACATAAATAAGCAAGGATTAACACATTATAATCTAAGGGTGAAAATTGGGGTGTTACATGTTAACTATATACATTAACCAATTCTCACGATAGTATTAGTTGTAGAAATAATGATAGAATAGATGTTCTATGTTTATTTGAATAAATATGAAAAATTTATTATCCTAAGAAAAATGAAATAATAGAATTAGAAATTTTTATAAATAGATCAAAATCATTAAGAATGACGCAAATATCAAAACAAATTAGTTTTTCGGAATCAAAAAAAACTGGTGAAGATAATGAATTCAATAAATCGGCAAATCAAGTAAAAGATTTAACTCAATATTTAAAAAATAGAATATGAATAATTTATCATGAGCAAGACTGTGGTTTACTGACTTAGAATCAAGAGGAGAAGAAGCAAAGATCGTAATAAGAAACCTTACTGGAACTTTGAATTACTATCTAAAAAAAGATCCAGATAATAGAAATAGAAAAAGAATTGAGAGACTTCTTATAGAAAGAGAAAATGTATTAATAAATATATAAAATAGTAAAAGAAATAGAAACACAATATAATAAGAAAATTTTAAAAATAAATGGGATATATAAAAATAATCTTACAAATAAAATATTTGTATAACCAATTAAGGATGCAATATTATTTGCTAATCTTCAAAAGAGGAGTGCCAGCAACACACTCTCTAACATTCTCTTTTTATAACATACTCTTTTTTATTGGTTGAAAGTAGTATGGGTCCCACTCATTTATATGGGTCCTACTTGATTTTTTGTAGGACCCACATGAATTTCAATCATTAGGAGAGAGTGTGTTGGAAAGATAGTGTTAAAGAATGTGTTGCTAATATTTCTTTCTCCAAAATTATTTGGTATCAGATCTAAGTACTTATTATTTAGTTTACTGCTACTAATAATAATAATATAATAATAATGGATAGGATATCAAAATCCTTACATTTATGCTGGGCTTGAAACACATGAAAAACAATGGAAAGATAAATGAGGATGGAAAGCACATTTTCCAATATTTGTTCTATCGTTTGGTTGTAAAAAAGAGATGAGGGAAGAGAAAAAAGAATATGGGACCCACAGCCATATTCTTTCTTCCCATTCTGGACGAAAAGCACAATAAATAAGGAACAGTGGCAGTAGTTTCATTTTTTTGGGGGAAAAGACCAAAAAACCCAATTTATTTATTTGTTTAAATTTTTTTGTAGGGATACATTTGTCATTTTCTAAATAGATTTTTTCTTTCCTCTTACTTTCTATCTAATCAAACAAGAGGAGAGAAAAGTTTTGATTTTCTTTCCTCTCATTTTTTCTCCAATCAAACAATTAAACAATCCTCTCATTTTTTATTCTTTTTCTTTCCGTTCCCTTTCTTTCTTTTTGTTTTCTTTCCTCTTATTTTCTTCCCTACAACCAAACAAAGTGTTAAGGAGGTACCATTGCAACTCCCTTGATATTATTGTGTTTGTTGAGTTGGGACCGTTTGGTATGTCAATCACCCGAACCTTATGCTGACCTTCCATTGTTGCTTAAGAAAAAAGAATCAAAATTGAAAGAGTCCTAATTTCACACGGGGATAATAAGTGTCTTTAAGGAAGCCTATAAAAACAAGTTTTTATTAGAAAATTAAGTATATTATTTTTTTAAATATTAAACATATTAATTTCTAAAAAAAAAAAATTTTTTTGATTATTTAATCAATATTCTTAAATCATTGATTATCACTATCCTTTCTTATAAGGCCCCGACATGGACCCAGATTCGTGTGATGTTGGCATCTATCCATTTGACTCTGTGGACATGTCCAACACCCAAACTTAATCAACAAGTCCCTATCTATTCCCAAGATTACCGCCACAATCCATGATAGCAAAATGACAGATATGACCTTGTTAGACACAATACTTTTGATTCATTCATTGGTAATTGGCACATCCCAAAGGGCATCTTTATCACTCCGTCCTTAAATCCTCCTCCTGGCCCCCCTATATAGTTTCGTTAGGTGCAGTCTACCCCGGCATCGGTTGGTAATTCCGTTATGCTGTTGTCCTGTTTGGGTGGGAACATATTGGACATCACTCCAATTCCGCGTTGGAATTGACTAACACTGAATCCCTGATAAAGATAAGGATTGGGATCCTTTAAACTGAAAAATAAAAGTAAAGTGAGAAAATATGATGTATCCATTCTTGATTAATTAAATTATATTGAGATCTCAATCCATTTTAATTAATTAAGGATAGATATATTCTTATTTTTTCACTTTACACTTTTACTCACTTTAAAGGAGCTTTTTCCAAAAGATAAATGTTGATAAAGATAAAGGAAAAGTTTTTCTAAAATGAATTTATTTTTAAATTGAGTAAGTAAGGTTGTTTCTACTATTGATTTAATAAAATAGTCAAAATCTCTGTGCATTTTATAAAATGAATGGTCACAACACTTTTACTTACTTATTTTAGAGAAAAAATTACTTTAGATGAGCCTTATCCAAAGATAGATACCGTTTTTTTCTTGTAGTATTCAATCTTGAGACTAATCTCTCGATATAAATGATCCGTTGTTTAAATAAGAAATTCTCCTAAAAGCATCTCCAATGGGTAATATATAAGGAACCCACTTTGAGTTGCTTATCTTTCATTAAGAGAGCTCTACCATATCACTTCATATTTAAGTAATCCATCATATTTTTATTTCAATGATACTCATTTAAGCAACCCTTAAGCAATCCATATTTTTTTATTTTTTTTTATTTACACTCAATTTTGTTTTAATTTAAAATAACGTCTCATCCTTAAGATTTGAGCAAAAATTAATTTTTTAGTCATAAGCAACCAATCATTTGGAATTCCTTATATAAGCAATCATGTCTTATTTTAAAGAACTCATATTGTCATATGAAAAATGTTAGCAACACACTCTCTAATACCTTCTTTCTAACACACTCTTTCCTATTGATTGAAATTCATATGGGTCATACAAAATTCAAGTGGGACCCATATGAATTAATGGGACCCACACTAATTTCAACCAATAGAAGAGAGTGTTAGAAATAGTGTTAGAGAGTGTGTTGCTAGCACTTCTCCATATGAAAAATGCTTGCCACATAGATCAACTCCAATGGAGAAAAAATAAACAACGATTCCTTATTTGCCACATAGATTTAAGAACTCCATAAGCAACCCCCATTAGAGATACTCTAACAGTATTTTTCTATATGCATGAATTCAAGGGTGAGTCGACGATAAGCCTCTTCTGCTTGGACCAAATACACATGAAAATTTTGTTTAGTTTTTCTACTGTTGTAGTTTAATTTAATTTATTTAAATTACTTATAAAAACTCATTTTTAATTCATTTTATTATTCTCACTAATTTTTTTACAATACTTTAATATCAGTGATGGTGATATTTGATTAGTATGTCTAATTACCACACAATACACATTATTTATTAATTATTTATATCCTCAATACTAATGTAAAATTAGTGTATAAAATTTTATATACAAATATCTTTCAGTTTTAAAACAAAAACCATATGACAAAAAAGAGAAAAACATGAAGAAGAGACCATACCATATGGAATCCCTACAAAATCAACAAAGATTAGATTATGGATGTCTCTAGGAGGAGACTCAATTTCCAATAGCCAAATGAGGTTCTTGAATCAGGTTCTATTTAGCAGACTACTTAGAGTGTATTTAGAAAAGCTAGAAAAAATAGATTATATTGATGATTATATATATAAAACAATTATGATGATAATCAATTATAATCAGAATCTGTTTTGGTTTAGGTATGTTTACTGAAAAGCGATTTTAAGATAATCTATTTTGTTTGGATGGTGCAAAAAAATCACTTTTACATAGTAAATTACGAAAAAATGCATGAAGTTATTTGTATAATTTAATAACATTTGTTTGGAAGTTAGTTTTGTAGGGGTAAATAGGGAAGAGAGTTTTGAAAATGAGAAATAATCAAATCACAACAATTTTAAGCTAAAACAAATTAGATGACATAAAACAGCTTTTTTCCCCAATTTTTTTTTTTTTATAAATTTAAGTTAATTACCAAACATGATAGATTATATATCAAACAACTTTATAGCTAAAAAAATAACTGAAATAGGAAAAATCAATATTTCCCAAAAGCACGCTCTTAGCACCCGAGTTATTCTTTCTTCAACTAAACATATCAGGATAAGAAAATAACTCTCCCATTTTCCCGTCTCGTCCTATAAATAAAAAATAAATAAATAATTTCTATTTTAATCCAAGTTTTGTTTCATAATTATTGATAAAAAAAATTAGCTTCAATCCTAGGATTATCTCAAATGAAGAATGTCTCAATATAACCAAACCTTTTTCTGTCAACAAAACTCATGTCTTTTTTTTTTTTTTTCGAAGCAACAAAACTCATGTCTATATAACAATTGTTCTTAAAAATGAAAGAATCGTCATGTGGCCAAGATGACAACCTAAATTGCATTTTGGGGTTTCTTAAATCCTCATGAAAAAAGGGTTTTGAGGATCAATACCTGTTTAAAATCTAACTATTGATTTATTATAAAATAAAGAGTAAATTACACTTCATTACCTTCAAGTTTATTAAAATAACAGTAGATCTCAAACTTGACTATAAATTATACTATACCCTACTTTTTAATATTGACTAATTATTGACTTAACACCCTTAACTTACTAATAAATAAAAAATTATTTATAACAAGTTATTTGATATTTAAGAACTAAAAATGTTTTTAAAGATTAATCTTATACATTTTGTTTACAAAATAAAATTGATTTTTTAATTTGAAAAACGAAAGATAAAATTTGAAAATCTTATAAAAGGAGTATAATTTATATAAGTATTTATTTTTCAGTCCACTGCATATTTATTTTACTCAAACAAATATATTTTTTTAGTATACACTCTAATAAATGATGGGTATAAAACATGTATTTATTATGTGAAAAATGAAATGTTCATTGTATTCTTATTTTTTTAGTCATTTAGCACAACTTCTAAATAAATATTAAGATTTCAACTATTTTGTCTATAGAATATATAAATTATTATAATAATTGTAGTTGATAAATATGACAAAAAGTTTAGACCAACGTTTTTTAGTATAAGAATGAATAAGTTTGTCCATAAGGGGTTCTTAAATCGCGCTCGGGGTCTTGGATAGGGAACTTCTTGTCATTCATAGGTTATGAGTGGTATTTTTGTTGCGAAACTTGTGGCCGACAAATAAGGATTGTCCTTGGCATGGAAAATAGGTTTATAGACGCGAAAACTTGTTTTTGACATCTCCATGAGCACACCATAGGTGTGACACCAACACTACAAGAAATTGCTGATTTACTGACGGCTTTTTTCCGACGACTTTAAAACAGTCATTAACTTACCGTCGATGATAATTCAGTGTGTTATTTTCCTAATTACTAACCCAATACCCGTCGGTAATGAAAAAATTCATTACCTAAGACGTCGGTATGTCCGTCAATAAATTTGGCGCAAATTTGCGCCAAATATAGCTCGCGAACTTTGCAACGAGTTAGCGGCCGATAATGGATTTTTTTTATTACCGACGAGCAATGCGGTCGATAAGTACCTTTTAGTATTATGAGACACAATGTCTCTTTTTGTATTACCGACTGGCATTGTCGTCGGTAACTATTATCAGTGGTTACCGATGGGCACGATCGTCGATAAGTGACTGTTGGGCATACGAGACGCAACGTCTCTTTTATGTGTTACTAATGGATTACCGACAACCTTATCCGTCGATAATGAATAAACTTAATTTCCGACGGCTCAAGTCGTCGGTAACATTGACATATACGCGGGCACATACGCCTTCCCTCCCTCTCAATCTCTGCAAACTCCCTCCCTCCCTTTTTCTCTGCAAACTCCCGCCTTCTCACTCACACGAGCCTCCGTGAGCCACCCATAACGTAAGCTCTTCCCTCCCTCTTCTCCCTTTTTTCCAGCCTCACTTTTCTTCTTCCTATCTGCTCTCCCTCTCCATCTCCTCTCCTTCTCTGCTCTCATTCCCTGTCCACCACCACCACTTCTCCGCCACCACCACTTCGTCGTCACCACCACCACGAGACTGCTGCCATCGCCTCTCCTCACCTCACTGCGCGTGCATCCTCCACTGCGAACAGGTAAGTCCTCCATTCTCAGTTTTTTTTTTGTATTCATATTGTTCTCCGTTCTCAACTTCTTTTTCTTTTTTTTTTTGTATGAACAACCTTTGCTGCCATTCTCCATCGTGAACGGCCATCTCCATCGCGACTAGTGCTTGCTGCCAAATTCTCAGCCTTTGCCCCATTAGATTTATTTGTATCATCATTTACTCAGGTAAGTGCTTGCTACCAAATCCATTTTGTATTCTAGTTTTTTTTTTATTTTTCTTAAGATGTTTCTGCTGCCAAGACCAGTGTTCGATGGGATTTTTTTTGGGATGTTCAATGTTGCGGCCATGTTTTTTGGGATGGGGATGTTTTCTCGGATTTTTGATGATCCTGCCATGTTGTTTTCTGCTAAACGTGTTCGGATGGATATGATTCTGTTTTTTTGTTAATAAATGAACCTGTTGCCTTGATGTAGTTGTTAAAATTAGCTACGAATGAGTTAGAACGGTTTAAAGTTGTTTGGGTGTTTTCTTATGATAGTTAATAATTGATGTTTGTTAATAAAAGACCTATTAATTGAACCGCTCAGTATCATCTTCGAATCTCACATCACACCATTTTCTCTCCGCCTTGTCAATGAGTTTAGCAGCTAATAGCAGCTTAATAGCTATCTTGTTAAATAATTAAATAAGATAGGGATAATAAATAATATTTAATAATAAAATAAAAATATTAAATAACTAAAATAAAATCACAGAAATAAGTAAATAACAAAATAAGTTAATAACCAATTACAACAATTTCTCTTAGCACTTAAAACAGATGTTAAGTCTAACAAGACTTAAAACAAAAAAAATAATGAATAAATTTTTAAAATTAAATCATTAAATAAGGTATGAATAATAAATAATATTTAAATCATTAAATAAAAATATTAAATAAGTAAAATTAAATTATAGAAATAGTTAAATAACAAATTATACTAATTTCTCTTAGCACTAATAACAGGTGTTAAGCCTCATAAAACTTAAAACAAAAAAACTAAATGTCCAAGGAGGACAGTTTGGGAAAAAAAATTTCTTCACTCGTATAATAGTTATTGCTTACTTCTTATGCCTTATATTTGACAAAATTTCGGTTAGATACATTTCCTTTAGTTCTCTGGGTGCACAAACTTGTCGCGTTATGCGGTCAAGTATTGTACTTGGAGACCAATGAGAAATGATGCTGAAATTGTCAAATATAAGGTATGTGAATTAAGCAATAAATATTAATACTAGGATCGAATGTTGAAAAATTTTATTCTCAAATGAGATATGAGACAACCCCAGTTACGTAGGATAATCCCATGAGTCGCATGCTTATATTATTAACTATACTTTAACGGTATTATAACGTTAGCGCGTTATTCAAGAAGCGTAGCGAAAGAAAACAGAGGAAACATACAAGCAGATACGGAAAGGCTTAAAAGCAATCATCAGAGTAAATGCAGATATACATAAACTATATGCATAAACATGCATAAACTGTAGTCCCATCAGTAGGGCACTGTGATACTGTATATATACACACTGGCTGTACAATAAAAATGAAAGATATAAAACATGTACAACAAAAGAAAAGAAAAGAAAAGAGCTCTCACATCTCACCAGCACTACCCACCCATCACTCAAGAGATACATCACAAATGGTCAGTTCGCTCCCTAGACGCACTGGCAGGATCCCACCATCAGTGGTGCAGATGCCCCGAGCTACCCTGGCCCTCTCCATGAGTACGCCGATAAACCACCAATAGCTCGTACTCGGAAGAAGTGTTGGACACCACTACCTGGTGCCTCCAGTACGTCCTCAGATACCGCTCAGTCCTCCGCCTCTGGCCTCGCAGCACAAAACCTCTGCGGCTGGAAGCGTGTGAAGTCGCGGGTGCTACCCACGTGTAGTCCGTCTCGTGGCGTCTCGGCGGCTACCACGTCTGGGCGAAAGGTAGAAACTGGACAACTCTGTAAGGCCCCAAAACATCCTCGCGGTGTGAAGCCCCGCCTCTGAAGAGCAGACTGATCGGACCCGTGTAGACCGTCAGAAAGATAGAGGGGTCCACACGCCACCCTCGATCATCATGGTATATGATCTTGATCTCCCCTAACACCGGCATCCGCGATGGCACCGTGATGAAAGAGTGGCTCCTCGGATCCATCTCCAAAAGCTGAAGGCTCGTCGTTTTCTCACGAACGAAGGACGGAAACAAGCAGACAAAGGAAAGATAGGGAGATAAGAATACGGTGCTACAAATCGGAACAACAACAGTAGCATAGCATCATATATAGCAAGTAGCATGTAAAACAGATATAACAGATATAGCAGATATCTCACACAGCCAGACATCGCTCGAATCAACATATGCAACCAACATCCATCTGTATAACCTCTCCCTCAGATCAATCCTCTAGACCGGGATACTAATCCCATACAACATGTCGGCCGAGTCTCACAACATAGAGTTCCACACAGGAACATGAGTTAGTTTGTCCAAGAAACCGAACGGCTCTCTGACCAAAAAGAGTGAATCCCCCTCCCGAGCTCAGGACCGGAGTGTCTTCGTCGCCTCGGAACGTGGAAAGCTCATGGATTAGTCGGGCAAACCGGACTGGATCGGGCATCACGACACGATAGGAGCAACTTCATCCGTCACTGTAGATTATTCCTACGACCGGCAACATCCCCAAGGTCACTCTCTTGACCGCCCCTTCCACTCTCTGTACCCGTACTCAATTACAACTAACCTCACATGACGTTGGTAGCCCATACTACCTATCATAGGGCCTCGCCACCTGCCAACTATGATATGCAGCAAACAACCTCAACGAGATGATACCGGATCCTCACGACTAAACGCTCAATAGCAAATCGGCACACGATGCCACGCATCATCACCAGCCGCAGCTCCAGCTTAACCAACGTAACATATCTCAACAGGAGAACCATCCACGGTATCAACTCGCTCATACAGGGCACACAGCCACTCAACAGCTCAACTTAGGCATACAGCCATAACATAACAACAGATGTAACAACAATAATAGCAATAGCAACAACACAGTAGGAATAGCATATCAAAAAGCAAAGTAAGCATATAGGCACGTAGACAAGAAGCAACTAACACAACCAACAACATATCAATCATGCAAAGCATTTCATCCTCGATCAACAGTTATCTAACCTAGGGTTCCAACTTAGCGGTGATAGCACAAAGTAAACTAAACCTAGGGTTTAGGTTCTTTATCGGGGCTCAACCTCTAGTAGGGTTTAGGGTTTCCCTACACACAGAAAAAACAACAACTACGCTACTCTTGCCTTCCCAACGACAGCAGTACTCTTTCTCCCCACCTGAACAGTTGGCGCGAACCTCAACGTGATCCCCGGCACCACCAAGCACGCAACCACAGCACCAAGAACAACCATGGACCTCCTCCCTAGCCGCGGCCTCAAGCTTCCAAAACCCACACAATCATGAGCACGAACTTTGCCCTAATCACGCACACAACACATGCATTAGTGTTATCCCTAGGGCAACCTCAAAGCAAGGAGAAAAGGTAAAAACTCGAAGAAACACAAAAAGCGCGTGCTAGGGATTCGAGTTTACGTGAGGCGAATTGAGAAATTAATCGGATGAAATCATAGAGAACTTTGTCACGATCGCAACGGTGTAGTCAGAATAATGTCCCGACACCTCAATCACCTCTGAATCAAGCTTTCTCTCTCAAGAAATGCTCTGACCTCTCTCTACACTCTCAGCAACTCGAGCTACAAAGTTTGGAAAATGAGCTAAGTGAAAGAGAAAGGAAAAACTTCACTTGTGGCATCCTGCTGAGAACGCTTAAGCGTGCAGAAATGCCACGCTTGAGCGTGCCCACGCTTGAGTGTGGGGTTCTTTCACGCTTAAGCGTGGAGCCTCGTTCACTCCCCCTTCTCCTTGGCTTGACACGTGTCTCACACACATCAAAACTCACACCAGCTGGCAAATGCACTTAGCACGCTTGAGCGTGCAACATGCCAACGTCCAAACGTTGGCACGCTTGAGCGTGCTGCTCAGCTGGGAAGAGCCCTCCAAACTTATGACTTCCCCTGCTTCTCGTATTACACCTTAGACACTTCCAACCTGATTCAAGCCTATTCCAAAGCTTCCAACTAAGACTTTAACCAACACCAAACAACTCACACAATCAACCAAAGCCATAATTGAGATTAACCAACTCGATTAAAGTTATAGAAAATCGGGATGTTATATTACCACCACCCTTAAATAAAATTTTGTCCCCGAAATTTCCTTCGCATACCTGTAAACAAGAAAGGATAACGCTAGCCCATCTCAGCTTCACGTTCCCACGTTGAATCATCAGTCACTGAGCCTCATTCCACTCTCACCAAAGGATTATACTTGTCGCACAGTTCCTTGATCCTTCTATCCGCTAACCGTACAGTTAATGCCTCGTACTCAAGGTTCTCTTTCAGTTGGATTGATTAGGGCTCTAACACATGTGATGGATCAGGGTAATACTTTCTAAGTTGAGAGGCGTGAAAGACATCATGTAGGTCCGAAAGATTAGGTGGTAAGGCTATCTGATAGGCTACAAGATCGATTCGGTGAAGAATCTGAAATGGTCTTATGAATTTTGGTGTAAGCTTTCTGGATTTGATTGCCCTGCCCACTCCAGATCTTGGGGTAACTCTCATGAAGACGTGGTCTCCCTCTTGGAACTCCAAGGGTCTCCTTCTCTTTTCAGCATAGCTTTTCTGCTTATCCCTTGCGGTCTTCATCTTTTCCCTGATCACACGGACTTGTTCCGTTGTTTGCTGTATCAACTTTGGACCTAAAAGCTGGCTTTCTCCAGTTTCAAACCAACATAATGGAGTCCTGCACTTTCGTCCATACAGTGCCTCGTATGGCGCCATGCCAATACTCGAGTGAAAACTGTTGTTGTAAGTAAACTCGATCAATGGAAGGAATTACTCGTCCCAACTTCCCGTGTTCTGCAACACATATGCTCTTAAGAGATCCTCTAAAGATTGAATTGTTCATTCAGACTGACCATCTGTTTGAGATGATAAGCAGAACTCAGACTTAAATTGGTTCCTATAGCACTGTTCAAGCTTCTCCAAAACCTTGACTTAAATCTCGGATCACGATCCGAAATTATACTCGAAAGTACCCAATGCAGCCTCATAACCTCCTTGATGTAAATCCTAGTCAACCTTTCTAAAGAATAACCCTGGTTGATAGGTAATAAATGCGCACACTTTGTTGACTTGTCAATGGTTACCCAGATTGCATCACACCTTTTCTGAGTTCTCGGCAACTCAGAAACAAAGTCCATGACAATTCTGTCCCACTCCCATTCTGGGATATCTAGCGATTACAACAACCCTGCTGGCTTTTGGTGTTCAATCTTCGCTTTCTAACACACCAAGCAGGTTAAGACATACGCCACCACCTCTTTCTTCATCCCTGACCACTAGAACAACCTCTTCAAGTCCTGGAACATCTGGGTAGCCCCCGGGTGAAAACTCATCTTGCTTTTGTGTGCTTCTTCCAAGATCATCTTCTTAACCTCGCTATCCGCTGGCACACAAATCCTTTCGCCAAACCTAAGCAAACCATCAGTGCCTTTTATAAATTTCGAAGTCTTACCTTCTTCTATTAACCGGTTTACTTCCTCGACTTTAATCATAAGAGATCCAGGAAATCTCTAGTCACTTTAATCATCCTAAGACTCAACATATCCTCGATGATTTCTGTATCCATATTCAAATCTCTAAATGCCTCTAACAGTTCTCGCTCCTTTACCATTATTGTAGATACGTGTAGAGATTTCCTACTGAGTGCATCTGCTACTACATTTGCCTTACCTGGATGGTATTGCATGTCGAATTCGTTGTCCTTTATGAATTACATCCACCTTCCATGCCTCATGCTGAACTCTTTTTGGTCGAACAGATACTTCAACCTCTTATGGTCGCTAAATGTAACATCCCAAAAACGTTATGTCTGTCTTTTAACTGTTTGTGTGAATAACTTGACTGAGAATACAAATTGATTAATCATAATCATAATAATAGTTGATGATTGGAAATTCATATTTGAATTTCAATTATGAGCTTAATAATTATAAGGTGTTGTTTTGAACCCAGTGTGCTGTTTTGAGTCGGAACCGGTAAAAATATTATTATTTTAATCGGACTGCTTTACCTTGGGATGCGTGCCAGGGTCGGGAAGTAATCTGGCCCGGGGTTGGGAAGTTGTTCTGGCCCAGAGTTGAGAGTAGTTCATGACTGCATCTCATGCTTTACGAGACGTTATCAACCATCCATCACCTTTTCATTCCTTTAACCAATGGATTAAGTTCTTATTACTCTTGGTTAATAACCTAGCATCTTTTCCTTTTATGGAGAAAGCTATCTTAACCACTTATGGTTAATCTTGCTTGCTTTTCTAAGAGCTCAACGACACACCTCCACTTTAAATCACAACCCTCCATTTTCTTAGACCTATTTCCCTAGCATATTGATTTAATTTTACTTCCCCTTTGGATGGAGAATTCGGCCAAGTGCTAATTTTAACACTAGAAACACCTTTCATTTCTCATTTCTAAGATTATGCTCTCTTTGTTCATGAACATTTCAAAAATCCTCTCTTCTCTCTCTTCTCCTTCTTCACGGTTTTGGTCTCTTAGACCATGAACCAAAACTTGCTTTTGATTCTAAGACCATAGCTTTGTTAGTCTTGACCTCTAGATCATCTTTGGTGAAGAAAGTTTCTTGATTGGAGGAAGCTTGTTCTTGAACTTCAAGAACATTATCTTGATCTTCAAAGTGTTCTTCCTTGGGTAAGCTTTAATCTTCACTTTTCTCTTCATATCTTTTCTTAGAATCATGAAACAACTTCTTCTAGTCCATGATTTTTGTGAAACAAGTTCAAGATCTTACATTTTCTTTCTATCTAGGTTTGGCCATCTTGAGTTTCTTGGTGTTGGAGTTGTCTTATTCACAACGGATCTTCATTAATGTAATGGGGGAGTGAACCTCATCACACCACATTGGTGGTGGTGAAGATGGTTTATGGGTTTGGTTCGGGGAAAACCCTAAACCAAGGGTTTCCTACTTTATCTATTTGGTTTTCTATGAGAACAATGTTGTAATAATTATTGGTTGCTTGATTTATGTTCATTGATGTGTTTGAATGGTTGAAAATAATTTTTATGTGAGGGAAAACCCTAACCTAGAGTTCCTTCATCTTATGTTGAAAAGAGTTTGTGAAAATATGATTTTCGGATCTGACCTTGTGTGAGTCATTTAGGTTTTTCTCTCAACCTAGACCTTGGATTTCAAAAATTGTTTTTGATCCTGAAACTAGACATCTTGAACTTCATTTGAGCACAAGTTTCGTGTGGTTTCATGGAGATTTGACCTTTGAATATCTGTTTCAATCTAAGCCTAAAATTTCTGTCTTGGATTCCGACTACAGTGGATTATTTCATGAAAATGTACTAATTCGTTTACTTTTTGTGAAAATGAATTTTATAAACAAAAATTAGACATACTAAGCTTTCATATGAGTCCTCATTTTCTCAAATCTAAGTTCGTCTGGTCAATCAAATGTTTGTCACAAGTTGATGCTTGAAATGCTGAAATTTTATGTATACGGGTTTTGGTGTTGATTTTTGGAATTTTATGTTATGGTGTCGGTGTGACTATTTGTGTTTGAGTGTTAGTGTGGAAAATCATTTTGGCATGGTGAAAAAAACTATTCTTAGGGTCAAGACCTAACGATAGGGTTTTTGAATGATGAGGTTGTTCATGCTTTTACTACTTGATGGAATGACTATACGTTGAGATGATTTTCATGATGCTAGAATGTTGTCGGATGACTTGTATTTTGTTGAAAAACACCATTTATGGTTCGGCCTTGTTGAGTTAAAAAGAGAAGCCAAAGCTTCTATGTTTAAGTAATGGTGTAATGGACTTAATGGTTCAAAGAAGGCAAAAGAAATTAAAAAGACCTACCTTACTTACATGGAGACATTCGGCCATACCATAGGAATTAGGGCTAGGAACCTAAAATGTTGATGTTAAGAGGGTTAAAGTGTTTATACTGAAGTATAAAGGATATAGAAATTAAAAAGGTTTTCCAAAAGAATTCAAGTTTTAGGTTCCAAAGAACCAAGTATTGTAAATTTAGTATTTTGATCTCATGTGAAAAGTATTTTAAGGATAGGAAGGTTTGATGTAGATCAACCACTTATTCTAGCATGTTGTTGCAAGGAAAATATTTTCAAGAACAAAGAGTTTTCTAAATGATTCATGTGGTTTCCAAAGGTCTTGGTTAGTAAACCTACTTTCAAGAGAAATAAGAATTCTTGTAAGTGTTTTCTTTAAAACAATAAGTTTTTACACTACTATGATTAATTTTGGAATCTTACAAAATAAATGAGTTATAGTTTTCATTTGAAAATGAAAAGGGTGATTTAAAGTAAGATACATTTTATTCCTACGCTAAGTAAAAAGAATAGGAATCATTTTCGAAAAGGAGTTTTACACTACATTTATTAAAGACAAGATATTACGTATCTTGGGGTTTTGGATATCGTACGAACATACGTATAGAGTTTTCTAAACTATGTTTGATAAAGGAGATTCCATGAACTAGTTCACTACCAAGGAGAGTATTTTAAAGACTTTACTATAATAGCGTAAATATATATTATCTTCTAAAGGAAATTCAATGAGTTCTAACGGATTCACAAAGACTAAATAAAAGACATGCACCTATAACTTGTGTTCATGGAGAACCATGTCCCACACCCTTGATGATGTAGGTCATCTAAGGATCCATAATACTTAATCACAAAGAATTACTTATACAAAATAAGTAATGCTTTCTTTGATAGATAAGTGAGAATATATGATGAAGGAATCCTTGTGGGTTCTGTTTTCCATAATAGGCTTAGGATATGGAATAATATATCATAAGACATGAACATCGTTTTCTGAACGACAGAGTTGTACATGGAAGCAAGGAACGGAACCAAGAATAGGCAACTGATGGCAAGTCGTGTGAAAGTGGGTCCAGTAGGGGTGCCTTGTGGTTTATCAAGAGATAGACGTAGTGCTACAGTGATAGTGTAGTATGTGTTTGTGTTGTGGTATTTCTTGACATGCATATGCATCTGTGCATGAGTTGGGCATTGTGCCTGGGAGTTGAGCTTACACCTTTGTGCAGGTGCGATTGTTGGAGGTGACGATCATGGAGATCTTGAGGACGTTGGGGTTGGGCAGACCACATGTGGCCAGAGAGTAGCTCCTCTGTGTCGTGGGTGACCTGTCGAAAAACGCTAACATCCTGACTGGACACCGAACAAATCACGATTTGGGTAAAGAACGTCTGGCGTGAGCCGTAAAAGCGAATTCGCAATCTTGTTGAGATAGCACATGTTGGGCTGAGATAACGCAGACAATGTTCTCCCAATCACTCACTCCAGTTATGTTTAGCTCCATAGAGTAGGGGTCAGAGTCTTACCCTTGTGGCATATGGCATTGAGTCATGTACATCGCATTGCATTGCATGACTATTGATGGATACATTTACATGTTATACATTATTATCCTATGCTGATGATGTCTTATGTTGTTGATTGGATAATATGAGATGTTGAGATGTATGATATGCATGACTAGTATTTTATTGTCTTGTGTATCTTACCGTTTTTACTTCTGCCATATGTTATGCTGATGAATGGGAATCTCACCTCATTACTTTGTATTGCATCGTTGTGTGCTTCTTTGGTTGTCTCCCGAGAAGGTTGTGTTACCAAGACTTCACCCGACGTTTTGGATGCACCTCTCTGTTGAGCCGCCCAGTGGTTTTGGCATTTAGACATCTAGTCATGATGAGCTTCTAGCAAAGCACATAGGAAGAGCTACACTCACCATCCTCAAGGGTCGCAGAGGAAGAGTTCTTGACTACTCCACAGCTTGTCTTCATGTCATCTGCTGTCAAGGTTGTACCCATAAGTGGGATGCTAGATGTAATTTTTCACCGATGCATTCAGTGCCTTCTCCCTCTGATAGGGGTAGGCTGCTTGTTAATAGAGTTGCTTCTAAGTCAACTTCTGTTGTGTCTTCCATAGGGATGCCAGCAGTAGTCCCTACTAGGGTTTCTGTTAGGTCTCATATGATGGGTCCTGGTTGGAGGGCAATGAGTGAAGAGACGAGGAGTGAGGTGATTTATCCACACCTTCCTATTTCTTTCACTTGTCTCTCCGAAAAGGAGAAGTCAGAGGAAGTATTTAGCGGATGATCCAAGGGATGTCTTCCTGTGTAGTATGTTGTTGGCCAGTGTAGGGTGTTAGAGAGTCTATACATTTCTTTTATCATTTGTGGAGTTGCGACTCGAAGTATCTTATGTTTAAGAGTTGGGTCTCCAACCTTTTATGATGAATCTGTATCTTTCTGTTTTCTTTCTGTAGTCGGGTTGGGTTCCTATGTAAACCTTTATGAACTTATGAACTTATATTATGAAGTGTTGCTATTTACCTTACTCGCATAAACGGTTACGAGCTTTTACAAGCTTAACTAGTGCTTGCAACTGTTTTACAAAACCAAGCTAAATAGGTGCTTGTAACCTTCACAAGAACAAAGCACTCCTCACAGACCAGGGATATAACCTCGCCCAGTGAAAGAGCCTCAAATAACCACAAGCTTAACAAGTGCTTGTAACCTTCCGAGCACTCCCCACAGACTAAGGATATAACCTCCCCCAGTGACAGAGCCTCAACCAAGCATAACAAGTGTTGGTAACCTTCCGAGCACTCCTCACAGACCAGGGATATAATCTGCCCCAGTGACAGAGCCTCAACCAAGCTTAATAGGTGTTGGCAACCTTAGAGCACGTTGATACTCAAAGACTGGTTTGAGTCGTTTGACTCTTACCGATATAATGCACTCATAATAGTGCGGATAAACAACTTAAAGAACAACAAATACACTCAAGAACTTATGATAATAAAAGTATAACAATGGCTTGAGTGTTTTTCAAAATGAAGAGAAAAGAGTAGGAAAATATTTAATTAAAATAATAGCGCGTTCTCTTTTAACCTCTCCTCTCTCAACTTTCTCAAAGGCCCCCTCAAGATATATTTATAAGCTTTTGAAATATGGCCGTTAGGAATTTAAAAAGGAAGTTTTATTAATAAAAACAAATTCCTTTTCTGATAAATCAATTTGAAAAACTAGTTGTTGGAGCCATAAATGTAGTAGATCATATGAAATATTCTCATTTAAGAGCATCATAATCGATTATCATATGTACATAATCGATTATGGCTTTTCTGCCATAACTGGGATTTTCCATAAAACTTGCATAATCGATTATCCTAATCGATTAAGGCTTCTTTGTAAAAAACACCCAGTTTTGTAAATGGTCATAATCGATTATACCTTTGTTGTCAGCCAAAAACATTTTTCACGTTGAAACACAGACTAACCATAATCGATTATTGTTTCCCAAAACATTTTTCAAAGATAAAACCTTTTTCAACCAAAAGAAAAACCAAAGATATTTTTCAAAAACATTTTTGATAAAAACAACTTTAAAACAATTTTGAAAAAAAATTGTTTTTAGAAAATGAGCCATTGTTATCTTCCCATACCTTACATCAATTCTAAGACCCTTCTATATGACTATCTTTGAAGCCCATAACTCTTAGTCTTGAATTCTTTGATCTTCTTTAGATTCTTCCAGGAAATGTCTTTAACAATTTTGCTTTTCAAGCTCTTTGACATTTCTTTTATCAATCTTGGTTATCCTGATTGATCTTGAATATTTGCTCTTTACTCCATTTGGTTTTATTGCTTTGCTTTCACCTGAACTTTTCTATGATAATTCTCATGGAATATATTAGTTCAAGATATAGTATATTGCTCATTTAAATTCATGCATAAATCCATATATCATATTTATGCTCAATTGATCATCACTTTTCTGCATAATTAATTTTTCATAGGCATATATGATAATATCAAATTTAATTTGCATGCCATTTAATCAAATACATATATCAAGTATTTGTCACATGTGTATATACTAATAAATCAGATTAATCATATAACACATGTATGTAAAACAATTTAAGCTTAGAACAATGATTTATAATTCGACAACATTAAATTAAGTTCTCCCCTTAATTCTCTATTTGTCAACATCAAAACCTATATGGCAATATGGTTCACAAATAGGTCCATACCAATTAATGAAAGGGAGTGATTCTGGATTCTGAAGCATGCTGTCAAAATTTGGCGTTTAAATATATTTGCATTTTTTAAACATGCAGAAGATAGATTGTCATCCTTCGAATCGTAGTTGGATTTATGATAGGTTATATCCAGGAAGAAGGGGTCTGAAGCAATCTTTTATAAACAGTGTTGAAGAGTTTGTTACCAAAGCAAGTCAATAGTACCATTTTATCAAGGACGGGGAGATTAGAGGTTCGTGCGTTAAATGCGAGTGTATAGATATTAAGAGTGTTGATGATGTGAGGGTCCACTTATATAAATTTGGGTTCAAGCCTAACTACTGGATTTGGACTAAGCATGGTGAAGAAGTGCCACATTTTAACTTAGGAGTTGACGAGAATTGCATGGGTGGTTCAAGTAGTTGCGCAGATATGGGATATGGTGAATAGTTTGTGTTAATGCAAGAGATGGTGTGTAACGCTCTTGGGGTGAATGAGGCGCACGAGTACGATAACACGGACGATCTTCCGAATGAGAAACCATAAAGATTTTATAATCTTTTGATCGAGACAATAAGCCGTTGTATGAAGCAACCTCAGACTCTAAATTATCGATGTGCGTGAGGCTGTTAGCTTGCAAGTCCCTTTGGAATGTTACCGACCAGTGTTTGGATTATTTTTCCAAAATAATTTTGGACGTGACACCTGTAAAAGAGGGTTTACCAAAAAATTATTTTGATGCGAAGAGTTTAGTATCCAAGCTGGGACTGGAAGCTTGACTGTTGTTTGAACGGGTGCATGCTCTTTTACAGTAATGATGATGAAGAGTTGGTTGAATACAAATTTTGTCAGTTCCCGAGGTATCATGACAGCAGCAATATTGGGACAAGTAGGCAGAAACCAGTTCCAGTTGTTGCTATAAAAATGGTTGATGAGCTTGTGCAAGTATACACAATCGTTTAACAAGTAATAAAGTGTAAGAGAGATCCTTCCCACGAGGATTATATGGTGATTCAAGTAACAAGTTTTGGAATTAATGGTTCTATTAATCAAGATTAACAAAGAGTAACAAATAATTTGTGTGTGTGTATCCAGGGCAGTTTTGTTAAAAATAAATGCTAGAGCAATAAAAACGGATTTATTAACAGAATGGGTAAAACCGCTACGGGGAAGTATCCCTTGCAACTTCAGTCTAGTTCAGTTATGCGTTTGCAATGCTACGGCAATTTGGCTCCAGGAAATGAAAGTTTGTTTTCCAACAGTTCTGAGATGAACTTCACTAAACGTCTCCTATTCCTAGGTCCATATTAGTTACATTCACGCCTCACTTAAGCTCGTTCTAGCTAGCCTAAGAGTTAGAATGTTCATTCCTAAATCACTCTTCATCATAATTTTCCAATTAATGATTTTACTCTTATCTATAAAACAGTTCTACTACACTTAGCTTTTCCAAGCAGCCGTGAGCTCAAGTTCTAACTAAGGTGATCAAGCTCAATTAAAACACAACCAAATCAGATTTATAGAAAATGCAATAGCAAAGCATAACATAACATTCACTAGAAATCCATTACAAGTTCAACATCCCATAGCTACAACAGGTTTAGCTCATATTGAGCTTACAAAGACAAAGAGAAAAATAAGAAATGGAAGAAGAAGCCATTACAAGAGAGGAGAGAGAGAAAGGGGCGCAGCTCTTGTCCTTGCTCCAGTAAGGAAGATGAAGATGTTTGGTCTCTCTCCTGTTGTCCCCCTTTTAGGGTTCTTTTTCCAGCCTGTCTTAAGGCCTTTTCCTTTCATCCTTTTTGGGCTATAAACTGATTAGGACAAGTGTCCTTGGCCCAGTTCCCTGACTTTAATGCACCAAACATCAGCCCCACGTGTAGGACACTGTCCTTATTAGCGAAGGACAACTCAATGTGTAAGAGAATGTTTTGAGCCTTTGTCCTTGTGCACCGTCAGCTTCAGCAACAATTGCTACAGCATATCCCAGAGCAACGTTTCCAGTTTAGCGCATAGATCTCCATAAATTGCCCTGCATAGAAAACTCACACTCAAATATTGAAAACAGCTCCAAAAGAAACCAGAACACTAAAACTTACAAAAGACTCTTATAAAACACACTTCACACCAAATCACACTAAAACATTAAAAACATAAACTCAAAATACTCAAAGACTACAAGAACACAAGTGAAAAAGGTACAAATAACTCTTCATAAAAAGAGTTATCACACCCCCAAACTTGAATCATTGCTTGTCCTCAAGTAATGGAAACAAAAGAAACTAGACAGAAAAGACACAAATTTTTCTAAACCTCCACACATGTGCTCAAATTAGTTCAAACACAACTTTCTTCTTTTCAAACCAATTGCTTCACAAGGCATACTTGATAATGCATCAACATTCATGAAGTACAATCAAGCAAGCATTCATGGCTGTCCTCATCATCAACTCTCGGCTACATGCTACAGCACTGCACTTTCAGAACAGTGTGTTCTTCCTCTCTTCTCAAGCTAAGATAGGTACTCTCAAGCATAATTCAAATGCACACTCAAACATGACCTTGACAAGCTTCTAAACACACCACTCACTATCAAAACTGCACACTGCTAGAGGACTTTATTTGGATGCAATGAGGCTTGGGTTCAGGTAGGAACAGTTCTGGGAAGGTGGCTACACTAGATGGAGCTTAGGTATGCTTCCTCTTTTTGCTGCTTCACAACTATTTCTTTCATGGTCCAGCTCACACTAGTTAGGGAGGACTTTTTGATCTTTTTCATTTTGTTTGACTCCTTTTCCCTTTTTTACACTTCTTTGAATTCTGTTTCCTCCTTTTTACCCTTAGAGTAGTTGTTGCAACATTTCATCATTTTTCCTTGCAACTACTCTGCGGTTTTTTTTTTTAATAAAATTTTACCCGCAATAGTTCAATTTTTTTTTTCCACATATCAGCTGCATAGCACCCCCAAACTTAAAACCATGCTAGTCCTCGAGCACCCCCAAACTTATTATACAGCATGTAAACACAGGAAGCACACCAGCCACTCCAACTAGTTAGGACAATGGTTTTTTCCGGATATGCCTTGTAATGTGGGTTCATTAGAAATAAAGGGGCTTGCAGGCTCAAAGGGGTTCACACAAAGGTAGTATCCAAGGGTAGGTTATTTAGGCAATACTAGGCTCGAGAAAACAAAAGGTGCCTCTGGCAAAAACGTGTGCAGCAGAAATGTGTGCAAGTGTGAAAGCAGCAAGTCAATATCAGAGAAATATGCATAAGACTGGTATTCACACCGAAAGAAGGAAAAAAACTGTTTGGGCCCAAAAGCTCACAAGGTAGATCAGAATGCTACAGCATGTGCCTCGAGTGTCAAACAATTACATCCAAGCATACAAGCTAGAAAGACAACAATGAAGCCAAAATTGCCATAGAGATTCACTTGTGAAATATTAAAACAGACAAGCTGCAGTAAGCAAAACCCCAGGATGGGGATGGTTGTGCACAGGGTGGAGTAAAACATACAGGAATTTAAGCTGACAAAAAAAAGAAAACAGGTGTGGTCAAGGTCCGCTGACCCTCACTCGTAACTTCATGCTACAAGTTGAACAAAATAAAACAGCAACAACAACAACTTAAACCATAAACCAGAAGAAATAACCAAAAAGGAAAACAAGGAAACTCCTGATAGGGTTGCTGCAAGGGAAACAAGGAAACTCCTGATAGGGTTGCTGCAACAGGTTGCAACAACCGGCTGTGATGTGCTCAAGTGCTCAGCTTCCTGATGCGGGAGCTCTTCCTGCCTCCCAGTAGCGCTTGGTTTATAAGTCCTCAGCCTGACTCAGTGCATGTTGAACATTCAAGGATCAGCCATTACTGTGGTGACCTGTGCCTTAGCAAATGGCTCACCCCAGTAATGCTTGACCCTTTGCCCGTTTACCTTGAAGGTCCTACCAGAGGCTGCATCAAGCAGTTCCATGGCTCCATGAGAGTGGGCATGAACTATTGTGAAGGGTCCAGACCATCTAGATTTGAGTTTTCCTGGAAACAGCTTCAGTCTAGAATTAAAGAGCAATACTTGCTCTCCTGGTGCAAAGTTTCTCTTCTGGATCTTTCGATCATGCCAAGCTTTTGTCTTGGCCTTGTAGAGTTCTGCCCCCTCATACGAAAACATCCTATGTTCTTCCAGCTCATTGAGCTGCAGCATTCGAGCTGCCCCGGCCTGGGCTAGCTCAAGATTTAGTTTTTTTACTGCCCAGAAGGCTTTATGCTGCAGCTCAATGGGCAAATGGCATGCCTTTCCATAGACCAACCTATAGGGTGACATTCCTAAGGGGGTCTTGTAGGCAGTCCTATATGCCCAAAGAGCATCTTCCAAGTGCAGGGACTAATCTTTTCTGGTTGGATTCACCACTTTTTCCAAAATTCTTTTTATTTCCCTGTTGGACAGCTTTGCCTGCCCATTTGTCTGCGGATGGTATGCTGTAGCCACTTTATGTCTCACCCCATATTTTGTGAGGACTCCATCAAAGAGCTTGTTGCAGAAGTGTGTACCCTCATCACGGATAAATGCCCTTGGTGTGCCAAATCTTGTAAAAATGTGCTTTTGAACAAACTTCACAACAGATCTAGCATCATTTGTGGGTAGAGCTACAGCTTTTACCCATTTTGACACGTAGTCTACAGCCACTAGAATATATAAATTTCCAAAGGAAGGGGGAAAGGGACCCATGAAGTCTATGCCCCAAACATCAAACAACTCTACTTCCAAGATGGAATTGAGGGGCATCTCGTGTCTATCTGAAGTATTTCCCACCCGTTGGCATCTGTCGCAGCCCTTGGCAAAACAGTAAGCATCTTTAAATAATGCAGGCCAAAAGTACCCGGCCTGGAGGACTTTGGCAGCTATCCTCATTCCTCCAAAATGTCCCCCACATGGGGATGAATGACAATGTAAGAGAATAGCCAGGACTTTTGTTTCTGCTAAACACCTTCTAAGCAAATTGTCAGCACAGTGCTTGTACAAGTATGGCTCATCCCAGCAGAACTGCTTTGCCTGATGGAAGAACCTTTTTCTTTGTTGTGGACTGAAATCTGTAGGGACAATTCCACTGGCCAGGTAGTTCACCAGGTCAGCATACCATGGTGTTTCAGCATCTTCCATGGACAGCAACTGCTCGTCAGGGAACAGTTCTTTGATCTCTGAATTCTTTGTGGCTTCATTCCCCTCAGACAGTCTTGACAAATGGTCTGCCACCTGATTCTCAACTCCCTTCTTATCTCTAATTTCCAAGTCGAACTCTTGCAACAAAAGCACCCACCTAATCAGTCTTGGCTTTGCATCTTTCTTGGCAATTAAGTATTTGATGGCAGCATGATCAATGTAGACAATCACCTTTGTTCCAACAAGGTAGGGTCTGAACTTGCAAAGGCAAACACAACAGCCAACAACTCTTTCTCTGTAGTGGTATAGTTCAATTGAGCTTCAACCAATGTTTTACTGGCATAATATATAGAGTGAAATATCTTATCCTTCCTTTGGCCCAGAACTGCTCCCACTGCGAAGTCACTAGAATCACACATCAACTCAAATGGCATAGACTAATCGGGAGCAGTTATGACTGGTGCAGTAATTAGGGCCTTCTTCAGAATTTCAAATGCTTCCAAACAGGTTGGAGCAAAATCAAAGATTCTATCATGCTCTAGCAGCTGGCATAGAGGCTTGGAGATTTTGGAGAAATCCTTAATGAATCTTCTGTAGAAACCAGCATGTCCTAAGAAACTTCTCACTCCTTTAACCGAGGTAGGTGGTGGCAGCTTTTCAATGACCTCTATTTTGGCTTTGTCTACCTCCATACCCTTCTTAGACATCTTGTGACCCAACACAATTCCTTCCTGAACCATAAAGTGACATTTTCCCCAGTTTAACACCAAATTAGTTTCCTCACAACGATCCAAGACCTGTTCCAGATTTTCAAGGCATTCCTGGAATGACTCTCCAAACACTGAGAAGTCATCCATAAAAATTTCCATAGATTTCTCAATAACATCCGAGAATATGGGCATCCTTCGAAAGGCAAAAGTGCCATAGGGACAAGTAAAGGTAGTCTTTTCTTGATCTTCGGGTGCTACAGCAATTTGATTGTAACCAGAGTATCCATCCAAAAAGCAGTAGAACTCTTTCCCAGAAAGTCTATCCAACATTTGATCAATAAAAGGCAAGGGAAAGTGATCTTTTCTGGTGGATTTATTCAATTTTCTATAATCCATACAAATCCTCCATCCTGTGACTGTTCTGGTGGGAATTAGTTCATTTTTCTTGTTAGCCGCAACTGTTATTCCCCTTTTCTTTGGTACACACTGGATTGGACTTACCCACACATTGTCAGAAATGGGATATATAATCCCAGCATCCAGCCATTTGATGACCTCCTTCTTTACCACATCCTTAATGATAGGATTCAGTCTCCTCTGGCTTTCTACACTATTCTTGGCTTCAGGCTCTAGCAATATTCGATGCATACACACAGTAGGACTAATGCCTTTGATATCTGCCATTTGCCAACCGATTGCTTTCTTGTGTCGTCTCAAGGTTTCTATCAAACTGTTCTCTTGATTAGTAGTTAGGAAAGATGAAATAATCACAGGCAAGGTTTCCATAGCTCCCAAATAAACATATTTCAAATGAGCTGGGAGCTGTTTTAGCTCCAAAATAGGTCGCTTCACAACTGAAGGTGTGTTGTCCTTGAAAGTCTCATCAGTGACTTCCAATGACTCAAATTTTCTAGCCCACATAGGTTGTCTTGCAGTGCAATCCTTTATTTCAGAAAGTTCTTCCAACAAGGGATCATCAGTACCTGATTCATACTCATCATCACTCAATTCTGTTCTTCCTGTCAGGAACTGTCGTTGCAACAGATCATCGAATGACTGCACAAACGAACATTCTTCCACTCCTTCGTCAGGATACCTTAAGGCATTGAACACATTGAAAGTCACATGTTGTTCATTAACCCTCATGGTCAACTCTCCCTTCTGTACATCAATGAGAGTTCTTTCTGTAGCAAGGAAGGGCCTACCCAGAATAATAGGAACTTCCCTATCTGCTTCACAGTCTAAAATAATAAAGTCCATTGGGAACACAAACTTATCTACTTTTATCAGCACATCATCGATCTTTCCTTCTGGATATGCAATAGACCTGTCTGCTAGTTGAAGTGTCACAGTGGTAGGCCTGGCATCCCCCATGCCCAATTGTTTAAAAATCGACATAGGCATTAAGTTGATGCTAGCACCTAAATCACACAGTGCTCTGCCACAGTAGGTATCTCCAATAGAACAGGGAATGGTGAAACTTCCCGGGTCTTTCAACTTGGGAGGTGCTTTGGCTTGGTGCATCAGGCTGCATTCCTTTGTCATGGCAACTGTTTCAAACTCCCCCAGCCTTCTCCTCTTTGTTAACACATCTTTCATGAACTTTGTATAGTTAGGCATCTGCTGCAAAGCTTCAACCAAAGGTATATTGATGTGCAACTGCTTTAGAATCTCCATGAACTTACTAAACTGCTTGTCTTGTTGTACTTTCCTCAACCTTTGAGGAAAAGGGGGAGGTGGTCTTTCTGGGCTAAATTTAGGCAAGGGTTCAGCTTCTGGAACAGCCTCAGGCCTCTTAGCAGTTCTCTCAGCTGTCTTCTCAACATTTTCACCAGTTTCTGGAATAGTCTCAGTTTCTTCAATTTGCACTTTGCTCTTTTTCTCTACCATGGCTGGTAACTCAGTTCCACTTCTCAAGTGTATTGCTTTGCAGTGCTCCTTACCATGAGGGCTTGAGCATGAAGGAGTTTCATTAGAAGATGGCAAAGCTCCACTGGGTCTGCTGTTCAGTGCATTGGCCAGCTGGCCTATCTGATTCTCAAGGTTCCTCATGGATACTCCTTGATTCTGGAACTGTGCCTTAGTTTCTGACATGAATGCCTTTATGACAGCTTCCAAGGACATTTCTTGATTTGCCGGTTGTGCTTGTTGTTGTGGCCTTGGTTGCTGATTTGTGAATCCCGAGGGAGCAGTTGTGGACCGGGCAGGAAAGTTTGAGTTCCCTGGCGGAGCATAGCATTGTTATTCCACGAAAAATTTTGAGGTTGCCTGTTCCATGGATTGTAGGTATTGAAATAGGGTTTATTTCCCCTGTTGCCGCTGTAGTTCACATAATTAGCAGATGCAGGATTGCTGAAACAGTCTTCAAACAAATGTTCTCCTCCACAATACACACAAGAAACAGTTTCAGCTTGGTGCACCTGTTGTTCATTTACCATTGGTTCAATTACAGCTGCTTGAGATGTCTGGTTACTCTTGTTTGTAATCAGGTTTTTCACCATGTTAGTTAAGGAAGCCAACTGAGCAGTAAGTGCCGTAACTCCACTCACTTCATGCATTCCTGCAGCAGTTGTGCTTTTTCCAGAGGTCAGCCTAGCAGTAAGCCACTGATAACTGTTAGCAGCAATACTTTCAATCAATTCATATGCTTCATTATAGGACTTGTTAAGAAGAGTGCCTCCTGCAGAGGCATCAAGCATCATTCTTGCAGATGGCAACACTCCATTGTAAAAGTGCTTCATCTGAATGCATATTGGAATGCTGTGATGGGGGCATCTCTTTAAAAGCTCCTTAAATCTCTCCATGCTTCATATAAAGGCTCATCATCAAGTTGCTTGAAGGAGGTTATATCATTTCTCAGCTTCGGATTCTTCATGGGAGGAAAGAATTTGGTCAAAAACTTCTCAGCCATCCTATTCCATATATTAACAGAGTTGGGTTCCATAGAATTTAGCCAATTCTTAGCCTTGCTAGTTAAAGAAAATGGGAACAGTCTTAATCTGAAGGAATCGTCAGTGACTCCTGGATTTCTGAAATTATTAGCCACAGTCAGGAACTGCTTCAGGTGCAAATGAGGGTCCTCGGTTGCAACACAACTGTACTGCCCAATTGCTTGCAGTATCTGGAACATAACAGGCTTGAGCTCAAAATGCCCAGCTGTTATTTCGGGCACCACTATGCCTGTATTCATTATTGCCGGATCAAACAGGGCATAACCTCTGATAGAACTGGTTCTATCATTGGCTAAAGCCATGCTATTAGGTTCATCACCCATTTCAGAGTTGTTAGAACTAGTGGCAGCGGAGGAGTAGTCAGGGGTATCAGGAATCAATCTCCCCAACTCGACTAAGCCTTGGTTCTGCCTGTTCAACCTTCTGAACGTTCTTTCGATTTCTGGGTCTAGTTGGAACTCAGGAGCGCTATGCCTACGCATACAGAGTAAAGTACCTGTTGCTATAGCAAAACACTCCACAGATCAATTGTCTCAACTAATAGAACTATCAATTTAAATCTTGTTAATGAAACACCATTACAATCCCCGGTGACGGCGCCAAAAACTTGTTGCTATAAAAATGGTTGATGAGCTTGTGCAAGTATACACAATCGTTTAATAAGTAATAAAGTGTAAGAGAGATCGTTCCCACGAGGATTATATGGTGATTCAAGTAACAAGTTTTGGAATTAATGGTTCTATTAATCAAGATTAACAAAGAGTAACAAATAATTTGTGTGTGTGTGTATCTAGGGCAGTTTTGGTAAAAATAAATGCTAGAGCAATAAAAATGGATTTGTTAACAAAATGGGTAAAACAGCTACGGGGAAGTATCCCTTGCAACTTTAGTCTAGTTCAGTTATGCATTTGCAATGCTACGGCAATTTGGCTCCAGGAAATGAAAGTTTGTTTTCCAACAGTTCTGAGATGAACTTCACTAAACGTCTCCTATTCCTAGGTCCATATTAGTTACATTCACGCCTCACTTAAGCTCGTTCCAGCTAGCCTAAGAATTAGAATGTTTATTCCTGAATCACTCTTCATCATAATTTTCCAATTAATGATTTTACTCTTATCTATAAAACAGTTCTGCTACACTTAGCTTTTCCAAGCAGCTGTGAGCTCAAGTTCTAACTAAGGTGATCAAGCTCAATTAAAACACAACCAAATCAGATTTATAGAAAATGTAATAGCAAAGCATAACATAACATTCACTAGAAATCCATTACAAGTTCAACATCCCATAGCTACAATAGGTTTAGCTCATATTGAGCTTACAAAGACAAAGAGAAAAATAAGAAATGGAAGAAGAAGCCATTACAAGAGAGGAGAGAGAGAAAGGGGCGCAGCTCCTGTCCTTGCTCCAGTAAGGAAGATGAAGATGTCTGGTCTCTCTCCTGTTGTCCCCCTTTTAGAGTTCTTTTTCCAGCCTATCTTAAGGCCCTTTCCTCTCTCATCCTTTTTGGGCTATAAACTGATTAGGACAAGTGTCCTTGGCCCAGTTCCCTGACTTTAATGCACCAAACATCAACCCCACGTGTAGGACACTGTCCTTATTAGCGAAGGACAACTCAATGTGTAAGAGAATGTTTTGATCCTTTGTCCTTGTGCACCGTCAGCTTTACCTACAATTGCTACAGCATATCCCAGAGCAACGTTTCCAGTTTAGCGCATAGATCTCCATAAATTGCCCTGCATAGAAAACTCACACTCAAATACTGAAAACAGCTCCAAAAGACACTAGAACACTAAAACATACAAAAGACTCTTATAAAACACACTTCAGACCAAATCACACTAAAACATTAAAAACATAAACTCAAAATACTCAAAGACTACAAGAACACAAGTGAAAAAGGTATAAATAACTCTTCATAAAAAGAGTTATCACCAGTTAAAGTCATGTTCTATCTGTCAATAATTCCAAGGTTACAAAGAATGTATGCATCAACGCCAACATCATGGCACTACGAGAACATAAGAAGTTCTGGCGTGTTACACCATCCGTATAATGGCGAAGCATGGAAGCGCTTTGATCAGATACATCCTCAATTTGCCGCGGATCCACGCAATGTACGACTAGGGTTATGCTCCGATGGATTTATCCATATATCCAAGCGTCGACTTGTCCTTATTCCTATTGGCCAGTAATTGTTACCCTGTATAATCTTCCTCCTGAGATGTGCATGTCAAAACCATATATGTTTTTACCTGTCTAATACCAGAGCCATCTAATTCAAAGGTTGGTATTGATGTTTATTTACAGCCTCTGATTGACGACTTGAAGAAATTGTGGAATGCTGTTGCGGAATTTTTGGATGAAAGCTTCTTTGATGTGATCCATTAATGACTTCCCTGCTTATGGCATGTTGTCTGATTGGGGGACTCTTGGTAAATTGGCATGTCGGCATTGCATGGAGCATACAAAGGCCTTTACCTTGAAATATAGGGGAAAATTTCGTGGTTTGACTTGCATCATAGGTTCTTACCAAACGATATTCATGCATTTAGAAGGAACATGAATGTCTTCAAAAGAGGGGTAGTTGAAACAGAGGGGCCGGCCGCCACCTAGGTTGACATGAGAACAAATTTGGCGTAGAGTAATGGAATTGTCGAAAGTGATAAACAATGGTGGGTTGTCCAGAATAGAAGGATACCGGGACTGGCATAATTGGACAAAAAAGTATTTTTTGGGATCTCCCCTACTGGAAAGATAATCTCTTGAGACACAACCTAGATGTTATGCATATTGAGAAAGTTTTTTTTGACAATATATTCAATACAGTGATGAACGTTAGTGGGAAGACTAAAGATAATGAAAAGGCAAAAATGGATTTATCTTTGTATTGCAGGCGAAAGGACTTAGAGATGAAGCAACAGGCTAATGGGAAGATGTTAAAACCAAAAGCCAATTACACTTTAACTAACGAGTAAGCAAAGTCAGTTTGCCGTTGGATAAAAGAACTTAGGATTCCTGATGGTTATTCTTCCAACTTGGCAAGATGTGCCGTTGTCGACAAGGATGTACCCATGGGCCACTTGGGGCCAGCTCGATGATGATCGGATTCGGATGTTTGACGCTTTTAAAGTAAGTTGCAAATTTTAATTTAATTACTAAATTGAGGTTTACTTGATTATTTCACTCACTTTTGTTATATTATAAACAGGAGAGAGTTGCGTGGAGAGCTCAGGATGAGGCAGAGGTGGAGCAGAATTTGTTGGGGTAAGCCCTAGTGGCTAATCTATTTTGAATAGATAATCATTTGTATCATGACTTTGATCATATATTTGATATATGTATAAGGCATTTATTTATTATGTTATATTTGATGATCATATTTATAACATAATAAAGTCCTTAGAATAGGTAGTTCATTTAATGGAACGTCAAATATGACTTGACCGTGAAATGCCATTAAGTTATGAACACTATTCTTAAATATCCATAGTCAAGTATTATTATTAATAAGGACAATAATAATACATTGAGACTATTATGTGAATATACTGATGACCACATTTCACGGATCATAGATATAAGATATCAAGTCTTCACATAGGTATAAATATTAGTGGAATATTTATACTGGAGTGATCCGCTATGAGAACGCTGCATAATAGTTATGTAAGTGTCATAAGCGATTCTCATGGTGACCATAGTGAAGTAGTCCTTCAACTTGAAGTTACTACGATTCCTAACATATGTAATTGTCGGCTTTAATACTATTAAACGTTGTCTGTAACAGGACAACTATAAAGATAGTTATTGGGTCTGCAATGAAACATATTGAGGAATGTAAGTGATGTAGATATGATTCGTCCCTCCTACATAACAGGGGTAATGTCTATAGGCCTCTTGATGGTATGCGACGTAGAAATGCATGGCCATGCTAAGGTGGACAATATGAAATATTGGGCCCACACGATCGTACGTCAATTACTAGATCAAGAAATAAATAATTGAACTTAACAAGGTTGACATATTTATGCCTTGTGTTCAATTAAGACATTGAGACGAAAGGACATTGACTTCATATTATATATGGTTACAATAAGGTTTTAATTGTATCACCAATATCAGTGGCGGATCTAGGACCCGGAGTCAGTGGGGGCAAACTATTTTTGTGATACTCCCTTCTGGGACACCACATGGTTACACTTTTGCGGAAAATAAACTATTTTAAATTTTGCTGGTTACTTTCGAAAGATAAAATTTTCTAAGTATTTAACTTATTGTGAAAATCCGTGATAAAATTTTTTCTTCTAACTTAGCTTATCATTCTCCAATGTAACTTAAACACGCATGCAAATAAACAGCAAGCAGAGTATACATATTACGATATCATAATATGACACATAAGGCCTTATACGGACGGCCATTCATAAAAGTCTTGGCTTTCAGTAGCTAGAGCAACTAATGAAATTGTAATTCAAAAATAAATAGGACTCATCCTATAGCTGGTCCACCTCTAATATACTGTGACTCCTCGTACATCACCATCCTCGGCATACTCA
Organism: Ammopiptanthus mongolicus; assembly: GCA_039655645.1. Lineage (NCBI taxonomy): Eukaryota > Viridiplantae > Streptophyta > Magnoliopsida > Fabales > Fabaceae > Ammopiptanthus > Ammopiptanthus mongolicus. The sequence goes on along the minus strand of CM077348.1, from coordinate 44,787,821 downwards.
AGCGTCAGGGAATGGATCCTCGAATGTTCCAGTGGCATCTTGGAACCCATCTAAAGATGTAAGAGTGAGATACCAATATATGGATTTAAACACGATAATTACATGCAAGACACATCAACAACATATATACATATATCATCATGGCAATACAATATTTTACTGAAAACAAGTAGTTCGCCAAGGGGATTCATACCCGACAGACATTATCATTTGTAAGAATGCATGAACACTTCAATATCAACTTCTAGTTTATTACTTAATCTCCGGAGATCCCAACTTCGTGTCTATCAAGCTGATCAAGCTCGGCTGCCCAACATTGGACACACCGTAATACCATAGCAACACTGCCCTACGCAAGGCACAGTGATCATCAATATGGCTTTCATTATCCACAATGGCACAATGATACAATGTAACATGAATATCCTGACCACCAAGATATCATAATTAATCATAGGCACGTCTGCCAATTAATGCATGTAAAACATTTCGTTTCTTATTACTGTTCTTTTTGCTCGTTCTTTCCTTGTCGAAGCTCAAAGGCTTCCGACCATTCATGGTTTACAGTATTTTAACACTTTTCATAATCAACACAGGACACAACGTCCGAGTGCTCAATCACGAAACCCTAGACCGATGCACCAGCCCTAGGTTCGTGGTAATAGAAAGTAATGTTTACCTTTAACAACGTTCATCATAACGTATACAGGACACAAGGTCCACAGGACACAAAGTCCACAATACCACAACACGGATCTCAGATCCACGTGTCATCATCACAAAACACTAGTAACCCGATGTCTCGTTTACTAGGTTAACGTTTCAACGTTTTTGTCGTTTTCGTTCGATGAAACACAAATCAAAACAAAATCCCCGCAACTTATCCAAGTTGTCGGTTTTGATACTATTGAATAAAACTCGTTTATGAAAAATCCTTTTCCTTGAAATCCAATTGTAAACTGTCGAATTTCCAATAAAACTTACTTTTCTTTTGAAAATCGTTTCCTAAAGTTATAGTTCCCAAAATAGGGTCATTTTGTGATGGAACCATCGTTCCAATAAAACTGTCATTTTTGCGATACGTTTGAAAATCATTTCGGTAATTGCCGTCATCTTAATGTTTTAAAAATGTTCCGAGTCGAAAATTAGTTTTTTCCTTCCAATTAATTGGTTGTCGTTTCTCATGAGACTTTTTAAGGCTTTTACCTTAGTCATTAATGGGGCACTGACCACTGTCAGGCTTCTCAATCAACAATCAAAGTCCATACAGTTAACGCAATCTCATCACAACAGATAGCACAGTCTATAACATGCATTAACATACATCACATAATTACAGACAATCAATCATACAGATAATTATCAACAAATAACATCATAGCGAAAACTAGTTTAAACACCCACCACGCAATTCAATTCAAACTTATACAGACCATAACATACACAGATGACATATAGTTATCGAAAATCCCTCAGGCAACCCCCTCTTACCTTTTGCAGTCTAAAAAGGATTTGGGCCCTCCAAGTTCTTTGAGTGTCCCTCTGCTCCGCGAATCTCCGACTCACGAGGTCCGAGTGTACTCCAAAAATCACCAAGCTACAACTACTCTATCAATCCTTCACCACACAATCATAAAATAAGTCAAGCCTTTAAAACAACCTTTTAATTTCTTAGGTGTAGGTTCGGCCCTCCTTGATTAAACTAGGCTAGAGTGTTAAAATTTCGTCAACTATAGAACCTATGATCCCTTAGAACATAATCAAGCTCCCTTAGTACAAAAATGAACCAAACCCCCCCTTAAGCCACTTGGGTAGGTTCGGCCATGCTTAGATTAATAGGGAAGAAAATTTCTTTTGGGGACAAGCTTCTAGATAATCATAACATGCATCAAGGTGAGTTCATAGAAATTGATTTCAAGGTCATATGATTTTTCTACCAATTTCTAGGGATTTTTTAATTTAAAGCACTAGAATTGAAATCATAGAATTTTGGCCATGAATCAATGAAGTATATGAAGGTCTTACGGAGTATGGATCAAGATAGATGATATTCACCTCTTGTATGATGAAGACTTGCAAGAGTTCAAGCTTCTCCTTCACAAAAATGGCTCATGGCTACTTGAGAAAAAAAATAAGAAAAATGAAGTTTGGATGAAAGAAAGAGAGAAATGGATGAAGGACTTGGAGAGAGAGATTTAGGCGTGGGATAGGTGAGAAGTAGGAAGGTAATTCTTCATGAGGGCAAAATGGCCATTTTAATCAAGTTCAAGGACAAAATTGTCCATGTGCCACTCTAACATGACAAGGTGACTCACTAGGTGACTCACTAAGTGACTCACTAAGTGAGTTGTCCTTGATTGGACATGGGATTTATCCCTTAGCGGATCCCGATAAATTCGTATTCAACTCCGTTATTTACTCGATTAAAGATTTCGCCCGAATAATATATTTAATTTTCATTTTTTTAGTAAATTTTTTTAAAATAACCAAAGTCGTTCGAAATTTAATTACAAATCTAACTGTTTAGTTCACGGGTCAAAATTAGGTTGATTGAGCAGTAAAATCATACTGTCAGTGAAAAACGCAGACCGGACTCCGTCTGAGTTTTCGACCCAAAATTTAACCGTAACTTCCTACGACAGCGTAGAGTGTGATGATAATCTTAGATTATTTTATTTGACTCTCTAGGCCGTCCAAAAAAATAGGAACACATAAATACTGTTTATTAATACTAGAAAGCTTAGACAATCGGGGTGTTACAATTTTCAAAAAATTAATAATTAATTACTATCATACATATGAAGATAAAAACATAAATGTTAAAGGCATAAATTTTAATGTATCTAATAAAATAAATTCATATCTCATAATTGTCCTCGAATGATTCGCTCATTGTCAATGTTATTGAACATATCTCTCTCAATATAAGTCACCAGACAATCATTCATCCATGCATCTCCCATTCTATTACGCAACCTATTTTTCATAATCTTCATAGCAGAAAAGACTCTTTCTACGGTTGCTGTGGCAACAGGCAAATCATTGTTAACTTCAAAAGTAGATAAACTAATGGATAAACAATATGTCTTCCAGTTTCAACCAACTTCTCTGAAAGATTACTGATTCCTTTCAAAGATGCAAATTCAACACTGCTACGCATATCAATGATATAAGTCTCAAGTTGATTATCAAGTATCACTAAATCAGTAGAAGAAAATTCAAGTGGATAAAACTTCGCAAATTCAACCAGTCTTGTCTTATCAAAAGTAGAGAACAAATTGGTTGGATTCAAACAAGCCATACAAAGAAGCAACTAAGTATTTGTCTCAGTGAAACGATCATCAAGTTCCCGAAGCTGCATGTCCACAACAGTATAAAATAATTCAATAGATAGTGACAATAGATAGTGACGCTCTACTGTGATAACTTGAGCATTGCCTACACGTCGTGATCTCCCCATAGAACAAAATATATCTTCCATATTAGGAATATTAATATCATGCATATTGCAAAATACAATTACCTCCTGCAATAAAGACTCCCATTCATTATCCCTCATAGTTCGTAACCGCTGCTTTGTGATGTTAACCAAATCCATAGCATTGATGATGTCTTGATCTTTCCTTTGCAATGCCTGTGACAATTCCTTTGAAATACCCAAAACATTTTTCATCAAATGCAATGTGAATGCAAAATCAAAATCCTTTAACAAACGTAAAAGACCATTGGCTTCAGCTCTTTGATCTCCATTTGATCCATCTTCTTTTATAATTTCAACAGCATCAACTATAGCAGAATACATTAATATCAAATTGATCAAAGTTGCATAATGTGAACCCCAACGAGTATCAGCATGTCGTTTGAGGCTAGTTTCTTGACTCAAACCTTTCCCACTAGGAATTTCTCCTTTTCCCAATGCGTCTCTAACATTGACTATTTGTTTTTCATGAAGCATGTCATGTCGCTTGCAAGATCCCCCAACAACATTTAATAAAGTGGACATTAAATTAAAAAGAGAAGCAACTTGAATGTGATTTTTGGCAACAACAACTAATGTCAATTGTAATTGATGAGCAAAACAATGAACATAAAATGCAAATGGATTCTCCCTTAAAATCAAACTTTTGAGACCACAAAATTCCCTTTGTATGTTGATAGCACCATCATAACCTTGTCCACAAATTTTTGATATACTAAGCCCATGTTTGCCAAACAAATCATCAATGGCCATTTTCAATGATAAAGCTGTAGTATCTTTAACGTGAACAATACCAAGAAACCACTCAACAATACTTCCATTTTTGTTTACATAACGCAAAGCAACAACCATTTGTCCTTAATTGATATGTCATGGGCTTCATTAACCATATTAGTAAATGGTTCATCTCCAAGATCAATAATAATAGAATTAATGGTTTCCGATGCAGCAACATTAACAATATCCTTTTGGATTGTTGGAGCAATTAATTGATGATTTTTAGGAGCATTGTCCAAGACAACATGATTTATTGATTCATTGTATTCAGAAAGAAATTTAAGAAGTTCAAGGAAATTACCTTGATTAGAAGAATCGATTGATTCATCATGAATGCGAAAAGCCAATCCTCGCTTCAATAGAAAGCGAATGCAATCAAGTGACGCTGTTAAACGCCTTCGATATAAGTCACGAACTTGTTCAGATTGCTTAAATATTGTAACCTCAATATATTGATTTTGATTCATCAAATCTTCAGACTTCTTCCAAGCAATATTATGAGCACTATTAGGATCTCCAACATGAGATGAGAGCCTTTCTTTTTTATTCCAATTTGTGAATCCCTCTGTGACAAATGTATCACCACCTGATTGCTTTCCAAAATCAGGCTTAAAAAGATAACAACATGAGAAAAATGCAGCATCTTTTTCTATACTATATTCTAACCAATTGCCAAATTCATTAAACCAAGAAGGACAAAATCTTCTTAAATAATTCCCAATTTTTCTTTGGGGAAAATTATGTTGAGTAGGTTGACATGGTCCTCTTTGTAAATATGCTCTTCGTATCTTATCTCGATCATTAGGATGATATGCTGAAATTTTAATTCGCTTTCCTAGATTTGATGGTAACTCTTCTAAATCAATTTCAATCCTTTGTTGTTGGAGACTTGATTCACAAGTTTTTTGCTCATTTGATGGTAATTTTCTCTTCAAAATTTTTTCCATTATTTCCTGCAATTAAAGACACAAAGTTAATACATTTAATTTGATGACTAACCAATCAATTTGATGAAATAATATTGTTATTAAAAAATTCCCAATTTTGAACCCTAATTCAATTTGTACCCTAACCTAACAACATTTGAACCCTAATCCCAAAAATCTCAGTAATTTGATTCTGATTCAAACCATAATCCCAAAATTTCTAAATCCCATCTGGAACAGACGAACAAAGGCAAAGCTTGGAGTATGGATGGAAGTAGGGGGTGCGACGCACGTGGTTTCGCAGTAGAGGGGCGGTGCCTTGCGCTGGGAGCTATGGATGGAGTTGTAAGGCGCGATGTGGCGGTGGGCGAGTGACGTCGACGGCGGTGGGCGTTGCTGCGCAGTTCGCAAAGGGACAGTGCTTTACGGTGGGAGATATGGATGGGAGCTGTGCGGCACGCTGCGGTGGTGGGCGAGCGGCGTCGACGACGGTGCTGAGCAGTTCGCACAGGCCAGCGGCGGTGATTCAGTGAAGATGGAGGTGGTTTCGTGAGAGAAGCGGATTGGGTTTCGCTCGTGTGAGAGAAAGGGATGAGGTCTGGTGACTGTTGCTGTTGTGAGTCCCCAGTGGCATGGGTGCAAATTTTCCTACTACAGGGAGCAAAAAAAACCAAATATATGATAATTATAAAAAAATTTAAAAAGTGAGGGTATGCATGTGTACACCCTGAGGAACACGTGCGTCCGCCCCTGACCAATATTCTAATTAATTGGGTAGTAATGATGTATTGCTAGATGTCGCTCATTGTTTATAATATTAATTGATTATTAATATGATTAATAATAATTAATATTATTGCCAATTAATTCAGAACCTATAGGGTTACATGCATAGAACAAATGTTCAGAGAATTAATTTAATTGATTAATTAAATATGATTTAATTAATAATTAAACATTGGGCCTGTAGCGTACAGTAGCCCAACTGGGTTAGGTTAAGTGAGTGATAGCTATTAGTAAGTTGTGCACGTCACATAAGGTACATACAACATAGAGCACTAATAACAGCCGTTGTACACCCTTGACAGGCGCACCTTCTTTTCTCTCTCTGTGTGTCGTGCCTCTCCCAATCCTGATAGCTAGCACTACGCTATCTCTGACGTTGGTTTGCTTGCGTGGACTGAGTAGAGGTATTGCTACTTTGCAATACTGGTGATAGAGAAGAACCTCTCCCTTTGTAGTGATAGCAGCAATGTTCCTCGGATCTGCTGCTTTGTAGCTATGTAGATCAAGTTGCCATTCACACCATAGCAGTGTTCGTGACTTACCAGTGCTGCTGACGTGCTCATAGTGTTTATGGTAAAGCTACGCTTCAAGATGTAAACACAATATCCTTGTGATTCATGTGTGATACGTGGTCTTTTGGTAATGGGGTTTTTTTCCGCTTAAGAGGTTTTTATAAATTGTTTTTAAAAATTATCCCTCTTGAAATCCCAACAGAATTTTCACCATAAAGCCACCCACTGCCTCTCTATTTTCTTATCCAGACTAGCTAGGAGAGGGAGTTTGGGACACCCAATGTGCTCATTGGGCTACGCCTACGTTCCAAAAAATCTCAGCCTAGGCAAAGAAAAACAGGGTGTTGGAGACTGGTGGGAGACTGCACACAGGAGGTTTGATCAGCCAACAGCAGCACGGTTTTCGGATGGTACATTCATAAACTTATTCTTTATGCATTGAGTTTTAATTTTTTTTTTTTATATTGGCAAATAATTATTGTTTATTATTCATTAGTGCTTATGTTGCACGCTATGGAGTATGGCCGTAACATAATGCGGAACGAGCTCCACCGATCAAATTTGAAGATCAAGAAGACTTGGAGATTAAACTATGGAAGTTCAAAGGAGCTCGAGTGTAAGACGTTTGAAAAAGTAAGAGAAAAACTTGACATAGCATGACATGGTGGATTCTACAGTGAGGTACCTAAATAGGTGCCTCACCGATGAACCACTAGTCTGTGCTGTCAGATATATAATTTAAATAATCAACGGTTAAGATCATTCACACCCAAAAAAAAAAAATGTTACTAGTTACCCGCAAAACTAGTTTCTTGTCATTGTTAGTTTAGTCCCTACTTTTCAGAGACCCGCTTCATTTTTGGTGTTGGTGCGTTTCCTCCATGTGAGCTTGGCTGAGTAGACAAAGACTGAGGACCACCAGTGACTCAACAGATCAGTCGTCGCAGAAATCGTGCGGGTTTGCTATAAATATGGGTTTGTTATATTTATTGGTGCTTGATATCTTAGGAATTTGAGTTCGAGGTTACGTTGATTTGGAAGGTGAAGCTGCACTGAAGCACTATTCTTGTGGATGCCTGTGTTGCATCAGTGATTGTCATTGAAATCCCTTTGGCATCAGTGAATGTCATTGGTAGTTTGGGATAATGAGTGGAGTTTGATTTTGTGGGTGTAGGTGTTAAATATTTAACACTGTTGGCATCAATGGTCATCGTTTTCTGTTGTGTGTTCCTTTCTTAGCTGCCAATTGTTGGATGGTCGGCGTCTCTGGGTTGTCACAGGAAAGGGAGGATCAACCACCCACTAATACTCATTCCGTAGTAAAATATAAGCAAATTTAACCACCTTCACACTTATTAAGATAATTAGTTATTCATATTTAATATTGTTAATTTCATTTAAAAATTCAACTTTATTGCCTAAATTACATCTCTTTGTTTATTCTCATTAATTGTATTGTATGAAAACTTGTTTCAATTAAATGCAATAAAATTAAAAACATTTTTGATATACTATCATTAAATAGGATTCAAAAAGTTAATTTTTACTTATATTTTGTTACAATTTAAATGAGTTAATTTTAGCTTATATTTTGTTACGGAAAGAGTATTTAATTTCTTTAGTCACCCATTTCAGACCTATAAGCAAATTCCGAAATTAAGGTTACCTACAAAACTGACTATCACAGATCACATTAGGGGTATATGGGTGAGGCACCTATTTAGGTACGTCGCCCTAGAATCCATCAGCATGACATATGACACTCATTTCTATTAAAGTGAAGGGAAGTAAAGAGGATATGAATTATAGCATGTTTGGGATTGCAGTACAATCCCAAACTCACGGTGGCTTTTTCTCCACCGTGAAAGCTACAACTTTGTAGCTTCTATTTTTTGTGCAAAAAAATTACACAAATGCCATGCCCACTGTGATTTTTCCTCCAACGTGATATTGCACCGCAACACCAAACACGTACTTAGTCACTTTGTGGAGGTGAAAAACTGTTTTTAAGATCAACTCTATCGATGCATTTATGTTGTAAATTGATGTACGCACAAAAAATCACCTCGGATGCCCTCATCGTAAAAGTTACGTGTTAGTTGCTTCTACTTCTGTTAGTAAAAAAAGGACTAAATTATTATTATTTTTTTATCTTATTTATTTTAATTTGTTCAATTTGATCCCTTTATTTTAAAAAAGTTTAAATTAGTCTCTTATTTATTAAATATTAAACAATTTGATTTTTTCTGTTAAATTTCACCATTAAGTTGAATAAATTAAAATTAATAAGGGATCAAATTGAATAAATTAAAATTAATAAGGGATTAAATTGAATAAAATATAAAGATCAAGTTGAATAAATTAAAATAAATAAGGGATCAAAAGAGTAATTTAGCCAAAACTTAACGATAAAATTTAACAGAAAGGATCAAATTACTTAACGTTTGATAAATATGAACCAACTTGAACATATTTAAAATAGAAAAACCAACTTAAATAAATTAAAATAAACGAGATTTTAAAAGAATAATTTAGTCTAAAAAAAAGTTATCAAAATACCAGTTGACCATGATTTTTTTTCTCACTACGATTTTCCACCACGTTGCCAAAGAGGCACTGTATATCCTCACGAATTCCATGTGCAGACATGCTCTTCTTAATTTACTAGTAATTGTTACCCGTGCTGTGCACGGGGAAGTTTTCCTTTGAGGTAGCAATTTAGATCAAAACTAAATAATAGTACATTATTTATTTAAAAGTAAACTATTATGTGAAGGATATATCTTATATACGGGTTAAAAGAAAATTTCTTAGAAATAAAATTTATGTATCAATATATATTATTTATTCATTAATTACATATAACCAAAAATTTGCTTTGAATTTGTTATGTAAACTGGGATTCACAAAACAATATCTTGTCCAGTGTCTTTTCTAATAGGTATTAAACACTATAAAGTTGTCAAGCTTTTGATGGATCATGATGATAGTCGAAGTTTTGTGGTTGTTGGTGTAACAACGTTGTGTTGACATTTGATTGCATACACAAATTACTCACGATGAATTCTTTGGTATCTCAATGAATATGATATTGGTAGCTAATGTGACTTTTGAAGCATTTAGCATTTTGGTATTTTGTCAAATAACAATGAATATTGATTTTATAATAAATGTTTAAAAATAATAAAAGAAATGTTTGACAACTCTAATAAATAGAGTTCTTGAATCAAAAGGTCAAATTATGCAAAATAAAAGTCATTCCACGTAATAAGTTATTATTAATATTGTTATTGTTAATATTAATAACTTGAATTGGAACTTAAAATCTACCAAATGGATTGTTGGTTCCATAGATGAACTTTAATTCAAAATAAATTGTTCCAATATTTAATTCAACTGCTAATTATAATTGTTATCTGTATTTTGTAATATAATTACATTATACTTTATTGATTGAAACAAAAATACTAAATTTATTAATATCATGATTATATTATTCTAATTAACATATAAATGGCACAAAATAGATTTTTGGTCCTATACGTTTATTTAATTTTTCACATCAGTCCCATAAGTTTTTTTCTTCAAATTGATCTTACAAGTTATGTTGCGTTTTCACATTAGTCTTTTTCATCAATTTCAACCTTACGACATCAGATCAAGAGCCACGTGTGACATTAATATCATAACCACGTCTACTCAAAACTAACATCGATAAGTCGAAATTTACGAAAAGACTAATGTGGAAACGGAATATAACATGTAGGATCAATTTAAAAAAAAAAAAAACTTATGAGACCGATTTAAAAATTAAATAAATGTATAGGATCAATTAACCTATTTTGCCTATAAATGGCAAGTGATTCTAAACATGCACCTAACATCATAATCAATACATACCAAAATTTATCACTGAACTGATAAAAGGATTGAATTGATAATAAGAGTCTACCCGGGTTGGTGATGAAAAGAGGGAACACTATAAAAACAAAACTCTAGCAATTTTTAATTGAACTAAAAAATTACAATTTTCATTTTGAAATGAAATTAGGTTATATTATTTTATTTAAACATAAATATAAAAACTAATGATACTATAATTATACTACACTACAAATATAATGTATAATATATGTTACATTCATTGAGAGCTGGCCATCTGTCTTGAACTATTTCTTAATAGCTTGCAAGTAAATCCAAAGTCACCAAAGAGAAGATAAAAAAAACACCTTGGCCTCTAGTCTCTGGATGCCCTGCAACCACAAATGCATCTAGAGATATATAATGATGCCCCTGGTCAATGGAGGAATTGAAGCTCAGCTCTAGCAGGAATTGTGTAAAACATCCACAATTCCTGGGTAGCAAATAGTGAAAGCATTTAAGCTAATAGTGAAAGTATGATAGAAAAAAAGAACTGTGATAATGAAAGTACTTAAGCTAATAGAAAGAAGGAAGAAAAAAAAGGAAAAGAAACAAAGATATTTTGCCAAAGGAAATAGAAAAATATAAGGATAAAAAGAGAAGTACAGCAAGGAAAAAAAACTAAGAGTGGAAGCACCTTGACCTTGGGACATGCTTAAACACAATAGCACGAGGGTCTGCATTATCAATATCCTGGAGAACCCTTCTGTTTCTTCCTTTTTTTTGCTACTTTATATTGCTTATTCTCACCTAATAATTACAAAGATTTTTAAGAACAATGTGTAATAACATAAAGCTAAGAAATAAAATGCAAAACATATTTTGATCAGGAAAATACCAAAAAGTAGAAGCAAAGGTAGCAATTTACTGCTCCCAGGGATCCCTCAAACTCTATTGTTTACTTCACTCTACTGAACGGTAAATCATATCAATTAAAAGTAACAACAGCTTGCATCAATTATATTATATTGACCATAATCCAGGAGCATATTTGATGGGTTAAATTGATAGTATAACATCAAAAGGAATTTTTATTTTTGGTCCATGAAAGAGAATTTAAAGCAAAGAGGCCTATATTACCCAGAAAAATAAAAGCGCAAAGACCTGTCACAAGACCTCCAGCTTCTACTGTACAAAGCTAGTTGACATGAAATAACATCATTTATGTGCAAAACCAAAAATATTTACAACTTTAGCACAAAACCGAGTTTCAAAAGTAGCAAACATAGCATAAAAAATGATGACATGAAGCATATAGTGGCGATAAAACCCCGAAGTTCAGTGTATATGTCAAAACAACTTGAATGTTCTGCAACACTACAATTCCAAAACTCCCTGTAATGTGAGTGAATTGGCAATTATGGACCTCCTGTAAGTTCCTGAGTGATAGGTCTATATAGACATGAATGCCAACAACCCTAAGGAACGTGCTTCAATTAAAAAACATGTTGATACTTAATCCAGCTGAGGGCCATGGGATCTTGTCTTTCCATCTTTTCTACTTTAGTTGTGGGGAAGGCTAATGGCTAGTTGCAAAACAAAAGATAAGCAGGAAAACACCAGTAGAACTACAAAACAAAAAGTAGATATTACTAAGTAGTGTAGCAAAAATCAGTAATTATCTGCTACTTGGAAAACCATATATTAAAACACCCAAGGTGGAAGGAGCAGAGCATTAATTTATAGGTGAAGCGCACAAAAAAAAAAATAGCAGACACCGAAATTTCATTCAGAAATGCTAAATTGAGATCTTATGCAGCTAATATTCATATTGGAAGGCATCCCCAATATAGATATTATTGCAAAACCCATAATGATAGGTAGTTGAATGAAAAGGAATGGATAAAGAACTTAATCACCTCCTATTATGTAGCCAAAAAAAGGTTAAGTAATCCCCGGTTAAGTGCTCCTCTGCTGATTACTCCCAGTGAGACTGAGAATCAACTGGTGGCAGTCGCTGAGTGCTTTTTACCTCTGGTTCATATCTGTTTTAGTGCACGCCCTGCATATGTGTTAGTTTTTTTGGATGCTATATTTTCTGAAGTAATGCAAGCTCATAATGGAATGCCTTTCTGAGAGACCAGTCAAGGACATAAAAAAATCCACTATTTAAAATACAATTTGTGAACTAAATAATCCAATTGACATGAATAGAGAACAGATCACATAATTAGACTAACCCACATTATCATTCTTCAAATCAGTTATCAGCTGATCAAACTTAACTTTTAAGATGATATTTGGCCAGGATCGCCCAACATCAACTGATGATCCAACAGTCAGGCAACTATGTTATAAACTATGTAATATATTTATTTTGAGATTGCTTATATTCATTTACGCGCAACTCTTAAACCTTCAAAAGTTAGCAAACTTAGTAAATAGAATGCTATTGGCGGAGGCATGTTATTGGCAGACGAACACTACATTTAAAACTCAGCAAAGTTAGCATGATTCTAACTTAGTAATATCCAGAGAAGAACAATAATTAAATCTATGATGATTATAGTTAACTTAGCTCTTGCTTTTGTCAATGTACTTTTGAAGAAGGTTCTCAACGAAGGAATGGACTGCACGCAATTTTTCACCTAGAAATGAATTGTTTACTATCATTGTCATCTACTTTTAGTACCTGTTAATGAATTGTATAATGCATTGCAATTTTGTATGAATTATTCTATACTCAGAGGAATAATCTCTAAAATACAGTATATTTTCTAAGCATAGTATGGACCAATTTATTTACTGATTTAAAGGCTATCTAGCATAGCATATATTCTAAGCACAATATATTTTCTAAGCATAGCATATTTTCTAATCATTTGTTTTGACTGATTGGTGATTGAGATATACCACGATTCTTGTTCTTGTCAAATTACATTAGCAGGTATATATGTCCATAAGATCAACTAAATAGTGATCCAGCATGTCAAAAAGTAGTGAGACATTAAAATATAGCAAGGTGCTTACATGGTAGAACAAATTATGGTTTGTGGTACAACAACAAATCAAAGGGTGCTCATCAAGACTGGATCCCATGCCCAAAATACCAGAGTCCTATCCAAAATACCATCAATAGGTTTTGGAAGAGCCATTGGATCCAGTTCCCCTTATTGGACATGTGGAGGAAAAAAAAAAGAGGTACAATAGGATTCCTAGTTTTTACAGCTTATGATATTCATACACAACTCATCTAATTTTAAGAAATGTAATTATTCACCTTGGAACAGTTTGTGAATTGTGTTTCCCATAGGCACTGCATATGTGAATCAAACCACCATCCATCATGAAGCTACTAAACCTCTTAAATAGAACATAGAATGCTTAGTGGCATAACACTACATTAACAGGTAGAATGTAGATTAAGAGCAGGATAGTCACCTTAAGGAAGTAATAACTTGAAGCTTGAAACTCATGACAGACCCGCTTTCGGGCTCGGCTTAGTTGAAATATTACTGCACAATTATTGTAGTGAAAGTTAAGAATTCTGAGAGTATGCACAATTATATATTAAATCTAGATATTGAAAGTCCTTCTGACCAAAATATAAATATTTACACATATGAATATGGAATACAATTTACAAATATACAAAGCAGCAACCATGACATACACCACTCTCATAAGATTGACTTGTTATCAAATGAGTAACAGTATGAATGGGTTACCTTCAATGTCAAGTACACATTAATAAGTGAGAAGTCAAATCCATGTGTAAGGATCATTGACATATTAGTCATATGAACAATGAAACAGAGGATTTGAGTTATTTAAAAAAATGTTGAAGATATACATATTATTGGTACAATACAATGTCAATAGTACTTTCTTCACACTTAGTCCCTCTTTTTGAGAATGCACTGGCCATGACTCCTCAATACAACAACTAAAATGATAGACCTGCAATGTGGGATAAGAAAGAAAAAAAAATAATAAGCTCCAAATAAATTGCTATGCTAATTGTGAGATAAAAGTACAGGAAAATAGAAAACTATCCCAATTTGAAGACCATATGTTATATCCATAAAGCACTAATTCAGAACTGTTGGCCATCAAGTGGTAATGAGAACAACATAAAAACGGACTTGGAGTAATAAAAGAACAAAAAAAATTAGTTGTTGTTATCCATATGTACTTGTTGGTTTTAATGTCAGATATTCAAATAGATAGTAATGTTAATTAAAAAAGCACATAAACAAATATTGTGCGAGCGGTTTAGAGCAGCGAATGAATCATCTTATTCTGAAGAAAAAAACTATTCTTCCTTCCAAAAAAAAATTTGGGTTTCTTCATTAGTGGATATCAACTTATGCTCTCCTAATTCTATTATTTCTTTTTTGCAGTTCCAAACATAGAGATGACATTAAAATAGGTTCCGGTTCTAACAGTATGTGCTTCATTCATCATTACTAATGCTCTTCTCAACTTAAGGCTAGTAGCTGCAGAAAACTATGAATGAGCTGATATAAAGCTTGTAAGTATAGATGTTCCATGTATAAATGTAAGGAATAACATTGTTACCAATGTGTCCAACCCACAGGAATAAAAAGAGAAAAAGAAACATAATAATAAATAATAATAGTGATAATAACAGAATCATGGTAACCGAACACACATAAATCTCATCCAAAATATTTAGCATGTTTAAACCAATGAGTAGGTATACCATTAAACATGTATAACTCAAATAGACAACACAAACAACTTTCCAAAATAATGGTGCCTAAAATTTCATTTATAGGTAGCATTCGGTTTGATACCTGTTTAAGGAGTTTCTGAACCTATGAGGTAACTTATTTTGGTTGCACCAAAGCTTTTAATACCACCCTCAGAGCCAATATATGTGACGTTAACTTACTGGATTCCTGAAGGACCTTGCATGCTTCCAGCCAATGCATCACATCAAGTAGGAGTTGAGGGGTTTGTCATCAATGACAACAATGAGAGGTCTATATACTTCTATTTGAAAGAAGCAAGCACGTCCCAATTGAATAACAAAGAAAGCAGGATATTTTGCACTTTAAAAAGCTTTGCAAGGAACTTATTTCAAGCAACTAAACGATCTACATTTCTTTTATATGATATCAAATCAGTTTTAGCTAATTTGATTAACGTTGGTTATACATTTGTAAAGGTGCTTGTAGTGCAAGAGAAACATTGTTCTCTTGCAACTCTTGGTCTTTGGAAGACAGCAACCGGATTTATTCTTCAGGTATATAATTTATTTTGTAGCTTCACTTAATTTTCTTAAGTGATCTAGAAATGAAATAGAAAACCAATGCTGGGCTCAATGAATTCAGTGTGGAGTTTCATGGTCCAAAACAAAGTACTATTGACATTCTAGAGCCAACTTAGTCTTTTGTTTGATGAAAGTACACATGTATATGAAGAGTGGCTTACTAACTGAACGGTTGCATAATCTTTTGAAACCCACCCAAATGCTCATTTCTGAAATGAAGGCATGAATAGAAAAATTGGAATATATATTAGACATTACAATAGAACTGTTGCCTCTTTAAAGACCATGGCATATAGTGATAGAGCAATTGGGGAGTTGTATAAGGCAGCACAACTACAGGGACATTCCTTTTTACGTTTATCACGTGGAGCACTATCAGTTCCAAAGAAAAATCTTTTACTTCCACCACAAAAAAGATTATACAATTGTCAAAAAGATTATCCTTGTCCCATCCAAAACAAATAGTGAAAAACCAAAAAATCAAACATTAACAGTCATGAATACCCAAATAATCAAGCAATCAAAGAAACATTGGTTTAAAAGAATGAAGTAAACTAAAAGTCCAAAACTCCACCAGCACCAACCAATTCTACCACAAAATCAAGATGACGACAAATCATTGCAAATTCTAACTGGATTTTATTTTCTTGGATGCAAATGGAGTGAAAGAAAAAATGTGAGGGAGATCAGAGGATAATCATATAAAGAATGACCTTCATCTTCTAACCCGATTGTTGTTCTCTCATGAAAAATCATAAGCAAAAGGCTTTGTCCATTCTTGAATGTATTTGTACTTGCACATAAACATGCTAGTGATAAAACAATTTTCACCCAAGAACCTTTAAAAATAGGGTATTTTGGGGTTTTTCCTAGGCATTAGAATGTTTATATAGATATAGATGAGTGAACAACCCATGCCATCCAAACATAGGTTATAGCTGCACTGTCATAATTCTATTAGGGGTAAAATATAGCAAAATTCTGAGCCAAACTCCAATACCATTTAACACTGTACCTATGTTCCCTAAGGTTGTGTCTGACAAAGTAGACAGCATTCATACCGTACAAATATGCGCACTAATGTACCAAAACATTAGAGTGGAAAAATTTGCCTTCAAAATACCAAATTCTATCAAGTAAAATTTACAACATGCATAAACCAATAAATAGTTCAAGAATTCGTGGGCTTCCTGCCAAAAAGAGAATATCCCCAATAACAATGTTGTTTTAAATGAAAAACCTAGACAAAATAAGAGGCACTATATGCATGCACCTATATAATTATAGTTCTGTCTTAACTCCCTGTTTGTTGCACTATCGAACCATACCACAAATTATGTTAGTCCTCTTTCATTGAAACACCTGGAATATTAAATATATCATCTTCATTCGTCTTGTTTATCAAAGATGTTTGAGACAATACTCGGTTGACATGGAAAAAGTGATATGACACAAAAAAAAAAAAAAGACACATTCATAATTACATTTTCATGTGAGTTAGAATTAGAGACATGCTTTGTCTGAAATCAAATCTTTTATTTGAATTGAAATTCACAAAAAGTCTAATTATTTGAAAGGAGATATTAAAACAAAGGATCCTTGTTGTCCTTTTTAATGAGCCAGTATGTCTCTTACCTTTAAACTTAATCAACCAAATGCAGAAAATATCCCATCAAAAAATATATTAACTTGCTGATATAAGAAATTTTATTCGAAAAACCACTCAATCAAACGATTTATTATGATAAAATGATAGATAATTTAAAAGGTAGTAAATATATTATGAATTGAGAGAGACATATACTAAGTGAATACATTTAGTATGCCAGATATGATACTTCCACTCCCCACCCAGTGCTTGTCTCCTATGTTAGGACATGTGTATCTTGCCTTGATACAAAGAGATATTTCACCCCACACTTTAGATTCATTCCTAATTCCTAATTTACAATTATGCAAGTATTTTTTTGTTTCCCTAAAGCTAAGCGATGAAGAAAAAGACTTATTCTTCTGCACAATATTTTACCTTCAAACTTTAAGCATTCTACCACTAATTAACTCTAAATATAGAAAAAAGATTAAAATGAGTCACAGAACACTTACCAAATATCACAACATATATCCCACTGGAAGTCTAAACCCCAATTTTACAACATATGCAATACAAAAGGTATGAGTCATGACAGATGAATAGTATAGCATGAAAAATTATATTTTGTAGTATTTAAATGGCTTAAATATAAATGAGATCTTCTACAAATAAATTAAGAATTTCTTAAAATTTTCCTTCTGAATGGCAACTCTATTCGCTACTTTGATAGTATGTGCAAAATATAGTAAAGACGTGGAAAAGTAACTCAATGTTGGGATGGGTGAGGCCTGAATCAATAATTCTATCTCCATTTCATTATTGATATTATGTAGAGAAGAATCGAAGAAAGAACTTCAAGTTGTTCAAAAATCATAACTCATTTGCAAATTAAGCATGAAAAAAATAAAGAGACCTGACCAGAATAGTGGTGAAAACAACACATACCTGAATAGTTATTGTTTCTGCATATCATGTACAAATATAAATTTTCATATGATCAAACGAAGCTAAAGCTCAAGTTCACTTTGCAATATATTACAGAAAGCGCCTTGCACATTTGTCCATGTAACTGCATCAAAGACCAGATAAATATGGCTAGATTACATTACAGAGAATTAGAAGAGCAAATAAAAGTTGTAACAGAACGGAAAACAATGGCACAAAAAAACCAGAGTAAGAAATACACAAAACATTTACCTTCTTTTTTTTTTCATTTGGGAAGCAATGCAAGCTTAAATAAGTGATGCAATAGTGTTAAGCATGTAAAAGAAATAGTTCAAGTTTGCCTTAAAGGTAGACAGACTCAACAGTCATTATTTGTTAGTTGATTACATACAATAACATGAAAAAAAATACCAATTTGCCCATTAGCTACCTACTTGAATGAAGAGCGTAAAAAAACTAATATTAAATAAATTTGAGTCCTTAACTGTACCTTGGCATAAGGTCTATGCATGAAAGCAAGCACTGATTTAATATTTATAAATTACCTAGAGCATTAAAATTCCCAAAACAGCATGCAAAATCATTAAAGATATATATAACCATACCTTGGCATCACTTGCTGGAAACAGAATTTCTTCAACCTCAGGAACATCCATCATTCACATTCATTGTACAGGTACCAAATGATCTTCACTATTACTGCCAAAAGGATCCAAAAGGGGGAAAGACATGAATTTAGCAAAGATAAAAAACATAAAAAACATTTCAGAATCAAAACAGCAGAAGTCTTTCAAACTGCAGCAGCCAACTGAAGTTTTCAAATCTTGTTTTATCAAGCTCATAAAGTAAACATAACATAATTCAAACTTGGTCCACTAAGCATGAAATAGGCATTAGATTTGCTATGGCCTATATGGTATTTAATCCAATCGATACCATTTTTTATAGATCTCTTCATATGAGATTGACTGAAATCACTTTCTTACCTTGGTATTAACCATAAAAATTAACAACATAGAGTTGACCGAATAGAGAAAAAATTAAAAGGAGGAACTTTGAACGCACTAAAAATATGTAAATTTAAAAGGCTAAATGTGTACTTCAAAGCAATTTTCATTTATGCTATTGTGGGAGATTCTGAGCATTTTAATCAATCAATGAATATAATATTCAATTCAAATAAAACTTTAAACAGGCAAGAAAAATCGTCAAAAAAAAAAAATATGCTCCTATTTGTATAGGCGAAAAAGGAAAATAATCAGAAACTCGAGAACCTTTGGAGAATTGTAAGAGAAGGGACTGGGACCGGGCCTCCCTCGCATCCTATTTTTCAATTGGAGAATAGGAAGAAATTGCAGAGGGCTTGGAGCGGTGAGAGTGAGCAGTTAAGGCAAGCGAAAACCAGAGCAGGGCGGATTAGTGGCAAATTCTATTTGAAAAGGCTCGGAAGCATCTCTGATAAGGCCAACACAATAAAAAGCATCCTTTTTCCCCTTGTTAGGACAGAACCATCCACATTACACTTGCACGGTTGCACCCTACACCAGTCCCATTCTTCTTTTGTACATGAGCAAAAGAACCCATCACCAAAGGTTCAATCTAATCTGAAACCATCATAAACGTGCAAGAGTTTATGCTGGCATTGTTTGTTAAATTAATTGGTTTGTTCACATCTATATATATTAAGTATCATGTGGGTATTTAAGAAAAGACAAAAGCAGAAAAATATATATTTCAAATTGAATGAGACCCAGATTCCAAAATGCACCGGATGCATGCGATATAGAAATGATCCAATTTTTATGTTTGATTGGGAGAGAGATATGTTAAAAGTTATAGACTAACCACCACCCTGTCGAAATCGTATTTGGAGTAAGCGTTGATCTGACGGAGGAGAAGGAAGGGTGTTGCTTAGCGTTGCTGTCTTCGCCGCTGACGGGACTGGACACCACCACTCTGTTCTCCTTCTCCCATCCCTCCCAACATCAAAATTGGACTGAGGCTCCCTAAACTCGTTGTAGCGATAACCACTATGCCTACCAGCCGTCATAGATGAATCCCAAACGTTAAACTCCACACAAAACCTTAATCCCAAAAAGGAAGATTTCGTTTATTGAACCTTGAACCCAAAATTAAAAAACACATCGAATCCTTGCAAATTTCTTGTTTGAAGAACAAAAATGCGGGTAGATGAAGTACATACCCTAGCTATGAACGAAGTGAGATCCGAAAGAGTGAGAAAAGGATTGGCGTTAAGGAACTAAGCAACCACCGCGCCTCCATCAATAGGCGGTGCAGGAACCACCGCCGTCGAAGGCCTTCACCTGACCGCCAACAATGACAACCACTGATCCCATTGCTGTAAAACGAAGAACTCAAACGAAGGAGGAGAGGGGAAAAGAAAGGGTCTTCGATAAAAGAAGCAAGGGTTTCTGAGGAGAAGAAGAGAAAGCCACAATTATTTTTCGATGGAGTGGGTGGGTTAACCACTGAACACGAAAGCAGGGCAAGGTGTACCGTGTACCTATTTTTCCCTCTTTTCTGCACAAACATTGAATGCATCCAACCATCAAGAATAAGAAAAGTAAAAACGTAGAAGGAGTCAACCGAGCAAAATGAAAAATAATAAGCCCAACCCATGAACAGGAATAATAATAATTTTATAATGTCAAAACTCAAGCAGAGCATGCCATCTCAGCAATTACTATTCATCTACAGGAGATTGGCTACTCCCCCTTATTAAGTTATAAAGATTCCTCTTGTTTGTGTAATTTGAAAAATTCTAATAAGTACTTATTTTTGTTTTAAAAAAATAAGGAAAGAAAGAAATGAAAGTAAGAGCTAAAAGACCACCTCTGTATCTGACTTCTTCCTCGTATACTCCATCAACCTTGTCAATATCCAAAAATCTACTACTACCATTTTAAAATTTTCCTCAACGACCTCAACTCAATCAAATCCTCCATAATAAAATCCCCTCCCATTTCATTGATTCACCCGATCCTCTAACTTTGTTTTCTTCACTCTTTCCTCTCTCAACCTTTTCCAATCCCAACGTTTTCTTTAAACTACATTCCCATTCTTAATTTCTCCACACAAAAAATGGGTTCCGAAGTAGAACAACTCATTCCAAAACCAACAACACAAACCACAAACGCAAACACACCCAATGATGAAGACCCTGCCGAAAATCGAATTCATAACATTGCTTCAACCGAAACTCACGTTACCACTCTCACAATCGTGCAGCCTCATTCTCTTCTCCCGAAGCCAACACCCCCGGGGAATAATAACAACATTTCGATTTCAAGCCGCCGAAATGACGTCGTTTCTTCGACTTTAGGGAAGTTTCTCCACCAGCGCAGCAACGAGCTGTCGTCGGCGATCTCAAGAGGGATTTCCTCTCTCAAGCACTCTATTGACGACCAAAACGACTCGTCGTTCAATAAGAACTCAAATCGCGACATAACAGAGTTCAACCTCTCGGGTCTCAAGGTTTTGGTAATGCTCAAAAACGACGTGTCGCTAACGAAGGGGAGAATCAGCTTCTTCTCGAGGTCCAATTGCAGAGACTGTTCAGCGGTTCGGAGATTCTTCAAAGAGAAAAGTTTTAGTTTCGTGGAGATCAACGTTGACGTGTACACGGAGAGAGAGAAGGAGCTATTAGAGAGAACGGGGAATTCAACGGTGCCGAAGATTTTCTTCAACGAGAAATTGATCGGTGGTTTGGTAGAGCTGAACGCGCTCAGGAAGAACGGAGAATGTGAGTTGGAGAAGACGTTGGCGGAGATGACGGCGGTTAATGAGAAATGTTGCGGCGGCGATGCACCGGCACCGCCGGTTTACGGGTTCGATGAGGCGGAGGAGGAAGAAGACGAAGAGGAGGAGATGGTGAGAGTGGTGAGGATATTGAGACAGAGATTGCCGATTCAGGACCGTTGGATGAAGATGAAGATCGTGAGGAACTGCTTTGCTGGGACTGAGTTGGTGGAGCTTCTCATTCATCACCTTCACTGTGGTCGTGTCCAGGTAACATACGCTGCCCATACTGTATGAATACGTTTTTTTTTATATTGGTTGTATTATTGTTAGTTAAAAATGTTCATTGAAAACAGTACGTACATGAGAGGATGATATTATATCAAATTTTTAAATAAGGGAGCTCTTTGGTACCGTTTCTTTTTTTTTTTCTTTTCGTAAACATTACATAGGTACGAAGTATCCATTATCGTTAGCACTGACTAATCTCCGTCGGGAAACTATTGGGCATATAAGGTGGGTTCTTTCCTCCCAACCAGGTTTTCCCCATATATAAGAGTCAGGATTCGAACCCTAACCATTTGCTTAAAGGTTTGTTTGCGAGTTGGGAGGGGAAGAGAAGGGAGGGGAGGGGAAGACATTTGAGAGTTTTTTAACAGAAAAAAGGATGAGAAAAACTTTTAAAAGCCCTCCAAAATCCTTCCCCTAGTTCATTTTTTTTAATTCCCCCATTTTGGGGGATTTTGATTCTTTTGTTGAAAAACAAACTACCATACAAGATGGAGGATTATCCTCCCTTCCCAATCTCATTCCTCACCACTTTCACTTAAAACCCTTCCCCTCCCTTTCCCTCCAAACTCCCAAACAGACCCGACGATATCAAGTCCCTTATCATTCGGACCAACCAAATGTTGGTTCTTTGGTACTGTTTCTATTGGGAATATTTTTAGAGTTTAATTAGTATGCACGGTATGTAAAGTTTTTTTTTACTCTGTTAATCAATCACAAATCATAGTTAATTGACTTTCAAGATAGTTAAATCATATTTAATCAATCAAACATTTTTAATGACGTGGTGTAAAAAATCTTTAAACTAAGAGTACATATCAATTAAATCAATGTTGTCACTAGCGACTTTCCGGCAACTCGCGGCCACCACAACCACCTTGTCATTCTGACAGTAATAATTTCTTGTTTTCGAATATGGTACATTGTTTTTAATGTTGCAATTTCATATATTGCTCCCAAATTTTGTTTCTCTAACTGTAATGTTTACCCTAAATGGTTTTCATTCCCAAACAAATGTTTAGGCTGTTGAGATCGGAAAACAGCTATGCAAGAAGCACTTCATCCATCACGTTTTCGGGTAAGAGAACAGATTTCGAAATTAATGGGAGTACTACACATGCATTTTAATATATGAGCCAAGCTCCTTGGTAATTTTTTCTCATCATTGTCAACTTTCATCTGTAGGGAAAATGATTTTGAGGAGGGAAACCACTTCTATCGATTTCTTGAGCATGAACCGTTTATCTCCAAATGCTTTAATTTCCGTGGTGCCACAAATGATAGAGAACCAAAGACTGCAGCTGCAGTTTGTGATAGGCTTACCAAGATTATGTGTGCCATTCTTGAGTCTTATGCTTCTGATGACCGCCGACATGTTGATTATGGCGCCATTGGCAAAAGTGAAGAATTTAGGAGGTATGAGAATACTTTATGTGATAGTCTGATAGACTTATATTTGGTTGTTTATTTTGGTGCCTATTGTGAATGCAAACGTTCTGAGGATTTGTTCATCATGCCTATTATAAATTTAGAGTCATCGAGTCAGCTTGGAAGGCTGCATACCTATTATTTCCCAGTTTGCCTCTCATTTGCATATTGGGTTCGGGGTGCTTTTATGGTGCACTCCGTGCTTTTGGGATGAACTAGTGCACTCCACCTCTCTCTCCAGTTTTTACCTCTTGTAATAAGTGATTTTAGGATCTTTAGTCAAATATAACCGGTTGAGTGTTTTAATTGCAAATATTTCATAAGGGGTTTTTAGCAAATTAAAATGAAGACCATTTTTGAGATAACAAATCTTAGTTATTCACCGTCAGAAATTACTTCCCCTTCACTCTCACAACATTACTTCCTCTCCTTTAAAATCTCTGGTTTCTGTTTGCATTTTTTGTTTCTTAATTTATATTTTTTTTAAATAAAAGGAGCAACAGGGAAGTGGTTGCTCCTTCAACTGGGTTAACTCATGGAGCACGCTAAAGCCGCAACCGAGTTGGGTTCGCCTGTCATATGCAACAACCGCTAGAAGCTGATTATCTTTGAAAAAGGTGGGATTTTGTTGCTATTGAAACTTCTCAATAAGGTTGCATCTCTTGAGGCTCAGGTTGCTGTAGCTAATGCTCTTGTCAACGTATGAATAGCGCCTCTACAAGTTTATTGTATCGTTCCTCCCTCCCAAATGTCAAAATGCCTACTTCTTCCCCTTGCAACTAATGTCTATCAACAAAGTATGGTGGGGACGAACTGGAAGGGGATAATAAGTGGGACAAATGTTAATATTGAGGGGACCTTAAACATAAATATTCAAGGGACTTATAAATAAATATTATAATTTATAACTACTGCCTATAAATTTTATAATGGGATTATAAATAATTTTTTTTTTTTTATTATTTCCCTATGTTACTGTTAACCCATTTGAGAGGTATATGAATTTATCACCATTGATTTGATTTTCCATCAAATCTAATGGTAACCACAGATGACTGCACCAGTGCACCTCAATAATGGGAGTGCACCATAAAAGCACCCTTGGGTTCCTACTCATTCCAAGGTTTTTACTTCATGATACATTAGTTTTATCAGAGTTCACATCCTTTGTGGGTTGATAATGAGTGCATCATGTTCAAATCAACAAGCTCTTTGGGTATCCAGTGCATTACTTTCTCTCTGTTTACTTTTATTATCTTGTAAATTGGCGATCAAACTTTATGGCTGAATTCATCAGTTTTGAAACTTATGTAATTCAATTGGCCAATCTTAGTTTTCACTGAACAACTTTGGAATTTATGTTTGATTTTGACTCTTTTAAGAAATTTGCTGTGTCCTAAACGTTCCTTCTTACCTCTTGAAATTGGCCCTCAATCCACCTTCAGTCCCGCGGTGTTTGCATTTCTAGTAACTTTTAACTCCTTTTAAGAAAAATGGCTGGATTTTGTGGCACTAGCAACGTGATTCTTGGTGCCTATTTCCCACTTTAGAACCCTTTGCTGTCTATATATAATACATCATTTCTAGATTATCTTAAAACAAACATAAATAAAATCTTGACTTCATTATTAATAGTGGTGCCCAAATTTTGTTTGTGATAAGTACAAAACAAGATACAGTGATAATGGTAAGGAAACTTCCCAATAGAATGTCTAACCAGATAACTTCTTGTTGTCTCTGCAAAATGTTCTGTTTTTGCCCTGCTTGCATCTATCTCCACTGTTTTGGTCAGAATGTTGTTAACTTCATATCAAGTGCATGCGTATAGTTAATTAAGTGCATCTAAAATGTTCATTTCCAAGACATATTATAGGAGTTAGTGTGCGAGCACATACTCTTAAAAATCCTAGAATTATGCTAGTAGGACTTCTCTGTTTTTCCAAATATGTAAATACGTATGATAATGGTAATAAAGAACTTGAAAAAAACATAAGGTGACAGGTGACTGCAATTTCTTATATCATCTTTTATGTGGCTTAAGTTATTTTCTTCTTGTTTCCCTTTGAACTGTAGGTATGTAAACATGACCCAGGATCTGCAGCGGGTGAACCTGTTGGAACTATCAGAAAACGAGAAGCTCGCCTTCTTCCTAAATTTGTATAATGCCATAGTCATCCATGCTGTTATTAGAGTAGGGTGTCAAGAAGGTGTAATTAATAAGAGATCCTTCTCTGATTTCCAGTATTTGATTGGAGGACATCCTTATTCTCTCAGTACTATTAAAAATGGTATCCTCAGATGCAATCGGAGGTCACCATATTCCTTAGTCAAGCCCTTTGGCACAGGAGACAGGCGGTTAGAGGTAAACTGTTTTCACTTTTAGTTTTGGATAATTACATGGTGGTTGGTCTAAGCCTTACTATTAATGACGACAATCTTGGAGTTCATATAATATTACACGGAGTATACTGACGACAATCTTGGTCTAAGACTTCAAATAATGACGACAATATTACACGGAGTATGCATCCAAATAAAATTAAACCAGAGCTGCAACCTCGACTTTTGTGTTTTCCTTTTTCAGACATTTTTTTTCCTTACTCCAAGTGAATTTGTCTCCTAGAAATAACTTATTGTCATTTATAATAAGATTGGATATGAAGAAAGATTAACTTGTTACTACCAAACTGCAGCTTGCTCTTGTCAAAATGAATCCGTTAATTCACTTTGGACTTTGTAATGGAACAAAATCGAGCCCGAAGGTGAGGTTCTTCTCACCCCATAGGGTGTCAGGTGAATTGAGATGTGCTGCTAGAGAGTTCTTTGCCAATGATGGAATTGATGTGGACCTGGACAAGAGGACCTGTCATCTCACTCCAATTTTGAAGTGGTAAGCAGTTTGCTGCAAGTTTCTGCAGCCTTGGGTTTGACTTTCAATTCCTAGCACTCAGCTTAAAGAATATTTACATTGGCAGGTACACAATGGATTTTGGACAAGAGAGAGACATATTAAAGTGGATAATAAATTACTTGGACGCAAATAAAGCAGGTCTTTTGACACATCTCTTGGGTGATGGCGGTCCTATTAATATCTCATACAGGAGTTTCGATTGGTCAGTAAATTATTGAGTAATAGTAAACCGATTTGTTTCAGATCCTATAGCCACTGAAGTTACCAGAGGTTTATTGTACATATATAGGTTTTGGACTTCTTAATCTATCCAAACAATGGAGAGGCTTTGAGTGTTGGAGAATAAAGAAGTCTCACATTTATTGAAAATATGAGTAAAGAGCCATTTAGAGGTTTGTCCAAGTATTATTATAAATGGTTCTTTACTCATATTTCCAATCAATGTGGGACTTCTTTATTCTCCAACATTGAGTGAATATGATATTGAAACAGAATTCATAGGTGTAATTTACATTTACATCGTAGAGCTTGTAAACCTAAACTTGGTGCACACCATTGAATTGCAGAAATTTTGGGTGGTACTTCCAAAGTTATGTATCAATATCATTTTGTCATTTAGCCCCACAATTTTTTTTTTAAAAACAAATTTGAAAAAAAGAGTAGCATGTGGATGAGAATGAGTTAATTTGTGAGTTTCTCTAGGAGTGTATCTGTTCTTCCTTCCTAAGAACTAGGAGTTCTTCGTTTTCTGAGTAGGTAGGTAGTTGTTCTCCAATTTGGTCTTTGTCGTGCTCTTATTGTCGTCCATGGTAGCATCTCCTGGTACTGTAATAATGTGGACTCCATTGCCATTACTAACCGCCGACATGGTCTTTATGATTGTGACCTATCGCGATCATCCTGTTCGGGGGCCGCAGAAAAAGAGGAGTCGTCACCCAAATTTATTTGAATAGGAAAACTTTGGAAAAACCTTTTATCAGAAAGACTGGTCCTTAAAGAATGAGATTGAGTCCGGGAGTCAATTACGAGTAGGGATGGTATTAGCACCCTACATCGTCCATTCTACGAATGATACCTTAAATTAAATGCGCAAATCGTTTACATTATTTATTTTACCCCAAAATTAATTACGAAAATATAACAGGACTATGAATTAATATTTACAAAAATATCACAGAATTATTTAGAAAAATAAAAAAATTGTTTTGTGATCTTTTATATTTCTATTGGTTTTGTAGTTTAGCACAGATCCTATGTCAGGTTGAACATGGTACACAAATCCATAGAGCAACTTACAATTTAAAGGATTGAACATGAGTTCAAATGTTTTAATTAATTATTAATTATTTTAAAAAATAAATATAAAAAATGGATTTTATTGTGTGATTTTTCTATTTTTAATTTATTTTACTTCTAAATGTTAAATGTTAAATGTTAGAAGGTCCTAAACAAGGTTAAACATGACAACAAGTCCATAGGGCAACCTTAACTCTATAGCATTGAACATGGCACTCAAGTCCATAGGGCATCCCTAAATAAGACAAGTTCAAATATTTTAATTCATTATTTACAAATAAAAAGAAACACAAATATAAGACAAATTTAGTTTTGGCTCGACAGGATTATTAATCTAGCTCCTACTTATTCTTCGTTGCGATGAAAAATTCAAAGTCATGTAGTTCTTATGAAAATGTTTTATTGGTTAGTTAGATTTTATTTGTTTTTTGAAAAGGATTATTTTTTTAGCCCAAACATTTTTCCTGACCCCTTAAATAAGAAAAGACCCAACAATTTTTTTGTTGTTTTTTATTATTTGGGCCAACCAGACTTAGCCTATTAACTCAAATAAGAAAACCAGATAAAAAAACCTAAACTGAGCAAAAAGTCTGGAACACGAAAAGTCTGTTGGAATCGGTGGCTTCGACTCAAGAGGGGAGGGGTGAATTGAGTCTTAAAAAATTCTTCTTAATTTTCGAAAAATAATTTTCTCAAACAAATTCGCTAGAACAATTAAACAATTATAATGATAAGAGTATACAAATGAGTTGTAGGGAATAGAAGCGTGCAAACCGAGATTTTATCCTGGTTCAGTTCACCACCGTTGGTGACCTACATCCAGTCCCCAGAATATGTTTCCGGGTTTTGTCCACTAGTGTCAAGCTTCCAAGGCGCTTGAAAAACCGTTACAATACAGAGCACTCTAACCACGTCTTTTGGGATGCCTCACCTACGTGTAAGAGCCTCAACAATCTCTAGCACTCTCCTTCGCGCCTGCTGGATGCCTCACCCACGATTCAGAGCCTAAAGATGTACACAAAGGGATGCCCCACCCTTTTGCAACAGAAGGATACCTCACTTTCTAACCAGAGAGATACCTCACCCTCAACCTAGGAATACCTCACCCTATTTCTCAATTGATACAAAGAGAGTAGAAGAATAGAAACACTCTTGACAGTGTAGATTTACAACTTGAAAGCCTATGAGTGAGATGGAGTAAGAATATAGATGGCTCAAAATTATGTCAAGAACAAAATGATTTTTCCCAAAAGATAGGTTCAGTGTTCTTGTCTTTTTGTTTGGCTGAAATACCCAAATTTATAAACTTTGTAAGAAGAGACATTGGAAACAATTTAAAGGAAATAGCTTATTTCAAGAAAGTGTACGTTAGAAGTATATTTCCCTGGTGTACATTGATGTATGATTTTCTTACATCAATGTAATAATTTGAAACATAGTTTTAAGCCATTCATGAAGGCATACATAGATGTAACCTAATGATACATCGATGTATTAGATTCAAAATGCAACACCAAGTTCTTTCAAAGAGATGTTCATTGATGTATTATATTCATACATCAATGTATTTAATTTAAAGCACAGTACCAAGTGTTTCAAGAAAATGTACATTGATGTAAAGTGCTTGTACATATATGTAAGATATTTGTACATTGATGTATTTATTTTGTACATCAATGTATTTGTTTCACACATTAAAAACCTTGCTCTTGAATCATTTGAAAATAATGTATTACTTAACAAACCTTTTGGACTAAAAACTATTTTTCTGAAAAACTTTGATTGTAAGTATTTGAGCCATTATGATTAAAACTCAATCACAGTCTTACAAAGTATTTAAGACCTATAAGATTTACCCAATAAGTCACGATCTTGATATTTGATGATCCTTGTTTATTTCCTGGACTTTAACAACCGACATGCTTTAACAACTTATTTTGCTTTTTGTCCTGCAAGCTTGCGGTTAACATTTGTCATTCATCAAAATATAATTAAACATGTTTTCACACTATGTATCGCCAAGGGGAAATCAAAGTCACTTAATTCTGAGATAGGGGAAGTCCCTTAGGGAAAGAGAGATAGAGAGAGAGAGAAGGACCTCCTCCTAAGGAGGATATGGGGTTCTTAATACTCTCCCAATGTTCTCATTTATGGGGAAAATAGTGGGACTATGGAGCCATTCAGAATTTATTCGGAACAGTATGCAATTTTTTGTATAAAATAAAAATAAAAATCAAATATAATTATATTGTATCATTTATAATCTGAACTTATTTCTAATGGGTCTTGCTAACATGTGCCCTAAGGGCATTGTTTAAGGAATCAACAAAAGAAAATTTTTTATTAGAAAACTAAGTGTAACACTTTTCAATATATTAAAAACATTATTTACTCATGCAAAATTTCATTTCTTGATACCTTAACCAATGCCCGAAGGACACTCGTTAGCATTCTCCTTAAATAATTTTTAGGCTTAATTACACTTTTGATCCCTCAGATATTATGATTGTTCAATTTTAGTCCCTCAGATTTTAATTGTGTCCATTGGGTCCCCCAAATGTCACGATTGTGTAATTTTGGTCCCCCAGGTTTTAATTGCATCATTTGGGTCCCTTAGGTATCATGATTGAGCAATTTTGGTCCCTCAAGTATCACGATTGTGCAATTTTTAACATCAATAGCCTATGAAGCACATGTGGGACTAATTTGACACTTATTGAGACCAGCTTGGCAACTTATGTGTCATTCTTATGTTGCACTTAGTGATATACATTTCATCATTAAAGTGTGTGAGATGTCAATGATGTCGCATAAGAATGCCCTGTAAAATGTCATGTTGACCCCACTAAGTGCCAAACCAGTCTCACGTGGGCCATGTAGGCTACTGACGTTAAAATTGCACTATTGTGATACCTGAGAGACCAAAGTTACACAATCGTGATACCTAGGGGACCCAATTGGCGCAATTGAAACCCGTGGGACCAAAATAGCACAATCGTAATACTCGGGGGACCTAATTGGCGAAATTAAAATCCGAGGGACTAAAATTATACAATTATAATATCTGAGAGACCAAAAGTACAATTAAGCCAAATTTTTATTATCAATTGCTTTGACCACTGTTTTAAATTTTAATACCTTTCGTTGGAAAAATATAAGAAGATTGGAATAGAGTCCTTCATGGTTATTCTAAAATTGAATGCAATCTCAGTTTTAAAATTTGTTTTACAATCTAATAAAATCAAAAGTATAAATAAACTTTTTAAATCATTGGCCATTCATTATCGAATTGCAAGAAAGCATGTCAAGATCTGGATAAAGCAGTTGGTGAAAGCAAACCTGCAAAGAAATACTATCAGCAGTATGTTCCTAAACGAAAAGTAAATGAAAATCATCACGTTGATGGAAATCAGAAGGATGATCCTGTAAATTTGGATAATGTGGAAGTCCAACATTTAAATGGGGTGATCAGTATTGAGGATGAGGAGCAGCCTACATCTGTTCACAATAATTTGAATTCTCATGATCTTCCCAAAGATGGAAATCCAATTCTTGGATTTGTTTCTGATCTTGTGCAGAATTATGAGGTAAATACAGTTTTTAATGCTGTTTCTGAAAATAACATATCTAATAATGATGGAGAGAAAGATGGTGATTCTCAAACAGATAATGTGTAGAGAGATATTGATCGTGTTACAAATACATTTTCCGATGAGGTTCATGATATGCATGTGAATGACATAGTTGTGAATTCTAATGATAATGTTAGTGGTAATAACGTAGTTACTCCTATTGTGCATCCTAGAGTCTGTTTGAATTGATGGAACAGGATGGAATGGAATGGTATGGAGCTAGGTTCCATTGTTTGGATTTTCAAAAAATGAATGGTATGGAATGGAATCTGCTGGGATGCATTCCCTCCCATTCCATCCTCTCCTCATATTTTTCTTCCCCCCCCCCAATTTGGGAGGTATAGGATGGAATACTATCTTTCAATTAGTTAATTACTTGTTTATCCCTATCCTATTTTACATATACACACATCAAACAAAAATCAAAACGGTCTCTCTTCTTCCTCTCTGGTCTCGCAAGTAGTTTCTTCTTCCTCTCAAGCACTCTCCACGCAGACCGCAGCACCTGCTTCCATCGTGTCGACAGTAGCTGCATTTGGCATGGAGATGCAAACAGTGGCAATAGTTGGTTTGTTACTCGTTGGTAGAACCATGTACATGCCATTCCTTTCTATAAAGTAAACAACGATCCCAAGCGGTTAAACTATCAGTTTTTTTTAAAGCATAAAGAACAAGGTCAAAACAACAAATTAAACTATTTATATTTATATTATCACTAAAAATGTATACTGGTGGACAAAGATCACAAGTTACAGTAAGAACACGTGTTTGGCTTTGAAATGAGTTATTGACACTTTATTATGAGGATAATGACTTGTAAGTAGGATAGAAACTCCAATCTATAGAGATTCAATTGTTGACAGTCTTGGAACACAACTTGTGTGTCAATGGGTTCCATTGTTGTGTGTCAACAAATTTCACTATCCCAATTGGATAATTTAATCATTTTAATTAAAGGTAATATGTTTTAATTCTAAATATTAGTGTTTTTTAAATAAGGGTAAAAAAGGAATAAAAAAGTTATAACTCATTCCATTCCGTCAACTTTCCAAATGATGGAGTGAGAAATTTATTCCGTTCCATCATAAAATATCATTCCATTCCTTTCCATTCCGCTCCGTTCCGCTCATTTTAAAATATCCAAACAGACCCCTAATGCTGTGGTGGTTAAGGATTTGGAAGCTATAAAAGGTAGGTTGTGTGGAGTGATGAAGTGGAGCAATCTGATTCGATTGAGGATAATTCTAATTCTTCTTCAGCTAATTTGAATGAAATTACATCTCCTTTGAATGATAAGGATGTGTTTGAGCAAGATTCAAGTTTTAAAAAAGTTCTGTCTAGGTCACAGAGGAAAAAAATGAAAAAGAAACAAAAGTCCATTCAGAAAAAGGAAGGTTACATTACCCCGATCAAGGGCTGCGTCCTCTAGTCTTGTTTTTTGATGAAAGTCCTTTATTGGAATATTAGGGGTATTGGTAACCCTGAAACCAGATTGATGTTAAAAAAGCTTTGTGCTTTGCATTGTCCAGACTTTCTTTTGTTGCTGAACCATGGATTTCATTTCAACAGTTACCTTTTGGTCTTGTTAGCAGTTTAAGAATGAAGCTTTTTGCTAAAAATGATAGGTCTGATTTGCATCCTAATTTATGGTGCTTTTGTAAAGAAAATATTTCTCCATCTATTATTTCTGTTTCCAAGCAGCAGGTCTCCTTTAGTGTAATAGTGGATCCGCAGCAAATTAATATGTCAGCAGTGTATGCTTCTGCAAATTATACGGAAAGAAGGATTCTGTGGTCTGAACCATCCACCTTGCAGTTGATTAATAGGAATCCTTGGAGTTTTATAGGTGATTTTAATACTGTATTAGGTGCTCATGAGCTTAGAGGCAAAGGTTCACCTTCTAGAATCTCTTGTGAAGACTTCAATTCCTGGACAAACTCAAATCAGTTAATTCATATTCCTACTAGAGGCTCGGCTTTCACATGGTCAAATGGCAGAATTGGCGGGTATTATACTGAGAGGAGGCTTGATAGGTCTATTTGCAACGAGGATTGGATTAATTTTTGGAGTAGTGTGGATTATATCACTCTAACTCGTAGTAAATCTGATCACTTCCCAATCCTTTTGAATATGAAAAAACAGGACAGACAACATGGTTCTTCTTTTAGATTTATAAAAATGTGGTCATGCCATCCTGATTGTGCAAGGGTTATCTCTAATGTGTGGAAAAATCCTATTTATGGCTGTCCTATGTATGTCCTAAGTCAGAAATTGAAGAATCTTAAGGCTAGGTTGAAAGATTGGAATAAATCAAATTTTGGGGATGTGCATTCTCAAGTTAAATCTGCTTTAGCTTATTTAGATCTGATCTAGCAGCAGCTGAGTTCTTCTGGTGGTGATCAGGTGTTATTTGAGTACGAGAAAGGGGCTGATGTGAGATTGCAGCGAGCCTTGCACTATGAAGAGGAGTTCTGGCATGAAAAGTCTAGAGTAAATTGGCATCTTCATAGGGATAGGAATACAGAATTCTTCCATAAGATTGCAAAGGTTAGGGATGTAACAAAGCAGATTTCAATTTTGAAAAATGGTGACCAAGTAATTCATTCTGCTGCTGATATTGAGAATCATATCTTGACTTATTACAAAGACTTTTTTGCAAATGCCAATGCCAATTCTTCTAATGATCTTGTGAGTAAGGTAATTCCTTCTTTGGTTTCTGATCAGGATAATCAAATGTTGACAAGGCTGCCTAGTATGGATGAAGTTAAAAAAGTTATTTTTTCAATGAATGGGAATGGTGCCCCAGGACCTGATGGTTTTGGTGGTTTCTTCTTTCATAGATATTGGGAAATTGTTGCCAATGATGTTCATAAGGCTGTTATGCAATTCTTTAGTGATGGTTGGTTGTTACCTAACTTAAATTCAAATATTGTTGTCTTAATTCCAAAACTTGCTAATGCTGATAGGATAGAGCAATATAGACCTATAGCTCTAGCAAACTTCCAATTTAAAATTATCACTAAAGTTTTGGCTGATAGGTTGTCCATGATTGCTCCCAAAATCATATCTGGGAACCAAAGGGGATTTGTAAAGGGAAGGAGTATCTCAAATTGCATTTGCATTGCTTCTGAGTGTATCAATCTTTTGGATAAAAAAGCTTTTGGTGGTCATTTAGCTATGAAGATAGATATCAAAAAAGCCTTTGACATTATTGATTGGGACTTTTTGATTAATGTCCTAAAGGCTTTTGGTTTCAATGATACTTTCTGCCATTGGATCAACTTGATTTTGCATTCTGCAAAGTTATCTATTTCTATCAATGGTTATGCTTTTGGTTGTAAAAGAGGAGTTAGACAGGGAGATCCATTATCTTCTCTTCTTTTCTGTCTTGCAGAAGAGGTTCTTAGTAGAGGGATTTCTAAGTTGGTTGAATCTGGCCAATTGCAACTTATGATAGGTCCAAGGGGATTTAGGATGCCAAGTCATGTATTATATGCAGATGACATCATGGTCTTTTGCAGGGCTTCAAAGAAAAGTCTCACTAATTTGCTAAACCTGTTTAGAGACTATGAACAAGCTTCTGGTCAGGTCATAAGCACAGACAAGTCTAAGTTCTTTCTTGGATCTTCAATGCAGAATAAAAGTGCTAGAATTTCTGAAATCTTAGGCTTCTTTGCTAGTCATCTTCCATTCAATTATCTAGGGGTGCCTATTTTCAAAGGGACGCCAAGAAGAGATCACTTGTTGCCTACAACTGACAAAATTAAGAGTAATCTTTCTACTTGGAAAGGTTCCATCTTATCAATTATGGGGAGAGTTCAGTTAGTAAAGTCTGTAATCTTGGTATGATGGTTTACAGCTTTAAAGTCTATTCTTGGCCTTTGAATTTGTTAAAAACAATGAATTCTTGGCTTAGGAACTTTGTGTGGTCTGGTTGTATCAGTAGCAGGAAAATTTGCACAGTAGCATGGAGTAAAGTTTGCAAGCCAGCAATTGATGGGGGCTGGCCTCAGATCTTTAAACATCATAAATAAGGCAGGCCTGCCGAAACTCGGTTGGGAATTAGCTTCTACAAATTTGCAATGGGAAGCATTAATGAGGTCAAGGGTTTTCAGGTCTGGCAAACTAGTTATTTATCAAATTAGTTCCTCTATTTGGCCAGGGATTAAACCATACATGGATTCAGTTCAGAGGTTTTCTTCTTGAAATATTGGTAATGGACAGGATGTCAACTTTTGGACTGATATTTGGCTTTCATCTCTTATAGTCAATTTAATTGGTCTTGCTCAGGATGCTAATGTTTCTTTAAATGCTAAAGTGAGTGATTTCATAATCAATGGTAATTGGATCATTACTCATATTCTGGCCTCGAAATTTCCAGAGCTGATAAGAGAAATTCAGCAGATTCATATTCCTAAAGTTCCTAGTGAAGACTCTTTGGTATGGTCTTTATCTGATTCAGGTTGTTTGTCATTTAAGGATGCTTATTTATACTTTCAGCCTGTGAATCAATCTGCTCATTGGTCTAAGTCTGTATGGAATGTTAACATCTCTCCTTCTCATTCTTTCCTTCTTTGGAGAATTATCCATGATAAGGTGCCAACTGATGAACAATTAAGGAAAAGAGGTTTCTGTATTGTTTCAGTTTGCTGCCTCTGTGGTAATAATTTTGAATCTACAAATCATTTGTTTTTTGATTGCTCATTTGCTAAACATCTTTGGAATTGGCTTGGTCACATGCTGAATTTGCAAATAGACTGTTCAAACATCAATTCAGTACTTTCTCTTTGGAATAGGGCTTGGAGTCCTCATATGCAGATCATTGTTGATACGACTCGCCGTCCCATTGACGAACCTAAGATATTTAACTAAGCTTTAAACCGTATTATAAACGTTAACACGCTTTATTAAGACGAAACGCATGGGAAAGATTAAAACGCGAAAACGAAATTGTATTAAGACTATGCCAAAGCACGCATATATCAGAGTAACACAGTTTAAACGTAAAGTATACATACATGCATCAGTTGCCCTGTCAATAGGGTTACAGTAGTAATGTATACATACAGAGTACATCAGTACAGGCCATAAATAAAATACGTCAAAAGATAGAGAGAAGACTCTCAGGCTAACAGCGGTCGCCACCCAACCTCTAGAAGCTGGGGTCCGTGGTTCGTCCACCGGCATCAGGCTCGTAAGGAGTGCCATCCAACTCCTCAGCAACTGGTTCCTGCACAGGGTCTTCCTATAAAATAAAATAAACATACAGAGAAAATACAGGGAGATAAGAAACATGCATCATCAAATTAGGGAGAGGGGCAATAGTATAGCATATAGACATGCAGCACACAACACATAAAAAACAAATAACACGCCAACAACCATCTCTTGGGTCACACAACACAACCATCTCAAAAGTCACTCTCTCAGATCAAACCTCTACGAAGGATACTAATCCCCATATGCATGTCAACATTCCTATATGCATGCCGGCCGATATCATCACGTCCCCAGTTGGACATCCCCGTCGGGATTAATAACATCACGTCCCTAATTGGACATCCTCGTAAGGATTAAAAACATCACGTCCCTAAATTCAAATGATATGGTAAGGATGAAATAGGCAAATTCAAATGATCCATATGGTAAGGATGAAACAGGCAAATTCAAATGATCCGTACACGTTAATGATATAAAAGAGAGTGTAGCCCCTGAATCAAATAAAATAGATAAGAGTCCCCCCGCAACTAGGCACTTACCTTGTATCAGATCGGGACATTGAGAAGCTTCAGATCCTCTCACAACGAACACTCTTCCTGTCGTCTGTGGCCTATCCTGCTGGCCCACCACGGGTTGCCTTGTCCCCGCATCTTGAATTCTTCTGCCAGTATCCTTTGGTCGGCACTCGTTGGCATAGTGGCCCTAGTGGCCACAACGGAAACAGTTGACATTCGGTGCTTGAGGATAATCCTTCACTAGATGCGGTCCGTCGCACCGAAAACACTTGGAAAATCCTGGTTGTCCTTGACTGGTATTCCCCCTTCCAGCAGCTGTCGTTTGCTGACCTAGACGACTGTAAGGCTTCGCTCTTGGTTGGAACTTCCCTTCGCGACCTTTCTGACCAAAACTTCTGACTGGTCCACCACTTCTGACTTGAGCTTGTGTAACTCCCTCTTGATTGCGCCCTTCTAGAAATGTACATTTCTCTATTAGCCCTGGGAATGATCGGATGCTCAACGGTAGCATAACCTTTTTCAACTCGGGCCTCAACCCGTCTTCGAATCTTCTGCACACCCAGTCTTCATCCGGGTATACTTGGTATAATTGAGAGAATTTCAGTAGCGCCTCGAACCTCATGGCGTATTCTCCCACCGACCTCTGTTGCTGCTTCAGGTTCAGGAACTCTTTTTCTTTCTCGTGATGGACACTCCTTGGGAAATATTTTTCCAAGAATCTCTCACGGAACACTTCCCAGGTCAGCAATCTCCCCTCCGTCTTTAGCAGTTTCTGCTTGTTCTTCCACCATGCTTCTGCCGCTCCGACTAGCATGAAAGCAGCATAAGTGACTTTCCTATCCTCTCTACATTGGATAGTGACAAAGGCCTTCTCGATCTCTTGCAGCCACAACTCAGCAGCTTCCGGATTGTATTCTCCATGGAATTGGGGAGGATTCACCTTCATAAAAGCATTCAGGCTGGTGTTTACCACTTCACCTCCCCTTACCGGATGCTGTTGTTGGCTAGCGTCCCTTTCTTCCTGTCGCTGCATAAACTGGGCATTCTGCTGCGTTTGTTGTAGCATTGCAGCAGCTAAATCCATCATGGCCCTCATCACTTCGTTCTGATCTCCGCCACCTTCGGTTCCCAAGGTATCACTATTACGGTCGAAGTCCCCGATTCCAACTAGTGCTCCCCTTCCTCTACCACGTCCTCTAGCCATTCCTTCTTGGCAAAGGAAATATTAGCTTCGATCCATAAGACATACAATATCAATCAACAGATATACATATCATATGCCTTACGAATAAAACAGTTATCACACTCGATAACTTGCGTATCTTCTAACACAGTTGGTATCCAATGTGGATCCAACAATCAAAGCCAGCACACTTCCTAGACCTGCAGTAATGGTTCCAGACTCCACTATTTCCGGCTCCAACCCGGACTGTGTGGTCTCAACGACCCTCAAGGCCCATTGTAGATCCAAACTGCTCTGATACCACTAAATGAGACCACCCGCCGTCCCATTGAAGAACCTAAGATATTTAACTAAGCCTTAAACCTTATTATAAACGTTAACGCGCTTTATTAAGACGAAACACAGTGGAAAGATTAAAACGCGAAAACGAAAATGTATTAAGACTATGCCAAAACACGCATATATCAGAGTAACGCAATTTAAACGTAAAGTATACATACATGCATCGGTTGCCCTATCAGTAGGGTTACCGTAGTAATGTATACATACAGAGTACATTTGTACAGACCATAAGTAAAATACGTCAAAAGATAGAGAGAAGACTCTCAGGTTAAAAGCGGTCGCCACCCAACCTCTAGAAGCTGGGGTCCGTGGCTTGTCCACCGGCATCATGCTCATAAGGAGTGCCATCCAGCTCCTCAGAAACTAGTTCCTCCAAAGGGTCTTCCCATAAAATAAAAAAAACATATAGAGAAAATACAGGGAGATAAGAAACATGCATCATCAAATATGGGAGAGGGGCAATAGTGCAGCATATAGACATGCAGCACACAACACATAGAAAACATATAACACGCCAACAACCATCTCTTGGGTCACACAACACAACCATCTCAAAAGTCACTCTCTCAGATCAAACCTCTACGAAGGATACTGTTGGAACCAAAGTGCTTATGGTCCAATAATTCCTTATGTTTTGATGTTAACAAAGGACTAATTTCAGAAGAACAAAGATTTCTTATGGACTAAAGTTTTATCTTAAGTGTGCAAGATAAAATATATATAAGTCCAAAGGCTATCTAAGTCCAAAGACTTTCACTCGTCCAAACTACAAACAGGATTAACTCTCTATCAGACCAGACTATAATAGGCTGTAACAATAGAATCTTGAGTCCAAAAACTCTTCCCCTTATTATGTAATCGTTATAGTCCAATAATGCTTTATTTGTTTAGAGAGAATACATATGTAAAGCTTTTGAATTTATTATTCTATGTAAAAAGCTTATGTCCTTTGGACAAATATTCCCTGTAACACTGGTTCAAACAAAAGCAAAAGCCAGACTGTCCCTGACACAAAAAGAAGTTGACCTTCTCCAATAAGAAAGACAAAAGGCAACTTTCGAGTACAAAGAGGTTATGTTAGTCCCATTTCTAGATATCAAGTCTGATAGTCTACTTTGCTGATCAGAAGCTTCAAGGAAGTTATCAGACTCAACAGACTAACGCATTTAATGCTCAATCAGAACGGATCCTTTTCCATCCGTTGAAGACTAAAGTTGATCAAATCAAGTCTGCTATAAATACCTCTGATCTTGAAGATGCTCTCAGAGAGCAAGAAGCGAAGTGTTGCACAACTGATTCAAAGTATTGAAAAATAGTCAAGCACACAAAGCAATCAAGAGAAACATATCAAAGCTTGAAAAGCGAACTCTGATCTTTATTTTCATATCACTCTCTGCGTTGAGTATTGTTCAAGGAGTTCTAAGCTTTAGTTTTAAACTCTCACACTCAGTGAGTTTGTAGAACAAAACTCTTTTCAAAACCTAGTTGGTTAAGCTTGAAGAGGCTTGTGTAGAAAGAATACTTAGTGTGCCTGAAGAGGTGTAGAATACTTACCTAAAGAGGTGTTGAATACTTGTAACAAAGGGTTTTTGTTATAGTGGATAAAGCTCTCAAGTAGAGAGGACTGGACGTAGCTCTTTGGTGAAGAGTGAACCAGGATAACATCTTCGTGTTCCTTTTTTTCCCTTATCTTTGCTTTAGATTATTTTTTATCTAACTCCTTGGGATTGAATTGTTTTCTTATTGAGCTTGTTTTCTTTATTTTATCTCTTCTGAATAAGCGTCCAACTGGTGTTTGGAATCGCTCCTTGCGTCCGTTATCGTTCTAACCATCCAACCTTTGCAAAAACTTATATCTGCTTGCGAAAAGTTTTAAAAACTTGAGAAACACAATTCAACCCCCCTTCTTTTGTTTCAAACAGGTTCTTTCAATTGGTATCAGAGCTCAGCCTCTGGGTTGAGCACTTAGCCGTGTAGAGGAAAAGATCCTACAGCAGATATGGCAGGACAAGGTATGCCAATTGGGAGTCAACCTGTTATGGAAGGCACTTCCATGACCAGACCTCCGTTCTTCAAGGGAACCCATTACCTGTATTGGAAGGAGAGATTCAAAGGCTTCATCTTAAGTACAAACTCAACTCTTTGGGCCAGAATCATGAATGGTCCAAATGTGTGTCTCAACTCTGATGGGACAGACAAAGGAGAAGATGCTTGGACTGATAATGAAAGAGCAAGGATGGAACAAAATCATAAAGCCAGATATGCTTTAATGTGTGCTCTCAGTCCTGATGAATTTTAGAAGATTCATGCATGTGAATCAGCAAAGCAAATCTGGGATACTTTGTCAAATCTCCATGAGGGGACCACCAAGGTAAAAGATTAAAAAATCATCATGCTGGTTGGCCAGTATGAATTATTCACCATGGCCGAAGGAGAGTCTATCTTAGACATGATGGGTCGCTTTCAGACAATCATCAACAATCTAAAGTCCCTTGGAAAAGTCTACACTACCAAGGAAAATGTCACTAAAATTCTTAGAAGCTTGCCTAAGAATTGGAGACCACTTGTTACTGCAATCACCCAGGCTAAAGATCTTTCTACTTTGACTCTGGATGATTTGGTTGGAACGCTTCAAGTTCATGAGTAGGAGCTTGATCTTGATAATCCTGATTAAAGGGATTGCCTTGAAAGCTCAGAAGTCCAACAACTTAAAAGCTGATGAGTCCAGTGATGATGCTGATCAATCTGATAATGAAATATCAGACGATGACGAGTTATCCTTCATCTCCAGAAAGATTCAAAACATGTGGAGAAAGAAAAATGGGATGAAAAGAAGGCCATTTCAAAAGAAAAACTTCAAAGATCATGCTGAGCCCAAAGACAAAAGTCAGTTGGTCTGCTTCGAGTGCAACAAGTCAGGTCACTTCAAGATTGATCGTCCCATGTTAAAAGACAGGAAGAAGTTTTTCAAAAAGAAGAAAAAGAACTTCATGGGAACATGTGAGGATCTCAACTCGTCTGAAGAAGAAGAAGAAGAAGAAGAAGAAACAAATGAGGAGGCTAATCTATGTCTTTGGTCCAACGTCCAAAACGAAGACTCTTCGGATGATGAACAACTTGTTGTTCCTGAAGAAAGAACTCAGGAATCTATTTCTGAAAGAGGATGGAATGTTCCACCCATCTTTAAAGGGATGGACTATCCTTATTGGAAATCAGTTTTTGAAATATACGTCCAAGCTCAAAATTATGAGTTGTGGAATATATTCACAAATGGAGATCATCGTCCAACAATCACTCTTGAGGACGGATCAACAGCGTCCAAACCTGAAGCCGACTGGACGAATGAGGATATCATATGGTATTCGTTAAAAGCTCATGCCAACTGGTGTCTCATCAACGCTCTTGATCGGTCAAGACTGGAGATGGTCTTGCAATTCCAAACTACTAAGGAGAAGCTGGATGCGTTAGAACAACTATTCAGTCCAAGGAGTCCGTCTGCCTCAAACTTTTGTCTAATGGCAAAAACTTCATCAGACGCTAAATCGGAAGAAGATGAGGTATCTGTTTTTGATTCTCTTCAAGAAGCATATGATGAACTGCTTAATGATTCCTCTTTATTGCATCATCAATATATTATGCTTAAAAGAAAAATTTCAAAAGTAAATAAAGAATTGGAAGATACCAACAAGCAAAATAAGCAGCTCATTGAAGAAAACAATAAGCTGAAAGCTGAGAATGTCAGTCTAACTGACAAACTCACCTTTGGGTCTAGTGGACCTCACGAGGTATCAAGACTAAAACAAGAGGTATCTGACCTAACCAAAAACGTATCAAAGCTTGTTGGAGGTTCAGAGAAGCTAAACTTGATGATATTGAGGTATTAACGATCACCTCACGATATGTCTGGCCTAGGCTATGACTCTGAGAAACAAGAAGCTTCTCAGAAAGTATCAAGGACCAATAGGCTTTTCAATCTCGTGGAAAGCAAAAAGAAAGCAAACTGCATGCATCCAATACTTATTGCAATTTATGTGGAAAGAGTGGTCATATCTTTTCGAAATGCATACATAAAAAGAAAAACAATGTGCATGGACGAAGACCACAGACTAACCAAAAAGGAGCCAAGTCTATCTGGGTACCTAAGAATATGATAATCCCTGTTGCAGATCTGCTTAGCAACATAAAGAAAACCCCAGTCCTGGTACTTGGACAGTGGATGCTCAAGTCACATGATGGGAGAAAAGTGTATGTTCCAAGAGCTACGTAAAAAGACTGGTGGATGGGTCACCTTTGGAGGCAACTAGAAAGGAAAGATAGTTGGAATTGGTAAGATTGGTAAGCATCATTTTCCATCTATTGATAATATTCTTCTGGTTGAAGGATTAAAACACAACTTGCTTAGCATAAGTCAATTATGTGACAGTGGGTCTGATGTTTCCTTCAATAAAGGTGGACGCTCTCTGTGACGCGTGTCAGAAAGGAAAAGAAGTTAAGCACTCTTTTGAGTCCAAGAACATTGTTAGTACTTCAAGACCACTAGAGCTGTTGCATCTTGATTTGTTTGGTCCAACAAGGACTGCTTCTGTCAATCGTACGAAATATGGGCTTGTCATAGTAGACGACTATACTAGAAGGACATGGGTTAAGTTCCTTGCTCACAAGGATGAGTCTATAAAGGTCTTTACTATATTCTGTAAGCGCGTCCAGAATGAAATAGGCAT
The DNA here is from genome assembly GCA_039655645.1 of Ammopiptanthus mongolicus. Taxonomy (NCBI): domain Eukaryota; kingdom Viridiplantae; phylum Streptophyta; class Magnoliopsida; order Fabales; family Fabaceae; genus Ammopiptanthus; species Ammopiptanthus mongolicus. The sequence continues at coordinate 44,744,351 of CM077348.1, read as the reverse complement.
ATGTATAAGCTCAATTAGAAGTGACCATGGAAGCGAATTTGAAAATGAGCTTTTCCAAAGGTTTTGTGATGAAATCGGTATTCATCATAATTTCTCTGCCCCTAGAACACCACAACAGAATGGTAATGTTGAGAGAAAGAACCAATCTCTTCAAGAGATGGCTAGGGCAATGCTCAGTGATAATTCTGTTCCTAAACACTTCTGGGCTAAAGCTGTAAATACTGCTTGCTATATTCAAAACAGAATATACATAAGACTTATCTTGAATAAGACTCCTTATGAATTGTGGAAAGGACGCAAACCCAACATTTCTTATTTCCACCCCTTCGGATGTCAATGTTTTATTTTAAATATGCGAAAACGAAATTGTATTAAGACTATGCCAAAGCACGCATATATCAGAGTAACGCAGTTTAAACGAAAAGTATACATACATGCATCGATTGTCCTGTCAGTAGGGTTACAGTAGTAATGTATACATACAGAGTACATCAGTACAGACCATAAGTAAAATACGTCAAAAGACAGAGAGAAGACTCTCAGGTTAACAGCCGTCGCCACCCAACCTCTAGAAGCTGGGGTCTGTGGCTCGTCCACCGGCATCAGGCTCGTAAGAAGTGCCATCCAACTCCTCAGCAACTGGTTCCTCCACGAGGTCTTCCCATAAAATAAAATAAACATACAGAAAAAATACAGGGAGATAAGAAACATGCATCAGCAAATATAGGAGAGGGGCAATAGTACATCATATAGACATGCAGCACACAACACATAGAAAACATATAACACGCTAACAACCATCTCTTGGGTCACACAACACAACCATCTCAAAAGTCACTCTCTCAGATCAAACCTCTACGAAGGATACTAATCCCTATATGCATGTCAACATTCCTATATGCATATCGGCCGATATCATCATGTCCCCAGTTGGACATCCCCGTCGGGATTAATAACTTCACGTCCCCATTTGGACATACTCGTAAGGAAAAACAACACGTCCCCAATTGGACATCCCGCCTCGGGATTAAAAACACCACGTCCCCAATTGGACATGCCCCTTTGGGACCAAATATGCTATGGTATGAAATTCTATAATATACAACAAACATCCATCACAGATTGATACCGGAACCTCACCCCTAAGTCCTCGGCCACAGCCGAGATGCACTGCATCCACATCGACATCGACATCAACATCAACATCACGATGCCTTGCGTCCACGAGCCATAGCTCCATGGTCAAGACCACGAAGGTATCAATCCGAACAATAGCGCAATCTCACCATACTCTCATCAACAATCATCCAGCCAATCACAATAATAGAGTATCACAATAAATATGCCAATACAGATATCATCATATTGAAAGATAAACCGCGAATCACATAGACAGTTCCGCATAACATATCAACAGATAAGCACATAAGCAGTTCAACATATCAACCTCAATCAATCATATCTTCTAGATTATCATCTTAGTGGTGATAGTCCAAAAGTACCTACACCTAGGGTACAGGTACTTTATTCAGGGCTCAACCTCTAGTAGGGTTTAAGGTTTCCCCTACACATGTATATATTCTATACTAAGCTTGCCTTCCCGACGATACTAGTTCTATCTCCCCACTTGAAACTGCTACGCACGCTCGCCTTCCCGCACAAGCTCCCGAACACAACTCCGTAACTGGAACTTTAGCACGCTTTAGGGTGATCGAGCACAATCTAATCCTTTACAACAAATCAAAGTCGAATATTAACAAAAGTACATCACTTTGTCTCCTAGGACCTAGGGTCGGCCACCAAGGTTCAAAATAGCTAGAGGTGTCTAAAAATTTCTAACTCTTGGATGAATGATCCTCAACTATACACAACACTAGAGTAAGTTTTATTACACAACAACTTGAAGTAAAACTCATAGTTCTCACACAAGCTAGGTTCGGCCACTTCATGGAAAAATAGGCTAGAGGTGTCTAAAAATTCCTAACTCTTGGATCAATGATCCTTAAGTATACCTAACAGTAGATCAAGTCTCATTACTCAAAACTTGAATAAAAAACTCAAACTTTTTCAATATATATACGGTTCACCCCTCCTATACCCAAATGGGTTAGGGAACTCTTTTGGTTACATGCTCTTGAACAATGAAAGAGGATGATGCAACTAGCTCATAGAGATTGGTTTTACATTAAAAAGATTTTTCTACACTTTTCTATGGATTTATGAAGTTTGAAGTTTAACTTGAACATAGCTTGGAAAAACAAGATTTCTATGAAGAATATGAAGATTGAAGGATCAAGTGAAGAGTTCATACCTCTTAGAAGATGAAGATGATCAAGGGTATCAACTTTGTTTCACAAAAATCACTTGAAGTTTCTTAAGAAAAAGAGAGAAAGTAAGGAAGGAAAATGAGTTATGGAGAAAATGGTGGAATACTCCTCATGAAGGGGGGGATGTGATGAAGGGAGGGATAGGATGGTCCAAAAAAATTTCACTTAAGGGCAAAATGGTCTTTTCACACAAGGGTAAAATGGTAATTGTGAAAAAGGTCAGGGGCATTTTGGTCTTTTCGCATCCAGATATTTGCTAAAGTCATCATGACACTAGCATGCTTTCCTCGGTGATGTGACCTGATGTGACTTCATGTTTATCCGTTAGAGGGTCCCGGTAAATCCCAATTCAGCTCCGTTCATCACCCGATTCAAGATTTCGCCCGAATAACTTATATTATTTCACTTTTTAGTGCGAAAAACCAATTTTATCAAAATTGTTAGAAATTCGATTCTAAGCCTAACTGTTTCGTTCATGAGTCAAAATTAGGTCTTCTAAGTAGTAAAATCTTACTGTCAGTGAAAACGCAGAGCAGGCTCCGTTTGAGTTTTCGGCCCAAAACTTAATCGTAACTCCCTACGATAGCGTAGAGCGTGAATGTGGTCTTAGTTTATTTAATTTCATTTTCTAAACCTTAGATAAAAATATAAACTAATTTATATAATTTATCGATCTTAGAAAGCATGAAAAATCGAGGTCTTACAATTGTTACAGGAGGGATTGTCTATGTGGTTTGGTGTATTTGGTTTTGCAGGAACAAGACAAAATTCGATAATAAGAACATCATGTTACAATCTGCTGGGAACTTAGTTGATTCTAGAGTGTCTTTTGTTGGTAATCTAATCTCTAGTCGCTTAATCACTTATGATTCAGAGCTGCTGTTATTGAAGAATTTCTCAATTGGCCAACATGTTCAGTCAGCTCCTAAGATAATAGTAGTTATATGGAATCCTCCTATGATCAATATGGTTAAGTGCAATACGGATGGAGTAGCTAAGGGTTGTCCAGGTCAAGCCTCTTGTGATGGGATATTTAGAGATAACAAAGCAGCTGTTTTGGGTTGTTTTTATGCCAATCTCGGGTTGCAGAATGCCTTTCAAGCAGAACTTTTAGGAGCTATGGTTGCAATTGAAACAGCTTTCAAGAAGAAGTGGCTTTACCTTTGGGTGGAATGTGATTCAGAGTTAGTGATATCTGCTTTCAAAAATAGTAACTTGGTTCCTTGGAGGCTTAGGAATAGATGGAAAAATTGTATATCTTTAACTAGAAATATGGCTTTTGTATACTCTCATATTTTTAGGGAGAGTAATTCTTGTGCAGATAAATTAGTATTTCATAGGTATTCTGTAAATGGCTTAGTTTGGTGGGATTTTGCTCCAAGTTTCATTTCTGAGGATGTTTTCAGAAATGGAATGGGATTGCCAAATTATAGGTTTCATTGATTCTTGCATGGGTTAGGTTGATGTCCCCCCATGTTTTCTTTGTATTTCTTTCATTTATTAATAAATTTTGGATGTGTTGCAGATGATTGGTTTTGCTAGGGGTGCCAACATAGTTGGGATGTCTAGTAAAACAGTGATGCCTTTGCATGCCTTTCTTTTGCTTAAAAAAAAAATCTTACTTATGGGAGATATATAAAAGGAAAAATTATAGAATTTAAAAGATATAAATGACTCTTAAAGTTGAAAAATGAAAAGCTGATTTAATAAATTCACAACGAATGTTTTTGAAATTTCAAACATTGGTCAATATAATTATATTTTATTTATATTTTATAAAATTGCATATAATATCAGTTAATAGGTTATGAATTCATATTTGTTTGCAATTTTATTGTATAAAATATAAATAATATTCAAATATAATTATATTTTATTATTAATTATATGAATTTATTTCTATGTAAATAATTTTATTTATCAATTGCCTTGACCAATGTATTAAATTTTAATACATGGAAGAAATATAAGAAGATTGGGAATAGAGTCCTCCATGGTTATTCCAAAATTGCATGCTATCTCAGTTCTAAAAATTGTTTAACAATCTAATAAAATAAAAATTATAAATAAATTTTAAAAACATGAACAATCTTAGCAATGGAAGTGATATACAAAGGAAAAATTATACAATTTAAAAGGTATAAATGAATCTTAAAATTGAAAAATGAAAAGCTGATTTTATATTCACAATGAATGATTTGAAATATCATACATTTGTCAATATAATTATATTAAATTTTTATTTGTATTTTATACAACAAATATGCATACAATCTCAGTCAACAGATTATAAATTCAGATTTGAATGCATTTTTTTGTTGACAGAATGCAATTTTGTTGTATAAAATATAACTAAAAATAAAATATAATTATATTTTATTATTTATAATCTCAATTTATTTTCAAATAAATAATTTTATTTATCAATTGCTTTGATCAATTTATTAAATTTTAATACCATTGATTGGAAAAAAATATTAAAAGATTTGGAATAGTATATTTTTTTCTAAAATGGCATGCAATCTCAGTTTTAAAAAATATTTTATAAGCTAATAAATTGAAAATTATAAATACTTACTCGTTTTGTATCATATAGGAGGTTCTATAAATCCCCCTTGCATCTTATATTATTCCATAGACAAAACAATCACAATCCTTTTGGCAAATTGAAGGAGATATGAAGCTATCTCGGAGACATTGTTTCTTCTATGCGCTTCTTTTTCTAAGTATCTTCTTTTGCCCTTACGAGTTTTTTAGTTCATATTTATGAAGGAACCTGTTTGAAACACAAGAAGGGGGTTGAATTGTGTTTCTTAAGTTTTTAAAAACTTTTCGCAAGCAGATATATATATTTTTGCAAAGGGTTGGACTCTAAAAAGACAAAGGAAGCAAAAAGCGTTTACAAACAGAGGTTGGACGCTCGCTGATGAGGTTTACTTTTAAAAAACAGGCATGTTAAGAAGGCAATTCAATCCCAAAGAGTTAGTTAAAAGCACACTAAAGTAAATGCAAGGGAAAGCAGAAGGACACAGAGATATTATCCTGGTTCACTCTTCACCAAAGAGTTACGTTCAGTCCTCTCTACTTGAGAGCTTTAACCACTATAACAAAATCCTTTGTTACAAGTATTCAACACCTCTTCAGGCAAGACTAAGTATTCTTTTACAGACAAACCTCTTCAGGCTCAAGTATTCTTTCTAGACAAGCCTCTTTAGGCTCAACCGACTAAGGTTTTTGAAAAGAGTTTGTTCTACTAACTCACTAAGTGTGAGGGTTTGAAACTTAAGTTCTGAACTCTAATACAAATACTTTTCACAAAGAGTGATATGAAAGTTTAAGAACAGAGTAAGCTAGAAAGCTTTTGATTTCTTGTGATTGCTTGTTTGCTCAAATGCTTGTATATCATTCAAGTTCATCACTTTGCATCTTCAAAGGTGGGGGTATTTATACCCATCAAGGCTTGAACATTATTCAGTTTTCAATGGATGGAAAAAGACCCGTTCTGATCGTGCATTAAATGCTTTGGTCCATTGAGTCTGATAACTTGTTAAAGCTTCTGAAAAGCAGAGTAGACGTATTGACACCTTTTCCTTGTACCTGAAAGTTGCCTTTTGTCTTTCCTTTTTGGAGATAGTCAAAATCCTTTGTGTCAGGAACAGACTGGCTTCAGCGTTCAATGGTACGAAGATTACAAAGAATATTTGTCCAAAGGATATTTACACGAAGAATAATAAATTCAAACGCTTTACAAGTACTCGTTCGCGCTAAAGGAAGCATATTAAGGGACAATACATTGGACTCAGATAAAGAAATTTTTATTGGAAAAAGTCTTTGGACTCAAATACAAAGTTTAAAGCTTATAGTCCAGAATGCGCGAGACCTAAGGTTTTGGACGTACTGTAAGTCTTTGAACTTGGAAAGTCTTTAGACTTAGAATTTCCTGCACACTTAAGATAAACGCATTAGTCCATAACTAATCTTTGTTCACTTAAATTGCCTTTTGTTAACGCAGGTACAAACTTTAAACAAACATATATGCAATAGAATATCAAGAAGCGTAGAAATGCAAGCAATCAATAACTAAAACAATAAAATTTTGTCCCTTTCTCAATCAAATTTCCCTTTCTCCCCCTTTTTGTCATCGACAAAAGTGAGGATAAACCATCATAGTCAGTTAAAAAAATAAAAAATAAAAAGACTTAAAAAAAGGTTTAAGACGGAGGAGGAGGAGGTTTGGGAAGGAAGTTCTGAAACATGGCAGCAATCTGTTGCAGCAGCACAACATTGTTGGCTTAGATGGACTGTTGGACGAACTTTTGAAACTCAAAAGGAACAACAGAAACATAACTTTCAGCAGTGGCCTTGGTTGCCTCAGGATTCTATTGACCAAGAATCACACTCAAGGCATGGGACAGAGATGGGTCAGCAGGATGTACCACAGAAAGAGGTATTGGTTGAGACTTAGAGCGTTCTTTCTCTGAGTCCACAACTTGCTCAATAGGTATTGGTTGAGACGTAGAGCGTTCTTTCTCTGAGTCCACAACTTGCTCAATAGGCTCTTCTGGACAGGGATCCTCATATACGATCTTTGTATATTAGAGTTCATGGAATTGATCATGTGCTTCAACCAGAGTTTAGCAAACAAAGCTTAATGAAGATGAAGCTGGAGTTCATTGAAAACTCCAAGAAGGATCAAGAAAAACTGAAAGGCGCTCAGAAAGGTCAGACGCAACCTGTTGAAGAAGCGTCTGAACAAGGAGCCTCTACTGGACGCTCGATAGAGCCTTTACGTCGAACAGTGAAGCCATCATCTACCCGTCCAACAACTGCCTCCATCCAACTTGCAAGGAAAAGAAAACTGGTTCTTGCATTAGTGGACGAAGATGATGAAGATGATCAACCTATTTCTAAGGTGATCAAAGGGCAAAGAAGGGAATCTGCTTCTGAAGCTTCTCAATCGAAGATAGCTGCAAGAAGGCCAAGGACCACACGGTCCAAGACTCAAGGTAATACCGAATCTCAATCTCTTTCAGTTATTACGTCTGATGTAAAGCAACCCATTTTGGTTGAAGATACTGTAATGGACTTACAACAGTCCATGGGCATCTCACCCCTACCTCTCCCCAAATACAAACACTCTCACCAACCCAAACACAAAGCATCCCCTCACCACAAATATCAACTCCACCTCCACCTACATTTGAACCTTTCGAACCATGTGGAGCACCCTCTCCCAAAATAAGTTATCCCAAAAGAAAGTTCAAACGCATATCCAGGATAACCTTTGCAAACGAAAGCTCAAACCGGGCTGACATTAAGAGAAGATACCTTGCTCTTTTTCTTAAACACTCATCCCCTTCACCTTCTTCCTAACATCCCAAAGGTCCAATCCCTCCACCAGAGTACCAGTATGAAACTCCTTCACCACCACCACCACATGATCTCACTGGTCCACCCCCCAAACTTGGTTACTACCCCATCCCATACACTCCAAATGGACGGTTGCCAAGCTAACTCTACAACGCTCGTGGACCACTCTTAGTCTATTTTGAGAATAAATTCGCTCCGAAGAAGATTTATCCCAATCTCATTAAGGACAAAGCATTCCAGTGGTGCCACTACAAGAAAGAGGCTTGTTTGTAAAAGAATACTTGCTTTTGCCTAAAGAGGTCTGGAATACTTGTATCTGAAGAGGTGTAGAATACTTGTTGTATCAAGGGTTTGTTATAGTGGATAAAGCTCTCACATAGAGAGGACTGGACGTAACTCTTGGGTTAAGAGTGAACCAGGATAAATATCTTGTGTTATCTTCTCTCCATTTCTTGTTATTTTATTTATAACTAACGTTTGGGATTGAAATTGTTTTTCTTAACATCTTTTCTTACAAAAACATTTTTAGCGTGTGTCCAACCATTGAGCTATCGCGCTCTCTGTTTTAACTATCCTTTTTGCGTCCAACCCTTTGCGACAAGATAACTGCTTGTAAAAAGTTTTCAAAAAACTTTTGAAAAACAATTAAACCCCCCTTCTTGTGTTTCAAATAGACTCCTTCACTAGGAGCGCCCTTGGTTTAGGAAGTTTTTGGTGCCATTGGAGAAGGGTTGAAGAAAGAGTTTTTAGGGTTCAAGGAAATTTCAGAGAGAAAGCTTTCGCAAAAAAGATAACTTTCGGAAAGATAACTTGAAATAGAAATGATTGGTAATATGAAAAGATTTTCTTAAAAGAGGCGGTTGCTTTTTAGGAAAGAGAAAGAGTTGAAATGATGAAACGTTATGGGGAACGGCCAAAGTAGTCTGCACATTACTACATCTATTGAAGACAAAACAGTACTTTTGAAGAAAAACAAAATGAATTTTTGTTTTAATAAAACAATGCGATGACAGCTAGCACTAGATGTCTCTTATATATGCCACGTCTTTAGACGCTTGACTCTTTCAAACGAGTCCAAACATATCATATTCATAAATGCATAAAATATGCATCAAACAGTTTAATAAAACAATCAGACGCTTCATTCAACAATGAAATGCATGTTAATATTATCTCTAATATATTTAAACATATCTTCAGCTACGGTTTTGTGAAGATATCAGTCCATTGTTCATTAGTTTTAACAAATTTTAATTCAAAAACGCCTTTTTGAACATGATCTCTTATAAAGTGATGCTTAATTTCCATATATTTTGCTTTAGAGTGTTGGATGGGGTTTTTAGACAAATTAATAACACTTTGATTATCACATCAAACAGGTATATTATTTTCAAACATAGAATAGTCTTCCAGTTGATGCTTTACCCATATGAGTTGTGAACAACAACTTATAGCAGAGATGTATTCTGCTTTTGCCGTTGAGAGTGCAATTGTTCCTTGTCTTTTTCTTGACCAAGTGTTCATGTTTGCTTCAATGAAGTGACATCCTCCACTGATGCTTTTTCTTTCAATTCTATCTTCAGCAAAGTAAGCATCACAGTAACCAGCTAATATGAAATCATTAGATCTCATATAAAACAAACTAAGGTTAGTGGTTCCAATAAGATATCTGAATATCCTTTTAGCATATTTGAGATGGGATTCTCTAGTATCAGATTGAAATCTTGCACATAAGCAGACACTAAGTTGAATATCAGATCTACTAGATGTTAAGTACAATAAAGATCCAATCATACCTCTGTAGACAGTTTAATCTACCTTTTTACCTTCCACATCTTTGCTGAGGATAACAGTTGGATGCATTGGTGTCTTCATTGATTTTGATCCATCCATCTTATATTTCTTGAGAAGTTCCTTGGTGTATTTTTGTAGATGAATGTATATACCATCATCAGTTTGCTTTATTTGCAATCCATGAAAGAACTTCAATTCTCCCATCAAACTCATCTCGAATTCATTCTGCATCATCTTAGAAAACTCTTTACAGAGCTTTTCATTAGTCGCATAAAAAATAATATCATCAACATTTATTTGTACTACTATGAAATTATCTTTAGATCCTTTTTTAAATAAGGTAGTGTCTACCTTACCACTTATGAAATAATTTTCCATTAAGAAAGAGCTAATTCTGTCATACCAAGCTCTAGAAGCTTGCTTTAATCCATATAAAGCCTTTTTAAGTTTGAAAACATGATCATATTTTTATGTATTTTCAAAACTTGGGGGTTGTTTAACATAAACTTCTTCTATTATGCCATTATGAAAATCACTTTTAACATCCATTTGAAAAAGAATTATGTTATGTTGTGCAGCATATGACATGCATAGCTTCTAGTCTAGCTATAGGTGCAAAGGTTTCAGTGAAGTCAATACCTTCTTGCTGGTTATAGCCATGAGGTACCAACCTTGCCTTGTTTCTGATTACTTTGCCTTCCTCGTCTAGCTTGTTTCTAAAGACCCATCTTATTCCAATAATAGATTGATTATCTGGTATTGGTACAAGAGTCCATACATCATTCCTTTTGAACTGATTTCATTCTTCTTCCGTGGCTAGAATCCAGCTTTCATCAATAAGAGCTTCCTTGATGTTCTTTGGCTCTAACTCAAATAAGAAGGCCATTTTGTTGCTGTCTCTGAAAGTTGACCTTGCTCTTATACCTTGAGAAGGATTACCAAGAATCAGCTCTTCAGGGTGATGTACGTTGAATCTCCAATCTCTTCTGAGATTGTTGTTATCTAACGTCTGGAGTTGTGTCTGATCATAAGTCTGGGATCTCCAGTTTTGATGCGTCTGGTTGCTTTTTTGTTTTTTTATTTATGTCCAAACATGCAACATGAATAGACTCTTCAACAACAGCAGTTCTGGAGTTATAGACTCTAAATGCTTTTGAGGTTTCAGAGTATCCAATGAAGATAGCTTTATCGACCTTAGAATCGAACTTTCCAAGATGTTCTTTAGTGTTTAATATAAAACACTCACATCCAAAGGCATGGAAGTAAGATATGTTGGGTTTTCTACCCTTCCACAATTCATAGGGAGTTTTCATAAAAAATGGTCTTACCATAATTTTATTTTGTACATAGCAAGCAGTATTAAATGCTTCTTCCCAGAAGTACTTAGGAAGATTATTCTCATTGAGCATTGTTCTTGTCATCTCTTGAAAAGATTTGTTCTTTCTCTCTACAACCTCATTTTGTCATGGAGTTCTTAGAGAAGAGAAATTGTGAGCGATACCATTCTCATCACAGAACACTTTGAATACCTCATTATCGAATTCTCCTCCATGGTCACTTCTAATGGCAGAGATACAGAAACCTTGCTCATTCGTACTCTTTTTCATAAGACTGAGAACATCCTGAATGACTCATCCTTATGGGTTAGCAAGATTATCCATGTAAATATGAAATAGTCATTAACTATGACAAAACCATATTTCTTTCCACCCAGACTAACAACACTAACTGGTCCAAACAAATCCATATGTAACATTTTCAATGGACTAGAGGAAGATACTAAGTTCTTTGGTTTGAAACTTGATTTTACATCTTTACCTCTCTGACATGCATCACATAAGATATCTTTCTTAAAAGAGATTTCAGGCAATTTGCTCACAAGGTTATTTTTCTTTAGATTTGAAATCACTTTCATACTAGAAAAGAAAAGGAAAAAAAATTGGTGAAAATAAAAAGAAGAAGCAAGAAAAGAAAAAGATAAAGAAAAACTTATAGCAAAGGAAAGGAAAGAAAGGAAAGGTTGAAGAAAGGTAGTAGATCCTTGAAAATTTTGTGAAAAAAGTGTCAATGCACTTTATGCTCCTATGCTTCAAGAGGTATTTATTTTGTTTTATTGATTTGGCACTTAGATTATCCCTTTTCTATCTCTATCATACCTGACATCAATGCCTTGGCCCCGTTACAACCCTTGAAAGACCCCTTTCTTCTTCTGCATGCATGTGGATCATATTGTGGAGATTTGGTCAATGGACATGCCTATGGTAATATACTTATTTGAGAATCTTGAGTGCTTTAAATATCTTTGCCCAATACATTGAGAGATTGTGAGTAGAGCCACCTTTGGTCTTTTGTCAAGTTTTATTTCAAGGAATTTAAAAGTTCTAATTGGGTAATCTCTTGACTATCTTTTGAAAATTATACTTGTTTGACTATTCTTGAAATTTTGAAAACTCTGTTTGTTTTGGGTTCCCCTAATTTAAGTTGAAAACTATTTCTGAAAATTCTAAGCTAGATAATTGCTTGAGGACAAGCAATACTCAACTGTGGGAAGTTTGATAAACCTCAATTCTGTGTATTTTATAGGGGGTGTTTGGGTTGAATTTCGATGCATTTCATGATAAATATTATTGCATTTCACTCATTTTACTTAAATTTTGACAGAATTAACGTTTAGAGGCAGTTTGATGAACTTATGATGAAAGATGAAGATTTTTGAGCTAAAATGGAGAGAATACTGAAGTTCTGAGCTCGAGCACGGCCGCACCAAGCATGAGCATGCCCGTGCAAGCCTTCCAAGACATCCATCCAAACAAAGCCTTACAAGAATGACTTAAAGCTGACCTCTGAAGATTTAGCACGGTGGTGCCAAACACCAGCACGCCCATGCCAAAGTGAAGCAAGGCCTGACTCAGAGAAGCAAGGCCTGATTGAAGCAAGCATGACCTTACAAATAAAGAGCACGTCGTGCAAAACACTGAGCACGCCCTTGCACTACAAGGTTGTTTTACGAAGTTGGTACGCCCGTGCAGAATTGGGAACGACCTTACATAATAAAGAGCACGACTGTGCTGACTGAAGAGCACGTCCGTGCTGGCTATGCAGAAGAACTAAATTTTGGGCCCATTCTCATGTTTTCCTATAAATAGAGGCCCTCTGTAAATCCTTTATATCATCCAATATTATGCTTTGATATTTTATCATACTCTTTTGTAATAGCTTTCTAGTTTATAGATTTTGTTAGTTTTGATTTCTAGAGTAGGATTTGCACTTGGGGGTTAAGTTGGAGACACTTCTTCTTCTAACTCTCCAGGTTGCGTTTTTCATTGTTGACTTTGGTTTTATATATTATTATGGGTGGCTAAATTCACCACTAGAGTTGTGGTGGATCTTGTATTAGTAGAAAATCTTTTTGCTATGCCTTAGCTTTAATTTGAATTCTATTTGATTACAAAGTTGTGATTTGAATAGTGTTATTCTGTTGTTCTTCATCCCATACTAGGATCGTGCACCCTTTGTATGCTCTTAATCAATTGATTGATATTTTGGCTATCAAGCCCAATTGAATTGGTAGATCTATAGGATAACCGAGGTTTAAATTATAGCATGACCAAATGTGATTTACTCCTTTCAGTCATTCAACCTCTTTGCTCTTTATGCTTTACAATCATTTAAACTCTATATCTGACAATCATTGGGTTCATCTGGAGAAAAGAACATTGATTGCCTGACAAACAATTAATAGTTTTTGTAGAGGGATTGATATTCGAAAAGCAACTGCGAAATCGAATAGAACTAGGATTTGAAGAGTATCGAAAGTACAAGTGAAACCACAACTCTAGGCTCCTTTACTCTTGATTTCTCAACTCTTTTTATTTCTCTTTTGCTATCTTTTACTGCTGCTACATCATTATCTTATTATTATTGGTATTCCATTAGTCTAAATAGCACAAGGATTTCTCTATTCCAGTATTTACTTAATCACTTGCATATCACAATTAATCTCTTGGGTATGATATCCGGACTTCCGTCCTATATTACTTCAGGGAAAGGTACACTTGCCCTTAAGTGTGTTTTGGAAGCAATAAGTACGATGCATAGAAGATGATGCTTTATGTTGTTTGACTTTTAGAGAAAAAATGCTCGTATAACTTGAAGTCATCGAGTAACCTTCTTAAATATGTTCCCAACATATTAAATATGTTCATATCAGTTCTTTAAGGAGAGAGTCATCATGTGAATGAGATGCGAGGCGGAGATACTTTTAATAATTGACTAGCAGACGCTTGACATAACGCTTCATGTAACACCCAGTTTTCTTGTTTAATGTGTGGGGCATAAGTTAAGCATGTTTTAGGGCTTAATTATGTTCCATATGGGTCGAGGAATCCATGGTCCAAATTTAAGACACTTTGGCCTTGGAACGAGCTCAGAAAGTGCAAAAAATGTGGAATAACGGGTTAAGAACTCGAAGAATGCTAATCAAGTGATTAATTAACTAATTAATTAATAGAGGGTTAGCATATTAGAATTAGACGGGGACATAGTACAATAGGCTTGTAGGGATAGCCTAAAAATAATACAGAAAGATATTCCGGCAGTGGGTTACACAGGAAAATGCTGAAGAAAACACCCAGGCGTGCCGACGGTGCAACATGCAGTAACAAATGTCGTGAAACCAACGTGACACTTGTATTCCACTACCACCTAAATAGCCTAACCTTGTGACACATGTCTTCCAATAATGTCCTAACTAAATCTATGGATGACATGTGTTTTCCACTAACTTAACATATTGTTACTAACTTAGTGACATATCAAAAACTTTGTAATGTCGAGCTTTGTTCCTTTTAAGCTCTTTAAGTTTGTTCTACTCTCGTTCTTAATCTCGACATTGTTTTGGTGCATTTTAGGTTTTTACGGGTCTTTTTGCTTGATTGATCATTCGGGAAATCACACGAGGGGATCGTCATGGTTCTGCCCTTGAGGTGTTTAATAGCTGTTTTGGTGATTTCTTCCTCCTAATTTATGTGGCTCATTCCCTTTTATTCATTGATTTGAGCCCTAGGTGCATTTATCGTTGAATCTGTCGTTGTTTCTGAGTTTTTCCTTGTTTCTGGACCCCGTGCGTGTGCTCGGGGCGATTGTTGGCCCAATGTGCATGTTGGGGGTATCTTGGGCAGTGTTGGTATCTTGTTGGGAAGCATGCTAGAATGCCGGTTGTGGAGCTGTGTTCAGAAGCTTGTATGTGAAAGCGCATGTGTAGCAGTTCGAAGCAGTTTCAAGTGGGGAGAAAGAGTTCCACACGTCGGGGAGGCAAAAGTTGTTTATATAACTCTGTTTGTACGTTGATGTTGTGTAGGGGAATCCTCAACCCTACTTGAGGTTGAGCCCTCGCAAAGTACCTAAACCCTAGGTTTAGTGTACTTTGGGCTAGCACCGCTGTGTTTGGTACCCTAGGTTAGCAGACTTGTGTTGACTGGTTGATATGTGGAAGATCTGCTATATGCCTAAATGCTAACTGCGATGTGAGAAGTATGATAACTTTTATAGCATGTGTACCTGATAATGATGAACTGCTATATTGTCTTGGTTTGCATGACTGCATGAGTAGTTGATGGTTTAGCATGTTTAGGGCTAAGGACCTGATGTTGGTAATTGAGCTGGTAGCCGTGTGTTGAGGTTATGTTTAGGAGCCTGAGGTGCTCGTGAGATCGTGATGATGAGTTGTGCTAGGCGCGTGGATCGAGTTTGCATATGGTGTGATATCAGCTCAAATGGACGGATGACATGCATAGCATCTGCATAAGTTGCTAAGTGGCGAGCCGTGTGACATGAGGCACATGAGGTTGGTGCATCAAGTGCGGGTGAGAAAAAGGAAAGGGAATGAGACAACCTCACATACATGAAGTCATCCCATTAGCTGCAGAATGTTCTCAACGCTCAGATACCACCAAAATGAGAAGACCCTCCTTACTTAGAAGGATAATCCCATTAGACCCAAAATTATATTATTAACTATGCCTAACCGTATTAAATCGATAGCGTGATATTCAAACAACGTAGCAGAAACAAACGTAAAGAAACATACAACATACGGAAAGCATAGAAAACCACATCAGCGTTAAGCGCAAGTAAAACAACTGCATATACATATATATAACCATGCACAACTTAGCCCTATCAGCAGGGCACTGTACATACATATACAAACGGTCTGTCCAACAACTGAAAGAACTAAAAAGGTAAACGGAAGAACAAAACATTAAAAGCTAAAGAAAGACCCTCAGAGCTCACCAGCACTCCCCAACCCACACTTAAAATACATCAAACGCCTCGCCACTCAGCCCTAGAGACGCACTGGCAGGCCCTCACTGTAACGCCCCGATTTTCACGTTTTCTAATTCTTCAGTATTTTAATGTCTTTATTTTATTCGAGGTTTTAGGAATAGAAATAAAATATTCCAAGACCATAGTCATGCTCGATGATATCGTAGGAAGCTACGATTAAGTTTTGAGTCGAAAACTCAAACGGAGTCCGGTCTGCGTTTTTACACTGGCAGTATGATTTTACTGCTCAGAAGACCTCAGATGGACCCGTGAACGAGACAGTAAGTCTTAGAATTTGATTATCTACGTTTTGGTTAAATTTCGTAAAAATTCAGAAAAATAACTTCCTGACCTTCATTCGGGCGGAATCCTCAATCGGGTGACGAACGGAGCCACATATGGATTTACCGGGACTCACCAATGGATAATCTAGATACCACATCACCCCAGGACACTTGGGAGATCATGCCAGAGTCGTCATGACGTTCGGAAATATCTGGACGCAAAATGACCAAAATGCCCGTAATCTTAGTCTTTTACACTTTTACCATTTTACCCTTTTGGCAAATGACCTTTTTACCCTTAAGTGAGCTTTTAAGAGGCTGAACTCAGCCTCTCACTCTCTCATTTTCGCACAGCCCCTCACCCTTTAGAGCTCCATAGTTGTTCTTGAGAGAAAACTCCATTTTCATCCTTGAAAAGCTTGAATCACTTGTTGGAATCACTTGATTTCTTGAGCAATCTTCCTTCATTTCAAGGTACGATCACTTCTATGATCTCTTAGCTTCTTGAATCTTTCTTTATTTCAAGATCATTCTTTATTTTCATGAAAAGAAATTCTTAGATCCAAAACTTTGAAAATCCATAGGAAATTGTAGAAAAATCCTTTTGGGGTAAGACCAAGTTCTTTGAACTCACATCATCATTCTTGCAACACCCCGGTTTTTCAAAGCTCTCTAGAGGTTTTGTGAAAAGTCGTGCAAAACGTATTTTATTTCAGTAAAGCGGTTTGAAAAGACGTGAAACCTTGGAAAACGGTTTTTGTCTTCAAGAAAGGTGTTTTTCACGGAAAAATGTTCTCTTGATCAAAAAGGGTGCTTTGTTTCAAGAAAACCAAAGTATGTTTTGTTTTCCAAAGTGTTTTGAGAAAATGAACTAAAAGAAAAATGATGAACCTTTGAGACGAACCCAAACCTAGTGGCCGAGACGCCGGGGCTAGTGCTTTGCGGATTGAGCACTCGGACTTCATGTCTTGTGTTTTTTATTTGAGTGGGCTTAATGCCTTTTTGAAACGAGTCGGGGACTTTATGTCTCGACATTTGAAAGAATGAACGCAAAGAAAATAGAAAACTTTCTGTGTACATGCATGAACCGGCAGACGTGCCATTTGGATCCAAGCTACAATTCATAAGAACTTTCCAACAATTAGGGAGTCAGAAGATAAATAGTCTGGCAAAAATCAGACTGGATCACAGTTACCAAAAGTAAAAGTGATTCGACTAAGTTTCATCAAGAAACTTCCAGTGTCAAGAATTTGTCTATGTTACAACTCAAGAAATAGTTATAAAAAATCCTTCGATAGAATGACATGAAAATCTCTAGGCCAAAGGTTACTATTAAATCAATCCACTCAAACGTCTAATACACTGAGGGTTATGTAGGAACGTGAGTGCAAAGGCTCATCCGGGATCGCATACCCTAAGAATTTTTCTGCTATCGAGTCAAACTCGTACTTTAGTAACTTCATGACAACTCTTCTCGCATAGGTTCCGTAACACGTGGCGCAGGGTTCCTTCGGATTCCTCGTGACTCTTAGAGCGGACGAGAACATCGTCGATGATGACAAACTTCATAAGATTCCAAACGAAATTCTGCTTCATGCAGTCCAATCCGGTCAGCTTCGTAGGTAATATTCTGCCCAAGAGATGGAGATCTAATTGAGTCTAGAAATTAGATCAATCGAAAACTCAACGTCCTCTGCAACGCAACTCGAAATATCCTCAGAAAATTTATCTTGAAAATCTTCCCAGACAGGTACATCGTTCAATGTCCGACATAATCCCCAAAGGGTTAACAATGTGTCAATATGAATACAAGTACCTTTCTCTAAACGTGAGTTCTCACAAGGCCTTAACCTGATTAGAACTCAACAAAATGCACATTCTTGTGTGACGACACACATTGTTTCGACAAGGAAACAATTTCAACGCGGCCTTACTCTCTTGGAGAAATCAAAGTAACTCCTGGAACTTATCATCTGTTTTGTGCTCATCCTTCGACTATCAACAACATGGGTCACAAGTCCACCCGTAAGGTGTAGCCTTTCATCTGCCTTAACTGGACAAATATCCTATCAATCCAATTCACAATAGCGGAGGCTCCAATCGTCCCTTAAAATACTAACAGAAGAAACTAGAAACAATTCAAACAAGGTTCACAGAGGTCACACAACATAAACATAACAGACTCACTTCCCAAGGATTCCCGAAAGACTCGACCAGCTCTGATACCACTAATGTAACACCCCCCCCCGCGGGTGCTACATACACGGACTCTACTGCGGAATAAAACAAGAAAATAAAATGTTGGTTGCTTTCGAAAAATACTTTAATTAAGTAGATACGTTCGAAAACGCGGTTCTAAAAATTTTCTGCATGCATAGGCAAACAACTCAAGACGGAGGAATAAATTTCATATCACACATTGATATTCACTGTTCATAAAAACATAAACATAACGTAAAACCTGGTCTAATGTATAACATATTACAGACTTAGAAATAATTCAACATGTGTGCAGTAATATAATATAAGACTGCTTAAAAACAAAAGACTCCTAAGCTGGTCGGCTAAAAGTAGCCATTGGGGTACAACCCAACGTCGACTCCTTCAAAAGTTTCCATCGTCTGAGTCCTCACGTCTCCGCGGGGACCTATAATCAACATCTGTACATGTGTTCCAAAAACACAACAAGGTGTCCAACATGTACAGGCAAAGGTGAGATACTCATATAAAGTTTATCACGATAGCTGCACAGGTGACAAACAGCATAAAAACAATTATATGAACAGGTATTTCTATAATACAGTACAATATCTCAAACACATTCATCAGTATAATAATGCATGAGACTTTAATATCATCTTTCTAATTCATGTACTCTGGAGATTCTAACTTCCCAACATCGAGCGATAGGCCGTAGTAACACCCGTAACACAATTGTTCTCATGAGTCGGCCTCTCTATTTAGGTCCGAACTCCAATTGTTCCAGGGTACCACGTCATAACCATATCCTGAATACTCCAGTCTCTGATCGAGTTCATTCGTGTTTGGCAGTCGATTTACCACGGCACGGGGTTGCTACGCCACTGGCCACTTGTGGGATCTCGAACACAAAATGCCCCTATAGACCCAGTGGTCTTAACTGGCTGAATTCTCAACTACGAAAATTGTAGCTCGGTTCCAAATGGCACGTCTACCGGTTCATGCATGTACACAGAAAGTTTTCTGTTTTCTTTGCGTTCATTCTTTCAAATGTCGAGATATAAAGTCCACGACTCGTTTCAAAAAGGCATTGAGTCCACTCAAATAAAAAACACAGGACACGAAGTCCGAGTGCTCAATCCGCAAAGCACTAGCCCCGACGTCTCGGCCACTAGGTTTGGGTTCGTCTCAAAGGTTCATCATTTTTCTTTTGGTTCATTTTCTCAAAACACTTTGGAAAACAAAACATACTTTGGTTTTCGTGAAACAAAACACCCTTTTTGATCAAGAGAACATTTTTCCGTGAAAAACACCTTTCTTGAAGACAAAAACCATTTTCCAAGGTTTCACGTCTTTTCAAACCGCGTTACTGAAATAAAATACGTTTTGCACGACTTTGCACAAAACAACTTTTTCTTTTCAAGAAACATACTTTTCAAAAGGAAACTCAACTTTTCTTGAAAAGCAATACGTTTTCCAAAAACCACTTTTTAATTTCAAAACGCGTTTTTCAAAACTTTGTTTTCGATTCTGAGTCTTTTAACAATTATCGAGACATAGCCAGTACTATGCTCATCCAGGATATAAATATATGTATAGATATATATATATCAACAGTTCAATATCGCAATAAGATATCATCCAAGGCATCCATGCCACAGTTATATCAAATAACCAACTATGCACAACACTTAACATCCAATCAATCCAGGATATAACTGTACATATATATCAAGTCTTAATTCAATTATAGCACACTAATCAATCATATAACATGAGGCTACCAAACTCAAAATGAACTACCTCCCTTTACCTCACAAAGGAAGTTCAATGCAAACTTGATCGGTTCTCGGCTCCGGCTCCGGTTTCATTCTCGTCGCCTAAAACAATCAAACACAATTCAATTCAAACAACAATTCAACATCAATAAACAACATCAAAACATAAATTTTCTTCCCCTACAAGGCATAGGGTTCGGCCATGAAAGGTAAAAAGGGTTAGGGGTCTCATTTGGTTCCAAACTTTTGGATGGTTGGTTCATGAACTTAGTTAACACCATTTCAAGTCCTATGACTCAAAAATGTGAAACAAAACTCATGGATTTTTCCCATGAAGCTCTCGGCCATATAGGGCAATTTAGGCTAGGAATTGATTTGGTTTTCCATCACTTGGATTCAAGCACACTAGGAAAGCTAAGGATGGAATCAAGAGTTAGAAATCAAAAATTTGAGCAAAAACACTATTCATCACCACTACAAGGGTTCGGCCACTTTGGGGTTTTAGAGCTAGGATGAGACTTGGATCATGAGCTCTTGGGTTTAGATAGAGGGTGATGAGGTGAGTTCAAAGAACTTGGTTTCACCTCCAAAGGATTTTCCTATAATTTTCTATGGATTTTCAAACTTTTGGATCTAAGAATGAGTTTCATGAAAATGGAGTTTTGATCTTGATATTGTTAGAGATTCAAGAAGATATAAGACCATAGAAGTGATCTTACCTTAAAATGGAGGAAGATTGGTCAAGAAATCAAGTGATTTCAACAAGATTTCTAGGTTTTCTCAAGGATTCAATGGAGGTTTTCAAGGAGGAAGAAGATGAAGCTCTTGGTTGCTCTTGGGGGGCTGGGCTGCGTGGAATGAGGGGCTGAGAGGGCTGTTCTTATTCTGATCTGGTGATAACCGGATCTCAGATCTATCTTTGAAAAGACAGCGGCTCCTTGAAGTTGATCCATCAAATCATCTATGCGGGGTAGAGGGTACTTGTTCTTGATCATTATCTTGTTGAGTTGACGATAATCAACACAGAGTCTTGAACTCCCGTCCTTCTTCTTCACCAACAACACTGGTGCTCCACACGGGGATACACTTGGCCTCACAAACCGCTTGGACATCAGATCCTCTAGTTGAGTCTTCAGCTTGGCTAACTCCGTAGGTGACATCTTATAAGGAGCTATAGAGATCGGACCGGATCCTGGAACTAAGTCGATCGCAAACTTGATGTCCCTCGTAGGTGGCAAACCTGGTATGTCCTCTGGAAAAACTTTCGGAAAATCTTTCACAACCGGCACATCGCTCAAGACAACGTCCCTCTTGATTTCTAAACAGGATAGAAGCATGTATCCCTGATCTCCTTCTTCCAAAGAAGCTCTTACTTGGTTGGTAGTTATAAATCCAGAAATCTACCAGGATGGAGAGAATATGATCGTAGGCCCAGAACTTATGCAACAAACAACGGAAAAGATTAAACAGATCCGGGAAAAGATGAAAACGGCACAGAGCAGACAAAAGAGCTACTCCGACAAACGAAGACGACCCCTCGAGTTTCAAGAAGGTGAACACGTGTTCCTGAGAGTCACATCTACGACTGGGGTAGGTGGTGATTACCACTTCACGCATGTGGAGCACATGAACCTATTTATCGAGACGTCGGGCTAGTGTTCTGTGAATTAAGCACTCGGACTTCAAGTCCTGTGTTTTTGAAGAAGAACGGACTTTGGGTCCTATATGCGAGTCTAGTGTCCGCGACGTCGGCCTAGTACTTCGTATTATGATATTTGAGTTGAACGAGTCATGAGCCTTGTGCTTTGACGAAATGAAGAAAGAATTGAATGAAAAAGAAAGAAAGAATGGAAACCCTCCTACATACATGCATGAGTTGGCCGACGTGTCATACGAACCGAGCCACAACTTACGTAGTTGAGAATTCAGCCAGTTAAGACCAATAGGTCTATAGGGACATCCTGTGTTCGAGATCCCACAAGTGGCCGGAGGCCTCGCGACCCCGTGCCGTGGTAAATCGGCTATCCAACACGGATGAACTCAATCAGAGACTGGAGTATTCATGATGTGCTTATGACGTGGTACCCTGGAACGATTGGAGCTCGGACCTAAATTGAGAGGCCGACTCACGAGAACAATTATGTTACGGGTGTTACTGCGGCCTATCGCTCGAGGATGTGAAGTTAGGAATCTCCGGAGTACATGATGTTAGAAAGTCATATTAAGGCCTCATGCATTCATTTGACTTGCATTGATGAATGAGTATGACATCTTAAAAATAGAATTATCCCACTGTGATATTATATTGAACAATGATACTTTGTCGCATGACTATGTTGATGCATGATTTGTATGTTGTTTTACTTGTGTGGCTATTACGATGAACTTGTGAAAGAGTATCTCACCCTTGCCTGTACATGTTGGATACTCTGTTGTGTTTTTTTGATTACATGTACAGAGTTTTGTAAATGACGAGTTGTATTTGTTTCTCTGTTGTTATTAAAGTTTTGAATTGGTATCAGAATTTCCACAGAAAATCTAATAAGTAATTTCGAAAAAGGTTTTAATTAACCGAAAAAGAAAATTTGGGTTACTAACCGTGACACCTCGGGGGGGGGGGGTGTTACAATTCTCTACCTAAACCCAAGAGCTTATGATTCAACCCTCATCATAGCTCAAAAAGCACTTTTTGGCCGAAACCTTTTGATGATGATGAATAGTGTTTTTCATCAATTTTTAATTTCTAACACTTGATTTCATCCTTAGCTTTCCTGATGCCTTTAAATCCATGAAATGGAAAACGAAAACCAATTCCTAACCTTTTTAACCTAGGGTGGCCGAAATCCTCTTTGTTAGAATTGTTGAGATTGGCTTTGATTGTTGTTTAATGTTTGATTATTGTGTTGTTGTAGTTGTTGACGATTGCCAGGAGGTTCACAAACCGATCAACCGACTTTGATCCGGGAATCTGATCATCAACAGGTATAGGGGGTGAACCTCATTCACACCAAGATGGTCGTAGTGAAGATGGTTGTTTAAGTTATGTGTGGGTGAAACCCTTTAGTTTGGGTTCACTTTTAATGGTTAAGTTGTGTTAAGTCCTCTGGGAGAAAAATGTGTGATATTTGTAGTTATGCTTGTATGCCTTATCAAGTGTTTTATGATGATGTTGCTTAGGTGAGAAAATGATTTCTTGCATGATGAAAAACCTACCTTGATTACTAGATCAAGTATGGACTTTTGTGCTTATGTGCTTAAGTATGGAATTTTGTGCTTAGGTGCTTAATTATGATGCAATGTTGTGTGTTATTGTTGATCATAATTGCGTAAGTTTTGTGAGCCATGATTTGATTAGTTGATGAAGTAAAAATTCACATTGGTTCCTAGTTGGCTTTTAGCCATGACCTTGAGAAAAGGAGGGTAATGTGTAGTTCTTGAATAATTCAAGTTTTGATGTAAGAAAAATGTTTTTAGTGGCTTATGCCTTAAACAAAAACCATAAATGATTTTGATCCAAAGATCAAACAAAGTTTCAATCTCAAAGTGTTTTCACTAAAGTGAGACATGTTTTATACCTTATCCTTAGTTCATCTAGTTAATCAAGTAACTTAAAAGTGGATTAATGAAAAATTCCATGAGAATCAATATAGTTCCATAAGGCTTTTCTTTAACAAGGTTAATGTCTTGTTTAAAGGCAATTTTCGCTAAGCTAATCCAATTTCGCTGGGCGAAAACAGAGAAAATACAAGTTAGGCATCACTGCCTCCTTTTCGCTAAGCGAAATAATCTTCGCTAAGCGAATGAAGCGAATTTCGCTGAGCGAACCATTTCTCGCCCAGCGATACAGGGGAGTTTTCAAAGAGGTATTACTGCCTCATTTTTGCTAAGCGAATTTAACTCCGCTAAGCGAATTTCCTGTTTTCAGAAAGTGCTAGAAATAGAGTAAGTGGTTCAAAAGTTGTTTCAAATCAAATGAGTTTTCAATTGAGAAGTTGTTTTGGTTTACAAAGGAGTTTTTAATTCAACTCGTAAAGTTTTATATATAAAAACCCAAGTTAAGTAATTAACTTAGAGTTGAAGACAAGGGTTAATTATGTATGGTATGTGGTGGAACAAGACCATATGCTATACCATTGATGACTTAGTACATCAATGACTTCATAAGACATAAACACAAACATGAAACGTTTTGGGTTTTGAAACAGTAGTTCGACGACGGACCGGTGATTCGGACCCCGATCAGTCGTTCAATTGTTTCAGTCTTGTGATGACTCGATCCCAGAGGGATCACGAGATTTATCCGGTGGATAAAGGTTTTGTTTTTCAAAAGACGCGTATAGTTCCTAAAGAAGAGAACCTTAGTAAACTTCGAGGTTTATCCGGGGGATAGACATTGCTTGATCGCATCTGCTTTGTGTAAGCCTTGGCATTTCATTTGCATAGTTGTAAGGCCTTGAGCCTAGGAGTTGAGCTTACACTTTGATGCGGGTGCGAATCTTATGGTGACGATCTTCAATGGTCTTTTTGGAGGTATCGGGTTGGAAGGGCTTACATGTGACCAGTTGGTAGCTCTTCTGTGTCGTGGCGAATCCGTGCAATACACTGATATCCTCTACTAGATGCCGTACTTTTCGTGTTTGGTAGAGAATGTTTCCGTAAAGCCAGATACGTGCACGTTACGAATGTTGTAGCATCTTGCTTATGGCTGGCAGAAACTGGAACATGTCCTCCCATTCACTCTCTGACATTTTATTAGCTCCATGGAGTAGGGGTCTGAGTAGTACCCAGTGATATTGACATTGAGTCATATACATTGCATTGTATTGCACGGCTATTGATGTTTACTTTTACTGTTATACATCGCTGTACTGTTTAAGAGTGCCTTATTTTATGCTGTTAACTGCTTAACATGATTTTACGCTGTCAACTGCTTAATATGTTCGGCATTGAGAATTCTTGTAAGCATCTTGGGTACGTTGTTACCCGATGAGTCGTCCGTTTTTACTACTGCTGTTTTGTTGTGTTGATGAACGGGAATCTCACCCATATCTGTATATTTTCTGTTGGTACTTGTTGTTGCTGCTTGAACAGATGGACGTGACGATGGTTCAGTTCCGTAGTCTCCTTGAGCCTGGAGGTGGACTCTTTTTGCTATTTTAGTTTTGTTGTCGGCCAAACTATGTCAGTTTTTGTAGTACCTTTTGGGAGCTATGACTCCTAGTACTTATTGTATTACTTATGTCAGTTATACATTAGACTTATGTCGTATACAGTAATGTTGATGTTTCTATTTCTGTTTCTGTTCGGTGTTTGTTATACAGTATATTCTAGAAATGCATGGCGAACCTAAGTTCGTTTATTAGTATTATTTACCTTTACTAATCCCATTACATCTTTGTGAAAAAAAAAAACCGTATTTTCCGCATTAAATAATACTTTCGGCCTTATAAAGGTTCGGGAATGTGACACTCGGGAAAGGGTGTTGCACTCACCATCAATGATGAGGATGCCCTGAGCTACTCTGTCCCTTTCCATGTGTACACTTATAAACCCGCGTAGGCTCGTACTTGGAAGAGGAACTCGACACAACGATGCGACGTCTTCGATACGTCCTCAGGTACTGCTCGGTACGCCTCCTCTAATCTCTATAGACGAAGCCTCGCCTAATGGATACCACCGAAGACTGTGGCGCTGCCCACAAATAATCCTGCTCTCTCTGCCTCGGCGGGAGCCAAATCCTTGGAAAGGTAAGAAACTGAACGACTCTGAACAGCCCTATCAGGTCCTCCACATGCTATGCCCCTCCTCGAAAAAGAATGCTGACCAACCCTGTGTAGACCGTCAAGTAGGTAGAGGGGGCCACGCGCCACCCCTTCTCGTCATGGTAGACGATCTCGATCAGCCCCAGTACCGACATCCTCGGTACTGAAATGATGAAAAGGTGTACCCTCGGACCCATCAGTTGGCTCCTCGTCTTTGCGCAAACCAAGAACCAAAAACAAACGACACGAAAACAATAGGGAGATAAGAAATACAACATACGCAAAGTTGGAATAACAATAGCAGTGCAGTAAAATAACATGTAACAGATAGCAGGTATAACATATATAAGAGTTACTGCACATGACCAAACGTCTCCCAAGACAACACATGCAACAAGCATCCATCTCCATGAGTCCCACTCTCAGATCAATCCTCTAGACCGGGATACTAATCGCATGCAACATGTCAGCCGAATCTCACGAAACTGGTTCCACACCGGAACAGTTCCACACCCGAACAAGTCCACACCGGAATAGGTTCTGTGCTGGAACGAAGTTAGTCTGTCCAAGAAATCGAACCGCTCTCCATGCCCAATAAGAGTGCATCCCCATTCCACACCGGATCCGGGATGTCTTGGTCGCCTCGGAATGTTAGCCTGGAATGTGGAAAGCTCAGGGATTAGTCAGGCAAACCCGACTGGATCCGGCGTCACGACAGGATAAGAGCTACCTTGTCCATCACTGTAAACTATTCCCGAGACCGGTAACATCCCCAAGGTTACTCACTTGACTGCTCCTTCTACTTTCCGTACCCGCACTCAGGTACAACTAACCTCATATGATGTTAGCAGCCCATACTACCTGTCATACGGCCTCACCACTTGGTAGCTGATGATATGCAACAAACATCCTCAACGAGCTTGATACCGGATCTCACGCCTAAACACGCAATCAGAACCAGCACGATGCCACCGCATCCACACGGCCACAGCCTCAACGCCACGCGTCCACGAGCCATAGCTCAAACAACACAACCATAGCCTCAAATATTCAGCATAACAGCAACGGTACCATCCACGGTATCAACCCGACAACAAACACGGTACACATCCAAACTTAACTCTAACTGGCATTCCGCTACAACACGACATCACAGCATACAACATAACAACAACAACACTAATATCAACAGCAACACATAACATGCATATCATATACCAAGTAGCATATAGGCATGTAGACAGATAGCAACTATAACAATCAACACCATACTATCATACGAAGCATATCATCCTCAATCAACGGTTATTTAACCTAGGGTTTCCAAACTCAACGGTGATAGCCCAAAGTATGCTAAACCTAGGGTTTGGGTACTTTATCGGGGCTCAACCACTAATAGGATTAGGGCTACCCTACGCATAGCAGAAAATACATCTACAGTACTCTTGCCTTTCCGATGGCAGCAGTACTCTTTCTCCCCACTTGAACAACTGGTGCGGATACCAACATGAACACTGGCACGTCCTCCCATGCGCCCACGAACACGAACAATAGCCACGAACAGCTTCCTAGCTGCGGCCTCAAGCTCCAATCCACGAGCAATCACGCATGCAAACTTTGCCCTAATCATGAGCACAACACATATATAATAGTGTTAGCCCTAGGACAAGCTCAAAGATCAAGAGAAAAGGTAGAAACTCGAAGAACCACGAAGAACACGAAGAACGTGTGTTAGGGATTCGAATTTACCTTTGGTGAATCGAGAAACGAATCCGTCAAAATCGTAGATAACTTTATCGTGATCACAATCGTGTAGTCGGAATCGCGTTTTGTAATTCGACCGCTTCTAACCTTGAATTTCTCACACTAAAAAACACTCACACTCTCTCTTTAGAAGCTTTGGAACCTCTGGTTCTCCTTCCAAGTTTCGTGAAAGAATGAAGAAGAGAAAAGGAAACTCCTAACTTGATGCGAAACAACCTAGGCTCAAGGAGATAAAGTCTTAAGACTTTGGATTGGATGGACCAATTACAAGAGGAAGGGCAAAAAGGATTAAATAACAACTTAAACACCAAGTAACTTACTTTCTCAAGGCCAATGTTGGTGTTAAAAGAGAATCATATTTTGTAAATCTCTTAGTGGTAGATATCATGCAGTTTCTTAGATATTGTTTTATAATAAATTAAGACATTGACTTTTGTATAGTTAGCTTTTTTTAGGGAGTTTGGCCTTGGGGCCCTTGTGTTAGTTATAAGTTGGTTTAGCTTTGGAACCTTGCATATAAAAGGCTCCTTGTAAAGAATATTTAGAAGTTTTTGTCATAATTGGAAATTGAGAGTTTAGAGCGTGGTGCTCTTCTATGTGTTCTTTGTGAACCTTCAAGAATCTTATCAAGAATTTCATGTCTTGTGGCGATTCAATTGCATTTATCATTCATCCTTGAATGTGGTGTGTTGCATCAATTTTCCATCTCCTAATCTTCCCCACTTTGTGAGATTTTCTTCCCCTTTCTCTGTTTACATTTTGTAGGTCATGTTCTTGAAAAAATTTGGGTATTTGTGTGTTCTTGATCAAATTGATAATTGAATTCAAGGAAGATCCTACTCTAGTTCATATTATAACTTCATCCTGCTAAGAACGCTTTAGCGTGGGTCATGTCCACGCTTGAGCGTGGGGTTCTTCCACGCTTGAGTGTGCAGCCTCGACCACTCCGCCTTCACCCTGGCCTGACACGTGTAGCACACGCGTCAAAAAGCACACAATCTGGCAAGCGCACTCAGCACGCTTGAGCTTGCAACATGCCAACTCTTGAGCGTTGGCACTCTAAGGTGTGCTCCCTTCTTGTGCTTGAGCATGCTGCTCAGCTGGGAAGAGCCTTCCAAACTCCTAACTTCCCCAGTTTCTCGTTTAACACCTTAGTCACTTCCAACCTTGTGCAAGCCTGTTCCTAAGCTTCCAACTAGGTCTTAAACAAACACAAAACAATTCACATAGGCCTCCAAAGCCCTAATCGAGATTAACCAACTCGATTAGAGTCACAGAAAATCGGGATGTTGCATTACCACCCCCTTACAGAAAATTTCGTCCTCGAAATTTCTGTCGCATACTTGTTACCACATAAGGATAACTCTGGCACATCTTAGCTTCACACTCCCACGTTGAATCACCAGTCACCGAGCTCCACTGCACTCTCACTAGACGGATGTGCTTGCCGCGTAGGTCCTTGATCCTTCTATCCACGATCCGAATAGGTGAAGCCTCATACTCAAGGTTCTCTTTTAGTTGGATTGATTCGGGCTCTAGTACGTGTGATGGATCAGGGTGGTACTTTCTGAGTTGAGCGACGTGAAAGATGTCGTGAAGATTTGACAGATTCGGCGGTAAAGCTATCTGATAGGCAACAAGACCGATTCGTCGAAGAATCTGAAATGATCCTATGAACTTAGGTGTTAGCTTTTTGAATTTGATTGCCCTACCCACTCCAGCTCTCGGGGTAACTCTCATGAAGACGTTATCGCCCTTTTCAAATTCTAAGGGTCTTCTTCTCTTGTCAGCGTAGCTTTTTTTCCTATCCCTTGCGGTCTTCATCTTTTCCCATATCTTACGGACTTTTTCCGTTGTTTGTTGTACTAGCTTCGGGCCTAATAGCTGACTTTCTCCAGTCTTAAACTAGCACAACGGAGTCCTGCCCTTTTGCCCATACAGTGCTTTGTACGGCGCCATGTCAATACTTGAATAGAAACTGTTGTTATAAGTAAACTCGATCAATGGAAGGAACTCGTCCCAACTCCCCGTGTTCTCCAACACGTACGCTCTGAAGAGATCATCCAATGACTAAATTGTTCGTTCAGACTGACCATCCATTTGAGGATGATAATCAGAACTCATACTTAAACTAGTCCCCATAGCACTATTCAAGCTCCTCCAAAATCTTGAGGTAAACCATGGGTCACGATCCGAAACGATGCTTAAAGGTACCCCATGCAACCTCACAACCTCCTTGATGTAAATCTGAGTTAATCGCTCTAGAGAGTAACTCTGGTTGATAGGTAAGAAGTGAGCACACTTCGTCAACCTGTCAATGATTACCTAGATTGCATCCCACCTTTTCTGAGTTCTCGGCAACCCAGAAACAAAGTCCATGGCAATGCTATCCCACTTCCATTTTGGGACATCCAGCGATTGCAACAACCTTGTTGGCTTTTGGTGTTCAATCTTCGCTTTTTGACACACCAAGCAGGTTAGGATAAATGCCGCTACATCTTTCTTCATCCCTGCCTACCAGAACAACTTCTTCAAGTCCTAATACATCTGGGTAGCCCCCGGATGAAAACTTAGCTTGCTTTTGTGTGCTTCCTCTAAAATCATTTTCTTAACCTCGCTATCTGCTGGCACACAAACCCAATCACCTTACCAAAGCAAACCATCAGTACCTCTTCTGAATTCCGAAGTCTTACCTTCTTCTATTAACCGGTTCACTGTAACAGCCCGACTTTTTATTGCTTTTAAGATCAGTAAATTATATAAACGATGTTTATATTTTATCTGAGGTTTAGAAAATGAATTTGAAAAAAACAATCCCATAGTTATACTTTATTCTATCGGAGGGAGCTACGATTAAATTTTGGGTTGAAAATTCAGACGGAGCTCGGTCTGCATTTTCACTGACAGTAAGATTTTACTCATCAGAAAACCTAATTTTGACTCGTGAACGAAACATTTAGGTTTTCTATTTCGTTTTGAACAATATCGGCGATTTTGACAAATTTCAAAAAAAAAAAAAAGTTCTTACTACTTTTTCAGGCGAAAAACCTAAATCGAAAAATCGATGGAATCGAGAACGGACGCGCGAGGACACAAACGGACACCAGATGAAGGACACGAGTCACCAGGGAAGGGTGAGTCAGAGGGTGAGTCACCACCATGACTCACCAACGTCATCATTACGCTTCTACAAATATCTGAGATATTTAGGGCGAGAAAAGACCGTTTTGCCCTTAAGAACTGACGAAATTACATTTTTACCTTGTGACTCATCACCATCATCATTACTTCTCCAAAATATCTAGATATTTTGGTGACTATGGAGGTGAAAAGACCAAAATGCCCTTAACCTTTCATCTTAATTCCAATTTTGTCCCTAGGTGAAATGACCATTTTGCCCTTAAGTGAAAAATTGTTGGACCACCTTGTCCCTCCCTTCACCCCACGCCTAAGTGCTTCATGAAGCCACACTTCTATCATTTTATTACCTTCACCATTTTGTCTTAAGTTTCCTTTCATTTTCAAGTTGAAAACCTTAACCATTTTGGTGAAGAAAAGTGTGGATCTTGCTCACTTTCATCACTCAAGGAGGTAAGATTACTCTCTTTGATCCATAAGTTTCTTATTCTTCACTTAGTTCTTGTTTTAAATTCATGATCATCTATGTTCAAGTTGTAAGTTCAAACTTCATAAATCTCTAGAAAATCATAGAAAAATCCTTTTAATGCGAAATCAATTTCTGTGATCTAGTTTCATCCTTCTCTATCACTATCCAAGAGCATGTAATCAAATGACATTCCTAGCCTATTTTTCTAGGACGTGGCCGAGCCATGAACTTAGACGAAACCATGAGTTTTGTTTCGAGTTTTTGAGTAATGGGACTTGATCTAGTGTTATGTATGTTTATGGATCATTGATCCAAGAGTTAGGAACTTTTAGACATCTCTAACCTATTTTTCTTAATGATGGCCGAACCTAGCTTGTGTGAAAACTATGGGTTTTGCTTCAAGTTTTTGTATGATGTAACTTGATTTGGTGTTACGTATACTTAAGGATCATGCATCCAAGAGTTAGTAAAGTTTTAACACCACTAGCCTATTTTTCTAAAAAGGGCCGAATCATAGTTCATAAGAACTAGAAGGGTTTTTATTGGTTGTATTAATTTCTAATTGTGATTTGTTGTGAAGGATCGGACAATGCTTGATTAATCCAAAGCGTGTACAATTTCCAGTTGCGGAGCCTCAGTCAGAGTTGCCCGGGGGAGCACGTGGGAAAACTGTTCAGGTGGGGGAAAGAACCACAATATCGTCGGGGAGGCAATAATAAAAATTTATATTGATATGCGTAGGGCGACGAAACCCTACTAGTGGTCGAGTGACCGATAGGTTGATTTTATGATATGTCGAGGTTGTATGTTGTATGTTAGTATGCTTAATATCATATATGTGATATGTATGTTGTGCCTAGTAACATGCTTAGGATTACTTGAATATTTACCTATGAGTTGATGAGTTGATATGCTTACATGAGTATTTAGTATGATGAACATGATTATGGAACATGATTATGGTTGCTTATGATATGATGTTGTGATACTGTGGTATGAGTAGAGATAGGTAGTAATTTCGGATAAGTTGGGAGATGAACATGTGGTGAGGAATTTGAGGATATATATGTAGTAGTGCTCAACCTAGAGATTCTGTTGATATAATTATGTCAAGACATAAAGTTGATACCCGGTTAAGCCGGAGAAAGTTGGTCGTAGTTGTGTACGAGTTGCGGTTGAAACACTAAGTTGTTGATCCCGAGATGAGTCGGTGAGGTTCATGTTGCATCGTTGTTGTTCATCATTATGTTGGCGTATGGTCGATCGATATTGCCTGCGGGGAGTTGATCGTACCCATTAGTTGTGAACGGGCGAATGTCCCGACCTAGCCTGCGGGCGGCGGGATATATCATTACCCTAAGTTGCGTTGTTGACGAGCGAATATTCCGACCTGTCCTGCGGGCAGGGGAATATGTCGTACCCATGAGACGAGTTGAGCCTGCGGGCTATTGGCCGAACCCAGCATTACAGGGGTGGCACAGTGATGAATGGGACATCTTGATCTGTTGGGGATGTCACGTCATGATCGCGTCCATATAGTCGTTAGTTGCATGAGCGTGAAAGACAGTAGCTAAGAGAGTAGGTCTTGGGAGATGATTGCTTGACATTGTTGTGCTGTTGTATGTTGCTATCTATTTAGCTTATTTTATAGTTGTTTCCCTATTTATGATGTATTGCTGTTTCTTATCCCCGTATTATTCTATGTTGTATTTAATTTATTCTCGATTGTATGAGAAGATCCTGTTGAGGAGTTGCCAGAAGAGATTGATGGCATACCTTTTGAACCTGATGCTGGCGGGAGAGCCTTAGATCCCAGCGTTGGGAGACTTTGAGCTGCTCTATTTAGAGGATGATCGTCTCTGGGAGATTGACTACTCTCAGCGAAGAGTAGTGTATATATACGTTCGAGCTTCAGTTTGGAGCTCTCGTTATCCTCGTTAAAGTCATGGTTGGGTAGATAGTCTTAGTTTTGGTATGGTCAGTACATGAGTTTGAGCGAAATGTACTTTTGGGGGCCAGGAGAGGAAGTCGTATGTATTTTATTTTGTTGCCAAACTTTCAGTTTATATGTGTTGCGCAGTCTGAAGATTTGTAGTTTGTATCAGTTGTTGTAGGCTCTACTGATGGAGCCAGTACTTTTATATGTTTGTTATATATAGTCGTGGTATCGGTGTTGGTTGTTTTAATATTTTCTGCATTTTTATTTAATCACGCTACGCTGCAACGTTAAGAATATGAGTTCGGGTTAGTAAGTGGGATCTCCGAGGATGGGCTGTCCCATTTTATGGTATCATAGCGGTTTAATTCTGAATCAAGGACTACTTGGGTTAAGTTGTGATTTCTGGCCGTGTCTAGTTGAACCAGCATTGGGCATTAACTATGCTTAGAAGGTGGGTAGAGTGGCTGATACGTGAGTTATCGTAAGAGATAACTGTTTCGAGCATTGTGAGGCATATAATGCATGTATGTGATAATATAGTGTTGTATGACTTACAAATGTGAGCTGATAATTTCTTCTACGGGAAATTAAATGGCTCACGGACGAGGTTGAGGACGTGGTGGAAGAGCCACTTAGGGTATAGTTGAACCCAGGAATGGTAATAGAGAGAATTCCCATGTTGGGGGTGGGACAGGGTCAACTAAAACCCTAAGGACAGTTAGGGAGCTGACAACGGCATTGCTGCAGCAGAATGCAGCAAAACGCTCAACTGTTGCAAGTGACAATGCAGCAACAGTGGAGGCAGAATCAGAGAGGTGAATTGGAGACGGAAAATGCTGGATTAAGTACTTTTATGAAAGGGAAGCCACCACCATTTAATCGTGACTTCAATCTGGAAGGAGCAGAACTCTGGATATAGGATCTGGAGAAAATCTCCGCGGCAATGCACTGTCGTGAGGGCAGAAAGGTGGCTTATGCATCCTTCATGCTGATGGGAGGTGCAGAGCTATAGTGGAAAGGCAAGCAGTGAATGCTTGAAGCAGAAGGAAAAATGATTAATTGTGGACTATTTCGGGAATGCTTTCTAGAGAAATATTTCCCTAGATTGATGAGGAGAGAGAGATAGAATTCGCTATTGATCCCATACCAGTAACTGGACCTATTTCGATAGCACCTTATCGAATGGCTCCAGCAGAGTTAGCAGAGTTGAAGAAACAATTGGATGACATGTTGTGTAAGGAGTTTATAAGACCAAGTGCTTCACCTTGGGGAGCGCCGGTACTGTTCGTCAAGAAAAAGGACGGAAGTTTAAGGCGATGTGTGGATTATCGGCTGTTGAACAAGGTGATGTTCAAGAATAAGTATCCGTTACCTAGGATTGACGACTTGATGGACACTATGAATATCTGGTTATGCCCTTTGGTGTGACTAATGCTCCAACAGTGTTTATGGATTATATGAACCAGATTTTCCGACCATTCTTGGATAAGTTTGTAGTTGTGTTTATCGACGACATTCTTATTTATTCCCTTAATAGGGAAGAACATCAGGAACATCTTAAAATTGTGCTTCAAATGTTAAAGGACCGACAACTTTATACAAAGTTGTCCAAGTGTGAGTTTTGGTTGGAAGAAGTGCAGTACTTAGGTCATGTGATTAATCGAGATGGGATAGCAGTATATCCAGGAAAGGTTGAAGCTGTGGTACAATGGGAAAGTCCTAAGTTGGTAAGTGAGGTACGAAGTTTTCTAGGCTTAGCTGGATATTATCGAAGGTTCATCGAAGGATTCTCGAAGATTGCGTTGCCCATGATGCAGCCAACGAGGAAGGGAATATTCTTGTATGGACAGATGAGTGTGAGACAAGTTTTCAAGAGCTGAAAAGGAGGTTGACTACGTCACCAGTATGGACGTTACCAGATTCTTTAGGACAGTTTGACGTATATTGTGATGCGTCATACCAAGGATTAGGCTGTGTCCTGATGCAAGAAAGGAGGGTTATAGCGTATGCTTTGCGACCACTAAGAGGTCATGAGAGGAATTATCCAACTCATGATTTGGAGTTGGCAGCTATAGTGTTTACTTTAAAGATATGGTGACACGATTTATATGGAGCTAAGTTTACGGTGTATAGTGACTATACGAGCTTAAGATATCTGTTTGATCAGAAAGAGTTAAACATGAGACAAAGGAGTTGGATGGAATTCATAAAGGATTATGAATTTGATCTACAATACCATCCAGGAAAAGCGAATGTAGTAGCAGATGCGTTAAGTAGGAAATCCTTGCGCGTATCTGCTATGATGGTAAAAGAGTTGGAACTGATTGAACAATTCAGAGATCTGAATCTAGGTATGGGATTATCTAGAGATAAGATGCACTAGGAATGGTCACAGTAACGAGCGACTTTTTGAAGACGATCAAGGAGAAGCAAGAAGTTGATTAGTATCTTGAGAAGGTGAAGGAACAAGTGACGGAAGGCAGAACATCTGAGTTTAGGATGAATCAATATGTAGTCTTGAGGTATGGTGGTAGGATCTGTGTGCCGATGGATATAGAACTAAGAAGGATGATCTTCGAAGAAGCGCACAAGAGTAGGTTGAGTTTTCATCCAGGAGCTACCAAGATATATCAAGATTTGAAGAAGATGTTTTGGTGGCCAGGAATGAAGAAGGAAGTAGCCGAATATGTGTTGGCTTTCTTGGTTTGGCGGAAAGCGAAGATAGAACACCAAAAGCCAGCAAGACTGTTACAATCTTTGGATATCCCAGAGTGAAAATGGGATGGTATATCTATGGACTTTGTGGTTGGGTTGCCAAGAATTAACAAGAGGCATGATGCAATTTGGGTAATCGTCGATAGGTTGACGAAGTGTGCTCACTTCTTACCTATTGGTGAAAGTCACACATTGGAAAAGTTAACCCAAATCTACATCAAGGAAGTAGTAAGGTTGCATGGAGTGCCTTCTAGTATTGTTTCCGACAGAGATCCTATATTTACATCTAGATTTTTGAAGCAGTCACATGAGGCTTTGGGAACTAAGTTGAGGTTGAGTTCTGCTTATCATCCTCAGATGGATGGCCATTCGGAACGAACGATTCAATCATTGTAAGATCTCTTAAGAGCTTGCGTCCTAGGACACACAGGAAGTTAGGATGAGTTCTTACCGTTGATTGAGTTCACCTATAACAACAGTTTTCATTCAAGTATAGGTATGGCACCATACGAAGCGTTGTACGGCAGAAAGTATAGAACACCGTTGTGTTGGTATGAGACAGGAGAAAGTCAAGTGCTAGGACCGGAGGTAGTACAACAGATGACGGAACAAATCAAGAGGATAAGGGAAAAGATGAAAGTCGCACAAGATAGACAAAAGAGTTACAGTGATAAAATGAGAAGACCTTTAAAATTCCAGGGAGGAGACCATATTTTTCTGAGAGTGACTCCAAGAACTGGAATTGGCAGAGCAATCAAATCTAGAAAGCTTACTCCTAGATTCATTGGACTATTTCAAATTCTTCGTCGAATTGGTCCGGTAGCCTATCATGTTGCTATACCACCAAACCTATCCAATCTGCATGATGTCTTTCATGTTTTTTAGTTGAGAAAATAATACCTTGATCCATCACACATCTTAAAACCAGAGTCAATACAATTGAAAGAGAACCTTGAGAATGAGGCTTTACCTGTAAGGATCGTGGATAAAAGGGTTAAGGAATTCCGAGGTAAAAACATTCCGTTAGTCAAAGTCGTATGGGATGAAGTTACAGGAGATGCTACCTGGGAACGTGAAGAAGATATGCAGCAGCAATATCCGCATTTATTCTAAAATGTACGTCGAATTTCGAGGATGAATTCTTTTTAAGGGGGTAGTAATGTAACATCCCGACTTCTTACTGCTTTTAAGATCAGTAAATTATATAAACGATGTTTATATTTTATTTAAGATTTAGAAAATGAATTTAAATAAAACAAGCCCGTAGTTATACTCTACTTTATCGTAGGGAGCTACGATTAAATTTTCAAAATTCAGACGGAGCCCGGTTTGTGTTTTCGCTGACACTAAGATTTTACTCATCAGAAAACCTAATTTTGACTCGTGAACGAAACAGTTAGGTTTTTTATCTCGTTTCGAACAATATCGGCGATTTTGAAAAATTTCAAAAAAAATAAGTTCTTATGGCTTTCTTGAGCGAAAAACCTAAATCGGGAAATCGACGGAATCAAGAATGGATGGGCGGGGACAAAATCGGACACCAGATGAGGGACACGAGTCACCAGGGCAGGGTAAGTCAGAGGGTAAGTCATCGCCATGACTCACCAACATCATCATTATGCTTCTAAAAATATTTTAGATATTTAGGGCGAGAAAAGACTGTTTTGCCACTAGGAACTGACGAAATTACATTTTTACCTTGTGACTCATCAGTATCATCATTACTTCCCCAAAATATCACTTTGGAGGTGAAAAGACCAAAATGCCCTTAACCTTTCATCTTAATTCCAATTTTGTCCCTAGGTGAAATGACCATTTTGCCCTTAAGTGAAAAATTGTTGGACCACCTTGTCCCTCCCTTCACCCCACGCCTAAGTGCTTCATGAAGCCACACTTCTATCATTTTATTACCTTCACCATTTTCTCTTAAGTTTCCTTTCATTTTCAAGTTGAAAACCTTAACCATTTTGGTGAAGAAAAGTGTGGATCTTGCTCACTTTCATCACGCAAGGAGGTAAGATTACTCTCTTTGATCCATAAGTTTCTTATTCTTCACTTAGTTCTTGTTTTAAATTCATGATCATATGTGTTCAAGTTGTAAGTTCAAACTTCATAAATCTCTAGAAAATCATAGAAAAATCCTTTTAATGCGAAATCAATTTCTGTGATCGAGTTTCATCCTTCTCTATCATTATCCAAGAGCATGTAATCAAATGACATTCCTAGCCTATTTTTCTAGGAGGTGCCCGAGCCATGAACTTAGACGAAACCATGAGTTTTGTTTCGAGTTTTTGAGTAATGGGACTTGATCTAGTGTTATGTATGTTTAAGGATCATTGACCCAAGAGTTAGGAACTTTTAGACATCTCTAACCTATTTTTCTTAATGATGGCCGAACCTAGCTTGTGTGAAAACTATGGGTTTTGCTTCAAGTTTTTGTATGATGTAACTTGATTTGGTGTTGCGTATACTTAAGGATCATGCATCCAAGAGTTAGTAAAGTTTTAACACCACTAGCCTATTTTTCTAAAAAGGGCTGAATCATAGTTCATAAGAACTAGAAGGGTTTTTATTGGTTGTATTCATTTCTAATTATGATTTGTTGTGAAGGATCGGACAATGCTTGATTAATCCAAAGCGTGTACAATTTCCAGTTGCGGAGCCTCAGTCAGAGTTGCCCGGGGGAGCACGTGGGAAAACTGTTCAGGTGGGGGAAAGAACCACAATATCGTCGGGGAGGCAATAATAAAATAATTTATATTGATATGCATAGGGCGACGAAACCCTACTAGTGGTCGAGTGACCGATAGGTTGATTTTATGATATGTCGAGATTGTATGTTGTATGTTAGTATGCTTAATATCATATATGTGATATGTATGTTGTGCCTAGTAACATGCTTAGGATTACTTGAATATTTACCTATGAGTTGATGAGTTGATATGCTTACATGAGTATTTAGTATGATGAACATGATTATTGAACATGATTATGGTTGCTTATGATAAGATGTTGTGATTACTGTGGTATAAGTAGAGATGGGTTGTAATTTTGGATAAGTTGGGAGATGAACATGTGGTGAGGAATTTGAGGATATATATGTTGTAGTGCTCAACCGAGAGATTCTGTTGATATAATTATGTCAAGACATAAAGTTGATACCCGGTTAAGCCGTAGAAAGTTGGTCGTAGTTGTGTACGAGTTGCGGTTGAAACACTAAGTTGTTGATCCCGAGATGAGTCGGTGAGGTTCATGTTGCATCGTTGTTGTTCATCATTATGTTGGCGTATGGTCAATCGATATTGCCAGCGGGGAGTTGATCGTACCCATTAGTTGAGAACGGGCGAATGTCCCGACCTAGCCTGCGGGCGGCGGGATATATCATTACCCTAAGTTGCGTTGTTGACGAGCGAATATTCTGACCTGTCCTGCGGGCAGGGGAATATGTCGTACCCATGAGACGAGTTGAGCCTGCGGGCTATTGGTCGAACCCAGCATTACGGGGGTGGCACAGTGATGAATGGGACATCTTGATCTGTTGGGGATGTCACGTCATGATCGCGTCCATATAGTCGTTAGTTGCTTGAGCGTGAGAGACAGTAGCTAAGAGAGTAGGTCTTGGGAGATGATTGCTTGAAACTGTTGTGCTGTTGTATGTTGCTATCTATTTAGCTTATTTTATAGCTGTTTCCCTATTTATGATGTATTTCTGTTTCTTATCCCCGTATTATTCTATGTTGTATTTGATTTATTCTCTATCGTATGAGAAGATCCTGTTGAGGAGTTGCCAGAAGAGATTGATGGCATACCTGTTGAACCTGATGCTGGCGGGAGAGCCCCAGATCCCAGCGTTGGGAGACTTTGAGCTGCTCTATTTAGAGGATGATCGTCTCTGGGAGATTGACTACTCTTAGCGAAGAGTAGTGTATATATACGTTCGAGCTTCAGTTTGGAGCTCTCGTTATCCTCGTTAAAGTCATGGTTGGGTAGATAGTCTTAGTTTTGGTATGGTCAGTACATGAGTTTGAGCGAAATGTATTTTTGGGGGCCAGAAGAGGAAGTCGTATGTATTTTATTTTGTTGCCATACTTTCAGTTTATATGTGTTGCGTAGTCTGAAGATTTGTAGTTTATATCAGTTGTTGTAGGCTCTACTGATGGAGCCAGTACTTTTATATGTTTGTTATATATAGTCGTGGTATCGGTGTTGGTTGTTTTAATATTTTCTGCATTTTTATTTAATCACGCTACGCTGCAACGTTAAGAATATGAGTTCAGGTTAGTAAGTGGGATCTCCGAGGATGGGCTGTCCCATTTTATGGTATCATAGCGGTTTAATTCTTAATCAAGGACTACTTGGGTTAAGTTGTGATTTCTGGCCGTGTCTAGTTGAACCCGCATTGGGCATTAACTATGCTTAAAAGTTGGGTAGAGTGGCTGATACATGAGTTATCGTAAGAGATAACTGTTTCGAGCATTGTGAGGCATATAATGCATGTATGTGATAATATAGTGTTGTATGACTTACAAATGTGAGCTGATAATTTCTTCTACGGGAAATTAAATGGCTCACGGACGAGGTAGAGGACGTGGTGGAAGAGCCACTTAGGGTATAGTTGAACCCAGGAATGGTAATGGAGAGAATTCCCATGTTGGGGGTGGGACAAGGTCAACTGAAACCCTAAGGATAGTTAGGGAGCTGACAACGGCATTGCTGTAGCAGAATGCAGCAAAACGCTCAACTGTTGCAAGTGACAATGCAGCAACAGTGGAGGCAGAATCAGACAGGTGAAGTGGAGACGGAAAATGCTGGATTAAGTACTTTTATGAAAGGGAAGCCGCCACCGTTTAATCGTGACTTCAATCTGGAAGGAGCAGAACTCTGGATATAGGAGCTGGAGAAAATCTTCGCGGCAATGCATTGTCGTGTGGACAGAAAGGTGGCTTATGCATCCTTCATGCTGACGGGAGGTACAGAGCTATAGTGGAAAGGCAAGCAGCGAATGCTTGAAGCAGAAGGAAAAATGATTAATTGGGGACTATTTCGGGAATGCTTTCTAGAGAAATATTTCCCACAATTGATGAGGAGAGAGAGATAGATAGAAGAGTTTTAACACCTCTTGCCTCTTTTTCTAAAATGGGCCGAATCATAGTTCATATGAAGTAGAAGGGTTTTTATTGGGTTGTACTAATTTTTGATTATGATTTGTTGTGAAGGATTGGGCGATGCTTGATTATTCCAAAGCGTGTACGATCGCCAGTTGTGGAGCCTCAGTCAGAGTTTTTCGGGGGAGCACGCGGGAAAACTGTTCAGGTGGGGGAAAGAACAGCAATATCGTCGGGGAGGCAAGAATAAAATAATTTATATTGATATGTGTAGGACGACCTAAACCCTACTAGTGGTTGAGTGACCGATAGGTTGATTTTATGATATGTCGAGGTTGTATGCTGTGTGTTAGTATGCTTACTATGATATATGTGATATGTATGTTGTGCCTAGTAACATGCTTAGGATTACTTGAATATTTACCTATGAGTTGATGAGTTGATATGCTTACATGAGTATTTAGTATGATGAACATTATTATTGAATATGATTATGGTTGCTTATGATATGATGTTGTGATTACTGTTGAATGATCAGAGATAGGCAGTAATTTCTGATAAGTTGGGAGATGAACATGTGGTGAGGAATTTGAGGATATATATGTTGTAGTGCTCAACTTAGAGATTCTGTTGATATAATTATGCCGAGACATAAAGTTGATACCCGGTTAAGCCGGAGAAAGTTGGTTCTAGTTGTGTACGAGTTGTGGTTGAGACACTAAGTTGTTGATCCCGAGATAAGTCGGTGGGGTTCATGTTGCATCGTTGTTGTTCATCATTATGTGGCGTATGGTCGATCAATATTGCCAGCGGGGAGATGATCGTACCCATTAGTTGTGAACGGGCGAATGTCCCGACCTGACCTGCGGGCGGCGGGATATATCATTACCATAAGTTGCGTTGTTGACGGGCAAATATTCCGACTTGGCCTGCGGGCGGGGGAATATGTCGTACCCATGAGACGAGTTGAGCTTGTGGGCTGTTGGCCGAACCCTGCATTACGGGGGTGGCGCAATGATGAACGGGACGTCTTGATCTGTTGGGGATGTCGTGTCGTGATCGCGTCCATATAGTCGTTAGTTATATGAGCGTGAGAGACAGTAGCTAAGAGAGCAGCACTTGGGAGATGATTGCTTGAGACTGTTGTGCTATTGTATGTTGTTATCTATATAGCTTATTTTATAGTTGTTTCCCTATTTATGATGTATTGTTGTTTCTTATCCCCATATTATTCTATGTTGTATTTTATTTATTCTCGATCGCACGAGAAGATCCTATTGAGGAGTTGCCAGAAGAGATTGATGGCATACCTATTGAACCTGATGCTGGCGGGAGAGTCCCAGATCCCAGCGTTAGGAGACTTTGAGCTGCTCTATTTAGAGGATGATCGTCTCTGGGAGATTGACTACTCTCAGCGAAGAGTAGTGTATATGGGGCCGACTACCGAATACGTTAGAGCTTCGGTTGGAAGCTCTCGTTATCCTCGTTAGAGTCGTGGTTGGGTAGACAATCTTAGTTTTGTTTTGGCCAGTACATGGATTTGAGCGAAATGTATTTTTGGGGGTGAGGAGAGGAAGTCGTATGTATTTTATTTTGTTTCCATACTTTCAGTTTATATGTGTTGCTTACTCTAAATATTTGTAGTTGGTATCAGTTGTTGTAGGCTCTACTGATGGAGCCAGTACTTTTATATGTATGTTATATATAGTCATGGTATCAGTGTTGGTTGTTTTAATATTTTCCACATTTTTATTTAATCACGCTACGCTACAACGTTAAGAATATGAGTTCGGGTTACTAAATGAGACCTCCGAGGAGGGGCTGTCTCATTCACGCTCTCGAGGTACTTATCCTTAGCTTGCTTCTTCCATAAAAGGTTTAGGAAATCGCTAGTTACTCTAACCATCCCAAGTTTCATCTTATCCTCAACGATTTCCGTTTCCAGATTCAGATCTCTAAATGCCTCTAACAGCTCTAGCTTCTTTACCATCATGGCAGATACGTGTAGGGATTTCCTACTGAGCGCATTCGCTACTACATTCGCTTTTATTGCAGGTCGAATTCACAGTCCTTTATAAATTCCATCC
Organism: Ammopiptanthus mongolicus; assembly: GCA_039655645.1. Taxonomy (NCBI): domain Eukaryota; kingdom Viridiplantae; phylum Streptophyta; class Magnoliopsida; order Fabales; family Fabaceae; genus Ammopiptanthus; species Ammopiptanthus mongolicus. The sequence continues at coordinate 44,701,293 of CM077348.1, read as the reverse complement.
ACCTTCGCTGCCTCATGTTCAACTCTCTCTGGTCGAATAGATACTTCAGGCTCTTATGGTCGCTAAATACACTGAATTTAGCACCATACATATAGTGCCTCCACATCTTCAATGCAAACAATATCGAGCCAATTCCAGATCATGCGTTGGATAGTTTCACTCATGTACTCTTAACTGCCTGGAGGCATACGCCACCACTTTCCTCTCTTACATGAGCACATACCCCAAGCCTTGATATGATGCATCATAGTATACATCAAATCGTCCTAGAGGATCTGGTAGCACCAACACTTGTGATGTGGTTAGTCTTCTCTTCAGCTCCTAGAAACTTTGCTCGCAAGCCTCTGACCACTCAAACGCCTTCCCCTTTCTCGTCAACTGCATCATAGGTAACGCAATCTAAGAGAATCCTTCTATGAATCGCCGATAGTAGCTCGCTAAACCAAGAAAGCTTCTCACCTTGCATACAGACTTAGGGATTTCGCAACTCACTATGGCCTCGACTTTCGCAGGATCCACTGTGATTCCATCCTTGCAGATCACATGGCCTAGAAACTGAACTTCCTTCAACCAGAACTCGCACTTCGACAGTTTAGCATACAACTGTCGGTCCTTTAGCACTTGCAACACCGCCCTTAGATGTTGTCGGTGTTCCTCTCTACTCGAAGAGTATACAAGGATGTCGTCGATAAATACAACAACAAACTTGTCAAGGAACGGTCGGAAGATATTGCTCTTATAGTCCATGAACACCACTGAAGCATTAGTCACACCGAAAGGCATAACTAAGTACTCATAGTGACCATAGGTCACTCCTCTCACAATCTCTTAGTGTATTGGGCAAAGATATCAAGCAATCAAGATTCGTAAAGTAAATATATTACCATAGGCTTGTTCATTGACCAAATCTCCACAATATGATTCACATGCATGCAGAAGAAGGAAAAGGGTCTTTCATGGGTTGTAATGGGGCCAAGGCTTTGATTTACAGTGTGATAGAGAAGGAAAAGGGATATTCAAAGGGCTAAACCAACAAAATTAAAGTTCATAACCTCTTGAAGCATAAAAGAGCATAAAGTGCAATTGGCACTTTTTCCACAAATTTTTCAAGAACCTACTACTTTTTCTTCAACCTTTCCTTTATTTGCCTTCCTTTACTATAGGCTTGCTTTTCTTTTTCTTTTCTTGCTTCTTCTCTTTACTTTATTTTCACCATTTTTTTTCTTCTTTTCTTTTCCTTTTGGAATAGAGAGAGAGAGAGAGAGGCACCTTTCTTTACTTGCCAGCCTATTTCTAACACTTTTATTTCTGGAAAGGGATTCACAACAACACGTACCCACTATTGCTCCAATATATATATATATATATATATATATATATATATATATATATATATCTAAAAGGCCATTAAAAACAATTTTCAATATTTAGAAGAGGGACCAAAGAAAATAATTTTCATAAAGGCTCAAATTGGGCAACTAGTGGAAGTGTTTATCAAAATAATGTTGGCCAGAAAAATACCTAAGACTACCCTAACTAGATTTCCACTTGCATACCAATCAAATTCGCCTCAAAAAGGTCTTAGGACAAGTTCTAGAACGTAACCACTTGAGAAATCACACTCATCAAAGAAAAGTGGTTAATATCAAATAAATTTAGCATTATAACCTAACCCCTATAAAATCTCAAGTCTCATATTTAGAAGCCAAGTCTAATGAAAAATTATGAAACAAAGAATTTTCTGCTAATTTTCAGTTTCCAAAAGGCAAACATTTTCAAATACACTTATGAGACTATCAAAGCAATTCATCAAATTTTTTTAAAGGGGTCCCCTAATTTCTATCATAATAAGAATTAAGCTAGTTAATTGCATGCAGCAATATCATGAAAAATGTATATTTTTCCTTCCCACACTTAACATTTGCAATGTCCTCAATGCAACAAAATTAACATGAAATACAGGTGTAGAGAATGAAGAAGAGAAAAGTACGAAATAACCACTTGATACAATAGTGTAAACGCTTAAGTACCAGGATGGCGTGATCACTGTGGAGGAGGAGGATGGCCCTGAAGTAACTGTAAGATGGTGGCCACAAAGGCCTACTGCTGCTCTGCCTGATAATCAATGCGTTGATATAGGCCCCGAATGCTCTCCTGCTGGGCTTGGAAACTTGCCTGTTGTGCGTCAAAGTGTTGGGTCATGTGCAACTCAAGGCGGTCCATCTGTGCAACCAGCCCATGAAAATCTGTCTGAGGTGTAGCTAGGTGCTCGGCAGGATGATCAAATGATGGGTCTAGGGCTCAGAAAATGCCCTTGCTCTGGAAGAATCTAATCCTCCTCTACTATAGCTACTCCCACATCGCCTTGCTTCCCCTCCAAATTTAGAATGTAGTTGTTACGAGTGTCGCGGGGTAACACCCCAATGGAATCCAAAATCTGTAATCCTAGGCCCGCCATGGTAATCTGAGTGGTGGTCGGACCAGGGGCTAGCCATAGTGTTGAGATAATCTGGAGATGAATGAGCTAACGATGATATGGCCTTATTCTCGGAACTGCAGTCTCCTCCCCAAGTTAATACATGTATGGAGGAGCATAATGTCAGCATTACATTGATGTCCCTCACCATCCATCATGCACCTGATAAGAAATAAGTCACTCCGGAACACTGTCCTCTCGCTCTTTGCTCACCCATTTATTGACTGGGATATCCATCTGTGTACTGCCTTGACAGCCGGACGACACAGCTTGCTAGCCCTGGATCGACTGGGGTTATTGTGCAGCTCATCAATGAGCGAGTGCCAGAAAGCCCCCTCTACAAACGCCAGAATTATCTCAGTCATGCCCTAGTTATAATTCTCCGCCTGTGTTGCCTCTTCTGTCTCGAACCCTAAAGCAACATTAAACTCAGTCAAAGATATTTCCTGCCATTGCCCCAACAGCTGGAAGCAAACGCTGATCTACTCATTGGCCCCGATCTCCATGCATGTGGCTAAAAACTCAAGGGTCGACTCCTTAAATGTGGGACATTTGATCGGCGCAACTTGTTCCCACCCAATGCGCTGCAAATAAGAGTCCACCTCCTGCAGTATCCCAAACTCGATAGGATATACTGGCACCCAGAATCGAGTCGAATGCCAGTCAAAAGTCTGCAGCTACAAATATTTGTCCCGATACTATGCTGGAATAGGAGCAACAAGTGGGGCAGAGGAAGAGGCACGAGAAAATCTGGGACGCTTAAGAGCCATATTCCTATAATTACCAAAATCAAGCATCAGTGTCAGAGCTCGGTGCAGATTTAAAATTCTAGAAATTTGAACAGCATGGCCTGTTCTATGAGGAGCACGATCGTGCTCGTGCTCGTGCTCTAATCAGAAATTCAGAATGAAGAGCAGAACGACCTAATCTTGGAACAACACGGTCGTGCTTCAACCTGTGCCACAAGCAGAACTTCACCAAAACTCAGAAATTGCAACTCAATCATGCAGAGACTCAAAATAGCAACACAAACTAGCAACTCCTACCACAAAATAACAACATAAACTAGCAACACAAAAAATAGGGGGAGAATGCATACCTGGGCAAAGGGAGATAAGGAGAGGGAGAGGCTGTAAAATTCGTCTTACGATGCAGATTGGAGAGCAAGGGGTGAGCAAGGGCTAAGGTTAGCCCGTGCTCTGCTCCCCCTCTTTTTATTATGAACTGAGGCACGCAGAACGACCATGCTAATAGGGAGCACAACCATGCTCTCCTATTTTGTTTTAGTTTTTAAAAGAAAAAGGGAAAACAACTACGCAAAACACAAAGAACAAAAAAAAAATGGAAAAAAAAAAAAACAGGTTGCCTCCTACGCAACGGTTGTTTTATATCACGAGCCTGACGACTTGTTTAGAGTACTGATCATGGTGGCCTTGGGGACACTTTGAAAACAGCTTCTTCATCCCCATGCCTCAAGGTTAATGTGCCTTTCTTGACCTCATTGTTTGCATTACTAGAAGCTAGAAAGGGTCGCCCTAAAATGATAAGAACTTCCGCATCCTCCTTCATGTCAAAAATTACAAAGTCCATAGGGAATGTGAACTTCCCCACCCTTACTAGCACATCTTCTACTATTCCACGAGGGTGGGTGATGGATCTGTCAGCTAACTGCAATGAGACGTTGGTGCTCTGAGGTTCCTGCAAACCAATCCTTCTTAACACAGAAAAGTCTTTAAATTTATACTGGCACCCAAATCACATAATGCTCTCTCAAAGTAAAAATTACCAATTGAACAAGGAACAGTAAAACTCCCTGGATCTTTTATTTTAGGTGGCAATTTATTTAAAATGACTGCAGAGCATTCTTCATTAATTTGAATCAACCCATAACCCTTTAAAAGATGTGCATACTTGGGTAATTGGGCAATGGCTTTCTCAATGGGGTATCAACATGCAATCTCATGTGTATTTCCAAAAAAATTTCAAATTGCTTGTTTTTATCCCCATATTTCAAAAGTGGTGGTAGAGGATTTTGTACCTTTTCAGTAATCGAGCTGGTAGTTTTGTGTTGAAGTTATGTTTGGAAGCCTGAAGTGCTCGTGAGATCGTGATGATGAGTTACGCTAGGCGCGTGGATTGAGTTTGCATATGGTACGATATCAGCTCAAGTGGATGGATGACATGCATAGCATCTCCATAAGTTGCCAAGTGGCGAGCCGTGTGACATGAGGCACATGAGGTTGGTGCACCGAGTGCGAGAGCGGAAAATGGAAGGGAAGATCTGAGAGATCTTGGGAATATACTTGACGAAGGTGTTACCACATGAGACCGATATGGTAGCTCCTATCGTGTCGTGGTAGTCTTGGCTAAGTACGGTTATCCCGACTGGACCCTCAGTCTTTCCAGTTGTCGGTGGATCTTCCGAGGAAGCCCAGATAGCCCTCTCTGTCGGGGACAGTTGAGCGATGATGCACTCTTATGGGTCACGGTGAGCGAAATGGATTACCGAAACAAACCAACTTGTTCGATGAGCGGACGTATCTGATATCTTGGTCCAAGGGGGACGTTTAGTACCAGCCGGCATGCATAGAAAGAGAATGTGTACATCTAGATAAGAGATGACAGTAGTGTCGGAGCATTCGGGAGATGTTTGTCTAAGTTACATATTCTGATTTGTATTACCCACGTTTATAATGTGTTGTATATCTTATCTCCCTGTTTTTCTTGTATGTTGTATTGTTCGGTCTACGAGAGGACGATGAGCCAGCAGATGACGTGTATGGACCCGAGGACACATCCTTTTCTCCAAGTGGCATCGCGGATGCCGGTGCTGGGCGAGCTTTAAATCATCTATCATGATGATCGAGGGTGGCAGGTGGACCCCTCCACATTCCTAATGGTGTACACTGGGCCAGTTAGCTTGCTGTTCAGGAGCAGCACTCCACCTTTTGCTGACATCATAAGACCTTATAGGTTGACGGAGTTTCTCCCCTTCACCCAAATGTGGCACCCATTGAGCCAGCACGAGCGGGACTTTAGGTGGGCGGTGCCAGTGTTATCCCACGTCACTAGTAGGAGAGGCTTTTTGCTACACGAATGACGGAGGAGACCGGAGCAGTACCTGAGGACCTACAAACGCAAGAGGGTTATCGTTTCTAATTCCTCATCCGAGTACGTGCCCTTGCGGGTTTACAGGCGCATGCATGGAGAAGGATAGGGTAGCTTCGGGTATCCACGTCAATAAGGACGTGATGCTGCCAGTGCATCCATCGTAGGCTGTGAGGTGAGGTTATATTTTGATGTATTTTGAGAAGGGTAGGGAGAGCCTATGAGCAGAGAGTTTTTGGAGTCCTTTGATGTGCCCGTTTTTATTTTTTCGTTTCTTATCTATAATGCATGTATATATTACTGTAGCCCTGCTGATGGGGTAAACCATGTATATATTACTGTATATATCTGTTTTACCTTTTTCCGCTATGTTTATACTCTGATGTATGCCTTTGTACATGCTTATGTTTTGATGTTTTATCTTTCCGCTACGTTTTTTTAATAAGCGCGTAATAATATCACTAAGGCATAGTTAGTCATGTAAGTGGGTTAATGGGATTTCCTAAAGGGGACTAGGAGACGTCTCACTTTATCTTTAGAAATGAAGATTCGTCTTGTCTTTGTATAAGACGTTTTATCTTGGACTTTTGTCTTTATCTGTCTTAGACACTTGACTAGCATATATTGAATAAGTGCGATAACTCTGACGCTTTGATAAAAAAGGTTTTTAGACGCGTAAGTATATAGACATGTGATCTTTAATATGAATCATGTCTATTAAACCTATAACTGTACGATAAAAAGCAAATTATTTAGAAGATTTCGTAAGGTTCATTTTAATCATTCTATAAATGTTTGGTTTCATCAAAACTTAAGGTTATATAAGCTATATCAGACGCTTGAAGACTCAACACTTGGAAGTTGCAAATCTAAACACTTTATCATTTACTCTTTCTGAGATTTGAGCCTGTAGAGGCTAAGTGTGCAAATAATACTTGATGTGTAGTTAAGCCTGGAGAGGCTAAAATAAATACTCGTATCTATCCTGATTAGTTACTGAGGAAAATCATAGTGAATCCAAGGACTGGACGTAGTTCATGTTGTTTAATGATGAACCGGGATAAATCTCTTGAGTGATTCCCTCTTTCCCTACTCTTTAAATTATTGAGTGTTAATATAACTTGTTTCTAAGCAAGGGGTTAACTGTGCTTTCTAAACAAGGTTCTATTTTACCTTGTCTTTCTAGCGTCTGTTTTTAAAATATTTGTCTCAGACAAGTTCTAAAAACTATCGGACGAGTGTATCGTCTGATTACCTTTTCTAGCGTTTGCATATTCTTGCTTTTCTCAAAAGTTTTCTATTTTGTGAAAAGGTTTGGTAAAAACAATTCAACCCCCCTTCTAGTGTTTATTTATATTTATTTCAGTTGGTATCAGAGCTCAGCCTTTAGGTTAAGCACTTAACCATGTTGAGGAAAAGATCGTGAAAATCGAAAATGAAAAAAGAAGCTAGCTCCAGCAGATGTTACCCTTGGAGGAAGGAACCTCAATTAAAATATCTTTGTTCTTCAATAGAGAAAATTACCTCTATTGGAAGGAAAATTTCAAGTGGTTTATAATGTAAAAAAATAAGATCTTTGTGATCTGATCACTGATCGGACATACGCTCCAACAAATGTTACAGATGAATCTATCCCCAAACCTCAATGGACACTCGCTCAGAAGACCAAGTGGGATTTAAATAACAAAGCAAGGTATTCTTACTCTTGTGTACCATAAGCAAAGCGGGTTTCGAGAAGGTTTGAACATATGAATTTACAAAGGAAGTAAGGGATACTTTAGCGGTGACTCATGAAGGAACTGACAAAGTGATAGAATCCAAAATAAGTACGCTTTTAAGAAAATACGAGCTAATTAATATGGAAGAGGGAAAAACTATACATCAGACGATCGAAAGAATTCATACAATTTCAAATAGTCTGAAGTCTCTTGGAAAATCGTATTCTACTGAGCAGAATATTCACAAAATTTCAAGAAGTCTTCAAAAACAGTGAAGACCTCTTATTATAGCCATATCTCATGCTAAAGATATGAAGATTATGACAATGGATGAATTTCTAGGAATCTCTGGTCTTCAATGGCTGCATCCGGCTCCTTCCTTTCTTGGAGTAGACCTTACTAGCAATAAAAATGGCTATCCTAACTATAGATTTTCATAGACTTTGCATGGTCTTGGTCACTTGCCTTGGATCTTCTCTTTCCTTCACAGGATTGTTTTTGTATTTCTTTTCCACGAGTTTTGGCATACTGTCCCCTCATGGTCCCTTGTTCCTTTCTTCATTTTTATTAATAAATCTTTGGAGGGAGAGTACTCTTTTTCCTACTTAATGGTTTTATCCCTAAGGTGGGTTTTCCATTAGTAGGTTTTAACAAGGCTCTTTCCTTGTCTTTATAAAAAAAAAATAAAAAAAATAAAGGAACCCTTCAAATTCATGAGTAGGAGCTAAATGAAGACATTCCCAACAAAAAGGGAAAGTCTATCGCATTGAAGGTTGATCAAAAGATCACTAAGGCTGCTCCCTCTAAAGCTTTTAAAGTGGAGAAGTCCTCAAATGAATCAGACGAGTCTGACGACGAAGAGTCTCATAGTCACGATGAGAAGCCACTCCTCATCGGAAAGATGAAGAAGATCAGGAAGAAAAGGGGCAAGCAAAGAAAGGACAAACCCTTCAGACAATTCAACAAGGAAAGAAGTTGCAAAGAAGCAGTTTCATCTAATAAGAACCCAATAGTGTGCTATGAATGCAAGAAGCCTCAACACATCAAGGCAGAGTGTCCTCAGATGAAGAAGCAGCTCAACAAAATATTTTTTAGAAAGAAGAAGATGAGCATGATGGCTACCTAGGAAGATCTAGATGACACTTCCTTTGAAAGAGATGAAGAAATTGAGAAAGAATCCAACTTCTGCTTGATGGCTGATCAAGAAGTGTCAAAAACTGAGGTAAAATCTTCTCACCTTAAAAATCTATGAGAAGCTTATGATGAGTTAATTGAAGAATCCAGCTATATATCTAAGGCTTTTAGAATATTCAAAAGGAAATATGTCAAGCTCTTGAAAGAGCATGAATAAAAATCCTAGAGTGTGAGAAACTGTCCAAAGAGAACAGTGAGCTGAAGGCTGAAAAGCCTAAAGTTGAGATATCAACTAAGACACAACAAACCGAAGTAGTTTTAAAACTTCAATAGAAGGTATAAGAGCTCACTTTAGATTTCTCCATATTTTTGAATGGAAAAGATAATCTGACCAAGCTCTTGGGATGCCAAAGAACTATTCATGACAAATCAAAAATTGGATATGTCAAGGAGAATCATCATAAAGTTTCTAATAAATTCTCATTACATTTTGTTAAACCTGCATATAATCATATTGAACCTATATTTTCTTTATGTGGAAAGGCTAGACATGTTATGCCTAAGTGTTTTCATAAGAAGAAGAAGAAGAAGTCCTCACAGACTTCTAAGACTAACAAGAAAGGGCCCAAGAAGATCTAGGTACCTAAATCTCTGATTATTCATGTTGTCGATGTCCTTATTAGGACAAAGAAAACACCCATCATGGTACCTGGAAAGTGGATGATCATGACATATCAAGGGCGAAAGGTCTATGTTCCTAGACCTTGAACCTAAAAAAGGTGGAGGTAACTAGAAGGGCAAAGTCATTGGCAGAGGTAAAAATGCTAAACATCATTTACCCTTTATCTCTAATGTCCTCTTGATTGAAGGTTTAAGACATAATCTGCTTAGAGTAACTCAAATATGTGACATTGGATATATCGTTTCCTTTACCAAGGATGCTTGCATAGTCAATGACAAGCGTGACAAGACCCTCTTTTCAGTCAGAAGGCGGCAAATTCTATAGAAGAATTTATGTGACAGAACTTTCAGGTCAAAGGGTAACATGCTTTATGTCTAAAGAGTATGAAAAATGTATATGACATAGAAAACTAGGACATTCTAGTATGAGACATATTTCTAAATCGAGAAAACGTAACCTTGTGAGTGGATTGCCTGAGATCTCATTTAAGAATGACATTCTGTGTGATGCATGTTAGAGAGGTAAACAAGTAAAATCAAGTTTCAAATCCAAAAATGAAGTATCATCTTCTAGAACTTTGAAGCCATTACACATTCATCTGTTTGGACCAGTCAGTGTTGCTAGTATGGGTGGAAACAAATATTGACTTGTCACAGTTGATGACTATTCCAGATTTACATGTGTAACACCCCCTCGAGGTGTCACATATCGTAACCCAAAATTCTTGTGATTCGGTTGATTAAAAACCTTTTCGAAATTTCTTATTATATTTTTTTATTTTTTATTAAATAGACAATAGGGGCCTCGTTAAAACTTCATGGTGCAAAACCCTCCTTAGGGATAAAAACACCAGAAGGAAAAAGAGTACCACCTACTGCTTGTTTTATTCAAACGATATATTCAAAGGGACCAATATAAATGATATATCTTTGAAATTTCTTATTATATTTATTTATTGCGGAAATTCTGATACCAATTTAAACATTCGCCATGACAAAGAAATAAACTCAAACTCATCATTTATGAAACTCATTCACTTTGCCTTAAGGCATACATCAAGTCATTTCTTATTACACATCATACTGAGTCACGGTCAATGGACCTGACTTTAAATATAAAAATCCTAAGAGCTGGTCTAACAAAACTCTAAGAACAATAAAGCATACTACCTAGCATCCATCGCCCAAAAGATACCGGGCCTCGTCATCAACAGTCCACCGTGTTTGTCATCGACACCAAGTAACTCAAACGCAGGGTCCCACAGTGACCCAGAGGATCGCTGGAAAAATATATGTACATGTGTTCAAAAAACACAACAGGGTGTCCAACATGTACAGGCAAGGGTGAGATACTCTTTCACAAGTTTATCATAATAGCCACACAAGTAAAACAACATATAAACCATGTATCAACATAGTTACTATAACAGAAGTAACACAGGATATCGTATCAGGTAACAGCATGTCCACAAGTACACCATGAATTGCAACATATCGTATAAAACAATTAGCAGCATAAGACATCTTTGAAAGCGGAGTAATGATGTACAGTAAGTAAACGAAATCATCAACAACCATGCAATATAATGCGATGTACATGACTCAATGCCATATGCCACAAGGGTAATACTCTGACCCCTACTCCATGGAGCTAACAAATCGTCGGAGAGAGTGAATGGGAGGACATGTTCCGGTTATTGCCAGCCATGAGTAAGATGCTACAACATTCGTAATGTGCACCTACCTGGCTTTACGGTAACACTCTCGACCAAACATGAAAAATACGGCATCTAGTAGAGGATATCAGTGTATTGCACGGATTCGCCACGACACAGAAGAATCACCAACTGGTCACATGTCATCCCTTCCAACCCTGAGACCTCCAAAAAGACCATTGAAGATCGTCACCGTAAGATTCGTACCCGCAACAAGGTGTAAGCTCAACTCCTAGGCTCAAGGCCTTACAACTATGCACATGAAATGCCAATGCTTACACAAAGCAGATGCGATAAAGCAATGCCTATCCATTGGATAAACCTCAAGGTTCATTAAGGTTCCACTCCTTAGGAACTATACGAGCCTTTGTTTTATAAAACATTTATCTATTGGATAAATACCTCGTGATTCCTATGGAACGACCCGGACTACTACAGAATTACCGATTGTCCCTACAGACCAACATAAGTCTTTTCAGCGTGTTTTGTCATCACTTACACGCTTTCTAGGAAACTTCCCAGAAGGCCACCCATCCCATAATTAATCCAAGTCAAGTACGCTTAACTATGGAGTTCTTATATTCTAGGCTCCCGAAAAGAAGATAAATCTTGTCGGTATAGGTAGTACTAATCAATTCTGATAAGCCTTCCTTCAGCCATACAGTCCCATACCTACACAACCTCAGGAATCCTTCCTCTGTACAGTCCCATACCTACACAATCTCAGGATCTCTCTCGTTCCAGTCATCACAAAACTGAAATAATCGAACGATTGACCTAGATCCGAATTCACCGGTCCGTCATCGAACTACTGTTTCGAAACCCAAAACGTTTCGTGTTTGTGTTTATGTCTTATGAAGCACCTCTCAAATCCTAAGTGTTATGAAGAAGGATTCAGAATCCTCTTAGATAAATCTTTGATCCTTTCTAAGATATTAGTTCCTTGATTTTCAAATAATGAAACAAATGTTAATTCACTTAAGTCTTATGAAGTCATTGATGAACTAAGTCATCAATGGTATAGTACATGGTCTTGTTCCAGCACATACCATACTTAATTAGCTCTTGTCTTCAACTCTAAGTTAATTACTTAACTTAGGTTTTCACGCGTAAAACTTTACGATCTGAGTTAAAAACTCTCTTTGTAAACCAAAAACCCTTCTTGATTGAAAACACATTAAATTTTAAGAAACTTTGCAACATGGTTAAGGTAAAGTACCTTACCAAACTTGGAAAGGTTTTTCCTTACTAACTTAGTGTAAAACCATGTTCTAAGTTAGTGTAAAAGAAATATAATCTCATTAAAACTATGTTAACTTTCATAAAAGACATTTTTGTTTTCAGAACACCAAATACTTTCAGAAGATCTTTCTTTGACAAACTAAATACTTTTTAGTAAAATCGGCCATTATGACGTTTAGTTTAGAGGCTTTTCATTCCTTAAAACAAGCTATAGCCAATGCTATGCTCTTAACCAATCCAGGGTATATATATATATATATATATATATATATATATATATATATATATATATATATATATATAGATCAAATCTTAATTCAAGTCATCCATGCCACAATTCGTATGCAATTATCCAATCATGTACTTCATGAAAATAAATCAATTACATACACAACATATAGTCATTCAAAACTCAAATCAACATTATCCATATGTTCTATCCAAGGCAAAATGCCACAATTCACATCACAACCAACCTCATGTGAATTTCAAACTCAGTAGAGCTAATCTCCCCTTACCATTTAGGAGTCATCCTCCGAAGGTAAGTCGTCCAATCGGTCTGCGAATTCTCCCGATTCCTCGTCTGATTATCCGACAACAACTACAAACACAAACCGATCCAATCATCAACATAATTAGCAACATCAAAACATAGGTTCTCCTTCCCCAAAATGTGACCTAAGGTTCGGCAAAAAATGATGAAAAGAGCAAGGGATCACATTTGGTTCCAAACTTTTGGATGGTTGGTTCTTAAGCTTAATGAACACTAGTGTAAGTCTTAAAACTCAAAAATGTAAAACAAAACTCAAGGTTCTTCACACTTAAGGGTTTCGGCCATTAAGGGAAAACATGGCTAGGGATTGATTTGGTTTTCCATCACTTGGATTCAAAGACAATAGGAAAGGTTAGGATGAAATCAAGAGTTAGAAATCAAAAATTGGACACAAACACTATTCACCTTCTTCCCTAATGGTTCGGTCATTTTTATGAGAATAGGTGTAACACCCTGATTTTCTTATTCTTTTAATTAATCATTATTTAAGTAATTGTATTTTATTAGAGGGTCTAGAAAATTAAATAAATTATTCCGAGGCCATAGTCACGCTCTACGCTATCTTAGGAAGTTATGGTTAAATTTTGGTCAAAAATTCAGACGGAATCCGGTCTGTGTTTTATACTGACAGTATTATTTTACTGTTCAGACGACCTAATTTTGACTCATGAACGAAACCATTAGGTTTTAAACTAAATTACGAACGTTGTAACGCCCCGCTTTTCGAGTTTTCCTAATTATTCAGTAATTATGAACTTAAATTTTATTTGAGGCCTTAGAAATGGCAATAAAATATTCTGACCAGATAGGAATGTCCTACACATCCATAGGAAGCCATGTTTAAGTTTTGGGCAAAAGCTCAAACGGAGCCCGGTCTGCGTTTTTCACGGATAGTAGTCTTTTTCTACTATCAAGACCTAATTTCGACTCGTAAACGAAACAGTTAGGTTTTATATTTTTTTTCCAACAATAATGGTTATTTTGAAAATATTCAAAATAAATAAGTCGTCATACGACTTTCTTGGGCGAAAACCTAAATCGGGTGAAGAACGGAGCTGAATACGAGATTTCAGTGACCCGCTACGGATAAGGTTGAAGTCACATAGTGTGCTATGACTCATCAGTGACTCATAAGTGTAATGATTACGTTTAGAAAATATCTGGACATGAAATGACTAAAATGCCCTTGACCCTTTTCATAATTACCATTTGCTCTTGAATGAAAAGACTGTTTTGCCCCTGAGAATTTATGGAATAACCATTTTGACCCTGTGACTCACCATGTCATCATTACCTTTCTAGAAATATCTAGATATTTATAAGGGAAATGACCAAAATGCCCCTAGTCTTTGAAGGAATTACCAAATTACCCTTTTGGTTATTTACAAGTTTGCCATGACATCAATATATATATATATATATATATATATATATATATATATATATATATATATATATATATATTTCTCTCTTTCTCTCTCTTGGCCATTTCAGCTATCACTCTTTCTCTCTCTTCTCTCTCTTGTTCTTCATGTTCTTCATGAGTTCTTGAGTGTTCTTGAGTGTTCATCAAAAGTTCTTCACAAAAACCCTAGTTTGGTCTTCAAAAGTTGAAGTTTTTGAGTGAAAACTTGTTTCTTCTTCACTAATCTTTGATCCTAGGAGGTATGATCCTCATCTTAACTCTCTCAATCTCCCTATTTCATCTCTTGAATCACTTGATTCATGAAGATCCAAGTTTAGATCTAGAACTTTGAAAATCCATAGAAAATTGTAGAAAAATCCTATGATCATGAAACCAATTTCTATGAACCCATCATGATGTGTACTTTAAGTGTCTAGAAGCATGAACCCAAAATAAATTTTCTCCCTATTCTTCCATGGGAGGGCCGAATCCTATTAATGGTGCAAGGATGGGTTTTGTTGCAATTTTTAGCTATATAACACTTGTTCTAGCTTACTAATGTCTTTGAACACTAAACCCAAGAGCAAAACATCAACCAAAGCTTCTAACCTATTTCTCCTCTTCATGGCCGAAACATATAGAGTGTATAACCATGAGTTTTGTCTCAAATTTTTGGGTCATAGGACTTGATTTAGTGTTAATCATGCTTAAGGACCAACCATCCAAAAGTTTGGAACTAAATGAGATCCCTAGCCTTTTTATCCTTTCATGGCCGAATCCTATACCTTCTTGGGGAAGAAAACTTATGTTTTGATGTTATAGATTGATGTTGCTTTGTTGTTTGAATTGAATTGTGTTTGATTGTTTTAGGCGACGCGAACGGAACCGGAGCCGGAATCAAGAACCGATCTAGTTTGGAGTGAGCACTTTTGTGAGGTAAAGGGAGGTAGTTCATTTTGAGTTTGGTAGCCTCATGGCATATGATTGATTGGTGTGTTATGATTGAATTAAGACTTGATGTATTTGTATACTTATGTCCTGGATTGATTGGATGTCAAGTGTTGTGCATAGTTGGTTATTTGATATAACTGTGGCATGGATGCCTTGGATGATATCTTATTGTGATATTGAAATGTTGATATATATATCTATACATATATTTATATCCTGGATGAGCATAGGACTGGCTATGTCTCAATAATTGTTAAAAGACTCGGAATCGAAAACAAAGTTTTGAAAAACGCGTTTTGAAATTAAAAGTGGCTTTTGGAAAACGTGTTGCTTTTAAAAAAAAGTTAAGTTCCCTTTTGAAAAGTATGTTCTTTTGAAATGTATGTTCTTTTGAAAAGTATGTTCTTTGGAAAAGTATGTTCTTTTGAAATGTATATTCTTTTGAAAAGTATGTTCTTTTGAAATGTATGTTCTTTGGAAAAGTATGTTCTTTTGAAATGTATGTTCTTTTGAAATGTATGTTCTTTTAAAAAGTGATTTTGTGAAAAGTCGTGCAAAAGGTGTTTTATTCTGTAAAGTGTTTAAAAAGGGCTTGAAACCTTAGAAAACGATTTTGTTTTCATGAAAGGTGTTTTTCCCCAAAATGTGAAAATGTTTTATTTCAAGAAAACAAAAGTGTATTTTGTTTTCCAAATTTATTTTGAGAAAGTTTGACCGAAAAGAAAAATGATGAACCTTTGAGACGAACCCAAACCTAGTGGCCGAGACGTCGGGGCTAGTGTTTTGTTGATTGAGCACTCGGACTTCGTGTCATGTGTTTTTGATTTGAGTGGGCTTAATGCCTTTTTGAAACGAGTCGTGGACTTTATGTCTCGACATTTGAAAGAATGAACACAAGGAAAACAGAAAACTTTCTTTGTACATGCACGAACCGGCAGACGTGCCATTTGAAACCGAGCTACAACTCTAGTAGTTGAGAATAAAATCAGTCAAGACCACTAGGTCTATAGGGGCATTCTGTGTTCGAGATCCCACAAGTGGCCGCTGGCATAGCAACCCCATGCCGTGGTAAAACAGCTGGCAAACACGAATGAACTCGATCTGAGACTGGCGTATTCAGGATATGGTTATGACGTGGTACCCTGGAACAATTGTTGTTCGGACCTAAATAAAGAGGCCGACTCATGAGAACAATTGTGTTACGGGTGTTACTACGGCCTATCGCTCGATGTTGGGAAGTTAGAATCTCTGGAGTACATGAATTAGAAAGATGATATTGAAGTCTCATGCATTAATATAACTCATGATTGTGTTTGAGATATTATATTGTGTTGTATAAATAACTGTTCATATAACTGTATTTATGCTGGTTGTCGCCTGTGCGGCTATCATGATAAACTTATTATATGAGTATCTCACCTTTGCCTGTACATGTTGGACACCTTGTTGTGTTTTTGGAACACATGTACAGATGTTGTTCATAGGTCCCCGCGGAGATGTGAGGACTCGGATGACGGAACGTTCTGATGAAGTTGACGTTGGGTTGTACCCCAATGGCTACTTTTAGTCGACCAGCTTAGGAGTCTTTTATTTTGAGCAATCTTATATTATATTACTGCAAGCTTTTGAACTTATGTTTTCAAGTTTGTAATGACTTATATATTTGACCAGGATTTATATTATGATTATGTTTTATGAACAGTGAATACTGATGTGCTGTAAGGAGCTTATTCCTTCATCTTGAGTTTGTATTGCCTATGCATGGAGAAGATTTTTAGAACCGCGTTTTCGAAAGTAGCTACTTAATTAAAGTATTTTCCGAAAGCAACCATCTTTTTATTTTCTTGATTTATTTCCGCATTAGAGTCCGAGTATGTAGCACCCGCGAGGGGGATGTTACATTAGTGGTATCAGAGCTGGTCGAGTCTTTCAGGAATCCTTGGGAAGTGAGTCTGTTATGTTTGTGTTGTGTGATCTCTGTGTGGATTACCGTCAACTGAACAAGATTACGATCAAGAACAAGTATCCTCTACCCCGCATAGATGACTTGATGGATCAACTTCCGGGAGCCGCTTTCTTTTCAAAGATTGATCTGAGATCCGGTTATCACCAGGTCAGAGTAAAGAACAAGGACGTACCTAAGACTGCTTTCAGGACTCGTTATGGTCACTATGAGTACCTCGTGATGCCTTTCAGACTGACGAACGCACCTGATATCTTCATGGACTACATGAACCGGATTTTTCGTCCGTATCTGGATCAATTCGTTGTCGTGTTTATCGATGATATTCTCATCTACTCGAAAAGTTCCGAGGAGCATGAGGAACATCTACAGCAAGTTTTACAGATCCTTCACAAGGAGAAGTTGTACGCCAAGCTAACCAAGTGCGAGTTTTGGCTGGATCAAGTCAAATTCTTGGGACAAATGATTTCGAAGGAAGCAATTACCGTCGATCCTACAAAAGTAGAAGCAGTACTTTTATGGGAGAGACCTAAGACTGTGACAGAAATCCGCAGTTTCGTTGGACTAGCTGGTTACTATAGAAGGTTCATCGAAGGATTTTCGAAGATTGTTGCGTCGTTCACTCAGCTAAGGAGGAAGGACCAACCGTTTACGTGGACTGACATGTGTGAGGAAAGTTTTCAGACGATGAAGGAACGTTTGACAACCTCACTAGTGTTAGTACTACCTAAACCAGACGAACCGTACGAAGTGTACTGTGATGCTTCGCATCAAGGATTAGGATGTGTGCTTA
The DNA here is from genome assembly GCA_039655645.1 of Ammopiptanthus mongolicus. Classification (NCBI taxonomy): domain Eukaryota; kingdom Viridiplantae; phylum Streptophyta; class Magnoliopsida; order Fabales; family Fabaceae; genus Ammopiptanthus; species Ammopiptanthus mongolicus. The sequence goes on along the minus strand of CM077348.1, from coordinate 44,683,554 downwards.
TGCAACATCGGAAGGTTATAGCGTATGCTTCGCGCCAGTTGAAGACTCATGAGAGGAATTACCCGACGCACGACCTAGAGTTAGCTGATGAAGATCTGGAGACACTACTTGTATAGATCCAAGTTCGACGTCTTCAGTGACCACAAAAGTTTGAAGTACCTGTTCGATCAAAAGGAACTTAACATGAGGCAGAGACGTTGGAGGGAATTTCTTAAAGACTACGACTTCACTTTGCTGTACCATCCCGGGGAAGCAAATGTCGTTGCAGAAGCTCTAAGTTAAAGAGCTATATTTGATAGAACAGTTTCATGATCTCGATCTGGCTGTGGAAGAGAACCACGAGAGGATTTGTTTGGGAATGATCAAGGTATCTAGTGGACTGATGGAGACAATCCGTGAACAACAAGCAACTAATGAGTACCTCCAAGAGAAAAAGGAGTTATTGGAACAAGAGAAAGCTGCAGAGTTCAGTTTGGGAATTGATGACATCTTGAGATACAACGGACGAGTTTGTGTACCGAGCAACCTGGAGATGAGGGAAATGATTATGGACGAACCTTTGTACTCACACTCCTGCGTAACCCTCAGTGTATTAGACATTTGAGTGGATTGGTTTAAAAGTAACCTTTGGCCTAAACATTTTCACGTCATTCTATCGAAAGATTTGTTAGGACTATTCCTTGAGTAGTACCACAGACAAATTCTTGATACTAAAAGTTTCTTGATGAAACTTAGTTGAATCACTTTTACTATTGGTAACTGTGATCCAGTCTGAGATTTTTGCCACACTGTTTACCTTTTGATTCCCTGATTTGTCGGAGAATTCTTATGAAAGAAGGGACTTTATTAGAGTCATGGTTGTAAACATGTATTAGCTATGCATTTTTACACTCACGAACCTACTGAAGAATCTTTTTACATACTGGATATTCCTGTACTCGTTTCCGAGGGATAAAATCCTTCTATATACTTTCCTGTGAGAGTAAGACCAAGAAAATTTCTTCGGTCGGAAGATTTCTTCCTTAATCTTCGAGGGTCGAGTAGCGATCAAATCCAACTGTTTGCCCTTAACTCAAGTGGACGAGCAAGAAGACGTTTCGATCTTTGAAGGACTGGGTGGGAGTACGTGTATTACTCTAACTACGAACATCCTATCAGCAGGATAGACGAGAAGAGTTAAGCGTTCTGTTAAAGTTTGGTGTGGTGGATGAGATGTGGAACCTTGGGATCAAGGGGACCCTGTCAAGTTTTGAGTCTCGAAATTTCGAAGACGAAATTTTTTTTTAGAGGGATAGTAATGTAACACCCCACTTTTCGAGTTTTCCTAATTATTAAGTAATTATGAACTTATATTTTATTCGAGGCCTTAGAAATGGCAATAAAATATTCTGATCAGATAGGAATGTCCTACACAACCATAGGAAGCCATGGTTAAGTTTTGGGCAAAAGCTCAAACGGAGCCCGGTCTGCGTTTTTCACGGATAGTAGTCTTTTTCTATTATCAAGACCTAATTTCGACTCGTAAACGAAACAGTTAGGTTTTATATTTTTTTTCCAACAATAATGGTTATTTTGAAAATATTCAAAATAAATAAGTCGTCATACGACTTTCTTGGGTGAAAACTTAAATCGGGTGAAAAACGGAGCTGAATACGAGATTTCAGTGACCCGCTACGGATAAGGTTGAAGTCACATGGTGTGCTGTGACTCATCAGTGACTCATCAGTGTAATGATAACGTTTAGAAAATATCTGGACGTGAAATGACTAAAATGCCCTTGACCCTTTTCATAATTACCATTTGCCCTTGAATGAAAAGATCGTTTTGCCCCTGAGAATTTATGGAATAACCATTTTGACCCTGTGACTCACCATGTCATCATTACCTTTCTAGAAATATCTAGATATTTATAAGGGAAATGACCAAAATGCCCCTAGTCTTTGAAGGAATTACCAAATTACCCTTTTGGTTATTTACAAGTTTGCCATGACATCAATATATATATTTCTCTCTTTCTCTCTCTTGGCCATTTCGGCCATCACTCTTTCTCTCTCTTCTCTCTCTTGTTCTTCATGTTCTTCATGAGTTCTTGAGTGTTCTTGAGTGTTCATCAAAAGTTCTTCACAAAAACCCTAGTTTGATCTTCAAAAGTTGAAGTTTTTGAGTGAAAACTTGTTTCTTCTTCACTAATCTTTGATCCTAGGAGGTATGATCCTCATCTTAACTCTCTCAATCTCCCTATTTCATCTCTTGAATCACTTGATTCATGAAGATCCAAGTTTAGATCTAGAACTTTGAAAATCCATAGAAAATTGTAAAAAAATCCTATGATCATGAAACCAATTTCTATGAACCCATCATGATGTGTACTTTGAATGTCTAGAAGCATGAACCCCAAATAAATTTTCTCCCTATTCTTCCATGGGAGGGCCGAATCCTATTAATGGTGCAAGGATGGGTTTTGTTGCAATTTTTAGCTATATAACACTTGTTCTAGCTTACTGATGTCTTTGAACACTAAACCCAAGAGCAAAACATCAACCAAAGCTTCTAACCTATTTCTCCTCTTCATGGCCGAAACATATAGGGTGTAGAACCATGAGCTTTGTCTCAAATTTTTGGGTCATAGGACTTGATTTAGTGTTAATCATGCTTAAGGACCAACCATCCAAAAGTTTGGAACCAAATGAGATCCCTAGCCTTTTTATCCTTTCATGGCCGAATCCTATACCTTCCTGGGGAAGAAAACTTATGTTTTGATGTTATAGATTGATGTTGCTTTGTTGTTTGAATTGAATTGTGTTTGATTGTTTTAGGCAACGCGAATGGAACCGCAGTCGGAACCGAGAACCGATCTAGTTTGGAGTGAACACTTTTGTGAGGTAAAGGGAGGTAGTTCATTTTGAGTTTGGTAGCCTCATGGCATATGATTGATTGGTGTGTTATGATTGAATTAAGACTTGATGTATCTGTATACTTATGTCCTGGATTGATTGGATGTCAAGTGTTGTGCATAGTTGGTTATTTGATATAACTGTGGCATGGATGCCTTGGATGATATCTTATTGTGATATTGAATTGTTGATATATATATATATATATATATATATATATATATATATATATATATATATATATATATATATATATATATATATACATATACATATATTTATATCCTGGATGAGCATAGGAATGGCTATGCCTCGATAATTGTTAAAAGACTCGGAACCGAAAACAAAGTTTTGAAAAACGCGTTTTGAAATTAAAAGTGGGTTTTGAAAAACGTGTTGCTTTTAAAAAAAAGTTAAGTTCCCTTTTGAAAAGTATGTTCTTTTGAAATGTATGTTCTTTTGAAAAGTATGTTTTTTGGAAAAGTATGTTCTTTTGAAATGTATGTTCTTTTGAAAAGTATGTTCTTTTGAAATGTATGTTCTTTTGAAAAGTATGTTCTTCTGAAATGTATGTTCTTTTGAAAGTATGTTCTTTTGAAATGTATGTTCTTTTGAAAAGTATGTTCTTTGGAAAAGTATGTTCTTTTGAAATGTATGTTCTTTTGAAAAGTATGTTCTTTTAAAAAGTGGTTTTGTGAAAAGTCGTGCAAAATGTGTTTTATTCTGTAAAGTGTTTAAAAAGGGCTTGAAACTTTAGAAAACGGTTTTGTTTTCAAGAAAGGTGTTTTCCCAGAAAATGTGGAAATGTTTTACTTCAAGAAAACAAAAGTGTATTTTGTTTTCCAAAGTTGTTTTGAGAAAGTTTGACCGAAAAGAAAAATGATGAACCTTTGAAACGAACCAAAACCTAGTGGCCGGGACGTCGGGGCTAGTGTTTTGTGGATTGAGCACTCGGACTTCGTGTCCTGTGTTTTTGATTTTAATGGGCTTAATGCCTTTTTGAAACTAGTCGTGGACTTTATGTCTCGACATTTGAATGATTTGAGTGGGCTTAATGCCTTTTTGAAACGAGTCATGGACTTTATGTCTCGACATTTCAAAGAATGAACACAAAGAAAACAGAAAACTTTCTTTGTACATGCATGAACCGGCAGACGTGCCATTTGAAACCGAGCTACAACTCTAGTAGTTGAGAATAAAATCAGTCAAGACCACTAGGTCTATAGGGGCATTCTGTGTTCGAGATCCCACAAGTGGCAGCGTAACAACGCCGTGCCGTGGTAAATCGGCTGCCAAACACGAATGAACTCGATCTGAGACTGGCGTATTCAGTATATGGTTATGACGTGGTACCCTAGAACAATTGTTGTTAGGACCTAAATAGAGAGGCCGACTCATGAGAACAATTGTGTTACGGGTGTTACTACGACCAATCGCTCAATGTTGGGAAGTTAGAATCTCCGGAGTACATGAATTAGAAAGATGATATTGAAGTCTCATGCATTAATATAACTCATGATTGTGTTTGAGATATTATATTGTGTTGTATAAATAACTGTTCATATAACTGTATTTATGCTGTTTGTCGCCTGTGCGGCTATCATGATAAACTTATTATATGAGTATCTCACCTTTGCCTGTACATGTTGGACACCTTGTTGTGTTTTTGGAACACATGTACAGATGTTGTTCATAGGTCCCCGCGGAGATGTGAGGACTCGGATGACGGAACATTCTGATGAAGTTGACGTTGGGTCGTACCCCAATGGCTACTTTTAGCCGACCAGCTTAGGAGTCTTTTATTTTGAGCAGTCTTATATTATATTACTGCAAGCTTTTGAACTTATGTTTTCAAGTTTGTAATGACTTATATATTAGACCAGGATTTATATAATGATTATGTTTTATGAACAGTGAATACTGATGTGCTGTAAGGAGCTTATTCCTTCATCTTGAGTTTGTATTGCCTATGCATGGAGAAGATTTTTAGAACCGCGTTTTCGAACGTAGCTACTTAATTAAAGTATTTTCCGAAAGCAACCAGCTTTTTATTTTCTTGATTTATTTCCGCATTAGAGCCCGAGTATGTAGCACTTGCGAGGGGGGGTGTTACAAACGTTATCGGCAATTTTGAAAAATTTCAAAATATATAAGTTTTCTCGACTTTCTTGGGGTGAAATACTAAATCGTGAAATTAACGAGGCTAAAAACGGATGAACATGAAGTCACATCGCCTAGCAAGGCGTGCCTGTGACTCATTACTGTCATCATTACTTTTCTGCAAAATATCTATATATTTATGAAATTAGAAAATATCTGAACGCGAAAAGACCAAAATGCCCCTGGTCTTTTTCCTAAAGGAGATCCATGTCCCTAAAATATCTGACAAGGTGTCATAACTCACTTTCTCTCTCCTCTAAATTTCGAGCTCTCTCTCTCTCCTTCTCACCTTCATCTTCTTCTTCCTTTCTTTCTTCCATTTCTCCATTTCCACCATTTTTTCCTCCAACCTTCACCTCCATTTTTCTTCAACTTCCTCAAGGATTTTCAACCAAGTTTGTGAAGCAAAGTTGCTCCTCTCATCCTCCTCTATCACCTAGAAGGTATAGATTTCATCCTTGAGCTCTCAATCTTCATTTTTCTCCATTGATTTTCATGAGTTTCAATTTCTAGATCTAAACTTCAAAAATTTCTAGAAAATTGTAGAAAAATCATTTTGATGCCAAACCAATTTCTATGAGATAGTATCATCCCCTACTATCACAATCCAAGAGCTTGAAAGCAAATAAGCCCTCTAGCCTATTTTTATTAAAGGGGCCGAATGGGTGACTTTTGGGGAAAATGGGTTTTTTGTTCATTGTTCTTGATTTCACCTATTTCAACCCTTAATCATGTGATCCAAGTGATTAGGAGGCTAAATCAAAATGTCACCTATTTTTCATGGTGATGGCCGAAACCCTACTTTGCTGGTTTAAGGGGTTTTGGTTCAAATCTTTGACAATTGATAATTGATCATTGATTATGTATTAGGTATGCTTAAGGATCATTGATCCAAGAGTTGGTAGAATTTCAATATCCCTAGCCTATTTAATTAATTAAGGGCATGAGCTAATCCTAAAGATTAGGTAGTTTATGATTTCATTATTTTAATTTCTGGTTGTGTTTTACTGTATAGAACCTGACAAGACTCGAACGCTCGATCGCGCACTCGATTGACTGCTGCGGAGCCGCATTCGGAATCTCTCGGGAAAAATCATTAAGGTGGGGGAAAGAACTGCAATATCGTCGGGGAGGCAAGCTTTAAATAATATATATTGATATGCGTAGGGCGACCCAAACCCTACTAGAGGTCGTTTGACCATTAGGTTGATTTTACTGCATATTGAGGTTGTCTGTGCTGTGATTGGATATTTGGTATATTATATGTGGTATGTGTATGATGTCTATTATATGCTATAATTGATTAAATGTTATTTATTTGTAAGTTGATTTTACTGTTGAATATATATTCTGGTTGTTGTTGATGCCTGTTGTGACTGCTGATGTCTGAGTAGAACTAGGCAGTGATTTCTGATAAATCAGGTGATGAATGTGTGGAGAGAAAGTCGAGGTTACATATATATGTCGTAGTGCTCAACCTAGTGATATAGTTGATCTGTTGCTGTTGTGATGTGAGTTGATACCCGGTTAAGCCGGATGAAAGTTGATCGTGATTGTATATAAGTCGTGGTTGAGGCACTAAGTGTTGATCCTGATATGAGTCAGTGAGATTCATGGTGCATAGTTGTTATTCATCACTGTGTTGGCATACAGGCGATTTCGATCTTACCTACGGGGAGATGGTCGTACCGATTAGTTTGGCGTAGGGGCGATTTCGATCTTACATGCGGGGAGGTGGTCGTACCCGTTAGTCGAATTGTAGACGGACAGGCGAATATCTCGACCTAGCCTGCGGGCGGGGGGATATGTCGTTACCGAAAGTTGAGTTGTTAACTGACGGGCGAATGTTTCGACCTAGCTTGCGGGCGGGGGAACATGTCGTTACCGTAAGATGCGTTGTTGACGGGCGAATATTCCGACCTGGCCTGCGGGCGGGAGAATATGTCGTATCCATGAGACGATTTGGGCCTGCGGGCTTTAGACCGAACCCTACTTTATGGGGGTGGCATAGTGATGATTGGGACACCTTGATCGGTTGGGGATGTCGCGTCGTGATCGCGTCCATATAGTCGTTAGTTGCATGCGGGTGAGAGACATTAGTTAAGGGAAAAATTATCCGGAAGTTGTTTGGTTGTCACTGTTGTGCTTTTGAGTATGCTATCCATATAGATTATTTATATCGCTGTTTTTCCCATGTATGACATATTACTGTTTCTTATCCCCTGTATTTTGTATGACGTATTCTCTTTACTCTCGACCTTACGAGAAGATCCAGTTGAGGATTTGTCAGAGGAGATTGATGGTATACTCGTGGAACCAGATGCTGGCGAAAGAGCCCTGAATCCCGGTGTTGGAGGACCTTAGACATCGGGGGTTGGTAGTTGTAGTTGTTATGGCCAGTACGGGAGACTGAGTCGTCTGTATTTTTATTTCCGCTACTGTGCTTTCAGTTTCATTTATTGCGTACTCTGAAGTTTGTTTATTTGGTATCAGTTGTTGTAGGCTCTACTGATGGAGCCAGTACTATTATGTATGTACACTTTTATTATGGTATCAGTATGTATTTAATGTTTTAATATTTCCGCAAATTTTATACTACTACGCTACGCTATAACTCTAATAATTATAAGTGGGTCACCAATGGGACCTCCTAGGAAGGGGTTGTCTCATTTTATGGTATCAGAGCAGTTTGATTCTTAATCAAGGACTGTTTGGGTTAGGTTGTGATTTCTGGCCCTGTCTAGTTGAACCCGCATTGGGTATTGACTATGCTTAGAAGTTGGGTAGAGCGTCCGATGTGCAGGTTATCGAGTGTGATAACTGCGTTAAGACATATGATGTATATGCCTGGCTTTCTGTCTCGCCTCGCGAGATTTGGTTTCGCGAGGCGAGGCTGAAAGGCTGCATTTTATTCCTCGGACAGACCTTCTGGATCGCGAGGCGATAGTTGGTTCGCGTTGCGAGGCCGAGAGGTTGTACCTTATTGATCAGTATAGCCTTCTGTCTGCATGGCGAGATTTGTGTCGCGTCGCGAGGCCGAGGGACTGTATTCACTACTCGGTCTGATCCTCTGGATCGCGAGTCCGAGGGATTATATTTTTCTGTTGGGACTGATCCTCTGGCTCGCAAGGCGATCATCGTGTCGCGGGGCGAGTGTCTTTTCCCGTGTTTTCTCCTTTTCTAGCCTTCTCTTATGTACCAAAGCTAATATTTTTCTTCACCAGGAAAAAAAAAAAATGGTTCGCAGACGACCTAGAGGACGTGGCGGAAGGGCCACAGCGAGTGCTGCTGAACTCGGAATTGGTTATGAAGCAAGTTCCCACCTGTCGACGGGATAGAATCAACTGAAATACCGACGACAGTTAGGGAACTGGCAACAGCAATGCTGCACCAAATGTAGCAGAACACTCGACTGCTACAGTTGACTAGGCAACAACAGCAGAAACAAAATTAGCAAGGTGAAGCTGTGAGGGAAGACACCGGGCTGAATACTTTTCTAAAAGGGAAGCCGACGCAGTTCAATGGCGACTTCAACCTGGAGGGAGCTGAGCTCTGGATACAAGAGCTGGAGAAAATCTTTGCGACGATTCACTGCCGTGAGGACAAAAAAGTAACATATGCATCCTTCATGCTGATAGGAGGTGCAGAACTGTGGTGGAAAGGCAAGCAAAGGATGCTTGAAGCTGAAGACAGACTCATCAACTGGGGACTGTTTTGGGAATGCTTCCTGGAGAAGTATTTCCCCAAAATGATGAGAAGAGAAAAAGAGAAAGAGTTCATGGGTCTGAAGCAAGGGACAATGTTTGCTGAGGAGTACTCTGCAAGATTTGAAGCGTTGCTCAAATTTTCTGAATTTTACCAGAGGTTCCCTGACAAAGAATGGGTTTGCAGTCGTTTTGAGGATGGTTTGAAATATGAACTACAAAGGGTGATTGCACCACTGAACATCACCCGACTACCTGAGATGCTGGAGAGATGTTCTGTCATTGAGAGCATCGACAAAAAGCGAGAGCTACAGCAAGGCAGAACTGAAGGACCTACTCGGAGGTTTGACCAGAGGGGTCGAGGCGGAAAGGGAAGATTCCAGGCGGGAAGAAGACCTTATGACCATCAGACCGCAAGACAGACTGAAGGACAACTCCAACCCAGTGGCTGCTTCAGGTGTGGGGGAGCACATAAAATTCGGGATTGTCCGATAAAGGAAACTCGCCAGTGTTTTCGATGTGGCCAAGTGGGTCACATAGCGCCAGAATGTACACAAGGGGTGAGATACAACACGGGCGGGCAAGGCCCAGTGACCAGAACCCAAGGAACCGGACAGCAAGCAGTGAGACCATAAGCCACCGGAAGGGTGTTTACCATACGAGGAGCTGAATCCTCTCAATCCCCTGATCTGATACAAGGTATGTGCCTAGTATCAGGTAAACTCTTATCTGTATTGTTTGACTCGGGAGCTACTCATTCTTTCATATCCCAAGAGTGCGTGGACTATTTGAAGTTGCCTGTCTCTTTACTCCCCCATGACTTAACTGTTTCTACCCCTACCAGTAATTCCTTGACAACCATAACTGTTTGTTTAAATTGTCTGATTGTCATTGAAAATCGAACTTTTTCTATTGATCTCATTTGCTTACCTATGCATCAACTCGATATAATTTTAGGCATAGATTGGCTTTCGGCTAACCACGTAGTGTTAGACTGTTCTAAAAAGACCTTATCTTTTCCTGAGCAATCTAGATTAATGCCTGCCAAGGATAGTAAGCTAGGTAGCAAATCTCAGAAACACGTGTTGCTACTCTCTGTGGAAGCTAAGGCATCTCCTATGTTGGATTCGTTGCATGTAGTGCGGGAGTTTCCAGAAATTTTCCCTGATGACGTTCCGTGTTTACCATTAGAGAGAGAAATAGAGTTCGCTATAGATCTGGTACCGGGAACTGCACCGATTTCGATACCACCTTATCGAATGGCTCCAGCGCAGTTAGTGGAGCTGAAAAAGCAATTGGAGGACATGCTGGATAAGGAGTTTATAAGACCGAGTGCCTCACCTTGGGGAGCACCGGTGCTATTCGTCAAAAAAAAGGATGGACGTTCGAGGCTGTGCGTGGATTATCGACAGTTGAACAAGGCGACAGTTAAGAATAAGTATCCGTTTCCTAGGATTGACGATTTGATGGACCAGCTGAAAGGAGCGGTAATATTTTCGAAGATTAACTTAAGATCTGGTTATCACCAGATTCGAGTCAAGAGGGAGGATATACCGAAGACGGCGTTCAGGAGTCGGTATGGACACTACGAGTACCTGGTTATGCCTTTTGGCGTAACTAATGCTCCGGCAGTGTTCATGGATTACATGAACCAGATTTTTCGACCTTTCTTAGATAAGTTTGTTGTTATGTTTATCGACGACATCCTTATTTATTCCTTTGATCGAGAAGAACATCAGGAACATCTTAGGATTGTGCTTCAAGTGTTAAAGGACCGACAACTTTATGCAAAGTTGTCCAAGTGTGAATTCTGGTTAGAAGAACTACAATTCTTAGGTCATGTGATTAATCATGATGGGATATCTGTAGACCCAACAAAGGTTGAAGCTGTAGTGCAGTGGGACAGCCCTAAGTCGGTGAATGAAATACGGAGTTTTCTGTGCTTAGCTGGCTATTACCGAAGGTTCATTGAAGGATTCTCGAAAATCGCGTTGCCAATGACGCAGTTAACAAGGAAAGGAATATCCTTTGATTGGACGGATGAATGTGAGAAGAGTTTTCAGGATTTGAAAAGGAGGCTGACTACGTCATCAGTATTGACGTTACCGGATTCTTCAGGACAGTTTGACGTGCACTGTGATGCGTCATACCAAGAACTGGGTTGTGTCTTAATGCAAGATCGAAAAGTGGTAGCATATGCTTCACGACAGCTAAGAACTCATGAGAGGAATTATCCAACTCATGATTTGGAGCTAGCAGCTATAGTGTTTGCTTTAAAGATATGGCGACACTATTTATATGGAGCTAAGTTTATAGTGTACAGTGACCATAAGAGCTTAAGGTATCTATTTGATCAGAAAGAGTTAAATATGAGGCAAAGGAGATGAATGGAATTCATAAAGGACTATGAATTCGATCTACAATACCATCCAGGAAAAGCGAATGTAGTAGCGGATGCGTTAAGTAGGAAATCCTTGCATGTATCTGCTATGATGGTGAAAGAGCTGGAACTGGTTGAACAGTTTAGAGATTTGAATCTAGGCATGGAAATATCTAGGGATAAGATACACCTAAGAATGGTCATAGTAACGAGCGACTTTTTGAAGACAATCAAGGAGAAGCAGGAGGTTGATCAGTATCTTCAGAAAGTAAGGGAACAAGTGACGGAAGGCAGAATTTCTGAGTTTAGGATGAATCAAGATGGAGTCTTGAGGTATGGTGATAGGATTTGTGTGCCAATGGACATAGAACTAAGAAGAATGATCTTAGAGAAGGGCAAAAGAGTAGGTTGAGTTTTCATCCTGGAGCTACCAAGATGTACCAAGACTTAAAGAAAATGTTTTGGTGGCCCGGAATGAAGAAGGAGATAGCCGAATATGTGTTGGCTTGCTTGGTTTTTCAGAAGGCCAAGATAGAATACGAAAAGCCAGCAGGACTGCTACAATCTTTAGATATCCCAGAATGGAAATGGGATGGAATATCTATGGATTTCGTGGTTGGTTTGCCGAGGACTAACAAGAGGCATGATGCAATTTGGGTAATCGTTGATAGGTTGATGAAGTGTGCTCACTTCTTACCTATTGGCGAAAGTTATACGTTAGAAAAGTTAACCCAAATCCACATCAAGGAAGTAGTAAGGTTGCACGGGGTGATTTCTAGTATTGTTTCCGACAGAGATCCTAGATTTACATCTAGATTCTGGAAGCAATTACATGAGGCTTTGGGAACTAAGTTAAGGTTGAGTTCTGCTTATCATCCTCAGACAGATGGTCAGTCAGAACGAACGATTCAATCATTGGAAGATCTTAAGAGCTTGTGTTTTGGAACACACAGGAAGTTGGGAGGAGTTCTTACCATTGATCGAGTTTACCTATAACAATAGTTTCCATTCGAGCATAGGAATGGCACCTTACAAAGCGTTGTACGGTAGAAAATGTAGAACACCAATATGTTGGTATGAGACCGGAGAAAGTCAAGTGTTAGGACCGGAGGTAGTACAACAGATAACAGAACAAATCAAGAGGATAAGGGAAAAGATAAAGATCGCACAGGACAGGCAAACGAGTTACGCCGATAAGAGGAGAAGACCGTTAGAATTCCAGGAAGGAGACCATGTTTTTCTGAGAGTAACTCTGAGAACTGGAATCGGCAGAGCAATAAAATCAAGAAAGCTTACTCCTAGGTTCATTGGACATTTTCAAATTCTTCGCCAAATTGGTCCTGTGGCCTATCTCATCGCTTTACCCGCAAATCTATCCAACCTTCATGATGTCTTTCATGTCTCTCAGTTGAGAAAGTACTACCCTAATCCATCACACGTCCTAGAACCAGAGTCAATACAATTAAGAGATAACCTCGAGTATAAGGCTCTACCTATTAGGATCGCAGATAGAAGGATAAAGGAACTCAGAGGTAAAAACATTCCGTTGGTAAAGATCATATGGGATGAAGTTACCGGAGATGCTACTTGGGAACGCGAAGAGGACGTGCAACAGCAATACCCGAGCCGATTTTAAGAAGGTACATCGAATTTCGGGACGAAATTCTTTTTAAGGGGGGGTAGTAATGTAACACCCTGATTTTCTTATTCTTTTAATTAATCAGTATTTAAGTAATTGTATTTTATTAGAGAGTCTATAAATTAAATAAATGATTCCGAGGCCATAGTCACGCTCTACGCTATCTTAGGAAGCTATAGTTAAATTTTGGTCTAAAACTCAGACGGAACTCGATCTGTGTTTTACACTGACAGTAATATTTTACTGCTCAGACGACCTAATTTTGACTCATGAACGAAACCATTAGGTTTTAAACTAAATTACGAACGTTACCGCAATTTTGAAAAATTTCAAAATATATAAGTTTTCACGACTTTCTTGGGGTGAAATACTAAATCGTGAAATTAACGAGGCTAAAAACGGATGAACATGAAATCACATCATCTAGGAAGGCATGCCTATGACTCATTACTGTCATTATTACTTTTCTGCAAAATATCTAGATATTTATGAAATTAGAAAATATCTGAACGCGAAAAGACCAAAATGCCCCTGGTCTTTTTCTTAAAGGACATCCATGTCCCTAAAATATCTAAAAAGGTGTCATAACTCACTCTCTCTCTCTCCTCAAAATTTTGAGCTCTCTCTCTCTCCTTCTCACCTTCATCTTCTTCTTCCTTTCTTTCTTCCATTTCTCCATTTCCACCATTTTTTCCTCCAACCTTCACCTCCATTTTTCTTCAACTTCCTCAAGGATTTTCAACCAAGTTTGTGAAGCAAAGTTGCTCCTCTCATCCTCCTCTATCACCTAGAAGGTATATATTTCATCCTTGAGCTCTCAATCTTCATTTTTCTCCATTGATTTTCATGAGTTTCAATTTCTAGATATAAACTTCAAAAATTTCTAGAAAATTGTAGAAAAATCATTTTGATGCCAAACCAATTTCTATGAGATAGTATCATCCCCGACTATCATAATCCAAGAGATTGAAAGAAAATAAGCCCTCCAGCCTATTTTTATTAAAGGGGCCGAATGGGTGACTTTTGGGGAAAATGGGTTTTTTGTTCATTGTTCTTGATTTCACCTATTTCAACACTTAATCATGTGATCCAAGTGATTAGGAGGCTAAATCAAACTCTCACATATTTTTCATGGTGATGGCCAAAACCCTACTTTGTTGGTTTAAGGGGTTTTGGTTCAAATCTTTGATAATTGATAATTGATAATTGATCATTGATTATGTATTAGGTATGCTTAAGTATCATTGATCCAAGAGTTAGTAGAATTTCAATATCCCTAGCCTATTTAATTAATTAAGGGCATGAGCTAATCCTAAAGATTAGGTAGTTTATGATTTCATTATTTTAATTTCTGGTTGTATTTTACTGTATAGAACCTGACAAGACTCGAACGCTCTATCGCGCACTCGATTGACTGCTGGGGAGCCGCATTCGGAATCTCTCGGGAAAAATCACTAAGGTGGGGGAAAGAACTGCAATATCGTCGGGGAGGCAAGCTTTAAATAATATATATTGATATGCGTAGGGCGACCCAAACCCTACTAGAGGTCGTTTGACCATTAGGTTGATTTTACTGCATATTGAGGTTGTCTGTGCTGTGATTGGATATTTGGTATATTATATGTGGTATGTGTATGATGTCTATTATATGCTATAATTGATTAAATGTTATTTATTTGTAAGTTGATTTTACTGTTGAATATATATTCCGGCTGTTGTTGATGCCTGTTGTGACTGCTGATGTCTGAGTAGAACTAGGCAGTGATTTCTGATAAATCGGGTGATGAATGTGTGGTGAGAAAGTTGAGGTTACATATATATGTCGTAGTGCTCAACCTAGTGATATAGTTGATCTGTTGCTGTTGTGATGTGAGTTGATACCCGGTTAAGCCGGATGAAAGTTGATCGTGGTTGTATATAAGTCATGGTTGAGGCACTAAGTGTTGATCCTGATATGAGTCAGTGAGATTCATGGTGCATAGTTGTTATTCATCACTGTGTTGGCATACGGGCGATTTCGATCTTACCTACGGGGAGATGGTCGTACCGATTAGTTTGGTGTAGGGGCGATTTCGATCTTACCTGCGGGGAGGTGGTCATACTCGTTAGTCGAATTGTAGACGGACGGGCGAATATCTCGACCTAGCCTGCCGGCGGGGAGATATGTCATTACCGAAAGTTGAGTTGTTAACTGACGAGCGAATGTTTCGACCTAGCTTGCGGGCGGGGGAACATGTCGTTACCGTAAGTTGCGTTGTTGACGGGCGAATATTCCGACCGGGCCTGCGGGCGAGAGAATATGTCGTATCCATGAGACGATTTGGGCCTGCGGGCTTTAAACCGAACCCTACTTTATGGGGGTGGCATAGTGATAATTGGGACACCTTGATCCGTTGGGGATGTCGCGTCGTGATCGCGTCCATATAGTCGTTAGTTGCATGAGGGTGAGAGACATTAGTTAAAGGAAAAATTATCCGGAAGTGCTTTGGTTGTCACTGTTGTGCTTTTGAGTATGCTATCCATATAGATTATTTATATCGCTGTTTTTCCCATGTATGACATATTACTATTTCTTATCCCCTGTATTTTGTATGACGTATTCTCTTTACTCTCGACTGTACGAGAAGATCCCGTTGAGGATTTGCCAGAGGAGATTGATGGTATACCCGTGGAACCAGATGCTGGCGAGAGAGCCCTGAATCCCGGTGCTGGAGGACCTTAGACGTCGGGGGTTGGTAGTTGTAGTTGTTATGGCCAGTACGGGAGACTGAGTCGTCTGTATTTTTATTTCCGCTACTGTGCTTTCAGTTTCATTTACTGCGTACTCTGAAGTTTGTTCATTTGGTATCAGTTGTTGTAGGTTCTACTAATGGAGCCAGTACTATTATGTATGTATACTTTTATTATGGTATCAGTATTTATTTAATGTTTTAATATTTCCACAAATTTTATACTACTACGCTATGCTATAACTCTAATAACTATAAGTGGGGTCACCAATGAGACCTCCTAGGAAGGGGTTGTCTCAATAGGCTAGGATGAGAGTTGGATCATATGCTCTTGGGTTTAGGTAGAGGATTATGAAGTGAGCTCAAAGAAATTGGTTTCCCATTAAAAGGATTTTTCTACAATTTCCTATGAATTGTCAAAGTTTGGATCTTAAAGTTGGAACTCAAGAAATCAAGTTCTTAAATCATGAAATAGGAAGAGATTCAAGAAGCTAAGAGATCATAGAAGTGATCTTACCTAAAGATTGCTGAAGATTGGTCAAGGAATCAAGCTTTTCTCTTAAGGATTCAAGCTTTTCTCTAGCAAAAATGGAGTTTTCTCTCCATGGATGAAGATGGAGCCTTTGGGGGTGTTCTTGGCCAGCTTGGTGCGTGAATGAGGGGCTGAATGGGGGCTGACCAGCCTTCAAAAAGAGTCACTTAAGGGCAACATGGTCATTTGCTTCAAGGGTAAAATGGTAAAAGTGTATAAGACTAAGGTTAGGGGCATTTTGGTAATTTGATGTCCAGATTTTTCCGACAGTTATGACGAATCTGGCATACTGTCCCAAGTGATCTAGCATGATGTGGTATCAAGTTTATCTGCCGTCGGGTCTCGTTGAATCTCTTTACGACTCCAAACGCCTCCCGATTCGATTATACTGCCTAATATAATATATTATTATTATTTTTCGAACGTTGGGACGGATTTTAACAAAGATGTAGGAAATTAAATCCTGAGACTTACTGTCTCGTTCACGAGTCCAAATTAGGTCTCGATAGTAGAAAAAGGCTACTATTCGTAAAAAACGCAGATCGGGCTCCGTTTGAGCTTTCACCCGAAACTTAACCATGGTTTCCTATGGTTGTGTAGGGCATTCCTATCTTCTCAGAATATTTTATTTCACTCTCTAAACCCTCCAATAAAATACAAACGTTAAAATACTGAAGAATTATAGAACTTGAAAATCGGGGTGTTACAACATGGGTACTCTTCCTAGCCCACAAGGATAAGTCTTTTAAGGTCTTCTCAGTATTTTGAAAGAAAATATAGAATTAGTAGATTTTCTGTATCTCTGCAATCAGAAGTGATCATAGAGGAGAATTTGAAAATGAGCTGTTTAAAATGTTCTGTGATGAGAATGGAACCTCTCACAATTTCTATCCATCTCGTACTCCACAATAGAATGGATAGAAGAGATAAAGAATATATCTCTTCAAGAGATAACTAGAACAATGCTTAATGAAAACAATATTCTTAAGTAATTCTGGGCAGAGGCAGTGGACGCTACTTGTTTTGTGCAAAACAGAATACACATAAGGTCATTCCTTAAAAAGACTCTTTATGAATTGTGGAAGGACAGAAAACCCAACATTTCTTACTTCCATACTTTTGCATGTGAGTATTATATATTGACTACTAAGAATCAAATGGGTAAGTTTTATTCCAAAGTAAATAAAGCAATCTTCGTTGGATACTTAGAAGCTTCTAAGGCTTATAGAGTTTTTAACTCCAAAACCGATGTTGTGGAAGAGTTAATTCATGTCAAGTGTAATGATGGACTAAGGATTGATAGAGAACTATAAGATGTTGAAGATGATCTTGCAGATCTGGATCTAAATAAGAAAAGATGAGAGTCAAGCTGAACAGCTAAAGTCTAATCCAATAGAAGTGTCTGATGGACCATTTGATCAAACAATTAAGCGACTTTAGAAGAGTCTGGAAATAAAAGACACGGCATCCAGAAGAGTTTATGATTGGAAGTCCCTCTAAAGGATTAAGAACCAGATAAACCTTCAAAAAGTCAACCAACATTGCTTTCTTATATAAAATAGAGCCCAAGCATGTTGAAGAAGCTCCCAACGATAAAGTATAGATCCTAGCCATGCAAGAAGAGTTGAACAAGTTCAAAAGGAATGATGTCTGGACCCTTGTACCTAGACCAGAAGACAAGCCAGACATTGGAACAAGATGGGTCTTCTGAAACAAACTGGATGAGGATGGTAAAGTTTTCATAAACAAAGTAAGGTTAGTAGCTCAAGGATATAACCAACAAGAATGTATTGACTTTATTGAAAATTTTGCACCAGTTGCTAAATTAGAAGCTATATGCATTCTCATGTCATAACTTGCAAAACATAATATTACTTTATCTCAAATGGATGTAAAAAGTGCATTTTTAAATGGCATCATAGAAGGAGAAGTCTATGTTAAGTAAACCCCAATATTTGAAGAAGTTGGTAATCCTAATCATCTCTTTAGATTAAAGAAAACTTTGTATGGATTAAAACAAGCACGAAGAGCATGGTATTTTAGGTTAATCTCTTTTCTCATGGAGTATGTGGACGATATTATACTTGGAGCTACTAATGAAAAATAGAGAAAACCTTATCTAAGAAAAACTCAAAGAAAGGTTTCACAGCAATACACATTTATGTGGACGATATTATATTTTGTGCTACTAATGAAAAACTTTGTAAAGAGTTCTCCAAATTAATGTAGAATGAATTTGAGATGAGTATGATGAGAGAGCTGAAATTCTTCCCTGGTCTGCAAATAAAGAAAACAGAAGATGAAATTTACATCCATCTGTTAGGTTTTCGTGAGACAATCCTCTTTTAAAGTCATGTCTCAAGGCAGAAGAAAACCATACCCCATGGACCGTGCATTACAAAATAAAAAAATCACGTAAGGCCATTGTCTTTACCTCTTGAAGCGTGCTTTCAAGCCAATCCTCATAGCTTGCTCCGAATCACCAGTGCCTCGATAGGAGCACCACCTCTACTAAGTCCACGCGAGCAAACGTTCGTAGGACGAATGCGTCTTGTGCTAGCTGACGACTACAGAGTTTGGCGCGATGTGTATTATAATAACGGTGTCAAATGTACGCGGTGAGGGAGGCACAACATCTATATAAAGAGTGGTTCTTCCTCACCCTTTGTGCCACAACTCTAATGGGCTTGTACACTACAGTCCAAATTGGAATTATTTATTACATCATATTTAATAAACTAATTCTTGTCCAACTATTTGCTCTATGCGTGTGACCCTATAGGTTCCCACTAAATTGATAATAATATTAAATATTATAATAATATCACATATTAATTATAATTATAATATCAAATATTATAAGCAATGAATGACATCTAGCAATACATCATTGCTACCCAATTTATGAGAAAATCGGTGATTCGATTTTAACCTTACTACAACCAATTTACTGTGTAGTAAATGTGTAACATCCCTGTTTTCTGTAAGCCTAATTAAGGTGGATAACCTTGATCGAGTGTTCGTATGACTGTGTGATTGATTGTGTGTTAGTTTGGCACCTAGTTGGAAGTTTAGGAATAGGCTTGAACAAGATTGGAAGTGCCTAAGGTGTAACACGAGAAACTGGGGAAGTCAGAAGGCTAGAAGTCCTTTTCTCGCTGAGTTGGACGCTCGAGCGTGGGAGGACTCCACGCTCAAGTGTTGTAACCCTTAGGCGTGGGAGAGCTTGCATGCCTTAGCGTGTTGAGTGCGTTGCGCCAGCTGTTCTGAGTTTGGACGCGTGTGAGACACGTGTCAGGCTAGGGAGAAGGCAGAGTGGACGGGGTACTACGCTTGAGCATTGAGAGAACCCATGCTAGAGCGTGAGAACGCTCAAGCGTGCAAAGTGATCCACGCTTAAGCGTGGACAATAGGAACCATAAGTGGGATTTCCACTTTCATTTCCACACTTGCACGAATTTGGGAGAGTTTCTGCAACTAGAGAGAGAAGCTCTGAGTTGTTAGAGAGAGAAAGCTTGAGTTTGAGAAGCTTCGAAGCTTCGAATCAAGATTCTGACTACACGGTTGTGATCGCGGCGAAGTTTTCTACAACTTCGACGGATTAGTTTCTCGATTCGCCCAAGGTAAACTCGAATCCCTAACAAACATTCTTCGTGTTCTTGGCGTTCTTCGAGTCTTTACCTTCTCCTTTGATCTTTTGAGCTTGCCCTAGGGCTAACATTGTTGTATATGTGTTGCGCTCGTGATTAGGGTAAAGTTAGTGCTCGTGATTGTGCGAGGTTTGGAGGCAGAGATATCGGCTGTTCTTGGTGAAGGGCTGCGAGCTTGAGAAGGAAAGGGGAGCGTGATCGTCATGTTCATGATTGCATCGAAGTTCATGCTACGATTGTTCAGGTGGGGAGAAAGAGTTATACACGTCGGGGAGGCAAGAGTAGTTTATATAGCCCTGTTATATGCTTTATGTGTGTAGGGAAACCTTAAACCCTACGTGAGGTTGAGCCTTGACGAAGTACCTAAACCCTCGGTTTAGCCTACTTCGGGCTAGCACCGCTATGTTGATACCCTAGGTTAGCAGATTTGTGTTGGTTGACGTGATGTATGTAAGGTTGCTCTGTGAATATCTGCTAAACCCTCGGTTTAGCCTACTTCGGGCTAGCACCGCTGTGTTGATACCTTAGGTTAGCAGATTTGTGTTGGTTGACGTGATGTATGTATGGTTGCTCTGTGAATATCTGCTTATCTGCTGACTGTGTGTGATATATCTGCATGATATGATGGCATGATGTCGTATGAGATGTTTACTACTTTGTTTAGCATGCTGATAGTGATGAACTGCTGTATTTATCTTGAAATGCGTGTATGCATGAGAATTGGAGGTGTAGTCTGATTAGGGCTTTGACCCCGTTGTGGACGTTTGAGCTGATAGTCGAAATTGGAGGTTATAGTTGGAGCTTGGAGCTCGTAAGTTTATGACGGGAGCTTGGAGCTTAGATGGTTACAGTGGAGCTTTGAGCTCATATGGTACAGTGGAGCTTGGAGCTCATACGGTACAGTTGTAGCTTGGAGCTCATGTTGCTAAGAGCAAGTTTGCATGTGTCGCTATATCAGCTCAAGGGAGATGGATGACATGAATAGTATATGCATATGATGCTAAGTGGCGAGCCGTTTGTTGTGAGGTATACGAGGTTGGTGCACCAAGTGCGGGTGCGGAAAATGGAAGGGAAGGTCTGTGTGACCTCGGGGATATATGGGACACAGGTGTACCCACAAGTGACCGGTGAAGTAGCATCTATCGTGTCGTGGCAGTCCTGGGCACGTCCTACTATCCCGACTGGACCTTGAGTCTTTCCAGTTGCTGGTGGATCTTCCGAAGAGGCCTAGATAACCCTCTTTGTCTGGGACAGTTGAGCTGTTATGCACTCTTATGGGTCATGGCGAGCGGAACGGATAACCGGAACAAACCAACTTGCGGTCCATTGAGCGGACAAGATGTTGCCCTTAGTAGGGTGTTTAGTACTGGCCGGCATGAATAGAAAGAGTACGTGTCACATCTAGCTAGGGAACGACCGTGGTGTCGAGACATTGAGAGATGGTTGTGTTTGCTATATACTCTGCATTGCATCATCCCTATATTTGATGTGTTGTATATCCTATCTCCTTATCCTTTCTTTGTATGTGAATGTTTGTGTTACAAGCAGACGACAAGACAGCAGAGCCACAGGATGGACTCGAGACGTCACTCGTTTATCACGGGGGCACAGCGGATGCTGGTGCTGGGGGATATTGAGATCGCTTATCATGATGAGAGGGGATGGCGGGTGGACCCCTCGACCTTTTTGGTAGTATACGCAGGACCTATCAGCCTGATCTTCAGGAGCGGTACCCCACCGTACATGGACATCATCTGACCCTACCGCGTGTATCAGTTTCTCTCTTTCCCTTGGATGTGGCGTCCTCCAAGGCAGAGAGAGCAGGACTACTTGTGGGTGGCACCCCAGTATTCAGCGGTATCCAGCAGGAGGGGCTTCATCTACAGAGGCCAGCGGAGACATTCCGATCGGTACCTGAGGGCAGCTCTGAGGCGTCGGATCGTACTGTCGAGTTCCTCATCCAAGTACGAGCCTATGCGGGTTTATAGGCATACCCACGGAGAGGGGCAGGGCAGTTCAGGACATCCTCACCACTGATGGTGAGGGTTAGCCAGTGCGTCTCTAGGACTGTGTGGAGAGGCTGATGTATTTTTGAGAGTGGGTTGGGGAGTGCTAGTGAGGGTGTTGGAGAGTTTTTCCTTGTGAGGTCTTGATGTATATGTTTATTTTTTCAGTTTACGGTTGTACAGTTCATGTATGTATTACAGTAGCCCTACTGATGGGGCAACCACGTACTTATATAGTGCATGTATATGTTTTACCTTTCCCGTTGTGCTTTACTCTGATGCATGCTTTTATATACATGCTTACGGTGTATGTTTTATCGTTTACCGTCCGTTTTATAAGCATGTAATAATATCGCTAGGTTATAGTTAATATTATAAATGGGTTCTAAGCCTAATGGGATTATCCTACTTAAGTGGGGTCGTCTCAAAATGTCCCTTCGTCCATATGTCATAATTGAACGCAAGGCATAAATGTGTCATCCTTGTTATGTTCAGTTATATGTTCCTCAATCTCCGAGTAGATGTGTAATAACAAACGGGCCCAATATATCATATTGGCCCATTTTAGCATGGCCATGCATTTTCACATATCACTCTATCAAGAGGCCCATGAAATGTCTCTTATTATGTGGGAAAGATGAATCCTCTCTACATCACTCACATCCCTCAACATGATTCATTGCAAGCCCAATTACTACCTTTATGATTATCCTGGTACGGATAACGTTTGATAGCATTAAAGCCTATAACTCCACAAGTAGGAATCGTAGTGACTTCAAGTCGAAGGACTACTTCACTATGGTCTCTATGAGAAGCGCTTATGACATTTACATAACTATTATACAACGTTCTCATAGTGGGTCAATCAAGTATAAAATATTAATCTAATATTTATACCTATGTGAAGAGTCGATATCTCATATCAATAACCCATAAGATATGGTTATCGGTCTACTCACATAATAGTCTTGATGCATTATTGTTGTCCTAAATAACAATAATACTTGACTAAGGATGTTTTAAGAATAGCGTTCTATAGTTTAATGGGTTCTCACGATTGAGTCACACTTGATGTTCCATTAAACGAATTGCCTATTCTAAGGACTTTATTATGCAAAAGGATGACATAATAAACTGATTATGCAAATGATGATCTATTCAAAATATATTGGCCACCAGGGCTTACACCAACAATCTCCCACTAGCACTAGAGACAACGGGGCATCAATCTAACACCCATCAATCTAGTGCAAGTGTCATGCTACCATTGAGCCAGAGACTCCATTAGCGAATTATTTTGTGTTGTCATTCTGCACATCTTCACATCC
Organism: Ammopiptanthus mongolicus; assembly: GCA_039655645.1. Lineage (NCBI taxonomy): Eukaryota > Viridiplantae > Streptophyta > Magnoliopsida > Fabales > Fabaceae > Ammopiptanthus > Ammopiptanthus mongolicus. Next base: position 44,660,532 of record CM077348.1, on the reverse strand, counting down.
CCTCAATCGATCATCTATCGGATGAGATGGAAACGCCTAGGTATATGTTCCGATCCCTGGTAATATCAAGTTTCCTTAGCTTACGCAATTACTCCATCATCATCACAATGAGATCAATGGAGTTCACAAAGTTAGGAACTATTCCTAGTTCATAAATGAACTTCCTGATCCAAACAGACTCTAAATTTGTATTTGAGGAAACTATGCATTCAGCCTCTGTAATAAAATCAGTAACTATCTTATTCTTGGAACTCTTTCAACGCTCACAGTGCCACCTTACATGCAAAAACACAAATCCAAACTGTGATCTAGAATTATCCTTATCGGTTTGGAAACCATCAATGTAACCCTTTACAGCGAGCACTTCCTCACCATCATAAACTAAGAATGCATGCTTAGCTCTTCTCAAGTACTTGAGGATATTCTTGACTGCAGTCCAGTGACCTTCACCGGGATTAGATTGGTACCTACTCGTCATGCTCAAAGCATACGAGACATTTGGTCGAGTACAAATCATGGCATGCATGATAGATCCAATTGCTGAAGCATATGGAATCTTACTCATGTGTTCCCTCTCATCTGATGTAGTAGGGCAGTGTCCTTTGGACAGGTATATGCCATGTGACATGAGTCCCTTCTTGGAACCGGGAACCTCAACAATCTATGGAGACATCTCATCCAATCTTATGCTTTTGATATTTATTATAATATTTTGTAATAGATTTCTAGTTTATAGCTTTTAGTAGTTTAGATTTCTAGAGTAGGATTTGCACCTGGGGGTTAAGTTGGAGACACTTCTTCTTCCAACTCTTCATGAAGCGTTTTCCATTGTTGAACTTGGTTTTATCTATTATTATGGGAAGCTAAATTCACCACTAGAGTTGTGGTGGATCTTGTATTAGTATAAACCCTTTTTGGTATGTCTTCGCTTTAATTCCAATTCTATTTGGTTTCAAAGTTGCGAAATGAATAGTGTTATTATGTTGTTCATCATCCCGTACTGGGATTGCGCACCCTTTGTATGCTCTTAATCAATTGATTGATATTTTGGCTATCAAGCCCAATTAAATTGGTAGATCTATAGGATAACCGGGGTTTAAATTATAGCATGACCAAACATGATTTACTCCTTTCAGTCATTCAACCTCTTTGCCCTTTATGCTTTCTAATCATTTAAACTCTTTGCCTGACAACCATTGGGTTCATCTGGGGGGAAGAATATTGATTGCCTGAAAAACAATTAGTAGTTTTCATAGAGGGATTGATATTCGGAAAGCAACTGCGAAATTGAATAGAACTAGGATTTGGGGTATCGAAAGTACAAGTGAAACCACGACTCTAGGCTCTTTTACTCTTGAATTCTCAACTCTTTTTATTTCTCTTTTGCTATCTTTTACTATTTCTACATCATTATCTTATTATTGTTATTAGTATTCCATTAGTCTAAATAGCACACAGATTTCTCTATTCTAGTACTTACTTTATCACTTGCATATCCCAATTAATCTCTTGGGTACGATATCTGGACATCCGTCCTACATTACTTCTGCAACAAGGTACACTTTCCCTTAAGTGTGTTTTGGAAGCAACAATCTTCACTAAACCTCTAGCTGAAGATAGGTTTATATTCATAAGAAAACATCTGAACATGCATTTTATAGAATAATTATGAGTCCAATGCATGCGTCCAATACATGATAGAGTTCAATTAATGTAAGTCCAATATATATGCTTTACATGCTTATGTTTGATCATCCATAATTGTAACACCCCGATTTTTACTGTTCATCAATTACGGTAAATATATATGAATATATATATATATATATATATATCTTATATTTTATCCGAGATTTAGAAAATGATTTTGAAGAAACCAAGATCATATTTATACTCTACATTATCGTAGATAGTTACGATTAAATTTTGGGTTGAAAATTCAAACGGAACCCAGTTTGCATTTTCATTGACAGTAAAATTTTACTGATCAGAAAACCTAATTTTGACTCGTGAACGAAACGGTTAGGTTTTAAATCGAATTTCCAACGATATTGGTTATTTTGAAAATTTTAAAAATAAATAAGTTATTATACTTTATTCGGGCGTAAAAAAACCTAAATCGGGAAATCGACGGAGTCAAGAACGGACGTGTAGGGACGAAAACGGACACCTGACGAGGGACACTGGTCACTTGAGTGCGGTGAGTCAGAGGGTGAGTCACCACCATGACTCACCACAAGTCATCATTTCTTTCTAAAAATATCTAAGATATTTTAAGCGATAAAAGACCATTTTGCCCCTAGGAATTGATGAAAATACATTTGTGCCGTATGACTCACCACCCATCGTCATTACCTTCTAAAAAAATATCTAAGAATGGCTTTAGAGATTGTAGGACATTTACGTCCTTAGTCTTTTGTTAAATGTCAATTTTGTCCCTAAGTAAATTTACTCTTTTATCCCTAAATGAACAAATCTTTGCCCTCCTTGTCCCTTGGATCTCACGCCCAAAACACCCTCCATAGGCCATTCCACTCATTTCCTCCCTAACTCCATCCTTTTCTCTAAAGTTCTCTCATTTGCTCAAGTGATCCATAAGCAAAATTTGTGAAGAACTTGCTTGATTTCTTGCAATTTTTCATCATCCAAGAGGTATACCTTACTCTCCTTGATCAATAACCTCTATGTTCTTCATTCACTTTCTTGATTCTAGGCTATGAACATCATGTTTCAATTCTAAGGCTCTATGTTCAAAAATCTCTAGAAAATCATAGAAAAATCCTATGATCATGAAACCAATCTCTATGAACTCATCATGATGCATATGTTGATCATCTAGAAGCATGAACCCTTAAGAAATTTTTTCCCTATTTTCCCCATTGATGGCCGAAACTCTAACCTAGTTTGTTGGGTGAGTTTTGATTCAAATCTTTGACAAATGATTATTGATTATGTCTTCATCATACTTAAGAATCAATAATCCAAGAGTTAGTAAAATTTTAACATTCTTAGCCTAATTAATTAGTGAAGGCCGAACCTCCATCATAATGGATTAACAAGTTTTTTTTTTCCAAAGATTAACTTGTACTATGTTGTTTGGTGAAGGATTGTTGAGTGATTGTAGTTTGGTGATTCGTGGAGTACACTGAGCTTCGGAGGATCGTTTCAGACCAAAGATCTTGAACACCACTTGGTAGCTTCGCTTGATTTATTGGAGTTAGTTATTTATGGAGTAGAAGAAGTGTTGAAAGAGCAAAGAGTTGAACCTTACTTGTCTTCAAGAGGTAAGGGGAGAATATCTCCAATAAGTTTGATGGCTGCATAAGATTGTTTGTTGGATGGTTGTGATTATGTTATTTGGAGTGATATTGATCATTCTCTCTTGAATGTATTATGTGATGTATATGCTTGATTTATTTGGTGAATATGTAATTGGATATTTAAATATGAATTGTGGCGTTGTTGCCTTGGATTGAATACATGCATGATGTGGATTTTAAGATTTAATGGATATATAAATGTATATCTTGCATTGTGATTTCTTTGATTGGATTGGTTGAGAGCATAGCATCGGCTATAGCTTGATAATGAAGATTAAGCTGCTTAAAAATATTAATCAAATATTTAAAAATGTTTTGGTTTAAAGATGAAAAGCTTGTAAGTTAAATTGTATCATGACCAACTTTACTAAAAAGCCATTAAGTTAAGAACTTAAAAGGAATTTCGGATAAGACTTAAGAAATTAAGAGTTAGTGAGGGAAATAGTGAAAAGTTGCTTTATCATTATTTTCTAAACATGTTTTACAAAAAGAAAGCCTTGAAAAATATTTTAGTTTTATCAAAGGAAGAACCTTCTCAAAGTATTTGACCTTTTAAAAAAGAAAAAGTCTCTTTCAAAAAAGTTTGCTCCAATGAAAAACTTTAGAAAAATGTTTCAAATGATGGAACCTTTAGAAAAGGATTTTCAAGTCAGAATCCTTTTGAAAATGAATTTTGAGGATTTAAGCTTTTAGAAATAGCATTGCAAAGAAAAGATTTTGTGGAAAGAGAGCGAAAATTATTTTTGGGTCTATACCAAAGAGATTTTTGAGTTTTTTTTTCAAGTTTTGATCAACGAAAACGAAACGTTGATGAAACTGGTGATTACCCCTTCACGCTGTGAAGCACATAAACCTAGTGACCGAGACGTCAGGCTAAAGTTCTGTGAATTGAGTACCCGGACTACATGTCTTGTGTTTTGGAATGAACGGACTTAATGTCCTATATGCGAGTCTAGTGTCCGCGATGTTGGCTTAATACTTCGTGGATTGAGAACTTGGACTACGTGTACTGTGTTTTGAATGAACGAAGTTATTGTCCTATATGTGAGTCTAGTGTCCGCGATGTCGGCCTAGCACTTCATGGATTGAGCACTCGGACTACCTGTCCTGTGTTTTGAATGGATGGGCTAAATGTCCTTCAAAATGAGTCGTGGGCTATGTGCCTTGACAAGAATGAACGAATGAAAAAGAAAACAGAAAACCATGTGTTACATACATGAGTCGGCCGACGTGCCATGAAAACGAGCAACAATCCAAGTGGTTGAGAATATGAGCCAGTTAAGACCACTAGGTCTACAGGGGCATCCTATGTTCGAAACTCCACAAAAGGTCGACGCATAGCAACCCGTGCTGTGGTAATCGATTGCCAAACATGGATGAACTCGATCAGAGACTGGACTATTCATGATATGGTTGAGACGTGATACCCTTGAACAATTGGAGTTTAGGCCTAAATTTGAGAGGTCGACTCATGAGAACAAATGTGTTATGGGAGTATTCACGGCCTATCGCTCGATGAAGGGAAGTTAGGAATCTCCGGAGAACATGAACTAAAAGTTGATTGAAGTCTCATGCATTCTTTTAACTTATCTTGATGAATGGGTGTGATCCCATAGAGTGAGAGTATCTTGTTGTGATATTATGTTGAATGTTGATATTCTATAGCATGATTATGTTGTATATCGATGTATTAATTGTATTTTGTTTTACTTGTGTGGCTATTACGATAAACTTGTGAACGAGTATCTCATCATTGCCATTTACATGATGGACACCCTACTGTGTTTTTGGTTACTATACAGATGCTTCCTAACAGTCCTTTGGGTCATTTCAGGACCCTGTAGCTTGAGTTTCTTGATGTCGACGATGAAGATGTGTGGACTGTTGACGACAAGGCCCAGTCTCATTTGTACGATGTATGCTAGATAGCATGCTCTCTTGTCCTTAGAGTTTTTTTTATCAGACCAGCTCTTAGGATTTTTGATGTTTAAGTCAGGTCTTTCGACTGTGACTAAGTATGTTGTGTTTTAAGAGATTGAAAAGATGTACGCCTTATGGCGAAGTTGAATTACTTTTATAGATGATGAGCTTCAATTTGTTTTCATCTGGTTGTTAAAGTTTTCCTTTGGTATCAGATTTTCACAACTACTCTATTGAGTAATTTTCGAAAAAGTTTTAATTAACCGAAAAAGAAAAAAATTTGGGGTACGAAATGTGACACCGAGGGGGTGTTACAATAACATCTAATGAACCAAATCATTGTCGCAAGGCAAATTTATTTAACATTCCCTTATCTGAGTCAGTTTTTTTTTTCATAATTGCAACCGTTATTGTTACGATTTTCAAGACTGGAACATGTGTCAGGCATTTAATGTGCACGTCGCCTCAACTTTCTTTTCCTTTTCTTTTCTTTTAATTTATTCCAAAAAGAAAATGTGAAACGTTTTCAAAGTTCAAACCTTTACAAGTGCTTTCTTCTTCAAACCTTCTATCTCTCTAAAAACTTTTGCGAAAAACCTCTACCCTCATATCTCTACATCAATGGGTGCTTCTGGTTCTGTGAAAGGAAAGGGAAAAACTCTAGACGTTGAGAATGCTAAGATTCTACTAGAATACAAGTTCGACCTTAGGTTCTTCGCTAATCATGGGATTGACATCTCAACTCACATCCAAGTTGTTGGATTTGTGAGTTTCTTTGAAGGTTCTCCAGTCATTTACCCTATGCTGATAAGGGAGTTCTGAACGAACCCCACCATTATTGTAAGGGAAATCAAGAACAAGGTTTTGAATACTGAGGTGATAGTATCGGAGACAGCCATCTCCAATGCTACTGCTTGCCCTCAGTCTGGGATCACATACGAGGATAAATGGGAAAAGGATTTGGGAGGTCAAGAGTTCGTGAAGAGTTGTTTACTGAAGAAGATCTCTGACATGCTGATCAGTTCCAAAATGACTGACAAATCTAGGGTTCTTCATCAAATTCTCAACAAGTCCATCATCCACAAAGCCGGTTCTAAAGACTCGGTGTCAAGGTCACATCAATTTTGTCTGGTTCATCTCTTGTAGGATAGGCAAGTGAATCTCCCTCACCTTCTCTTTGGCATCTTCAAAGCTACAATTCAAGGGTCTGGAAAGAACACAACCATTCCCTTTGCTGCTCTGTTGCCGAAGATCTTTGAGAAGCATCTTATCTACGATGATCTGAAAACTCTGTCTCCACAACGCAAGTTGAAATATTTTGGAGTTCATGGGATTGAACGTCTGGTTCAACCTGTGTTTGGCAAATAAAGTCTGATGAAGATGAAGCTGGAAATGGTAACAAACTTCTTGGAAGAGCAAGAAAGGAAGAGAAAAGAAGATCAGACAAAAGATGCCGGTGAAGGTCAGACGCAAGAAAAATCCGATGATCGTCCTTTGGCAATTGGACGTAAAACTTGGCAAGCTCGTCCATCTGCTGAAAACCAACCTTTTGTTCATCCAATTGTTCCAACCGTCCAACAGAAGAGAAAAAGGAAGTTGTTCCTTCAGACAGTACAAGAAGAAAATGATGATGATCAACCTATTTCCAAGGTGATCAAGGGTCAAAGACAACAAACTCCTACTGAAGCTCCAAGGCCAAAGATAACTCTAATGAGGCCAAGGTCTTCAAGGGCAAAGGACTATGCATCCATTCCTGGAGGTAACACTGAACACCTTACTCCATTTGGTTCAATTATTGTTTCTATTGTTGATCAACACGCTGTGGTTGAAAGAATTTTATCTGAGTTTCAACAAAGTCTGAGCATCTTACCTTCACCCCTTCCCCAAACAACAACCTCTCCACAAACCTTATCTCACCAATCACCATCACCCTCACCACAAGACACCATAACCTTATCCTCATCTGAACAACACTTAGACATAACCCCACCACCCTCACCACCAATGTTTGAACCTCAAAGCTGGTTCAAACCTTGGGGTGATAAACCCTTCATTGCCTTCGGAGCAATTTATCCTAACCCCAGATATCCAAGACAAACCTTCCCACACATTGATCCCACACCCCTCTATGAAAACCAAAGCTCGAATTAGGTTGAGGTCAAAAGAAAATTCCTTGCTCTATTCTTTAAACACTCACCCCCTACCTTCACATAAAATCCTAAGGGTCCAATTACCCCACCAGAATATGAACATGATCCCCCATCCTTTCCTACCCCCATCAGTTATATCCCTCACCCATACCAACCCTCTAGTAAGCCCCTGCCCAATGAGCACTTTACTTCTAATGGACCTCTGCTTGTCCATTTGAATCAAAAAAGGTTTCTACCTCGAAAGATTTATCTGAACCTCATCATGGATAAAGACTTCCAGTGGTGCCGCTGTTGCATTGGACGCCATATCATTCCACCCTTTGAACAGAAGAGAGGCTGGAAAACTATTGAGGAACAAAGATCAAGAACTTTTGGGCTGCCAAAGTTCATCTTGGACTGAGACGACAAATTCATTCCTGCTCATCCTCTATCTTCAAAGAATATTCGGACGTAAGGGACTTCTTGTCGTACTATGCATGCAAGAGAGAGCTAGAGATGCCAAAGGAAGCAAAGATTGCTCACAATCTTCTAAAGAGCTTCTGGAAGAAGATTGAAAAGACTACACTGGGAGTTGTACCTCCACATGCCTGTCCTTGTATTCCAATGTTGGATATGAATAAGGACAAGGACGAGAGAAAAAGATTGTCCAACTATGTGAAGCCATATCCATTCGCATTTGATCCAATGTTTTGGAAGAGGCCTCAGGATGACAGGTCAGTCTTTCCTGGTATCATGAAGAAACATCCTTCGGAACGTGGAGATCATGATGCAAGAACCCTCTGGGAAAGGCATATCTAGAGTGTGCAGCTGAAGCCTCACTATCTGGTCTGACTGAGGAAGATAAGTCTGAAACCCCCACTGTCCATGCAAAGTACAGAACTTCAGATGTCACCTTCATGATCATGGACGATCTCATTGGGATTCCTCTTTACTACATAGATGTTGAGGACGTTATTGATACTCCATGGATTGAATCTCTTGATCCAGAGCCTCGAGAAGTTGAGATGGCTGCTCCACAAGAACAAGTAGGAGAGTCTGAGTTTGACAAGTCTGCTCGACCAAGCACTCAGCCTCTTCCTTTCTCTGTTGTCCATCTGGTTGATCCATCTCCCTCTACAGCTCTAAGTGTGGTTCCAGGCAATACAAATGCTGGAGAAACAAAGGCCATTGTTGAAAGTTCGGTCTCAACGGTCCCTCCAGAACTTCAAGAATTTGTCTATAGGTCCAAAAATACTGCTCTTCAAGCAAATAAAGCAGCACTGCTGGCTCAGATGGCTGCTATGAAGCAAAATTTATCTTCTAAACCTTTTGATCCCCTTCCACCGCCTCCCTCTTATTCTTAGCTTCTTTTCTTTATATCTTTAAAATTTCTTTTAAGACAATGATGCTCTATCTTCATCTTTTGTCCAATGACAAAAAGGGGGAGAAAAACTGGGAATTTGATTGAAAATTGCTTATTAAAAACTGATGCATTCATTTATCTAAGTCTTATACTTTACATGTTTGCTGAATTAAATGTTGTGATATGATATGATATATATATATATATATATATATATGTGCTCTGCTATAACATCCCTGATTACTATAACTCTAATCGAGTTGGTTAATCTCGATTAGGGCCTTGGTTGATTGTATGATTGATTGATTGTGTGTTAGTTTAAGGATTAGTTGGAAGCTTTGGAATAGGCTTGAATCATCTTGGAAGTGCCTAAGGTGTAACATGAGAAACTGGGGAAGTCAGAAGTTTAGAAGGCTCTTCCCAGCTGAGCAGCACGCTCAAGCATGGGAAGAGTGCATGCTCAAGCGTGCCAACACTCAAATGTTGGCATGCTGCACGCTCAAGCATATAAAACCTCCACGCTTAAGCGTTCTTAACAGAACCCTTAAGTGGTCTTTCCACTTTCATTTCCTCACTTGATCGAATTTTCTAAGTTCCAGAGCTTCTTCCTGGGTTCTTGAGAGAGAAACAGAGAGTTAGTGAGAGAGAGCTTGGTTAGGAAGAGATCGAGGCATCGGAACGTGATTTTGACAACTCCGTTGTGATCGTGAGGACGAAATCTTCAATTTTGACCGATCGATATCTTGATTCGCCTAAGATAAACTCGAATCCCTAACACGTGTTCTTCGTGTTTATTCGAGTTTCTACCTTTTCTCTTTAGCTTTGAGGTTACCCTAAGGCTAACACTATTGCATACATGTTGTTCCCGTAATTAGGGCAAAGTTCGTGATTGTGGTTGCACGAGTTGGAGGAGGAACCGCGGCTATACCGGGGTTGTTAGTGACCGTTAAAGGCGCTGCAATCTTGTTGGTGGTGCATTGGTGATCGTATCGAAGTTTGTAACATCCTTGTTTTATCACCTTAATTATTATGTGGATGTAGATGTGCTTTGTTGGAGCACGCTTAAGCGTGCTAACGCTCTAGCGTGGAGAGAATGGACGCTCAAGCGTGGCCACTCTGACCAGTTGACTGACAGTGATGGCATAAAGTGACGCGTGTCAATTACACATCACAGCTGGCACGTGAGGGGCGGTGCCTTGGCGGTGAGGAAACGTCAACGCTTAAGCGTTGAAGAAGCCAACGCTCAAGCGTTGGAATGCTAAAACGTGGAGTTTTGCAACACTAAAGCGTGGACAGTGGAATCTTTTCCTATATATAGTTCTTCATTTTCACTTGTATGAAGTTTAACTTCTGCACCATTTACAAAGAGAGTTCGAGACAGAGAACCGGTTGAGGTTGAGAACTTTGATTCAAGTTCTTGGTGCGGTCGTTGATCCGATTCTAATTCCGATCATGTTTTCATGATCAGCTCGACTTCTACGACAATTCTACCGGTCTACTTTCGTGATTTGACAAGGGTAAGTCGAGGTTCCGTATCTACCAACATTGTAGCTATACAATGTTCTTCTTTTATTTCTAGCTTCTATTCACGGTTATAGGTTCGTATTAGGGTTAATACTATAGTCTACGTGTTGTTTCCGTGATTAGGGCAAGTTTCGGAGTTGCATTCGGAGCCCGTTGAAGGAGTTGGACCGCAGCTGTGAGGAGCATGGGTGGAGCTTGGAAAGTTCGTGAGTTCGTAGTGCTCAACCTAGAGATCCTGTTGATATTTATGTTGAGATATAAAGTCGATACTCGGTTATGCCAGTGAATGTTGGTCGTAGTTGTATACAGGTGGTGGTTGAGGCACTAAGTTGTTGATCCCTAGATGAGTCGGCGAGGTTCATGTTGTATCGTTGTTGTTCATCACTATGTTGGTGTACAGTGTAACACCCCCCTCGCGGGTGCTACATACACGGACTCTAATGCGGAAATAAAACAATAAAATAAAACGCTGGCTGCTTTCGGAAAGTACTTTAATTAAGTAGCTACGTTCGAAAACGCGGTTCTAAAAATTTTCTGCATGCATAGGCAAACAACTCCAGACGGAGGAATAAATTTCATATCACACATTGATATTCACTGTTCATAAAACATAAACATAACGCAAAACCTGGTCTAATATATATATCATATTACAGACTTAGAAAGTAATTGCGACATATATGCAGTAATAAAATATAAGCCTGCTCAAAAACAAAAGACTCCTAAGCTGGTCGGCTAAAAGTAGCCATTGGGGTACAACCCAACGTCGGCTCCTTCAAAAGTTTCCATCGTCCGAGTCCTCACGTCTCCGCGGGGACCTATGATCAACATCTGTACATGTGTTCCAAAAACACAATAAGGTGTCCAACATGTACAGGCAAAGGTGAGATACTCATATAAAGTTATCATGATAGCCGCACAAGCGACAAACAGCAGTATAAACATCCACAGATAAATACAGTTATATGAACAGTTATTTATGTAATACAGTACAACATCCCAAACACTATCATTAATGCATGAGACTTCAATATCATCTTTCTAATTCATGTACTCCGGAGATTCTAACTTCCCAACATCGAGCGATAGGCCGTAGTAACACCCGTAACACAATTGTTCTCATGAGTCGGCCTCTCTATTTAGGTCCGAACTCCAATTGTTCCAGGGTACCACGTCTCACCATATCATGAATACTCCAGTCTCTGATCGAGTTCATTCGTGTTTGGCAGCCGATTTACCACGGCACGGGGTTGCTACGCCACCGGCCACTTGTGGGATCTCGAACACAGAATGCCCCTATAGACCCAGTGGTCTTAACTGGCTGAATTCTCAACTACGAAAGTTGTAGCTCGGTTCCAAATGGCACGTCTGCCGGTTCATGCATGTACACAGAAAGTTTTCTGTTTTCTTTGCGTTCATTCTTTCAAATGTCGAGACATAACGTCCACGACTCGTTTCAAAAAGGCATTAAGCCCACTCAAATCAAAAACACAGGACACGAAGTCCGAGTGCTCAATCCACAAAACACTAGCCCCGACGTCTCGGCCACTAGGTTCGGGTTCGTCTCAAAGGTTCATCATTTTTCCTTTGGTTTCATTTTCTCAAAACACTTTGGAAAACAAAACATACTTTGGTTTTCTCGAAACAAAACATCCTTTTTGATCAAGAGAACATTTTTCCGTGAAAACACCTTTCTTGAAAACAAAAACTTTCCGTGAAAACACCTTTCTTGAAAACAAAAACCTTTTTCTAAGGTTTCACGTCTTTCTAAAACGTTTTACCGAAATGAAACACGATTCGCACGACTTTTCACAAAACCACTTTACTTTTCAAAACAAAAATACTTTTCAACAAGAAAGACAACTTTTCTTGAAAAAGCAACACGTTTTCCCAAAAATCACTTTTTGATTTAAAAACACGATTTTCAAAACATAGATTTAGGATTTCGAGTCTTTTAATAAATTATCGAGACATAGCCAATCCTATGCTCATCCAGGGTATAAATATATATAGACATCAACAATCCATAATCATCATCATAATATCAACTAAGGCATCCATGCCACAAATTATCAAATAGACAATTATGCACAACATTTAACATCCAATCAATCCAGGATATAAGTATACATATACATCATTCAAACTCATCTCTAAATCATCACTCAAGACATCATAACACATATATCAAACATGCACTATGAAGCTACTCAAACTTAAATGACTACCTCCCTTTACCTCTCAAATTTGCTTAGTCCAAACTTGATCGATTCTCGGCTCCGGCTCCGGCTCCGGTTTCGTTTGCGTCGCCTAAAACAATCAAACACAATTCAATTCAAACAACAATTCAACATCAATCTATAACATAAGAACACAAGTTTTCCTTCCCCTAAAAGGTATAGGGTTCGGCCATGAAAGGTAAAAAGGGTTAGGGATCTCATTTGGTTCCAAACTTTTGGTTAGTTGGTTCATGAACTTAGTTAACACTATTTCAAGTCCTATGACTCAAAAATGTGAAACAACACTCATGGATTTTCCCCATGAAGCTCTCGGCCATAAAGGGCAATCTAGGCTAGGAATTGATTTGGTTTTCCATCACTTGGATTCAAGGACACTAGGAAAGCTAAGGATGGAATCAAGAGTTAGAAATCAAAAATTTGATGAAAAACACTATTCATCATCACTCTTAGGTTTCGGCCACTTTGGGGTTTTAGGGCTAGGATGAGACTTGGATCATGAGCTCTTGGGTTTAGATAGAGGGTGATGAGGTGAGTTCAAAGAACTTGGTTTCACCTCCAAAGGATTTTCCTACAATTTCCTATGGATTTTCAAAGTTTTGGATCTAAGAATGAGTTTCATGAAAATGGAGTTTTGATCTTGATATTGAAAGAGATTCAAGAAGATATGAGACCATAGAAGTGATCTTACCTTAAAATGGAGGAAGATTGGTCAAGAAATCAAGTGATTTCAACAAGCTTTCAAGATTTTCTCAAGGATTCAATGGAGGTTTTTTCTCTAAGGAAGATGAAGTGTTCTTGGTGTTCTTGAGGGGCTGGGCTGCGTGGAATGAGGGGCTGAGAGGGCTGTTCCAGCCTTCTAAAGAGTTCATTAAGGGTAAAAAGGTCATTTGGTTCAAAGGGTAAAATGGTAAAAGGTGAAAAGACTTAAGTTAGGGGTATTTTGGTAATTTCGCATCCCGAAATTTCCGATCTTCATGACGACTCTAGCATGCTCTCCCAAGTGAGTTGACATGATGTGATATCTATATTATCCGTTGTCGGGTCCTGGTAAGTCCATACGCGGCTCCGTTCTCCACCCGATTGAAGATTTCGCTCGAACGGAGGTCAGGAAATGATTTTTTTGAAATTTTTACGAAATTTAACCAAAACGTAGAGAATCGAATTCTAAGACTTACTGTCTCGTTCACGGGTCCATCTGAGGTCATCTGAGCAGTAAAATCATACTGTCAGTGTAAAAACGCAGACCGGGCTCCGTTTGAGTTTTCGACTCAAAACTTAATCGTAGCTTCCTACGATATCGCTGAGCATGATTATGGTCTCGGAATATTTTATATCCCTTTCTAAGACCTCGAATAAAATATAAGTTCATAAATACTGATTAAAAGAAAAACACAAAAATCGGGGTGTTACATTACTACCCCTCTAAAAAAAAATTTCGTCCTCGAAATTACGTACCTTGAAAAAGATTGGGATACTGTAACTTCATCTTGTCCTCGAGCTCCCACGTTGCGTCTCCAGTTGCTTCGTTCCAAACGACTTTGACTAAGGGAACTTGTTTTCCCCTGAGTTGCTTGATCCTCATATCAACGATTCGCACAGGCGATGTCTCATAAGACAAGTTTTCTCGTAAATGTACTATATCAGGTTCGATTACATGAGACGGATCAGGAATATACTTTCGAAGTTGTGAGACATGGAAAACATTATGAATGTTAGACAGAAAAGGTGGTAAGGCAATCTGGTAAGCTACTGGACCAATACGCCGAAGAATTTGGTAAGGTCCAATAAATTTGGGAGTGAGTTTTCTGGACTTAATCGCTCTACCTACCCCAGTCGTGGATGTGACTCTCAGGAACACGTGTTCACCTTCTTGAAACTCGAGGGGTCGTCTTCTCTTATCTGAATAGCTTTTCTGCCTGCTCTGTGCCGTTTTCATCTTTTCCCGGATCTTTTTAATCTTTTCCGTTGTTTGTTGCACAAGTTCTGGGCCTACGATCATGTTCTCTCCATCCTGGTACCAACACAACGGTGTCTGGCACTTTCGTCCATACAATGCCTCATAGGGTGCCATCCCTATGCTAGAATGGTAGCTATTGTTGTAGGTGAATTCTATAAGAGGCAACAGATCATCCCAACTTCCACCATGGTCTAGAACACAAGCTCGGAGCAAATCTTCCAACGACTGTATCGTTCTCTCTGTTTGTCCATCAGTCTGAGGGTGATAGGCTGAACTTAGCCTTAACTTTGTTCCTAAAGCTTGATGTAGACTTTGCCAAAAACGTGACGTAAACTTTGGGTCTCTATCAGAGACTATGCTCGAAGGCATTCCATGTAGTCTGATTACTTCTCTGATATACAACTCAGTTAACTTCTCCACTGAGTAGTTGATCTTAACAGGTAAGAAGTGTGCTGACTTCGTTAACCTATCAACGATCACCCAAATTGAATCAAAACTTTTGGAAGTTCTCGGTAATCCTACCACAAAATCCATTGAAATGCTCTCCCATTTCCATTCGGGTACATCCAAGGATCGAAGCATCCCTCCAGGTCGTTGATGTTCTACCTTCGCTTTCTGACAGGTCAAACATGATGCTACATACTCAGCCACTTGCTTCTTCATTCCTGGCCACCAAAACTTTTGTTTTAGATCTTGGTACATTTTGGTTGATCCAGGGTGAATACTCAGCTTGCTCTTGTGTCCTTCTTCTAGAATCATTTTCCTCATCTCCGGGTTGCTAGGCACACAAACTCGTCCATTGCATCTCAAGATACCATCAGTCCCCATACTGAACTCTGCAGCTTTCTCTTGTCCAAGTAACTCCTTTTTCTCTTGGAGATATACATCAGTTGCTTGCTGTTCACGGATCGTGTCCATCAGTCCACTAGATACCTTAATCATTCCCAAACAAATCTTCTCATTGTTCACTTCCACAGCCAGATTGAGATCACGAAACTGTTCTATCAATTCTAGCTCTTTAACCATCATTGCAGAGATGTGTAGGGTCTTCCGACTCAGAGCATCTGCAACGACATTTGCTTTCCCAGGGTGGTACAGCAAAGTGAAGTCATAGTCTTTAAGAAACTCCATCCAACGTCTCTGCCTCATGTTAAGTTCCTTCTGGTCGAACAGGTACTTCAAACTTTTGTGGTCACTGAAGACATCGAACTTAGATCCATATAAGTAGTGTCTCCAGATCTTTAGTGCAAAAACCACAGCAGCTAACTCAAGGTCGTGCGTCGGGTAATTCCTCTCATGAGTCTTCAACTGGCGCGAAGCATATGCTACAACCTTCCGATGTTGCATAAGCACACATCCTAATCCCTGATGCGAAGCATCACAGTACACTTCGTACGGTTCGTCTGGCTTAGGTAGTACTAACACTGGTGAGGTTGTCAAACGTTCCTTCATCGTCTGAAAACTCTCTTCACACCTGTCAGTCCACATAAACGGTTGGTCCTTCCTCGTAAGTTGAGTCAACGGCGCAACAATCTTCGAAAATCCTTCGATGAACCTTCTGTAATAACCAGCTAGTCCAACGAAACTGCGAATTTCTGTCACAGTCTTGGGTCTCTCCCACAGAAGTACTGCTTCTACTTTCGTAGGATCGACGGCAATTCCTTCCTTCGAAATCACATGTCCTAAGAATTTGACTTCATCCAACCAAAATTCACACTTGGGTAGCTTTGCGTACAACTTCTCCTTGTGAAGGATCTGCAAAACTTGTCGTAGGTGTTCCTCGTGTTCCTCAGAACTTTTTGAGTAGATGAGAATATCATCGATAAACACGACAACAAACTGATCCAAAAACGGACGGAAAATCCTGTTCATATAGTCCATGAAGATAGCAGGCGCGTTCGTCACTCCGAAAGGCATCACGAGGTACTCATAGTGACCATAACGAGTCCTGAAAGCAGTCTTGGGTACGTCCTCGTTCTTTACTCTGATCTGGTGATAACCGGATCTTAGATCGATCTTTGAGAAGACAGCGGCTCCTTGAAGTTGATCCATCAAGTCATCTATGCGGGGTAGAGGATACTTGTTCTTGATCGTTATCTTGTTGAGTTGACGGTAATCCACACAGAGTCTTGAACTCCCGTCCTTCTTCTTCACCAACAACACTGGCGCTCCCCACGGGGACACACTTGGTCTCACAAACCGCTTGGACATCAAATCCTCTAGTTGAGTCTTCAACTCGGCTAACTCCGTAGGTGACATCCTATAAGGAGCTATAGAGATCGGACCGG
Source organism: Ammopiptanthus mongolicus (assembly GCA_039655645.1). Classification (NCBI taxonomy): domain Eukaryota; kingdom Viridiplantae; phylum Streptophyta; class Magnoliopsida; order Fabales; family Fabaceae; genus Ammopiptanthus; species Ammopiptanthus mongolicus. The sequence goes on along the minus strand of CM077348.1, from coordinate 44,643,791 downwards.
ATCCTGGAACTAAGTCGATCGCAAACTCGATGTCCCTCACAGGTGGCAAACCTGGTACGTCCTCTGGAAAAACTTCCGGAAAATCTTTCACAACCGGCACATCGCTCAAGACAACGTCCCTCTCGATTTCTAAACAGGATAGAAGCATGTATCCCTGATCTCCTTCTTTCAAAGAAGCTCTTACTTGGTTGGCAGTTATAAATCCAGAAATCTCAGGGTCAGGAAAAACTAGGGTTCTATGTGCACAGTCTAAAAGGATATGGTTGGAAGATAACCAATCCATGCCTAGGATCACATCCAATTGAGTCAAAGGCAAACATATTAAGTCAACAAGAAAGTTCCTATCATGAACAGTAATAGGACAGTTCAAACATACTGTATTAACAGTAACAGGTTTAGCAGTCGGGGTTGTGACAATCAAATCAAAAGACAGCGAAGAAACAGGCAACTCTAATTGTCTCACACAATTCAAGGAGATAAACGAATGTGTCGCACCCGAATCAAATAGTACAGTTAGGAGATTACCAGCTATGATGCAACTACCTTGTATGAGATCATCAGATTTGGAAGCATCAACGCCGCTCATGGTATAAACCCTTCCCCTCGCCGTGGGTCTAGCAGTCCGCATGTTGTTGACAGTCGGCTCGGGCTTTGGTGTAGGGCATTCCCTCGCGAAATGTCCTATCTCTCCGCATTGGAAACATAGAACTCCTTTCAACTTGCAGCTATCAGCTGGGTGTCCGGGTTGCCCACACTTGAAACATCTCTGGGCTCGGCCTTGGTTCTGGTCGTTTCTGTTCCCACCACCGTAAGCAGAAGCAACAGGACGATAAGGTTGTTGTTTCTGACTATTCCCTTGAGGTCGGGAATACGGCTTCTTCTGGGACTGCTTCCCTTTCTGGTGCTGGTACTGGTTCGTGTTCCTTGACCTAGACGGTCCTCCTGTAGTACCCTTGTTCTCCCTTCCGCTTCTCATCTTTTCTACTTTTCTGCACTTCTCCACTAGAGCTTGGAAGGTACGGATCTCTAGTGGCAACACCGACTCCTTGATCTCGAAGCGCAGACCGCCTTCGAACCTCTCGCATTTCCAGTCCTCGCCAGGCTGAGCTTGGAAAAAGCGGAAATATTTGGCGAGCGATTCAAACTTCGCCGCATATTCCCCGACAGACATATCCCTCTGCTGTAGCTTCAGAAATTCCTGCTCTTTCTCGGTTCTAGCACTTTGGGGAAAGTACTTGTCCAGAAACTTGGTGCGAAATACTCCCCAAGTGATCTCTTGGTTGTTGGCTTCCAGCAGTTGTCTGGTTCCTCCCCACCAATACTCTGCATCACCCAGAAACAGGAATGTGGCATAGTCCACCTTCACTCCCTCAGGACAATGTAGAACAACAAAAATCTTCTCTATCTCTTGCAGCCACAGGTCAGCCTTTTCCGGGTCACAGTCTCCGTGAAACTGCGGAGGATCGTGACGCCGAAAATCGACTAACCCTCTGGCACCAGTAGCAAGATCAGCTCTTTGTTGGTTCTGTTGATTCTGTTGAGCCATCGTTGCCGTCTGTTGAGCAACAGCAGCCACCATATCAGCCATGGCCTGGATAGCCCGATTCATGTTATTGTCATCAACATTGTTGTCAGCAGTGCCGCGACCTCCACCACGACCACCTCTAAGATTCATGTCTCCCTACAAGGCAAACCAAACATACCTTAATAAGGAAACATAAATCAAAACTAGTGGTGTCAACACACATTGCTTCAACAGAGAAACAATTCAAACAAGGTTCACAGAGATCACACAACATAAACATAACAAACTCACTTCCCAAGGATTCCCGAAAGACTCGACCAGCTCTGATACCACTAGTTGTAACACCCCCCTCGCGGGTGCTACATACACGGACTCTAATGCGGAAATAAAACAATAAAATAAAACGCTGGCTGCTTTCGGAAAGTACTTTAATTAAGTAGCTACGTTCGAAAACGCGGTTCTAAAAATTTTCTGCATGCATAGGCAAACAACTCCAGACGGAGGAATAAATTTCATATCACACATTGATATTCACTGTTCATAAAACATAAACATAACGCAAAACCTGGTCTAATATATATATCATATTACAGACTTAGAAAGTAATTGCGACATATATGCAGTAATAAAATATAAGCCTGCTCAAAAACAAAAGACTCCTAAGCTGGTCGGCTAAAAGTAGCCATTGGGGTACAACCCAACGTCGGCTCCTTCAAAAGTTTCCATCGTCTGAGTCCTCACGTCTCCGCGGGGACCTATGATCAACATCTGTACATGTGTTCCAAAAACACAACAAGGTGTCCAACATGTACAGGCAAAGGTGAGATACTCATATAAAGTTATCACGATAGCCGCACAAGCGACAAACAGCAGTATAAACATCCACAGATAAATACAGTTATATGAACAGTTATTTATGTAATACAGTACAACATCCCAAACACTATCATTAATGCATGAGACTTCAATATCATCTTTCTAATTCATGTACTCCGGAGATTCTAACTTCCCAACATCGAGCGATAGGCCGTAGTAACACTCGTAACACAATTGTTCTCATGAGTCGGCCTCTCTATTTAGGTCCGAACTCCAATTGTTCCAGGGTACCACGTCTCACCATATCATGAATACTCCAGTCTCTGATCGAGTTCATTCGTGTTTGGCAGCCGATTTACCACGGCACGGGGTTGCTACGCCACCGGCCACTTGTGGGATCTCGAACACAGAATGCCCCTATAGACCCAGTGGTCTTAACTGGCTGAATTCTCAACTACGAAAGTTGTAGCTCGGTTCCAAATGGCACGTCTGCCGGTTCATGCATGTACACAGAAAGTTTTCTGTTTTCTTTGCGTTCATTCTTTCAAATGTCGAGACATAACGTCCACGACTCGTTTCAAAAAGGCATTAAGCCCACTCAAATCAAAAACACAGGACACGAAGTCCGAGTGCTCAATCCACAAAACACTAGCCCCGACGTCTCGGCCACTAGGTTCGGGTTCGTCTCAAAGGTTCATCATTTTTCCTTTGGTTTCATTTTCTCAAAACACTTTGGAAAACAAAACATACTTTGGTTTTCTCGAAACAAAACATCCTTTTTGATCAAGAGAACATTTTTCCGTGAAAACACCTTTCTTGAAAACAAAAACTTTCCGTGAAAACACCTTTCTTGAAAACAAAAACCTTTTTCTAAGGTTTCACGTCTTTCTAAAACGTTTTACCGAAATGAAACACGATTCGCACGACTTTTCACAAAACCACTTTACTTTTCAAAACAAAAATACTTTTCAACAAGAAAGACAACTTTTCTTGAAAAAGCAACACGTTTTCCCAAAAATCACTTTTTGATTTAAAAACACGATTTTCAAAACATAGATTTAGGATTTCGAGTCTTTTAATAAATTATCGAGACATAGCCAATCCTATGCTCATCCAGGGTATAAATATATATAGACATCAACAATCCATAATCATCATCATAATATCAACTAAGGCATCCATGCCACAAATTATCAAATAGACAATTATGCACAACATTTAACATCCAATCAATCCAGGATATAAGTATACATATACATCATTCAAACTCATCTCTAAATCATCACTCAAGACATCATAACACATATATCAAACATGCACTATGAAGCTACTCAAACTTAAATGACTACCTCCCTTTACCTCTCAAATTTGCTTAGTCCAAACTTGATCGATTCTCGGCTCCGGCTCCGGTTTCGTTTGCGTCGCCTAAAACAATCAAACACAATTCAATTCAAACAACAATTCAACATCAATCTATAACATAAGAACACAAGTTTTCCTTCCCCTAAAAGGTATAGGGTTCGGCCATGAAAGGTAAAAAGGGTTAGGGATCTCATTTGGTTCCAAACTTTTGGTTAGTTGGTTCATGAACTTAGTCAACACTATTTCAAGTCCTATGACTCAAAAATGTGAAACAACACTCATGGATTTTCCCCATGAAGCTCTCGGCCATAAAGGGCAATCTAGGCTAGGAATTGATTTGGTTTTCCATCACTTGGATTCAAGGACACTAGGAAAGCTAAGGATGGAATCAAGAGTTAGAAATCAAAAATTTGATGAAAAACACTATTCATCATCACTCTTAGGTTTCGGCCACTTTGGGGTTTTAGGGCTAGGATGAGACTTGGATCATGAGCTCTTGGGTTTAGATAGAGGGTGATGAGGTGAGTTCAAAGAACTTGGTTTCACCTCCAAAGGATTTTCCTACAATTTCCTATGGATTTTCAAAGTTTTGGATCTAAGAATGAGTTTCATGAAAATGGAGTTTTGATCTTGATATTGAAAGAGATTCAAGAAGATATGAGACCATAGAAGTGATCTTACCTTAAAATGGAGGAAGATTGGTCAAGAAATCAAGTGATTTCAACAAGCTTTCAAGATTTTCTCAAGGATTCAATGGAGGTTTTTTCTCTAAGGTCTTCATGACGACTCTTCATGCTCTCCCAAGTGAGTTGACATGATGTGATATCTATATTATCCGTTGTCGGGTCCTGGTAAGTCCATACGCGGCTCCGTTCTCCACCCGATTGAAGATTTCGCTCGAACGGAGGTCAGGAAATGATTTTTTTGAAATTTTTACGAAATTTAACCAAAACGTAGAGAATCGAATTCTAAGACTTACTGTCTCGTTCACGGGTCCATCTGAGGTCATCTGAGCAGTAAAATCATACTGTCAGTGTAAAAACGCAGACCGGGCTCCGTTTGAGTTTTCGACTCAAAACTTAATCGTAGCTTCCTACGATATCGCTGAGCATGATTATGGTCTCGGAATATTTTATATCCCTTTCTAAGACCTCGAATAAAATATAAGTTCATAAATACTGATTAAAAGAAAAACACAAAAATCGGGGTGTTACATTACTACCCCTCTAAAAAAAAATTTCGTCCTCGAAATTACGTACCTTGAAAAAGATTGGGATACTGTAACTTCATCTTGTCCTCGAGCTCCCACGTTGCGTCTCCAGTTGCTTCGTTCCAAACGACTTTGACTAAGGGAACTTGTTTTCCCCTGAGTTGCTTGATCCTCATATCAACGATTCGCACAGGCGATGTCTCATAAGACAAGTTTTCTCGTAAATGTACTATATCAGGTTCGATTACATGAGACGGATCAGGAATATACTTTCGAAGTTGTGAGACATGGAAAACATTATGAATGTTAGACAGAAAAGGTGGTAAGGCAATCTGGTAAGCTACTGGACCAATACGCCGAAGAATTTGGTAAGGTCCAATAAATTTGGGAGTGAGTTTTCTGGACTTAATCGCTCTACCTACCCCAGTCGTGGATGTGACTCTCAGGAACACGTGTTCACCTTCTTGAAACTCGAGGGGTCGTCTTCTCTTATCTGAATAGCTTTTCTGCCTGCTCTGTGCCGTTTTCATGTTTTCCCGGATCTTTTTAATCTTTTCCGTTGTTTGTTGCACAAGTTCTGGGCCTACGATCATGTTCTCTCCATCCTGGTACCAACACAACGGTGTCTGGCACTTTCGTCCATACAATGCCTCATAGGGTGCCATCCCTATGCTAGAATGGTAGCTATTGTTGTAGGTGAATTCTATAAGAGGCAACAGATCATCCCAACTTCCACCATGGTCTAGAACACAAGCTCGGAGCAAATCTTCCAACGACTGTATCGTTCTCTCTGTTTGTCCATCAGTCTGAGGGTGATAGGCTGAACTTAGCCTTAACTTTGTTCCTAAAGCTTGATGTAGACTTTGCCAAAAACGTGACGTAAACTTTGGGTCTCTATCAGAGACTATGCTCGAAGGCATTCCATGTAGTCTGATTACTTCTCTGATATACAACTCAGTTAACTTCTCCACTGAGTAGTTGATCTTAACAGGTAAGAAGTGTGCTGACTTCGTTAACCTATCAACGATCACCCAAATTGAATCAAAACTTTTGGAAGTTCTCGGTAATCCTACCACAAAATCCATTGAAATGCTCTCCCATTTCCATTCGGGTACATCCAAGGATCGAAGCATCCCTCCAGGTCGTTGATGTTCTACCTTCGCTTTCTGACAGGTCAAACATGATGCTACATACTCAGCCACTTGCTTCTTCATTCCTGGCCACCAAAACTTTTGTTTTAGATCTTGGTACATTTTGGTTGATCCAGGGTGAATACTCAGCTTGCTCTTGTGTCCTTCTTCTAGAATCATTTTCCTCATCTCCGGGTTGCTAGGCACACAAACTCGTCCATTGCATCTCAAGATACCATCAGTCCCCATACTGAACTCTGCAGCTTTCTCTTGTCCAAGTAACTCCTTTTTCTCTTGGAGATATACATCAGTTGCTTGCTGTTCACGGATCGTGTCCATCAGTCCACTAGATACCTTAATCATTCCCAAACAAATCTTCTCATTGTTCACTTCCACAGCCAGATTGAGATCACGAAACTGTTCTATCAATTCTAGCTCTTTAACCATCATTGCAGAGATGTGTAGGGTCTTCCGACTCAGAGCATCTGCAACGACATTTGCTTTCCCAGGGTGGTACAGCAAAGTGAAGTCATAGTCTTTAAGAAACTCCATCCAACGTCTCTGCCTCATGTTAAGTTCCTTCTGGTCGAACAGGTACTTCAAACTTTTGTGGTCACTGAAGACATCGAACTTAGATCCATATAAGTAGTGTCTCCAGATCTTTAGTGCAAAAACCACAGCAGCTAACTCAAGGTCGTGCGTCGGGTAATTCCTCTCATGAGTCTTCAACTGGCGCGAAGCATATGCTACAACCTTCCGATGTTGCATAAGCACACATCCTAATCCCTGATGCGAAGCATCACAGTACACTTCGTACGGTTCGTCTGGCTTAGGTAGTACTAACACTGGTGAGGTTGTCAAACGTTCCTTCATCGTCTGAAAACTCTCTTCACACCTGTCAGTCCACATAAACGGTTGGTCCTTCCTCGTAAGTTGAGTCAACGGCGCAACAATCTTCGAAAATCCTTCGATGAACCTTCTGTAATAACCAGCTAGTCCAACGAAACTGCGAATTTCTGTCACAGTCTTGGGTCTCTCCCACAGAAGTACTGCTTCTACTTTCGTAGGATCGACGGCAATTCCTTCCTTCGAAATCACATGTCCTAAGAATTTGACTTCATCCAACCAAAATTCACACTTGGGTAGCTTTGCGTACAACTTCTCCTTGTGAAGGATCTGCAAAACTTGTCGTAGGTGTTCCTCGTGTTCCTCAGAACTTTTTGAGTAGATGAGAATATCATCGATAAACACGACAACAAACTGATCCAAAAACGGACGGAAAATCCTGTTCATATAGTCCATGAAGATAGCAGGCGCGTTCGTCACTCCGAAAGGCATCACGAGGTACTCATAGTGACCATAACGAGTCCTGAAAGCAGTCTTGGGTACGTCCTCGTTCTTTACTCTGATCTGGTGATAACCGGATCTTAGATCGATCTTTGAGAAGACAGCGGCTCCTTGAAGTTGATCCATCAAGTCATCTATGCGGGGTAGAGGATACTTGTTCTTGATCGTTATCTTGTTGAGTTGACGGTAATCCACACAGAGTCTTGAACTCCCGTCCTTCTTCTTCACCAACAACACTGGCGCTCCCCACGGGGACACACTTGGTCTCACAAACCGCTTGGACATCAAATCCTCTAGTTGAGTCTTCAACTCGGCTAACTCCGTAGGTGACATCCTATAAGGAGCTATAGAGATCGGACCGGATCCTGGAACTAAGTCGATCGCAAACTCGATGTCCCTCACAGGTGGCAAACCTGGTACGTCCTCTGGAAAAACTTCCGGAAAATCTTTCACAACCGGCACATCGCTCAAGACAACGTCCCTCTCGATTTCTAAACAGGATAGAAGCATGTATCCCTGATCTCCTTCTTTCAAAGAAGCTCTTACTTGGTTGGCAGTTATAAATCCAGAAATCTCAGGGTCAGGAAAAACTAGGGTTCTATGTGCACAGTCTAAAAGGATATGGTTGGAAGATAACCAATCCATGCCTAGGATCACATCCAATTGAGTCAAAGGCAAACATATTAAGTCAACAAGAAAGTTCCTATCATGAACAGTAATAGGACAGTTCAAACATACTGTATTAACAGTAACAGGTTTAGCAGTCGGGGTTGTGACAATCAAATCAAAAGACAGCGAAGAAACAGGCAACTCTAATTGTCTCACACAATTCAAGGAGATAAACGAATGTGTCGCACCCGAATCAAATAGTACAGTTAGGAGATTACCAGCTATGATGCAACTACCTTGTATGAGATCATCAGATTTGGAAGCATCAACGCCGCTCATGGTATAAACCCTTCCCCTCGCCGTGGGTCTAGCAGTCCGCATGTTGTTGACAGTCGGCTCGGGCTTTGGTGTAGGGCATTCCCTCGCGAAATGTCCTATCTCTCCGCATTGGAAACATAGAACTCCTTTCAACTTGCAGCTATCAGCTGGGTGTCCGGGTTGCCCACACTTGAAACATCTCTGGGCTCGGCCTTGGTTCTGGTCGTTTCTGTTCCCACCACCGTAAGCAGAAGCAACAGGACGATAAGGTTGTTGTTTCTGACTATTCCCTTGAGGTCGGGAATACGGCTTCTTCTGGGACTGCTTCCCTTTCTGGTGCTGGTACTGGTTCGTGTTCCTTGACCTAGACGGTCCTCCTGTAGTACCCTTGTTCTCCCTTCCGCTTCTCATCTTTTCTACTTTTCTGCACTTCTCCACCAGAGCTTGGAAGGTACGGATCTCTAGTGGCAACACCGACTCCTTGATCTCGAAGCGCAGACCGCCTTCGAACCTCTCGCATTTCCAGTCCTCGCCAGGCTGAGCTTGGAAAAAGCGGAAATATTTGGCGAGCGATTCAAACTTCGCCGCATATTCCCCGACAGACATATCCCTCTGCTGTAGCTTCAGAAATTCCTGCTCTTTCTCGGTTCTAGCACTTTGGGGAAAGTACTTGTCCAGAAACTTGGTGCGAAATACTCCCCAAGTGATCTCTTGGTTGTTGGCTTCCAGCAGTTGTCTGGTTCCTCCCCACCAATACTCTGCATCACCCAGAAACAGGAATGTGGCATAGTCCACCTTCACTCCCTCAGGACAATGTAGAACAACAAAAATCTTCTCTATCTCTTGCAGCCACAGGTCAGCCTTTTCCGGGTCACAGTCTCCGTGAAACTGCGGAGGATCGTGATGCCGAAAATCGACTAACCCTCTGGCACCAGTAGCAAGATCAGCTCTTTGTTGGTTCTGTTGATTCTGTTGAGCCATCGTTGCCGTCTGTTGAGCAACAGCAGCCACCATATCAGCCATGGCCTGGATAGCCCGATTCATGTTATTGTCATCAACATTGTTGTCAGCAGTGCCGCGACCTCCACCACGACCACCTCTAAGATTCATGTCTCCCTACAAGGCAAACCAAACATACCTTAATAAGGAAACATAAATCAAAACTAGTGGTGTCAACACACATTGCTTCAACAGAGAAACAATTCAAACAAGGTTCACAGAGATCACACAACATAAACATAACAGACTCACTTCCCAAGGATTCCCGAAAGACTCGACCAGCTCTGATACCACTAGTTGTAACACCCCCCTCGCGGGTGCTACATACACGGACTCTAATGCGGAAATAAAACAATAAAATAAAACGCTGGCTGCTTTCGGAAAGTACTTTAATTAAGTAGCTACGTTCGAAAACGCGGTTCTAAAAATTTTCTGCATGCATAGGCAAACAACTCCAGACGGAGGAATAAATTTCATATCACACATTGATATTCACTGTTCATAAAACATAAACATAACGCAAAACCTGGTCTAATATATATATCATATTACAGACTTAGAAAGTAATTGCGACATATATGCAGTAATAAAATATAAGCCTGCTCAAAAACAAAAGACTCCTAAGCTGGTCGGCTAAAAGTAGCCATTGGGGTACAACCCAACGTCGGCTCCTTCAAAAGTTTCCATCGTCTGAGTCCTCACGTCTCCGCGGGGACCTATGATCAACATCTGTACATGTGTTCCAAAAACACAACAAGGTGTCCAACATGTACAGGCAAAGGTGAGATACTCATATAAAGTTATCACGATAGCCGCACAAGCGACAAACAGCAGTATAAACATCCACAGATAAATACAGTTATATGAACAGTTATTTATGTAATACAGTACAACATCCCAAACACTATCATTAATGCATGAGACTTCAATATCATCTTTCTAATTCATGTACTCCGGAGATTCTAACTTCCCAACATCGAGCGATAGGCCGTAGTAACACTCGTAACACAATTGTTCTCATGAGTCGGCCTCTCTATTTAGGTCCGAACTCCAATTGTTCCAGGGTACCACGTCTCACCATATCATGAATACTCTAGTCTCTGATCGAGTTCATTCGTGTTTGGCAGCCGATTTACCACGGCACGGGGTTGCTACGCCACCGGCCACTTGTGGGATCTCGAACACAGAATGCCCCTATAGACCCAGTGGTCTTAACTGGCTGAATTCTCAACTACGAAAGTTGTAGCTCGGTTCCAAATGGCACGTCTGCCGGTTCATGCATGTACACAGAAAGTTTTCTGTTTTCTTTGCGTTCATTCTTTCAAATGTCGAGACATAACGTCCACGACTCGTTTCAAAAAGGCATTAAGCCCACTCAAATCAAAAACACAGGACACGAAGTCCGAGTGCTCAATCCACAAAACACTAGCCCCGACGTCTCGGCCACTAGGTTCGGGTTCGTCTCAAAGGTTCATCATTTTTCCTTTGGTTTCATTTTCTCAAAACACTTTGGAAAACAAAACATACTTTGGTTTTCTCGAAACAAAACATCCTTTTTGATCAAGAGAACATTTTTCCGTGAAAACACCTTTCTTGAAAACAAAAACTTTCCGTGAAAACACCTTTCTTGAAAACAAAAACCTTTTTCTAAGGTTTCACGTCTTTCTAAAACGTTTTACCGAAATGAAACACGATTCGCACGACTTTTCACAAAACCACTTTACTTTTCAAAACAAAAATACTTTTCAACAAGAAAGACAACTTTTCTTGAAAAAGCAACACGTTTTCCCAAAAATCACTTTTTGATTTAAAAACACGATTTTCAAAACATAGATTTAGGATTTCGAGTCTTTTAATAAATTATCGAGACATAGCCAATCCTATGCTCATCCAGGGTATAAATATATATAGACATCAACAATCCATAATCATCATCATAATATCAACTAAGGCATCCATGCCACAAATTATCAAATAGACAATTATGCACAACATTTAACATCCAATCAATCCAGGATATAAGTATACATATACATCATTCAAACTCATCTCTAAATCATCACTCAAGACATCATAACACATATATCAAACATGCACTATGAAGCTACTCAAACTTAAATGACTACCTCCCTTTACCTCTCAAATTTGCTTAGTCCAAACTTGATCGATTCTCGGCTCCGGCTCCGGTTTCGTTTGCGTCGCCTAAAACAATCAAACACAATTCAATTCAAACAACAATTCAACATCAATCTATAACATAAGAACACAAGTTTTCCTTCCCCTAAAAGGTATAGGGTTCGGCCATGAAAGGTAAAAAGGGTTAGGGATCTCATTTGGTTCCAAACTTTTGGTTAGTTGGTTCATGAACTTAGTCAACACTATTTCAAGTCCTATGACTCAAAAATGTGAAACAACACTCATGGATTTTCCCCATGAAGCTCTCGGCCATAAAGGGCAATCTAGGCTAGGAATTGATTTGGTTTTCCATCACTTGGATTCAAGGACACTAGGAAAGCTAAGGATGGAATCAAGAGTTAGAAATCAAAAATTTGATGAAAAACACTATTCATCATCACTCTTAGGTTTCGGCCACTTTGGGGTTTTAGGGCTAGGATGAGACTTGGATCATGAGCTCTTGGGTTTAGATAGAGGGTGATGAGGTGAGTTCAAAGAACTTGGTTTCACCTCCAAAGGATTTTCCTACAATTTCCTATGGATTTTCAAAGTTTTGGATCTAAGAATGAGTTTCATGAAAATGGAGTTTTGATCTTGATATTGAAAGAGATTCAAGAAGATATGAGACCATAGAAGTGATCTTACCTTAAAATGGAGGAAGATTGGTCAAGAAATCAAGTGATTTCAACAAGCTTTCAAGATTTTCTCAAGGATTCAATGGAGGTTTTTTCTCTAAGGAAGATGAAGTGTTCTTGGTGTTCTTGAGGGGCTGGGCTGCGTGGAATGAGGGGCTGAGAGGGCTGTTCCAGCCTTCTAAAGAGTTCATTAAGGGTAAAAAGGTCATTTGGTTCAAAGGGTAAAATGGTAAAAGGTGAAAAGACTTAAGTTAGGGGTATTTTGGTAATTTCGCATCCCGAAATTTTCGATCGTCATGACGACTCTGGCATGCTCTCCCAAGTGAGTTGACATGATGTGATATCCATATTATCCGTTGTCGGGTCCTGGTAAGTCCATACGCGGCTCCGTTCTCCACCCGATTGAAGATTTCGCTCGAACGGAGGTCAAGAAATGATTTTTTTGAAATTTTTACGAAATTTAACCAAAACGTAGAGAATCGAATTCTAAGACTTACTGTCTCGTTCACGAGTCCATCTGAGGTCATCTGAGCAGTAAAATCATACTGTCAGTGTAAAAACGCAGACCGGGCTCCGTTTGAGTTTTCGACTCAACACTTAATCGTAGCTTCCTACGATATCGCTGAGCATGATTATGGTCTCGGAATATTTTATATCCCTTTCTAAGACCTCGAATAAAATATAAGTTCATAAATACTGATTAAAAGAAAAACACAAAAATCGGGGTGTTACATACAGGCGATCGATCTTGCCTGCAGGGAGATGATCGTACCCACAAGTTGAGTTGTTAACGGGCGAATGTCCCAACCTGGCCTGCGGGCGGGGGGATATGTCGTTGTCTTAAGTTGAGTTGTTGGCGGGCGAATATTTTGACCTGGCCTGCGTTTGGAGGAATATGTCGTACCCATAAGTTGAGTTGAGCCAAGAGAGTTGTTGGTCGAACCCTGCATTACGGGGGGTGGCACAGTGATGGATGGGACATCTTGATCTGCCGGGGATGTCACGTCGTGGCCGCGTCCATATAGTTGTTAGATGAACGAGAGTGAGAGACAGTAGCTAATAGAGAATAACTTGGGAGATGATTGCTTGACACGTCGTGCTGTTGTGTTGCCATCTATATATCTTATTGTATAGTTGTTTCCCTATCTATGATGTATTGCTGTTTCTTATCTCCCGTACTTTTTTATGTTGTATTTTATTCTCAATCGCACGAGAAGATCCTGTTGAGGAGTTTCCAGAGGAGATTGATGGCAAACCTACTGAGCCTGATACTGGCGGGAGAGCCCCGAATCCCAGTGTTGGGAGATTTTGAGCTGCTGTACGAGGAGGACGATCGTTTCTAGGAGATTGATTACTCCCAGCGACGAGTGGTGTATAAGGGTCTGACTACCGTATACTTTAGAGCTTGGCGATCGTCGAGGAGATATCTTGTCCGAGACTTCCGGATTGCACAGAGGCTGCCATTGGAGAGGCTGTGGAATAGACCGTGGGACTATCATCATGATTCAGACACTGGTTGGACATCTCATGCATCTTCTAGGACTGGTTTTGTGGCTCGAGGCCAACATTGTAGTGTTGAGAGGAGGATGAGGGAGTACCGCCATCCTCGGATCTTGTTATCGGAGAGCGAGACGGAGTATGAGGCGCTGCAAACCTACCGTCGAAGGCTGCGAGCTTCAATTGGGAGCTCTCACTATCCTCATTAGAGTCAAGGTTGGGTAGTCAGTATTTGTTTTGTTATGGCCAGTATTTGGGTTTGAGCCAAATGTCTTTTGGGGCCAGGAGAGGAAGTCTTATGTTTATTATTTTGTTACAATACTTTAGGTTTATATGTGTCGAATAGCCATGAACTCTGATGACTATGGTTGGTGTTGGTGGTAGGCTCTACTGATGGAGCCAGTACTTATATATATATGGTTATGGTATTAGTGTTGCTTTGGGTTTTTTAATTATTCCGCATTTTTATATAATCACGCTACGCTGTAACGTTAGAATATGAGTTATGAGTTTGGGTTACCTAATGGGATTTTCCTACGAAAGCGGGGTCGTCTCAAAGTTCGTGCCAACTATTCAGGTGGGGAGAAAGAGTATTGATATTATCGGAAAGGCAAGAGTAGTGTAGTTGTTGATATTGCTGTGCGTGGGGAACCCTAAACCCTACTAGAGGTGGAGCCTCGACAAAGTGCCTAAACCCCAGGTTTAGCTTACTTTGGGCTATCACCGTTAAGTTTGAACCCTAGGTTAGACAACTGTTGATCGAGGATGAAATGTGTTGCATGTTGCTATGTTGACTATTGTGATATGTAACATCCAAAATTTCATGTATCTGTCTTTTAACTGTTTGTGTGAGTAACTTGACTGAGAACACAATCTGATTAATAATAATCATAAAAATAGTTAATAATTGGAAATTCATATTTGAATTTCAATTATGAGCATAATGATCATAAGATATTATTTTGAGCCTGTTATGTTGTTTTGAGTCGGAACTGATAAAAATATTATTATTTTAATCGGGACCGCTTTACCTTGGGAAGCGTGCCAAGGCCGGGGAGTAATCGGGCTCGGGATCAGGAGGTTACTCTGGCCCAGAGTCAAGAGAAGTTTATGTCTACTTATCACGTTTCACGAGGAGATGTCACCTTTTATCCATTCAAGACAACTTTCACCTTTGTCAACTTTTCTTTTTATGGATAAAGCTAAACTACCTATATTTGGTTAATTTCTATAACTTTTGTTTTGGAAGCAACACATATGTACCTTCCTCCATCTTAACCCTTCATTTCCTTACATTAATTTCCATCATACACTAACCAAGATTTCGGTCATAAAGCCTATAGGCCATTCGGCCATTTGGTCCAAAAACACCACCCAATCTTCATTTTTACACTTCTAAAGATCTAACACACCTTTTCTATCAAGTTTTCAAAAATCCTCTCCTCTCTCTCTCTCTCTCTCTCTCTCTCTTCATTCATACATTCGGCCACACCCTCTAGATCATCAACTAAATTTCTTTTTTCAATTCTAAAACCATACTTCACCTTGTCTTGATCTAAGGATCAACTTTGGTGAAGGAAGTTTCTTGTTTTGGTGAAGTGTGTTCTTGAGCACCAAGAACATCAAGCTAAGCTTCAAGTGGTTCTTATGTTTGTGAGCTTCTAAATCCTTTTTTCTTTTCATTTCCTTACTTATTACCTTGAGTAATCATCTTCTAGTTCTTCATTTTCATGAAAACAAATTCAAGATCTCACCTTTTCTCTCCTCTAGATTCGACCACCTCTTTGTTTTGAGGGCTTGGAGTTTCCTTTCACTTAAGCCTCTTCACTGAAGGTATGTGGGAGTAAACCTCATCACACCAAAATTGGTGAAGGATAAAAATGGTTGTTTATGTTTTGGTTGGGTAAAACCCTAGCTTGGGTTCACTACTTTGTTGGTGAAGTTCTCTTTGAGAACATGGTTGTAATAATGTTTCTATGCTTAGTATATGTTTATGATGATATATGCTTGGATGGAAAAATGTTTTCATGTATGTTGAAAACCATACTTTGATCTCTAGATCAAGTAAGGATTTTTATGCTTGTTTATGGTTGAATGATGTATGATTATTGTTCATCATATTATTGTGATCGTTTTGAGCTATTACTTAGCATGTTAGTGAAACAAATCTTCACATTCTATATGGTGTAGCATTCGGCCATGTTGGTTAGAAAAGGAAGAACATAAGCTTGTTCTTGAACTTCAATGTTTTTGAAAGCTAATAAGTGTTTTAGTAACTTGTATTTCAAAAACAAACAAGAAGTGATTTTAATCCAAAGATCAACTAGGGTTTCGGCCCTTAAGTGTTTTAACTAAGGTGAGAATGTGTTTTACTTTACTCATAATTTATTAAATTAAATAAGTGTTTTAAAAATAAAATGATGAAAGTGATTTCATGAAAGCAAAATTAATATGAAGTTACCTTAGGTTTAGTAGGATGTTACATTCTTTTTAAAACTAAGTTAACATTCAACCTTTAAAGTATAAAGAGGACTTTGTCCTAAAGTTTTGATTTAATTGAATCATAGTTTGAAAATTAAATGAAATTCCATTTCTTTTACGCTAACTTAGATCACGGTTTTACACTAAGTTAGTAAGGAAAAGCCTTTTCAAAATAGTTAAGGTACTTTACTTCAAGCGAGTAACTAAGTCCTTTTAAATCAAATGAGTTTTCAATTAGAAAGGTTTTTGGTTTACAAAGTCTTAAATCGAGAGTTTTCAACTCAAATCGTAAAGTTTTACGCATGAGAACCTAAGTTAAGTAATTAACTTAGAGCACAAGAAAAGAGATAATTAAGTATAGCATATGGTGGAACAAGACCATACACTATACCATTGATGATTTAGTTCATCAATTCCTTCATAAGACTTAAGTGAATCAATACTTATTTCATTACTTGAAACTCAAGGAATGAATACCTTAGAAAGGATGAAAGACTTTTCTAAGAGGATTCTCAATCCTTCTTCATAACACTTAGGACTTGAGGTGTAATTCATAAGACACAAATGCAAACATGAAACATTTTGGGTTTGAAATAGTAGTTCGATGACGAACCGGTGATTTGGATTCAAGAAAGTCGTTCAATTGTTTCAGTCTTATGATGACTCGATCCCTGAGGGATTACGAGATTTATCCAGTGGATAAAAGTTTTATATTATAATGACGCGTATAGTTCCTAAGGAAGAGAACCTTAGTGAACCTTGAGGCTTATCCGGTGGATAACAGTTTTATAATACAAAGATGTCTATAGTTCCTAAGGAAGAGAACCTTAGTGAACCTTGAGGTCTATCCGGTGGATAGATATTGCTTTATCGCATCTGCTTTGTGTAAGCATTGGCATTTCATTGCATGAGTTTGTAAGGCCTTGAGCCTAGGAGTTGAGCTTACACCTTGATGCGGGTGCGAATCTTACAGTGACGTTTTAAATAGTCTTGGAGGTATCAGGGTTAGAAAGGCTCACATGTGACCGGTTGGTTGCTTTCTGTGTCATGGCGACTCTGAGCAATACACTGATATCCTTGACTAGATGTCGTACCTGTCATGTTTTGTGTAGCGTGTTTCCATAAAAGCCAGATACGTGCACGTTACGAATGTTATAGCATCTTGCCTAAGGCTGGCGTACATAGAACATGTCCTCCCATTCACTCTCTTCGATGTTTTGTTAGCTCCATGGAGTAGGGGTCAGTGTTTTACTCTTGCGGCATATGGCATTGAGGTCATGTACATCGCATTGCATTGTATTGCATGGTTGTTGATGATTACATTTCACTGTTATACGTCATTATCCTGTTTTTGGAGATGTCTTATGCTGCTAATTGATTAATATAATATATTGAGATGTTTGGTATACATGATGGGTATGTTGTAACCTGGTGTGTTGTCCCATTTTTACTTCTGCTATTTTGTTGTGTTGATGATTGGGAATCTCACCCAAATCTGTATCTCTTCTCTACTTGTACTGCCGTTTCCGCTTGAGAAGATGGGCGCGACGACAACTCAGCTCAACGTGCACTTTGAGTCCAGAGAGGGACTCCCTTTGTTCTTTTGTTTTGGCCAAGCTGTGTCCAGTTGTCAGTTGACCCTTTGGAGGAGCTATGACTCGTAGTACTTCATGTATTTAATTTTCCAATTAGGCTTGGACCTATGTCTATATTCCGTACTTTTCTATTTCTGCACTTTACTTCTATATGAATTTAGAAATGCATGGCGAAACTAAGTTTATTTATTAGTACTCATTTGAGAAATCTCATTTCATCATCATTACGAAAAGAAGAAAAAAACAAAAAAAAACTCGTATTTTCCGCATTAAATTAATTTTCGGCCTTATAATTTTTCGGGAATGTGACACTCGGGGAAGGGTGTTACATGATACTTGCTACTTGTCTACGTGCCTATATGCCTACTTGACCTATTAGTATGCTATGTTTGTTATGTTAGTTGTTACTACTGTTGTTGCATATGTTATGTTGTGGCTGTGTGTCAGTTGTGATATTGAGTGGATGTGAGCCTTCTGTGATCGAGTTGATACCATGGATGGTTCTGTTGATCTGTTTTGTTATGCTGGTTAAGTTGGAGCTATGGCTCGTGGACGGGTGGCGTCATGGCAGTGGCCATGTTGATGTGTGGCATCGTGTGTTGGATTGTTGATGAGCGTTAGGGGCGAGGATCCGGTATCATCTCGTTGAGAATGTTTGCTGCGTATCATAGAGGCCAAGTGGCGACTCGTATGTGTAACACCCTGTTTTCTTGATTAGTGTATGGAACATTAATTAAGCTTGTTTGAGGGCTTAATTATGTTCCTTATGTGTTGAGGAAGCCATGGTTCGATTTTGGACAATTTGGCCTTGGAACGAGTCCAAAAAATGGAAAAACATGAAAGAACAGAGTAAATCAGCGTCCAACGTTTAGACATGGAGAAACCCCACGCTCAAACGATAACCGTTGATGTCAGAGCGTGGGTAGTTGCACGTCAAAACGTAGAAGGGGGGACACTTGGAGGTGCACGTGTCAACGCGCACGCGACGCGTGGCAGAGACGTGGCAATCAGCATGCCACGCTCAAGCGTGGAGTTTTCCCACGTCAGAGCGTGCCCACGCTGAAGCGTGGAGTCTTCCCACAGTCAAGCGTGGACAGCCTGACAACATCACTTAAGATTTCTTCCTCATTTCATTTTGTACGAAAAAATTAGAAGTTTTCAGTCCAGAGAAGCATGGGAGAGAGAGAGAGCATAGGTCCTAGGGTGAGAAAGTTGATCCTGGGGAAGGTCAAGGAATCGGATCGTGATTCCGACTACACCGCTGCGACCAGAGCTTTGAGTACTACGAGTTCCACAGATTGGTTTCTCGATTTATCGAAGGTAAGCTCGAATCTCTAACACGTTGACCTTAGTGTTCTTCGTGTACTTCGAGCTTCTCCATTGAATCTTTTTGGTTTTGGTATTCCCGTAGGATTAACAATGTTGTTTATATGTTGTTTTCGTGATTAGGGCAAAGTTCGAGGTCGTGTTGGTGCTAGATTTGGAAAAGGAGGCTACGGCAGGAGGTTAGTGGTGGTGGCAGTTGCGTGGTGACGGTTACGGTGTTGGTGTGAACGTGGTTGAATTCGTGATCGTTGCATCAACTGCTCTTAGGTGGGAGAAAGAATCACACTCATCGGGGAGGCAAGAGTATAGTAGAATACATTGATATGCGTAGGGGATCCTAAAGCCTACTAGTGGTTGACTAACCGACAAAACCTAAGTCCACATTGGCAATTACCGTAAAAGTGGTACCAATGTAGGGTTAGGCATTGTAGGTTTATCACCGTAGGTTGATACTATGTTGATTGAGGTCGTATGTTTCACATGCTCATCTGCTTGCTATGATGTGATTGTAGATATGTGTTTTATCATGATTCTGATAATATGCTTAATTGCCGCATCTGATGATATAATGATAACATGCGATGTGATTATATGAAAATGCATATGTGATTGTGGGTATGCTTAGAGCTAAGCGATGATAATTGTGAATTGGGTGATGTGTGAGATAAGATCATTTGGTGGTAATAAGCTAATGCACTCAACCTGATGAAATGATTGAGGACTATGGATAGTCGTGAGCACTCTGCTTGGTAGGGAGTGTTTATGTTCAGTGTGTTAGGTGACGGGGTTGAGTTACTAAGCTATTGATTGGAATGAGTTGTGAGGATTCATGCTAGATTGCATCCTGTGGTGATGTCGCAGCCACGTTGATATGGGATTATGCGAGGTCAAACCGGAACTACAAATAGATGCTTGATAGGTCTACTGTGAGCTTCTGAGATCTCCAATGCGCATTCCGACATTGAGAAAACTATTCCTATCGAGAATGGGGAATAACGTCACCCTGCTTGGTAGGGGTGAGCATCCTGCTTGGTAGAGGGTGTATGTAATCGTGAGTGTAACGGAACCTGCTGCTCGGATGACGTTTGACTTTCATCCTGCTTGGTAGGGGATACATTGTGACATAGGAATGTGGCCGCGTCTTCATGTCAGGTCTGTGGGTGCATGAGAATGTGAGACCAGTACTTAAGTTCAATAAACTCTGAGGATGGTTGTTGGTGACGATTGTATGTGGTTGTGCTATCAATGCTATCTGCTCTACCTGTATCCCTATCTGTGATGCAATGTAATTCTTATCTCCTGTTGTTCCCATATTGTATGTTATGTTATATATTGAGAAGACCCGATGGACGGCACTCCGTACAAGCCCGACGCTGGTGGAAGAACCACTGACTCCAATCTTGGGGGTTCTAAGTGGTTGTACAACGAGAACAAGCGAGGAGTACCCGTTCTCTAAACTGAAGAAGAGCGTGTTAGTGTACTAAGTGTATATGGCCAATGAGTCTTTTTCTTTGGATGTATTTTGGGCGAGAAGAGGAAGTTGTCTGTATATCTTTATACCATGTTTCCTCCTTATGGTTGTGCACTCTGATGATGATGACTACATGTACAGTATAAGTACAATAGGTTTGTATGTTTGAAGTTTTAAATACCCTCGTATGTTTAATAAGCACATTAACGGTTATAATGTAACCAGGATTAGTTAACTAGGTTCTTTAATGAGGCAACTGGACGTCTCATTTGGTGGTATCAGACCAGTTTGATTCTAACAAGGACTATGGAGTTTGGAAACATAACTACTAGTCTTGGAAGTTGTTACTGGCCGTGTCTAGTTGGACCCAAAAGCGGGCGCCGACAATGCTTAGAAGTTGGGTAGAGTGTCTGATGCGCAAGTTATCGTGTGTGATAATTGTTTTATTCATAAGCAATATAGTAAGTTTACCTGTTCAGTAATATTATATGTCTTATGAATCGGAGCTAATAAGTTCTTCTACAAGAAGTTAAATGGCTCGAGGACGTGGTAGAGGAGCCCAATGTAGAGAACATGGCGAAAGGGCCACTGAGGGAATAGCTAAACCAAGGAATGGACATGGAGAGACTTCCCACACGGGTGGTGGGGTGGAATCCACTGAGACCTTAAGGGCAGTCAGGTAGTTGGCAACCGCTATGCTTTAGCAGACGCTCCAGAACGCTGAATTTTTGCAAATGACTATGTAACAGCAACAAAGGCAGAATCAGAGGCATGATGTGGATGTGGAAGATGCCGGACTGACAAATTTTCTGAAACGAAAGCTGCCGCAGTTTAATGGTGACTTCGATCCAGAGGGTGCAGAGCTCTGGATACAAGAGCTAGAGAAAATCTTTGCTGCTATACATTGTCGCGAGGATAGTAAGATGACATATGCGTTGTTCTTGCGAACAAGAAGTTCCGAGCTATGGTGGAAGGGAAAACGAAGGAAGTTGGAAGGAGAGAGTAGAATAATCAACTGCGAATTATTTCGAGAGTGCTTTCTGGAAAAGTACTTTCCACGACTGATGAGGAGAGAGAAAGAAAAGGAATTTATGAGCTTGAAACAGGGAAGCATGTCTGTGGGAGAGTACACGGCAAGGTTTGAAGCGTTACTCAAGTTCTCCAAGTTCTACCACAGGTATCCAAAAGAGGAATGGGTATGTTGTCGGTTTGAGGACGGGATGAAGTATGAGCTACAACGGATGATAGCACCGGTGAACATCTCAAGGTTTCCAGAGATGTTAGAAAGGTGCTCTATGATCGAGAACATAGACAGAAAGAGAGAATCGCAGCAGCAACAAAGGAGTGGAGGACCAATAAGAAGCAATACTCATCAGAAAGGCAAGGACAAAAGGGGTAGGCCCCAATCTGGAGGGAGACCATATGATTGTCCAATCGCCACAGGAAGGGCAGGAACTGGAGAAGCTGGAGCAGTGCAGTTAAGGCTGCAAGGATGTTTTAGGTGTGGAGGTCCGCATCTGATCAGAGACTACAAAATGAGTGGGGACAGGCAATGTTTTCACTGTGGCAAGGTGGGCCCTTTGCCAGAGACTGCAGATAATAGGCTCAATAGCAGCAACCCATTGCTGGTAATCGAGGAGCAGCGACAAGACCACAAGCTACGAGGAGGGTGTTTACCGTAAAAGGAGCTGAGTCCTCTCGATCCCTTGATCTCATTCAAGGTATGTGCTTAGTGTCTAGTAAACTATTCTCCGTATTATTTGACTCGAGAACCACTCATTCATTCATGTCTCTTGAATGTGTGAAACACTTGAAATTATCTGTGTCATTGCTTCCATATAATCTGACTGTTTCTACTCCTACTATAACACCCTTTCTGATGCCATCACATTTACGGACATTTTATAAAACTCTAAGGCCGAAAAACGGGTTAATTAAAAACATTTAAGAAAGATGGGGGTGCACTACGCCAGATTATGCCTTTGGAAGCGCAACTTCAATAGCGTTTTCTAGTGAAACGCTGTGTTTAATGATGCGGAGAATGTGCAATAGCGCTTCTCCTAGCAAGCGCTGTTAGATGAATGAGAATAGACAACGCTTTATGAAGGAAGCGCTGTTAAAAGGTTGATAAGAGAATAGACAGCGCTTCCTTAAGAAAGCGCTGTCTAATGTATGGGAATAGACAGCGCTTTTTCGAGAAAGCGCTGTCTAAGGTCACACTAAGACAGCACTTCCTTGAGTAAGCGCTATCTATTCTCCTTTACCCTTGCATTAAATTTTCATAACGTATACTTTCTCCTCGCGCGCTCACACAAAACACTCAGGTACTGTTCATTCCCTCCTCCACGACCTAAATTCAGACACCACTCATCCTCATCATTGCCACCATTCTTGAACCTTAACCTCCGCGAGAACCACCGCAAACAACATTAATTCTCAAACCACCGCGAGAACCACCTCTCATCAAGTGCATTGTTCGTGCGGCCTGCTCTCTGCCTAATGCAAGAACCACTGGGAGAACCACCTCTTCACCCAACGCGACAACCACCTTCTCTCTAAAAGTCCTCTTCTTCACTGCAAGCTCCCAAGTAACCCATCATTCCCTGCAAACCCGTCTTCACTGCATACCCTCCTCTTCCCTATAACCCCTTCATTCCCTATATACTGTAAAATTTGAATTTTTAAAATAGTAATATAGATTATCTTATTAGGCTGTTGAATTCTTGTATTTTACATTTTCAGCTTGTATATTTGAATTAAATGATAAGAATGAGGACAACACCCCTGCTCTGATTTGATTTTGTTAGCAAATGACATTGGTACAGAACAGAGAATTGGTAATGCAGTGAAAAAAAATGCAATGTATAGAAAGATTTTTTGTTATGGAATGTCTAATCCATCATAGCTCACTCGTGACACATTTTCAATACTGTCATAGGGATAGTTCTTGAGTTTTTTTAATCCATCATCTCTTACATTTGCCAAGAAGCAGACACTGTCATTTCCCTGGAGTTGAAATCATGAATTTGGCCCTTGTGATGTTGGTTGTACTGTTGAGTAATGTGCATACACAATGACTTTTGTTTCATATTCGAATTCAACTTTTTTTTTTCCTAACCATAATGTGTATAAAATGGTTAGTATTTTTATGCTTTACAAGAGCATTGAACCTAAGACCTATGTCTGAACTTATCTCAGGTTGGATTTATGTTTCTGATGTAGTTGTGTGTTATTTCCAGTGCAGAGATTTGAAATCTTGGGCCAGTTGGGTTGCATTCCGAACTACTTGCTTGTACCTCCTAAAAAGCATCTTCTTGAAAAGGTAAGTATGGTTTGATTTGGTCTACTTTGTTATACATTGCTTCTTAGTTGATAGGTTAGTGATCAATTATGAGTTCTGATATGTGTACATGTGTGTGCTCAAGTTTGCTTGATTTCAGTTTTAGTTTCATTGTTGGTGTTTGCTCTAATATATATATATATATATATTCGAGCAAACTTGTTCATGTGCTCGGTTGCCTCCTCTCTCAGGTAGCTTACTTGACTAGCTCTTGGTACTTCCTTTAAAATTTGGTATTTGATTTCAGAAGAAATAAAGAAACTAATAAAACATTGTTTCTCTCAGGCACCTCTGTCAATCAACTCTCTGTTGTTCAAGCTGCTCGGCTTCACTACGGTACTTTCTATTCCCCTAACTTTTTTTAATCATTTAGTTGTAACATTAGACATGTTTATTTTAGCATCGGTATACACATGCATTAACCTTAGTTTCCTGTTCAAGAACGATTTGTATATTGTTTTGGGCACAATATACAAGTTGTTCTTGAATTGTCCAAAGTGGACAGTCTGAGATTTTAACTTCGCATTCAATCCATATTATTGTATGTCTTATTTCCTTCTTGATCTAAGAATGTCATTGGTTTGTATTTTCTCTTTGTTCTCTGGGCGTATATACCTAATTTGGGTCATAATCACCTGAATTAAGTTGTGTGCTTGGAGAACCAAGGGGAAGTGCTGCCAAATTTTTCTTAGAACAAGAAGTATCTAAGATATACAATAATATAATGCGAAATTTACAATCTTAGATAGGATAGGAACCCCACCCTGCAGTATCAAGTAGACATATGCACCATGCATGCATGTCGTACTCATCGAATGTAGACATTAATCTCTCTAAACTTGTGGTAGATTGTGAAAATATGGATTGGAAGTGGATGTCTGCCAATCGTTTGTCGAAGGAATATAAGGACGGAGTGCAAGATTTTATTAGGTTTGCAGTTGGGCATGCAGAAAACCCTAGTAGAATCGTATGTCCTTGTTTAAGTTGTTGTTATACAAGACGAGTCAGTGTAGCTGAGTTGGAATGACATTTAGTGTGCTATGGAATTGATCAAAGTTATACCTGTTGGACAAAACATGGTGAGAGGAGAGGTGAATCTAGTGATATGGCTAATAGTGGGAGATATGTGTCAGATGATACGGGTACAAATACATTTGAGGGCGACCGTTTTGAGGAGATGACACACGCGGTTGAAGAAGATATCCGTGATTGTCCTCAGATGTTTGAGAAGTTGATAAGTGATGGTGAGAAACCGTTGTATGAGGGTTGTACTAACTTCACAAGATTGTCAGCGATGCTAAAGTTGTATAACTTGAAATCAGGCAATGGATGGACTGACAAGAGCTTTATGGACTTACTCACACTATTGAAAGATATGTTGCCGGAGGATAATGTGCTTCCTAATCGGACATATGAGGCTAAACAAATGTTACGATCTATTGGCATGAGCTATGATAGGATACACGCTTGTCCTAACAATTGCATTTTATTTCGGAATGACTATGCAAAGTTAAAGACGTGTCCTAAGTGTAATGCCTCAAGGTATAAGAAGAAAGAATCGGCTCCAGAGAAGGTCTTGTGTTATTTTCCCATAATTCCCAGATTTAGGCGCATGTATCGTAGTTCAGAAGATGCAAAAAACTTGACATGGCATGAGGATGAAAGGATTGAAGATGGCAAGCTGCGTCACCCGGCAGATTCTCCTCAATGGAAAAGAATTGAGCATGATTATCCTGATTTTGGGCAAGAACCAAGAAACCTACGACTTCCATTGTCTACTGAAGGATATCTACAATCAGTAAGTATATATGCATTTATTTTTATCTTCATATATATAAATAGTGATCATGATTATGTAACTTAATGAAGTTGTTTGATTTTGAAATCAGGGCTTTGCTAATTCATCGTGCCTGCAGTGGAGGAGCCAAGTCGAGATATTCTAAGTCGTCCAAGACTAAATGGATATCTATAGAGGTATTTACAAAAACCCATATGCAATTATTTAGGTTAAAAATTAACTTGAAACTTTTAATTTATTATTTTCGGTTTTATAGTGCCCCCGCCAACCGAATAGCGACGATTGTGGCTACTATGTCCTGAAGTTTATCAAGGATATCGTCGTTCAAAACCAAACGCAAATCCCAACGACGGTATGTAATTTTAGCTCTAGTTTAATAATTAAATTACACACATTTTATCATTAATTGAATGTACTTTAATTCTAATTGATTTAATTTTTATTTCGCAGTACTTTCCTGAGTGTAAATGTGACACATATTATGATGATCAACTTATTGAACTCAGGGAAGAGTGGTGTCGCTATGTTGTTACGAATTTTATTCAAAAATAAAGGTAGAGTACACATATACTATGATGTTATAAGTTAGAGTAGTGCCTCTCCTGTTAGGTTTGTGTGCATTGTGCAAGTGATTGTGTGTGTGTATATCTAATTTGTTGATGTGTTGTAAATTTAAGTTGTGTGTATCTTGTGTGTAGGGGCAGCAACAAGCTTGGATATATATGAAGTGCACCTACATGCAGCTAGCTAGTATTAAGTAGTGAAGCTATAGTATGTAGTGTAAAGTGTTGTTGTACATAGTGTATAAGTGTTGTTAGTGAATCTCTGTTAGTACTGTTAGTGTAGTAAAAATTTTAAGAGCAGACTTCTTTTTGTATATGCAACTAAGTTAACCTTACTTTTATATACTGTGTTAGTAATTAATTAGGTATAGAAATTATACTTGAATGGTTATTTTGGTATATATGTACTGGTTTTGATGAGAAATTGCAGCTGGTATGTATTGGTTTTGCTGAGTGCAGGGGGAAGGATAATTGAAAAAAGAATGTAAAATTTTAAAAAAATATATGGGTATAGACAGCGCTTCCTTAAGGAAGCGCTGTTTAAAATACACAAAACACAGCGCTTCCTCAAGGAAGCGCTGTCTAAAAGATAATTACACAGCGCTTCCTTGAGGAAGCGCTGTGTTTGTGTATGGTACATAGACAGCGCTTCCTTGAGGAAGCGCTGCATCTTTTAGACAGCGCTTCAGAATCGCTGCCTTTACCTTCCAACCTACCACAGCAGTTACATGAACAGCGCTTGTAAGCGCTGTTATAGGCAAAAAATAAATGCTGTCTAATCCCTTTTCTATTGCAGTGGTGAATCTTTCCTTTTCGCAAGACATAACTGTAAAAGCTTATCACCGTTTATGCGTGCGAGGTAAAACATTTCATAATATAATTTCATAAGTTCATTAAGGTTTACATAAGAACCCAACCTGACTATAGAAACAAAGCAGAAAGATACAGACTCAACATAAAGGATTGAAGACGCAGCTCCTAAACACAAGATACTTGGAGACGCAGCTCCTAAACACAAGATACTTGGAGACGCAGCTCCACAAAAGATAAAAGGAAGGTACTGACACTATGACACTCTACACTAGGCGACAACAGACTACATGGGAAGACATCCCTCGGATCAACCACTGAATACTTCCTTTGACTTCTCCTTTACGGAGAAACAAGCGAAAGGAATAGGAAGGAATAGGTAGGTCACCTCCCTACTAATCTCCTCACTTATCGCCTTCCAACCAGGACCCGTCAAGCGAGACCTAATAGGAATCCTAGCAGGGACTACTTTTGGCATTCCTATGGAAGACATCGCAAAAGTTGACTTAGAAGCAACTCAGCTAACAAATGGCCTATCCCTAATAGAGGGAGAAGGCGCTGAACACACCGGTGACAAATCTCACCTACCGTTCCACTTACGACCATAGCCTTGATAGCAAACGCCATGAAGACAAGCGGTGGAGTGATTAAGAACCCTTCCTCTGCGACCCATGCGAATGGTGAGTGTGGCTCTTCACATGTATGTTGGTAGAAGCCCATCATGACTAGATGTCCAAATGTCGAAACATTGGGAAGCTCAACAGAGAGATGCATCTGAAGCACCGGGTGGAATCTCGATATCAAGACCTTATCGGGAGACCACCAGAGAAGCACACAACAATGCAATACAAAGTAATGAGGTGAGATTCCCATTCATCAACACAACACATGGCAGGAGCAGAAACGGTACGACACACAAGATAACAACATACTAATCATGCATATCATACATCTCAGTATCTCACATTATTCAATCAACAACATAAGACATCATCAACACAGTATAATAATGTATAATATATAAATGTATCCATCAACAGTCATGCAATGCGATGTACATAACTCAATGCGATATGCCACAAGGGTAAGACTCTGACTCCTACTCCATGGAGTTAAACATAACTAGAGTGAGTGATTGGAAGAACATTGTCTACGTTATCTCAGCCCAACATGTGCTATCTCAACAAGATTGCGAATTCGCTTTTACGGCTCACGCCTGACGTTCTTTACCCAAATCGTGATTTGTCCGGTGTCCAGTCAGGACGTCGGTGTTTTTTGACAGGTACCCACGACATAGAGGAGCGACTCTCTGGCCACATGTGGTCATCCCAACCCCAACGTCCTCAAGATCTCCACGATCGTCACCTCCAACAATCGCACCCGCACAAAGGTGTAAGCTCAACTCCCAGGCACAATGCCCAACTCATGCACAAATGCGTATGCATGTCAAGAAATGCCACAACACAAACACATACTACACCATCGCTGTAGCACCACGTCTATCTCTTGATAAACCACAGGACACCCCTACGAGACCCACATTCACACGACTTGCCATCAGTCGCCCATTCTTGGTTCCATTCCTTACAATCATGTACAACCTCGTCGTTTGTAAAATGATGTTCATGTCTTATGATACATTATTCCATATCCTAAATGTATTATGGGAGACAGGATCCACAAGGATTCCTTTATCATGTCTTCTCATTTATCTATCAAGGGAAACATTACTTATTTTGTCTAAGTAACTCTTTGTGGTTAAGTATTATGGATCCTTAGATGACCTAAATCATCAAGGGTGTGAACCATGGTTTTCCATGACCACAAGGAATAGGTAAATGTCTTTTATTTAGTCTTTGTGAGTCCATTATGGAACTCATTGCATTTCCTTTAGAAGATAATACGTATTTGCACTATTATAGTAAAATCTTTAAAATACTTTCCTTGGTAGTAAACTAGTTCATGAAATCTCCTTTACCAAACATAGTTTTGAAAACTATATGCATATACTCGTAAGGTATCCAAAACCCCAAGATGCATAGCACCTTGTCTTTTGCCAAACTAGCGTAAAACTTCCTTTGAAATAATTTCTATTTCTTTTACTTAGTGTAAAAGGAAAATCCATCTTACTTTAAATCCCCTTTTTATTTTCAAATGAAAACTATAACTCATTTTTTTTGTAAGATTTCAAAATTAATCATAGTAGTGTAAAGACTCATTGTTTTAAAGAAAACACTTACAAGAATTCTCATTTCTTTTTAAGGTGGGTTTACTAACCAAAAACCTTTGAAAAAAATAACATGTATCATCTAGAAAGCTCTTTGTTCTTGGAAATATTTCCCTTAAAACAACACGTTACAATAGGTGGTTGATCACCATCAACTTCCCTATCATTAAAATACTTTTCATATAACTTCAAAGATACTCATTTTCCCAACACTTGGTTCCTTAGAACCAAAACTTGATTTCTTAGAAAACCTTTTTAATTTCTATTTCCTTTATACTTTACTATAAACACTTTAAACCTCTTAACATCAAAATTTTAGGTTCTTACCCTAAATACTATGGTATGGCCAAATGCCTCCATGTAAGTAAGATAGGTCTTTTTAATTTCTTTTGCATTCTTGGAGCAATTTAAGTCCATTACACCATTACTTGAACATAGAATCTTTGGCTTCCCTTTTTAAATCAACAAGGCCGAACCACACGTGGTAGTTTTCAACAAAATATATGTCATCCAACAACATTCTAGCATCATGAAAATCATCTCAACATATAGTCATTTCATCAAGTATTGAAAGCATGAACAAGTTCATCATTCAAAAATCCTATCATTAGGTATTGAAACTAAGAATAGTTTTTCACCATGCTAAAATGGTTTTCAACACCATAACATACAATGGCAAAAATCAAAACCAAAACCCATATACCGAAAATTTCAGCATTTCAAGCATCAACTTGTGAGAAACATTTGATTGACCAAACAAACTCGGATTTGAGCAAATGAGAACTCATATGAAAGATTAGGATGTCTAATTTTTTGTTATAAATCTCATTTTCACAAAAATTAACCGAGTTAGTATAGTTTCACGAAATAAGCCACCGTAGTCAAAATTCAAAACAGAAAATTATGCTTATATTGAAACAGATTTTTAAGGGTCAAATCTCCATGAAACTAAACGAAATTTGTTACCAAAATGAAGCCCAAGGTGTCTAGTTTCTAGATAAAAAAACAATTTTTGAAATCCGAGGTCTAGGTTGAGAGAAAAACCGAAATGACTCTCACAAGGTCAGATCCGAAAGTCACATTTTCATAAACTCTTTTCAACAAAAAAATGGAGGAACCCTAGGTTAGGGTTTTCCCACACATAAAATTTATTTTCAACCATTCAAACACATCAATGAACACAAATCAAGCCACAAATAAATATTACAACATTGTTCTCATAGAGAACCAAATAGATAAAGTAGAAAACCCTTGGTTTAGGGTTTTCCCAAACCAAACCCATAAACCATTTCCACCACCACCAATGTGGTGTGATGTGGTTCACTCCCCCATTACCTGAATGAAGATATTTAGGATGAACAAAAACTCCAACCATCAACAACAAGAAGGGGCTGAACCTATGTTAGCCAAAAACACAAGGTTTTAAAATTTCATTTGAAGAAATCATGAACTAGAAGGTGTTGTTTCATGACATAATGAAAGGAAATGAAGAGAAAAGTAAGATTAGAGACTTACTTAGAGAAGAACACTTGATGAACAAGGTTAGTGTTCTTGTGGTTCAAGAACAAGGTTGCTCCAAATCAAAAACTTCCTTCACCAAAGATGTAAAGGAGGCTAAGACAAGATGATCTACGGTTTTAGAAATTAAAAATGAAGTTTGGATGGTGTTGGTAGAGAGAGAAACCAAATAGAGAGTTAGTGAGAGAAGAGATAAAATGATGAATGTTCTTGATGTTCTTGAATGATGAAGAACAAAGTCTTTAAATCAAAGAACTTTGTGAAGAAGAAGTGTTTAGATGATAACAAGGATGTATGATTCAAAGTTAGAATCAAGAAACAAATTTTGGTAGATGATTATCTAGCCAAAACCGTGAAGAGGGAAGGAAAAGAGAGAAGAGAGAGTTTTTGTGTTCTTGAACAAAGTTAGAGTTTGATATTGTAAGAATGAAATAATGAAGTGTTTTAGTGTTTTAATAAGCCACCAAAACCATGTAGCCTTCATGAATAGCTAGAAAAATTAATTCAAAAGGAAAATAATATGGTGTAAGAGATCTAAGGGCTTAGGATTAAAGATATGGTTGTTTGTTGATCACACATCAAAAGCAAACAAGCTTAACCATAAATGGTTAAATTGCTTTTCCATTTAACGTAAGGATGACATAGTTGACAAGTTGTCATGATTTTGACAAAAAGTGACAACGACTCGTAAAACGTGAAAAGCACTCATAAATTTCTCCCAACTCTAGGCCAGAGTAACCCCTCGATCCCGGGCCTGATTACTTCCCCAACCCAGGCATGCATCCCAAGGTAAAGCGGTCCCAATTAAAATAGTAATATTTTTACCGATTCCTACTCAAAACAATATAACAGGCTTAAAACAATATTTTATGATTATTAACTCATAATTGAAATTCAAATATGAATTTCCAATTATTAACTATTTTTATGATTATAGTTAATCAGATTGTGTTCTCAGTCAAGTTATTCACACAAACAACTAAAAGACAAATATAGGATTTTTGGGATGTTACACCTTCAAACGATTCTTTGACGACCATGTCTGTTTTCTTAAAATGTCCAATTGTTGTAGAAAATAGGTCTTTCCTTGTTGATCTAGTTTGTTTGCCAATGCAACAATTAGACGTTATCCTAGGTATGGATTAGCTCTCAGACAACCATATACTGTTAGACTGTGCTAGAAAAACCTTAGTATTCCTCGAGCAACCTAGTTTGATGCCTGCCAATAGTGAGTATCATCAAGGAGGTAATGGATCTCAGAAATACGTGATGTTGTTCTCCATGGAAATGAAAGAGGCTCCCGAAACAAGTTCTTTGCCTGTGGTGAGAGAGTTTCCAGAGGTATTTCCAGATGCTATTCCAGGGTTGCCACCTGAGAGGGAAATCGAATTTGCAATAAACCTAGTACCTGGAGCCAGACCAATCTCAATAGCACCATACAGAATGTCGCCGGCAAAGTTAGCGGAATTGAAAAAGCAACTAGATGATATGAGGGGAAAAGAATTCATTAGGCCAAGTGTTTGGCCATGGGGAGCACCCGTTCTGTTTGTTAAGAAGAATGATGGAAGTTCAAGATTGTGTGTTGATTACCAATAGCTGAACAAGGTGACCATCAAGAACAAGTATCCTTTACCTAGGATAGACGACCTGATGGACCAATTGAAGGGAGCAGCCATATTTTCAAAGATTAACTGTAGATCTAGTTACCATCAGATCAGAGTCAAGAGGGAGGATATACCAAAGACGGCATTTAGGACTCGGTATGGACATTACGAGTACCTAGTATTGCCTTTCGGCATAACCAATGCTTCAGCAGTGTTTATGGACTACATGAACAGCATTTTCCGGCCGTTTCTGGATAAGTTCGTGGTGGTATTCATTGACGATATCTTCATCTACTCACCAAACCAAAAGGAACATGAGGAACATCCTCGGATTGTGCCCCAAGTGTTGAAGGACAGACAGTTGTGCGCAAAGCTATCCAAGTGTGAATTCTGGGTAGAAGAGGTACCGTTTCTAGGGCATATGATCAGTAGAGAAGGTATAGCAGTGGATTCGGCAAAGGTAGAGGCAGTAGTCCAATGGGAAAGTCCGAAGATGGTCAGTGAAGTAAGAGGTTTTCTTGGATTGGCTGGATACTACAGAAGGTTCATACAAGGCTTCACGAAGATTGCGCTACCTATGACACAATTGACGAGGAAAGGCAAGACGTTCGAGTGGACGACAGAATGTGAAGCCAGTTTCCAGGAATTGAAGAAGAGGTTGACGACGTCGCTAGTGTTGGTTCTACTAGACCCTCTGGGGCAGTTCTAGGTGTACTGCAACATATCATATCAAGGTTTGGGATGTGTGCTTATGCAAGAGGGGAGAGTTGTAGCTAGGTTACGCTTCAAGACAGTTGAGGATTCATGAAAGGAACTATCCAACCCATGACTTGGAGTTAGCAGCTATAGTGTTCGCTGTGAAGATCTGGAGACACTACCTCTATGGGGCAAACTTTAGTGGCTACAATGATCATAAAAGCTTGAGATATATGTTCGACCAGAAAGAGATGAACATGAGGCAGAGGAGATGGGTGGAATTCATCAAGGACTACGAGCACGAGCTGCATTACCATCCAAGAAAGGCTAATGTGGTGGAAGATGCCCTGAGTAGGAAATCTCCACACGTGTCGGCCATGATGGTCAAGGAGCTAGATTTGGTGGAGCAGTTCCGAGACTTAAATCTGGGGGGAGAATGGTTCGAAGATAAGATACGTCTGGGAAGACTCACTATCTCTAGTGATTTTCTCAAGACAGTTGAGGAGAAGCAAGAGACAGACCAGTATCTTCAGCAGATGAAGAATTTAGTTCTTAGTTAGCGGAGTTCAGAGTTTAAGGTGGATACAGATGGAATCATCAAGTTCAGAGGTAAGATCTGTATACCAGACGATAAGGAAATCCGACGAATGATCTTAGAGGAAGCACATAAAAATAAGATAAGTTTTCATCCGGGAGCGACCAAGATGTACCAAGATCTGACGAAGATGTTCTGGTGGCCGAGGATGAAGAAAGAAGTTGCAGAATATGTGCTGTCGTGTTTGACATGTCATAAGGCGAAGATTGAACATCAGAAGCCTGGAGGATTACTACAATCACTGGATATCCCTGAGTGGAAGTGGGATAGGATTGCAATGGATTTTGTGACCAGATTACCAAGGACCCAGAAGAAGCATGGCGCAATATGGGTAATCATTGATAGGCTGATGAAATGTGCCCATTTCTTGCCTATTGGAGAAGTTTGACGCAGATCTACATCAGAGAAATAGTGAGGTTGCATGGAGTACCTACAAGCATCATATCGGACAGAGATCCAAGGCTCATATCAAGATTCTGGAAACAGTTGCACAGTGCATTGGGAACCAAATTGAGGTTAAGCTCAGCTTACCATCCCCAGACAGATGGACAGTCAGAGAGGACAATCCAATCATTGGAGGATTTGCTGAGAGCCTGTGTACTCGAACACACGGGGAGTTGGGATGATGTCTTACCTCTGATAGAGTTCACGTATAACAACAGTTTCCACACAAGTATCGGTATGGCACCATTCGAAGCTCTGTATGGAAGGAAATGTCGAACACCGCTCTGCTGGTATGAAACAGGAGAAAGTCAAGTACTAGGGCCAGACATGATTCAGCAAACAACAAAACAAGTAAAGATGATCTGGGAAAGGATGAAAGTGGCTCAGGATAAGCAAAAGAGTTATAGTGACAAGAGGAGAAGACCTCTAGAGTTTCAAGAAGGAGACCATATCTTTCTGAGAGTTTCACCCAGAATGGGTATTGGCAGAGCTATCAAGTCTTGGAAGCTTACTCCAAGGTTTATTAGGCCATTTCAATTCTTCGTCAAATTGGTCCAGTAGCCTATCATGTTGCCGTACCTCCAAATCTGTCCAACCTTCACGAGGTCTTCCATGTGTCATAACTCCGAAAGTACTATCTCGATCCTTCTCATGTCATCGAACCTGAGTCTATACAGTTGAGAGAAAACCTAGAGTATGAAGCCTTACCAGTGAGAATAGCGGATCAAAGAGTTAAGGAACTCCGTGGTAAACACGTTCCCCTAGTGAAGGTAGTTTGGGATGAAGTTATCGGCGATGCAACTTGGGAAAGAGAGGCTGATATGCAGGAGCAATGCCCTCAACTATTCTAAGGTATACTAAAGTTCAAGGACAAAATTTCTTCTAAGGGGGATGGTAATGTAACACCCTGTTTTCTTGATTAGTGTATGGGACATTAATTAAGCATGTTTCAGGGCTTAATTATGCTCCTTATGTGTCGAGGAAGCCATAGTTCGAATTTTGGACAATTTGGCCTTGGAACAAGTCCAGAAAGTGGAAAAACGTGAAAGAACGTTGACCATTGATGTCAGAGCATGGGTAGTTGCACTTCAGAACATGGAAGGGGGGACGCGTGGAGGGGCACGTGTTAGCACACACGCGATGCGTGGCAGAGACGTGGCAATCAGCATGCCACGCTCAAGCGTGGAGTTTTCCCACGTCAGAGCATGCCCACGCTGAAGCGTGGGGTCTTCCCACGCTCAAGCGTGGACAGCCTGACAACATCACTTAAGTTTTCTTCCTCATTTCATTTTCGAAGAAAAAATTAGAAGTTTTCAGTCTAGAGAAGCATGGAGAGAGAGAGAGCGGAGGTCCTAGAGTGAGAAAGTTGATCTCGGGGAAGGTCAACATGTCGGATCGTGATTCTGACTACACCACTGCGACCACGGCTTCAAGTACTACAAGTTCCACGGATTGATTTCTCAATTTCTCGAAGGTAAACTCGAATCTCTAACACGTCGACCTTAGTTTTCTTCGTGTTCTTTGAGCTTCTCCCTTGAATCTTCTTGGTTTTCGTATTGCCCTAGGATTAACAATGTTTTTTAAACGTTGTTTCTGTGATTAGGGCAAAGTTCGTGTTGGTGCTAGATTTGGAAACGAAGGTTGCGGCAAAAGGTTGGTGGTGGTGGCAGCTGCGTGGTGGTGTGATCGTTGCATCAATTTCTCTAAGGTGGGGGAAAGAATCACACTCGTCGAGGGGGCAAGAGTAGAGTAGAATACATTGATATGAGTAGGGGATCCTAAACCCTATTTGTGGTTGAGTAACCGACAACACCTAAGTCCACGTTGGCAATTACTGTAAAAGTGGTACTAATGTAAGGTTAGGCATTGTACGTTTATCACCGTAGGTTGATACTATGTTGATTGAGGTCGTATGTTTCACATGCTCATATGCTTGCTATGATGTGATTGTAGATATGTGTTTTATCATGATTGTGATAATATGCTTAATTGCCTTATATGATGATATGATGATAACATGTGATGTGATTATATGAAAATGCATATGTGATTGTGGGTATGCTTAGAGCTAAGCGATGATCATTGTGAATTGGGTGACGTGTGAGATAAGATCATTTGGTGGTAATAAGCTACTGAACTCAACCTGGTGAAATGATTAAGGACTATGGATAATCGTGAGCACTCTGCTTGGTAGGGAGTGTTGATGTTCATTGTGTTATGTGACGGGGTTGAGTTGCTAAGCGATTGATCGGAATGAGTTGTGAGGATTCATGCTAGCTAGATTGCATCGTGTGGTGATGTCACAGCCGCGTAGATCTGGGATTACGCGAGGTCAAATCGGAACTATAGATAGATGCTTGGTAGGTCTATTGTTAGCTTCTAAGATCTCCGATGCGCATTCCGACACCGAGACAACTATTCCTATCAGGAATGAGGAATAGTGTCACCCTGCTTGGTAGGGGGTGAGCATCCTGCTTGGTAGGGGATGCAATGTACTTGTGAGTGTAATGGAACCTTCTACTCGAATGGCGTTTGACTTTCATCCTGCTTGGTAGGGGATTCACTGTGACATAGGAATATGGTCGCGTCTTCATGTCAGGTTTGGGTGCATGAGAGTGTGAGAGCAGTAGTTATGTTCAATAAACTTCGAGGATGGTTATTGGTGACGATTGTATGTGGTTGTGCTGTCAATGCTATCTGCTCTACCTTTATCCCTATCTGTGATGAGATGTAATTCTTATCCCCTGTTGTTCCCATATTGTATGCTATCTTATATATTGAGAAGAACCAGAGGTGGAGCCAACTGACGAAGAGATGGACGGCACTCCGTACAAGCTCGACGCTGGTGGAAGAGCCATTGACCCTAATCTTGGGAGGTTCTAAGTGGCTGTACAACGAGAACAAGCGAGGAGTACCCGTTGTCCAGATTGAAAAGGAGCGTGTTAGTGTACTAAGTGTATATGGCCAGTGAGTCTTTTTCTTTGGATGTATTTTGGGCGAGAAGAAGAAGTCATCTGTATATCTTTATACCATGTTTCCTCTTTATGGTTGTGCACTCTGATGATGATGACTATATGTACAGTATAAGTACAATAGGTTTGTATGTTTAAAGTTTTAAATACCCTCGTATGTTTAATAAGCACGTTAACGGTTATAACGTAACCAGGATTAGTTAACTAGGTTCTTTGATGAGGCAAGGGACGTCTCAATATGACGGTAGTATGGTCTGCCAATGTCATGCAAGGTTAGTTGTACCTGAGTGCAGGTACGGAAAGCGGTAGGGGCGGTCCATGTGTAACATCCCGGTTTTCTGTGAACTCTAATCGAGTTGGTTAATCTCGATTAGAGCTTTGGATGATTGTGTGAATTGTTTTATGTTAGTTTTAGACCTAATTTGAAGCTTAGGAATAGGCTTAAACAAGGTTAGAGGTGCCTAAGGTGTTAAAAGAGTAACTGTGGAAGCTAGATGTTTGGAAGGCTTTTCCCAGCTGAACGCAACGCTCAAGCGTGGGAGGTTAGCATGCCTAAGCGTTCTAACGCTCAAGCGTTTGTAAACCGGACGCTCAAGCATTCTGAGTGTGTTTTCCAACTGGAGTGTTTTTGACACGTGTGCTACACGTGTCAAGCCAGGGTCAAGGCGGAGCAGACAAGGTTCCACGCTCAAGCGAGGAGGGGACCTCACGCTCAAGCGTGGGCACGCTAAAGCGTGCAGGAATGTCTACACTAAAGCATGCACAGCAGCTCAAGTTAGTGGAGTTTTCTCTTCTCCCTCATTTGTTGCACGAAACTTAGAGAACTCCAAAGATTTTCTAGAGAGTCTAGAGAGAGAAACAGAGTTCTTGAGTCAGGAAGCTTGCTTTCGAGGCCATCGAAGTACCGAAACGCGATTCCGGTTGCACCGTTGTGATCGCGGCTGAGTTATCTACAACTCTGACGGATTAGTTTTTCGATTCGCCACAGGTAAACTCGAACCCCTAACATGTGTTCTTCGTGTTCTTGGCGTTCTTTAAGTCT